>CM067556.1:30440000-31690000 GCA_034509755.1 Anisodus tanguticus
GTTCTCTTCC
Source organism: Anisodus tanguticus (assembly GCA_034509755.1). Taxonomy (NCBI): domain Eukaryota; kingdom Viridiplantae; phylum Streptophyta; class Magnoliopsida; order Solanales; family Solanaceae; genus Anisodus; species Anisodus tanguticus. The sequence continues at coordinate 30,440,011 of CM067556.1, forward strand.
CACTTCATTGACCACTAGGCCATACCCTTGGGTGCCTGGCTGTATGGAATTTCACGCAAATGTTTCACTACATAATTCTGTTTCAAGTGTTGGGCTTTCTTCTTCAATAAGCAACATTTGAAGTTAATTCTTTTTCTTTGTAGGATTTGATTCTATTTAGAGAATCTGCTTCGAACTTTTTAATATCTTACATCACTTACTCTTGGACTTGTATGGAGCATTTGTTTTTGTTGGGTCTACTGATTTCTTCTTACTCAATTATATGCAGTTTCTCAGTTTGTCAACAAATACTAAGGTGGGCTACAATGACAACGTCAGGATTAGCTGCTAGTCCCATAAAATACTGTCTCCACCTACCTGTACAATGTCCGGGGTTGCGTGAGAAGAGAGTTTCAGCTTCTTTCTTAGGGAGATCAAGGTACATGCTCTATCAAGTGTGGTTTTGATAAGTTTTACTTTTTCTTGATTGTTTTCATTTCTGTTGTTCATCATGTAGAAGTCATTGTGCTGGTCCTACACAGAAGTATCGCCCAAGAAGAATGCCGATAGTCAAGTGTGCAATTGAAGCTTCTTTTGGTGGTTCTACAGATGACTCTACTGGTAATTTTGATGGCTCTTCTTAAATTAGATTCTTTACAATTTGCAGAAGTTATGCCTATAAATTACATGGATGTTGAGATGCATATGGACTCCTTTTCAGAGGTTGATGATTGTGGCTTTTCTTCCTTTTTCTTTTCGACATTCCTTTAGATATCTATTCTATTGAAAGATGTGATGTGACCAAAATAAGGTGTCCATTGAATTATCATCAATGATAAATGAGCACGAGAGGAAGCTGGAACCTTGATAAACAAATCTGTGTCTTAGATGTGTTTGCCTCTTTTGGTTTCTTTTGTTTTTTGGTCGGTCCATCAAATTTAATCACATCTACAGGTGGCGAAATCAGCCCATAAAAACATGACTCGCCCAACCCGCTCAAATTTGGACGGGTTAATGACACCACCCATTTATTAGCTCGGTCTATTTTAAACCAACTCATTTCAGCCCATCTAAAAATTGGATTGATATGTACCCCAAATTGACCATGAGAAATCTTGTCAAAATATTTTCAAAAAGACATTTTGTTAATTTGTATGTGGGAAAAAATAATTTTATTGGGTACTTAAAAAATTATAGACATGTACTTAAAAAATTAAAGAAAAACAAATGAAGAAACAAAAACTTAGTAAAATTGGGCGGGTTGGGTCATTAACCCACCCATTTATTAACTCAGCCAATTTTGACCTCCCCAAATTCAGTCCAACCCGCCCATTTGACACCCCTAATCACATCTGGTAGCAGATTGAGATGTTGTACACTTATTGCAAGGAAGTATCCCCTTAGATGCATTATATCAATAGATGTAGTAATAACTGGAAGATTCCTAAATATTGAAGATTTCTATACTAGATGACGTTCTACTTGGATTCAGAGTTAACATAATTCCCGCAGTTATAGACTGACGCCTTCAGATAGTGTAATGTGTCACAATAAATGACATTTTCTCCCCGAGTTGGTTCTGACAGGAGTTCTTCGGCTGATGCAAATGTCATCTGTCAATAGCAGAAAGAAATATCTGCCTTTTTTTTGTGTGCAAAACAAGACATTTCCAATTATAACTTCTTGTAGTGTCTACGTGTGAATGCGCCCAAATTAGCAGAGTCTGCTATGCTTCTTAATTGCCTTTCAGTTCAAAATTCCAAGTTCTATATTATTTTGCTCTTGTTGATGTGTTCTCTTCTGTGTGTGTGTTGTTTCTTCAAGCGCAGCTATCTTCCCGAGAATCAATGTGAAGGATCCATATAAACGACTTGGAATTAACAGGGAAGCTTCTGAGGATGAAATTCAAGCTGCTAGGAACTTCCTAATACAAAGATATGCTGGTCATAAACCAAGTGTAGATGCAATTGAAGCTGCCCATGATAAAATAATAATGCAGAAATTCTATGATAGAAAGAACCCGAAAATTGACATTAACAAGAAAGTTAGGGAAATAAAACAATCTCGTGCTGTGCAGGCTGTCACTAGCAGGTTTAGGACACCAGCTACTACAAAGTTCATCGTGAAAACTTCCATTGCTTTCATAGTCCTTGGAGCTCTCACGGTTCTCTTTCCTACTGAAGAAGGTCCAACCCTTCAAGTCCTCATTTCCCTGATCACCGCCGTATATTTCATTCATGATCGGTTAAAGAGCAAACTTCGAGCTTTTCTATATGGGTATGCTTTTTAATTGTCCTCTGACCTATAACTGTTTGTCTTTTTAATATGGTCATTATTATCTGCACAATTGACTTTAATACTTCATGACTGACAAAGAAAACTAACTTGAGACCTATTTAAATGGACACAAATTTTGCTTTGATGGTGTATAGCTTAGTAAAGCACTTGCTCAAAATTAGTTGTAGACGCTAAAGTTAGTCATGGAATTAAGTCTTATGTTTTTGAATTCGTAGACTTCTTCCATATATTAACCTTCCTATTTGATAGTCAAGGTGTTCTCATTTTTATTGCTAAATTGTATCTGGATTATATTGTGGTGCAGAGCTGGTGCTTTTATTTTCTCTTGGCTTTTAGGGACATTCTTGATGGTGTCTGTGGTTCCTCCCATACTTAAAGGGCCAAGGAGTTTGGAGGTGACAACTTCATTGATTACGTATGTACTTTTGTGGGTTTCTTCTACTTACCTCATATAGAACGGTTTCATCATCTCAATTTTGTTAGAGAAGTACCTTAGTTCCTCAAATACTAAACGAGCGGAAGAAATTGAAACTCAGGCCAAGTGCCATGATTGTTGGCAACAGCTTGTATTACTAAGATCTAGTGAGGTTTTTGATATTGTAGATTTATGGAATGAAACTTTCTTCTTTGCTTAGGCACTGGTGATTATTCAGACTAAATGATACTTATTCCGAGGCGTAAGAGTAATCCTTAGGATTGCTGTTCTTGCTAAATGCTTGGTGCTGTTCACTTGCCATTTGAGTGTTTTGTTATTTCTTTTGAAAACTCTATCACTTGACCATGAATTAGCTAATTCCTTAACTTGTGACTATTGCTCCAAGAAAAAACCTTGGTTTAGCTTAACCAATTTTTTTTACACACACACAATACACCTGTTTTTCACTTCTGATATAACATTGATTTATACACTTAAATGTTGTGGTTGTGCAAGAATTGCAATCTCCTTCTGTGATGGGTGTGCATAAGCACAATCTCGGCTCTAGCAGTTGAGGAAGAAACAAAGAAGAGAAAATATGGTTACAACTGTAGTCTAGTGGTCCTTTGTCATGGGATGTGTTGAGTGGCTCAAGAGTGGTGACATTATTTCTGAAAAAAAATTCATGGGTCATTAGTGAATTCTAGCCGCTAACCTGACACTTGTTTGATGTGATGTATGTGCTCACCTTTTCTTGATTAGATGTGTGGAGTATGGTCGATCTTTGGGGCACACCACCTTGAACCAACGATAGTTGATTCAAGTTTTGAGAATGGAAAATTTAGAAGGAGGAATCGTTTTATGCCTTTACCTCCTTGGTGGCCTACCCAAAACAAATTCGAATTAGTTAGATCAACGAGTTTCAAATATCGGATGATTAAGCAAAGAAAAAGGAGAAAGGATATCTTTTCGCATGAATAAGTATGAAATAGGTACTTTACCCCCTTAGTTGCCCCCCTGCGTGAATTCAAATAAGTTAGACTAGTGAGCTTCAAATATTGGATGATTAAGTAAAAAAGGCAAAAAGATTTTTTTTTGTGCATGAAATAGGTGCTTTACCCCCTTGTTGATCTATTTAGTGCGAATTTAAATTAGTTTGATCAGTGAAGTTTGTGATTAAGCAAAAATGGAAAAAAGGCAATTTCTGTGCATGAAATAAGCGCTTTACCCCTTTGTTGACCGACTTATTGTGAGTCCAAATTAGGTAGATTAGCGAGCTTCAGATATTGGATGATTAAACGGGAAAAAAATTATTCTGGCCATATGAATAAGCATTAAATGTCACATTGTGAGCTTTCTCCCAATACCTGTAACCTAGTATTTTTCTTTTTGCCAGATGTTACTGGTAAAAGAGGAATAAATTCTTACGTCTGGTTAATTACCAGATTGCTTCAGTAACTTTTTGCCATGTTGAAAGGGAAACATGTGCATCCCTCAAATAAAATCAATTATATAGGACCTACGAATCTCATCACATCAACCTTTCTATGTAAGGTTGTTAATCTTCCTCTTCGAATGAAACAAAGATTGAGCCACTTACAATCGATCACCCATTTTTCTGAAAAAGATAAAAGCTAGTATAATTATAAACCACGATAAAATTTATGGTAGCATTGGTTTTACATGTTCTCCTGGTCTTGACTTGATAGAACCCAAATTTGACTGGAAAGGACAAAAAGATTATAGTCTTGCAAAAGCAACGCGACTTAAGTCTGTCAAGAGAAGAAATTTCATATCCTTGAGCGCATTTCTCCGGATTATTATATCTTCATTATGCCCCTTTCGTTTGTCAGAAACTCGACACATTGGTTCTCCTCTCTACAAATGTGTTCAACAGAGCCCGTATTGACATTTAACAAATATCTTCAATCTTCAATAATCGCCATAAGATGATGATGTTATATGTCCTCATCCTTAATAAGCTTGACAATAAGTAGATAGTCTGTTTCCACTTCTATTTTTTGATATCCCATTAATTTAGCTACGATTAGCCCTTTCTTTATGCTTCATAATTCTGTAACGAGGCTTGTGTTAGTAAAATACGGGACAATATTAATAAGAACAAATAAAACAGTAAAGAACAACTTATCGAATCACAGTTGTGTCGTGACAAGCCACTGCCTTGAAAGCGGTATCAGACTGACTCCGGTGCAAATCATTTAGCTCGGTCGCTCCCCAAGGTTCCACAACACTTCCGGGCACTTGCACTAGTGGCTGGAAGTTTGGAGTTTGCACAAAGTAATTTGTCTAGAAAACAGAAGGAATAAGAACTCTGAAGAAGAAGATATAATTTTCTATGTGTCAACAACTGAAGTCTCTACCGATATATATATAGGTAGAGGTCAAGGTATCGGTAGTAATGGCTGAAATCTGAAACGTCTCCCAATATTCAGAGAAATAAAGATCACCATTAAATCAGAGTATTTATGGATAATGACCGTTGCAATAATTAATTTCGAAGTAATGAGCTTTGACCGATACCGTGATAATTGTAGTTCCGGAAGAATAAGTCTTGACCGGTAACAACTGACTCCGAAGGTAGAAGACCTACGTCCGGATATGAGAACTATGCCCGGACTTTAATACGAAAGCATGAATTCAGATAATATCGGATAAGCTCAAAAATAGCAAAATAATATCGGAATTGAATTAGGCCTCACGTATACCTCGCGCGTAGGGGGAGGAAAGTCGACCTATTTTGCCTATGAAGCCCAACTTTCATGTGCGCGAGTCTACTCCCTTTTCCCAATTCTTTACAAGCCTAATAAATCACATTTCAATATAAAGTGAAAGAGGGAACTTTCCACCACCAATGTGGTACAAAGTGCATTTCACAAAAGTCAAGAAAGAGAGAATGAAAAGAGAATCTTTGGCTTTCCATTATTTAAAATATATGAGTATAGGAAATGGGATAATAACTCTTACAATCTCTCACTAATGCAAAGATAAAGAATAGAAATGAATTCTGGGCAAAAAGAAGGAACATGTAATTAAGTGTTAATATCTTTCGATTTGAATTAACACGTAGTGAAATGAGACAACAATAAATATAAAAAAAGTGAAGTACTCTTGAACTAATTGGACATAAGTTGAGACCCCTACAACACATACTATATTCTTTAATTTATGCAAACTCCGCGATACTAACAAAGTGCGTTTATGGTCATGCACACACACCTTGAGTCTAATTAGGCTCTAGAAATACGTCCTAAGTCTTTCATAAAAGACGACCACACCTTTACACTCACGTAGGTGATTCCATCAAATCTATCTCATAGACCACCTTAAGGTTATGGAATCATTAAGAGCAAATAAGCTCAACCTTATAAACACTACCACATGCCACAGGAATAGAAAATATAGTGTATGTTGACGGCCTATATGGATTCGTTTGATCATAAATGGGTATCCACCATATTACCTCTCTAGAGGCTTTAGCCCCATCCCTCTCGACGTTTTAAGCATCATCTTTCTTGCTAAACTCTTGATTAAAGTATCCGTCAAATTTATTTCGGACTTTACATATTTCAAGGAAATAATACCATGCTTCAATAGTTGTTTAACCACACCATGTCTAATGCGAATATGTGTCACGGTTCTTTACAATCCCAATTGATGCATGTGAATGACAATGTAAGGAGACTGGAGAAGCTCGCCTTCCCCATAATGGCACATCTGTCAAAAGATTTCTCAATCACTTAGCTTCTTGCCCTGCCAGCTCAAGAGCAATAAATTCAGATTTCATGGTAGAACGTGCTCTACAAGTCTGTTTGAAAGACTTCCACGAAATAGCACCTGCACCCAAAGTAAACACATAGCCACTGGCGGAGCTAATTTTATTATTGTCAGTTACCCAGTTTGCATCACAAAACCTTTTAAAACAACATAAAATTTATTAAAATGCAAACACCAGTCCATAGTACCTCTCAAGTATCTTAACAAATGATGAAGAGTAGTCCAATGTTCACTACTTGGACTATGTGTTTATTTACTCAATCTACTAACAACATAAGAAATATCAGGCAGAGTATAGTTCATGAGAAACATTACACTCCCAATTGTTTTAGCATATTCAGTTTGTGAAACACTAGTTTCTTTATTCTTTCTCAAGTGTATGTTAGGATCATAAGAAGTTCTACTGTAGCAAGATCCAAACAATCAAACTTTTTCAACATCTTTTCAATGTAATGAGACTGACACAAAGAAAAGCCATTAACGGTTCTTTTGATTTTAATTCCTAAAATCACATCTGCTTCTCCAAAGTCTTTCATTTCAAACTTAGAAGACAAAAAGTTCTTAGTCTCATTTACAATATTCACATTAGGACCAAAGATTAACATGTTATCCATATATAAATATATAATCACACAACTTGATCCTATCATTTTAGAATAAACACAGATATCCGAAGTATTAACAACAATATTATCATCCATTAATGTGTTGTTAAATTTTTTATATCACTGCTTAGGTGCCTGTTTTAAATCATACAATGACTTCCTCAACTTGCATACTTTAGCTTCCTATCCTGGGACCACAAAGCCCTCAGATTGAGTCATATAAATCTCTTCCTCTAAATCACCATTTAGAAAAGCCGTTTTAACATCCATTTGGTGTACCACTAAACTATGAATAGTGGCTAAGACAATAAGAGTTCTAATGGTCATAATTTTAGTCACAAGAGAATAAGTATCAAAGTAATCAACACCTTTCTTTTGGTTAAAACCCCTAATCACAAGTCTAGCCTTATATTTATCAATTGTACCATCAGGTCTGAATTTCTTCTTAAATATCCACTTGCTACTTATGAATTTGGAACCTTTTGGTAAATCTTGTAAGTCCCAAGTATGGTTAGAAACTATAGAACTAATTCACTTGTAATGACCTATTTTCAAAACATAGCATCTATTGACTTCACTGCTTCACCATAAGTCTTAGGGTCTTCTTCTATTAAGTAAATAGACACTAATTCATAGTTAAAATTATATAACAACAACATACCTAGTGAAATTCCATAATGTGGGGTCTGGGGAGGGTAGAGTGTACACAGACCTTACCTCTACCTTGGTAGGTAGAGCGGATGTTTCTGAGAGACCATCGGCTTAAGACAAAGTCCAAGCCCAAGCAAAGTAAGACACACAAAGTGCGTAATTCATGACAGAGTATTCTGAAAAAGAAAGAAGCAAAAAGAAGCAATAGCTAATGCAAGTAAATAAAGCAAACAAAATACACATAGCTACATAAATCAAACGACAAGGGACTATAAGGCAATATGATAGGCAAAGCGAGCCTACAATAATAATACTACAACTATCAGTTTGTAAGCGTAGGCAGGACTACGCTAGACTACCTACTATCCTTCTACCCTAATATGTGTCCTCCATAACCCCCTATATAAGGTCATGTCCTCAATGAGTTGCACCTGCGCCATATCCTGTGTAATCACCTCTCTCCAATACTTCCTCGGCCTACCTCTACCCCTCATGTACCCGTCCATAGCCAACCTTTCACACCTCCGCACTGGGGCATTTATGTATCTCATCTGCACGTGTCCGAACCTCTCAACCTAGTTTCTCGCATCTTATCCTCCACCGAGGCCACTCCCACTCTGTTCCTGATATCATAATTTCTAATTATATCCCTCCTTGTATGCCCACACATCCATCTTAGCATCCTCATCTCCACAACTTTTATATTTTATGTGTGTGAAGTCTTGACCGGCCAGTACTCTGCCCCATACAACATGGTCGGTCTAACAACCACCCTATAGAACTTGCCTTTAAGTTTTGGTGGCACATTTTTATCGCACAATACTCCTGATGCGAGCCTCTATTTCATCCACCCTGACCCAAAATGATGTGTGACATCGTCATCAATCTCTCTATTCCCTTGGATAATAGACCTGAGGTACTTGAAGCTCCATTTATTTGGAATGACCTGGGTACCAAGCCCCACCTCCACGCCTGTCTCAAGGTCACTCCCATCACTGAACTTGCACTCAAAGTATTCTATCTTGGTCCTATTCAGCCTGAACCATTTAGACTCCAGAGTCTGTCTCCAAACCACCAGCTTAGCATTTACTCCGATGCGGGTCTCATCAATCAAGACTGTCTTCTGCGAATAACATACACCATGGCACCTCCCATTGGATTTGTCGTGTCAGTCCATTCATCACCAAGGCAGATATGAATGGGCTAAGAGTTGATCTCTGGTGCAGCCCCATCATCATTGGGAAGTGCTCCGAGTCTCCTCTTACTGTCCATACCCTGGTCTTGGCTCCATCATACATATCCTTAATTGCCCTAGTGTATGCCACATGTACACCTCTAACCTCCAAACATCTCCATAGAACCTCCCTAGAGACTTTGTCGTATGCCTTCTCGAGGTCGATGAAAACCATATGTAATTCTCTCGTCCTCTCCCTATACTGCTCCACCAACTTCCTAATAAGATGGATGGCTTCTGTAGTCGACCGCTCCGACATGAATCCAAACTAGTTCTCGAAGATAGACACTCCTCTTCTCACCATCATCTCCACGACTATTTCTTAAACTTTCATAGTGTGGCTTAGTAGCTTGATACCCCTATAGTTGTTGCAACTCTGGATATCACCTTTGTTCTTGTACAAAGGAATCATTGTACTCCACCTCCATTCTTCGGGCATCATCGCCGTCTTAAAAATGATGTTAAACAACTCCGTCAGCCCTCCAAATCTGCCCTGCCTGCGCTTTTCCAAAATTCAACTGGAATCTCATCATGCCTGGTCGCTTGTCCTCTGCACATCCTGCGCACAACACCCTGAACCTCCTCAACCTTAATGTTTTTACAATACCCAAATCCCGGTACCTACCAGAGTGCTCCAGATCTCCCAGCACAATGTCTATATCTTCTTTTTCGTTCAAGAGTTTATAGAAGTAAGACTGCCACCTCCGCCTAATATGCGCGTCCTCCACCAACACTTTGTCGTCCTCATCCTTGATGCACCTCACGTGATCTAAGTCCCGAACCCCCCTCTCCCTCTCCTTGGCTAGTCTGTACAACTTCTTATCCATGCCTTTTTCCTCTAATTCCACATATAGACGTTCAAAAGTCATCATTTTCGCCGCTGTAACCGCTAGTGTTGCCTCTTTGCGCGCCATCTTATATAATTCCCTATTTGTCCACTTCTCCACCTCATCCTTTTTCTACAAATTTCATATACGCTGCTTTTTTTGCTTCCACCTTCTCTTGAACTTTATCATTCTAACACCAGTCCCATTGATGCCCACCACAGCTACCTCGTGAGATCCCTAACACTTCTCTAGCAACCTCTCGGATGCAACTGGCCGTCTTATCCCACATTCCGGTCGCATCCCCATTACTCCCCCAAGCCCCCTTGGCCATCAACCTTTCCCTCATCTCCTTTGCACTAGCCATGGTCAAATTCCCTTATTTGATTCTTAACCTGTCATCCACAACCCTTTTTTTCTTCTCCATCATGATCTCCAAATCCATCACTAAAAGCTTTTGTCGGGTTGTAAGATCCTCATTCGGAATAACCTTGCAGTCTTTACAAAGACCTTTGTCAACCTTCCTAAGAAGAAAAAAGTCTATCGGAGTCTTAGCCACCGAACTACGGAAAGTCACCGAATGCCCATCCTTCTTCAGGAACCTTGAATTAGCTATCACCATCCCAAAAGCTCTAGCAAACTCCAAAAGTGAGACGCCTCCCCCGTTCCTGTCTCCGAGGCCAAAACCTCCATGCACGTCGTCATACCCCCCGAAAGTGTCCCGATATGCCCATTGAAATTCCCTCTTACAAATAACTTCTCAGTGGTTGGTATACCTCCTACCACTTCGTCCAAATCTTCTAAAAAATGCCTCTTCTCCCCATCTTTCAAGCCCGCCTGCGACGCATACGCACTAATAATATTTATAGTGCACCCTCCAACTACCAACTTAATTGCCATCATCCTATCATTGACCATCTTAACCTCTACCACCTGATCCCTTAGCTCATTTTCTACCAAGATGCCTACCCCATTCCTATACTTCGACCTACCCGAGAACCATAGCTTATACCCCTCTACATCCTTATCCTTAGGTCCTACCCATTTGGTCTCCTGGACACAGACTATATTAATCTTCCTTTTTTAGGAGTCTTAACTAGCTCTATGGCATTCCCCGTTCGAGTTCCAATATTCCAAGACCCTATTCTCAGCCTAGCATTACCCTTACCCCCACTTACCCCCTAACCCTCGCCTCCATCCCCGACCGAGAACATGACCCTAGTCTACCATCATTCACCAAATCCACTAAAGCAAAAAATACTAGTCAAAGGCTAACGTTAACACACACGGGAACTAATACTAAAACATAAATTAGCAAGAACTACCAAAAGGGAAAGGAAACAATGCCAATAAAACTAAATAAAACTAAAGAAGGATCTGAATAGTATAATACAGTAAACAAACATACTACCAAATTAAGAATACTCAAATATTTTCCCTAAAACATGGAGGGATCAAAGTGCAAGCACAAATTAACAGGAATATAGAGGCAAGAAAAACCACTACGCCAAAAATGTTATAAGTAAAGACAAGAAGCAGATTTTTTTACAACAAGGTTAAGGACAAGGAATGGATACGGGCAACCGGAGGTACCAACTCTAGTTAAATCAAACCTGTTTGCCGACAAAAAATACTGTTCACGGTCGACAGAATTACTGTTCACCGAATTTTTCACCCAAAAAAATTGCGTACCTACGTAGATCTAGGAAAAAAGAACACAAGAACAACAATAATAACAAGAAAAATAACAAAAAAATAAATGGAATTTTTCCGTCGATGCCGGTGGGTGGTCGAAGCGGTGCTGTTGGGGTATTACCGTCGCCGCCGGTGAGTGGTCGGAGCGACGCTAATGGGGTCTTACCATCGGGAATGTGGGGTGGGGTGGGGTGGGGGTTGGTGATATTACCGTTATAGAGAGAGAGAGAGAGAAGAGGAGAGGAGATTGAAGCTTGATATTGTGAAGTTCAGAGGCCACATTTGGTGAGGCGCGCTAATTCTATTGATCTGATAAAATCAAGACCAACGCTAGTCTCAATTCTACGTCTTTTACTTCTTCTAAGTTCAATTTCATGCTTATTATCAACAACATTAGAAGAAGTCACACCATGAGAATTAACAGGCACAAATGTAGAAACATTATTTTGCGTATCACTAGACACATCAGTTTTCAAAGAAAAAATATGTTTAAAAAATTCTGCATCTCCAGATTCACAAATAGAATCATCATTCAAAGTCATAAATCTATAAGCAACACTATTTTGAGCATAACCAATAAAGATAGTGTCAAAAGTCTTAGATCCTACATTTATCCGTTTGAAATCAGGTAGACCAACCTTAGCCAAACCCCCCCACTCTTTCAGAAATTTCAAGTTAGGGGAAAACCCTTTCCACAACTCATATGGAGTCTTATTTAACTTTTTATGAGGGACACTATTAAGAATATAACATGTAGCTAAAATAGCTTCCTCCCACATATTATCAGATAGACCCGAACCTAAAAGCATAGAGTTTATCATTTTTTTAAGGATTCGATTTTTGCATTTATCTACACCATTTTATTGGGGAGTATAGGGAGCGCTAACCTCATGTATAATACCATTTTTCTCAAAAACAACCTCTAGACTATTAGTACTATATCCACCACCCCTGTTCAGATCTAAGTCTCTTGATTTTCCTATCTAATTAATTTTCTACTTCTGCTTTGAATTTCAAAAATATGTTTTCAGCCTCGTCTTTAGACTTAAGAAGATATACCTTAGTGTATCTAGAAAAGTCATCAACAAAAGTAATATAATACTTCTTTCCACCTTTACTAACATTGTTCTTGAAATCAGCGAAGTCTGAATGTACTAGTTCAAGAAATTCTATTTTTCTACTAGTAACAGACTTAAAAGGTTTCTTAGCATGCTTTGCTTATACACACACATGACACTTAGAAAATTCATCAACTTTTATCACAAGAATTAATTCTATTTTTCTAAGTCTTTTAATAGAAGCAATATTAACATGACCTAGTCTACCATGCCATAAATCAACAGACTCAACAATATAAGCAGAACTGAAAACATTATTATTGATAGTATCTTGAACAATGTTCAATACAAATAAATCTCTACTAAGATATCTCTTCCCAATAAACTCTCATCCGCAAGAAATAATAATTTTATCAGCTTCAAAAATAAGTTTAAGGCTGGCTTTGTTGAGAAGTGCTCCAGAAACTAAGTTTCTACGAAGGAAGGGTACATATAGAACATTTTTCAAGGCTAAAGTTTTCCTAGAGGTTAACTTAAGAAAGATTTTTCCTTTACCCTTAACATTCAAGCAGAACATTAGCCTAAAAAATCTCACACATATTCATGCCCTCGGTAAGAACATCAGTAGTCAAGTTCTCGTACTCGTGAACCTGTTCCATGATTGATTTATTGTCAACCATTTGGAACTTAATTCATTGGCTAACAACATCTTTTTTCATGCATCATCAACACCATATTTTTTTTAAACTGTCCCAAATTTCCTTAGCAGATTTACTAGTAACAAATAAATCAAATAGAGGGTTAGATATATGGTTCAACAAATGTCCTCTAACAATTTCGTTATCCTTTTTAAATTTCTTTTTAGCAGCATCATCAAAAACCACGGCAACAGTAGTACTACTGGTAGCAGTACGACTATCGGTAATAACAGAACTGCCGGTGGTGTTAGAAACATTATTAGCAACAGTTGATTTGTCAAACAGAACATAATCAACTTCCAATTGATCAAAGAAAATCAAAAGTTTTGAGACCAACGTTTTAAATTGTTTCCGTCCAAAGGCTCAAGTTTTGATAAATCTGGAAGAAGTTTATTCAAAGAAACAACCATCTTATCTGTATAAAATCGCTTTCAAATTGTTAGTAAAATACGAGACAATATTAATAAGAACAAATAAAACAGCAAAGAACAACTTATCGAATCACAGATGTGTCGTGGCAAGCCACTGTCTTAAAAGTGATTTTGGATCGATTCCGGTGCAAATCGTTTAGCCCGGTCGCTCCCAAGATTCCACAGAACTTCCGGACACTTGCACTAGTGGCTGAAAGTTTGGAGTTTGCACAAAGTAATTTGCCCAGAAAACGGAAGGAATAAGAACTCCGAAGAAGAAGAAGATATAATTTTCAGTGTGTCAATAACTGAAGTCTCTACCGTATATATATATATATATATATATATATATAGGCAGATATAAAGGTCTCGATAGTAATGGCTGAAATCTAAAACGTCTCTAACGTTCAGATAATAAAGAATGAATCTGAAACGTCTCCCAACATTAAGAGAAATAAAGATTACCATTAAATCAGAGTATTTATGAATAATGACCGTGCAACAATTAATTCCGAAGTAATGAGCTTTGATCGGTATCGGGACAATTGTAGTTCCGAAAGAATAAGTCTTGAATTAGACTCACGTTTACCTCGCGCGCATAGGATGGGGGGGGGGGGATCGACCTGTTTTAGGTATGAAGCCCAACTCTCATGTGCGCGACACTACTCCCTTTTCCCAACTCTTTACCAGTCCAATAAAGCACATTTCAATATAAAATGGAAGAAAGAACTTTTCACTATCAATATGGTATCAACTGCATTTCACAAAAGTCAAGAAAGAGAGAATGAAAAGGGGATATTTGACTTTGCATTATTTAGAATAAATGAGGATAGGAAATGAGATAATATCTCTTACAGCTTGTAGTCCCTCCTTAATTACGTGAGTATCCCTCCTTTTCACGACCATGGATTGCTGTGAACATTGTATATATGGGCGTAAGTATTTACTCATTAAAATGTGTCAGTTGTTCAATCTAATCGTCCATATTAATTTGATCAAAAAGTATTTTTAACCACAAAACTCCATACTCCTAGATTAACCCACCTTAAAGAGGAACCTCTTGTCCTGTTAGCTCAGATTCGTGCAATTCCTAGTTATGTCAAGCCAGGTCAGCAAGTTATCAATCCAATTGGCACTTGTTGGTTGGCCAATGTATTATGGCCTCAAATGGCATATCTCCTGGTGCTATATAAATGTAACGAGCATGGGGCTCTAATGTATTTATAAACAACCAAAAAGATAACGAACTTGTAGCTGAGGAGAGAAAGATAAGGAAAGAATAGAAATGGCATCAGCATCTCTCCTCAAGACATCACCGGTCATTAACAAAACTGACTTCATAAAGGGTCAGGCCCTTCGCCAGCCGTCCGTCTCCGTCGTCCGGTGCCCCGCTGCTGCTCCTTCTGGACTCACTGTCCGTGCCAGCTACGCTGATGAGCTCGTCAAAACCGCGGTACGTGCTGCTAAAAGCATAATTAGTGTATCTACTACTCAGTCATGAATTCAGCTTATATGTACTGATGATTTTTATACTATCAGATATCAATGTATTTTAACGTGTTGTAATCAATTAAAATTATTGCTATGTTACTTGCTACTCCGATCCTTCCGTCCCAAAAAGATTGTCTTATTTTCCTTATTAGTTTGTCGCAAAATATTGGCACATCTCTATATTTAGAACAATTTACTTAACTATATGATATGATTTACTGCGATACAAATATATAAGGCTTATTTTGGACCACACATTTTAAAAGTTTTCATTTATTTCTTAAACGCCGTGTCAAGTCAAATTAATACAATCTTTTGGGAACGGCGGGAGTATGTTGTTTCACTTGAATCTTGCTAGATTGGTGTTACAATTACCCTCTTACTATCTTTTCCGCTGCTTAATAGCATTTCATCAAATTTCTTTTACTAGCATGTAGCAAATAACTTAGTTCCTATCCATTAGTTGCCTTTCCTATAGAAGACTTTTATTGGCTTACTACATCGATAGCCTTTTAAACTTGTCATTAAATTTCACTTAGAAACTCAAACTACGGCTTATTCCAATTCAGTACCTGAACACGGATAAAGCGTTCCTATTAAACACTTTCGATTCAAATAAAAGTCTACGCTTGAGAACATGTTTTATGTGGTTAACTTAACGATTTACGCTTAAGAACACGCACAAAAGTTTTATCCAAAATTTGAACCGAAAGTGTCTAATATGAAGATTTTATCATGTTCAGCTCAGTTGGAACAAACCGTAATCTGAGTGTCCAAATGAAATTTATAGACAAATTTAAGGAGTTATCGATGTATTAAGCCACTTTTGTTTGTGTATCACGTGAATGATCAAGCTGAAAAAAGAAAAACCCTTATAAAAGGTTGTACTGTGATACTGTTGGTTTAGACACAAGGTTCTAGGAAGATAGCATGTGAATATATTATAGACCTTTGTGGTCCGGCCCTTTCCCCAACCCCTCACATAGTGGGAGCTTAGTGCACCGGACTGCCCTTTTTTTAGTGGTTAAATCCATGTATGAAAGTTCATAGAGGTAAATGAAGCATTTAGCCGATCATATAAACTAATTGTTGAGTGTAGAAAACTATTGCATCTCCTGGTCGTGGAATTCTGGCCATGGATGAGTCAAATGCTACCTGCGGGAAGCGTTTAGCTTCAATCGGACTAGAGAACACTGAAGCTAACCGCCAGGCATACAGGACCCTTCTTGTTTCTGCTCCAGGACTTGGTCAGTACATTTCAGGTGCCATCCTTTTTGAGGAGACACTTTACCAGTCCACTGTTGATGGAAAGAAAATCGTTGATGTACTTCGTGAGCAGAACATTGTTCCTGGAATTAAAACTGACAAGGTAAAGATCAGTACTATGCGGACTTCTCTTAAATTCTTGATTTAAATTGTCATGTTTAACATGTTATAATTATGATTTAATGAAAACTACAGGGTCTAGTTCCCTTGGCTGGTTCAAATGATGAATCTTGGTGCCAAGGTCTTGATGGCCTTGCCTCGCGCTCTGCTGCTTACTACCAACAAGGCGCTCGTTTTGCAAAATGGTAACATACCAATTCTACTTTCATATATAAATTGAATTGGGATTTAACTTCATATTCATTTATACAAATTAAACTCAACGGAGAAACAAATGCTTATTTGAAGCCCTTCTTATCTTCTTCATTATGAATCTTACAGGCGTACTGTGGTGAGCATTCCCAATGGTCCTTCTGCACTTGCAGTGAAGGAAGCAGCCTGGGGTCTCGCTCGCTATGCTGCAATTTCTCAGGTAAGCTGGCATATATATAGGAATGGAGATACAATAATTGTGATGTAATTCTCTATTCTTTTGGAGTTTCAACATGATTAAATGAGAAATCTTTCCTGGCATTTCTTTCAGGACAATGGGTTGGTACCAATTGTTGAGCCAGAGATTTTGCTTGATGGTGAACACAATATCGATAGGACCTTCGAGGTTGCCCAAAAGGTGTGGGCTGAAGTTTTCTTCTACCTCGCCGAAAATAATGTCATGTTTGAAGGTATCCTCTTGAAGCCTAGCATGGTCACCCCTGGAGCAGAGTGCAAGGAGAGAGCCACCCCAGAACAAGTTGCCGATTATACCCTCAAGCTCCTCAGCCGTAGAATCCCCCCTGCGGTCCCTGGAATCATGGCAAGTACCTAAAAGATCCTATTATATAAAGAGTTTAAATATAATTACCTTTTTGGACTGTCCTAAAAAATAATAACCGACAAATGTATGTGTTGTTAAGTACGAATATACATATAATATACATAACATATACATATAATAAATATATCATATACATAATCAGTGTATATGTTTTGTATGTGGTTAGCGTCCGTAATTAATTTCGGCCTACGGGTCAAAAATGAAAAAAAAAATCCTTTGACTTCTTATACACTGGCGGTGCTAAAAGAAGCTGACGATTAATTATTCATGGTTTGCTATTACAGTTTTTGTCTGGTGGACAATCTGAAGTGGAGGCTACTCTCAACTTGAACGCCATTAACCAATCAGCCAACCCATGGCACGTATCGTTCTCATATGCCAGAGCCCTTCAGAACACATGCCTCACTACATGGGCTGGAAGACCAGAAAATGTGCAGGCAGCTCAGGAAGCTTTGCTTGTTAGAGCAAGTGCTAACTCTCTCGCGCAGCTCGGAAAATACACTGGCGAGGGTGAGTCTGAGGAGGCCAAGAAGGGCATGTTCGTGAAAGGATACGTCTACTGAGTTATTTAGAACCAAATTAAGTATGTACATGTTTCATGATGTGGCCGAGATGAACTGCATAAAAGCTTATAGCTGCTCAAGAATACTGTCTTTGTTCATATAACATGTACCTTTTAGCAATTATTGACATTCATGCTACTGAGTTCAGTTTTATGCTATTCTTCAAATTCTTCTCCAAATTGTGATGCAGTCATTCGCCAATTGGCTATTAATTAAACCAATTTTGCTGGTGCGTATTTGTAAACACATTATTTGCCACACAGGAGTGGAGTTTACCCTGTGCACACCCCGCGCTCACACCCAAAGGATAGCAGTTGCGGATACCTTTGTCATAAAATAAAATAAAAAACACATTATTTGCCTATCTATATTTTACGAGTTTCCCGCTGAAACTACTGACTATTCCAAGATAATTGAATCTTATAGCTTATTCTGCATTCAGAACATGCATCTTTTCATACACAAAGTTGCCAAAAATATCTCAGTTTACCTATGTGGGTAACAAGGATTATTCATCTGTAACAATTGGAATTCTCAAATAGGGATATACTATGACATCATCCTTTTATAAAAACTCTCTTTAGTTTATAATTTGAGAGCATCATAGTAATACAAATGGGCTAAAAAATGTATTCACGGTATAACTCATTCATTCTAGTTGGTCTAACCAAAGGTTTGTTGAAGAAATAATAAGTGAATACTCTATCAGGTTAAGTTTTTTTCACACTTCAACAAAAGGACAAATGAATTTTATAGTTGAAAACTTGGGACAACTTTATTTATGTGATCTTCGTATATATTCAAATTTACTTCACCACAGATCATATCTCCCCACTTCCATATGCAAGTTAAGGGACCATTTGAAAGTGTAGTACAACAATGACTACACCTGCCCAGTCTGAAACTAGTTGGTATCGGTGGTATGAATCCTCAATATCATAAATGATAAATGATCTATTCGCTTACACTTTTTCTTTGGATATAAACAATATAATGCCCTGCTGAGTATATCACACACGGCATAGAAAACCGAGTTCTCTATTTGTTTCCTCAAGTAAAACATAAAGTAAATAAGACAAGATATTTACGTGAAAAACTCCTTGCTCAAGAGTTTAAAAACCACGACCCACCGTAGTAGGATTTCAATTTCACTAACGGAGCAACTTTCAGATTACAAGCTTTTGCAACCTAGAAATTAAACTCTTAATCCATCACCCTTATAATAACTCTATTGTAAGTTACAACTCTTGACTAACTCTAGTCAAGCACCCAAACTAACTTTGACTAACTCTAGCCAAACACCCAAACACACCTTGACTAACTCTAGCCAAGTGTACAACTCAAAAGCTTGAGAAAATAAACTACCTACAAACAACTTCTTTTGAGAAAAGTAAGTTTACAAGTTAAAGAGCAAAATTACAAAGACTTAACAAACCTAGGACTTAAGACATCTTCAATTGTTGGGATTTGGTCCTTGGATCTGTTGAAGTTTTGTTCTTGAGAGCATCTAGAGAGCAGTGGCGGCTACACTTGAAAGATTGTGATTTTTCAGATTTGAAGTGTTAGGTTAAATCATTGTAACATGTTGTATATATATATATTGGTGAACATGTGAGAAGCATGTGACCATGGATAGGGACATTTCATCATTTGGTTTGACTTCTAGAAAACTGCAGCTGTGCTGCTGCGGTTTTGCCAGTCGAAATAGTATCGCAGCTTTACAGTTGTATCTTTGATTGTACGACGACCAGAGGACCTGGTCCCTATCTGGCTCCTCGAATGTTTGTCGAATAATCAAAACATAGCATAACTTATCATCCCCCTTTTTTTTATGATGACAAACCCATAATTGATATTCCCCCTCAGAACCAGGTTCCCCACTTGTTCCCCATACTGATCAGGACTGAACAACATGTTAGCATCAACATCATTCATTTTTACCCCTTGAATTTTGAGCATATCATTTTCCTTTCTTAATCAATCCCCTTACCCCTTTGAACTTTCCCTTTTAGGTATCATTGAAATGAGTAATATGAGCGGCACAAGCACAAAGAAGTTCAGTGACATTAACTCATGGCCACTTGGGAAACACATCATGAGAAAAAATAGGAACAACGTTACATATAAACAGATCAAGCATTGCATAAGCCAGAGTAATTGCCCAGAAAACAGATCAACATTTAATATATTCAAAATATAACAGTCTTAACAAAACAAAACATGATAATTAAAGTGCCACAAGTACCAATGTCATAAAAAAACTAGGAGTAAAAGGAATACGGCTGTAAAGGGGAGGATTGGGCTAAAAAGACATGGGGAGTGAGGATAAGGCTGGAAGGAACTAAGGCTTCAAGGCCTGGAAGAGCCTATCAATTCTATAACTGGCAGCCCGCTCATCCTGGATCATTTGGTCACGGAGCTCATCAATATTTTGCTTCAACCGATCATTTTCAACTCTTAACTCAGCATTAGCAGCTGCTAGTTCACCACTGGGACCATGTTCCATTGCTTTCTCAACCAAGTTACCAATTGAGCCCTCAGCAGAGCATTTTCAGCTTGTAATCTTTCAATATTGCAACGGCCCTTTCCTGAGCTTCAATCGGACTAGAGATGGTGGAGTTGCTGCCAATGCACTTTTCTTTGGCACATACTCGCATTCCTCTAGAGTGCTCACTGTAAACATCTGCTTTCGAGTTCCTACAGTAGCCTTTCCAGTCGGCACATTGAAGTGCTCAAAGACCTTCGTCAAGAAAAATCCATATGAAAGGTCATGCTTACCCTCTCTAACATTGACAACCTTGATCATGTACTCAATCATGAATCATTAAAGCGGGCAAACTGATGGAACGGAAATTTGCTAGAGCTTCAATAAGGACCATGTCCGCAATATAAGCAATACATCTCCTTTCGGCCCTTGAAAGCAGTACTTTATTAACAAGCTCAAACAAGAGCTGATGCTCAAGCTTAAGCTGATTTTTAAAGAGCCTCTCACCAGTCACAACCCTTCCTTTTTGACAATCAAATTCTTGAAATCATCTGAGGCCTTCCCTTCAATTATTTTCAATCTATCAGTTGGGACACCAAGAATTTCACCCAACTGTGCTTCATCCATCTCAAACTCTACCCATTTACTGAACAAACTAAAGTGGAGTCATCAGTGTATATTAAGTTTCCATAGAACACTACCACTTCTTTTTCAAATGAACTAGGAGCAGGGGAGACAAACATATGATCCCACTTTTGAAACTCCACAATCTCCATCAGTTCCTTCATCTCATGTTTTTTCAGCAATGTCAGAGTAAAAAACTATGCCCAGTAGCACCTTTTGATCCTTCAAATTTGCTTGCCTCTCCAACTCCATAGCCTTACCTTTTTTTCCTTTTCTTGGAGGAACCAGGTTCCTCACCTACACTATTTTTTCTTTTCTTAGAAGGTCGAGACACACTCTTCTCCTTTTCAACCTCCTCATTGTCATCAACCACATCATCCTTCTCAACTACTGTTTTTCCTTTTTCTTCTTGGAATTTTTTCTTTCTAGTCGAGCTTGTTCCACATCCTTTTCCTTATCAGACACTGTCACCACATCCTTTTCATCTCTCAACTTACTCAAGTTTCCCTTTACTAATATCCTTTTATTCTTCCCTATACTCTTCTCCTTATTGGCCTTTAGAGCGAACTCAAATTAAGCCTTGCTCTTTGCTTGGTAATGGGTGGCCTATAAGTAATGTCCTCTCCTACATTGACACCACTCTACTTTATAGGACAAGACCTTGTTTTGAAAATAATGCTTATTAGGAGATCATAATCAGAGTCAACCTCTTGAGAAGGACTTGGAGAACCAGATGCCTTCTCAGGAGGGGGCTCTCGCCAGGGTAACATGGTGGTAGACATCGTTTCATGGTCAATAATATGCAAGTCTTCCCTTGAGGGACCCGGTCCTTCCTTCAATTCCCATATTTTTGGCACACTACCCTTTTCCCACTGGACTTCCTGCACTAATTTTCTTAGTTTATATATCATTAACACCACCAACCACATTTTCCATCCCTCTTTCCATAATATTCGACACACCCGACCCTTTTTCAATCAAATTTCCATCAACATCTATGGTAGAATCATCTACTCTTTTATCACTATTAATATGGATGGAATTACCTGATTGTATAGGGTTTTACTTGGATGCGTCCATATTTTCAGGTTCATTTGCATCACCATCACTAGCAGACTCATACATGACAACATGACTTGATTGTTATGCAACCCCACTTGGATTTATGGTACTCATATCCTCAGCGACCATAGTTTAGCTTGAAACCTCTACTCCATAATCCTTATCATCAATTTCCTCGGTGTTTTGAAGAATTTTTGAAACAGGTACAGTTTGACCACTCTTTTCTATATCAGGCTTTTCAGTCAAAGCAAAGTTTGAAGAAGACGATACAAATTTCTTTGGGGTTTGATTCTTACGAGTCCTAGGGTACCAGAAACAGTTGGTTTTGATGGTGACATAATGGGGTTTTGGTCTATGGAGATTGGGATTTTAGGGGTGACTCTTGCGATTTTGATTCCGACAGAATTAAGTTTTTAGAAGGTGAGTGAGTGGGGCTTGGTTCTGGTATAATGGGGGAGGAAGAATCGTTATGAGACATGGTAAACTTAGGGTAGAAAAAGACACGAGAGAGGAAGAGAAAAGGTAGAGAGAGTTTGAGGTTTTGATTTGAGTGAAGAGAGAGAGAGAGAGAGAGAAAAAAGCTTTGGTTTAAATGAGGGTGGAAGGAACCGATTCTAATTGGTTAAGAAAGCTTTTCTGACAAGCTGGGTCAGTTTAGAGGAATTGTAACATTGTGGACTCAAAATTTGAATTGGAGGCGGGAAGTAATTAATGACATGGCACTTTTAGGAAAATTAAAAACATGTGAGTACTGAAGAGACTACTAACATGAGTCACAAGAACCAGGTTCCTTGATAATCTTTTTAAAATGCAGGCAAAAATTCTGAGAAATGCAATGTCTTCAATACTTATTTTGTCCTGAGAAAGCCATGTGTGTATATTTGTAACAGTAGAAGAGTGAGTTAGGGCAAATGGCTGCCTTGTGCACTAAGCTCCCGCTATGTGCGGGGTCTGGGAAAGGGTCATACCAAAAAGTTCTATTGTACGCAGCCTAACCTCACATAAGAGTGAGTTAGATGCCTCCAAAAAACACTTTAAGCATTGTACATTTTCTCTCAACATAGCCAATCATTGAGGGTTTTTTTTTAAAAGAAAGGCAACTAGTTGAGCTTAATCAAGCCCAACTCCAAACAATTTCTTTTAAAATGTTCCCTGCTCAGTGCCTTGGAAAATATGTCTGCTACATGGTCCTCTGTCTTGCAAAAATTCATGCAGATCAAACCCTTTTCAACATTATCCCTTATGAAATGGTGTCTTACATCAATGTGCTTGGTCCTTTTGTGTTGCACTGGATTCTTGGCCATATTAAGTGCACTTGTATTATTACATACAAGGGCACACAGTCAGTAAGCACACCAAAATGTTGTTTGATCTATAGCAATTGAGCACAACAAGAGGCAACAGCCACATACTCAACTTCAACGGTAGAACGAGCCACAAAATTCTGTTTCTTTGTACCCCCATGAGATCAAGTATTACCCTAGAAAATGTGTCCTTCCAGATCTGCTCTTCCTATCCATCAAGTATCCAGCATAATCAGCATATCCAACCAAGTCAAAATTATCTCCAGAAGGATAGAAGAGGACCAGGTAATGCGTCTCCTTAAGATACCTCAAGATTCTTTTTGCAGCTTTCAAATGAGATTCCTTTGGACTTGATTGGGACCTTGCACACAACCCAACATTGAAAACAATGTCAGGTCTGTTGGCAGTTAAGTGCAGTAGTGACCTAATGATACCCATATACATGGTTTCATTCACAGGAGAACCAAGTTCATCCATGTCTAACCGAGTAGCAGTAGATATAAGTGTATCAATGGGCTTTGCATTCTCCATCTCAAACCTTTTAAGCAGCTCGTTGATGTATTTTTGTTGACTGATCATGGTGCCTTTTGAGGTTTGCTTTACTTGCAGCCCCAGGAAGAAATTTATCTCACCCATCATGCTCATCTCAAATTCACTTGCCATGAGCGTCACAAATTTTTCACAAAGAGAATCATTGGTGGCACCAAAAATGATATCATCAACATAAACTTGCACAATCCAACAAATTCCTTCCTCTTTTCTTTAAAAATAAGGTGTTGTTAATTTTTCCTCTTGTGAAGCCATTTTCAAAAAAAAACTTTGACAATATATCATACCATGCCTGAGGAGCTTGCTTTAAACCATATAAAGCCTTGTCAAGCTTGAACACATGCTCAGAATGCTCATGACTTTTAAAACCAGGAGGTTTCTTGATAAAGACTTCATCCTTCATGTATCCATTAAGAAAGGCATTTTGACATTCATTTGGAATAATTTGAATTCCATATGAGATGCAAACGCAATAAGAATCCTGATTGTTTCCATTCTTGCAACAGGTACAAAGGTCTCATCATAGTCAATACCTTCTTCTTGATTGTAGCCTTGTCGTGTTCCTTATGGTGTTTCCAGATTTATCAAGTTTATTACGAAACACCTAACTTGTCCCAATCACTGTTCTGTCTGAAGGCCTGGGGACCAGGTGCCACACCTAGTTTCTCTCAAATTGATGGAGCTTTTCTTGCCTAGCAACTATCCAGTCAACATCTTTCAATGCCTCATTGATTTTTTTGGGTTCAATTTGAGTTAGAAAGGCTGAGAAGGCAAACATGTTTCTTGCGCTAGACCTAGTTTGAATGTCAAAGTCTAGGGGGGTAATCACATTGTGGAGTGGATGGGATCCTTTGTTCTTCCAGTTGGATACTTAAACTTCAGAATTCGAGGGACCAGGTTCCTCTATGTTTTTTATCCATAATTGACATCTATAGAGGCATTACTTTTGCTTCTTTGCTCAGCCTCAGGAGTGCCTGACACAACATCAACTACCCAGTGTTCAACTTTATATGGGGTAATGGAGGGTCCAGGTTCCTCTGTGCCTTATGAATAATCTGTTACACCTTTTTCATTACTCTACTCGACTTGGTTCATCATTTTAGTTTTTTCATTTGAGATTTTAATGACTTCATCAGAATTGTTTAGAATTCCCCATCTTTAGCTTCATCATTGTGTGTCCCTTTATTTTCCAATTCATTTGCTTCATCAAATTTCACATGTACACTTTCCTCTACACACTGAGTTCTTTTGTTGAAGACTTTATATTCCTTGCTACTAGAAGAATACCCAAGAAAGATTCCTTCATCACTTTTTGTATCAAATTTTCCCAAGGCCTCCTTACCATTGTTCAGAACAAAGCATTTGCATCCAAAAGCTTTTAGGTAAGTCGGTTCAGGATTCCTCCCATTTAGCAATTCATAGAGAGTCTTCTCAAATAAGGACATGATTATGCACCTATTGATCAAGTAACAAGCAGTGTTAACAGCCTCAGCCCAAAAGCTTTTAGACACACTACATGCTATCAACATTGTCCTGACCATATCTTCGAGTGTCCTATTTTTTCTTTCCATAATACCATTTTACTGAGGTATTCTGGGAGCAGTAAAATTATGACTTATACCATTCTCAGCACATAATTCATCAAACTTGACATTGTCAAATTCAGTACCATGATCAGATCTAATACTCACAACTTGATTTTCCAGCTTCACTTGAATCTGTTTCACAAAGGCCACAAATATAGGGAATGTTTCATCCTTGGTTCTTAAAAACAGAGTTCAAGTGAATTTGGAGTAATTATCAATAATCACAAAGATATACTTTTTGCCTCCTCTACTTTGAACCCTCATTGGACCACAAAGGTTCATGTGAAGAAGATCGAGTGTCCTTGAGGAGCTCACTTCCTTCTTTGACTTGAAAGAGGATCTGACATGCTTTCATTTAATGCATGCATCACATGCCTTGTGATCTTTGAACTTGACATTTAGCAGCCCACAGACCAAGTCCTTAGCAACAAGCTTGTTCAACAGAGAGAAACTTGCATGTCCCAGTCGCCTATGCCACAACTAATCATCATCATCCACAACTGAGTCATGTCAAATTACCACCATTCAAAGAATCAAAATATGTAACGTAGATATTCTTGAATCTTTTTTCAATCAACACAATTTCACCAGTTTTGAGATTGGTGATAGTGCACGAACAAGACAAGAACTTCATTTCATTTCCCTTATCACAGATTTAGGACACACTTAACAGACTATAATTCAAGCCTTTTACATAATAAACACTTTCAATTGCATGGGAGAGTGTCTTGCCAATTTTTCCAATACCAAGAATATATTATTTCTTGCCATTCCCAAAAGACACACTCCCACCTTGGAAGGCCTTGAGTGAGAGAAAATTATCCATTCTTCCAGTCATATGCTTCGAGCAGCCACTATCCATGTATCATTTTTTACTGCCTTCTCTCACTCCAGCCTGCAAACAGAGTTACTTGTTAGACTTAGGAACCCAATCCAGCTTGGGTCCCTTATAATGATAGAACGGGTGAATTAGACTTCTATTTGCCCATGCAGTCAACACATTCTTCTTCTTTCGGGGACCAGGTCCCTAAACTTTAGACTTCATTTCAATAAATTTTTTGTTTTTCTGCACATACTGAAATTTGGATTTGCATGTATCCTTGTAATGGCCAGTCTGACCATAATGAGTGCACAACCAATTATCAGTCACAAATACATACTTGTTATGGGGATTGTATGGGGCTTTGGCCTTTTGAAAACCAATGTCTTGCCTTCCGCCATTATTCTTGTACATAGCAGCAACTATATCAGATGACCAGGTCCAATGAAGTGACTTATCAAGATCAATTTTAACCCGTTTTAGATTCTCTTGGAGTTGCCTATTCTTTTCTAGCTCAGTAGTGAGATTCATTTTGGTTTTCTTAAATTTATTTTCAAGCTCAATGTGAGTCTCACTAGCCACTTGTTTTCCTATGTAATAAAGCATTATCTCTAGTTACTTCCTCAAATTTTTCCTTTAGATCTACAATAGTGACTATCATATCATCCCTTTCTTGTTCTAAACCGTCAATTTCTTCATTTAGATCATTTTCCTCATTAATAAGGCTATGATAGATATCAATTAATACATTTGCTAAGGATATCAATTTTTTCTGAGAGTAATTTTTCAGATTTTTTTGAACATCAAAATGATTTACCTTATCTTTCTCACTGTCATCATCAGCTTCATATTTGTCCATGAGTGCAAAGATTGACTCTTATTCTGAAGACTCATTATCAATAGCCATCATAGATGTATCGCCTTGATCTTCTCCATTTTCAGATTCGTTGGAGGAATCTCCCCAAGCAGCCAGAGCCTACTTCATTAAGTTGTCAATAACATCTTTTCTGTTGAACTTCTTGTTAGGGATCTGATTCCTTTTAGCCGACTTTCACTATTTTTGTAATAATATTTCTTGTGAAGAAGATATTCTTTAATGAAATATCCAGGCTTCCCATATTTGTTACAATAGTTATTTCCTTTGAAGTTCCTGCTCGAGCTTTCTATCTTTGAGATTCCACCATTTTTTCAAATCATCTTATGAAATTTTCGTGAGATACACTATCTCGGATTCATCACTGCTTGAGTTGCTTTTAGCAGCTTTGAGAACCAGTCTCTTCTCCTTTCTTGGTTCTCTTCTTTCAAGATCCTTCTTTCTCTTCATCTCATAAGTCTTAAGGTTTCCAATAAGCTCATCAATAGTCAGTGTCTGTAGGTCCTTGGCTTCAGTAATGGCATTGACTTTGCTTTCCCAAGAACCTGGTAGGACACAAAGTATTTTCTAGACAAGCTTGTTGGTTGCAATGATCTCTCCAAGAGAGTGGAGCTCATTGATTATGGAGGTGAAATGGGTATGAATATCATGAATGTACTCATTTTCCTTTATCTTAAACAACTCATACTCAGTGGTAAGCATATCTATTTTGGAATGTTTTACCTGAGTAGTTTCTTCATGGGCTGTTAGAATAGCTTCCCACATCTCCATAGCAGATCCACAAGATAAAACCCGATTGTACTCATCTGGCCCAATACCACAAATCAATATCTTATTTGCCTTGTAGTTCTTTTCAACAACTTTCTATCAGTCTCCGAGTATTCTTTTCTCTTTTTTGGTACTGACTTTGAGCTCTTCGGCTCAGTTTTCATAGGGACAAAAGTACCATCACAGATGATGTCCCAAAGCTCTGAGTCCTCAGCCATTATATAATCATGCATCCTTGTCTTCCACCATCCATAGTACTTTTTATTAAACCTTGGAGGTCTTGTGGTTGACTGTCCTTCCTCATGGTTTGGTGGAACAATCATGATGAGAGAGCTTTTCTAGGTGTTAACCTTTTAGAAAGCACCTACTCTGATACCAATTGATAGAAACTATGAGTCCACCAAACTGTATAAGGAATCAAGTTCTCTATATGTTCCCTCAAATAAAACAGAAAGTAAATAAGACAAGATATTTACGTGGAAAACTCCTTTCTCAAGGGATTAAAAACCACGACCTACCGTAGTAGGATTTCAACTTCACTAACTGAGCAACTTTCAGATTACAGGCTTTTGCAACATAGGAATTAAACTCTTAATCCATCACCCCTACAATAACTCTATTGTAAGCTACATCTCTTGACTAACTCTAGCCAAGCACCCAAATTAACTTTGACTAACTCTAGCCAAACACCCAAACACACCTTGACTAACTCTAGCCAAGTGTACAACTCAAAAGCTTGAGAAAATAAACTACCTACAAACAATTTCTTTTGAGAATAGTAGGTTTACAAGTTAAAGAGCAAAATGACAAAGACTTAACAAACCTAGGACTTAAGACATATTCAGTTATTGGGATCTGGTCCTTAGATCTGTTGAAGCTTTGTTCTTGAGAGCACCTAGAGAGCAGTGGCGGTTACACTTGGAAGATTGTGATTTTTTAGATTTGAAGTGTTAGGTTAAAACCTTGTAATATGTTGTATATATATTGGGGAGCATGTGAAAAACATGTGACTATAGATAGGGACATTTCATCTTTTGGTTTGACCTTTAGCAAACTGCGGCTGAGTTGTTGCGATTCTGTCGGTCAGAATAGTACCACAACTTTATAGTTGTATCGTTGACTGTACAATGCCCAAAGGACCTAATAGAGGACCTAGTCTCTATCTGGTTCCTCAAATGTTTGTCAAATCATCTAAACATGAAATAGCATAACTTATCATTTTTATTGTTTCTTTTGATGGTTTGTATATGGTAGGACTTGAAATCCATGTGAAACACGATCCAAATTTTCTAAAGGAATATATTCAGTGCCTTTTCATTCATTATTTTGTATAATATATAGTAGTACATGCTTATTTACAAAGCTACAAATTAGGCTACAAACTAGGTAACTAATTTGACTAATTACAATTAGAATATTAACTAATCAAATATAAAAGATATACAAGAATATTCTATCAATTATTCTATCACACCCCCGCAGTTGAAGCAGGAGGTTCTCGTACGCTGAGACTGGCTCAAAAATCATCAAAGAGTATGCGCGGAAGGGACATAAAGGACACAAACTTGTCCATGAGCAACTTCCTCACGTATAAAATGAATATCAATTTCAATGTGTTTAGTGCGCTAATGTTGAACGATATTGCTAGAAAGATATATCGTACTTACATTATCACAGTAAACCAATGTAGCCTTGCGGATTGGGCAGTGAAGTTCCAATAGAAGGTTACGTATCCAACAAGACTCAAAAACAACATTCGCTACGCCTCTGTACTCGACTTTGGCACTGGACCAAGACAGAGCGGAGACTGAGGACTTGTACAAATGCAAGCCAAAATGGAGAGTGCCTTGTACATATAGCAAAATTCATTTGAGAGCATTCATATGTTCATCCTTTGGGTCATGCATATGTAAGCATATTTGTTGCATGGTATAGGATATATCTGGTCTCGTGAAAGTGAGATACTGTAATGCTCCTGCTAAACTGTGATAGTGAGTGGGGTCTTCATAATCGAAGAGACACTAACTTTAGATTTAGTGTCAACTGGTGTTGGAGCATGTTTACAAGAAGTTATGCTGGCTCGATCAAGAATCTCCTCGGCATACTTTCTTTGACAAAGAAATAAGCCATGTGCATGTCTCATAACGGCAATGCCCAAAAAATAGCTTAGGAGCCTCAAATCCTTCATAGCAAATCCAGAAGCAAGGAGTGACATAATAGATTGGCGAAGTACATCAGAAGAGGCAGTGAATATGATATCATCAACATATAATATAATGAATGCCATGTCATTACCCTGTGATAGATAAAAAGTGAATGATCAAATTTTCTATGTGAAAAGCCAATAGAGGATACAAAATCAGCGAACCGTTGATACCATGCACGAGGAGCCTATTTCAATCCATAGAGTGATTTCTTCAAATGACACACATAATTTGGATGAACTGGATTCCTGAATCCCATAGACTGATGCATATACACGGTTTCATGAAGTTTGCCATGCAAGAAGGCATTTTTAACATCAATTTGATGAATGGGCCATGATTTGGATAAAGCAATGCTGAGAATAGTCCGAATAGTTGCCGGTTCTCACCACCAGGCTGAAAGTTTCATCACAATCCACACCAACCTATTGAGACCTGCTATCACCTACAAGACGGGTCTTATGCCTATCAAAAGAACCATCAAATTTCTTTTTATGTCAAAAAATCCATATAGAACGAATAACATTAGCATCAGGAGGATGGGGCATTAGATCCCACGTCTTATTTTCAATAAGAGCATTATATTCGTCTAACATAGCAGCTTTCCAATTTAGATCGGACAAGGCATTTTTTGGGTTGCGAGGAAGAGGCGAATGGGCAATTAAAGTTGACAAATTGAATTGTCATTTCGGTTTGGAAATATCATGCATAGCACGAGTTTCCATGGTCCGTAGGGGGCTGGATTGGTATGGTCTGGATGGGTTGCGGCTGGGCTGGATGTGGGCTGGGAGGATGCGCTGGTTGTAGATGTGGGCCGAGGGGAGCCAGGCTAGCGGGGTTCGGGAATATGGGGTGTGCCACAAGCCGTGAAGAGGCAAGGGTAGGGCTGGGAAAATCTGTAGCTCGAGCAAAACCTGGGACAGTGACGGGTGGGTTGTGCCGTGTTTTCCTTGGCTGGGTTGGGTGGCCCACCCGACACTGGACTATAGGAGTTGGGTCAGGCTCCGGTAGGTGCGGCAGTAATGATAGCGACTGATTGTGCAATTGATGAATCAAAAGTAGATTAAGGCCATCATTTAAGAAGTCATAGGAATTCGGAGGCGGAGAATGCAGCTTGGCAAAAAGGAATTGAGACTCATCGAATATGACATGCCTATAAATGATTATTTTTTGGCTTGATAAATCGTAACAATTATAACCTCGATGATTAGATTGGTAACCAAGGAATATACACGGGTTGGAACAAGGTTAAAGTTTATTGATTTTGGTGGAAGGATAAAGAGGGTAGCACAGACACCCAAAAGTTCGTAAGTGCTTATAGGAAGGATCCCGAAGATAGAGAACTTGAGTCGGGGACTTGTGTTTGAGAGACTTATTTGGAAGAATGTTCAAGAGATATGTTTTCATTGATAGAGCGTGATACCAAAAAGAGGGGGGATGGAGGCATGGGGAAGGAGGGTACGAACTAAGTAATTTATGGTTCTTATTTTTCATTCAGCTTTGCCATTTTGTGGAGATGTGTGGGGACATGAAAACCGAAAAACAAGACCATTTTTTATGCAAAAGAGTTTGAATTGTTTATTGTCTAATTCCCTCTTATTATCGCATTGAAAATATTTGATATTCTTCTCAAACTATGTCTTAATTAAAGCACTAAAGGATGAGAAAATAGAATAGACTTGGGATTTATTGTCAATAGGAAAGGTCCACAGAAAATTAGAATAATCATCCAAAAACAAAATATAATATCGATGTCCAGCCGTGTTTAAGATAGGGGAAGTCCATAAATCACTATGTATGATATCAAATGGCATCAAAGTGTTAGAGAGTGAATAATAAAATGGCAATTTGACATGTTTCCCAAAAACACAAGATTCACAAACAGCAGGATAAGAAAAATATTTACAATCAATAAAATTATTTTTACTAAGAGAGCGTAAAACAAAGTCTCCCCGATGTCCCAAATGATTATTCCAAAGAACAGAGGAAATAACTGCAAAGGTTGATGGAGAGGAGGCGTGATGGCCGATGGTGGTGGTGATAGGATAAAGATTCTCGGTGCTATCACATCTCATTATTCACATCCCTGTCTGAAGGTCATTCACAGAAAACACAAAAGGATCAAATTCAAGGGAAACATTATTGTCGGTTATGAAACGACGCACAAAGATCAATTTTTTGATAAGTTTCGGGGCATGGAGGATATTTTTTAAAGTTAAAGGTGGGTGTGGTGGAGAGAGGGATGATTGTCCATAACCTCGAGTAGGAATGCCTTGTCTACCACCAACCATACAATTACGGTTTAAATTGTTCATATTGAAATAAGATGAGAGAGTACCTTGAGATGCCGTCATATGAGAAGTTGCACCGGTATTCATGTACCAATTTTCATCGGAAAATTTAGAGACATCATGTGCATTACCGCCTCAATATTCGTTGGTACATAGGTTGAGTGAGGAAAAACATGTGCATTGTATGTTTGATGTGGGCGCACCTCAAGAATTTCAGGTTGGGGCTATCGAGCCGGAGGACGAGCCCATAAGGAAGTCGGATAGGGGCATAGTGGAGCAACCCAAGCCTGTTGTCCCCACGCTGCCCACGGCGGGTACGCAACCCACATGTGAGGCTGCTGCTACTGCAGCTGCCGTTGGGAGTGGCTGTCAGACTGCTTCAGATGTCCTCTCTCACTACTGTTGCTGCTGCTACCACGGCCACCACATCTTTTGCCAGAATTTTGCCTTTGTTGTTATTTCGAATATGCTGACCTCGTTTTAGGTCAGTGATGTGCCGATGCTACTGACCGTAAGCCGAGCCCTTCTCATCGACAGGTGAGTCACCGATGGTGAGGAGGGATGTGTTGGCGGTGCTAGCTTTAACCGCTGCCCCCTTGGTTGTTCGGGTTTCTTCAAGGATAAGTCTTGAACGGGCCTCATAGAACGAAGGCTACAAAGTGCTTTGTTGGAGGATTGTAGCAATGCCATCATAATTTTCATTTAGCCTCACAATTAGTTGCATGACCAACCTTTGATTCGTGACCGGTGCACTGACGTTGGAGAGTTGATCGACAATCATTTTAAGTTCTTAACAATAGGCCGATCTATTTGGAAAATCATCCTGTTGAATGTTCTTTAATTGATTTTCTAAATACAAGGCACGTTGGGTCTTGTTCTCATGAAAAATGCTCTATAATCTCTCCCATGTTTGTCGTGCAGTAGCATCAGTTTCGATGATAGTATGCAATAGATCGTTCAGTAGATCCATTGTAGAACAACCGCATCTAATCGTGACCAAAGTTCTTCATCAAAACCATCATGTTTCTCCATGTTTTCGTTGGTTGGCTTGGGTTTAGGAAGGATGATGTGATCGATGACTTTGTACACATGACAATGAATCTTAAATAATTCCGCCCAAGATGAATACTAAACTTTTTCCATCTCAAGAGTTATGGGAATGAAATTCTTGATGTTGTTAACGGCAAGAGCATGATGGAATTTAGGTTGTTTAGCCATTGAAAAAGAAAAGGGGGGATGACAACGAGAGAGTGAAAGGGTTTTCGAGAAGAAGAAGAAGAGGGAGGAAGATGTCGGAAAGGGGGGGAGGGGGGCAGCCGGCGGTTGAGGGTAGGTTTTAGATTTAGGATTTGGCCGATACCATAAAGGAATACGTTTCCTGCCTTTTCATTCATTATTCTGTATAATATATAGTAGTACATGCTTATTTACAAAGCTACAAATAGAATACAAACTAGGTAATTAATTTGACTAATTACAATTAGAATATTAACTAACCAAATATAAAAGATATACAAATATTCTATCAGTTTCTAATGACATCTAGCGCATAGATTCTGTTGTGAATTCAATGTATTGCTTGCTAGTGGTGGAGGTGCCTTACCACTAGAGGGAACCTCACTCATCTGAGCTTTGGTGTTATTCCGGATGTTACATTTTGTTACTTAGGGGAATGGGTTTATATTCGTTGCTGAATAGTGCTAATAGCCAAGATATAAAATGGAGTACTTCGTGAAGACTAATGATATTACAATAGGTTGACGAAGTACAATTCACAATATTTCTTGTTTAAATATTTTATTTAGATATTTTAATAGATCGAAACAATAGCCTGTTTATTTTTGACTGGTCGAGAAACCATTGAAATTGTCCGAAAATGGACATTAACATAGTTCTTGGAGGCGAACAAACATAGAACAATAGGGGAAAACTTCATAAGAAGGGCTAAATCATTGAAAAAGTAGCAGCTAGAGAAGTACCTAAATCGTGCTGACAGTAAATAAATAAATGTAATTATTTATTTTCAATTGATATTATATAGCCAATCTATTTGCTTACTTGGCAAAGGAAAAAACGTAAAAGTGAAACTTCTTGTATGAACGAAAAAATGAAAAGCATAATTTGCGTCATATATTACAATATCAAATGTGAATGACCCAAAAAGATTTCTGTTTTAGAGGTAACGTAAGGATCTAAATGAGTTATTCGTAGTGTTTGTTTTACGGAATATCAATCATAATTTCAAAAACATTTTTTTTATACTCCCTCCATCCCAAAATACTTGTCATTTTTCGTTTTTAGAGACTCAAATGTCTTTGGCCAACATTTTTAAGATGTAATTTTTCATCATATTGATATGAGAAAAATTACAACTTTTACAGTACTTTTCATATAGTTTTTGAATATTTAACTTTTAATTTTAATATATTGATTAATCTAATCTAATTTAGCTTCGAAATTCAATCAAATTGACTCTCGAGCAGTGAAACACACCAATTATTTTGCGTATAGAGGAAGTAGATATTTTGTAATATAACATATACACATATTATTATTAAAAAAAATGGGCCCCTAAAACTTGGGGGCCTAAAGCCATGCCTTAGAGGCCTTACCCTCTAGCCGACACTACGGTTTTCCAGTGGACCGGGTCGGCCCGATCCCTCCCCGATACCCGCCCCGCCTAGATCCCCCTAAAAACAATCGGTGTTGGGGTTCGAACTTGGGACGGGACCTGGGCTCGTCCCAATCCCGATCTGACCCGCCCCAACCCGATCCCGTCCCGCCCCGCTAGCCCCCCTCCCCCTCTGCAAAAATAATTGTTGTAACAACGGCCAAATTTCGATTTTGGCCGTTGTGCAACGGCTATAACAATCATTTTTGTTTCAACCCCCCCCCCCCCCATAAACCCCCTACCCCCTTAATATTTATTTTTAACCCCTAAGTTAATATATTTACACTTTAACCTTATTTCTCAACTATAAATACCTCATTTTCCTCTTCATTTTTTCTCACAAATCTTCCTACATCTCTCAATTTATCTCTTTACAATTCTACATTGCCTACTAAATATTGTTTTATTTTATTGCTCATTTATATCAAAGTTCAAAAATTGGGAGTGAAGTTGACAACCAGCTTAAGGATCATCCATCGAGCAAAGTTTTAATTTTCAACCTCGATTACACGTCGACGTTACGTCGGTGTTTGGTACCTTCATTCCTTCTTTAAATTATTATTCTTACTTAATTTTAATTATCGCACTAAATTTTATTTACTTTAATTATTTATTTGCATAATTATAATGGAACGCTTTGGACGTATGATTAAGGGTAAGGGTGCTTCTTCTAGTAGGGGTAACAAAGGTAAGGGTACTTCTTCTAGTAATCCTATTCCCGATGATTTGATTGATTTCACTCATATAGATAAACTATTTTTTAATGATATATCATTAGATGATGAGGTATATTCTGCATCTGAACCAGACTTTAATATTGGCGATAATGTAGATGACACACCCACTAGTGTACCTCAATCTCAACCTCAAACTGAAACTGGAACGCCTCATATTCCCCCTAGTATGAGTCGAGGCCCCACACAATAAAAATTAAAATCAGCTGCATGAGATTTTCGGTAGGGACCAAGAGAATCAAGTAGTTAGATATAAAATTTGTAAAAATATTTATAAATTTAAAACCGGAAAAAGTCAAGGTGGGACGTGAGGGTTATTGAGACATGTACAAGGCGAGCACACGACTAGGTGGAATCAATACCAGGCTAAAAAATCTGGTGTGCCAGCTGAGTCGAGACAAGGTTCACATAGTGTCCTCGACCAAGTACATGGTCAAATTAACCTGACGACGGGGGGAATTTTTGGTCCTACATATGATAAAACAAAGATAGAAAATTTGGTCAAATTAGTTGCGGTGGAGAGTTTGCCTTTTTCATTTCCTTCATCTCCTGCTTTTAATGGTTTTCCTAGATCAACTGTTAGATGAGATGTTTTTAAATTTGCAAGTGAATATCAACAATAGTTACGTTATGCATTGTATCATTTTAATGGCAAAATGACTATCACTTCTGACATAGGCCGTAGTACTAACGGTAATGATTATTTAATAGTAACATGTCATTGGATAGATCATAATTGGTCTATGCAAAAATGTATTTTAGCATATAGATATATTAATGATAGGCACACTGGA
This sequence comes from Anisodus tanguticus, assembly GCA_034509755.1. Taxonomy (NCBI): domain Eukaryota; kingdom Viridiplantae; phylum Streptophyta; class Magnoliopsida; order Solanales; family Solanaceae; genus Anisodus; species Anisodus tanguticus. The sequence continues at coordinate 30,476,693 of CM067556.1, forward strand.
AGTTTTATTGCATAAAATATTAATTAAATTTGTGATTATTATGGAATAATTGATAAAATTATGACTATTACATTAGATAATGCTACTTTTAATGATTATGCTATAAGACTTTTAAAAATTCGATTAACTCCATATTTATCTGATCATTTTTATATAAGATGTGCATGTCATATTTATAACTTAGTTGTAAAGGATGGCCTAAAACTTTTTGAAAACATTCTTGATAAAATACAATTAGCTATAAATTTTATTTTTAAAGGTAAAAAATACAAAGACGCAAAGAGTATAAATAAACTTGTCACGATTGTGGATTACCTTATACAAAAATTCCTGAAGAAGTAGCGACTAGGTGGAATTCTCTATATGAACAACTACTTGTTGCTTACGATTATAGAAAACCTATAACTTTATGACTTAACGCCCATAATAAAAATCTAAGGGATATGCTTGTAGATAATGATTGTGATTTTTTTTTAGAACTTAATGGATTTTTAGAGAATTTTTTTCAAGCTACTAAAGAATTTTCCTTTATTTATTATCCTACTATTTCAACTATATTATTTTATATAGCTCTAATATTTTTGTTATTTAATGAATATATGAAAAAAATAAACTTCTAAGGAATATATTGAAAAAATGTTTAGAAAATTTAAAAAATATTTTTTTCCTATTCCCACTATTTATATTATTGGTGTTGTATTAAATTTGACTATTAAAGTAGACGATTGAAAAACAGTTGTAGAAACAATTTATTATTGTATAGAAGTACTTCCAACACACCCAACTGAAGAACCAACTCACAAACCAACTAAAGAAGAAGTTACGTCTAGCATTCTCACTGAATGCAAAAAAGTATATATGTATTAGCAACAACAAAGTGCAAATAATCAACCGGCTTCTGTACCATTTTTTCTACTTCAATGCAACCTAATAAAATACATGATATTTCTGCTTCTAGTATTCAAGGTCTTAGAAATAAAATGTTTAGTGGTTCAACTTCTTCACAAGTTAGCGAATTTGATATATATGTTTTGCAAGGTGTTGTACCATACGAATTAATTGTCAATGATGAAGGACATGAAGACTTGCTGAAATACTGGAGGGAGAATGAGAAGACATTTCCGACACTAGCAAAGATGGCTCGAGATGTGTTGAACATTCAAGCGTCATCAACAGCGTCTGAAAGAGCTTTTTTCTGTGGGAAGATTTCAAATAGGAGAGCACAGACATTCATTGGCGGGAGACACATTAGAGATTGCAGTTCTATTCAGAGATTGGATTCGAGCGGAGCGTAGAAGGTGCAGTCAACCGGAGATCAATGAAGAAGAAGACTACAACTACAATGAAATCCTATCCGAGGGAACAGGAAGCGATGTCGAACAATTTGACCAACAACTTCCAATTCCAATCGAAGATCCTCAAGACATTGTGAGGAAATTAGAAAAATGTGGTTAACTATGTAATTTTTTTAATTGCAATTTTATTATGTGATTTGCAACTTTTGAACAACACCACAAAGTTGCAATTTTGAAATTGTATTACAAAAAAATTATATTTCTATTAAATAATATAAGAGGCACAAAAACAGTTTTGGAATATTTTTATTACACTATCTTGTTCAATTATTAAAGTGTTTACATATATTATTTTTTAAAATTAAGTGCCAAAAAAAATACCGAAAACCCGATCCCGACCTGGCCATGCCCCATCCCGTCCCCCAACACCGGTCCCTTTTTCCAGTGGGATGTGGGACGGGATGAGACATTGATTTGTCCCGCTAATCCCGGCCCGTCTATCCCGTCGGAGACCCGATTCCGACCCTTCCCCCGTCCCACGGGTCCAATCCTGTCGGGACCCGCCCCGACCCACTGACCACCCCTAGCCGACACTAATCAGGCCGCTTAAAGTTCTCGCACTGACTACATTATTTCTCATTAAGTAAGTGTCAGAATTTAAGAGTATATAAGAAGTGAAAGCGAATTTTCTCTATTGTTCTGTGTCTATTATTTTGGTACATTCCCTCTATTCGTTTCTCTGTTTGAGGACGAATGTTGTATTAATTGACATATGATGTAACGATCCATCTGATCATTTTTATCTAAAGACCTTATTTTCTTGTTTGACCCTTTCCTAGATTTTGTGTGGGGTTTGTGATGCGCGGGAATGGGTGGCACAGATCTCGAGGTCCATTTATATGCATTTTAGATGAAAAACTAGAAACTTAGAGTTGGATAGTTTGACTATAAGTTGACTTTTGGCTAAATGGGTTTATTTTTGAGTTTCGTTGCTTACGATAGTTCTGGAGGGTCATTTATGGCTTAGTTGAGTCATTAGTTCTCTTTCCGAGGCAATCAAATATATTTTGTGGCCTTATTTGTAAAGTTTAGATTTTGATTTCTCCTGGACGATTCTTTAGAAAAGTATGTCTTAGCTCGGTTAAACGGGAAACCCGAGGGTACGAGCGAGTTCGTAGAACTGTTTACCTTAGACGAGCATGTCTAGTTTGTGTCAGGGGGTCTCGGGAGTGTTTTGGATGTTGGATAGGAGTTTGGACTGATTATCCCATTGATGAAATCTAGTGTCCGCCGCGACGTCATCAGTGTCCGCTCCGGTGTGTCTTCCTCGGCGGGAGGTTGGCTCACCAAAGTGTATGTTTGGGAGATGATGGGTTTCTGTTGTAATGAAGGATTTATCCACAAGGGCAAGTCTGCCGCTGCAGAGTCATATTCGCCGTGGCGCTGGGATGAGATGTCAAGTGACACCACCCCAATGAAGGTTTGGTCCACTGTAGCGTCCGCTCCAGCAGAGTCGACTCGGCCTGGGCGAAAGTACTATATCAAGTGTCCTATCAAAAATTTAGGTCAGAATTCTTTTCTCAAAATAGAAAACCTCGAGATCAGAGCCGTCATAAGAGCAATTTCAAACTCCTTCTACATCAAAAAGTATAAATACGCAAACTTAGTTTCAGAATTAGCTTTTCATATTCCCAAGCCATAGAACGAAGGTTCTCTCTTCCCAACCATCTCCTATATCAAGCTAACTCATTTCCATGTATTTCTATGTGATTTTATCATAGTATAATCAATTCCTAAGTGAATTCCACTATTCTTAACCTAAGGTTTTCAAGATAAACCCAACTTAAGGTTTCAAGATAAACCCAACTTAAGATTTTATCATTGTTCTTCCCCATGCCACACGTAATCCATGAAATAAGAATTTCTTAAACCTAGGATTTTGCTCAAATTCATATTAACCCTATACATGTTCGATTATATATATTTATGTCACGTTGTCATTCATTATATTCATGATCTGTCATGTTCCTATTATATCAAGTCATGTGCCTGCTTATTCTTTCAATTGCTTTACATACGGTATAATTCAAATGTACTAACGCCCCTTGCATAGGGCGTGCGTTTCACGATGCAGGTGCTGAGTTTCAGGGAGATGGATCTGCTAAATCGCCTAACTGCTTGTATATCGATCGAAAAGAAGCAGCTGCAAATGCTATCAGTGGTTCTTCCTTCCTATCCCATCTACCTATAAGATTTGCTTGATTCGCCCCCATCTTTAATAGGACTGGACTAAGTTCGGTAGGATTGCTTCAGTACCATCTGTTTTGTGAGCCCCACTTCATTCGAGGTGTCAGTCTAGTATTTTATGATTATATTTTATTAGATGAGGTATGTCAGGGCCTTGTTCTGGTAAATAGTTTTACAGACTCACGTTGTTAGAGGTTTCATAGACTATTCCAGTATCATGTCATGTCACTCATGTTAGTAGTGACTTTTAGACTTATTATATTTTCAGAATATTTTCGCAATATGTTTTCAAGACTATAAACTCGGTATTTTGATTTACATGTTTTTGTTATCATATTTAGTGTATGTTTTGATATCCATTTTGACAAGCAAGTCATGTGGTTCACTCGGTCACATGTAGCTAGGCATTGAGTGTCGTGTTCCGCCCAGGCCATGGTTTGGAGCATGAAAAAGCTTGGTATTAGAGTCCTAGGTTCATGTTTCTTAGGGAGTCTATGAAACTGTGTCCAGTAGAGTCACATTTATATGTGTGAGGGGCCCACGCATATAAATAGTTGACCACCAAGACATCTAGAATTATCTCATTTCTTTGTACTCTAGATTGTGTAGTTAGAGTTATAAGTTCATGATATTATTCTAACTCGTGTGTATTACGTGTTTCAGAAAAATACCTGCGAAAAAAAAATCGACTACAAGCAAGAGAGTTGTTGTTAGTGCTACTTGTGAGGAAAATGTTCACGCTCAAGGAGCCAATTCGGATACAGCACCTCCATTCGATACCACAGGGCCTTCGAAGATCCTAGTTCCGCCGCCCAACACTACTGACTTTGATGTTAGAGGATCTATCCAGCTGCTCACCCCTTGTGGCTGCTCAAGCCCAACGTCAAGGAACAACTCTAAGTATGGGAACGAATGGAGAGTCATCCAGTTTTAAAACTTGTGAGTTTCTTTTGTATGGATCCTCCAGTGTTCACAAGGTCTTGTAAGAAGGAGGATCCATCGAACTACATTGATGGGCTTCAAAACATATTTCGTGTGATGCATGTTAAAGAGGTAGAGACAGCAGAGTTAGGAGCTTATCAGTTACAGGATGTTGCTAACATATGGTATGAGTCTTGGGAACGGTCCCGTGGGGAAGAGGCACCTCCGGTAACTTGGGATGAGTTCACAAATACCTTCATTGAGCACTTCCTGCCAGTAGAGGTCATAGAGGCTAAGGCTATGAATTTGAAAAGCTTAGGCCGAACGGCAGGAGTGTACATGAGTATTATCTTCAGGTTGTCTCTTTGGCAAAGTATGCTCCACACATGGTCCAAGACATGAGGGCTTGAGTTAGGCAGTTTGTGTATGGTCTTGATCCCCATAATGCATCAAAATGATGAAGCAGATCTCTCTCAAGACAACACATCTCTGTAAGAATATATATATATATATTGTATGCTAATTTTATCCTCAAAGAGTTGGCTCAGATTAAACGTGATCTATTAAGGTTTAAAGTTATATGGGAACGTGATCTATTAAGGTGTAAAGTTATATGGGCTTAATTAGACATCTCGTAAAGTATGAGGCTTTATGTGTAGATACCCGAATGTGATTCTAATTTAATAATGGGCTAAACTAGAATTACATAAATTATATTCAGTTATAAAAGGAGTTATGGTCCCCAAATCATACGTAGAGTTTTCTTTACTGACATCTCATAGTCGGTGAAAGAGATAGCCTTATGGATTCAGGTATGCTTCCGCATTCTGTCCATTTTTTAAAATAATTTGATATGATAGTTCTTGAGCTAGATATATTCATCTATAGTTTAGTTCTAACAATCTCATTAATTTAAAATTTATGTAGTTAAGTGTTGACCACCCAGTACAGAGAGACACCCAAATATGAATCTTTCAATCTTCACATGAAAACATTGTTATTGCCGAAACTCTTAATCATGGGAAATTTTATTTTATTTATTTTATGTACTCTCTTCGTCCACTTTTATTTGTCTAGTACTATAGTAAAAATATATGTCCATTTTTACTTGTTTAATTAAGAAAATCAAGATATAATTTATCATTTTACACCTATTATATCCTTATTATTAAGTATCATTTATTTTCCAAAATATTAAATTTATTATATTTAAAAGGGTGATATACTAAATTTATTGTCTTATATATTAATTACTTATCAAGGGTGTGTCAACTAAAATATGAATAACTAAAAATGGACTGAGGCAGCATTTGGATCATCTCAACACTCTCTGCCAACCAATAATAAGACTATCCCAACATAAGGTGGTGACTTCTCACTTCACATCCCAACCAATATACTCTCTCGCTCCGTTCATTTTTACTTTTCCAGTTTTGATTATGTATAAATGATATAAATATTTTATTATAATATTTATATTAATGATGTTTAGTCTAAGGTCTTGGGAGCCCTTGCCTTTCAATTAGCTTCTCGAGATCTGTTATTCGATTTCAATAGTTCTTTATTTATTTATTTATTTTCCTTTTCTTATTTGTATAAACGCTGAACCCTAATCTCTAAAGAACTCAAACGATTCCACTTGGTTTCCACTCTACTGAACACTATTTTCTTGTTTCCAATCTGGTTTCCGTTCAATTTGCACTCTGCTACTTCAATATTTTTCAATAGAGAACTTCAGAGCTCCAGCTGAGTAGTTGACAAGCAGCTATCGGATTCTCTTGTGTGATTCCTCTCACTTGACAAGCTTCAGAGCTCCGGCTGAGTGTTGGCTCCGAAACTTTTATTCCTTCACCCCCTCAGATCTAGGGATGACATGTGGGTATAATTTTGCGGATTCCACATTGCACCCGCCCCAGTTGAGGCGGGTATGGGTATAACTTTGACGGGTAGTAGGCGGGTATGAGTATTAAAAATGTACATGTCACAGGTAGGCAGGTAGGTGGTGGATTTGTAGCCATATCCGCCTCGCATCCAACCGCCTACCCAGCCGCCTTATACCCGCCCCAAGCCCAAAATATTAGCAGCCCATAAGTCGTGCATTCATCCCAAAAGTCACGACAAGTCTCTCATTCTCCAACAAAACTCAAAACCCTACGCCTCTTCAGTCATCCACGCCTTCACACCTCCCTCTCTCTCGTTCCCCTTCACACCGTCTCTCATCCCTCTCTCATTCTCGACGTCTCGGCCTTTTTCTTTAAAGGAAAAATCACAAACTTTTTTCATAAACCACCTCGACGACTCTGCCTTTTTCTTTAAAGGAGATGCTGATCGGAAAATATTGGGAAATATTGCTTTCTTTGCTTTGTGCTTTGGGGTTGTCTTGATGAGGTCAATTTTTGTGCATTTGTTAAGTTTTACCTATTGGGTTTGTGGAGTTCAATTGAAAAAGTTGAAAAACTTTAGCTTATATAGCTGAAATAATATCTGAGTTTTGTCTACATTTGTAATATATAGTTATTTGGGTGGATAATTTTTGGGTTTTCTTGATTCTTTGTTGTAAAGGGGAATAGGTGAAAAAATCCGAAATTCTCCTCCCTCTCTCCCAAAGAAAATGAGATTGTGACAGTATTGATTCTTGACTCAAATTTTTTGGATAATTTTTGGAATTTGAATTTTTGGGATCATGTTGATCAATAATTGATCACAAATGAATTGATTACAAAATATGACAGGCGGGTATTGGCGGGTGACGGATATCCACTTGGGTGGTGGAGCGGGTGTGGATTTAGGAATATACCTATCTATGCGGGGTATGTATGTCGAAAATTATGCCCGTCACGGGTGGCGGGTATAAAATTATCTGGCGGGTACAGGTGCGGGGGAGGGGGTACCCGCACCCGCCCCGCCCAATTGCCATCCCTACTCAGATCTGCTCCACCTCTGCACCGAAGCTTTGAGCTTTGGTGAAACCCACCACCACCACAGTAACGCCGGGGCTCCGAGTTCCATTGAATAATTTTTTTTTCTATTTTTGCAGGTACCACCAGATCTGCCATGACGTACATTCGGATTCTATATTTCCGTTCTCCCGCCTAGCATCCGGGTACAAAATTTTCGACAGGAAATAGTGATTTTATGCAGTGAACTGTGTGTTTCAGCGTGTGAACAATGATTTTCGACATGTGAATAGGTTCTATCAGCCTGGAGTTGGTACCTCCAGTTGCCCGTACTCAATATTTGTCATTATCCCTATAGTTAAATTCTTGCGTGTTGCGTTTTGTTGAATCTTGACTTTACATTCTTGCTTTTATTCTTTTTGTCCTTTGCTTTATCAGTTTGGTCTATATTAGCCTGACTTACCTCTAGATTCTTGCTGACTTGTGCTTTAGTATTGGTTCCCGTGTGTGTTAACATTAACCTTAGTGGCTTTGGTGAATGATGGTAGACTAGGGTCATGTTCTCGATCGGGGACGGAGGCGATGGTTAGGGGGTAAGGGAGATGCTAGGCTGAGAATAGGGTCTTGAAACATTGGGACTTTAACGGGGAAGTCCATAGAGCTAGTTAAGATTCTTAAAAAGATGATGATTAATATAGCCTGTGTCCAGGGGACCAAATGGGTAGGACCTAAGGCTAAGGATGTAGATGTGTATAAGTTATGGTTCTTGGGTAGGTCGAAGCATAGGAATGGGGTAGGCATTTTGGTAGACAGCGAGCTAAGGGATTAGGTGGTAGAGGTTAGGAGGGTCAATGATAGGATGATGACGATTAAGTTAGTAGTTAGAGGGTTCACTATGAACATTATTAGTGTGTATGCGTCGCAGACGGGCTTGAACGAAGAGGAGAAAAGGCGATTTTGGGAAGATTTGGACAAAGTGGTGGGGGGTATACCACCCACTAAGAAGTTATTTGTGGGAGGGGACTTCAATGGACATATTGGGGCACTTCCGGGGGGTTATGATGACGTGCATGGAGGTTTTGGCCTCGGGGACAGGAGGCGTCTCACTTTTGGAGTTTGCTAGAGCTTTTGGTATGGTGATAGCCAATTCGAGGTTCCTGAAGAAGGAGGAGCACTTGGTGACTTTCCGTAGTTCGATGGCTAAGACTCAGATAGACTTTTTGCTCCTTAGGAAGGTTGACAATAGTCTTTGTAAAGACTGCAAGGTTATTCCGAGAGAGTATCTTACAACCCGACATAAGCTTTTGGTGATGGATTAGGAAATCAAGATGGAGAAAAAGATGAGGGTTATGGATGACATGTTAAGAATCAAATGGGGGAGTTTGACCATGGCTAGTGCAAAGGATATAGGAGAGAGGTTGATGGCCAAGGGGGCTTGGGGAGTAGTGAAGATGTGATCGATGTGTGGGATAGGATGGCCAGTTGCATTTGGGAGGTTGCTAGAGAAGTGTTAGGGGTCTCGTGGGGTAGCCGTGGTAGGCATCGAAGGGACTGGTGGTTGAATGGTAAAGTTCAAGAGAAAGTGGAAGCGAAAAAAATGATGTATACGAAATTGGTAGAAAGCAATGATGAGGTGGAGAAGTGGACGAATATGGAATTGTATCAGATGGCGAGGAAGGAGCCAAAGCTAGCGGTTACAGCGATGAAAACAACAGTTTTGAACGTCTATATGTGGAATTAGAGAAAAAAATGGGGATACGAAGTTTTACAGACTAGCCAAGGCGAGAGATATGAGGGCCCGGGACTTGGATCACGTGAGGTGCATCAAGGACGAGGATGATAAAGTACTGGTGGAGGACGCGCATATTAGGCGAAGGTGGCAGTCTTACTTCTATAAACTCTTGAATGAAAAAAAATATAGAGACATTGTGCTGGGAGATCTGGAGCAATCTGGTAGGTATCGGGATTTTGGATATTGCAGAAGCATTAAGGTTGAGGAGGTTAAGGGGGCGGTTCGCAGGATGTGCAGGGGACGAGCGTCCGAGCATGATGAGATTCGAGTTGAATTTTGGAAGAGTGTGAGACAAGGCAGGTTAGGAGTGGCTGACTGAGTTGTTCAACGTCATTTCTAGGACGGCGAGAATGCCCGAAGAATGGATAGGGAGTACAATGATTCCTTTGTACAAGAACAAAGGTGATATCCAGATTTGCAACAACTATAGGGGTATCAAGCTGCTAAGCCACACTATGAAAGTTTGGGAAAGAGTCGTGGAGATGAAGGTGAGAAGAGGCATGCCTATCTTCGAGAACCAGTTTGGATTCATGTCGGGGCACTCGACTACAGAAGTCATTAATCTTATTAGGAGGTTGGTGAAGCAGTATAGGAAGAGGAAGAAATACTTACATATGGTTTTCATCGACCTCGAGAAGGCATACGACAAAGTCTCTAGGGAGGTTCTATGGAGATATTTGGAGGTTAGAGGTGTACCTGTGGCATACACTAAGGCAATCAAGGATATGTATGATGGAGCCAAGACCAGGGTACGGATAGTAGGAGGAGACTCAGAGCACTTTCCAGTGATGATGGGACTGCACCAGGGATCAACTCTTAGCACACTCCTATTTTCCTTGGTGATGGATGGACTAACGCGACAAATCCAATGGGAGGTGCCATAGTGTATGTTATTCGCAGACGACATAGTCCTGATTGATGAGACTCGCATTGGAGTGAACACTAAGCTGGAGGTTTGGAGACAGATTCTGGAGTCTAAAGGGTTCAGGCTGAGTAGGACCAAGACAAAATACTTGGAGTGCAAGTTCGGTAACGGGAGAGACCTTGAGACAGGTGTGGATGTAAGGCTTGGAACTTAGGTCATTCTAAAGAAAGGAAGCTTAAAGTACCTCGAGTCTATTATCCAAGGGAATGGAGAGATTGATGACGATGTCACATATCGTATTGGGACATGGTGGATGAAATGGAGGATCGCATCTGGAGTCTTGTGAAATAAAAATGTGCCACTAAACTTAAAGGCAAGTTCTATAGGGTGGTGGTTAGACTGACTATGTTGTATGGGGTGGAGTGTTGTCCGGTCAAGACTTCGCACACCCAAAAGATTAAAGTTGCAGAGATGAGGATGCTAAGATGGATGTGTGGGCATACAAGGAGGGATATAATTAGAAATGATGATATCCGGGACAAAGTGGGAGTGGTCTCGGTGGACGATAAGATGCGGGAAGCGAGGTTGAGATGGTTCGGGCACGTGCATAAGAGTGACACAAATGTCCCAGTGCAGAGGTGTGAGAGATTGGCTATGGATGGGAACATGAGGGGTAGAGGTAGGCTGAAGAAGTATTGGGGAGAGGTGATTATACGGGATATGGCACATGTGCAACTCACTGAGGACATGACCTTAGATAGGGGGTTATGGAGGACACGGATTAGAGTAGAAGGGTAGTAGGTAGTCCAGTGTAGTCCCTACGCTTACAAACTGATAGTTGTAGCGTTATTACTGTAGGTCCTCTTAGCCTATCATACTAGTAGGCACAATATTGCTTTTTAGTCCCCTGTCATTTGATTTATGATGCTAAGTGTATTTCATTTGTCTTATTTACCTGCATTAGATATTGCCTCTTTTGCAGAATTCATTATCATGACTTAGTCGCGTTGTTTGTCTTACTTTGCTTGTGCTTGTGTTTTGTCTTGAGCCGAGGGTCTCTCGGAAACAACCGCTCTACCTACCAAGGTAGAGGTAGGTCTGCGTATACTCTACCCTCCTCAGACCCCACGTTGTAGGATTTCACTGGATATGTTGTTGTTAGTCTTAGGTCTTGGGGGAAAATTGGGGAAAATTAGGAAATAAGTAATTAATGTTAAGCATTAAATATGAAAGGAAAAAAAAAATCTCTTGATATGCTAAAAGTGACGAGTAAAAATAAAAAAAAATGTAATTTAATATAATGGACAAGTAAAAATAAATTGAGGGGCATTTCATGAGAAGATATCTTATTACTTGACAAGTGGACCCATGAATTTCACTTGATTTGTATTATAAATCAAAAAATAATTTTTAATGCCCGGTTTTTTTACAAACAAAGCACTAGTACAAACTAATTCAGTAACTATTAATCTCACTATAATATCATAATTCATGCACACAAATTTATATGCTAACCAAACGATTCCTAAGTGCCTATAAATAAATGGCAGTTCTATTCTGGTTTTGTCCAAGCTTTCGCTTTCAGTACTTTAGCTCGCTCACCGTTTTTTGGGTGAGTAGTATTTTATACAGTTCTTGTCCAATCTTTCACAATTTATTTAATTTTCGTCCTTTTCTAGTTATCAGTTCATTCTGAAAATATTACTATCAAATTCTCTTTAAATTTCGACTTCAAATACTTAATTTTTCCATTTCAATTAAATATTGTCTAAGCGGCAACATTTTTTGGGAGTAAATCTTGCATAAAACAGAAGGAAAATTAAGAAATATGTTCCCTGATTTTATTGATGAATGATTTATTAATATATATATAAGATTACAACAATATTTACTTAGATACAAACTAGGTAACTAATTAACCTAATTACAAAAGGATTATAATTCTACCTAAAATAGGAGATATACAATTAATGAAAGAATTTTGAAAAATATTCTATTACACCCCCGAAGTCGAAGCGGGAGGTTCTCGAACACTGAGACTGGTTCGAAAATCATCCAATAGTATGCGCGGAAGTCCTTTGGTGAAGATGTCGGCAATCTAATAATTGGAAGGAACATGAAGGACACGAACTTGACCACGAGCCACTTTTTCGCGAATGAAATGAATGTCCATATCAATGTGTTTAGTGTGTTGATGTTGGACGGAATTGCCGGAAAGATATATCGCACTAATATTATCGCAATAGACCACTGTTTCCTTTTGAATCGGGTAGTGAAGCTCAAGTAGAAGGTTACGGATCCAACAAGACTCAGAGACGACGTTGGAAACACCTCTGTATTCTGCTTCTGCACTAGATTGGGATAGTGTAGGTTGCCTTTTTGAAGACCAAGATAATAGGTTATCTCCGAGGAAAACGCAATAACCAGACGTGGAGCGTCGGGTGTCAGGACATCCACCCCAGTCAGCATCAAAATAGGCAGTGAGACTAGTGAGCGAAGACCAGTATAGATGTAACCCGAAGTGAAGTGTACCTTGGACATATCGTAAAATACGTTTTTGAGGGCATGCATGTGTGCTTTCGTTGGACTGTGCATGTGCAAGCATATTTGTTGCACGATATAAGATATGTCTGGTCTCGTGAATGTGAGGTACTGCAGGGCCCCAGCCATGCTACGATAATGAGTCGGTTCTGAATATGAAAGGCCAAAATTAGCATTGAGCTTGGAATTAGTGTCTATATGCGTGTGAGATGGTTTTCAAAATATCATGCCTGCATGGTCAAGGATCTCTTCGGCGTACTTCTTCTAACATAGAAATAGGCCACCAGAATGTCGAGTGACAGAGATGCCCAAGAAATAACTCAGAGGGCCTAGATCTTTCATAGCAAACTCAGAGGAATGGAGAGACATAATAGATCGGCGGAGAGCACCAGATGATGTGGTGAGGATGACGTCATCAACATATAATAATAGGTAAGCCATGTTTGTACATCTTTTGTATATGAACATGGAATGATCAGATATGTTGTGTGAAAAATGATATAGGAAACATAATCGGTGAACCGCTGGTACCATGCTCGAGGAGCTTGTTTCAATCCATATAGCGATTTCTGCAACATACATACATAATCCGGATGAATATGATCCCTAAAACCCATAGGCTGATGCATATATAATATTTCATGAAGATCCACATGTAAGAAGGCATTCTTAACATCAATCTGATGAATGGGCCAAGACTTGGATATGGCAATGCTAAGGATGGTCCGGATGGTTGCGGGCTTTACGACCGGGTTGAACGCTTCATCACATTCCACTCTCACCTGTTGAGACCTGCCATCACCTACAAAACGAGCCTTGTACCTCTCAAACGAATCATCAAATTTCTTTTTATGTCTAAAAATCCACATAGAATGAATAATGTTAGCATAAGGTAGACGGTGTACTAGGTCCCACGTCTTATTATCAATAAGAGCATTATATTCGTCAATCATTGTGGCTTTCCAATTAGGGTCGGACAAGGTATCCTTCGGGTTATGAGGGACAGGGGAAGGGACAACTGAAACGAAAAGGTTAAATAGCCATTTAGGTTTATGAATTTCGTGCATGGCACGAGTTTCAATAGTCCGATAATGTGTCTCGACATGCGGTACGGGAGGGAGTTTGCCGCGGGACTGCCGGGAAGAGGAGGAATGGTAGGGGTGACGATACTGGCTGGCCGAACCTCGGTTTGCCGAGAGGTGACTGCGGAATCACCCTAAGGCGGGCTGTTCCAGGCCACCGACGACAGAACCGGGTGGCCAGCTAGTCCCGGACTGGCTGAGATGGTGGTGGATGCCGGGGTTTGGGACGGCGGACTATGTAAATGGTGAATTAGAAAAGGGCTTAGGCCATCATCTAGCAATTTGTAAGAATGTCGAGGTGGCGAGTGTAGAGAGGCAAAGGAGAATAGAGACTCATAAAATAGGACATGACATGAAATAATAATTTTACGGCTTGACAAGTCATAGCACGAGTAACCACGATGATTGGCAGGGTAACCCAGAAACACACACGGGGAAGACCGGGTTGGAGTTTGTGAGTGGTCGGATGGAGAGGGTAACAAAGACATCCAAAAATATACAAGTGTTGGTAGGAGGGGTTCCTACGAAACAGAACTTGGGTGGGCGGCCATTGATATAGAGACTTGTTTGGAATTATGTTTAGGAGATAGGTGACCATGGAGAGTGTGTAATGTCAGAATTGATGGGAAATTGAGGCGTGAGCAAGTAGGGCACGAATGAGGTTATTTATGGTTCGGATTTTCCGTTCGGCTTTACCATTTTGGGATGATGTGTGAGAGTAGGAAAAATAAAAGGTAAGACCGTTTTTGGAGCAAAACTGTTTGATTTGATTATTGAAAACATTTAATGTTCTTTTCAAATTGTGTTTTTACGAAAGCACTAAATGAAGAAAAAAATGGGGTAGACCTGAGATTTATTTCCAATTGGAAAAGTCCATAGAAAGTTGAAATAATCGTCCAACAACAACACATAATATCGATGGCCAGCCGTACTCAAAATAGGGGATGTCCACAAATCACTATGCATTATATCGAAAGGCATTAAAGTACAATTTGTGGATGTAGAAAATGGTAATTTAACATGTTTCCCAAAAACGCAAGATCACATATAGGAGTCCTAGAAATACGGTTGCAATTAATAAAATTATTTTTCCTAAGGAAGCGTAAAACAGAGTCTCTCGAATGTCCTAATATACAATGGTATAAGGAAGACGAAAGAGCAGCAAAGGTTGAGGGAACTAAGGTTGGATTGTTGATGGCGTTTGAAATGGGATAGAGATCTCTGATGATGTCACATCTCATTATTCATCTCTCTGTCTTAAAAATCTTTACAGTAAAACCAAAAGGATCAAAGTCAAGGGAAACTCAATTGTCAGTTGTGAAACGTCGCACGAAGATTAGATTCTTAATGAGTTTAGGGGCATGGAGGACATTTTTTAAGCTTAGTGGTGGATGTGGTGGGGATAGAGAGGAATGACTATAACCACATATGGGAATGCCTTGTCCACTACCAACAATAAAATTCTAATTTAAATTACTCAAATTGGAATAAGATGAGAGAGTACCTTGTGATGCCGTCATGTGAGATGTGGCGCTTGTGTCCATATACTAATTTTTGTCTAGAGTGTTCAGTGACATTATGCTCATAGCCGCCTCAATGTCAGTCAGTGTATAAGTCGATGGCGGCGGCGGGGGGCAGTGTTGTGTAGGCCTATGTGGACGTGGGCCAAGTATGCCAGGTTGGGCCTGTCGGTTATGAGGTGGAGTCCACGAGGATGCCGTATATGCGCAAGGAGGGGAGGCCCATGATGGTGGGGCCCAAGTAGCCCACGGCGGGTAGACATCCTACGGCGGAGGCTGCTGCCACTGCCGCGGTCGTTGCTGGATATTTTCGGCCGGCAGGGAGTGCCCCTTCACGCCGCCGTTGTTGCCAAAATTTCTTCCTTTGCGGCCCATGCCGGACTACCTGCTCCGGCGGTTGTTACAAGAGGAAGTGGACTGTTGCGGGTCCTCTGACCGACAGTTCTGGTTGCCGGACCGGGAGGCCCTGCCGTCGGCAGAAGGCCCGACGGTGGTAGTGAGGGCGGCGTCATCAATACTGGCCTGAGTGATGCTGCGCTTGATTTTTTGGGTTTCTTCAAGGATGAGCTTCGAACGGACCTCATAAAACGGAGGTAACGTCGTGCATTGCTGAAGGATGGTGGTAACACCGTCATAGGATTATTCAAACCTGCAATGAATTGCATGACCAATAGCTGATTAGTAACTGGTGAGCCGACGTTGGAGAGTTGGTCGGCAAGCATCTTGAGTCCTTGACAATAGGCAGACACGTTTGGGAAATCGTCTTGATGAACGTCCTTGAACTGATTTTTGTGGTATAATGCTTGTTGAGTTTTTTTATCGTGGAAAATACTGTCCAAATATTCCCACGTTTGGCGGGAAGTGTCATCGGTCTCAATGATAGTGTGCAATAGATCATTAGATATTGTGTCGCATATCCATTGGAGTACGGCTGCGTCCAAACGAGACCAGAGTGTATCATTAGAAGTCAAAGCCGATGGTACGTCTGTGAACTTCGGCGTGAGAGGGATGATATGGTCGATAACTTCGTAAACACGACAATGAATCTTAAAAAGCTTCGCCCACGAGGAGTATTGACCCTTTTCCATCTCAAGAGTCACATGGATGAAGTTTTTGATGTTGTTTACGGCAAGTGCCTGTTTTGTCAGCCATGAAAGAGGAAATTTAGGAGGAAGAGGGAGGGAGAATGGTCGGAAAAACTAGGGTTCCATCGTGGGAAAAAGAGGGGGGCCGAGAGAGGTCGGCGGCTAGGGTTCCGACCTGGGCTATGTACCGACGTGGAAAAAAGGTGGCGGCCGAGAAGGTGTATCGGCGGCTAGGGTAGGGTTTGTAATTTTAGGCTACTGATACCATTATGGAATATGTTCCCTTAATTTTATTGATGAATGATTTACAATATATATACGGTTACAAGAATATTTACTTTGATACAAACTAGGTAACTAATTAACATAATTACAAAATGATTATAATTCTACCTAAATAGGAGATATACAATTAATAAAAAGTATTTGATACTCCCTCTATTTATGTGAGACAATTTGAATTTCAAGAATCAATTTTTTAAAATTTTAATCGTGAATTCATATATAAATTGTTTACATTTTATTTTTATTTAAAAACTACATAAGTGCTATAAATCATAATGATTAACGATTTAAAATTTAAAAGACAAAAAAATCACGATCAAATAAATAAGTACAAATTCGGCATAGGACGCTTGACCACAACCAAATATTATAATATAAGCTGAGAATACAAAATGTAATAAATACAAATTAAAGTAAATAGTTGACAGAATTGACGTCACTATAGGGATATTCCAAGCTGTCATTCAAAATTATGCAACCATTCTATTAATATAGTAGCAAGTTGCAACTTAGCCGCCAATTTAAGGGGAATATTCAAGAATATCAATAATAAGTGTCGGAGTGAAATATTTTATCAAAAAAATAATAAATATACTTAGAAGTCAAAAAAATTCTAGTACTATTGATAGATGATCCCTCGGGATACCCTAACTCCGGCCATGCCGATAATTATCTATTACTATTGATTAGATGATGTACCTTCCACATTTAATTATATGGTCAATAGTTCTAGAGGAATTCAAGTTCAACACACTGGAGGGTATAATAATATATATTTTCATGACCATTGATGTCAGGCTGTCAACGATTCAATAATTTTTTTTGACGAAGAAATCCGCAACTGCTACTTTCTCGAGTGCGCACAGGGTAAACTCCGGACTGACGCAATAGCTTGCCACGTGTTCCAACTAAGAGGAGAACAAATATCTACTTTCTTTTTTTCACTAAGTGGATAATTCCTCCCTTTAAAAATATTTGTAGCATGCCCCTAAGAAAGAAGTTATAAGGATAGTGTTGGACTATTTTACCCTCTTAACATATTTCATCATGTAATCTCTCCTTAATAAATATTTACTTTATTAATGATGAGAACCTCGTAAATGTTTCTATTAATAAGAATAAAATAGAAAAAACTACTTAATTTATCTTCGTTAAATAAAATGACAATTACTCCCTCCGTCTCCAGTTATTTGTCATTTTTTTAGTTTACACGCATCTTAAGAAATATTAATTATGATGGGTATTTGACCTACTTTACCCTTATTTATGTCTAAGTTATAATCTTTCTTCAGTAAATGTATACTATTTATGTGTCATATTCATTAATGACATAGGGTAAAATGATAAAAAAATTGATTATGCCTTGAACTTCTAAAACGATAAATAATTTTAGATAATTATTTTTAGTAACTACGACAAATAATTTGAGACGGATGGAGTATTTTGAGACATATTTTTAGTAAGGACGGGAAGTATTTTTGGACGAAGGGAGTAGCATTCTATGACTATAAATATAGGATTGTTTCCGTTCTTGTTCATTCAAGCTTTTGCTTTCAGTCTTTTATCTATTATAGCAACCAAAAAAAAAAGTTCAATGAAGTTGCAGGTGCTCTACTCGCTCTCCATTTTCATGGTGAGGGGTATTTTATATAGTTTTTGTCCAATCTTTCTCGATTTATTTCATTTTCGTCATCGTCTCGTTCTGAAAATTTTACTATCGTACTTCCAAATTCACCATTGCTTTAAAAAGAGTACTATATATGAGAATATAATAATATCACAATTTATATGCTCATAACCTTAGTACACTTTGACAAATAAAAGTATTTGAAAATGGAGAAGCTTATTGTTGCCTTATCATGGGAGATACTGATAAAAAATTGTTGATTGTTGTATATAATAGCTTGATTTTGTAGCAAGTACTCATGCAGCTATATCTCCGGAGGTTTATTGGAAAATAAAATTGCCTAACACTCAAATTCCCAAAGTGATCAAAGATTTCCTTCCCCAAGCAGGTTAGTCTTAATTTCTCATCAATGAATATTGTTTGAGAGAGTTAATTTCAATGTATATCATAAAATCAAAAGTTGTACTTTGTCAAAAAAAAATATGTTGGATAATTTCTTGTGATCAGTATAAAAAGTTATGTGATTTTATTGTCATAGTGAGAAAAATTCAGTTACTTTTACATAGTAAAAGATATGTGACGTCCCTTTGGGGACATCCATATAGAATTGGGACAAGAGATATGTGACTTTATTGCCCCCGGCACAGGCGAGTTGGTAAGTGGCAAGGTGATTGGGGTACAACTACTCCGATGTCGCGGGTTCGAATCCGTGTGATGACAGTCTTTGCTGAAATATTGCAAGGGTTGTTGCTTTGGGTTCATGTCCCGTTGGTCCTCTCCCTTGCAGGGCTGCCACTCGCGCATATCCCTCGATTTACATCCCACCTGACCAAGGGGCCTCTGGTACAGGTGGGGGGTTTCGCCTTCGGACTTTCCCCTTCACATAGATATGTGACTTTATTGTTATAATGGATAAAGTTCATTTATTTTATCAAAAAAGTATATTATTACTTTATCGTTACAATGACTAAAAGTTAGCGTGTAACTAATCATTGTTTACATGTTGAGAGAAAGCACGACATTTCTGTAACTTCCGTTATTTGGCTCGTTTGACTTGTCTTTTAAATATGTCTTAATGCATTTGTGACTTAATTATATTTATGTCAATTAGGGTGTGTTTAAGCTACTTTCAGTATGGTCAAAAGTTTCTTAGACAAACTTCAAAGTACGTACCTAAATTCTTTGCTTTTTATGTTTAATACAGAAAAGTTTTACCCCTCGATTATACTTATTGCACTTTTAATCTCTCTATATCCAACTTAACATATTTATTCATCAGACTTTGTTGATTAAATCCAATTTGAAAACAGCCGAAACTATTGTTGGCTAGATGATTGCTTATTTTGTTAGCTATCAAATTGTTTTTGTTAAACACAATCATTGACGCTACTTAATTTGGTCAATATTCAACCATATGGGAAAATTGATTGTTGTTATATTACTACAGAGGATGAGACTCAAACAAAGAAGAAAGTATACTATGGTTTACATCAGCACGGAGCCTGGATTTTCCATGCTGCTACCGAGGAAGAGATTCGTGAGATAACAAATGAAAGTCCTACCACCCAGAGCGATCTTCAAGATAATTTCCTTTACAAACCTTACTTCTTCGAAAAGGACTTAAAGAAAGGAAAAGTCATCAACTTTCCCTCTCTGAAAAACAAAAACGAAGCACCCTTTTGGCCTCGCGAATTTGTGGAAACGATTGCCTTTTCGTCGAAAAAAATCCCACAAATTTTAAACCATTTCTCTATAGATAGCAACTCAAAGGATGCTAAAACGATCGAGGAAACAGTCACAGTTTGTGAAGAGCAAGCGATGAAAGGAGAGAAGAGAAAGTGTGCAACTTCTTTGGAGTCTATGGTAGATTTCGGCGTATTCATGCTTGGAACAAACAATGTTCAGGTAGTTACAACAGAGGTACAAGGGGAAAATCAAATGGTGCAAAAATACACCATTAAAGAAGTTGAACTGCTAGCTGATGGGGTTAACATGATATGCCACAAACTTAATTACGCGTATGCGGTGCATTTTTGCCATGGCGGACCAGGTACAAAGACATTTATGGTATCTATGATTGGTGCTGATGGAACAAAAGTTAAAGCAGTATCAATATGCCACAAAGATACATCTCTTTGGAATCCCAAAGGATTGCCTTTTGTGGTGCTTAAAGCTAAGCCCGGAGCTCCCTCTATTTGTCATTTTCTTCAAGATGATCAAATCGTTTTTCTCCCTTAATCTGAAAAAAGCCTAGTAAGGGTAAGCGTCAGTCGAATGGGTTTACATCGAACCGAACAATTTAAATTTCACAGTTAAAAACTAAAGTAAGAATACATATCACTAAACTATAGTTAAGTGATAAATGTGCATATGAATTAAATGATTAAACGATATATATCTTGCATTCATAAGTTGAGTATCGACAGCAAGTGCGGATAAATATGTACCTAGATTACCCTTCAAGAACACTCCTGTTATACCCTTTCTGGTAATTGCTTTTTTCTGTAATATGTCTTTATCACAATAAATGGAAATGTTTCTGTCTTAAGGTATTTTTGCTTTGTATCCAATATGAGCCCATGGATCAATAGCCTTGTGAACAGTTTTCAAGATAAGCCACGATCGTGCATGTTGCAAAAGTTCAATGTTAGAATTCTCAATTGATCGTTTAAATTTTGGAAATATATATATACATATATATACTTTATTATGTGTACCCCCATATTAATAAATACACAATTCTTAATCCTTTACGAAAGTTTTTTTATTTTTATAAATTTTTTTATTAGAGATCTTCATTTTTTCACAAATAAAAAATCTGAAAAAAACATAAAAATTTTGAAAAGGTTATTTTATTCTATTCAAATTAAAAGGGGATACGAGATCTCATTTCCTTAAAAAAATTACATAAATGTTAGTATTAAATATACGTTTAGCTGTTGAATCTGTGTTGCAGAATCAAAGTGTCAGTGTGCCACTTCTGCCCTCTCTATAGTATTATTTTGGTTATTTGTCCAAATTATTGAGTATAGCTTTCAAACATCATACAAAAAAAGTTCAACGAATAGAAAGATATTATTCGAGTAGGAAAGTAGTTCAAATAAAATATGGAAATGTACATAGGCCATACGTATAGCTTAGAGGTAACATAAAAGGAATTACAACGTCACATTGTTCAAATAAGAAAATGATTTAAATAAGGTAAATGAAATCTCAATTGATTATAAAGTCCTAAATATTAAAACTTTTTACATACTTCAAATGCGGTATTAGTAACAAGAAAGAAATATCGATTTCGAAATCCTGAATATCAGGAGAATTAACATGAAAGGTATTAAAGTTATATTACATGACAAATTTATAAAAACAAATTATATAAGGTAAAACCTTTATCTATTAAAGTCCTAATATTATTACTTATATAAATCAGGAAAGATTTTAATAGGTAATCTCATAGTTCTAAATATTAAACAAATAACTAAATTACAATTTTAATCAATGTAAAATCTAATTTTAAACAGCAAAAAAGTCTTATCAACACTTTGTAGCCTAATAAAAACTCCACGGAGAACAGCAAAAGTCCACAAGCCCCCATTAACACCGAGTACAATTTCCTTGAACTTCACGACGCCATAGTAACAACAAAGATTGTGCTAAACTATTAGAAGTCAAAACTCAACAATTAAGAAACTACAATCTTCCAAATAAGAACCGGACAATCCATGAATATCAATATACAAGGTACAAACTACAATCTTCTTTGGACAATCCATGAATATACAAGGAAATTACAAAGGTTGTACATGTGAACAAAACCCCTATAGTAAAATACACACAAGGAAAGAGCAATAGAGCGAACCAACCTACACAAATGAAACGGTCCCTCCGTACTCATAATATCAAATGAAACATGTTCACGCTACTTCGTGCTTTTATAGCAGTATAATGATATATATATATACACACACACACACTAAGTGAATAATTCAATACATTAGTTGAACTCGACAAATTGTGTTTTGCCAGAGATTTTTTGGAAAGATTCTCCATTGATAATTCAAAAATAGAAAGAATATATATATATATATATATATAAAAACGCATACGCGGGAAGGGGCCCCCACTACTTCATTCGGGGGGAAATTATACGATAGTTTTATTTTTGTACTAAACACATTTATAACTAGACAGAAATGCATCAAAATCACTGACGCTGCTTATGGTAAAACAGAAGACCCAAAAGTCCCAACCCCTTAAGGTTACGGATCTTCCGAAGAAGCCTAGACAGTAGAACTTGAAAGAGTATACACATAATAAACCAATAGCAAAGCTACTAACACTCCGTAAAAGAAAGACGCGAAGTTTGAATAAGCAGATAATTTCTATATAATCAGACGATTCTGCAAGTTTTTTCATTTCCATTCTTTTCTTTTCACTCTCTACCTCACAAAGGTAGGTAGGGGTAAGGTCTGCGTACATCCTACCCTCCCAAGACCCCACTTGTGTAATTACATTCTTTTTCTTTTCACTTGGCAGACCTCAAATCATAATTTCAGCATATCGACATCAGGTTTTATCTTTCTTTTTTTAATATTGAACTAGCTTGCACCTTAATCAACTAATTATCACCACAGCCCACAAACACAAGAAACTAATTATCACTACAGCCCACAAACACAAGGGCTGGAAAATCCTGTACACCAAGGTTTAGAGCAGAAGAGCTCACACTGAATGTCCTAGCTAGGAGTTGAAACTGGTTTTTAGATTGTTACTCCTATATCTCAACCACTTATATATATCCCCTTGTGGTCGTCATTTTTACAGAAACACAGCTGCGCAAATCAGCTATCTTACGTATAATATTCCACTTCAAGAAAATAATTAAGAATGGAAGGAATGCAAAACCAGTAAATTCCTCGCGCCTGATCTCCACGTGCTCCATAAATGTATGGTACTTCTGACATCTTAATATATTACCAAAGAAACACAAATAAAGTAAGCAAGCGCTCAGAAATAACATGCTGAATGTGACGTCTACAGTTCCTTTACTCACTTTAGTATTGTACTAAAAGTGAATACACATGCAGTTAGAATACAAGAATGCAGATAAGAATTATGTACAATCAATAACAAACCTCAGTTATTGCTTTATAGTAATATATCCTATGCATGCATAAACCAAAAAGAGAGTAAATAGAATATGCAAGACTGGACCACTTGGATTGAATTGCAAAATCACCTGCCATTTCATGGAAATGATGAAACACAATTTTACCTAACGTAAGACTCGAAAAAGAGAGGCAAGAACAAAACTGGGCCATCACAGCCCAAAAAATTTCACCTAACTCAGTCAATATCTATCAATATAATCTGAAGCTAATCATGTAAACGAGACAGACACCAAATAAAAGATCTACTCCAATTACAGCAACCAAAAGGTATAGAGATACAATCTCGAACAGCCTCTACTGCAGCAGATGTGCACTTTTGGAAAGATGGTAAATGTAGCCAAAGATGAAAATGCCGATGCCCATACCTATATTAGTAGCTAAATGACCAGCTTTAATGCAGTGGAGTAACTAATGTCATTACAACAGAGAACATAATCTTAACATTTCCTATCCATAATAGAGATGCAGTAATTCTTAGCTTTACCGGACTAAAGAACCCTGTAAGGCTGCATACAATGGACCCTTGTGGTCCGGCCCTTCCCCGGACCCCGCGCATAGCGGGAGCTTAGTGCACCGGGCTGCTCTTTTAATGGACTAAAGAACCCACCATGATGTGTACCATATCAGCAGAATGGTTCTCGAACTGGAAACCCTTCATATTTATCAAAAGAAGAAGAGTGGAGGAACAAAAAGAGAGGCACCAAAAACTCCAAAGGTTCACATCATGTTACCAAATTTTCCTGCACTTCGAAACAGATGTTGATCTCAACCTAGATTTATAACTCCCCCCACAAAGCAACCAAAAGAAAATTAAAAAAAAAAGGGAACTAATACATAAGGATCCCCCTCAAACTTGTCCCTGATTTTCAATTACACGCTTCTGGTTTGAGGGGGTCTTAGTAGCCCCTGAACTAGTTTAACACCTAGCACTTGCAGTGTTTGCACGAAAATAGGAGCACGGGAGATGCCCCAAAATAGTGTATTTAACCATTTCTTTCATTATAACCATTTTAGCTCTTTTTCCTTTCCTTTTTCTTTTCTTTCTCTTTCTTTTTCTATTCTTTGTTCTCTTTCTTCATTCTTTTTCTCGTACCACATCCTCCACCACTTCCACCACCTCCCTTTTCTTTCTTTTTTCTCTTTCTATATGTTCCGCTAATCCATCTCCTACGCCACTTCCACTACTTCCTTTTTCTTTTTCTTCCTTTTTGACAGTTCAGTTTCTTCAGCAAGGACCTCTCCAGCGATTTTGATTTTCAGATTTTGTGCAAAGGTGATTTAGTGGCCCAATTTAACTTTATAGTGGTGGTTTGGTGGTGGCTGATTTGAAAAGAAGATGAGGGTGCTTTGCTGGTAGGTTTTATTTTCAGATTTTGTGACATGGTGGTTTGGTTTGACGAGAAAATGGTAGAATAAAAATTGAAAAGAAAATAAGAATAGTACTAAGAAAGGAAAGAAAAATTACGAGGAAAAACATAATTTGTGTGTGACAAACACTGCTGCAGTTGGTCCTCCCCCCCCCCCCCCCCCCCCCCAAGGTGGTACTAAAACCACTTTACACTAGTTCAGGAGGGTACTAGGAACAAAACAAACTTAAACTAACTGGAAAAAGTAGGACAAGTTTGAAGGGGTCCGTATGTATTATCCAAAAAAGGAGGATTTCCTATCTCAAAGTGTTAACACCGACCCAACCCCATTTCTCATTATCTGTATGCTAGACAAACACACAACTGATTAACAAGAAAAATGATAAGCATGTTTATGGATCATACAGAAAAGATAATAGGGTTCCAAATTGGGGCATATATAGCTAGTACACATAGATCAATGATAAGCGGGTTGTTTGGTTTAGAGATAAGTCATGCAAGGATTAGTAAAACATAGATCTATGCAGTTATTGTAATGCGGGATTAGTAATGTCACTGATTGTAATGCGAGGATTAGTAATGCAGAGATTCTATAATTACAAGGATCATTTCTTGTTGAATGTTTAGCTTGATATATTACATATTATTATACAATGTATAACTTAAAATATTTGTCTACTTTTTAACAAAAAAAAAAAATCTTACTATTATGAGGGTTAATTTGGCCATTTTAGCATTTTAATCCATATACTACTAATACGTGCATTCTTTTTCCATATTCTATCAAACATAAAATAATTACAGAGAATCTCACATAATTTAGGCAGGTATTATTTATGAGTAAAACAAATAGGATCAACCAAACATTGTATTAAATAATACTGATCTCTAATGTGGAAATTAAATCTCCTCAATTTCCAACCAACGTTGTATAAACTTATGTTGATTTTTATGTGGAGATTGTATCACCTAGAACCCAAACCAAACGGCCCTAGAGCTACATAAATTGTTGTCAACCATTGAAAAGAAAAAGCCAAGGATAGCTCAAAATTCTCTATCTTGAGAGCTAGGAATTTCCATGATCAAGCTTGAACAGGGACATTCATCCATTTACCAGAGAGTACAAGAGAATTCTATAGGACCAACCATCAGGGCCTAATATTGAAGGTGATACACCCTCTTTTCACCATCAAAAAAAGGAAAATAGAATTTATACTAAGCCAACCAAGCGCTCTATTCTTTGACGCTTCAAAGTAAAATTCTTAATACTTTATTCAACTAGCAGAAACCTGATCATATGATATAAAAGCTTAGGTGGCTCTCTAGATACACCAGATTCATCAGTCGTATAAAATGGCCTATAACCACATCATATTACGTTACGGAGCCAGCCATGAGAATACATTGAGCCAAAGGCGATCCCACAAGACAATATAGTAGACAAGTCACTCATAATGCATCACGATGATGAGGAAAAACTCTTCCAAGACAATACATCATAGCAATTCGCAAATACTGTTCAAAATCGAAACCAAATGCTACTCTTCTTCTCTTGAAAGACTGAAATATCTCAATGGCTATCACTGCTCATGACAAATTTTACAAGAGTCTACCTTAAAAGGATCTTTTCCTTAACAACAGTGCTGAATTTTTGAACCTATATAAAAATCTCCACAAATGCCATAGAGGTAATATCCCCAATATCATTATTTTGAAAGACTTCTGCAAATTTGCCCCTCTGTGTAAGTGAATATTCACCACTAAGTACAGTAAGACACCCAAATATGAATCTTTCACAATGAAGGTCTCAACACATGTAACTATTCCATAAAAAATAAACGCTTGTAGGAAAGTTGCCTTATCTTAATAGTTATATCCACTACCCCATAACACTGCTTCTATCTAGAGCAGAAGGAGCTCGTTACTAGTCAAGCTCCATCTAACAGACATAATACCGTTCCCGGAGTGATGCCCCCAAAACAGGCCCAATCTAAACGAAGAAAGATGGAGCTTTGGACAGCCGAAAGCGAGACATTACAGAGGGGAAAAAAAGAAAAGAGATAAACATTAGATGATAGGGAAAGAAGTTAAAAGACTGATTCTCTTTCCTTTTTGTGCTGCACCAGAAAAATCCAATTCCACTGTCAAGATGAACATTCTACCATCTGAAGACACCTGAAATAGTTTTGTAACAGAAAACTCAGTGACACTAACAATATGAGGTAAGATAAGTATGAATAAAGAACAATAAAGTATCCCATTATCCGAATTACCAAATGCTCATGAAGACTAATAATAACCACGCCCATATGGACGACCACCTCCATAGAAAGATGGATGTGGACCTCTCCCATACTGCAAGATCACATAGAAAGGAGTATCACAACTAGAGTTGCATAACACTAGGAAAGATAAATTGAAAATCATACTCACATCAGAGCCATAATAATCACGTGTGTCGTGATCGTCACTGGGAGGAAGAGTATCTAACATAGAAGAGAGTAAATACATAAATTATAATAATAGATCTAACAAACTAGCAGCCTAAGACAAAAACCGCAGATAAACCCCATACCTCTATAACGATCCCCATGAAGAGAACTTGCAGAATCTGAATGATCAAACCGAGGACGTCTGCTAGGCCCCAAGTAATCCGGATTAGGGTCCTACAAAGTAAGAGGGTAAATTGTAAAGTATTACAGTCAGTCATCTAATGCTCTTTGATCTAGGATGGTAACAGGGAGAGGAGCAGCAGAGCATTCCCAGCTTACTGTCATAGAATAGGGCCTCTTTAGCCCATGGTCAGTGTTATAATAATAGTGACGGTCCTCAAAGTGCCTATCCATGAATGGCCTGTTAACTCCTTCAATAGGAAATTGTTGTCTCCTAAAGAAGGCATCATATGTGTGGCCTCTATCTCCATGCCTCATTCTATCAACAAACATTGGACCCTCACCAGATACTTGATGAGCACCACGGAAATTCCACCTCCCACCTGCTAAATTAGTAAGATAGGTTACTCAGATTTTTTTTTGTGAAAATGTAATGATATGAGTGATAACAGGAAGTAGCCACCAAAAGGGAAAAGTTTGATGTACTTGGAAAATGGATGGGAAGAGCTAAGCAGATAGGTTACTGAGATCTACAGTTATCTTAAAATCAACCACATCAAAAGATGTAGAATTTGACCTATTCTATCTAGGTAACATACACTAAACGGATTAGTATCATAATAGTAGGAAACAAAAGTAAAAAGTTGAAAGACCAAAATGCCCACATAAAGTTGAGCTACCTTTTTGCCCTTCAATTAAAGTACTGCTATAACATTTTTGTACAAAAATGTAAATTAAAAAGTTAGTCTTGAAATATTCAATTGCTTATTAATTGTTTAGAGAATTTATTCCAGAGAATGTACCCAATACCTATATGTTTTTCCAAGTTAACTTCAAGTTCGCAAGAACCATATCATGTCATCTCAAATTTCAACTTCGGCTTTTTAGAAAATGTAAAATTATGGTAATTTGGATTTATAAAATTATGGTGATTTAAATATTGAAAACTTGTAGAGATAGCGAAACTGGCTATGAAATTTTTCTTACATATGTATAGTCCAAGCATAAGAGTCTCTCTCACCAAAAGCTGCAATAATAAGGAATTGTATGACACCAAAAGAAGCACTGGTATTACAACCTTATAATTTAATTTCTTCATTTTTTTATGACAAGGAAAACCGCATCCGCTACCCTTCGGGTGCGCACATTGTTTACCCTGCTCCTGTGCACTAGCCCGCAAACCACATAGGACAGAGAATTTAATTTCTTCAAATCAAGTATATTCTGCTAATTAATCTCAAAATAAATTAAGAAGATAATACCATAACTTTGGTAATTGGAGGCACAGCCATAAATTACAATAACACATCCAGGGTAAAGCCGGAAATTATAATAAGGCATTTGAGGACTTCGGTGGGGCAGGATTTCTTCCTTTATTGAGATACCTAAATAGTATCAACATTCCTTACTTTCAGTAACTTGAACTTTTATATTTTATTTGTAACTCAAATATAGTGTGTAATAACATTTATGTGATCTTTAATTGTGTACTCATTGACATGGGGTACACGCACAAAGGGTATGCCCAAAGACCAGTTAACATAATTGGGGGGGGGGGGGGTTAAGAGGTATAAAGTTTGTCATTTTCATTTTTAATGAAGATGAACAAAATTTGTTATTTTCATTACCTCGTCCAAAGTTTGACCTTCCACGGAAAGGAGGGTAAGGGCTACCAAGTTCATGTTCAGCGGATCCCATTCTACCGCCATGAGCAGGTCCATGAGGGTGAAAGCCCCTACCACGAGGAAAATTAGTTCTACCAAGAGTATGTCCTTCCCGCGGAAAGCCCCTTCCTGAAAGCAAGGTCCATACTGCAGTTAGGTCATGCACAAAGGAAAATTTCTTGAGTGGCTTATAGAGAAACATGGAATTTTATAGAGTTACCCATGGGACCACGGCTAACTCGGAACCCTCCGGACAGTCCAGCTTTCACAGCCTGAGTTTTTGGTTGAGGATTTGAAAGTCTGGCTCGCACTTTTGCCTAACAGTCCAAAAAAGTAATAGAACAAACTGTGAGCATTCACCAATCTAGCAAAGTCATAACACCAAAATCATTGCTTATGCGAGGAGGACGGTTTTTGCATGTTTATCCAATATAACACACAACTGAATAGTAACAGTCCCCTCAACTTATAGGCCTTCCACAAGGACCACCATCCACTCAAAGAGCAAAATATATGTTAGTAAGAAAACCGATTAGGATTATATGTATAGAAGTTCAGTAACATACGCAAACCGGAAGCATTTTGTATATTCTGAAGCTTCAAAGTATGACATCAGCCAGCAAAACACTGAAAACAACATAAAAGTCAAGAATACCTTCAAATTCCCATCACCCAGCTCTGTGTTATTAACGCCCTCAACACAAGCAACAGCAGCTTCATGTGTGCTGAAATCAACAAATCCAAAATCCTTCCGCTTTGCCGTTGGCATATTCCTGGCCAGCGTAATTCTTGCAATCTCCCCAAAACATTTAAATTTCTCACGGGCACGATCTTCATCCCAATAAGGAGGGAGTCCGTCAATAAATACTGACTTCACTTGAGCCATTACCTCTGGATCTGGATCACGTAAAGGTTCAGCAAAAGCTATTTTGGCAATCCTCTCAGAGTGACCAAAAACAACATCAGGCCTTTGAAGTCTTTTGTATGCTGTCATGGCATCAGTGTGACAAGAGAACTCGAGAAATGCGAAACCACGACTCAAACCTTCACGTTTTGGATCAGACACCAGATTAACGTTTTCAATACCTTCTACACCATAATCTTTCAGTTTTTGTCTCACCTACCATAGCCACAGATCATAGTTAACTAGAGATACTTAATAACCCTATTGTGCACATTGAATATTAAATATCCTGCACAATCAAATTCCTGACACATGATTCTGCAGAGATTGGTTATATCACTTACGGCTTCCTTTGTCCATGTGTTGCAAATGTTTCCTAAGAATAAGGTGTCATTGTCCTCACTTGGAGAAATCCCGCATCGCTTTCCCCGTATCTGATGTCAAAAAGATAAATTAGAATTATAGTGCAATTCCAAATATATACTAATAATTATTGGAAAAAATCATACAACTGGATTTCTCATTTCAGCCAAAGCACGGCTAACTTGCTCCTTAGTTGCAAACTTCACGAAGGCATATCCCTTATTCTTGTTTGTTGACAACTCTCTGTGCATTCGAACATCAATTACCTCCCCAACATGCTGGAACGCCCTTTTGAGATCCTCCTCCACAGCATCATGGTCTAACCCACCAACAAATACTTCCAGCTCTTTCCTCTTCTTTCGTTCCTTTGCAAGAGCATTCAATTGAGCACGCTCAACTTCCAACGTCTCGGCTTCTTCACAGTGCTCAGGTACATCATCTTCCACAAATTCCTCATCATTCTCTTGATCAGCAAAAGCCTCTATTTTATCTTCACCTGCTTCGTCAAGAGAAATATCCTTTCCTTTCATCTTCCTATCTGTATCTTCCTCCAATCTATCTTCTGCACACTGTGCATTTACATTATCCCCAGGAGTTGAAACGTCGTCCTTTTCTCCCCTCAACTCTAATCCTTTTTTTCCTTTAACAGATCCTTCCCCTTCCTGAGATTTCAGTTCTGTAGTAACAAGTTCCTGATTGTCTGAAGATTTTATATCCTCAATAATAGGCTCCTGAGATTTGACATGTGTAACAGTAGGTCCCTGATTTTCTGAAGTTCTCACATTGTGGCCAATTTCTTCTGGAAATCTCACATCATTGACAACAGTTACTTCATCTAGAGACATTAAAGTATTTTTAGCTGGTTCCTCCTGTGCATGACCTGTATGTTCCTCCTTGTTTCCATTTTGATCTTCCATCACTGAATCACCAACATTTTTAGCTGTGGCCAGTAAATTCTTTGAAGATTCTTCTATTTCCTCATTTGTCTCATACATGGGTGTTGTTCCTGCATCATTTATGTCCTCTGCATCTTTCTCCTTAACAGGATCTTCCTTTGAATCCTCTGCATTTTCCCCCATGACAGGAGTTTCCTTTGAGTCCCTTGCATCTTCCTCCATGACAGGACTTTCCTTTGAGTCCTCTGTATCTTCCTCCTTCACAGCTTCTTCCTTTGAACCCTCTGCATCTTCCTCCTTCACAGGACATTCCTTTGAGTCCTCTGCATCTTCTTCCTTGACAAGATCTTCCTTTGACTCCTCGCCATCTTTCTCCTTCGTAACATCTTCCTTTGAACCCTCTGCATCTTCCCCCATGACAACATCTTCTTTTAACTCCTCTGCATCTTCCCCCATGACAACATCTTCCCTTGACTCCTCAGCATCTTTCTCCTTTGTAGCATCTTCTTTTGAGTTCTCTGCACCTTCCATGACAGGAACTTCCTTTGAGTCCTCTGCATCCTCCCCCGTGACAAGATCTTCCTTTGACTCCTCTGCATCTTTCTCCTTTATAGCATTTTCTTTTGAGTCCCCTGCATCTTTCTCCTTCGCAGCATATTCCTTTGGGTCCTGTAGATCATTCACCTTGACAGGATCTTCCTTTGAGTCCTCTGCATCTTCCTCCATGACATGAACTTCCTTTGAGTCCACTGCATCTTCTCCCGTGACAAGATCTTCCTTTGACTCCTCCGCATCTTTCTCCTTTCTAGCAGTTTCTTTTGAGTCCTCTGCATCTTTCTCCTTCGCAGCATCTTCCTTTGAGTCCTCTGTATCTCCCTCCTTGATAGATTCCTTTGCTTCCTGTGCATCTTCCTCCTTCACATGATCTTCCTTCGAGTCCTCTGCGTCTTCCTCTTTGACATGATCTTCCTTTGAGTCCTCTGCATCCTTCTCTTTGATATGATCTTCCTTTGAGTCCTCTGCATCCTTCTCTTCAACATGATCTTCCTTTGAGTCCTCTACATCTTTCTCTTCGACGGGATCTTCAAGCATTGCCGTTCCAGCATCTTCTGATCTAGGTGTTTTATCCGAAGTAGTTTTAGAAGAAGCAGGACTTTTCTTTACCACCTTCCTCACAACCCTTCGAGTAGTTTTCCTACCTGAAGCGGGTTTTGCTACTGGTGTTGATTGAACAGCCCCATCTGCTTCTTCAGCTGCATGAAAAAATATAGAAAACATGATAACATTCTTTTGATAAATAGAGAACATGATAACTAATCATGTATCTGTCAAACTTTAACCCCCACCTCATCCACCCTACCCACCCAAAAAAAATAGATAGTTCACATGCTTTCATCTGGCATACAAAGGAGGTTAAAAGCAGGCTTGGTTAGGTGATTGGAAGTAGCTGATAATCATTAAGTGCTGAAAAAGGAGTACATTTTAGTACTGAAACTAATTTTATAAATAAGCAGTTATGAGTTTGGGTAGCACTACTGAAACTGATAATAAGCAATTGATGTATTTTTTGTAAGAAAGTGTTGATAAGCAATTTTCTGTTACAATGACTAATAAGTCTTTGATGTTATTTACAAAAATCATAAATCAAAAAGTATCTATACGAGGGGAAGAACGAACGATGGAATGGAATCGAGAAAAACCAGGAAATCTATTTAGGGAAGAGTATTTTTAGAATTGACAAAGATATTAGGGATAACAATTCATTCAAACTAAAATTGCTTATAAGCTTAAATATCATAAGTTGGGGTGACTTCACGACTTTTAGTTGATTTTAGCTTACATGCACTGAGCTTATAAGCATTTTTGGTGTTTACTAGACGCATAGATAAGTTGAAAAGTGTTTATAAGCTAAGCTTGACCAACTCTATAAGCTTACCCAAACACCCTCTAAGCCGTTGTTATGTTGAACCAGGTACAGTTTGTAAAGTCGAAAGGCAACAAGACTACATTCACACATGAAAGTTTGTCTCTTTAATATCCAATGAACCAATCAAACAAACTGGAATGTGATATATTGTAATCTTAGCAACTCACCTCCTTCGAGATAAATAAACGAGAAAAGGTCGTGCCTTGGAACTAAAAATATCATGTTTGTACTTGCAATGACCATGGCAACAGGCAAACTATTAACTCTTCCATGTCTGTGCCACCATCCACCCCAACCCCAAACCAAAAAAAATGCTTATTGAAGCAATAGAACAACCTATTAAATCCAATAGATATCCCAAAACCTAATCCACCATGCAAGTAAGGGGTAAATAACCACAATAAAACAATATGCAGGAGTCAGGACCAACAAAGAACGAGTTCATATATACATCAAGTATTATCATCTACATCAATTTCGCTCTATTACAGCAGATTCTTTTCAGTACTCGTAGATAATTTCCCTAAAATTCCACGTTTCCCAAACAATATAAACAGAACAGGAACAAAAAAAAAAGTACCTGCTGGTGAGCTGTTGGATCCAACGGTCCTAGCTTTCTTAGACCTAGAGGGCGGAGTACGCTCCGGCTCGGCAGCGGCGGCAGACCTCTTTTCGGCACTTCGAGTTCTCATAATGAATGGTTAAAATTTAGAAAAATGAATAATTGGAGTCAATATGAAGTTGTGATAATGTGACGGGGAGGCAATGTAGGAGGACACGAATGAATACCTGGGGAGTGACGGAAATGTTGTAAAATAAGGGTTAAAACAAAGAATAGAGACACAAAATATGAGAATTAATGCTTTTATTATTTAATTTTTTGTGTTTATAAAATGATGAAAATATATATTTTATAGGATATGAAATCATCGAATATTACCTATAGTTATGAGAGTATTAATAAGATAAGTTAGATAACAATTAATAACATGTATATCTAAATGACATAAAATGAATTCATAACACTCCCCCTATATGTCCATAAATAATGTGACTCGTTAAAACATTACTAGAAAAAATTTAGTGAGAAAACTTTTAGTGAAGGAAAAAGAGTACACATTTTAAATAATACACATTGTGGTTGACTCATTAAAAAACTTATAAGGAAAACTCAGTGGGACAAAACCTTATACGAAAAAAAGAGTACAACATGTATTAACTCCTCTTATGAGAAATTCAGTCCAAATGCTTGAGTCTTCGCATTCCAATCTTGTGCACCATCTTCTCGAAAGTTGCAGATGGTACAGACTTAGTGAATAAATCAGTCATATTATCACTTGAACGAATCTATTGCACGTTGATATCACCATTCTTTCGGAGCTTGTGTGTGAAGAATAACTTTGGTGAAATGTGTTTTGTCCTATCTCCTTTTATGAATCCTCCATTCAATTGAGCAATGCATGCTGCATTATCTTCATATAAGATTGTCGGTATTTTGTCGCATTTCAAACTATTTTTTTCTCGAATGAGATGTATCATTGACCTCAGACACACAACTTCTCGGCTTGCTTCATGAATTGCTATTATCTCAGTATGATTTGATGAGGTAGCTATGATAGACTGCTTTGTAGATCGCCAAAATATGATAGCACCCCACATATAAACACATAGCATATTTGAGATCTAGCTTTGTGTGGGTCAGATAAATACCATGCATCGGCATAACCAACAAGATCGGGACTACAATTGTTAGAGTAAAATAAACCTAAATCGATAGTCCCTTTTAGATACCACAAAATGTGTTTAATTATATTCCAGTGTCTCCTTGTAGGAGCACAACTATATCTTGCTAACACATTAACTGAAAATGTTATGTCATGCCTTGTGGTATTGGCAAAATACATTAGTGCACCGATTGCACTAAGATATGGTACTTCAGGACCAATAATTTCCTCATTCTTTTCTTGAGGCCGAAATGAATCTTTATTCACATCAGGTGATCGAACAATCATCGGAGTACTTAATGGATGTGCTTCATTCATATAAAATCGTTTCAACACTTTTTCTGTATATGCAGTTGTTGGACAAAGATAACATTTATCAAATGTTCAATTTGCAAACCAAGACATAATTTTGTCTTTCCAAGATCTTTCATCTCAAATTCCTTCTTTAAATAATCAATCGCCCTTTTTAGCTATGCAAGAGCTCCAATGATGTTTATGTCGTCAACA
The DNA here is from genome assembly GCA_034509755.1 of Anisodus tanguticus. Taxonomy (NCBI): domain Eukaryota; kingdom Viridiplantae; phylum Streptophyta; class Magnoliopsida; order Solanales; family Solanaceae; genus Anisodus; species Anisodus tanguticus. Next base: position 30,511,985 of record CM067556.1, read on the forward strand.
TATACAGTAAGTACTACAAACTCCGATATTATTTTCTTTATAAAAACATATGGGCAAATGATATCATTTGTATAGCCTTCATTTAACAAATACTCACTAAGGCGGTTATACCACATGCGTCCGGATTGCTTTAAATCATACAATGATATTTGCAATCTGATTGAGTGCATTTTTTGAGACTTTGAACTACATGCTTCAGGCATCTTAAATCCTTCAGGATTTTTCATGTATATTTCATTTTCAAGTATTACATAGATAGGTTGTAACCACATCCATTAAATGCATCTTAAGTCTCTCATGGACAGCGAAACTAATGAGATAACGTAATGTTATTGTATCCATAATGGGTGAGTACGTCTCTTCATAATCGACGCCAGGTCTTGGTGAAAATTTTGTGTGCAACAAGGTGTGCCTTATATCTTTGTATCTCATTTCTTTTTCGTACAAAAATTCATTTATAACCAACATGCTTAATACCATTAGGTGTTTGGACTACATGTCCAAAAAACTTCCCGTTTGGTAAGTGAGTTTAACTCTTATTGCCACTTTGGCCAATCACATCTTTCTCGGTATTGTATAATAGATTGGGGTTCAAGATCCTCACTATCTTGCATAATTCTAGTTGCAACATTATAAGCAAAGACATAATCCACGTTTATTTCCAAGCGATTCAAATTAGTCCTAACATCACTTGGATTTATTAATATTTCTTCATTTTCTTGATTTTGAGGCTCATTGATTTCTTCAAGAATATCAGGATTGATCAAATCTTGCATTTCTTTATGAGATTCTTTCTTAGTGTCATCTTGACCATTTATTTTTCTTTGTCTAGGATTCCGATTCTTAGAACCCAATGGTCTACCACGCTTCATGCGGGCTTTGAACTCATTTGCTATGACACTAGTAGATGGTCCTACAGGGATATCAATATCGAGCCGTGAACAAATCTCATGTTAATGATTTAAGGTAGCGAATAATGGAGGGTGATTCAAATCCAACATACATTCCTAATCTTCTTTAGGGGTCATCTTGGTGCGATGTGGTGGTGCTACATGCACATATACTGCGCATCCAAAAAATCTTAAATGAGATATATTAGGTTCTTGACCCAAAACTAATTGCAATAGAGAAAATTTATGATAATTTACTGGTCTGAGACGAACAAGTATTGTTGTATGCAAAATAGTGTGACCCCAAACAGACGTGGGCAATCTCGTTTTCATAAGTAATGGTCTTGCTATCAACTGTAGATGTTTAATTAATGACTCTTCAAGGCCATTTTGAGTGTGAACATAAGCTACATGATGTTCAACTTTTATCCCAGTTGATAAACAATAATCATTAAATGCCTGGGATGAAAACTCTACAGCATTATCAAGGTGAATATACTTTATCGGATTATTAGAAAATTATGCCCGTAATCGAATTATTTGTGCCAGTAATTTTGCAAACGCCAGGTTGCGAGATGACAGTAGGCACACATGAGACCATCTAAAAGAAACATCTATTAGGACCACAAAATATCTAAATGATCCACTAGGTGGGTGAATAGGTCCACAAATATTCTCATGTATACGTTCCAAAAATTCAAGGGATTCAAAACCAACCTTTGTAGGTGATGGCCTAATACTTAACTTGCATTGATAACAAGAAGGACAAGAAAATTTATTGTTTAAAAGAATCTCACAGTTTCTTTAATGGATGCCCATTTGAATTTTCTATAATTCGACTCATCATTATAGATATAGGGTGTCACAGTCGATCATGCCAAAGTACAAACGTATTGGAGTCAGTAAACTTCTGGTTTACGACAGAGTGTGCCTCAATTACACCAATTTTTATCTAATATAAGTCAAAAGACAAGGCATGAAACTTTTCTATAACAACTTTCTGGCCAGAGACATCCTTGGTGGTACCAATATATTCAAGATTCATCTCATCCATTATTTTAATATGGTATTCATTTTTACGGTTATCTTTAAAACTTAATAAGTTCCTTCGGGATTTAGGAGAGAACATTGCATCATTTATAATGAGTTTCGTTCCCTTAGGCAAAATTATGACGTCTCTTCCGGAGCCTTCAATCAAGTTGATACTACTAGAAATGGTATTAACATTTGCCTTACCCATAAGTAAATGAGAAAAATATTTCTTGTCTTTGAATATCGTATGTGTAGTAGCAAAATCAATCAAACAAATGTCTTCATAATTGAATTCTAATTCAAACTTGCTTTGAGAGTTATCCATATCTTCAAATAGAACGACATACATAAAGTAAAATAAATAGTCCATCAAATATTAGTACTTCTCGTAAAAATAAATAAAGACCAATAATGTTTCACACACAAATGAAATTTTACCCAATATAATGTCTCAATCAATAATCACGTAGGCCTATCGTCTAACTTAGAAGGTCAACATAATAATTTAATGTTATATATCAGTGGATACCCACTAATTTCCATATTACTTTATATATAAAACTATTTGAAATTACTGATTAAATAACATTTAAATCGAATTAATATCAACCACACATAGAAAACAAGTCATTGAATAAATTAAAAAAAAAAGTATTAGACATGCCATAATTAAGGAGTAATATTTCATGACATGAGACGTGATGTAATGAGGAATAGGTCATTTACCTGTAAATTTTTATTATTTAATAGGACTCTTCTCAAATTATTAACTATTGTTATTTGATATGCACAATTCACACTCCAGAGAATCACTTCATGTTCCTTTCTCAGTCTACCAAAACATGATACCCATTAGTAAAATGTTTGCAGCATATATACAACTTAACACAAATATTATGTGGGATCCAATACCTTACTTTTAATGAAAATTATTCTATTTTCTAGTTCATACTATAAATAATGAACCAGTGATCCCACTTTTATTTTCTTTCGATAAAAGAGAGTATGTAAAGTACACCACTTAACGCGAATCAATTCAATTTTCAAATTGTAGGAAATTTGCCTTTGATGGGGTTGCGTCCACTCATCTTTAATGACTTAAAAACTACGGTTCCGCATGTTGGAGACTTTGGTTCTTCACACGTGCATAATCTACTAAGTGAGTAGATGACCGTAGGGGCAAGGATCGTCAAATTTCGTTAAGAAATGAAAGAGATATTGGTCCACAAAGTAAGGTGTTTGAGGCATAAAAATATGGTGTGGAACAAATCTCCCACATCGGTGGGGAAAGAAAGAATTGTTCATTTTATAAGCCTAAAAAATGGATAAGGGTTTGGGACCCCAAGGGGTAACCCATGTGTTTGAAGGATGAGGACCTAGGTGTGCTTGGGTTCAAGGCTAGGCCCACACGCGTACCACCACCACCCACCGGTCTGGGTCGGGTCAGGTCGGTTTGTTGAGCTTCTTCTGATATTATCTTTTTGGACTCCAAACTGCTTAGTATTTACAGTTTGGTCCATGAAGTTTCAGAAAAGATAAAATTGGGTAGGTTACTAGCACTTTCTTGTTGGTAAAACCTATATATTTTTTTTGCATTGGTCTTCTACGCTAGACAACACTTCTTCTTTAGTTTGTTCAATAGGTGGTGGGTGATTTGGATTTTTTGGACTTGGAGCTGGTAGTACTTCTATACAATCGTAAATAGTTTCAATAAGTGATTTAATACCGTCTATTTTAATAGTCGGATTTAATACAGCACCAATAATATAAATAGTGGGAATAGGAATAAAATATTTTTTTATTTTGATAAACATTTTTTAATAGCTGCAATATAAGCTGATTTTTCCATATATTCACTAAGTAATAAAAATATTAGAGTTATATAAAACAACATAGTTGAAATAGTAGGATAATATATATCGGAAAATTCTTTTGTTGCTTGAATTTTTTTTTCTAAAAATACAATAAGTTCGGAAATTTTTACCCAATCACTATCTACAACCATATCAGTTGGATTTTGATTATGAGAGTTAAAAAATAAAGTTATAGATTTTCTATAGTCATAAGTAACAAGTAGTTGCTCGTATAAAGAATTTCACCTAGTGGATACTTCTTCTGGAATTTTTCTATAAGGTAGTCCACAATCGTGACAAGTTTTTTTATATTCTTTTCTTCGTTAGATTTTATTACTTTTATAAATAAAGTTTATAGCAAATTGTATTTTACTAAGAATGTCTTCAAAAAGTGATAGACCATCATTTACAATTAAGTTATATATATATGGCACACACATTTTATATGAAAATGACCTGGAAAAGATGGAGTTAAACTATTTTTTAAAATTGTAATAGCGTAATTGTTAGAAGAAGCGTTATCTAATGTAATAGTCATAATTTTATCGGTTATTCCATAATAATGGCACACTTGATAAATATTTTCTGTAATAAAAGTACCAGTGTGCCTATCATCTATATATCTATACGCTAAGCTACGTTTTTGCATAGACCATTTATAATCTATCCAATGACAAGTTACCGTTAAATAATCATGGCCGTTAGTACTACGGCCTATATCAGAAGTGATAGACATCTTGCCATTAAAATGATATAATGAATAACGTAAATACTGTTGATATTCATGTGCGAATTTAAATATATATCTCTTAACAGTTGATCTAGAAAAACCGTTAAAAGCAGGATTATATATATCTCTAATGTAATGAATAAAACCGGGAGATGAAGGAAATGAAAAGGGCAAACCCTCCACATCAACTAATTTTGATATTGCTTTCCTATCTCTATGTTTATTGTATTTAGGGCCTACAATTCCCCCCGTCATAGGGTTAATTTGACCATGTACTTGGTCAGGAACAATATCAGTATGTGAACCTTGTCCCGATGGAGCGGGCGTTTGCGCACCCGGTTTTGAAGCCTGGTATTAGGCATACCTAGCTAGATGAGCCCTTACTACGTGTCTCATTAACCCCCCCCCCCCCCCCCCCGTCCCACCGTGACCTTTTCCAGTTTTAAATTTTAAAACATTTTTACAAATTTTACATCTAGCTACTTGATTCTCTACGTCCCTATCAAAAAATATCCATGCATCTGATTTTATTGGTCGTTTTGCTGAACCTCATCTCCTATTAGGGGGAATATGAGGCATTTCAGCTGAAGGTGCACTAGGGGTGTGTCGTCATCTACATTAGTGGGTGTATCATCTAGATCATCGTCTAAATTAAAGTCTTCTTGAGTTCCAGAAAATAGCTCCTCGTCTAAATCTAATGGTATTGTAGGAAAATATTCAGTATCAACAAAATCATCATGTGTAGGAATAGGATGACTAGAAGAAGTACTCTTGCCCTTGTTGCCCCTACTAGAAGAAGCACACTTACCCTTAAACATACCTCTTAATCCTTTCATTTTAATTATGATAATAATTCATTAAAAATAATAAAATTAAGTGCGCTAAATAAAATAAATAGACAATAATAATTTAATGAAGGAATGAATGTACCAAACGCCGACGTAACGTCGACGTGTAATCGAGAGGTTGAAAATTGAAACTTTGCTCGATAGAAGATCCTCAAGCTAGTTGTCAACTTCACTCCCAATTCCCAAATGAATAAATAAAATTGAATATTTAGTAAACAATGTAGACTTGTAGATAGATATATTGAGAGATTAGAGAGATTGTAGGAAGATTTGTGAGAAAGATGAAGAGAAAATGAGTTATTTATAGTTGGAAATTGGGTTAAAGTGTAAATATAATAACTTATGGGTTATAAATAAATATTAAGGGGTAGGGGGTTGGGGGGAGGCAAAAAATGGTCATTGCACAACAGCAAAAATCTAAAACGGTCATTGGTGCAACGACATTTTTGCAAATGGGGAGTTACGGGCGGGATAGGGACGGGCTCGGGATCGGCGGGACTGGGGCGGGCCGGGACGGGTCGGGATGAGACATTGTCCCGTCCCGGTTCGAGTCCCGCTACCAATTTTTTTTTACTCGGTGTCGGGACGGTGTCGGGACGGGATCGGGCCGGGACCGGGCCGTCCCGACCCACTGGCCAACCTTAATTTAAAGTCATTAGTTGGCTAGTTGAGAGGTCATTTTCCTTACACTATAAATTGAGGCCTTTGGCTCAATTGAGAAAGGACTTGGAAATATTTTTTTGAAATCTTCTTTCCATTTGGCATCCTTTCAATACTCAAAGTTCTTCAAGAGTAACACTTGAATTTCCTTTGCTCATTTATAAAATTGTTGTTTTATCTTGGGAGACTATTGCCCATAACGTAAAAGAATATATACGGGGAAATTTTGTCTTAAAGACAGAGTGTCATCACTCGACTCAGCCAAGTCATAAAGAGTTCGTGTTTGTTCTCGTTTCTAGTTTTGTAAACTAAAGATTATAAGTTTCTTATTGTAATCTTAGTAGTCTCTAGTAGTTTATCATTTCTAAGTGATTGTAATGCTTACTTACTTCTCATTTCCTGCACTTGTTGTACTCACAATTTTAAGACAAGATTGTTGTAAGTGCTAAGAAAGATGTCTGGACTAGAACAGGTGGCCTCTGGTTCTGCGAAAACTACTCAAGGCAACCCCTCTGCCTTCCCCACTAATGCTCAAGTCACACCCAATGCCTTTCCTGCTGCTCAAGGGAACGTGACAGTTCCTCCACCCTCCAGTTTCCATAATGAACGCCCAGAAAAATTTATGGGCTCCAACTTCAAGATATGGCAGCAGAAGATGCTGTTTTACTTGACTGTTATGGGAATGACTCATTTCTTAACAGAAGATCCTCCACAAGCTGGAGATGGGATGGACCCTCAGCCTAATGAAACGGCTGAAGGGGGCCAAGGTATCCATGTCGTTAATGGCATGAAGATGGTTCTTGATGCATGGAGTCACAGTGACTTCATGTGTAAGAACTATATTTTGAACTGTTTGTCAGACCCACTCTACATTGTATTACACCGTAGGCACAACCAAAGAGTTATGAGAAAAGCTGCAGAAGAAGTACAACACACAAGATGCATGTACGAAGAAATTCATCATTGGGAAATTCTTGAAATTTCAAATGGTGGATAGCAAAACTGTGATGTCCCATGTCTAGGAATTCCAAATAATTCTACATCACCTGGATTTGGAAGGTATGAAACCAAATGAGCAGTTTTTGATTGCATCACTAATTGAAAAGTTATCTCCCTCGTGGAATGAGTTTATGAGTTACTTAAAACTCAAGACAAAGGAAATGACCTTTGAAGAACTTATTATCAAACTCTAGATTCAGGAAAATAATAAGAAAGTTGTGCCTAGGGGAAAGCAACTCACTGAGGCAAAGACAAATCTGGTTGAGGCCAAAGGGAACACAAGCAAGAAGCGCAAGTTACAGAAAGATGGCAAGACCCAGAGGACAGAGAAGTTCAAGGGGATCTGCCACCACTATGGGAAACCTGATCACATGATTAAGGACTGCCGCAAGCTCAAGACTAGCAAAAAGAGAAGGCCAAAGTCAAGGCACATGCTAACGTTATCGAATACACACTTCTTGACGGCATGATTGAGGAGTTCTCGACGGTGGTGCTTAAAGCAAACCTTGTTGAGAATCCAATGCAATGGTGGATGAACACGAGTGCTACCAGACACATCTGTTCTAATAGAGATGCCTTATCCATATATACCCAGTTATAGATAAGAAGTTGTTCATGGCTTACAACACTTCCTCTGATGTGCTGGGGATAGGAAATGTCGTCTTGAAGATGACTTCTGGAAAGGAGCTCACTCTGAAGGAGGTGATGCATGTCCCTAAGATTAGGAGGAATTTAATTCCAGGTCATTTATTGGTTAATGCTGGTTTTAGGCTAGTATTTGAGTCCAATAAATTTGTAATCACCAAGAATGAAACTTTTGTGGGGAGAGGCTTCGTCTGTGAAGGCCTCTTCAAAGTTAACGCCCAATCTGTAATGCGTCCAAGCAATAAAATTGAAGTTTCTTCTTACTTGCTTGAGTCTTCTAATTTAAGACATCATAGATTAGGACATGTCAACTATAAGTCCATCCAAAGGTTGGTGAACTTGAAGTTGTGCATAGAGGCAAAACTCACAAAGACTCTTTTTCGATCGTCGAAAGGAATACCGCTCCTCTAAAACTTATTCACACAGTTATATGTGATTTGAAGTTTGCACAAACTAGAGGGGGGAATAAGTACTTTGTGACATCCATTGATGATAGCACAAGGTATTGTTACATTTACTTGTTGAAAAGTAAATATGAAGCCTTTGAAGCGTTCCGACGCTACAAAGCAGAAGTAGAAAACCAACTAAGCATGCAGATTAAATCAATTCATAGCGATAAAAGGGGAGAATATGTAGCGCCATTTGAGGAATATTGTGCCCAATCGGGCATTGTTCATCAAACGACGGCTCCATACTCACCTCAGTCGAACGAAGTTGCTGAACGCAAGAACCGTACATTGAATGAAATGATGAATGCCTTGCTCATCAATTCTGGTCTTCCCAACAAATGTGGGGAGAAACTGTCTTTACCGCTAATATTGTTCTTAATAGAGTCCCACATAGGGTAAGGACAAAACTCAATATGAATCATGTAAGGGAAAGAAGCTCACCTATAAATATTTAAAGGTGTGGGGTTGTTTGGCAAAGGTCGAAGTACCTAAGCCAAAGCAGGTTAAGATTGGGCCTAAGACTGTAGATTGCCTTTTCGTCGGATATGCAAATAACAGTAGTGCTTATCGCTTCTTAGTACATAAGTCAGATATTACAGATATCCACGGGGGTACAATCATGGAATCAAGGAATGCCCAATTTTTTTAGGATACTTTTCCTAGAAAGAAAGAGACATAATCTCTCGCAAACGAAGTTATGAACAAAGCTCTCAGGAACCAGGAGTCGTTGACTGCCCGGATCTGTGCGACGGAAGGCTGAAAATTTCTGACTTTTGGGCTGGTTTTGGAGCATTGAATCTCCTTTATTTGGCACATCAATTCAGCCATTTACTTGGCTGAATGTAACCTCTCAATAAGTGTCATTACATGGCTATTGAAAGTCATTAGTTGGCTAGTTGAGATGTCACCTTCCTTACATTATAAAGTGAGGCCTTTGGTTCAATTAAGAAAGGACTTGAAAATATTTTTCTGAAATCTTCTTCCCATTTGGCATCCTTTCAATACTCAAAATTCTTCAAGAGTAACACTTGAGTTACCTTTGCTCATTTTATAAAGTTGTTGTTTTATCTTGGGAGACTATTGCCCATAACGTAAAAGGATATATACGGGGCAATCTTGTCTTAAAGATAGAGTGTCATCACTCGACTCAACCAAATCACAGAGAGTTCGTGTTTGTTCTCATTTCTAGCTTTGTAAACTAAAGATTATAAGTTTCTTATTGTAATCTTAGTAGTCTCTAGTAGTTTATCATTTCTAAGCGATTGTAATATTTACTTACTTCCCGTTTCCTCCACTTGTTGTACTCACACAAATTTATATATTCCATCTAATGTTCATATGATAGTCTTATGCTTTTGAAAATGTAATAATTACTTAGTAAACAAGCAAATCAACACCAACATTAAAACATTCTTTTAATTAAAACAGAATGATTAAAACTAGCAGAACAAACAACTTAATCATCTCTAACCACAGAACCATCATCAATTAAGTCACAATACTTTGTGAAACCTTTCTCTCGATATTACTGTTGCATGAGCATATTTGAGGCATGAAAGGTGGATAACATCTTTTCCAGCATATCAGAATCACTAATCTTTTCTCCACATAGTGTCAATATAGAAGTAATTCTGAACATCGCAGAATTTTACTGCATAACTGACTTGACATATTGTAGCCTTACATTGATCCATTCGTGTCGTGCTTTTGGGAGGAAGACCATCTTCAGGTGGTCATACCTTTCTTTCAAGTTTTCCATAAAACGAGTGGATCCTTAATAGTAAGATATTCAATCTTCAAGGCCTCATCGAGGTGATAACGCATGAATATCAAAGCCTTGACGTTTTCTTGATTGTATGCTTTATTTTTTTATTTAATGGTGTCTCCAAAACCCATAACATCCAGATAGATTTCAACATCTAGCACCTGTGATATGTAGTTCTTGCCCGAAATATCGAGGGCAACGAACTCAAGTTTTGTAAGGTTAGCAATAAAATAGAGAGAATAAAAATAGTACCTTAGCCTCTTGAAATTTTTTTAAGATGGTAGAGTTTCGTGCTGATAACGTGTTGTAAAATAAGAGCGAAATATACAAATACTGAACAAGAAATATGAGAATTAATGCCTTTATTATTTATTTTTTATGTGTTTATAAAAGGATGAACAACATCTTTTTTTATAGGGTATGAAACCACCGAATGTTACATATCTTTATGACAGTATTAATAAGATAAGTTAGATAATAATTAATAACATACATGTATATCTAAATGACATCCACTCTCAATTAATGAATACAATGAATTCATAACAACTTTCTTTTTATATTTTTTATTGCTTTTATTGTCTTAATCATCGGGTATTCCGAACTCACTTTGCTCCACTAGTCGTAGCCTCGCAGGGCTTGTACAGTAGGGACGCATTTGGTATGTTTTTTTTATGTATGTTTTATCGGTCAAAATATTTTTTCCGCAGAATAAGTTTCTCAAATATTTAAAAAATGATTTCTTCAGTCTATGTTATATTGTATTTTCAGGTCTTGCATTTAGTTCAAAATAAATTATTGTTTACATAATCAGAAAGATATTAATTTTTTCAGATTATCTCTTATTTAGATAAATGAATTTTGCATTACTAAAAAATCATATTAAATTAATGTTATTTAATTAATAATAACAACATACCCAATGTAATATGATAAGTGGGGTCTCTATAGGGTAGAGTGTACGTAGATTATAGCCCTACCTTAGAAAATATAATGGTTGTTTCGAAAAGAGACTCAAGAAAAAGCAGAAACACAATAATTATTAAAACATACGTGAAAACAACAACAAAATAGTAAGAAAACTGAAGTTGAAGAGACAACAAGTAGTAATAAAAATTAAGAATAAGGAATACTAGAATATTAAAATAATAAAAATGACTAAAATAATACTAATTATAATAGTAAAAAAAAAAGAAAGCAAAACGCATATCTACTCACTATTAGTCTCTCTGCTCCTAATTCTCGACCTTCACACGCTCTTATCTAGGGTCATGTCCTCGGTAAGCTGAACTTGTCTTATCATGTTTGATCACTTATGTCCAATACTTCTTTGGCCTGCTTTTTCTTCTCATCCAACCCTTCATCGTCAACCTTTCACAACTCCTCACCGGAGCATTTGTGTTTTTTCTCGGGACATGGCCGAACCATTTCAGTCTCGCTCCTGAATATATTCATTTCTGATCATATCTCTCCTAGTAAGCCCACACATCCATTTCAACATTCTCATTTCCACAATTTTCATCTTCTTGACATGAGATCTCTTGACTGAGCAACACTCCTCCCAATGCAATAGCGACGGTAACCATTACTCTGTAGAACTCACATTTAAGTCTTGGTGATACATTCTTATCACAAAGTACACCAGATGAGAGACTCTATCTTAACTACCACACTCCAATACGATGTGTGACATCCTCACCAATCTATCCATTACCTTGAAAAATAGCTTCTAAGAGTGAGCGATTTCTCATGAGGTATGCTCAAACTAAAAATACTACTCCTTATGTCCCAAAAAGATTGGCCTACTTTTCTTATTGGTTTGTTCCAAAAATTGGCTCCTTTCTATATTTATAAATAATTTAACTTTATGATATCATTTACATCCCCACAAATATCTTAGATTTATTTTGGACAACACATTTCAAAAGTCTTTTCTTTATTTCTTAAACTTTATGTCGAGTCAAACTAGGTCAATCTTTTTTAGACGGAAGAAATATATAATATGAACCGTATGCAGTAGTTTTCTTAGTTGGAATAAGGAAAATAAGTTTTATAAGTGATATTCCCACTCATTATCTCTTCCCCACACTTTCTTATTTTCCTAAATTACACATAAAAATTATTAGAACATTAATATTTTGCTTACTTACTAAAACACTATAAAATGAACAACAAAACTACTTATTTTTTTAAAAAATACTTTTTCTTTTTACCAAGCACACCCTAAATTTATTAGATTTATAAGAGTGAAGACATTTCAACAATTATATCATAACAATCCTTGATAATAATTGATTTTTACTTTTGCTATGACATAAGGTTCAACATATTTGTATCCAGCACAATTTATCAGGCATTTAGAATGCATGTCAATAATTATTATGCCTCGATTTCAACCTAACTCGATTCAATTATGAATTCTTACGAGATATTTTCTTCCACTAGAGCTTGTTTCATTTCAATATTCTACATTATTAATTTTGTGACACTCCCTATATAAGTTTGGCCAAGTATGGAAGCCAAAAATTTTAAAATAAAAGATTTTGTTTTGAAAATCTGAGCTGTTTGATCAAAAACTAAAAATACTTTTGAGCAGTAATAGAAATAATTTTTTTTGTTATTGACGAGCATCTATAAATTTCTGCTTCTTCCATGAAGCATAAAAAAAAATCTTAAAAACAAAAATATCCATAGAAAAATTTTAAAAGTAAGAAAAAAGTATCCCCTCAATAGAAAAAACAAAAGAACCCAAATTAAAAGGAAAAGAAAAAAGAAAAAACATGTAAAACATTACTTTATAATTATCAATAATTCTCAACACCATAAAACTAGAAAAATTGTCCCCCATTAATTATGCCAAACTATATGATGACCAAGTAATCATATAAACATACCAAAATTATATAATTACACCCAATTTAATATAAATTCAATTATAAAATAACTTTTCTAACATGACCTTGTTAAAAAGTGGTACTTTGGAGTTTGAACCTATCCCGTTCGGTTGTAGGCTTTGTCACCAATATGGATAAAATAATTATTTATAACTTACTTAGTAGTAGTATTTCTGTGCAAAAAGAGTATTCACTTAGCCTTTTTTTTTTTGTTCAAAAAGAGTGTTCGCTTAGCCTTTTTTTTTTGCTCAAAAAGAGTGTTCATTTACTAAATCAAGAAAGAATTAACCTTATTTTTTCAGATTTATCCTTAATAAGTGTTAAGTGATCAAATCTGATACCTATTTAATTAGGGGTAATTTATTCAATTATCCATTTTTATCTAAGAGGTAACATTTTCTTAAGTAGTATGCAATTGACTAAGTGAACACTCTTTTGAATCGGAAGAAGTAACATCTAGTGCTAAACTATTTGTCGTACTTTGTCAGTATGAATTAATTTAAGATTTTAGACTCAAATTTATCCTCTAAAACCAAAAGAGGTAAATAGACGAGAAATAAAACCAACTCCCTTTGTCCAATTTTGCTGTAATTTAATTCTTTTAGAAAAGAAATGTACTAAAATTATATTTTATGGATCGCTCACGTATGTTCTTTTTTTTTTTCCTGATAAATAAGAGTATTGCTATATATATTAAAGTAGGCCTGTCCAGTGAGTCGGTCGGCCCGATCCCGACCCGGCTCGTTTTCCAGCCCGCCCCGCCCCATCCCGCTACCGGCACGCCCCGTCCCGATCTCCCTAAAAAAATTATCGGTGTTGGGGTTCGAACTCGGGACGGGGTCTGGGTTCGTCCCGCCCGTCCCGATCCCGACCCGACCCACCCCATTCCAACCCCGCCCCGTCCCGCCAGCCCTTTCCCCTTTGCAAAAATAACCGTTGCAACAACGACCAAATTTCAATTTTGGCCATTGCGCAACGGCTATAACGGTCATTTTTTAGCCCCACAACCCATAAACCCCCCTACTCGCTTAATGTTTATTTTTAACCCCTAAGTTAATATATTTACACTTTAACCCTATTTCTCAACTATAAATACCTCATTTTTCTCACAAATCTTCCTACAATCTCTCTGAAACCTCTTTTTCTGATGGAAGATTCCAAATAGGAGAGCACAGACATTCATTGGCGGGAGACGCATTGGAGATTGCAGTTCTTTTCATAGATTGAATTCGAGCGGAGCGTAGAAGGTACGGTCAACCGGAGATCAACGAAGAAGAAGACAACAACTATAACGAAATCTTGTCCGAAGGAACATGAAGCGATGTCGAACAATTTGACCGACAAATTTCAATTCCAACCGAAGATCCTAGGGATGGCAGGTGGGTATAATTTTGCGGATTCCGCATTGCACCACCCCAGTTGGGGCAGGTATGGGTATAACTTTGGCAGGTTGTAGGCGGGTATGAGTATTGAAAATGTACCCGTCACGGGTGGCGGGTAGGTGGTGGATTTGCAGTTATATCCGCCTCATGCCCGCCCCGCATCCAACCAACTTCCTACCCACCCCATAAGCCCAGTAATAGTTGTAGCAGTCTGTAAGCCCATAAGCCCAATGCCAATAATAAGTGAGTAGGCAAAACACTACTCACTTACACTTAGTCCTTACTCAAGGGTTGCATTGACTACCGACATGTGTACTGCAAACTATCAATAAAAATGATACATGTCTGTCACCGCACACTTCGTTGATAATTCATGGAAACTCCAAAGTCGAATCATCAGGTACTATTTCTTGTGTGATTATGCAAGTTTTAATGTGGTAATAGAAATTTGATAGGTCTGGTCTTCTGTGATTATGTGATTATGCAAGTTTTTATTTTAAATTTCTTAATAGTAGTATTATAGTCTTCTGTTTCATGATGGATTTTGTGTGTTCATATCAATCTAATAAGTTCTTGTATGTCCCGGCACCTCATACAGCTGAGGTGCTTGCTGAGTCTTTAAAAGAATGCATTCAATCTTGGAATCTTGATCTTAGATTGTCTTCTATAACGGTTGATAATTGCACTACAAATGATGCGATGATGAATTTATTGCGTGAGGAGTTTCGTTATGGTTCACTGATGTTGCATGGCCGTTTTCTTCATATGCGTTGTTGTGCACACATACTTAATTTGATTGTTCAAGATGGCTTATGTGTTGTGTTCAAATAGGGTATTGAAAGAATTAGGAAAAGTGTTGTCTTTTGGACTTCATCACATAAGAGAGCTCAAAATTTTGAACAAGTAGCTAAGCAAGTTGTTCTTGATTGTTCAAAATCGCTAATACTTGATTGTAAAACTCGATGGTATTCTACGTATGACATGCTTCTACTTGCTATGAAGTTTATGGAGGTGTTTGTTATTTTAAGTGCTCGAGATAATTTGTACAAATATCCACCACTTAGTGAAGATTGGGATAAGGTTGTGAAAATATGTGAACTATTGAAAGTGTTTAATGATATTACACATCAATTTTCTGCCTCGACGTATCCTACTGCCAATATTTATTTCCCTAGAATTTGTGAGATTAGAATCTTATTAACCAACTGGTTGTCCTCACCTACCATTTATATAGGAAAAATGGTCGAGGTAATGCTAGATAAATACAATAAGTATTAGTTAGATATTAATGGTCTTATGAGCGTGGCAACTATACTTGATCCTAGGTTCAAGATGACTCTCATTCGATTTTACTTTGCTAAAACTTATGATGCGCTCGATGTTGATGTTGAGGTAAAACGGATTTATGATTTTCTAAAGGAATTGGTGGATGAGTATGGGTACAAAAATGGTAATAATCGAGCTAGTAGTAGCCACGTGTCTTCAACTGATGTTACAAGTAGTATGAGAATGGGGTACATGCAAGAGTTTGCACAATTTGTGTCACAAGACAATAGTAAAGTTGGACTAAAATCTGAGTTGGAGAAGTACTTGGAAGCTGAAACTGTACCACTTGTGGATGATTTCGATATTCTTAATTGGTGGAAAACAAATGGAAATAATTGTCCCGTTCTCCAACAAATAGTAAGGGATATATTGAGCATTCCAGTTTCTACCGTCCTATCGGAATCCGCATTTAGTACTAGTGGACGTGTACTTGATCCTTATCGTAGTCGACTTCTTTCGAAAATGGTGGAGGCATTAATGTGTGCTCAAAACTGGATTTGGGCGGATATTAAAGGTAACATTAATTTGATTAAATTATTTATGTTGTATTAAATTGAAGTTAGACTCTAATTATTTTGAGTATACATTATGCAGGTGGTGGTGATGTCAAGGAGATGTAAATATGTGATCTTGAGGAATATGATACTCAAGTCCCCTGTTGAATAATGAATTACTTGAAATATCTCATTATTCACTGGGGTCCTTGGAGAGCAATGGTTGGGGTTATTCAACACATTGTTCTTTCAAGATGTTCTCAAATGAAGAAGCATGTATTGCTTTAAGTATTTATGGAGACATTAGTATTTTTTATGTAGTTTGTCGTGTTTATATAATGTACTAATTTAATTTATAAGACTATTTTGTTTTGGGTTTGATCACAAATGAATTGATTACAAAATATGATTGGCGGGTACAGACGGATATTGGCGGGTGGCAGATATCCACTTGGATGGTGGAGCGGGTGTGGATTTAGGAATATACCCGCCTAGACGGGTGTGGATTTAGGAATATACCCGCCTAGGCGGGTATGGATGTTGAAATTGTACCCGCCACATGTGTCAAATTTTCTGGCGGGTACGGGTGCGGGGGAGGGGGTACCTGGCCCGCCCAATTGCCATCCCTATAAGATACTCAAGACATTATGAGGAAATTAGAAAAAGTATGGTTAACTATGTAATTTTTTTTATTGCAATTTTACTATGTAATTTGCAACTTTTGAACAACACCACAAAGTTGCAATTTTGAAATTGTATTACCAAAAAATTATATAATATAAGAGGCACAAAAACAACATTGAGATGTTTTTATTACACTATCTTGTTCAATTATTGAAGTGTTTATATATATTATTTTTAAAAATTAAGTGGCAAAAAAAAGGTTCAAAATCCGATCCCGACCCGACCCGTCCCCCCAAATCCCGGCCCCTCTACTGGCGGGATGTGGGACGGGACCTCTTTCCGTCCCGCCTATCCCGACCCGCCGGAACCCGAGTCCCGACCCTCCCCCCGTCCCGCCGGGACCCGCCCCGCCCCACCCCTGTTGGACAGCCCTATATTAAAGTAGTACAGAGGGGTGCCTCAAGGCAGTACAACAAAGGAAATAATCCCTATCAAAACTTGACAAAACATTACAACAAAAAAGAGTAGTTAGG
Source organism: Anisodus tanguticus (assembly GCA_034509755.1). Taxonomy (NCBI): domain Eukaryota; kingdom Viridiplantae; phylum Streptophyta; class Magnoliopsida; order Solanales; family Solanaceae; genus Anisodus; species Anisodus tanguticus. The sequence continues at coordinate 30,529,109 of CM067556.1, forward strand.
CATGTCTACGATTGGGGCAGCAACTGTTACATGATCAAAAGGAAAAACTCGCATATGTTCAACGTTAACTTTGCTAATTAGTTCTCCCTCTATTGATATTACATGACACAATTTATTCTTGTATATCTGAAGAAATAATAGTAGTAACTCTTTTCTTCATTTGAAAACTCTTTAAATTTAAGTAGTTTGTATTTCTCATTTTATCTTTATATATAAAATTACATTAAGTATGTTATTGCTATTGTATTTTACTCTTACGACATATTACAGAAATTACATTGAATACGTTATTGCTTGCATTCTACTCTTATGACATGTTTTCATGATAGTACAAATGTCTTGATCTATTTCAGTCACAAGCTCATTATGAATACGTCTTTGTCTCTCTTTTCTCTTTTATATTTCAACATTGCACAGTCAAAACTAGGGGTGGCCAATGGGCCGAAACGGTTGGGGGGTTGGGACTGGGTCTTGGCGGGCCGGCCGGGCCGGGATAGGTAGGACAAGAAGAGGTCCCGTCCCGTCCCACATCCCGCTGGAAGAGGGGACGGGACATGTCGGGTCGTGTAGGGGGATTTTAATTTTTTTTAGACACTTCAATTAATATATATATATATATATATATATATATATATTTAAACACTTAAATAATTGAACAAGATAGTGAATAAAAACATCTCAATGTTATTTTTGTGCCTCTTATATTATTTAATAGAAATATGATTTATTTTGTAATACAATTTCAAAGTTGTAACTTTGTTTCGTAGTTCAAAAGTTGCAAATCACATAGTAAAATTGCCATTAAAAAATTACATAGTCAACCATACTCTTTCTAATTCCTCACAATCTCTTGAGGATCTTCTGTTGTAATTGAAAGTTGTTGGTCAAATTATTCGATGTCACTTTCTGCTCCCTCGGATAAGATTTCGTTGTAGTTGTAGTCGTCTTCTTCGTTGATCTCTGGTTGACCGCACCTTCTACGCTCTGCTCTAATCTAATCTCTAAATAAAACTGCAATCTCCAAGTTGTCTCCCGCCAATGAGTGTATGTGCTCTCCTATTTGAAACCTTCCAGTAGAAAAAACGCTTTCAGAAGCTGTTGATGATGTTTGAATATTCAACACATCTCGAGCCATCTTTGATAGTGTCGGAAATGTCTTCTCATTCTCCCTTCAGTATTTCAGCAAGTCTTCACGTCCATCTTTATTGACAATTGATTCGTATGGTACAACACCCTGCAAAATATAAACATCAAATTCGCTAATTTGTGAAGAACTTGAACCACTATACATTCTATTTCTAAGGCCTTGAATAATAGAAGCAGAAACATCATGTCTTTTATTAGGTTGCATTGAAGTAGAAGAATATGGTACAGAAGCCGGTTGATTATTTGCACTTTGCTCTTGGTAATATATATATATATATATATATTGTCAATGAAGATGGAACCTAAGCCGGTTGATTATTTGCACTTTGCTCTTGGTAATATATATATATATTGTCAATGAAGATGGAACCTAAGCCGGTTGATTATTTGCACTTTACATTCAGTGTGTATGTTAGACATAACTTCTTATTTATTTTATTCGTTAGTTGGTTCTTCAATTGGGTCTGTTAGAAGTATTTCTAAGCTTTCATAAATCGTTTCAACAAGTGCTTTACAACCATCTACTTTAATAGTAGGATTTAATACAGAACCAATAAAATAAATAGTGGGAATAGGAAAAAAGTATTTTTTTTATTTTATAAATATTTTTTTAATAGCTGGCTTGTAACTTTGTTTTTGCATATATTCATTAAGTAACAAAAATATTACAGCTATATAAAATAACATAGATGAAATAGTAGGATAATAAATCGCAGAAAATTTTTTAGTAGCTAAAAAAAATGTGATAAGTTCCAAAATTTTATCCAATCATCATCTACAAGCATATCCATTGGATTTTGATTATGGACATTAAATAGTAATGTTATAGGTCTTCTATACTCGTGAGCAACAAGTAGTTGCTTATATAAAGAATTTCACATAATCGAAACTTCTTCTGAATTTTTCTATAAGGTAATCCACAACCATGACAAATTTTTTTATACTCTTTGCGTCTTTGTATTTTATTACCTTTAAAAATAAAGTTTATATCAAATTATACTTTATCAAGGATGTTTTTTAAAAGTTTTAGGTCATCCTTTACAACTAAGTTATAAATATGACATGCACATCTAACATGAAAAATATCAGGAAAAGATGGAGTAAATCGAGTTTTTAAAATGCTTACAACATAATCATTAGAAGAAGTATTATTTAATAATAGTCATAATTTTATTAGTAACTCCATAATATTCACAAATTTCATGAATATTTCTTGAAATAAAAGCTCCAGTGTGCCTATCATCAATATATCTATATGCTAATATACGTTTTTGCATAGACCAATTCTTATCTATCAAATGACACGTGACAGTTAAATAATCATTACCGTAGTACTACGGCCAATATCAGAAGTGATAACCACTTTGCCATTAAAATGATATAATGCATAACGTAAATACTGTTGATATTCATGGGCAAATTTAAAAGCATCTCTTCTAACAGTTGATCTAGAAAAATAATTAAAAGCAAGATTATATGTTTCTATAATGTAATGAATAAAACCAGGAGATGAAGGAAATGAAAAGGGCAAACCCTCCACAATAACTAATTTTGCTAAATTTTCCCTATCTTTGTGTTTATCATATTTAGGACCTTATCGGGTTAATTCGACCATGTACTTGGTCGGGGACACTATGTGAACCCGACTCAGAAGGCATTTGCACATACGATTTTTCAGCCAGTTATTGGTTATACCTTACTTTGTGAGAGTTTTCTACATGTCTCATTAAACCTCCCGTCTCACCTTGACCTTTTCCAGTTTTAAATTTATAAACTCCGCGACAAATTTTACAAATAGCTAGTTGATTAGGAATGTCCCTATCAAAAAAATCTCATGCATGTGATTTTAATTTTCGTTATTTTTGTCCTCGACTTATACTAGGGGGAATAAGAGGCATTCCAATTTCAGCCTGAGACTCAATCTGAGCTTGAGGTGGACGTGCAATGGTGGTATGTTATCTAAATTATCTTCTAATTCATTTTCTAAATTAAAGTCTGATTCAGATGCAGAATATACATCATGATCTAATGATATATTAATATTAATATTAAAAAGATCAGTTTCATCTACATGAGTGAAATCATCGTAATTAGAATTACTAGAAGATGCACCCTTACCCCTGTTACCCCTAGTACTTCTACCAAAAAAATCGTCCACTTCGTTCCATTATAATTATGCAAATAAATAATTAAAATTAATGAAATTAAGTACGATAATTAAAATTAAGTAACAATAATAATTTAAAGAAGGAACAAAGGTATCAAACGCCGACGTAAAGTCGACGTGTAATCGAGGTTGAAAATTAAAATTTTGCTCGATGATCCTCAAGTTAGTTGCCAACTTCACTTCCAATTTTTGAACTATGATAGAAATTAATAAATAAAATATAATATTTAGTGTACAATGTAGACTTGTAGAGAGAGATTAGAGAGATGATAGGGAGATTTGTGAAAAAATTAAAGTATTTATAATTGAAAAATAGAGTTAAAATGTAAATATACTAACTTAGGGGTTAAAAATAAATATTAAGGGGATATGAGGTTTTATGGGGTGTGTGTGTGGGGGAAGGGGGGGATGACCGTTATTAGCCGTTGCCAACAGCTAAAATTGAAATTGGATCGTTGTGCAACGACCATTTCTGCAAAGGGGAGACGGCTGGGGCAGGATTGGGCCGACACCGTCATTTTCCATCCCATTTTTTTACTGTGGGTTGGGCCGGGCCGGGCCATGCCAAGATTGTGTCGACCCGACCCACTGAACACCCTTAGTCAAAATACAATGCTATATAAAGGAAACAATTAGTGTTCCAAATTAGCACTCTCTTTGTTTCATTTTATATGAAAGCGTTTGACTAGATACAAAGTTAAAAAAAAAAAAAAAAGACCATTGAAATTGTAGTCCAAAACAATTCTTAAATATTTTTGTGATTATAAATTATATCATAAAGTTGAATTATTTTTAAATATAAAAATGTGTCATTTTTTAAACCGACTAAAATGAAAGAATGTCATAAAATGGAACGAACGGAATAACAAGTTTTGTTGAATTTCATAAGGATGACCATAGAAAGAGAGAACACATCAAAAACATTTAAGAACACAGAAAATTAGGTCAAAAGGTTTCTCGCAAATATAAAAAATGCCCAAAAATACCAAATGAAGGAGAGCCAAATAACCAAAGACAAGTCTCTTTTTTTTATTTCTAATTTTTTAAAATCTTCAACCCAAACCCTGGGAATAGAAGGGCAGAAGAAAAAATTTCTTGGTGCAATCTTCAAAATAGTCTACAAGTATCGATATAAGCATTATAGTGGCAATATTTTCTGGCTAAATATTGCACCACTATCATTCTTCGCAAGCAACACATTACATTCAGGATTTATGCCGTTCTCATGATGATATGAACGCCACTGTCAGTTTCCACGATGTCACTTATCTCGCCAACTTTTAGAGCATAAGTTGCTTCTTCAAAAGGTTTCTGCATCTGACCTTTGCCAAATGGACCTGAATGTGAATTATTCAGAGGTTAGTTTAACACTTTAACTTGCCAACCAATACAAGTAATTTCTGATACAAAAAAAATCATTAACGAACCAAAACTCATTGCTATTGAAGAAACTACGAAAAATATGCATGTCTTATTAAAATCATTGGCACTGAAAGCCTTAACTCAGTTCCATTCAACGTTATAGAATATAGAGCAGTATATGTGCTTTAGTAATCGACTTGCAAGGCCTGACCCCACTTGTATGTTGTTGTTGTTGTTAAATGTGCTCTATTTAGTAGATTGTGCTACAAGGCCTATGCAACAACTGATTCAGAACTACATAATTTTTTTTTGAGAGTATATGATGATCCAGAACTAAGTTAACCACCAAGAATCAAAGTTACACAAATTTTGTGACCTTTAAGAAACCATAAGAACCCAAAAGAAGCGAGGCAATATCAAGTATCAACACTTGAAATATCTTTGTTGACAAATTCTGAGCTATCGAATCAGGTAACATGTTATAGAGAAAACAACTATTCAAAACGTGAGCCGCTGAATCTGGATACAACTGTTTTCCTTATCTTTTTTGACAAGTGCGGATAATTTAGTTGTCATCTTTCAAACATTCAGTTAGCGAGAACAAATGTATCAGATTGCTCTATTCCACAGCTCCAGAAGCTCAAAGCCTTTCAATGTCAGATTTATATCCAAAGAATCACTTCACTAAGCAGAGAATGCTACTTAGTTTCAAATAAACCCTCATAGGAGTCATAGAAACATGTTAATACACGCGGAGGAGGCAGCCCTCACTCGTGAAAGAAACAATTAGGTGTTGTGGACATGTTTCTTCCATAGTAATCATCTCCCCATAGGAATTGTCATTTAGCCTTAATTTCTTGAGTAGATAATATGATAAATGAGTGTGAAATGCCTCAGTCAAGTAAGATAACAACGTAATTCTGTATCAAAGAGGTCAGTTAGTCCCAATGATTTTTAAAAATGCCTCTCTACAAACACGCTAAAAGAATTAAAATGGAACCATTAGGAGAGGGGCCTGGATTAGGTCACTGTGAGACAATTAGTAAGTTAAATTTATCTGTTTATGCATATGAAGGAAATACCAATTTGTCTATTCATCCATTCATTATGATTTCAAACTTTAAACTTCCTACATTAGCATAAGTGCAATCAGAAATGAAGTCATAGGATGTTGATGGAGGATTGACCAATATGGTTTGTTGCTTCTCTTTCAAAGGAAATGGTTATTATATTGGGCAAACTATTTCAGAATCCAGTATATGCAAAATCAGGACTTTCAGTAAAGTTTTAGTTAAAACAACTAATTGGAAAATAGTCTCCAGATATAACAAACTGTGGAAGTTTTCCTGAACCTTAGAGATGCTATGTAGTATGCAAAGTGGAAAAATTACAGCATAGTTCATTGTTTTAGGCTTTCAGCCAGCTAGAAGCCAGGAAACTAGGGCGGAAGTCTGTGCATGAAGAAAGAGATGGAATTTCATGAAACCAAATTACATAAACTGTCAGACGAGGAATAGAAATTAAGCGACATTTTGGAGTAATGTAGAGTTCCCCAGGAATGAGATAAAGACAGTATTCCTGCTGCTTAACAAAAGAAAGTGCTTATTTCATCAAATAAAACTGTAGAATAAACATATAGTAAAGTTTAGACAGAACTCTTGAATCATGAAGTTGGCAGTAGCTTGCTATGAAAATCGAAATACACTCGGTCAAACACTCATTTTTCATAAAGATTGCTGCATTTTAAATTCTTGCGAGGATAAGATTAATACTCCCTCATATCCATTTTGTACTACCACTTTTATTCTTGTAGTAATTTCTATATATATTGACCTATTTTCCAGTGACAAAATCACAACCTTCAAATATTAAAACATGTCACAGTTATTGCTTTGCATTATTTTACACTTACAATGACCTCCTTACCCTCTCCTGACATTTTCAACCATTATTTAAACATATTTCTAACAAATTCAAATGTAATAATACGTGCAACTTTCTTCTTTTAATTGTCGCATTAGTCAAACAAAATCCATGGGAAAACACTAGAAAGCATCTAAAAGCATGAGTCTTAAGACAGAACCTTTTCTTAAAAAAAAGACACTTGAGACATAGAAACCACAACAATAAGCACTTTAAATGACACATAAGCTAAGAAGAATTGAAAAATATTTAACACACCTGAAATACTAAGATACAAAAAGTAAGAATTGAAACAGATTATACTTTATCGCTCAATACATGGAGGGGAACATCATGAAACCAAATGGAGCCTTAAGAATGAGGTCAAAAACCCATGTCTTCAGATTTTACACGGTTTATCATTGAACACCTCCAACAAGCGCATAGCAGACAAAATAGTGAAGAACATGAGGTACTGACTTTTTAGAAGCAATAGATGATTTACAAAAGACAGGAAATCTCATCCCTTTAAGATCATGTTTTATCAGAAAAAAAACAATGCAAACATACTTAATGAAGAAAAGAAAGGAACAGAGTATATCTATAGTTCCTGGGGCTTCCCCACCTCGTCATTTAGTTAGTTTCTACCAAAGTGGGAAGAAGATATTTATCAAGAAGCAGAAGACTGTGTGGATAGAGAGTGATGATTATCCTGTTCCCAAAGACAGATAATGACGATGGATTGAATTGATTAAAAATCAACCGAAACTGCTCTTTACGTCAAAGATAGAGAGACAAGGCGTCCAAGACTTAGGCCTTAAATATCCAATGACTCAAGCAGAATACATCACTTCACATTTCCTTTTTTCATTATATACACCAATCCTTCAGTAGGAATCAGTAGCCATAGGCTCTATGAAGAAGAAAGTGCCTAAGTTAAGAAAAAGTGACATACTGTGGTACAGTTGCATTTAAGTTCATTGATTCCTCAAAGAAGGCAACTCGATTCAGATTAGGACACTTCCTAAGGACGATCGTATCCCAAACCATTCTGCTAGCAGTACTGCAGTAGTACTGCCACCCTCTTTCTTGGGGAGGGTTTTTATTCTTTCTGGTTAGAGATTGTGTATGCCAGTGCAGGGATAAGTTTGACATTTAGAGAACCACTACATAATTTGTCTTATAAGACAACTTGAGTATTGAAATGAAAGTTGCCCAAATAGAGCAAAACTGATTCATATAGCCGATCGCATCTAGTCTGAGATGGAGGCATAGTTATTCGTGTTGTTTGCATTAGTTCTTATGGGAAAGTATGCAAACAAAGGGCAGGGATCCGATTCAGAATATAATGGGAGGTGGTACTGGGGAGGACAAGAAAAGGAAAGAAGATGGTGACCAACTTTGCCCTCTACAACTAAGTATAAACTACAGAGGAAACAATAATACACAAGGAGACTGAGGGTCTCTAGATATATGTTCTCACGGGGCTCAAAGAATGTGTTTTGACTTTTTTCTTTTTGCATTTTTTTTTGTGACAAGTTCTTTTTCCCAAAAAGAAAATCTTATGCACTCATGACAATTTAGGAAACTAAATCAACCAAGTCAAACATACAAAGATTACTTTTTCTTAAGAGTAACTGAACTAAAAGAACCATCACTTGCTTCCATCGATCCAATCAAATAACTTAAACAGAAGAAAATGCAAAGAAAAGACAAACTACTAAGAATGTATTAAATCAGATACCTTTTGGACATGAAGCCTTAAGCAAGTAAGCAAGTTTCCCACAATGGAAAAAACAAGAAAACTTAAAAAAAGTCCTCAAAGTAACTCTATCATCTTTACAAGAGTAATTCACGGTATAAATTCTTCAAACACACACTTCTTCCATTTTTCTATAGTTGATGGACAACTATAGAAAATGGGATATAGTTCACCCAAATTCCCTCATCCTCATTCTATAAGACACTAATACTATTTACAAGGTCCAACAATTTTCCTTTAACTACAAACTTCTTCACATTATTTCGAGTGCTTTTATTGTTCTCACCACATTGAGTGTGTGTTTGTCCATGAGAATTTTTTCAGGAAATTTTTTTCATTTTATTTGAAAATTGAAGTTGTATTTAAAATTTGAAAAATATCTTGTTTTAACCTTTTACACTAACATTATATTCAAACAACCAAATATTCTTTACAAAAATTATAACCAAACACAACCCCATCTTCAACTCCAACTTCAAAAATTCCAAATAAAGTGAAAAATATTTGGTTTCTATGGCCAAACACCTACTGAATATATTTATATAAAAAAAAAAAAGACAGCCCGGTGCACTAAGCTCGTGCCATGCGCGAGTCTAGGGAAGGGCCTAACCACAAGGGTCTATGTACGCAGCCTTAACCAACATTTTTGCAAGAGGCTATTTACACGGTTTGAACCCGTGACCTCCTGGTCACATGGAGGCAACTTAGACCACTTACTCCACCTACTGAATATATTAGTTATAAAAAAATAATGGCCTGTTCAATTACTAATTTCTTTTTTCAATTGTAGTACTTTTCCTATGGTTTCTAAGTATGCAAATTGATCCCATAAATCAGATGGTTTTGAGCTTACAATAAGACATAAACAGGAACAACAGAAAATAAAAAACCGGAGAGTATAGGGTTTACTAACCCAAATCACCACCGCGTTTAGCGGAGTTACAGTGAGAATAACTGGCAGCCACGTCCTGAAACTTAGCTTTACCGGAAACGATGTCTTCACGGAGAGATTTCAGCTGAGATGTAGCAGCGTCTTTGGTGGTGTTGGAAATAACGCGGCCTTCTGGATCCTTCCACGAAGCCTTACGACGAGATCCCTGATGCTTAATAAGTATGTGAGACGCTTTCACTTTCTCGGAGGACATTTTGGTCTTTTTCTTGTGCTTATCAGGTGGTCGATCTGTTGAAGAGATCGATGTCTTCTTCCTCTTCCGATCTGACTCTATTTTTACTGACTTTGTTAAACGATTTGAAAGAGTGGAGATGAGAATTGCAGAGTATTTGGGAGGGGTTTTGTGCTGATACCAACACTGTTATCGTCTGTATGTATATATAAAGAGTAATTGTGGGGTAAAAATGAAAATTACTAAAGTTATTGTCACTTTCCTCTTTTCTAGATCCTCTACAGTCCGCGTATCTAAAGAGGACATTGCTCCACTCCAATTGAAATTAAAATTAGAATGAATGTATCCAAAGGGGTCAGCTTGCAGGCAGGGAGTCAAGTTTGCGGCCTTAGGGTCGCAAGTTCGATTCCCCCTAAGGATATCGTCCTCCGGGGCACATACATGTGGTAAAGCACAGGCGCTAAAAAGCGCGCGGGCATGTTGCGGTGTGGGTTCGGTCTCCGCCAAGCTTTAGGGATGGGGCTTGTGGGGGGTTAACCTTGTAGCATTGATCCGTTGGACGCAAGCGGACAACGACCATGTGTGCATATCCCGCGATTTACCTGGTGGTGGGGTCTTTGAAGGACCGGATCCCCCATCACCTCCGGTAGCCTAGTACCAGTACTTGTGCAGGTACTAGCGATATGGGGTACTAAGGCCACCCCGAGACCTGGATTATCAAAAAAAAAAAAAAAAAAAAAAAAAAAAAATTAGAATGAATGTTTTTTGGTAATGACGTAGAGTCTGATCTATTTGAGAGTACTAATTCATCTTGTGACGAAAAAAAAAGAAAGTTAATTCAAAGCCGTTTGAATTAACTAATTGTAAATAGTGGATATATTTCAAGTTGAATTTTGATTTAAAAATGTCTTAACTAATTTTATAAATATATGGAGTAATTACATACGTATTTGAGTATGAGTGCTCCAACAACAACAATATACTAATCTCACAAACGGGGTTACGAAAGAGTAGGTTATATGTTGATCTTACTCATACCTTTTATGATTGTTTTCGATAGACCATCAACTCAGAATAAAGCAATAACAAGGTAGATCAAATAGAAAAAGGAACATTAACTACAATAAATATTATGCTAAGCGAAGAACAAGATACAGTAAATAATGACAAAAATTGAAAGACAAAAATTACGAGAGTGTTCCCATCCGAAGTGTCTGCCGTCTATCGGCTGACGAAATCGGATGACAAATCGATTCTTTAACTAAGCGATTTCGGCTAGCAGCGGAACTCTAACTTCCAGCATTGGGTTCCCCAACTACTCCAGAAAGCGTTAGGATGGTGATTGAGTGAACTAAGTGGTAAGAAGCATAAAAATCAGTTGTTTGATTGATTGTCTGTGTCCCCATTCTGTACAAATGATCCTACATTTATTGTACAAGGAAAAATAAAACGTGATCCGCCTATGTTAGCCATTAAATTACCCACTAAATCCACTAGCCAACTATGAGGAGGTGGTGCCATTTTTTACTCATTGTTTTCCTCTTGCACAATCAATGACACTTTCTTCTAGCTGTTGCTGATTGTTACCGTTTCTTGGGGTCTAGAAGATTCTTTGACTTGGTCTTCGAGGCGTCCGAATATGTATGGGTCTCAGTCGTTCCTCGGAATTATGACTCGGCCAGGCTACCGTAATAGCCGATGAAGTTTTTCTAGCCGAGAGCTAGGACTAATAGATTCGGCTATGAGTCAGTTCGGTTATCGACTTGGAATTATGTTGCCTGCTCATTTTGAGGTTTTCACCTTCGGCTGCCACTTGATTCAGCTAAACACATAACAGTATTTTTTAGTGTTAACAATTACCCCTACATTAACTCGAGTGCGGTTGTTGAGTTGATGTATTCAAAAAATAGTCATTGTTTCGTGTGGCAGTCGCGGGTTTCATTTCAATCACTTTTGCCCTAAATGCATGCAATGATGATTTCCTCTGAAAAGTTTCTTCCTTTCAACCGAGGCGCCTCGGCTTCCACAACTGAATTCCTGATGTATTTCAGCCGCACGTTTGAAAAAGAGTAGTCATAATGCGTGTCAGCCACATCTCCAAAAGAAATTTTTTTTAAGGAGAGACACCCCAGAGGTTTCTCACTTAATCTTCAACCGTCCCCAAATTCCTTTCCTTCTCTAAAGAGCCCTATTTCCTTAATCATAAAATCATATCTTCATCTTCCTCTCCATCTCAGGGATCAAATAATGCCGATTTGGTTGTTGATGACCTAACCCCTACATTTTCCTTCATCGATGAACAACTGGTTTTTGCTCCCTACGGTACATCTGAACAGGGCGACCTCCTTCTTTCTCGATATCTTAGCCCGGCAAACTATGACCTCCTTATTACCTGTGATTGGTTCACCGACAATCGTTGTCCGGCTAGCATGCGTACTTGGCCGGCCAAGATTACCAACTACTCTGTTTGGTTGGAACGAGTAAAGTCGGCCAGAGAGGCCGAATGGAGATGCATGGGTCCCTATGCCGCTATTGCGTTATCGCTGTTTAACCTCTCCTGTAACATTGGTCTCATATATGCTTTCCTTGGTTACTGGTGGGGATGTCAATGGGGGCGGGGGAAGGGAACCCCATACCCGTACCCACCACTTAAAACCCACCCCCACACCCGCCCCACCACCCATCACGGGTAGTAATTCCTCCACCCGTACCCGCCTGGCGGGTATAGAATTACACCTGCCCCCACCCCACTTACCCGACGGGTAATGGTACCTGCTTCACCACCCGTTGAGTACTCGCATACCCATCTACCCGCCTCACCTACCCACCTAAATAGCTCCCACAAATTTAATGAAATCCGTACGTTTATCATAGTACAACATTACTTTATCAATGTACATTTTTCGACCCATTGATCCATACAACATTACTTTATCAATGTACTTTATCAATGTACATTTCAGTCAAGTAATCCTCACATATCAAAGTTAGGAAAGAAACATCAACTTTAAAACATCACCAACAAGAATACAAGATAGGCATAGTAAGTTCATTTAACAAAGCAACTAAAAAAATAGCTCCCACAATTTTTTTTAAAGCAACTAAAAAAACAAACATTCTACATTTATTAATACAACTCTTCAGCTACTGAAGTTCAACATTTGCATCCATGGCTTCTTCAATCAATCCTTATCATACAACAATCTCCTTCACCTAAAATATAAAAATATAAAAATTTAACACTGTTTGGCGGATATATGGCAAATGATTAATTAAGTTGAACTATTTAAAACACTTAATACCTCATCTTTGGTAATACATTCTTCCTCCTCCATTTCATCAATAATTTGCCGATACTCAACTTCTTTTAGACCACCATCACCTAATAATTAAAATTAAGAGATAATACAAATTTAAAATAATGGATTATATAAAGAAACAAGTTGAATTAAATTTAAAATAAAACTTCTACTTACCGTTAATATTAATCCAAATCCAGTTTTGAGCACACATTAAAGCCTCGACGGTTGACGGAAGAAGGCGACTACGATGAGTAGTCAACACACGGCCACCTGTGCTAAAAATCGACTCAAAAGCAACACTAGAAACGGGGATACTTAGGATGTCCCTTGCTATCCTTTGAAGAATCGGGAATGTCGATCCATTGGTTTTCCACCAAACAAGGATATCAAAGTCATCGTCCAGAGGTACATTAGGAGTCTCAAAATACTTTTCCAACTCCGATTTTTCTTGAACTTGATTCTCCTCCACCTCCAAATATTTAGCAAAGCCACTCATCCTTCCCTTTCCACTAACTTTACCAGATGGTGGTAGCTTGGAATTAAAAGTTGGTTCTTTTCCTTTACCCTTTTCCATATTCACTCGTCAAATCCTTCAAAACATCTTTCATCTTCTCCACCTCCAAATCAACTTCATAGTCCTCGTAAAGTTGCTTGTAGTAATAGCGAACAAGTGGTATCTTATATCGAGGATCTAATACGGTTGCCACAGCTAGAAGAGTATTCACATTACTCCAATACTTGTTATATTTTTTCAACATTTTTGTTGCCATGTTTTTTATTAGAGGATGTAATCCAGTTATTCAATGCACATTTAATTTCACATATGTTGCAAAAACAAACATTGGCAGTAGGATATTTAGGGGCGGAAAACTCATAAGTGACATCATTAAATAACTACAACTTCTCACAAATTCTTTCAGCTTTCTCCCAATCTTCTTTAAGAGGCGCACACTTATAAACCTCCGACTCTCGACCATTTAAAACATCGTAAACGTTCTTGTACATTATTGCAACTTTAAGCATTTCATAAGTTGAATTCCAACGAGTCTTGCAATCAAGTACAAGCTTCTTCGAGCAATTTTTAGCATGAGTCCTAGCCGTGCTTTCAAAATTTGTCACTCTTAAAACAGAAGTTGTCCAAAATACCACACTATTTTTAACCCTTTCAATGCCCTCGCCAATTATGTTTAAAGCATCTTGGACAATCATATTTAAAATATGGGCACAACAACGCATGTGTAGAAACTTTCCACGCAAATAAGTGAATCATTAGGAAGTTCACCACGCAAAATTTCCATTACGACATCATTTGTTGTGCAGTTATCCAAAGTGATGGAAGAGATAGAACAATCAAGATTCCAATCGTAAATATACTGACACAAAGATTCAGCTAAGACTTCCTTTGTATGAGGTGCCTCCACATATAAAAATCTAGAAAAAAATGACATACAAGGCACAATACAATCCATTTTAGGCTGAAAACAGTAATATCATGCTCAAAACAGCAGATATCGGGCCCGAAACAACATATTTCAGCACATTTCAGGCACGAGATAGCAAATCTCAGCAAAAAATAGCACAAAGCAGAACATTATAGACAAAAAACAACACATTTCAAACAAAAAACAGGCGCATTTGAAACATGTATATACCTCAGAATACGACTTTGTAGCTTCCATGTATTGCTAATGAAGTGAGTAGTGGCTGCTATGTAGCCTTTTCGTTGATTACTTGATGTCCGCATATCCGTTGTTAAAGCAATCTTACTCTTGGCCTTGTCCAATAACTGAATCATTAACTGCTTCTCAGTAGCATACCTTTTCATAATATCATTCCTAGTCGTGTTATGACATGGTACTTTGAAACCCGATTGCAATGTCTTACAAAGTTTTCTAAACCCGTAATGTTCAACCATATTTAATGGGTATTCATGGAGGATAATCATTTCTGCCAAATCTCATCTTCCATCCGCTTGGTGAAACTCATATGCCACTAATGATAGTATTTCACCATTATTGGTGGGATTAGATAGTGACCCAAATAATCTAGTTTGTCGAAGATCTTGGCATATTCTCTTGGGACAAGACTTAGTGTGATCTCTCAAATGAGATGTGCCAACTTTTGGCCCTCCTGCTAAAAGCCTAGCACAAAAGTTACATTCGACTTTCGTTTGACCATTAACCTTCTTCCTTTTATAATTTTTCTAAACTTTGGATGTATGCCTACTAGTAAGAGGTGTAATAGAAGGGTCTAAGTCTGATTCTGTTTCATTTGGACCCTCTAAAGGAATCAGATTTGCACTGGAAGAAACTTCAAAACCATTTTCCATTCCGGAAGGTCTTGTCCCGGAATTAAAGTTTTCATCTTCCATGGCCTACCTGAAAACAATGACCATAAAGTGAGAGAGAGCTAAAATAACAGAAGAACCCTCAGCATTCGACAAAAAAAAATGAAAACAGAGACCTATGGAAATTCTTCAATTCAATAATTTCAAATCAAACTCTTATTTTTTTCTTTAACTACTTCAATCACTCACTTGTATGCTATATACTCCTTTTTTGCAATTCAAACAAGGTCCATGGTCTCCTATTTGATTTATGAAGGCATTATATTAATGTCACATTTAATTTTATAGCACACTTTTAAAACAGTAGAATCCTTATTCATATTCAGGATATCCTTTCAAGAAATTATATCGAAAAGTATATGCTCCGTATCTTTTGAGAGGAATTGTTTTTCACATTTTGTTGAAAAATGTTGTGTTTAAAAAAACTAGTGCTTGTGAACTTTAAGCATTGGATTAAGGTTATCCTTAGATGTAATAAAGGACTAACTAAAATACTGAAGCTCATTAAGCTTTCCAGTTGGATGAAAACTGACACTACACTATTCTTTCTTATGAACACAAAAATAAACAGATTGTGTTGAATTAAAATACGGTTACTATGTTTGTTAGTTAAATCAAAGAAACTATTTTTGTGTGATAAGATGAAAATCTAAAGAGAAAAATATTCCAACAAAATATTTAATGTGTCTTCCTCTTTCACAATTCCAAGATATCTCTGACAACAAAATATAGCAATTCCCCAGATAGGGGATCAAGGATTTACTTACAACAATATGTGAATGCGAGAGATTCTTGAGAAGCTTAACTTGTCCTCAAGCTCCTTTACACAATGTCGCTCACAATTTGGGGGTAAGTGGAATGGTGGTTGTTAGCAGCAGCAGGACTTTGGCCTTTTGCTGTTTAATAATGAGATGTTAGGGTTTTGAACCCTTTACCCTTTTGCTGAGTTGAGTTGGGCTTGGGCTGTTGAATGTTTAATAAAAAGGGGAATGGCCCTAGTCATATTTAAAATCAAGAAATGGCCAAACAAATTCGTAAATAGCCTAGGCGGTGCGGGTAGCGGGGCGGGGCGGGGCGGGGCGGGTATGGGGGTCTTATATAAAATCCACCCCCACCGCACTACTCATGGCGGATAACATTTTTGACACCCATACCCCCCACCACCCGCTAAACCATCCCTTATACCCGCCCCAACAGAAGCGGGTGTAGGGCGGTACCCGCCCCACTGACATCCCTAGTTACTGGTCAACCACTGCCAACGCCTTTGTTTTTCCCTGGGGAATGATGACCCCCACACTGCTCGACGTGATGGCAATACTTGGCCTTTCGATACTGGGAGCCGAAACGCTTGTCTTAAGCGACATAGATGTTGCCGACTTAGGCATCAAGGTCTCAAAGACTTCTTCTAGCTATGGCCACTTCATGACCAACAACAGCCGAATATCGCCTCTTCTAGTCGATGATGCCAAACATCATGCTTTCCTGCTCTTTTGGTTCAGCTGATATTTTATCTGCACAAGATCTTGTGCAGTCGCAAAAGAGCTAGAAATTTATGCCGCGCAAGCCGTTTCAGGGGAAAATGTCACATGGGCATCTCTCTTCCTGACCTATCTTTATATGGATCTTGGCGATGCCTAGGCAAGGTTAAGGGACTCCAGAAATCTGGATACCTTAGCTAGTCCCATGTGGTTCCTTCAGCTGTGGATTACCCTGTATTTCCCAGAGTTTATTCCTGATTATTTTGATGACCGTCGTTTTCCATTAAACCCGCCGGTACTAGCCGGTACTCTTCGGAAAACACCCTTCGTGCCCAGGACATATTTACTGTAGTCTCCACCCTGCATGGTCTGTATCGAGACCATTACACAGATTGGCAACCGGTCTTTGAAAGATGGGCCACCCCCGATTGGGTCCGTCAAGTAGCCGATGACAACCTTACATTTTCCCAGCGGAGAACTATGGCCCTCACATGGGGGCATATTCTTACGGAGAGGGATCTATTGGGTGGCTTGAAGCCCACTTCTAGAAATAATAAGTTGACCACAGAGCCCTATCGGCCAAACTTTGTGGCAAGGCAATTCAGTATAACTCGGCACGTATCATGGCCTCACTGCAGTATTGTTTGTTCAACCCAACGCTGCATTCTTGATGCAAAACAGGCAAGGAAAATAGCCGATCACAATCTTGATAGGCTCGCCCTATTTGGCTGGCAGACATTTCCCCTAGAGCAAATACTACTGTTGTTTTTGACGATTGGTAGAACACGGACATGGAGAAATTCTTCCAGTCTCCTCTAGATGTCTACTGTGATCGGCTGGTCCTATCAAAGAAAAATAAAACCCAAGAAACCTCTAAAAAGTGAACGAAAATGGTCTCTCTAAAAGCTTTTCTCCTTAAATCGGCTAGACCTGCTGTCTCAAGGTCTTTCATCAGGTTGCGGCAAATGAAGAGAAAAGGAATCCATGTCACCAGTTGAATCTGTTCCTAAGCAACCCAGGAGAAGCGGAGGGGTTGTCATCCGAGATCATAGTGAGGAAGAAACCCACAGAATCAGAGTTCCTATTTCTGCTGAGGAAGATGAGGAAATCAAGGTATATCTATTGCATGGCTTAAACACTTTCGCATCGGCTATTTTTCAATATTTATGTTTTTTATTTGCCCTTCAAGGACCACAACTAATAAGACGCAGACTGTCGTAAGAAGCGTTTGATGCCCCTCTTCATATTGGAGGGTCGTCCTCTTCGGCTCGTGCTTCCACGCATCCGCGGGATCCATTATCGGTTGTCCTCAAGGCCAAAATTTCTCCTGTCAAGGCAGTTGAAGATTTTTATGTTGTTGTAGCCGTAGAGGTATACCATTTATCTTATGCTTCATCTTTCACTGTTTCTAAACCCTTGCCTCTATTCTAAACCTGTCATTTCTGTACAGGAGATGGTTGGAGGTAATCCCTCAACTGAAACCAACCCAATTGATGACTTAGAAGTGCCAGCCGAGATCATCCATGAAGACGGGCTTCTGCAATATTTTGGCTCAGTCGACATTGCACCTTCACCATCTTCGCATGTTGGCATTCATCGAGAGCGAGTCGATGAGTCTCTTTCCAAGGGAATCCCGACCAACAAAGAAGAGTTCTATGCTTTGAGGGCTTCTTTGTTCTGATTGTCAAAAGAAGCGAAATATTCCCCAATTTTGGCAACCGCCTATAGTGACATGGCTTTGGCTCTAAATGACT
The DNA here is from genome assembly GCA_034509755.1 of Anisodus tanguticus. Taxonomy (NCBI): domain Eukaryota; kingdom Viridiplantae; phylum Streptophyta; class Magnoliopsida; order Solanales; family Solanaceae; genus Anisodus; species Anisodus tanguticus. Next base: position 30,547,453 of record CM067556.1, read on the forward strand.
TATTTACTTTACACAAAATGACCAAAGATAGCCATGATGAGGTGGTCGCTGCTTTGCAACATATGGGGTCTCTTCGACAAGAGAAGAACCATATGCAGACTTCTTTCAATGAGGTGAATGTAGAAAGACAGCAGAATGTCAGCCGAAGAAATGACTTGCAGGAGCAGCTATCCAAACTGCGAGACGATTTAGAGAGGATCCAGGCAGAGATAAAGGCTATTACTCTGGCCATAGGTGCCTTGTTATCGACTATTAAGGCCTAAGATTCCTCCCGCTCTTCTTTGTTTCGGTAGGGCATTCATTTGGATAACAAGATCCAGGAGCTCGGAACCAACATGTAGTTTGGGAATTGGATCAGAAAGCGGGCAGTGAACGACTGGCCCAACTGGATAATGAGTGGACTGCGTGGAAAAAAAGACTTTCTCAAGCAACGTCAACACTCTCTGCTAGTTTTTTTGAAGTGGTATTCGAGGAAACTTATTCTTCGGTTATGACTACTCATTTGCCAGTTGATCACAGTGCTCAATAGTCAGCCGACATCCTCATGGAATTCAATCCGAAGACATCGCTACTTCTGTTACTCAATTATTAGAAGCCGAACAACAACCAGATGGTACTCTAGCGGTCGACAATCAAGCTTTATCGAGACCCCATCAGTTGTAGTAGCTGAACCTTCGTTAGATGGGGAAAGGGGAGTCCCAGAATAAGTAGGAGCGGATGAGGTGGTAGCCATTGGTACGACTGAGGATGAGAAAAGACTGCGGCTACCCAAGGCGACTAAGCAGCCGTAGATTCAGCTAATTCTGAGACCTCTGTAACTGATGATGTAGCGCAACCTCCAGTTAGTGAAATGCCAACCAACTTGGCTTCCTAGTTTTATTGACCCCAAATCGAAGGGTCAATTTTTGTGACCAGGCAGCCGGTATGTGGCTGTTATTTACTCTTGGATTCCCCAAATCGAAGGGAAGTACTTTTCTCCCTTTTATGTGACTGTGACTAGGCCATCGGTCTGCGGCTATCATTCACTCATGTATTCCCCAAATTAAAGGGAATTAGTTTCTTCTGTGCGGCCAGGCAACCGGTCTGTCGCTATTGTTTACTCATGCATACCCCAAATCGAATGGTAATATCTTTTTAAGTACTTGCCGTTTACGTTTTTGTCGAGCTCTTCATCAAGCATGTCTATTAGTCGATACCTGTTGCCAGCAATTCATTGGCTTACTACGAAGGGTCCTTCCCAATTTGGCGACCATTTTCCGAATTTACGATCTTTTATTCCAAGTGGCAACATTATTTTCTAAACCAAGTCTCCTTCGGTGAACCTCTTAGGCTTAACATATTTGTTGTATGCTTTGTCCATTTTCCGTTTACCGTCTTCGATTCTTTCTAGGGCCATCAATCGATCTTCATCTAGCTGCTCTAACTCTATTAGCATGGCCTGCTGGTATTCTTCTAAGCTTAAAGAATTTTATTTGGCCACTTGTAATGACTTAACATTAATCTCCAAGGGCAACACTGCATCTTGGCCATAGGTTATCCGATAAGGTGTTGTCCCAGTAGTTGTAGACTTAGAGTTTCTAATTTCCCAAATAGCTTCATCCAAAATGAGATGCCATACTGCCGATTTATCCTCTACATTTTTACAAATTATGTCCACAATAAGTTTGTTAGCTACCTCAGCTTGTCCATTCGCATGTGAGTAATAAGGCGAGGATGTGATCATCTTGATCCCAAATTTCTCTGCAAAGGCTGTCACCTTAGAATCAGTGAACACCGTCCCTTGATCGATTATAATCATCTCAGGAATACCATATCTATATATGATCTAGTGTTGGATAAACTGAATGACATCTGTCTGATAAACCATCTTCATCGGTTGTGCCTCTACCCATTTAGTGAAGTAATCGGTAGCCACAATAATGAAATTATGTCCTTTAGCCGATTGCGGGTGAATCTTGTCGATGAGGTCAATAGCCCATCCTCTGAAAGGCCAGGGCTTCACGATCGGGTGCAATAACTCGACTGGTACCCGTTGGATTGGTCCATGTCTCTGACACTCTTCAGACCCTTTTGCATATTGAAAGCAATCGTCCGTGATGGTAGGCCAATAATAGCCATGGCGATAAATCAACCACTTTATCATTGGCCCGGCTCTGTGTGATCCACAAACTTCTTCATGAACTTCTCCCATGACTCTTAAGGTCTCTGCCTTATCAATGAACTTGAGTAGCACTCCACTTATGCTCATTTTGTAAAGATCATCATCAATGATCACATACTTCAAGGCTCTCCTCTTAACCTTAAGGTCCTTGCAAGTGGAAGAATATTTTACGTAGCCGATTAACACCTGTTTCCAAGAGTCGATTTGGTCCATGGCTAGCACTTCGGCTGGCAGCTCATCATATTCTAGAGTGAGTAGAGACTTTCTAAAGCCAGAAATTTCTTGTGCTAAGTCGTTAGCCTCAACATTCATGCCCCTGAGAACATAACTTAACATAGATGATGCGAACCCGCTAAGTAACTTGCTAGCCGTTCTGTAACAGGCCAACAAATTTGGATCTCTGCAGTCATATTCCCCAACCAACTGCTTGATAACCAGCTGAGAGTCTCCACGAATCTTGATGCACTTCGTCTTCATAGAGATTAGAAGTTTGAGTCCCGTGATGAGAGCATTGTATTCAGCTTGGTTATTGTCAATTCAGAATCTAGTCGATAAGAGAACCTCCACGTTTTATATCTAGGATTGGTTATCGTTATTCCGGCTCTGACTCCTTTCTGGGTTATTGACCCATCAAAAGTTAGCATCCACGGGACGACGTCCACACACGCAGTAGAGGGGCACATGGGTCCTCCGCATCTACACAAGGTTGGTCTGCCAAGAAATCGGCTAACACTTGACCTTTGACAGCACTGAGTGGCCAATACTCGAGAGAGAATGCATTGAGCTTGATTGCCCATTTCATTAGTCGTCCTTGCAAAACATGTCTATTCAATAAGTACGGATGATATCAATTTTGCACAAAACGTGAACCACATGTGGTATTAAATAATGTTCAAGTTTTGTACAAACATAGAATAAGGACAAACAAAGATTCTCTATAGAGGTATATTTAGTTTCTGCCTCATTGTGCATTCGGCTAAGGTAGTAAACTGCCCTTTCGATTCCATTATCGGCATCTTGTGTTAACAGGCAGCCTATAGACTAATCTGCAGTCGAGATGTACAACTTGAACGATTTCCCTGACATGAGAGGCACCAACACATGAGGAGTTGTTGAGGCCTTTTTAATTTGGTCAAATGCCTCTTGATGTTCTGGGCCCCATACTAGCTCTTCTGACCCTTTAAGCCTGAGCAAGGGTGAGAAAGCCTTCATTTTTCCTGCTGAATTAGATATGAACCTCATTAGGAAGTTAATCTTCCCTAATAGGCTTTGTAACTCCTTCTTTGTTCTGGGTGGTGCAGATTCCGTTACTGCATGAGCTTTGTTATGATCTATCTCAATACCTTTCTTATATACCAAGACGCCCAGGAAGTTGCCAGCCGATACTCCGAACATGCACTTGGCTGGATTCATTTTAAGATTATGAATCTCATTCTTTTTAGTGCTTGTTCAAGATTGGCTAAATGATATTTGAAGTCCTTAGACCTCACCACCACATCATCAATGTAGACCTCTACAGTCTTGCCGATCAAATCATAGAAGATGGTGTTCATAGCCCTCTAATAAGTAGCACCAGCATTCTTCAGACCAAACGGTATAACTACCCACTCGTAAATGCCCAATGCTCCTGGACACCTAAAAGTAGTTTTGTGAATGTCCTCCTCAGTTACTGCTATCTGATTATAGCCGGAGTATCCATCCATAAATGTCAACACACCATTAACGGCTACCGAATCGACTAGCATATCGGCTATAGGCATAACATATTCATCTTTGGGAGTGGCTAGATTTAGGTTCCTGTAATCAATACATACCCGAACCTTGCCATTCTTCTCCTTGACTGGCACAATGTTTGCCAACCATTCCACATACCTAGCCGTTCTGATGAACCCGACTTTCGGTAGCCGTTCAATCTCAACTTTAATTTGAGGCATCAGCTGCGGGTGATATCTTCTGGGCAGTTGTTTATGAGGTGTGAAACCCTCATTAATTAGAAATTTATGTTCTACCAAAGTGTGTGCCAGCCCAAGCATCTCATGATATTCCCACATGAAACAGTCTTTATACTATAGTAGAAGAGTTGTTATGCTTTATTTATCTTCCTCCTTCAGGAAATCACTAATATGTGTTAACCGAGGGACTTCCTTAGTACCTAAGTTGATATCTTCCAAGGGATCTTGAGACTCAAAACTAGGCATAGCCCTTCTTATGGGCAATTCAAGTTCCATCGGTAACTCGATGTTATCGGCTGCCAATGTTGGTTCTCTGTTGTAGTCCTATACCTGTAATGCCCAGGCTATCCTTGCATCAGAACTTAGAGCAGTCAGTCGATGCCACAGATCACGTATGATTTGGGTCTCCTCAATCATTTAACTCTTCCAAGGTAAGTTGTGGTTTGACTAATTGTTTTATCTCAAAACCTCATGAAGTAAGATTGCAATATTCCCAAGATCCTTCTTCGTATTGCTCCGCGACAGCTATGGGAACCACATAGGGTGAATAAAATACAGCCTTCAAGTTCTTAACCCTGCCTGAAATGGGTTATTGTCAGTTGGAATGATTTCTATCTTGTATCATTCCCAAAAGATGAGATTTTGATGCATGGTAGAAGGAAGGCATCGACTGGTGTGAATCCAGTCTCTGCCCAACAGAATGGCGTAGGATGGCTTGCCATCTATTACAAAGAAGGCAGATCTGACCGTTTTAGGACCTACAGTGATTTCTGCTACTAAGATCCCCAAAGCTTCAGAGGCCTCTCCCATAAAGCTAGCCATTTTCATGTTAGTTGGGATGAGATCCTCTCTGGTTTTGTTGAGGGCTTTCAAAGTAAGCAACAACAACACATTCAGCATAACCCCATTGTCGATGAACACTCGACTGATAGTTTTGCCGTTAATGTAAGCCTTAACATAGAGGGGTTTGATGTGTTTAACCATCCCTTATGTGGGTGCACCAAATACGGTGCTCAAAGTGTCCCTAGCTGTGGTATCGGCTATAGTCACCCATTTAGTATCTTCCATACACACATCACCTTCTAGGCTATCCAGCGTAGAGCGGCCGACCCAGAACTCACATGGAATCAGGCTGACCATTTCAATAGCTGCCTAAATCTCATCGGCCGAATCATGATTAAATAAATCAAGGATATAGTCTCCTACCTCATTCACTTCGGTTGACAGGAATTTAATACCTTCCATCTCCTAGAGACATATAGGAACTGGCTGAGGTTCTAATGCTTGGATCCTCTGCGCGATTTGTGAAACCGTCTCAACTAGGGATTCCTTCAGGATAGTAGTCTCTCATCGAGGTTCCTCTATCGGGTTGTCATCAGGATGTATTTTCAGTTTTGGTTGGTCCAAAGCTTCTTCTTCATACAATACTGTCTCTGAAGAGATTGAGCCGAATGCCCGCTCGATAGCCTCAACTACGGCAGACTCGGGAATTTCCTATTTATCGGTCGCCATAGCGATGGATATCATGTGCAACGTTTGCTTCATCTTGCTCAAGGCTTTGGCACGCTGCATCTTTCTTTTTTGAGTCCTTGATACGACACTCGGTGGTGCCTCTTTCTGTCCAGAAGCCTGATTGATGAACCATTTCCCTTCCTCTATATTGGCGGTTAGCTTAAGCATCCTCCGGGGTTTCAGTTGACCTTCATCCCTCAATATGATATGCAAGGAATAAATGACTTCTTTTACGTTGAACTCAGCCACCATCTGTTTAGCTATGGGGAGTGATTCATCATCTATCTGGGGAACGATCGGCCTCTCATCGACTGGTAGCTATGCTTGCCCCCCAAGCCTGCGCTTGGGGTCTGCTGGGTTCCTTTTGAATTTTGGGTACTGCTTGTGAGGTTCCCGATCAATGTGCTCTGGTTTATAAGGGTGGCCACGAAAACTGCTTCCAGCTGGCTGCCTGTCCGTGTCCTCATAGATGTCACGTAAGCCGCTTAGCCGATCAAATACAGAGGTCCTTGTGGCCTCCTCATTACCAGTGGGCTTTTTTGGGACCCATCTATTTTTCATCGGTTGTTTCCCTTTGACGTCCTTTGATTGATCTGGCTTAGCAAATGACACCATAGATATCAGTACTGCGGGAAAGGGATCAGTATCAACATACATTTCAGCTATACTTTTATCGACTAGCTTGAACCTTTCCTCCTTGATGCCCTTTTGAATTGCATTCATAAAGACCACACAATTAGAAGTAGCGTGGCTATATGAGTTGTGCCATTTACAATACTTCTTATCCTTGAGCTCTTTGGCAGACGGGATCCTATGGCCATCAAACGACTGAATCTGTTTATCTTTAAGCAGATGATCAAAGATCTGATCTGCCTTTGTAATGTCAAACTAGTAACCGACCATGTCATCAGTTGAACTCATTTCCTTGCCTTTCGTAGCTTTCAAGGCTGGGCAAGAATAAACCTTACCCCTGAAAATCTCAGCTACCATTGCGTCTGCCGTGTAATCGACTGACTCTGAGTCAGACTCATCTGCCTCAGTAATGGATACCAATGGGAGCCTCGGTTTCGATTAACTCTTCTTTTCTCATTCTCCTGGATATACTGCTCTATTTGGCTAGCCTTCTCGGCTAACTGGCTTAAGTCAGAGCAGGATTGTCCTACTAATTTCTCTTTTAACTGAGGATGCATGTTGTTGATTATCATGTGTGTGCATTCTGATTCAGGGAAGCGTACAGTGCATTTCCCAACCTTTCTTTTGAATCTCTCGATAAAATCGATAGCTGACTCATCGACTTGTTGCTTGAGATTTGTCAAATCGATTACAATGACCTGAGGTTGGGGCCAATAAAATCTGTCATGGAAGCAACGCTCCATGTCAACCCAACTTTGTACGGAGTCGGGGTCAAGGACGAGTATCAGGCAAATGTTATTCCGGTTAGAGAAATGGGGAACAACTGTAGCTTGTGATACTTGTTGTGGCCAACCTCGCCACATTGGGCGGTAAATCTGCCGATGTGCTCAATGGTAGATTTGTCGTCATCATATGAGAAGGTTGCGAAATCAGGCATTTTGAAGCCTCTTGGCAATTGTGCTATTCGATCTAACTAATCGGGGTAGGGCTTCCTGTAAACAGGCCTATCCAAGGGTCTCATTTGGATGCCAAAGTACCTCTTCATGGTATTCGTGATAGTTTCAGGGTTCATCAGTTGTGAAGTCCCCTACCGATTCTCTGCTGGAACCGGTTGGTAGGCGTTCTGAACTGAAGGCCTCCATTTTGTACCTTATTGAGCAGGGTTTTAAAAGTTATAGGTATTCTGCTAACCATTACCAATAGGTGAGGTGTATCCTTATTGCTGTTGTTGGGTATAGCCACCAAAGCCTGCAATCTGAGCTTCTGGAACAGCCGACGGAGCCCGAGGATAAGGTGGAAAAGTGTTCCATGTCTGCTCTCCCCGGACATCAGTCGTTCTTGGAAAGTTTGTGCTTCCTGGATGGTATGGATTGGGTACCGGCTGTGACTGCTGGAATGGTGTTCTGTTGTAGACAGCGTCACCAGATAGCTGAGCAGGGTCATAGCCAGGGGCCATCGGCTGCCAATTCGACTGGACAACATTGGTCGCATGTACCGTAGGGCCATTTGCAGGAGCGTACGGTATAACAGGCGGCAATCCAAAGTATTCGGATGCTTGAACTGGTCTCCAAGCCATATTGATCTGCCCATAATGCAGACTCGCTTGGTCGAGTGACACAGTTTCCCCCCAACGTTTGGTGGCAACCATACAATAGACTGGTTACCAAGTGACTGGGCTTGTGCTCCTAGGTGTGCTATCGGCTGTACCTGAGTAGGTACTAATTGATACACATTTGGCTGAGGAACAACACCTGGAGTCAAAGTTGCATGTTGCACATCGCCACTCTTCAGAGGGATGGCAGAACTAGCCGAACCTTCTCTTGGGTGCAGTCGATTGGCCTTCAGTTCCCTTGCATGTTGAACCTCATTATGTACTATTGGCTTGACAATGTCAGCCAACTGTTTGGAAACCTGATACATAGTGTCGTGGATGCCTAAGTCAATCTGTTGTCTAATGAATGATGTGGTCATGATAGTTGGACCTTCAGGTTGGCTAAGTTCACCCATAACTTGGGTTGATGGAGGAAGTGGAGGGTTATCAACTGATGTAGGCATTGTTGACACCCAATTTTGTCCAATCTTTTATGATATTTACTTGCAATTTTAAATATTTTAACACCTCAAAATAATTTTAATATATATATATATATATATATATATATATATATTTATGAATAAAACTTTTAATATCGTCGTTTATTCTCAATATCATTATTATTATTATTCGTATTATTTGCTGTCATTTGCCTTTCAATATCCTAATCATAGTTTTTATCCTAATATTCCATGTTATTTTATTCTCACAAAACGGCGTCACATTTTTTCTTTTTAAGCAATAAGCATTTCATAAATATTATGTTCTTATTATTATTATCACATCGTTATTTTATTTTATTTTATTTTATTTTATTTTAAACCCCTTTTCTATTTACTTTAAACCACAACCCATTATTCCTTAACTCAAAATATTCTACCTAACCCACAAAAATCAACACCCCATTTAACCCCAATCCAAGCCCAACTTGTCCTTCATTCCCAAATAAAAACCAACCAAACCGCAAAACAAGCCCCAAACAGACCACACCCTTCTCGGCCCAAACCCCATCGTCGACCAACCCACACCCCAGTCCATTTGACCCAACCTTCCTATTTCTCCTTTTAAGCTTAAAAAACCCTAACCCTAAAACATTTTTCTTTTCCTTTCCCCCATAACCCATATCACCGCACCCGCCACCCCTAGCCCCAAAAATCATCGAACTGTCACCTTACCACTGCCACCATCAACACCTTGACACTGCCGACACCACCACTTGACAACGCCATACCCTACCCCATCATTTCACGCCTACCCTACATCCTAAAATCCGTCTACAAAACCCTTTAATTTGAAATTCGAAATCGGGTTAAAAGGCGTAGGAGATGAACATTTTGGGGGAGGGGGGAAACCACTATAAAAAGAACCCCTTTGTTCTCCATTTTGAGTTAGTTCTCGGAGGTCCAAAAAAAAAGTTGTGTTTTTTTTTGTCGAAATCTGAAACAAAAAGGATCGAAAACCGGTGGGTCTTTTCGGGTCTGAGTCCTAGAAATAGCCCGAGAAAAAATAAAGAAAAGGACGATTTGTTCTTAATTCTTTATTATAAAACACTCATTTTCGATTTCTAATCTCAAATTCGAAAATACCCCTTTTGTTTCATAAGTTCTTTAATCCGAAAATATTCTATTTTAGTTCCTGATTTTCCAAATCGAAAATCCCTTTTTGTGTTCTTCACGTTTTCCGGTCGTTCCGGGTCTATTTTGATTCGGGTCGGGTTTCCGGTTCGGGTTTCAGAATCAGACCGATTCTATTTCGGGTCAAAATTCAAACCTCCAAAAATCAGAAAATCAGCATTCCAAAATCAGAAAAAATCAAAATTCCGAAATAACATTCTCCGAGCGGATTTGACGATTCGAAACACGCCTCGGTTCGCTGCCCGGAGAAGGTTACATGTTCGAAATTCCTTCTATTATTTTTCTTTAATTATGATGTATATTTATCATTTAAGTTAATTAGTGTATTGCTAGTTTGATTTCTAATTATTGAGTGCTTAAATAAAATGTATTAAGCACGATAATTTACCTAATTAAGGTTAATAAGGTTCATATGTGTTTTGGGGTCTTTATTAATGTGTTGTGACTATTATATATCGGTATTTAATTAGGGAAACCATATTGTATGCTAAACAGATGTCTAAATATGATGTATAATGTTCTAGTTAACCTAGATTTCTAGATCGTTAGGTTAATGATCTAGTTAACCTAGATTTCTAGATCGTTAGGTTAATGATCAGGTCTGTGTATTATGCTGAAAATGATAGTCAATCCCCTCTCTTATAGTTGTGGAAATCTAGAAAAAAGTATTAAAACTTCCCCTTTTCTATCTTTGATTGAAAGCATGAACCCCCTGTTGGAAATTTGCCTTTAGCGGGGAGGTGCGTCCACCCATATTTAATGAATTAAACACTAGTGTTCCGCATGTTGGAGGCTTTGTCTCTTCTCACATGCATAATCTACTAAGTGAGTAGATGACCGTAGGGCCAAGAATCGTCAAATTTCGTTGAGAAATGAAAGAGATATTGGTCCACGAAGTAAGGTGTTTGAGGCATGGAAATATTGTGTGGGACAACTCTACCACATCGGTGGGAAAAGGAAGAATTGCTCTCTTTATAAGTCTCTAAAATGGTTAAGGGTTTGGGACCCCAAGGGGTATCCCATGTGTTTAAAGGAGGGAGGACCTAGATGTGCTTGGGTTCAAAGCTAAGCCCACACGCGCGCCTCCGCCGCCCGCCCGTTCGGTCCGGGCTCGGGCTCGGGTCACGGGTCACGGGCTGTGGCCTTTGGCGGGGAGGTACGTCCACCCATATTTAATGAATTAAACACTAGGGCTACGCATGTTGAAGGCTTTGTCTCTTCTCATGTGCATAATCTACTAAGTGAGTAGATAACCGTAGGGCCAAGAATTGTCAAATTTCGTTGAGAAATGAAAGAGATATTGGTCAACAAAGTAAGGTGTTTGAGGCATGGAAATATGGTGTGGGACAAATCTACCACATCGGTGGGAAAAGGAAGAATTGCTCTCTTTATAAGTCTCTAAAGTGGTTAAGGGTTTGGGACCCCAAGGGGTATCCCATGTGTTTAAAGGAGGGAGGACCTAGATGTGTTTGGGTTCAAGGCTAAGCCCACACGCACGCCGCCGCCGCCCGCCCGTCCGGGCTCGGGCTGTGGGCTGTGGGGACTTTATGATATTATCTTTTTGGACCCCAAATTACTTAATATTTACAGTTTGATCCCTAGAGTTTCTGGAAAGTTGATTTACAGCCTCACTAATGGCCATTAACAGCCCTCCTAATGGTTATGGAAAGTTGATTTACAGTCTCACTAATGGCCATTAACAACCTTGTTTTGGCAGTTGAGGAATCCCTCCTTCATGCTATATATTGAGGTTGTTTGGCTCAATTGTGGAACACACGAAAAACACACAAAACAGAAAGAAACACCCAAACAGCCAGGAAAAATGAGACAACATTAATATACACAGATACAAACAGAAGAGACACTGAAATTCAGTCCAAAACGTTGGGACTAAAACATAAACTCTTCATTCCTTTTCCATTTCTTCAGCAAGTCGATTCGTATTTGTTTTCTTGGTCAGACTCAACCTATTTGCTTTGTAGTGTTGAGATTAAAGTGTTGTTTTATCTTGGGAGACTATTGCCCGTTAACGTAAAAGCATATATACGGGACAATCTTGTCTTAAGGACAGAGTGCAATCACTCGACTCAGCACACAGTTGTAACTATCCAGCTTTAGTTGTTTCTTGATTTCAGGTTATCAAGATTCAAGACTCAATAAGCTTGCGGCAGTTCTGAACATTGCCTATTTGTTTATCCTTTCGAACACTTGTAATATTTATTTACTTCTCGTACTGCTTTACAATAGTACCCAGCACAGGAAGGCAGTTCGCATTCATCTTCCTTCGTGAAAATTGATATGTGAACTCGGTTTTTCTTTTATCTTCTAAATATGTGCAAACTGGGCCTTTCTTTCTAGTTCTCGTATGAATTTTGAGATCATAAAATATGTTATCCGTGTCCTAGTGTGTTGCTGATTCTTTATGAACCAGTTAAACTTGCATGTGTGTTTGTTTTAAGTGTACTGTAAAGGTATGTTCATGTCGTGCTTGTTTTGGCTGGTGTTGTTGCTTGAATCATGTTAAGATTGACCATGTAATGTGTTTTCTCTTGTTGGTACTTGAATCTACTTTCAGTTTGTATTTGGTTTAAATGCAATTGTGATGATGTATTCCAAGGTACGTTGGTATACACCAGCTGTATATAGAAGTTATACATCTTTCATGAATATCAATGCCTCTACATGTCTAAGTGTATTAAATATGGGCTTGCATAGGTATAAATATGAATACTTGTTAATTGGGTTTATCGCATATTGAGTTGGTCTGTTTTCCCCTTTTCAAATCTAAAAATTATATGTTCGGGCATGTTTCCTATTTTTGCGTGTTAATTATTCCCTGAGGCCCAACAACATATTACTTTTCATGAATCATTTATTTACATCTTTCTTATGTATATATTTTCATATTTCGTCTACTAATCCTTTTTTATACATGAAATGCATCGGGAGCAATGATGAGTCTCGTTATGGGACTCATCATAGCTATTGTCGAAACGAAGACCCACATCCACATTCCTTACATTCTCCGGCCTCGGAACTTCAAAACAATAGGGCGGGATGACATCATCACCCGCCCTAATCGCTGCTTTTAAATTCTTCAATCCCCCCCTCTTTAAATTTATTTTTGGGTTGTAATTTAATTATCTAATTTTGTGCGATCGTAGGAATGTTTAGAATAATTAGGCCATGAATGGGTAAATTAATAGGGTAGTTCAAAATTAGAAACTTGTCGCTAGTTTATTTATTTTAGGCTCGGTTAGTTTTAAAATTGGAAATCCGTCGCTAACTTGTTTATTTTAGGCTCGCCATGCATATTCAAAACTTTAAAAACAAATTGGTCATCTTCTATTCTCATTTTAATCATACTAATAAGGTTTTGTTTTTTATCCAATCTTATGATTTAAAATGACTTTCAAAAAATCATTTCTTTACATTACAAATAATTTATTTTTCTCCTTTACTATCAATTGCAAAAAATATGTATTTTATAAACAATGTCACATAAATGCATCCTTTTATCTGAAAATAACTTTACATATATTTTATAAACATTGTCATATAAATGCATACCTTTTATCCAAAAATTAACTTTACATATATTTTATAAATAATGCAATACAAATGCATGCTTTTATCCCAAAAATCAACTTTACATATATTATTTATAAAAAAATGTCATGCATACTCTTTTCGGATTTTAAGTTGTGAATTTATTTCTCAAAACCGCAATCACCTTTGCAAGAATCCTTTCACGTTGTCAAAATGCATCTTTTATTAACTACTTGCAACATCATTTTAACCTTTATATTTTTAAACATATATTTTTCTTAGCATAATAATTAACCTGATTTTGACCGGATAACCGCAAGTTAGCGGATCTTAAAGGATGCCTAACTCATTCCCTTTAGGATAATAAAGAACCCTTACCTAGAATCTCATAGTTTCGCAGATTAGTAATCGGAGTTTATTTTTTAGCATTTATGTCAACATATAGGTGTCCTAATTCACCGTAGAATAATTAGGTGGCGACTCCTTAAGCATTTTATTAACTCCAGGGAAAACGCCTGTGCGTCACGACCGTTTGTAAAAACGGTCTCGCACAGGTATACCCGAGGAAAGTGGTGGCTCGTTGTTCCTTCTGGGAAGATTCTGATTAGGATGTTGACTGGACTCTGGTTCATTTTCTTACTATACCTTAGTGGTATACGCCAAGCGTGATCCTGACTTGGAGAATAAAACTTCGCTATGGAGTCACCTATGGTCCCACTGGGCGTGCCAAATTTTTTCCCGTCCGAAGTGTCTGCCGTCTATCGGCTGACGAAATCGGATGACAAATTGATTCCTTAACTAAGCGATTTCGGCTAGAAGCGGAACTCTAACTTCCAGCAATGAGTTCCCCAACTACTCCAGAAAGCGTTAGGATGGTGATTGAGTGAACTAAGTGGTAAGAAGCATAAATACAGCTAGAGTGCAGTAAATGCGATAAATGTGAAATGAAGATATGAAAAATCAGTTGTTTGATTGATTGTCTGTGTCCCCATTCTGTACAAATGATCCTACATTTATAGTACAAGGAAAAATAAAACGTGATCCGCCTATGTTAGCCATTAAATTACCCACTAAATTCACTAGCCAACTATGAGGAGGTGGTGCCGATTTTTACTCATTGTTTTCCTCTTGCACGATCAATGACACTTTCTTCTAGCTGTTGCTGATTGTTACCGTTTCTTGGGGTCTAGAAGATTCTTTGACTTGGTCTTCGAGGCGTCCGAATATGTATGGGTCTCAGTCGTTTCTCGAAATTATGACTCGGTCAGGCTACCGTAATAACTGATGAAACTTTTCTACCCGAGGACTAGGACTAATAGATTCGGCTACGAGTCAGTTAAGTTATCGACTTGGAATTCTGTTGCCTGCTCATTTTGAGATTTTCACCTTCGGCTGTCACTTGATTCGGCTAAACACTTTACAGTATTTTTTGAGTGTTAACAGAGAGAAATACTACCACTACGGATAAGCGTGAAAACACTCTAGTACCAATGGATTAAGGGATAATGGGACGAGGCGGGACCCGAGAAAAGTCTCGGTTGGACCAGACCGCTCGGTCCCATCCCGAGTGACCATGTCTCATCCCGGTCCAGCGTTGTTAATATCTGAAAAATATTACTAGTGGAGAATGGAGATGGGGAATCGAATCTCATACCTCTTACATGTAAAGTGAGCACTCCACCACTTGAGATACATCCCCATGTGTTACCAAAAACAATTAGAAATGATATGATCCTTGACTGGACAAATTCAATCGCCATGCAATGCGAAATTAATCATTAGACAATTAGGTGATCTTCTTGTATTTTACTAATTTGGTATGAAATTTGAAAATTCTATTGAATACACGTAATGGCTTTAAGCTTTAAATTTTATTAAGAATTATCTTACTTGAAAATTATTTTCTTTTTATAAATACTAAAAAAAATCAAGGCTTTAAATTTTTATAAAGACTTGAAAATTATATTTAATAGTAACTAATAAATTAAAAAAAATTAGCCGCTATAAGTTCAAAAAATTAGCCGTTGCAACATGAACTTAAATGATTTAAAGTTATAAATTATATATAAAAAACAAGTCCAATATTAAGTTATAGTTATAAAAATAATAATTAAAACTAGACGTTTAAAATTCATAAAACTAGCCGTTACCGACTTTTTTTAACCCGTAATTTTTTAAACTATACGATGATCTTATTTCTAAACTATAAAATGCCCCTCCATTCTTCACAAAATTCTATCTCTATCTAAATTTAAAAACTCAACTATTCCACTTCCAAGTTGACAAGCTCCAACTTTCAACTTTCAAGTTTCATGGAAAATCCTCCTCCTTTTCGAGCTCGAATGTTATATTCCGTATTTTTGTACGTTATGTTTCTTTTTAAGTTAGCTGATGTATGTTGAGGAATGTGTTCCATTATGTACTTTAGCATTAGGATGTGTCATAGTAAAATTCATATCAACTTGAAGGGGTTAAGGTCATTCGTGAGATTATAGATGATTTAAAAAAAATTAAAGAGGTTATAAGGGGATTAGAGGTTAAACGAATCAGAGAAAATAAGTCTCGTCGATGTTTGAAATATTTATCAAGTTATACGGACCATATAAAATTTTGGTCATACTCATGTATGCAGATAAAGAGCTCGTTGTGTAAGAAGATAAAGTCCCGGAATGATTTTAGGCTTAAAAGTTGTGACGAAGATGATTAGAAATAATATTTTGTGTGCTATTAAAATGACATTTTTCAACTTGCGTACCAAATATAAGAAAATGAGTAGGAACCTCACTTATTTTTCAAAAAAAATTCCTGTCATAACAAAAACACCCTACATTTTTTACCCTTTTCCCGGAAAATAAAAAGCCTCCAAATAGAAGACAAAACTAGGGGTGGCCAACGGGCTGGGATGAGTCGGGGCGGGACGGGGGGAGGGGCGGGATCGGGTCAGGACAAGCGGGATTCGCCGAAGTCCCATCCCGGTTTCGGTCCGGTCGGAAAAGGGGCGGGGTAGGATCCGGTCGGGGGCGGGATTTTCCTTTTTTTTGAACTTAATTTAAAAAATAACATATATATAAACAACTCAATAATTGAACAAGATAGTGTAAAAAAAATATCCCAAGGCTGATTTTTGTGCCTCTTATATTATTTAATAAACATATGATTTTTTTTGTACAAATACAATTTTCAAAATTGCAACCTTGTCGTGTTGTTCAAAAGTTGCAAATGACATAGTAAAATTGCAATTAAAAAAATTACATTTTGGAAAAACCTTGTTCTAGTTTCTTGATAATTTCCTGTGGTTCTTCGGTTAAAATTGGTATTTGTTGGTTACATTGCTCCACGTCGCTTCCACCACTTCGGATAAGATGTCGTTGTAGTTTTCATCTTCTTCTTCGTTGATATGCGGTTGACCACACATTTTTCGCTCCGCTTGAATCCAATCTCTGAATAATACTGCATTCTCCAAGCTGTCTCCGGCTCATGAGTGTATGTGCTCTCCTATTTGATATCTGCCGGTAGAAAAAACACTTTCAGACGCCGTTGATGACGCTTGAATGTTCAAAACATCCCGGACCATCATTGAAAGTGTCGGAAAGGTCTTCTCATTCCCCCTCCAGTATTTCAGCAAGTCTTCACGTGCTTCTTCATTGAGAATTGCTTGGTACGGTACAAAACTCTGCAAAACAAAAAGATCAAACTCGCTAATTTTGTTAGCAGTGTTACCACAACACATTCTATTTCTGAGGCTTTCAATACTAGCCGCAGAAACAACATGTCTTTTGTGAGGTTGTATTGAAGAAGAAGAAGATGGTATGGAAGCCGATAGGTTGCTAGCACTTTCTTATTAGTAAAACCTATATACTTTATTGCATTTGTCTTCTACGCTAGACAACACTTCTTCTTTAGTTTGTTCAATGGGTGGTGGGTGATTTGGATTTTTGGGACTTAGAGGTGGTAGTACTGCTATACAATCATAAATAGTTTCAATAAGTGATTTAGTACCATCTATTTTAATAGTCGAATTTAATACAACACTAATAATATAAATAGTGGGAATAGGAATAAAATATTTTTTATTTTGATAAATATTTTTAATAGCTACCTTATAAGCTGGTTTATCCATATATTCATTAAGCAGTAAAAATATTAGAGCTATATAAATCAACATAGTTGAAATAATAGGATAATATATACCGGAAATTCTTTTGTTGCTTGAAAAAATTTCTCTAGAAATACAATAAGTTCGGAAATTTTTCCCCAATCGCTATCTACAACCATATCAACTGGATTTTGATTATGAGAGTTAAAAAATAAAGTTATAGGTTTTCTATAGTCATAAGCAACAAGTAGTTGCTCGTATAAAAACTTTCACCTAGTGGGTACTTCTTCTTCAATTTTTCTATAAGGTAGTTGGCAAACGTGACAAGTTTTTTAATATTATTTTTTTCGTTGTATTCTATTATTTTTAAAAATAAAGTTTATAGCAAATTGTATTTTACTAAGAATGTCTTCAAAAAGTGATAGACCATCCTTTACAACTAAGTTATATATATGACACACACATTTTCTATGAAAATGATCTGAAAAAGATGGAGTTAAACTATTTTTTAAAATTGTAATAACATGATTGTTAGAAGAAGCGCTATCTAATGTAATAGTCATAATTTTATCAGTTATTCCGTAATAATCGCACACTTGATAAATTTTTTCTGCAATAAAAGTACCAGTGTGCCTATCATCTATATATCTATACGCCAAGATACGTTTTTGCATAGACCATTTATAATCTATCCAATGACAGGTTACCGTTAAATAATCATGGCCGTTAGTACTACGGCCTATATCAGAAGTGATAGCCACTTTGTCATTAAAATGATATAATGAATAATGTAAATATTGTTGATATTCATGTGCAAATTTAAATACATCTCTCTTAACAGTTGATCTAGGAAAATCGTTAAAAGCAGGATTATACATTTCTCTAATGTAATAAATAAACCAGGAGATGAAGGAAATGAAAAAGGCAAACCCTCCACAACAACTAATTTTGCTATTGCTTTCCTATCTCTATGTTTATTGTAATTAGGGCCTACAATTCCCCCCGTCATGGGGTTAATTTGACCATGTACTTGGTCTGGGACAGTATGTGAACCTTTTTCCGATGGAGCGGCATTTGCGCACCCGATTTTGAAGCCTCGTATTGGGCATACCTAGCTGGATGAGCCCTTGTTACGTGTCTCATCAAACCCTCCGTCCCACTGTGACCTTTTTCAGTTTTAAATTTTAAAACATCTTTACAAATTTACATCTAGCTACTTGATTCTCTACGTCCCTATCAAAAAATGTCCATGCATATGATTTAATGGTCGTTTTGCTGGACCTCGTCTCATACTAGGGGGAATATGAGTCATTTCAGTTGAATGTGCACTAGTGGGTGTGTTGTCATCTACATTAGTGGGTGTATCATCTAGATCATCGTCTAAATTAAAGTCTTCTTGAGTCCAGAAAATAGCTTCTCGTCTAAATCTAATGGTATTGTAGGAAAATGTTCAGTATCAACAAAATCATCCTGTGTAGGAATAAGATTCTGTCTAGAAATAGTATGACTAGAAGAAGTACCCTTGCCCTTGTTGCCCCTACTAGAAAAAACCTGATCATTACCCGTAAGCATACGTTTAAATCCTTCCATATTATAATTATACTAATAAATAATTAAAGTAAATGAAATTAAGTGCGCTAAATAAAATAAACAGACAATAATAATTTAATGAAGGAACGAATGTACCAAACGCCGACGTAACGTCGACGTGTAATCGAGAGGTTGAAAATTGAAATTTTGCTCGATAGAAGATCCTCAAGCTAGTTGCCAACTTCACTCCCAAATGAATAAATAAATTTCAATATTTAGTAGACAATGTAGACTTGTAGAGACATAGATTGAGAGATTAAAGAGATTGTAGAAAAATTTGTGAGAAGATGAAGAGAAAATGAGATATTTATAGTTAAGAATTTGGGTTAAAATGTAAATATAATAACTTATTAGGGGTGAGCACGGGTACAGGGTACCCAGATACCCGACCGGAACCGACACTAACGGGTAGGTTCCGGGTAGATATATTATAATAACGGGTAGGGTCCGAGTAGTAAAATTAGAAACCGATCAATGTCGGGTCCGGTTTCGATTCCAGAAAATAGAGACAGGGTACCCGGACCCGGACCCGGAATCGATACCCGAAACTTATAAAATATTAAATATTTTTACTTTTTTGAGAAACATTTGGACCACTTTTAACTTTCTCCAAAATTGTTTGTTGCACGCCTGCACATTGATTTTCCCCACCACAAGACGCAAATATTTCAATTTTTTTTACCCCTTTATTCTAGAATGCTCTTTGTGCCCTAAGAGAAAACACCCAAAACTCTCTCAATAACAATGACATTTTAGCTACACCACCGAGCTTCATCGTCATCGTTGTTGAAGCTTTCTCTCATGTACTTTCATCATTGTCGTCGTTGAAGCTTCACATTTGCCTCTTTCTCTCCCTTGGTTGTGTTCACGTCGTTCCTAAAATGCATATGAGTTCATATCTAACTCTTCAATTTCTTTTTAATATCCTATGCTTATGTTCTATTTCAGGCAATACTCATCTTCAATTTGTATTACTTTTTGATTTGAAATGTAAATCTATTTTTAAAATTTGTGTATATTTTTGTAGATGTGAAGATGAAATTTAGGGATTTACTAGTATAATAAAGTTTTTCTTTTGTATCGAAGATCTTATGAACACGAAAATAAGTTTAATTCAGATATTTCTAAATTTATTTTGAAATCAACACGTTCAATTAATTGAGTGTCAAAATTGGCTTGCAATTTTAGGTTTTGGTTACATAATTAGCTTTTCTACAATGAATAAATTTTCTAAAACTTCTTATAAGGGTACTAAAAACTCTGATTGCATGCTAAAAAATTACTGGATGAAATTATTTTAGAACTCTTTTTTATTCTCATAGGCTAAAAAACTGTTGCTTAATCTGTGTTTTTTTATTTACAGGGTACCCGGGAACCTACCCGGACCTTGCGGGTCCGAGTAGGTTCTGGATAATGATTGCTACAGGTAGGTTCCGGGTAGTAAATTTAGGAACCGATCTTTTACCGGGTAAGGTCCGGGTAGTTCAAAAATGTTAGGGTACCCGGACCCGCTCACCCTATGAGTTAAAAATAAATATTAAGGGGGTATGAGGTTGGGGGAAGGACAACGACCAAAATTTAAAATGGCAACAGTTATTTGTGCAAAGGGAGGTTTTGGGCTGGACCGGGACGGGACCGGGCCTGGCGGGATTGGGGTGGGCCGGGACGGGACGAGACCATGTCCCGTCCCGGTTTGAGTCCCGATACCACATTTTTTTTAAAAAAAAGTCGAGTTCAAGGCGGGACCGATGCTGTGTCGGGGCGGGACCGGACCGACCCAGCCCACTGACCAGCCTTGGACAAAACTCACCAAAAAAGAAAACAAAAAGAAAAAAGAAAATATAAAGAAAAAGAAAAGAAAGAAACCCTAGACAACAAACACGAACCGTTAGATCAAACTCGATCCATCGGCAGAGGACCTGGAAGAATTTGCCCTAAGTTCTATTAAGTTCGCGGCACTCGTCTTGTTTGATTTCCCAATAGTGCATACAGATTCACAACTCTCTGGGTTGCAAACTACAAGCTAACCAGTAGCATTAGGTTTTGGCAGACTAACTAACGATGAGTCGGAGCTTAGGCATACCAGTGAAGCTTCTACACGAGGCGACAGGGCATATAGTGACTGTAGAGATGAAGAGCGGTGAGGTATACAGAGGAAGTATGGTGGAGTGCGAGGACAACTGGAATTGCCAGCTCGAAAGCATCACTTACACTGCTAAAGTATGACTTTCCTACATATTCGTTTGATTTCCCGTTTTAGTTTAACTTTTTTGTTAATTCCGTGTTTGCTGTTTCTTCAATCTAAAACCCTAGTTCTTATAATCTCACGTGATTCGTAATAGTAATAAGTTTTACTATTAAACTTAATGAGTAATTAAAACGCAGAAATTGATCAAGGTTACTATTGATAGGAGAAATTAGGGCACATGACAGTACAAGTGCAAAAGAAATACTTAAGGTTTTTAGTCGTTCAAGCTTCTTTTTTCGAAGGTTCGTTGACTCTTTCGATTTCAACGAGTAATTAGTCTAGCTGCTGTAATATTCTAACTCTTCTTTTGAATAACCTAGATATCATCAAGAATAGACCAATTTGAAACTCAAGAACATATGCATACTTCTCAAATGGATTTAATAGAAGGAAAACTTTTCCTGAATATCTGCCTATCTTTGCTAAATAACAATTCTAGAAAGCTCTTTCTTTAGTTGATATTTTTAAATAAATCAGTTTGGAAAAAAGAAACTGAAGAAGGAGAAATAGTATGGTATAATAAGTTTCAATTTTTTTTGTCTTTGGGGCTTTACGAAATAATGACTGCATTTAAAATTTAAAAATGAAAAAGTTGTCGTTAAGAAAGAAGAAAAACAGCAAGCTATATCTTAATATGATGAATCTTGAATTACTAAATTTTAATACTAAATGATTCTTTTAGTGAAATGAATCCTTAACCCATGAGATAAATAAATCTATAATTGAAATGAAATAAGTTTGCTTCAGTTCTTTTTTTCCTTCTGCTATGGACGTACTGGAGATTCTATATGAAGTTAAGATTTTGGTTTTCAAATTTGTAAACAGACAAACAAAGATATCGAAATTAGTCTCTGCAAAACAAACCCCAAACTGCAACTGCCCCGCACCCGTCAGATTTTTATAAAAAAATGTTTGAATCGTCCCGCACCCGCAGAAGCTTAAACCCGCCCCGCCCCGCCCCATTGCCACCCCCTACCTCCCACTGATCTCCAACCATCTTCCATTAGCTAACCAGAAGCAGATTTCTTCAATGCCTAAATCTTTTGATTGTTAAATGCAATCTTAGTGATGAGCAGCAACAAGAGAATGGTGGAAGTTTTTTACAAGGATAACATCATTACAAGTTGTGTAATGAGCAAAAAAGTCTACCATGGCTTCTTCAATGCTTAATTTGGCATGTGAATTAATCAATATCGGAGACGAAAGTGATTGAAAACTAACTAATATGCAAACAAAATCAGAGCGGTAGAACCATCTGCTAAACTTGTCTGATTTTCTAAAGTAATGAGGATCTTTGAATGCCAAGTAGAGATGGAACCGTCGATGTGGAGGTGGGGCAGTAGACAGTAGTTAGAAACTCGGTGGATAATGGGCCCGTCCTGCCAAGCTTTTCTTCTGCGGCAGGATTCGAACTCATGAGGTGCATCTAATCCACATATCATGTGTTGCACTCTTACCACTAGAGCAAAGCCCTAGGGGGCCCTTCCATACCCATTTATGATATGGATGGCCAAGATCCTACTGTTACTAATTGCTTAATACATAAATGACCACACCAAAACATAGCAACAGTTCGACGTTCCGCCTTCGTATATGAAACCTCTAGCTTTTGAGGTTTGTCTTATTTATTTTTCTTTCTAATGTTCTGTTAGATCAAGTGTGTATTCCGGGTAGCAGAGGTGCTAAGAAGAGGTTTACAATTTGTGACATTTTGCTGTCATCTTTTTGTTGCGCTTCCCATTTGTGTTTCTCAAGTTTCCCCTTTTCAGTTTCTTCACTTCCATTTTCTTGTGGGGTGCACGTGCATTAGCAGAACAGGCTAATAAAACTAAGTTGGTCATACACTGCTGTCCCTGTCCCTGATATTTTTTTAACATTGTTCCCCTTAAGAAAAAGCATCAAGATAAATCAGATAAGCATCCAAATCTTACTGAACCTATGCCAATGAAAAAAAAAAGATTTTTGCAATCCTTGAGTTGAAACTCCAACAGATAGTTGATGGATATGCCTGGGTACTTGAGAAGGTTTGGTAAAACAAAGTAAGAAACTGAAAAAAACTGATTTAGCAATACGTTGAAGTCTTGTTTTACATTCTTTACAGCATGCATGGTATTGGATGAATGATTCACCTTCTAAGCTTCAGTATTTGGTTTATTCTCCAGTTACTCATGGAAAAAAAATGTAGGTTTTGGTATAGGACCTTCTATGGGGTTTTCTTAAATATTGACCCTAGTTTCTAATTTTATCAATGCAGGATGGAAGGGTATCACAACTGGAACATGTTTTTATTAGAGGTAGTAAAGTCAGGTATATAGAAATAATGAAATATAGATTCCTATTGCATTATTTTATGCTGTTTCCTGGTAGTATCATAGCTGAACTTTAATTTCAACCAGGTTCATGATAATTCCAGATATGCTTAAGAATGCTCCCATGTTCAAGCGTCTAGAAGCTAGAATTAAGGTACTTTACTTAGCATGTCTTTGTTTATCCTTGTTCTTTACTTCGTTTAAGTGCTTCACTTATGTTTAATTTCACTTTTGAAGGGTAAAGGTTCATCACTTGGTGTTGGACGGGGACGTGCTATGGCAATGCGAGCTAAAGTGAGTGTTGCTTCTGTTCTATTTTCTTTTTGTTTGAGTCCAACTACTAAAACGTAACCATGTAGAATTTAGGTATATGCAGTTAATTTGCTTGCTTTGTAAAATGGTGGGGCCAATACCATGTTTGGGTCAAAGAAAGGGGGGGGGGGGATGGGTGGGGGAGTTGAGGGAGAAGGGGAGGTGAGATTGATTGATTTACTTCTACTATGTTCCCTAGTTTTGTTTCTTGGAAGAAGTTTAACTTATTTATCTCTTGTTCGTCCAATTTAAGAAAGTTGTCAACTCCTGTTAAATTTACTTCTACGCTCCATTTCACAGAAACTATAAAAGAGTCCCTTGCTTGTTGCTCTAGGTTGGGAATTGTGATCCTCCTAAGAACTTTAGTGGGATTTCTTATCCGAGTTTTCTTTTTCCGGAGGGAAGGAGTGGACAGGATATTATGTAGAATTGCTCTACAATAAAAAAGAAACGAAGGATGTCATGAAGAATTTGTTGTGTTTTAGCTAGCCAAGAATTGTAATTCTTCTAGTGAAGAAATGAAATGTACCTGATTATAAATATCTTGTTTGCAGGCTCAGGCAGCAGGTCGTGGAGCAGCACCTGGTCGGGGTGTTGTACCCCCTGTAAGAAGATGATCGCCCCATTTGGGATTTCATATAATCTGGTTTTGAGTTCTTAAGTTCATTGTATTGGCAGTAAGTTTCTGTTCCCTTGTAATCTAAGTACATTCGGTGTAGAATTTTAACTTCCTGGTCTTGATATGACTTGAGAGAGCTGGAAAATTGAGTGACTTTCAGATGTCTGCTATAAATTCCAGTAATATGAATTGGTCTAGTTTCTCTTTCAACATTTTGTGAGCCAGGAGTATTTTGCTGTGCCTCGGTTTAGTGATGAATTATGATTTTTTCCTAGTATTTTGCAAATAGTTCCCTTGTGATTGGCTGTAACATCTTCCGGTGCTTAGATTAATGGGTTCGCCAGAATATCCTGTACAACCTATTGCAGTGAAGAAACCCTTTCTTAAATTTTTTCTAGGATACTTTCATGAACCTTAACGGAATGGCAAGTGATGATAAAACAGACGGAAAAAAAAAACCTTAACGGAATGTTGATGGATGCTTTTCCTTGTGAGGTCACTAGCTGAAGGGAGTAGACAATTATATTTTAGGATGAAAAATGGATATTCAGGTTTAACATTGGTGAATTACTTCTGGAACTCGAGTTGGATAGAGTTCTACTTCGGTTTCAGTTGGAACTCTGTTATATAAAGTGTCCTAGTAGAGCAACATACCTTGTCGCTTTCAGCCAGGAAAACGTATATTTTGGTTTACATTTTCTCCATACTGTTGTAAATCACGAGTAACTTTTCTTTGATGATAGCGTTGAGCCATATGACTGGTTAAACAAAGAAAGCAGTAACTTATACACCTGTTACACTAAAATTGCGGTTCCAATGGATTTGATTGAATGTCAGAGAGAGAGATGAAGCATATATTAGTTTTATCAATTTGATTTCGGGTCTGTTTGGAAAGCCTCCTGGTAATTGGAATTGGTGTAATTATTAGGGTAGTAATTAAAAAGCCTAGTATACACATATAGTAATTAAGACGACTTTGTTTGTCATAACGTAATTACACTTACAAGTATACTGTTTGGTTGCACATGTGACATTACACAGTTAAATTAGTTTTAAAATAAAAATTAATACTTGACAAATATGTGCCTTTACAAATATATTAAATTAGGTATTTAAGATTTCTTAAAATATATTAATTAATCACATACTTGGTAAGTAATATTGTAAGAATAACTGTATATATTTTTAAATTAATAATGGTGTAATTTAATTAATTATAAATATTAAAAGAACATATTTTGTAAGAACATCATGGGCGGTATGTTTGACAAAAAGATTAATATTTATACATATAGTCATAACATTATTAAAATATGTGACAAAAAAATAATCTATCAATTGTAAGGAGAAAATGAACAACATGCAATGTAAATAACAAGTGAATAGTACTAAAGTAAATAGATTGAAATTGAAAATAATCTAAATTCAAAATCCAAAAAAGAAGTTTAACATGATACTTTTATGTCAAATTCCAACTTCTACATATCATAAGTTTCGACATAACTGAAGTAAATATACTTCAAAAGAAAGTGAATAAGTCTATAACCTCATTCAACAACAGAATTTTACTTTAATAACATCACTCGTTATATATCAAGTTTGTTAATGACCCATTCTTTTTAATATTAGAAAGTGTAGTTTCAAAATCTAGAATAATAACATAGTTACTCTAAATGAAGAAAATAAGAAAATAAAAAATAAAAAAATAGACGAGCAATTACGCGGAATCACAAGAAGTAAATGTTGGGAAATGAGAAGAAAGGAAATGAAAGATAAATAATGTATAATAAAAGTAATTTAAAATAATAAAAATAAAAAATAAATAAAAAATAAAAGAATTTTAAATAAAAAGAAAAAGAAATTAAAACAATAGAAATACAAATAAATTAAAATAAAAAGAAAAAGAAAATAAACTAAAAAATAACTCTGTAATTACACCAAATTCTCACCCCTTTGAGAATTGGAGAGTGTAATTACCACCTTCCAGTTACACTCAATTACATATTGACCATGTAATTACTTGACCTGGCCAATTATATATGTGGCTTTTCAAAGAGACCCTTAAATCCATGTCGATTTTAAATAACGCGTGAACATGAACACAAGTTTTTTTTAGTTGTGCAAGGAGCTCCCACTTGTTAGCACAAAGAGTTAGGCTACTGGTCAACAATGTGGATGAAAACTAAGACTAACTATGGTTCAAATTTCAGTAAAAATAAAAATGTTAGTCAATTTCTTTTATTTGCTCAAGTTTTGACGAGTAGAGTTAAGTGGAAAGTAGCAAGTATTTGTTGAAATGCGACAAGGCCTATAAAAAGAAGGAAACCTCCCACTTGTTGGAAGGGTTGGCTTAGGGTAGGGTGAATGGGAGTTAAAGGCATCCCCATGAGGACATTCGTAGAAAGCAACAAGTCAAATTTTGAATAGCTGAGGAAGGAATTAATGCATGTTTAATATATTCTGTATCTCTATTTTTCTTTCCATCTTAGTTCTGGACAAGGGTCCATCAACATATGAGATATTATTAAAAAAAATAAAATATCAAACATCTTGAGGTTGCTAATCTCTGTCTAGTGATCATCAATCATCTACAATGGTACTGTTTCTGTCCCATGTTGTATTCATACGTACAATGCAATATTCCTTTCTAATTTAATTATCAATTACGACCAATTTCTCCAGAGTCTCCAAGCAGAAGGTCAGTACTCTTAACACCAACAATCAAAACCTTGACAAAATTCGTCTCTGACATAGTAAAGCTTTGACTGTATGAGCAAATTATGATTCTGTAAAAAATATCACATCCTTTTAAGCGTAATGCTATTAAAGTTTTCACTTCTTACATGTTGCTGAGTTAATTAAAAGACACTCCAAGCTTAGTAGAAATATGCTGAATGACTATCTTTAAATTGTTAAACAAGGAAATATTCCTGTGATATACACTGAATATACAGAAGTGTATATCACAGGAATACAGTGGACTGGACTGGCAACTCTCGGCAGTGGCCCAACGGATCACCAACAAGCCCATTCTCGGACAGATTGTAGAAAATGCAATCTTGTATATATGGTATATATATATATTTGTAGTATATTGTAGTGTAAAGATTACCTTAATTAGTGTTATACACTTACCATAATTGTATAGTTAGAATTATGGTAGAATAAGGTTTTAGGAATAGAATAGGAATAGGATTCTCCTATTTTGTAACTTGTATAAATACCTTTCAATTTATGAAAATAATCAAGGGTATTTCTTTCATGGTATCAAGCGACTAGGTCTAAACAAAAGTTTTCTCTCCCAACTTTTGAACCCTCTCTCTCGGCCGAGACCCCCCCTCGGGTTTCTCTCCCAAATTTCGTCTTCCGCTCTCAAAAACCTCTCTTAAATTTCCCCTCATTCTTTGTTCTTTCAATATGTCTAAGAACAATTATCATCCTGCCCTCATGGTTTCTAACGTCAAGAACATTATCCATATTGTACTTGAAATGGAAAACGTCAAATATGCGACGTGGGCAGAATTGTTTAAAATACACGCTATCTCCCATCAAGTTATCCATCACATAATTCCTCCCGCTACACCTCTTCCCTCGGAGGATCCTCAATTATGGATTACGCTTGATGCTACCGTTCTCCAGTGGATCTATTCCACTATTTCGGTTGACATTTTACAGACGATTATTGAGCCGGATACCACGGCTATGGCTACCTGGAATAGATTGCGTGACATATTCCAAGATAACCAACATTCACGTGCCGTCACACTCGAGCAGGAATTCTCTCTCGTTCGCATGGAAGAATTTTCAAACGTCTCTGCATATTGCAAGAAACTCAAGGAGTTGGCGGATCAACTCCGTAATGTTGGCGCACCTGTAACAAATAATCGTTTAGTTCTACAATTGGTTGACGGCCTTTCGGAGGCCTATAATGGTGTTGGAACTCTCCTTCGTCAAAGCAACCCTCTTCCCGCCTTTTATCAAGCCCGCTCCATGCTTACTTTGGAAGAAGCCGGTTTGGCAAAAAAGGCGGCTACCGGAACAAGCCCGTCGTCATGATGGCATCCTCCCCAAGTTCTTCGGGTTTTGTTGAGAAATCGGGCCAAAACCACACTCATAGTGGCGGCAAAAATAATCGTAAGAATAATAAAAACCGCGGGGGCAAACGTGGCGGTTCCGGTGGTCAGCAAGCAGGCAGTGGGCCTCGTCCAGTGAACAGTGGCCCACCGCCCCCTGGTCCCAGCAGTGGTGCGCATGGCAGTGGGGCTGGGGCAGTGGGCCGTGGGCCAGCAACCCCTACTACCCAGCGAATTCCGGCGGCCGGTGGGGCGGGCTAGTAGTCGAGCCCGAACCAGGCCAGCGGTGGCGGCCCACGGCGGCCGGTGGCCCGGCGCCGCCCGGTTCCGGTAGCTACGGCCCGGTTCGATCACGTCCCGAATACTTGGGCCCCGACCTCCGCAAGCCCACCACGCAACAGGCCCCACTTAGACCGATATCGAGGCCGCGATGCACACATTACGGTTGACTCAACTGGACCCCTATTGGTATATGGACACCGGTGCCATTACTCACATGACTTCCGATTCAGGTACTCTCTCATCTTATTCCAATTTGAGAAACCCTCGGGGTATAATTATTGGTAATGACAACTCTATTCCAATTCAGGGTTATGGTCAGAAAACGTTGTCTCCCCCCCAATCCACCCCTTATCTTGAAAAATACTTTACATGCCCCTAAATTGATTAAAAATTTAGTGTCTGTCCAAAAGTTCACCACTGAAAATTCCGTTTCTGTTGAATTTGATCCTTTTGGTTTCTCTGTGAAGGATTTCAAGACAGGGAGTCATCTCATGAGGTGTGATAGTAGGGGGGACCTTTATCCTATCATGCCCGATTTCAGTCCATCGAGTCAAGCCTTGCCGTCAGCTTTTGCAGCCATTTCTCCTTCCTTGTGGCATGCTCGCCTTGGTCATCCGGGATCTTCTATTTTATCAGTTTTAGATAAAAATAGCTTTATTTCTTGTAAGGGTATGAGTCGTACTCAACTTTGTCAATCTTGTTCGTTAGAAAAAATTGTTAAGTTGCCATTTGTGGACTCAAATTCTCATACTTCAAAGCCTTTTGATATTATTCATAGCGACCTATGGACGTCTCCTGTTCTAAGTTCGTTAGGTCATTGATATTATGTTATGTTTTTGGATGATTATTCTAAATTTTTATGGACGTTTCCAATTGCCAATAAATCTCAAGTATTTTCTATCTTCATAAAATTTAGAGCATTCATTAGAACACATTTCGAAAGAGAAATAAAAAATATTCAGTGTGATAATGGGAAAGAGTATAACAATAGGGTGTTTCGGGAGTTCTGTGATAATAATGGGATCAATTTTTATTTTTCGTGCCCTCATACATCTTCTCAAAATGGGAAAGCCGAACGCAAAATTCATTCCATAAATAACACTGTCCGCACTCCCTTACTTCATGCTTCCGTACCCCCATATTTTTGGCATCATGCTCTGCAAATGGCAACATATCTCCTTAACATAATAAAGTCCAAAGGTCTGACATATTCTTCCCCCCTCCAAATCTTATATAATAAGAACCCTTCTTATTCTCATCTTCGGGTTTTTGGGTGCTTGTGTTATCCGTTATTCCCATCCACCACAATTAACAAACTTCAGGCTCGGTCTACTCCGTGTGTATTTTTGGGTTATCCGTCTAATCATCGTGGTTATAAATGCTTTGATTTATCCTCCAAGAAAATCATAATTAATCGCCATGTCATTTTTGATGAAACCCAATTTCCTTTTACGAAAGGTCATACTCCCGAGCCTAGGTCGTATAATTTTTTGGATGACCAAATATCCCCGTATATTATTCGGCATTTTTCGGACATCTCCCGCACCCAAAACTCTCCAGCGGGCCCACTGCCCGCTGGCCCCACTGTACCGTCCCACATTCCAGTTACTGGATCAGTCCCAACAATTGGGCCAGTCAAGCCCAATTCTGGGATTGGTCCAGTGGCTGCTCCAGATTCCATATTTGGGCCAGCAGGCCCACTGCCTGCTGGCCAGTCCGTCCCGATCCTAGCAAATTCCCAAAATTCACTCAATTCTTCCTCGAGTCATAGACCGGTCACTTGTAGTCACTGGGGTATTTTTACACCTAAAAGACATTTTAATTTACATTCTGATGTCTCTAAATCCCCCTTGCCCCATAATCATGTGTCCGCCTTAAATGACCCTAATTGGAAGATTGCTATGACTGATGAATATAATACTCTTATTGATAATAAGATGTGGGAGTTGGTGCCCCGTCCTTCTGGTATTAATGTTATCAGGTCTATGTGGATTTTTGCTCATAAGGAGAATCCAGATGAGTCATTTGCTCGACATAAGGCGCGACTGATGGGTGATGGTAAGACTCAGCAGGTTGGGATAGATTGTGGGGAGACGTTTAGCCCGGTAGTCAAGCCGGCTACTATTCGCACTGTGCTTAGCTTGGCTCTTTCAAAGACTTGGCCTATTCATCAGTTGGATGTCAAAAATGCTTTTACTATATGGTGATCTCAAGGAAACAGTCTATATGCATCAGCCGTTGGGTTTCAGGGATCCCAACCGTCCTCATCATATCTGTTTGTTGAAGAAGTCCTTATATGGGCTTAAGCAGTCTCCACGGGCCTAGTATACGAGGTTTGTTGACTTTGTTTCGAGAATTGGGTTCACTCACAGCAGGTCAGATAATTCCTTGTTCATCTACCGTCGTGGTTCGTCCTTGGCCTACATTCTGTTGTATGTGGATGATATTATTTTGACCGCCTCTTCCAATGCCTTGCGCCAGTCTATCATGGCCATGCTCAGTTCTGAGTTTACTATGAAAGACTTAGGGCCCTTGAGTTACTTTTTGGGGATTGCCGTTAAGCGTCATTCAGGTGGTTTGTTTTTGTCCCAAAGAAAGTATGCGACTGAGATCATCGAGAGGGCTGAGATGTCATCCTGTAAGTCCACTTCTACTCTAGTTGATGCAAAACCCAAGCTTAGTGCCGCGGCAGGTGCACCATACGAGGACCCGACCCGCTATCGCAGTCTTGTAGGGGCCCTCCAAAGATCTTACCTTTACCGGACCAGATATTACGTATGCTTTGTTCAGCAAGTGTGTTTATTCATGCATGATCTCAGAGTTGAGCACATGAATGCAATCAAACGCATCATTCGGTATATTCAGGGGACACTGGACTATGGTTTGCACTTGTATCCTTCGTCTACATCCACACTTGTCTCTTACACGGATGCTGATTGGGGTGGTTGTCCCGACACTAGACGGTCGACGTCTGGCTACTATATGTTCCTTGGCAACAACTTGGTCTCCTGGTCGGCAAAGCGTTAGGCAACTCTATCACGCTCAAGTGTAGAGGCAGAATATCGAGAGGTAGCGAATGTGGTCTCCGAATCATGTTGGCTACGTAATTTGCGTTTGGAGCTTCATTGTCCCATTCAGAAGGCAACCTTGGTATATTGCGATAACATTAGTGCCATCTACCTTTCAGGTAACCCGGTTCAACACCAACACACCAAGTATATCGAAATGGATATTCACTTTGTCCGTGAAAAGGTTGTAAAGGGTCACGTTCGCGTATGCCATGTCCCGTCTCGTTATCAAATTGCAGACATCTTTACAAAGGGTCCACCAGCGGACCTTTTAGAAGATTTTAGGGACAGTCTCAGCGTTCAAAGACCGCCCGCTATGATTGCGGGTGTGTGTTAAACAAGGAAATATTCCTGTGATATACACTGAATATACAGAAGTGTATATCACAGGAATACGATGGACTGGACTAGCAGCTCTCGGCAGTGGCCCAGCGGATCACCAACAAGCCCATTCTCGGACAGATTGTAGAAAATGCAATCTTGTATATATGGTATATATATTTGTAGTATATTGTAGTGTAAAGGTTACCTTAATTAGTGTTATACACTTACCATAATTGTATAGTTAGAATTATGGTAGAATAAGGTTTTAGGAATAGAATATGAATATGATTCTCCTATTTTGTAACTTGTATAAATACCTTTCAATTTATGAAAATAATCATATGAGCAAAACGCACTGCAATCTCTTCAACTATTAGCTACCACTTCTTGAAATTAATATTTAGACATTTCTCCCTTCAACTCTCTAGGATCCCTTCGTCACATTAGCCATTAATTTAACTATTTCTCTTTTTCCGGTTAAAATGAGCTGCTGAGTAATTAGTATTGATAGTTTTCATCCGTCAATGAAACGGCAAGCTACAATTTGTTATGCAGAGTTCTCTCTAATTATGGTCCGCCTTTATTAATACTTTTTGACGATTTGTTTGAGTTGCTTGCTGTTGAGCCATTTCTTTTGGTTGAATTTGTTTTGCCTTAGAAAAAGTAGAAAAAAGTCACTATACTTGGTGTGAATTAATGTTTTGCTTTAGGAAAAAATATTGGAAGAAAAAGGAGAGTAGTATTAATGAGGGAGAGTGAGAAAAAAAGGCATGTAGGAGAGTATAAATGGAAGGATCTAAATATGCAGCAAATGTTTTTGGGGTAGTCTTGTATGAGGGCATGAGGGCCTCTTTTCCCAAATGGCTTTATACCCTATATACTTTAATTTGTCACCTCTTCTAAAGGCACTAGAATAGACCACTCACCCTTCTCCCACCCCCCCATGTCCAAACCCTGTTTGTATTTTTCTTCTTCTTAATTCTATTGTATAAGAGGTCTTTTAAAGTATAAAATATGGATACAACTTCTGTTTTACTTTGTTTCGACTTAGACACGGTTTAATAAAGAAAAAAACTTTCAGAATTAATAATTTTTTAAAATATGTCATATTTGTGTGATTATAAAACTTTACTACTAAAAAAACATGTTTTTTTGAGAGACAAAAACCGACGAATGTTGTTGATCAACTATTCCGTTAAGGTAACCGACTTACGCTATTGGAAAACCAATGATATTTGTGCAAAAAAGCGTGAACTATGAATTTAATTAAAAAAGAAATATTTTAAAGAAAACTAACGGACTCTGTTGGTTTTTGTTTAATTTCCTTCACTCAATTGTAATTTAGTTAACCGAGGGAGGCTATTGGAAATTCCGAGGGAGTCCATCAGTTTCCTCACCAACGTGGTAATTCTGGCAGACCACTTTTGTGGAAATCCTCGTTTACTGTCGGATCTCCATCAGTTTTCTCCCTCGAAAAAATATGTAGTTTTTAGTACTTTTAAAATTTATGGTCTTAAATATTTCATAGTATTTGTGTGGATATTAAAGCTTTTCATGAAAAAAAGAATGTGTCATTCTTTTGGGAATGTCAACTCAAACAAAGAAAAAGTTTGATTGATAGTTAGAATTTAAGCATAACTCACTTGTTGAAGAAAGCTTTACATCGTAGTCACTGCCTTTTCAGCAGGACAATGCTTTTAATGGAAACGTTAATTAGCAGTTGATACGTTCTCCGTATTGAGTCATTGGCCACAAATTTATTTTTTTGGACCACCTAGAGATGCATGAAACTTGCAAATGTGATTCAGCCAAGAGCCTAACACGCCCTACTAATATATCGTGGCGCAAATGCAAGTTTTGAAGTTATCGCTAGCTATAAGATGCCGTAGGGTCCATTCACCTGAGGGATTTTGTGTGTGGGGTGGGAACGTGTACGTTAGTCACACTCTTATAAACTTATCAATCAGTTAGTTGTAGTATAACATGGTGTTTTGACTATAAAAGCATAACATAATTTTAAGATCACGCATAAGTGTGAAAATGTGGATATCACAAATACTATTAATTTGAGTCATAAGGTCATGTAACGGAGGCCACATGTGTTATAGTGTTAGGTTGTTAAGTACTTGTTAGGTATGATGAAAATGACCACTTTGAGAAGAATGAAAATACATGGATAGGATTAAGGAACTGAAAAAGTACAACTTTTGATGGATTATAAGTTCATTGGCTTTGTGATGAAGGTTTGATTGCCTTTTAAAGAGGATTGGAAGATTGCTTGGTTGTGCTATCGAGCAAAGTCTGACTTCCTTATATGGATAACAAGACTTGGATCTCCGAGAGTCCAAGTTCCGTTGGAGTCTCTAAAGAAAAAAAACATGAGTTAGTTCTCCAAAATCCTGTGGCCCAAATATCTCGGGGGTGGTTGGTGAGTCATGGACCAAACAGGTAAAAATCATAGCTCACCGCCTAAAAAGTTCACGTATCGAAGTTCCTAAGCGTAGAACACGCTCAGGAACGGTAATTGACCATGAAATAGGTTATAGGTAGTTCAATGGAATACACGGGCATTGGTTCGGGAGCGATCAATTTAGCTCGTGACATGCACGTACTCTTTTCTACCACTATAATTGGAATAATCACGGATACACTCCTAGCTATGATACTGACAACGTGTATTATCTAAAAGACTAAAACTGTCTATTCAATAAATGAGACACCAGTACGTATTACTACGCAAGTTACGAAGATATATAGTACTAGGCCTGGTCAGGGCCTTCATAATTGTGTGGTGGAAACTATGGCTGGCCAGTGGGCTAGGTCCGCCCAGTCCCGCCCCGACCGCCCCGATCCCGCAAAAAAATATATATATAATGGAATGGGACTCGAATTCGGGATGAGACCTGGGCTCACCCTGCCCGGTCCGGTCCCGACCCAGTCCCGATCCCGCTGACCCGCACCGATCCCGCTCGATCCCCCATTTGCAAAAAATACCGTTGCACAACGACCATTGGCCATTTTTGGCCTCCCCCTACCCCCTACCCCCTTAATATTTATTTTTAACCCATAAGTTAATATATTTATACTTTAACTCAATTTTTCCAACTATAAATATCTCATTTTCTCTTCATCTTTCTCACAAATTTTCCTACAATCTCTCTCATCTCTCAATCTATCTCTTTACAAGTCTACATTGTCTACTAAATATTAAATTTTATTTGTTCATTTGTATAACTATATCAAAGTTAAAAAATTGGGAGTAAAGTTGACAACTAGCTTGAGGATCATCCATCGAGCAAAGTTTCAATTTTCAACCTCGATTACACGTCGACGTTACGTTGACTTTTGGTACCTTCGTTCCTTCTTTAAATTATTATTGTTACTTTATTTTAATTAACGCACTTAATTTTATTATCTTTAATTATTTATTAGCATAATTAAAATGAAAGGAATAAGAGGTATGTTTAAGGGTAAAGATAAGGGTAATGGTGCTTCTTCTAGCAGGGGTAACAAGGGCAGGGGTACTTCTTCTAGTCAGCCTATTCCTAGACAAGATGATTTGATTGATTACACGCATATAGATGAAATAAATTTTTAATGATATACCATTAGACGATGAAATATTTTCTGCAACTCAACCATACTTTAATTTAGAAGATAATCTAGATGACACACCCACCAGTGCACCTCAGACTGAAACTGGAACGACTCCTATTCCCCCTAGTATGAGACGAGGCCCAACACAACGAAAATTAAAATCAGATGCATGAGCCTTTTTTATAGGGACCAAAAGAATCAAGTAGTTGGATGCCCAAAGTCGTGGCTACTTCAACCAAAAAAAGGGCAACCCCCTATTCCAAAAGAAGTACCTCACCTCACTTACGAATCAAATTTGTAAAAATATTTATAAATTTAAAATGGAAAAAGGTCAGGGTGGGACGGGAGATTTATTGAGACACGTACAAAACTTTCACAAAGCTAGGTGGGATGAATATGAGGCTACAAAGCCGGGTGCGCCAATGCCCTCTCAGTCGGGACAAGGTTCACATACTGTCCCGGACCAAGTACATGGTCAAATTAACCCCATGACGGGAGGAATTGTAGGCCCTAAATATGATAAACATAGAGATAGGGAAGCAATAGCAAAATTAGTTGTTGTGGAGGGTTTGCCTTTTTTATTTCCTTCTTCTCCTGGTATGTATAATCCCGCTTTTAACGATTTTCCTAGATCAACTGTTAAGAGAGATGTTTTTAAATTTGCACATGAATATCAATAATATTTACGTTATTCATTATATCATTTTCTGGCAAAGTATCTATCACGTCTAATATAGGCCGTAGTACTAATGACCATGATTATTTAATTGTAACATGTCATTGGATAGATTATAAATGGATTATGCAAAAACATATTTTAGCATATAGATATATTGATGATAGGCA
This sequence comes from Anisodus tanguticus, assembly GCA_034509755.1. Lineage (NCBI taxonomy): Eukaryota > Viridiplantae > Streptophyta > Magnoliopsida > Solanales > Solanaceae > Anisodus > Anisodus tanguticus. The sequence continues at coordinate 30,583,852 of CM067556.1, forward strand.
CCACTGAAACTTTTATTTCAGAAAATATTCATCAAGTTTGCGATTATTATGGAATAGCTGATAAAACTATGACTATTACATTAGATAATGCTTCTTCTAATAATTATGCTATTAGACTTTTAAAAGATCTTTGAACTCCATATTTTTCTAATCATTTTCATATAAAATGTGTGTGCCGTATTTATAACTTAGTTGTAAAGGATGGTCTATCACTTTTTGAAGACATTCTTAATAAAATACAATTTGATATAAAATTTATTTTTAGAAATAACAGAATACAACGAAAAAAAGAATATAAAAAAACTTGTCACGATTGTGGCCTACCTTATAGAAAAATTTCCGAAGAAGTAGCGATTAGGTGAAATTATTTATACGAACAACTACTTGTTGCTTATGATTATAGAAGACCTATAACTTTAATTTTTAACGCCCATAATCGAAATCCAACTGATATGGTTGTAGATAACGATCGGGAATTTTTTTTAGAACTTATTGTATTTCTAGAGAAATTTTTTCAAGCAAAAAAAGAATTTTTCGGTATATATTATCCTACTATTTCAACTATGTTATTTTATATAGCTCTAATATTTTTATTACTTAGTTAATATATGGAAAAACCATCTTATAAGACACCTATTAAAAAAATTGTTATCAAATTAAAAATATATTTTATTCCTATTCCCACTATTTATATTATTTGTGTTGTATTAAATCCGACTATTAAAATAGACGATTGTAAAACACTTATTGAAACTATTTATGATTGTATAGCCGTACTTCCAACTCCAACTCCAAAAAATACAAATGACCCACCACATAAGGAACAAACTAAAGAAGAAGTGTTGTCTAGCATACATGATGAATGCAAAAAAAAAATATACGCATTACCAACAAGAAAGTGCTAGTAACCAACCGGTTTCCATACCTTTTTCTTCTTCTTCTTTTTCTTCCTCCTCCTCCTCCTCCTCCATCGATTCAACCTAAAAAAAGACATGCTGTTTCTGCGGCTAGTATTGAAAGCCTTAGAAATAAAATGTTTGGTGGTACCATTACTAATCAAATTAGCGAGTTTGATGTTTTTGTTTTGCAGGGTGTTGTACAGTACCAAGCAGTTCTCAATGAAGAAGGACGTAAATACTTGTTGAAATACTGGAGGGACGATGAGAAGATATTTCCGACACTATCAAAGATGACTCGAGATGTGTTGAACATTCAATCGTCATCAATAGCGTCTGAAAGCATTTTTTCTGCAGGAAGATTTCAAATAGGAGAGCACATACACTCATTAGCGAGAGACAGCTTGGAGATTGCAGTATTATTCAGAGATTGGATACGAGCGGAGAGTAGAAGGTGCGGTCAACCGGAGATCAACGAAGAAAACGACAAAAACTACAACGAAATCTTATCCGACGGAGGTGGAAACGACGTCAAGCAATTTGACCAACAAATTCCAATTCCAATCGAAGAACCACAAGACATTATAAAGAAACTAGAAAATGTGTTTTTAAATATGTAATTTTTTTAATTGTAATTTTACTATGTTATTTGCAACTTTCAACACCACAAAGTTGCAAGTTTGAAATTGTATTACAAAAAATTATATTTCTTTTAAATAATATAAGAGGCAAAAAAAATCATACACTACTTTGTTCAATTATTGAGGTGTTTATATATGTTATTTTTTAAAATTAAACCAGAATACCCGATCCCGACCCCGTCTCGACCCGATAAGACCGGTCACTTTTTCCGACGGGATCGGGAACGGGACATCGGCGGATCCCGCCAGTCCCGCCGGAGAACCGATCTCGCCCTACCTCCGTCCCGTCGGGTCCCGTCCCGCCGGGATCCGCCCCATTGGCCACCCTTAGTGGAAACAATGGAGAACATGCAAAAGCAGTCGACCTGGTGCAGGAAAAAAAATACATGGGCAGGAAATATATAGTCCTCTATCTGAAACCGGTGATTCAGTGCCCGCTGTGTCCTTACGTACAAGTTACAACCTATCAACTTAAAAGATGCCTACCCCACGACAATAGTATAGCAATTGTTTCCTCTGCCAAACTTTGAAGCAAAAGGATCACATACACTTACACAAAAGGAGACTGATTACTGTTACTCACTTATTTTATTTTATGTGTTTTAATTTGACTGAATACAAAATTTAAAAAAATATAAAAGAATTTTAGATCTTATCATATGAAACTAAAGATGTATACAACTAGAAGCGATAAAATTAATTCATAAAAATATGACCTGCCAACTCGCTCAAATTTGATATGTTCATTTATTAGTTTAACCCATTGTAATTCATCATGTTTAAGCCCATCTAAAAAATGGGCTTACATATATCTCACATTGCGATGATATTTAGGACAAATTAATTCATAAAAACCTAGTCAAATAATTTCAAAAAGACTTTTTATTTGTTTGATATGTTATATATAGCATCATAATAAAGAGAAAAAATAATTCTATTAGGTGCTTAAGGTACTATAAAAATAAATAAAGAAATTAAAACTTATTAAGAATTGTGTGGATTGGGTAATGATCCACTTTTTAGTTCAACTCATTTCAACCAAAGTAACTTTTGGGCAGGTCATTGACCACTCATTAATTAACATAACCAATTTTGACCAACTCAAATTAAGCACAACTCCCCTCCCTCCCCCAAATTTGACACCCCTATGTATAATGTACCCAATGTTCTTTGAATCTTGTGATCTTAAACAAACTATAATGTTGGAATTAGAAAGTTATCAAATAGAAAAAAAACATTCATTTTAAAAATTAATTTAAGAGGAACTGGGTTCTGACAAATGGGGAATGGTTTGATAAAAGGCCTCAATGTGTGGTTAATGTTCTCCCTGAAGGGGTGAGTGATCTCAAAGTATGTATGTCCCAAAGACAATCATTATTAGGGACAAAACATACTTGAACACATTCGTATTATTAATAAGATTAATATTTATGGCATTTGCAATTATTGAATTATTATTTGATTATTTGTAATTATTCATTAATGTGCATCCATTGAGCTTACGTTGTCATTAATAGAGTGAGATATTGATGATAGAGCGTAACTCTCAAAATAGCCTCGACTGATGATCATCGAGAATGGGATATCGATGGTATGTTATAAGTCGACGTGTGGTCTGCATCACATTCTTGGAGAATGTAACATATCTCACATGCTACGAGTAATGGTTACTTGTGATGGACACATGAATACTTTTGAAAAGTATTGGTATACCCTGCTGATAAACTATTTGTTATAAATGTCTGGAGTGTTATCAGCGTGTGGGAGATAAATGTCCTTTGACTTGAGGTCGATACACACCTTATTTACAGAGTAATGTACTTTGACCCTGTCCTAAGCTTAAACTCCTTATAGGATAAGACGCGGCTTGTGTTGGGTGCATTATGATGTAAACTAAGGTGGTAGTTGAGCCAAGAATAGGATTCATTCCTTGATTGGATATTCGAGAGAGCACTCAACTTCTTAGTGATATTAGGTCGACCAAGTCATTGGCCAATGCAAGAGACATATTCAAAATATGGTCTAGTTGTCGACTAATATAGATGAGATAAAGTGATCAAGCCATTTGGATAGACACATGGCAAATCCTAAGCTTGATCGAGTGTGTCGCGAATGAAAGGAATTTATTATCTCACATAAAGGTTATGTTTACTGGATTCATGTAAACGTACTTCATATATTGAGTTCGTCGTACGACGCAGTCTAGGAGTTCCGTATGGACCTTAATTGGATTAGTGTCGATATATGAAGGCCTATAGGGTCACACTATGTCGATTGTCTCTTCGATCTAAGGGTGTATTGAGAAAGTATTAAATATTCGATTTGGAATCGAGATATTTAAATTGATAATAACTATGGGATAATTTCTATTAGATGGAAATTATTTAATTAAGTCAAGATTAGATTTTGGATTTAATCAAATGTGCTAAATATATATTAACGAAACGGGAACAAAAATGACGTAAGGCATCGCGGCGTCTGCTGGGTTGAGCCGCGACGCTGACCCGGCAGTGGGCCCGGTCAGATTGGCCCACTGCATCTCAGTTTTTGGGCCAGGCTTAGAGCCCAACCCTAATTCATTTCTGACCTAATTGTAACTATAAATACAGCACTAAACCATTGTTATTATATACTAATTCTCATAAGCAAATTCTAGACTTGGAGTCTAGGATAAAACTCTCTCAAACCTCTGGCAAGATTTCCTGGCTTTCTTGACAAAGGAATACACCATAGCAAGGTGCTTGCAATCAAAGGGTACATTCGCGTGTGTACCCTTTAGTAAAGACTCCAGATATTATAATATGTAAGTGTTCTTGTTTTATATTACATGTTTTGATTGTCATATAACCATACCAGAAGAATTTTTTGGGGTAAGTAAACAAAATTTTAAACTTTCGCTGTGCCTACTTATGTATTTTGAACCGAACAAAGTGATCACTGTCCTCTCATGGTCAAACTGGTGGAGGATAGAACTAAGAAAAAAAGAGCTTTCAAGTATTGCAACATTTGGAGCACTCATCATGACTTTATGAACATTGTAGCTTTTATAGGCAAATGAAATAACTGGATGCAAGATATACAAGATAGTAAGGAGACTAAATCAGCTAAAAAATAGGTTGAAGAAGTTACATAAACAGGAGTTCAGTAATGTCTTTATATCTTGTGTATATCACACTGTATTTCGTCACTATTTTTGGGTATTTTCGTGTGTTTTTCTGTCACGTTATTGAGCCAAAGAGACATCAATATATAGCATGGAGGAGGCTGCTCAACTGCCACAAACAAGGCTGTTAATAGCCATTAGTGAGGGCGCTAATGGCCGGTTTAAGGCCATTAGTGTGGCCAGGTTTAAGGCCATTAGTGTGGCAGGTTTAAGGCCATTAGTGAGGCTGTTCATGGCCATTGAAGGAGGGCTGATTATGGAGGAGTTAATCAACCAAGTAATGGCTGATTAATGCCCCAAAAATCAACTCCAACGGTAGGCAGAAAGTTTCTGCCTTCCGTCGTTCTAAATTCAACTTTTCAGAAACTCTAGGGACCAAACTGTAAATATTAAGCAATTTGGGTTCCAAAAAGATAATATCAGCCCACAGCCGAGCCCGATCCCGGACGGGCGGCGGTGCGCGTGTGGGCTTAGCCTTGAACCTAAGCACATCTAGGTCCTCCCTCCTTTAAACACATGGGATACCCCTTGGGGTCCCAAACCCTTCACCACTTTAGAGACTTATAAAGAGAGCAATTCTTCCTTTTTTCCCACCGATGTGGTAGATTTGTCCCACACCATATTTCCATGCCTCAAACACATTATTTCGTGGACCAATATATCTTTCATTTCTCAACGAAATTTGACGATTCTTGGCCCTACGGTCATCTACTCACTTAGTAGATTATGCATGTGTGAAGAGACAAAGCCTCCAACATGCGGAACACTAGTGTTTAATTCATTAAATATGGGTGGACGCATCTCCCCGGCAAAGGCAAATTTTCAAAAAAAGTTACTAAGGTATGGCATCCCCATGAGGACATTCGTAGAAAGCAACAAGTCAAATTTTGAACAGCTGAACAGTCTCAGCCCTACAGGAAGGAATTAATGCATGTTTGATATATTCTGTATCTCTCTTTTTCTTTCCATCTTAGTTCTGGACAAGGGTCCATCAACATATGAGATATTATTAAAAAAAAATAAAATATCAAACATCTTGAGGTTGCTAATCTCTGTCTAGTGATCATCAATCATCTACAATGGTACTGTTTCTGTCCCATGTTGTATTCATACGTACAATGCAATATTCCTTTCTAATTTAATTATCAATTACGACCAATTTCTCCAAAGTCTCCAAGGAGAAGGTCAGTACTCTTAACACCAACAATCAAAACCTTGACAAAATTTGTCTCTGACATAGTAAAGCTTTGACTGTATGAGCAAATTATGATTCTGTAAAAAATATCACATCCTTTTAAGCGTAATGCTATTAAAATTTTCACTTCTTACATGTTACTGAGTTAATTAAAAGAGACTCCAAGCTTAGTAGAAATATGCTGAATGACTATCTTTAAATAACATGAGTACAGCACTTAATCATATGAGCAAAACGCACTGCAATCTCTTCAACTATTAGCTACCACTTATTGAGATTAATATTTAGACATTTCTCCCTTCAACTCTCTAGGATCCCTTCGTCACATTAGCCATTAATTTAACTATTTCTCTTTTTTCCTTTTCCGGTTAAAATGAGTAATTAGTATTGATAGTTTTCATCCGTCAATGAAACGGCAAGCTACAATTTGTTCTCTCTAATTATGGTCCGCCTTTATTAATACTTTTTGACGATTTGATTGAGTTGGTTGCTGTAGAGCCATTTCTTTTGGTTGAATTTGTTTGGCCTTAGAAAAAGTAGAAAAAAGTCACTATACTTGGTGTGAATTAATGTTTTGCTTTAGGAAAAAATATTGGGAGAAAAAGGAGAGTAGTATTAATGAGGGAGAGTGAGAAAAAAAGGCATGTAGGAGTATAAATGGAAGGATCTAAATATGCAGCAAATGTTTTTGGGGTAGTCTTGTATGAGGGCATGAGGGCATTTTTTCCCTATATACTTTAATTTGTCACCTCTTCTAAACGCCATAGACCAGTCACTCGTAGTCAACGGGGTGTTTTTACACCAAAAAGACATTTTAATTTACATTCGAATGTCTCTAAATCCCCCTTGCCCGGTAATCCTGTGTCTACCTTAAACGAACCGAATTGGAAAATTGCTATGACTGATGAATATAATGCTCTTATTGATAATAAGACGTGGGAGTTGGTGCCCCGTCCATCTGGTATTAATGTTATCAGGTCTATGTGGATTTTTGCGCATAAGGAGAATTCAGATGGGACATTTTCTCGACATAAGGCGCGGCTTGTGGGTGATGGTAAGACTCAGCAGGTTGGGATAGATTGTGGGGAGACGTTTATTCCGGTTGTCAAACCGGCTACTATTCGCACTGTACTTAGCTTGGCTGTTTCGTAGGCATAGCCTATTCATCAGTTAGATGTCAAGAATGCTTTCCTACATGGTGATCTCAAGGAAACAATATATATGGATCAGTCGTTGGGGTTCAGGGATCCCAACCATCCTCATCATGTCTGTTTGTTGAATAAGTCCTTATATGGGCTTAAGCAGTCACCACGGGCCTGGTATACAAGGTTTGCTGACTATGTTTCGACTATTGGGTCCACTCACAACAGGTCAGATAATTCGTTGTTCATCTAACGTCGTGGTTTTTCCTTGTCCTACATTCTGTTGTATGTGGATGATATCATTTTGACTGCATCTTCCGATGCCTTACGCCAGTCTATCATGACCATGCCCATCTCTGAGTTTTCTATTAAAGACTTAGGGCCCTTGAGTTATTTTTTGGGGATTGCCGTCAATCGCCATTCATATGGATTATTCTTGTCTCAATGAAAGAATGCAGCTGAGATCATCGAGAGGGCTGGGATGTCATCATGTAAGTCCACTTCCACTCCAGTTGATACAAAACCAAGCTTAGTGCCGCGGCCGGCGCACCCTATGAGGATCCGACACGCTATCGCAATCTTGCAGGGGCTCTTCAGTATCTTACATTTACTAGACCGGATATTACGTATGTCGTCCAACAGGTGTGTTTATTCATGCATGATCACATGATTGAGCACATGAATGCACTCAAACGTATCATTCGGTATATTCAGGGTACAATGGACTATGGTTTGCATTTATATTCTTCCTCGACATCCACACTTGTCTCCTACACGGATGCTGATTGGGGTGGGTGTCCAGACACCAGACGGTCTAAGTCTGGCTATTGTATGTTCTTTGGCAACAACTTGGTCTCCCGGTCTGCAAAGCGTCAGGCGACTCTATCCCGCTCAAGTGCCGAAGCTGAATATCGAGGGGTAACTAATGTGGTCTCAGAATCATGTTGGTTACATAATTTACTAGTAGAGCTTCATTGTCCCATTCTGAAGGCAACCTTGGTGTATTGCGATAATATTAGTGCTATTTACCTTTCGGGTAATCCGGTTCAGCACCAACGCACTAAGCATATCGAGATGGACATACATTTTGTCCGCGAAAAGGTTGTTCGGGGTCAGGTATGCGTCTGTCATTTCCCATTAAGAGATCAAATTGAAGACATCTTTACAAATGGTCTTCCTCGGTCCATTTGAAGATTTTAGGGACAATCTCAGCGTTCGAAGACCGCCCTTTATGACTACGGGGGTGTGTTAAACAAGGTAATATACCCGTGATATATACTTGGTATACATAGTGTATATTACGGGTACATTAGGAATGCTGAAGCCCATCTCGGCAGTGGCTGAAGCCCATCTCGGTAGTGGCTGAAGCCCATCGCGGGCAGTGTTGGTTTGTAGTATATTAGGAATGTATATTGATGTAATATTGTAGTGTAAAGGTTACCTTAATTAGTCTTGTACACTTACCATAAGTGTATACTTAGAATTATGGTAGAATAAGGTTTTAGAAGTAGAATAGGAATAAGATTCTCCTATTATGGAAATATGTAACTTGTATATATACATTTCAATTAATGAAAATAATCTAGGGGATTATTTCTTTCATCGTATCAAGAGTCTAGGTCAAGCAAAATTTTCTCTCCCAAATTTTTGTTGTTCCTCTCGGTCGAGACCCCCCCTCGGGTTTACCAAATTATTCTTCCGCTCTCAAAATCTCTCTTACAAATCCCACTTTCACCTCTTGTTCTTTCGTTAACTCTACGTCAAAGAACACGTTTCACCCTGCCCTTGTTGTTTCTAACATCAAGAATCATATCCCGTTAATTCTTTAAATAGAAAATGTCAAATACGCGACATGGGCCGAGTTGTTCAAAATTCACATTCGTTCGCATCAAGTCATCCATCACATAATCCCTGCGGCTCCTGATGATACAGAGGTGTCTAAACGCAAGGATGATCCTAAGTTATGGACAACCCTTGATGCCACCGCCCTTCAGTGAATATCCCCGTATATTACTCACCATTTTTCAGACATACCCCGCTCCCAAAATTCTCCAGCGGGCCCACTGCCCGCTGGCCCCACTGTTTCGTCACAATATCCCGTCACTGGATCAGTTCCAGCGATTGGGCTAGTCCAGCCAATTCGTAATGGGGTCCGATTTCTACTCCGCTACCGAGTTTGGCCAGTAGGCCTATTGCCTGCTGGCCAGTCCATCCCGAGCCCTGAAAATTCACTAAATTCGCCCACTTCTTTCTCGAGTCATAGACCAGTCACTCGTAGTCAACGGGGTGTTTTTACACCAAAAAGACATTTTAATTTACATTCGAATGTCATCTTCCTTGCCCCGTAATCATGTGTCTACCTTAAACGACCCCAATTGGAAAATTGCTATGACTGATGAATATAATGATGTTATTGATAATAAGACGTGGGAGTTGGTGCCCCGTCCATCTGGTATTAATGTTATCAGGTCTATGTGGATTTTTGCGCATAAGGAGAATTCAGATGGGTCATTTGCTCGACATAAGGCGCGGCTTGTGGGTGATGGTAAGACTCAGCAGGTTGGGATAGATTGTGGGGAGACGGTTAGTCCGGTGGTCAAGCCGGCTACTATTCGCACTATGCTTAACTTGGCTATTTCGAAGGCATAGCCTATTCATCAGTTAGATGTCAAGAATGCTTTCCTACATGGTGATCTCAAGGAAACAATATATATGGATCAGCCGTTGGGGTTCATGGATCCCAACCATCCTCATCATGTCTGTGTGTGAATAAGTCCTTATATGGGCTTAAGTAGTCACCACGGGCCTGGTGTACAAGGTTTGCTGACTATGTTTCGACTATTGGGTCCACTCACAACAGGTCAGATAATTCGTTGTTCATCTAACATCGTGGTTCGTCCTTGTCCTACATTCTGTTGTATGTGGATGATATGATTTTGACTGCCTCTTCCGATGCCTTACGCCAGTCTATCATGACCATGCCCATCTCTGAGTTTTCTATTAAAGACTTAGGGCCCTTGAGTTATTTTTTGGGGATTGCCGTCAATCGCCATTCATATGGATTATTCTTGTCTCAATGAAAGAATGCAGCTGAGATCATCGAGAGGGCTGGGATGTCATCATGTAAGTCCACTTCCACTCCAGTTGATACAAAACCAAGCTTAGTGCCGCGGCCGGCGCACCCTATGAGGATCCGACACGCTATCGCAATCTTGCAGGGGCTCTTCAGTATCTTACATTTACTAGACCGGATATTACGTATGTCATCCAACAGGTGTGTTTATTCATGCATGATCACATGATTGAGCACATGAATGCACTCAAACGTATCATTCGGTATATTCAGGGTACAATGGACTATGGTTTGCATTTATATTCTTCCTCGACATCCACACTTGTCTCCTACACGGATGCTGATTGGGGTGGGTGTCCAGACACCAGACGGTCTAAGTCTGGCTATTGTATGTTCTTTGGCAACAACTTGGTCTCCCGGTCTGCAAAGCGTCAGGCGACTCTATCCCGCTCAAATGTCGAAGCTGAATATCGAGGGGTAACTAATGTGGTCTCAGAATCATGTTGGTTACATAATTTACTAGTAGAGCTTCATTGTCCCATTCTGAAGGCAACCTTGGTGTATTGCGATAATATTAGTGCCATTTACCTTTCGGGTAATCCGGTTCAGCACCAACGCACTAAGCATATCGAGATGGACATACATTTTGTCCGCGAAAAGGTTGTTCGGGGTCAGGTATGCGTCTGTCATTTCCCATCAAGAGATCAAATTGAAGACATCTTTACAAATGGTCTTCCCTCGGTCCTTTTGAAGATTTTATGGACAATCTCAGCATTCGAAGACCGCCCGCTATGACTGCGGGGGTGTGTTAAATAAGGTAATATAACCGTGATATACACTTGGTATACATAGTGTATATCACGGGTACATTAGGAATGCTGAAGCCCATCTCGGCAGTGGCTGAAGCCCATTCGACAGTGGCTGAAGCCCATCGCGGGCAGTGTTGGTTTGTAGTATATTAGGAATGTATATTGATGTAATATTGTAGTGTAAATGTTACCTTAATTAGTCTTGTACACTACCATAAGTGTATAGTTAGAATTATGGTATAAGGTTTTAGAAGTAGAATAGAAATAAGATTATACTATTATGGAAATATGTAACTTCTATATATACATTTCAATTAATGAAAATAATCAAGGGGATTATTTCTTTCATGGTATCAAGAGTCTAGGTCAAGCAAAATTTTCTCTCCCAAATTTTTGTTGTTCCTCTCGGTCGAGACCCCCATCGGGTTTACCAAATTGTTCTTCCGCTCTCAAAATCTCTCTTACAAATCCCACTTTCACCTCTTGTTCTTTCGTTAAGTCTACGGCAAAGAACACGTTTCACCCTGCCCTTGTTGTTTCTAACATCAAGAATCATATCCCGTTAATTCTTTAAATAGAAAATGTCAAATACGCGACATGGGCCGAGTTGTTCAAAATTCACATTCGTTCGCATCAAGTCATCCATCACATAATTCCTGCGGCTCCTGATGATACAGAGGTGTCTAAACGCAAGGATGATCCTAAGTTATGGACAACCCTTGATGCCACTGCCCTTCAGTGAATATCCCCGTATATTACTCACCATTTTTCAGACATACCCCGCTCCCAAAATTCTCCAGCGGGCCCACTGCCCGCTGGCCCCACTGTTTCGTCACAATATCCCGTCACTGGATCAGTTCCAGCGATTGGGCTAGTCCAGCCCAATTCTGTAACTGGTCCAGTTCCTGCTCCAGTTTACCGAGTTTGGCCAGTAGGCTTATTGCCTGCTGGCCAGTCCATCCCGAGCCCTGAAAATTCACTAAATCCGCCCACTTCTTCCTCGAGTCATAGACCAGTCACTCGTAGTCAACGGGGTGTTTTTACACCAAAAAGACATTTTAATTTACATTCGAATGTCATCTTCCTTGCCCCGTAATCATGTGTCTACCTTAAACGACCCAAATTGGAAAATTGCTATGACTGATGAATATAATGATTTTATTGATAATAAGACGTGGGAGTTGGTGCCCCGTCCATCTGGTATTAATGTTATCAGGTCTATGTCGATTTTTGTGCATAAGGAGAATTCAGATGGGTCATTTGCTCGACATAAGGCGCGGCTTGTGGGTGATGGTAAGACTCAACAGGTTGGGATAGATTGTGGGGAGACGTTTAGTCCGGTGGTCAAGCCGGCTACTATTCGCACTGTGCTTAGCTTGGCTATTTCGAAGGCATAGCCTATTCATCAGTTAGATGTCAAGAATGCTTTCCTACATGGTGATCTCAAGGAAACAGTATATATGGATCAGTCGTTGGGGTTCAGGGATCCCAACCATCCTCATCATGTTTATTTGTTGAATAAGTCCTTATATGGGCTTAAGCAGTCACCACGGGCGTGGTATACAAGGTTTTCTGACTATGTTTCGACTATTGGGTCCACTCACAGCAGGTCAAATAATTCGTTGTTCATCTTACGTCGTGGTTCGTCCTTGTCCTACATTCTGTTGTATGTGGATGATATCATTTTGACAACCTCTTCCGATGCCTTACGCCAGTCTATCATGACTATGCTCAGCTCTGAGTTTGCTATGAAATACTTAGGGCCCTTGAGTTATTTTTTGGGGATTGCCGTCAATCGCCATTCAGATGGATTATTGTTGTCTCAATGAAAGTATGCAGCTGAGATCATAGAGAGGGCTGAGATGTCATCCTGTAAGTCCACTTTCACTCCAGTTGATACAAAACCAAGCTTAGTGCAGCGGCCGGCGCATCACAGTCCTGCAGGGGCCCTTTAGTATCTTACCTTTACTAGACCGGATATTACGTATGTCGTCCAACAGGTGTGTTTATTCATGCATGATCACATGATTGAGCACATGAATGCACTCAAACGTATCATTCGGTATATTCAGGGCACACTGCACTATGGTTTGCATTTATATTCTTCCTCGACATCCACACTTGTCTCCTACACGGATGCTGATTGGGGTGGGTGTCCAGATACCAGACGGTCTAAGTCTGGCTATTGTATGTTCCTTGGCAACAACTTGGTCTCCCGGTCTGCAAAGCGCCAGGCGACTCTATCTCGCTCAAATGCCGAAGCTGAATATCGAGGGGTAACTAATGTGGTCTCGTAATCATGTTGGTTACGTAATTTACTATTAGAGCTTCATTGTCCCATTCCGAAGACAACCTTGGTGTATTGCGATAATATTAGTGCCATTTACCTTTCGGGAAATCCAGTTTTGCACCAATGCACTAAGCATATCGAGATGGACATACATTTTGTCTGCGAAAAGGTTGTTCGGGGTCAGGTACGCGTCTGTTATTTCCCATCAAGAGATCAAATTGAAGACATATTTACAAATGGTCTTCCCTCGGTCCTTTTGAAGATTTTAGGGACAATCTCAGCGTTCGAAGACCACCCGCTATGACTGCAGGGGTGTCTTAAACAAGGTAATATACCCGTGATATACACTTGGTATACATAGTGTATATCACGGGTACATTACGAATGCTGAAGCCCATCTCGGAAGTGGCTGAAGCCTATCACGGGCAGTGTTGGTTTGTAGTATATTAGGAATGTATATTGATGTAATATTGTAGTGTAAAGGTTACCTTAATTAGTCTTGTACACTTACCATATGTGTATAGTTAGAATTATGGTATAAGGTTTTAGAAGTAGAATAGAAATAAGATTCTCCTATTATGGAAATATGTAACTTGTATATATACATTTCAATTAATGAAAATAATCAAGGGGATTATTTCTTTCATCGTATCAAGAGTCTAGGTTAAGCAAAAATTTCTCTCCCAAATTTTTGTTGTTCCTCTCGGTCGAGACCCCCCCTCGGGTTTACCAAATTGTTCTTCCGCTCTCAAAATCTCTCTTACAAATCCCTCTTTCACCTCTTGTTCTTTCGTTAAGTTCACGTCAAAGAACACGTTTCACCCTGCCCTTGTTGTTTCTAACATCAAGAATTATATCACGTTAGTTCTTTAAATAGAAAACGTCAAATACGCGACATGGGCCGAGTTGTTCAAAATTCACCCTTGTTCGCATCAAGTCATCCATCACATAATCCCTGCGGCTCCTGATGATACAGAGGTGCCTAAACGCAAGGATGATCCTAAGTTATGAACAACCCTTGATGCCACTGCCCTTCAGTGGATATCCCCGTATATTACTCACCATTTTTCAGACATACCCCGGTCCCAAAATTCTCCAGCGGGCCCACTGCCCGCTGGCCCCACTGTTTCGTCACAATATCCCGTCACTGGATCAGTTCCAACGATTGGGCTAGTCCAGCCCAATTCTGGAACTGGTCCAGTTTCTGCTCAAGTTTACCGAGTTGGGCCAGTAGGCCTATTGCCTGTTGGCCAGTCCATCCTGAGCCCAGAAAATTCCCTAAATCCGCCCACTTCTTCCACGAGTCATAGACCAGTCACTCGTAGTCAACGGGGTGTTTTTACACCAAAAAGACATTTTAATTTACATTCGAATGTCTCTAAATCCCCCTTGCCCCGTAATCCTGTGTCTACCTTAAACGAACCGAATTGGAAAATTGCTATGACTGATGAATATAATGCTCTTATTGATAATAAGACGTGGGAGTTGGTGCCCCGTCCATCTGGTATTAATGTTATCAGGTCTATGTGGATTTTTGCGCATAAGGAGAATTCAGATGGGACATTTTCTCGACATAAGGCGCGGCTTGTGGGTGATGGTAAGACTCAGCAGGTTGGGATAGATTGTGGGGAGACTTTTAGTCCGGTGGTCAAGCCGGCTACTATTCGCACTGTGCTTTGCTTGGCTATTTCGAAGGCATAGCCTATTCATCAGTTAGATGTCAAGAATGCTTTCCTACATGGTGATCTCAAGGAAACAGTATTTATGGATCAGCCGTTGGGGTTCAGGGATCCCAACCATCCTCATCATGTTTTTTTGTTGAATAAGTCCTTATATGGGCTTAAGCAGTCACCACGGGCCTGGTATACAAGGTTTGCTGATTATGTTTCGACTCTTGGGTCCACTCACAGCAGGTCAGATAATTCGTTGTTCATCTTACGTCGTGGTTCGTCCTTGTCCTACATTCTGTTGTATGTGGATGATATCATTTTGACTACATCTTCCGATGCCTTACGCCAGTCTATCATGACTATGCTCAGCTCTGAGTTTGCTATGAAATACTTAGGGCCCTTGAGTTATTTTTTGGGGATTGCCGTCAATCGCCATTCAGATGGATTATTCTTGACTCAACGAAAGTATGCAGCTGAGATCATAGAGAGGGCTGGGATGTCATCCTGTAAGTCCACTTCCACTCCAGTTGATACAAAACCAAGCTTAGTGCCGCGACCGGCGCACCCTACGAGGATCCGACACGCTATCGCAGTCTTGCAGGGGCCCTTCAGTATCTTACCTTTACTAGACCAGATATTACGTATGTCGTCCAACAGATGTGTTTATTCATGCATGATCACATGATTGAGTACATGAATGCACTCAAACGCATCATTCGGTATATTCAGGGTACACTGGACTATGGTTTGCATTTATATTCTTCCTCGACATCCACACTTGTCTCCTACACGGATGCTGATTGGGGTGGGTGTCCAGACACCAGACGGTCTACGTCTGGCTATTGTATGTTCCTTGGCAACAACTTGGTCTCCTGGTCTGCAAATCGTCTGGCGACTCTATCCCGCTCAAGTGCCGAAGCTGAATATCGAGGGGTAGCTAATGTGGTCTCGGAATCATGTTGGTTACGTAATTTACTATTAGAGCTTCATTGTCCCATTCCGAAGGCAACCTTGGTGTATTGCGATAATATTAGTGCCATTTACCTTTCGGGTAATCCGGTTCAGCACCAACGCACTAAGCATATCGAGATGGACATACATTTTGTCCGCGAAAAGGTTGTTCGGGGTCAGGTACGCGTCTGTCATGTCCTATCAAGAGATCAAATTGAAGACATCTTTACAAATGGTCTTCCCTCGGTCCTTTTTGAAGATTTTAGGGACAATCTCAGCGTTCGAAAACTGCCCGCTATGACTGCGGGTGTGTGTTAAACAAGGTAATATATCCGTGATAAACACTTGGTATACATAGTGTATATCACGGGTACATTAGGAATGCTGAAGCCCATCTCGGCAGTGGCTGAAGCCCATCTCGGCAGTGGCTGAAGCCCATCTCGGCAGTGGCTGAAGCCCATCGCGGGCAGTGTTGGTTTGTAGTATATTAGGAATGTATATTGATGTAATATTGTAGTGTAAATGTTACCTTAATTAGTCTTGTACACTTACTATAAGTGTATAGTTAGAATTATGGTAGAATAAGGTTTGAGGAGTAGAATAGGAATATGATTCTCCTATTATGGAAATATGTAACTTGTATATATACATTTCAATTATTGAAAATAATGAAGCGGATTATTTCTTTCATTATCCCATGTGTAAGGATCAACAGCTAACTCATCTCACCTTTCGGAATGAGAACTTTGTAAGGAGAGGGTGATGGAAGCACTGGATCACTTCTCTAAGACAACTAGACTGAAAGCTAATATTGACAAGTCTAGTTTGTATGTTGTTGAGATCACTGAATCTATGAAGCAAAGACTATTGGGATTAACTGGATTCTCTATTGGATTCTTTTCCATGAGGTACCTAGGGCTTCCTTTATCCATAAAGAAATGGAATAAGATTGATTATCAACAGTGTCCGAAGATTACAGAGAGAATTAAATTTATCTCAACTAGACGTTTTGTCTTATGTTAAGAAGTTGCAAGTTATCAACTCCATTATATTTTTCGTGCATAACTTTTGGGTTGCAGTTTTCATCTTTCCCCAAAGTGTTGTGAAGGAAATGGATAAGAGGTGTAGAGCTTTCTTATGGGGTAGAACTGAGGAGAAGAGGAAACTAGCTTTGATAACATGGGATAAAATGTGTCAACCTCAAAGATAAGGGGGAGGGGGTTGAGCATAAAGTGCTGTAAGATCTGGAACATGGCAGAAATAGGTAAACTGATTTGGGTGTTGTTGAATAACAAAGAGCTCTTCTGGATAAAGTGGATCCATGACATATATATTGAAAGATGGAATAATTTCCCTTGGGGATTCCTTTCATTATTCACAATATATAGTTGTACAAGGTTGATTCCAAATATGGTACGAATCCTAACTTACCTTACAAAGGTTGATTCCTAATACAGTTAGAATCCTAAGTTACCTTAATTATACATCTACCATTATTACAAAATATACGGAGAATATTCTGAGAATATTCGCTAATACTCCCCCTCAGACGGAGCGGGAGGAGGCCGAATGCTAAGGCTGGATCGGAAGTCGGTGAAGAGCTGTCGCGGTAGTCCCTTTGTGAAAATGTCTGCATACTGATAAGAGGAAGGCACGTGTAAAATTTTGACCTGACCACGGGCAACCTTCTCTCGCACAAAGTGGATATCCATCTCAATATGCTTAGTCCGCGATGTTGGACCGGATTATGAGACATATAGATAGCGATATGTTGTCACAATAGACTATAGACGCCTTGCGCAATGGACAACGGAGCTCCAAAAGAAGATTTCGGAGCTAACGGATCTCGGCGACAACATTAGCAACTCCGCGATATTCGCCAAAGCACTCGAACGGGATATCGTGGCTGCCGCTTGGCGGACCATGAGATAAGATTATCCCCTAGAAATACACGGTACCACGAGGTGGAGCGACGTGTGTCGGGGCATCCCGCCCAATCTGCATCCGTGTAGGCTAGCAACTTGGTTGGGGCGAGAGGTGTATAGATGTAAACCAAAGTCTAGTGTGCCCTTAACATATCGATAATACGTTTGAGGGCGGCAAAATGGGACTCTCGGGGGTCGTGCACGAACGGACACACCCTGCCGAACGGCATATGCAATATCGGGCCTAGTGAATGTAAGATCGAAGAGCACCCGCTAGACTCCGATATAGAGTGGGATCGAAATCGGCGCACCGTCATTAGCACTAAGCTTGGATTTTGAGTCCACCGGAGTTGGCATAATTTTACAATTTGCCATCTTGGCCCTGTACACTATCTCTTCTGCATACTTACGCTGACACAAGAACATAGTGGCTGCAGATCTTGTCACCGATATACCCAAAATATAACTTAGCTTGCCCAAGTCAGTCATAGCAAATTCAGTTTTGAGTAGAGCAATGATTTCATTCTTCAACCCGTCAGATGAGGCAGTAAGAACAATGTCATCGACATATAATAGCAAATATGCAGTGCTGCTACCTCGGTGAAGCGGGAAGAGAGATGTATCACACCTGCTACATACAAAACCAATCTGCAGAAAGATACACGCGAACCGATCATACCAAGCGCGGGGTGCTGTTTCAATCCATACAATGATTTCCCGAGACGACACACAAATGCGGAGGCTGCGGGATGAACAAAGCCGGGAGGGTGATGCATGTACACGCCTCTTTCAAATCCCCATGAAGAAACGCATTCTTGACATCAAGTGATGAATCGGCCAATGCATGCCCATAGCAATACGACAATAGTCCGAATAGTGGCCGGTTTAACAACGGATGAATGTCTCACCACAATCAATACCCTCCTGCCGATTAGTGCCATTGGCAACTAGTCTTGCCTTATACCTCTCTAAGTCACCACTTGTCTTTGAACTTGTGACGAAATAGCCACATACACCGGATAACATTCACACCAAATGGTCTAGGTACCAAATCCCAAGTGTTCTCGCTTGGTTAAAGCGTTAAATTCCTCGCACATGGCCGCATTCCAATTTGAGTCCGGTTTTGCTAGTTTTGGATTTTTTGGAATGGGTGATAAGGTTTGTGTGGAGAGATTGAATTGAACCTTGGGTTTGAAGATCCCGTGTTGTGCACGAGTCTCCATGCGATGTGAGGGCGGTGGTGGTGGGTCGGGGCGTGAGGTTCTTTGGTCCACCGGTTCTGGACCGGTGGGCGGCGGTGTCGGCCGGTGGCGCGGGTGACTCGGCCGGGGGCTGTAGGGGTGAGCGAGGAGTCGGGTGGGGTGGTGCGGACGGTGGGACCGTCGAAACAGTGGGCTTCGTTGGTATAGATTTTGGATGACCGGGGACGAGACTTGGTTCATCGAGAAAGATGTAATCGGTGGTCGAAATTTACGGAGATTTGAAAAAGGAAAGGTTGTCTCGTCAAAGGTGACATGACGGGAGACGATGATTTTGCGAGTAGCAATGTCATAGCACAAGTAGCCCCGATGATTAGGAGATAGACCAAGGAAGACACATGGAAGAGTGCGAGGGGCAAGTTTGTGGGGTGCAGTGGAGGCTATGTTGGGGTAGCATAAGCATCCAAAAATACGTAGGTGATCATATGATGGCTGCCTACGGCATAAGATTTCTGTAGGAGTTTTGTTTTGAAGTGTGCTAGTTGGTAAAATATTTAGAAGGGATTCTACCATTTTGACAGCATAGACCCAAAAAGGCGGTGGTAGGCAGGCATGAAACAGAAGTGTGCGGACCATGTTATTGATGGTACGTATAATTCTTTCAGCCTTTCCGTTTTGGGAAGAAGTATAGGGACAAGAAAAACGGAAAACCATGCCTTGTTTAGAACAGAAATTGTGAAATGCCGAGTTATTAAATTCACGTCCATTATCACATTGGAATGATTTAATAGGTTTTTCAAATTGTGTCTTAATGAATTTTTGAAACTCGAGGAATTTTGCAAAAACTTGATTTGAATTTCGATGGGTAAATCCGGACAAAATGTGAAAAATCATCCAAGAATACTAGATAGAATTTATGACCCAAAGAGCTAGCAATCGGAGATGTCCACAAATCAACATGAACAATATCAAATGGAGAAAAAGTAACACTTTGTTTGATGACACAAAGGGAAGACGAGTATGTTTGCCTAGTGGACAAGAAAAACGGTGTTGGGCAATTTTCCCATTATTACATTGAATACGCTTAGAAGTCCTAAGAAAAGTAAAAGCGGGTCTCCGGGGTGTCCGAGGTCTTCTTGCTTCTTGTCCGGTGGTTGGCTGCTCATCCGATCCGATCCACCGGGTGCGTTGGCCCTTTCCGCGGCCCTTGCCTTTGTTGTTGCGACCTCTCGCCGCCACGACCTCCGCCACTCTGCTCTGCTCTGCTTTGGAACTTCTGGGCTAGCTGGTCGCAGTGTTGCCATCCGTCAACGGCTAACGCCTTTTGATTATGTTCCTCTTGTTTAGCACGTCTAGTTTCTTCCAACAATAGTTGTGAACGTGCCTGTTGAAACTTGGGAGAGGATCGGCTTGTTGAATCATTGTTGCGAGTGTGTCATATTCACCTTTTGGTAAACCCGCAACAAGTTGAAGCACCATCTTGGTTTACGAAACGAAGTCCCGACGTTGGATAGTTGATCGGTTATGAGTTTCGATTGCTTACAATATTCGGACATGTTGTTAAAATTCTCGAGGCGGGTATTATTGAATTGCTCTTCCAAATATACGGCCCGAGTATTTTTATTGTCTGAAAGATTTCTTCTAGCCGGACCCAAAGTTCACGTGCCGTAGCACCTTTTGTTTTCATGATAGTGCACAACGGGTCTTTGGAGATGGTGCCGTAGATCCATTGTTTGACGATGGCGTCAAGACAACGCCAGTTTGAGTCGTAACATCGGTGGGACGAGGAGCGAGATTCGTCAATATGATCGAGCACGTTGTATGCACATGCATGAATGTAGAATAGTTCCATCCACATGGAATATTGACGATCTTCTTGGTCAAGAATTATAGGGATAAAATTCTTGATGTTGTTAACGGCGAATGCCGGATGAAAGAAGATGCGACCGAACGTTGAGAGGGGTTGTCAATTGTGCCGGTGGATGAACCGGAATTTGGGGGGAAGACATGGTTGCCGCTGCCGAGGGAAGGGAGTTTTACGGTTTGGCCGAGAAAGAGAGGAAGAAAGCAGAATTTTTTTTTTTCCTGCGAAATCAGAAAGAAAATTGCTAATTTCGGCCAAGAATAAGGAAGAGGAGGGATTTAGGTTTTAGGCTCTTGATACCATGAAAGATGGAATAATTTTCCTTGGGGATTCCTTTTATTATTCACAATATATATAGCTGTACAAGGTTGATTCCTAATATGGTACGAATCCTAACTTACCTTACAAAGGTTGATTCCTAATACAGTTAGAATTCTAAGTTACCTTAATTATACATCTACCATTATTACAAAATATACGGAGAATATTCTGAGAATATTCGCTAATATATATGAAAAAGGATGTAAGTTTCTGGGACTACACAAACTGTAGTTGGTACTGGAAAGAATCAACAAACTCAAACTGGGCATGAAGAACTAGTATAATGATGATAAGTATGTTCTTACTTCTACTGGCAAGTACTCTATCACTAAGAGCTACTTAGCCATGGTAGATGTAGGGCCAATTCTGGACACAAATGGCCTGATATAGAGTAAAGTCTTACAGCCAAAGCATAGATTCATAATGTGATTAATGTGTTATGTGTGATATGCAAGCCCCTGAAGAGCTTAAGCACATGTTCTTAGATTGTAATTGGGCTGAGTAATTGTGGCAAACAGTACAAGACTGGACTCATCTTCCAATACCCAGGTTAGACTTATCTGTTGCATTGCAGAAGATTAAGCAGAAGCATTGGACCAGTTTTAAGAAGGAGATAGCTGCAACTGTGTTGAGAGCTATAGTTTACTACATCTGGACACTGAGGAACTGAAAGATTTTTAAAGGATACACTATAAATACTGATTTTGTAGTAGAGCAACTTAAAAACTATAATTAGAGAAAGAATATACATGTTTAGAGGATCCAGGAAGGCAAGAAAATATGAGTGGCTCATTGAGAAACTTTGTAATTAGTTTTTGAGACTTGATAATGTCAACACCCTTCCTGGAAGGTGGTTGAACATCAAGTGCTCCTTAGGTGTATGCAGTTTTGTTTGTTAGGGCAATATTTACTGTTTATTACCCAAAAAAATAAATATAAAAAGAGATACTTTTTTTTAAAAATAGAATAAAAGAAAAATAAGACATTTCAATTGAAATAGTTGAAGTATATATATATATATATATATATATATATATATATATATATATCACAATTCAAATGGTAATTATATTATGTTATACATACTTTTAATTTAAGTCAACAAGATCTTCTTTTTTATATATTTTAAAATTCTGTACCAAGTAAAATAAGGACAACATAAAATTGAAACAGCGGAGTATATAAGGTACGTATTCTTTTCCATCTTCTTTGTTATGAATCTATGATGTTGTCTTTCAAAAGTCAATTTTTTTTAGGTTAATGCTAAATGATTACTAGTCACTTGCCCACATGAACCTATGATATTGTCTTTCATAAGTCAAATCTTTTTAGGTTAATTGCTAGACAATTACTAGTGACTTAGTTTGCCCCAAATTAAATGTTATCAACTGGAGTAACAAATATGGCATCAAAATTAACTGACTACTTTTCTTGGTAAGTTGGTACAGTATCTGTCCAAATATAATCAATCTCAAGAACGTACTGGGGACAAATCTATATAGAGTGAATCATCAAAGCCGAGTACATTTTAATTAAATCATGTACAACATATTGACCCACCTAACCTATATATATGGTGATACAATATATATTGGACACGAATCACCATTATAATCACAAATTTTCAATTTTAATTCATGGAGACTGGGTGTCAACCAATTTTTAACCCTCAATAATGTCAACATGGTCAGTTGCCCTCTAGCCAATAGCCCAACTGAATAGTACATTGCTACGAACGTTGAGATTTTCTTTCGAAGGTGAGATATTCTTTATGACTGCTGAAATGATTGGACGAAAGTAAAGATTAATTGATTTAATACCGAATTGCAGATTTTTATAGACGAAGTTAATTTCTCAGAAATCCAATCATACAAATTTACGGTGTAAACCCAGCTAGAACAAATTTATGGTTCAACACATAGTGATACTCAACCTTATATATATTATAGTTATTCTAACATAACCAAACTTTTAATCTTTAATTTAAATACAGAATGGGGAAGTTGATTGAGAGCTCTGAGATTAGCATAACTAGCTGACACTACTAGAAATAAAGGTTTTTCCCACCAACAGAGAGAAATTTATGCTATAACATATGATTTTCTCACCTCATTTCAACCGAATTAATTAATTGGGAAAACACATGGTGGAAAACGAGTTCTCATTAAAACACTGGAAAACTTCGTAATTTTTTCGTGTGAAGATATTTATTGAAAAATAACCACGGTACATTTTTCCAGTGAAAATCAGTAGAAAATTAAAGATTTTTTTAGTAGTGTGAGTCCCTCCTTAAACAACACAATCATTAACGAGTGGAGTACTAAAATCACAAGGACAAAAGGTATCACAACAATAAATATTTTTCATCACCGAATTTTTATATCAAATCATTGAAAGGTAACCACAAAGGTAAGTTGAGAGTTCAAAAATTTCCAAAAAATTAAAGCTATTTAATAGTCGAAAATAATCTATGACAAAGTATGAAGAGTTGAAGGGGCAAACCCTAAAAAATAATCGTGTAAAGTGTACAACAACATATCCAATAAAATCCGACAAAGTGAAGTCGTCAATGGTGTAAGGCGTGAAGTAACAAATAGTTTTAGGGGGCTGTAATGCCTCTAATTTTGACATAAATTATTCCATTTCAAATCAATAGAAAAGAGTGATTAGATAAATCTACCTCAGAATCTAAGGAGTTAAAGGAGGTAGTTAATTAAGTCATTCTACATTTAATTTCTCTTATTATTAAACCTAATCTTACTTTTTAAATGATAAAAAGGGAAGAAAGAAATCATTGTCTCTTTTGTTAATACTAACACTGTTCGCATGCGCTCCTTTGTCCCCATTACAATCAAACTTTGTCTTCAACTAACACCTTTAGGAGATTATTTGTGTTTCTTAATACAAAATCTAGTGATTGGAATGTTTAGACATATACTCATTCTGGTCCTACAAGCATGTGCTCGAAGAGGATATGTTTTCAGTATTTCAGGTTTTATTTTGATCAGTTATTGAGGTCAAGATAACTTACTGTAAAAGAATTGAGGTCAAGATTACTTGCTGTAAAAGAATAAGATGATGTCAAACAGAAATAGTAAAATAATTGTCTAAGAATAATGTAATATTTTTCCCATCATTTCCTTCCATGGTACATATACCAAAATTACAAAAGTAAATTAAGGTAATGAATAAGATATGACATGCTAAAATCAAGTCTTCTAATCTATTCTAATTCTCCCTACCATATACATAAGATATTACATTTAATACAATAATCATAATTAATAATTGGAATATTACTAATAATGATTATGATTCTATCACTCCCCCGCAGTCGAAGCGGGAGGGAGTCGAATGCTGAGACTGTTCCGGAAATCTTCAAAGAGTATCAACGGAAGACCTTTAGTGAAGATATCCGCAATCTGGTAGCATGATGGGACATGTAAGACACACACTTGTCCGCGAGCCACCTTTTCATGAATAAAGTGAATAACTAGTTCGATATGTTTAGTGCGTTGATGGTTCACCGGATTCCCTGAGAGATAGATAGCACTGACATTATCACAGTATACCAATGTGACTTTCAGAATTGGACAATGGAGTTCTAGGAGCAGATTCCGAATCCAGCATGATTCTGACACTACATTGGCGACCCCTCGGTATTCTGCTTCGGCACTAGAGCGAGACAGTGTGGCTTGTCTTTTGGAGGACCAAGAAACCAAGTTATCTCTAAGAAAATACCATAACCAGATGTATAGCGTCTGGTGTTTGGACATCCACCCCAGTCTGCATCTGTGTAGGACACAAGGGTAGATGTCGATGATGGGTATAAGTGCAACCCATAATCTAGAGTTCCCTGAATATATCTCACAATCCGTTTGAGTGCATGCATATGATCATCCATCGGATTATGCATGAAGAGGCATACTTGTTGCACAACATAGGAAATATCTGACCTGGTGAATGTAAGATACTGTAAGGCCCCTGCAAGGCTGCGATAATGTGATTGATCAACAAAAGGCTTGCCAGAGGATGCACTCAATTTGGATTTGGTGTCTACTGGTGTTGCGGATGGTTTGCAAGAGGACATTTCAACTCGTTCAACAATCCTCGTTGCATACTTCTTTTAGGATAAAAATAATCCACCTGCATGACGTGTCATTGCTATGCCTAGAAAGTAGTGAAGTGGGCAGAGATCTTTCATTGTAAATTCTGAGGCAAGTTATGACATGATGGACTTGGGAAGAGCATTTGATGAGGCTGTTAAGATTATATCATCCACATATAACAAAATATAAGCAATATTATTACCTTGTCGATAGATAAATAGTGAGTTATCAGAACGGCTGTTAGAAAATCCAATGTGTGCAACAAAATCCGCAAACCGCTTGTACCAGGCTCGGGGAACCTGTTTAAGCTCATAGAGTGATTTCTGGAGTAGGCATACATAATTTGGATATATGGAGTCCCGATATCCCAGTGGTTGATGCATGTACACTGTTTCATTCAGCTGGCCATGAAGAAAAACATTTTTGACATCCAATTGATGGAGAGGCCAAGACTTTGAAAGAGCCAAACTGAGGACCATCCTTATAGTTGCTGGTTTCACCACCGGACTGAATGTCTCCCTGCAATCAACACCAACCTGTTATGTCTTTTCATCACCTATAAGACGGGCTTTATGCCTCTCAAAAGTACCATCAGATTTTTCCTTGTGACTGAAAATCCACATAGACCGAATTATATTGGTATTAGGAGGACGAGGTACTAACTCCCACGTCCTATTTTTAATAAGAGCATTAAATTCATCATCCATAGCCATTTTTCAATTCGGGTCAAGGAGTGCAGACGCAGGATTGCGAGGTAAAGGTGATTTTGAGACTTGGGTGTGTAGGCTATATTTGGTGTTGAGTTTGATAATGCCATGTTGACTACGGGTGACCGGACGATGGGTTGAATTTGAAAGTGGGTCGGAGGGTGGGATAACGCTTGTCGGCGGTGGTGGGGGGGCTTTGGGCTTTGGCCTAAGCTACTGCCAGGAACCGATACAACACTGGGCAGTAGGTCAATTGGACGAGGCCCAGTTCGCTGAGCATTGTGCTGCGATTGGGCCACTGCCTGTGTTCAAGAAGAAATTGGGCCCAAAACAGATGGTCCAGCACGCTGGGCATCAGTGACTTGCGACTGGGCCATTATTTCATGGGCCGAACTTTGTGGACGAGACAAAACAGTGGGTCCGGGATGGGACGAAAAAATATGAGACAAATACGGGGGCAATCCATCATCCAAAAATAAATAGGTGGAGGGTCCGGACTTGTGAATTTTGCCAAACGAGAAATTTATTTCATAAAAAAGGACATGACGACTCACAATTATTTTATTGGAGGAGATGTCATAACACATGTATCCCCGATGATTAGACAGGATATCCCAAGAAAACACAAGGTGTGGACCGGGGTTGGAGTTTATTGATTGTGGTGGATGGAAAAAGAGGATAGCATAAACATCCGAATACCCGTAAATGTGTACATGAGGGGTCCCGCAAAATAGAGTATTTAGAGAGGAGCTTTGTAGGATAGGTTCTTGTGAGGGAGTATGTTCAATAAATATGTAGCCATATGTAGCGCATGATGCAAAAATGAGGGTGGTAATGAGGCACGGGCAAGGGAAGTTCGAACAATGTTATTTATGATTCAGATTTTTCGTTCGGCCTTTCCATTTTGCGAAGAGGTGTGTGGACAAGAAAGCCGAAAATTCAAGCCATAAGAGTTACAAAAATCCCAAAACTGCCGATTATCAAACTCCCTACCATTATCACATTGGATATTTTTTATTTCCCGTTCAAAGTGAGTTCGGATGAATGCTCGAAATTTTAGAAATGTGGAAAAGACATGTGATTTTTTAGACAAGGAAAAATTCCACAAAAAAATTGAGTAATCATCTAATAATAGCAAGTAATACCGATGACCTGAAGAGCTCAAAACGGGTGAGGTCTAAATATCACAATGTATAATGTCAGATGACAATAAAGTGCATGAATTGGATGAAGTAAATGGCAATTGAACATGTTTACCCAATGGACATGAACGACATTTATCCAAAGTCCTTTTTTTAATACAAGAAATAAAATTATTGTTTTTGAGAGAGGCTAAAACAGATGCCCCCAGATGCCCCAAACGGTCATGCCATAATGATTGGTTTAAAGCTGTAAAAGTATATGGTAACTTGGATTGTTGAATGAGTGAAGTAATTGGATATAACTCCCCTGACTATCACATCTCATTAGGATTGTCCCCGTCTGAAAATCCTTCACGGAAAATCCAAAAGGGTAAAAAACAACAGATACCCAATTATCAATAGTAAATTTTCTAACAGATACCAAGTTCTTAATTAATTGTGGGGCATTAAACACATTCTTTAAGGTTAGTGGTGGATTGGGGAGTGATAATTTAGTAGACCCATAACCTCATATTGGAATAGAATGGCCATTTCCGACAATTATACCATAATTTTTGCTCAAATTAAAATAAGATGAGAGGTTACCTTGAGAGGACGTCATATGAGACGTGGCACCTGAGTCCATATACCAATTGCCATCGGGTGTGTTGAGTCCAATGGTGTGCATGGCGGACACGATGTCTGTTGGGCTGGTCATCATCGAATGGGCCTCCTACCACTGGTTCGGCAGAGGCCCATTTCCGCCTGGATTGGGAATTGCTCATGTTCTGGGCCCATAACTAGTTGGCCCAACACTGTCTGGCCTGACAGATTGCACACCGCTGGGTCAAAAAATGGGCCTGGCCTAGTTTCCAGTTGGGTAGGGGCACGATGGCACTGTCTATGGTCACTTGTAGGCCCACTGGGCTGCCACTGTTGCTGTCCACTGGAATTCTGCCTGTCGGAATTTCCACCACCGCCACCGGAATTCCGATGACCTCCATTTTTATTATTTTCGTGATTTCCACCCTAATTTTTATTACCATTTTTTCCTTTTTGTCCCCGATTTTGTTGTGTGGGTTCATAAGGTATAGTACCGTAATTTGTTGGAGTAGCAATCATGGCGGAATTTGAAATGGTGGCGGCTTTTTTGGCGAAGCTCGCTTCTTCAAGAATAAGCATCGATCGTGTTTGATAAAATAATGGGAGGGATTGCTTTGTCAGATGAGTGTCCCCACACCACTATAAGCGTCGGTAAGACCAGGAACCATTTGCAAAACCAAGCGATTGTTGGTAACCGGCTAACCAACATTTTTAAGTTGATCCGACAAGACTTTAAGGCATTGACAATATGTCGATGCATTTGGAAAATACGCCATATCAATGGTGGAGAATTCTTGTTCTAACGTAAAGGCGCGAGAATTTTTGTTGTCTTGAAAAATGTCCTACAATCGATTTCAAGCCTCCATGACTGTAGAATCTGGTTCCATTATTGTGTGTAACAAGTCCGAAGAGATTGTTGCGTAAATCCAAGATAGAACTCTGGCATCAAGAGTTTCCCGGAGTTCTTTGTCATCATCCTTCAACTCCTTTCTTTTGCCATTTTCCGGTGGGATTATATGATGAATTACCCGGTGAGAACGACAACAAATTTTAAACAATTCAGCCCAAGTTGCGTAGTGGACATTTTCCATCTCCAGGGTGATGGAAACATGTGTTTTAATGTTTGAAACGGTAAGGGCTGGATGGAAATTATTTTTGGAGTCAGACATGGTTGATTGAAATACACAAAGTTGGACAAGAAAATATGGAGAACAATTATGGAGATGAAAAAGAGAAGAACAAGTGATAGAAAAATCAGTGGGGATGGTGGGGAGGTGGCCGAATTTTTGGAGGTTAATTTTTTAGGGTAAAATCTCTTCCTAATCTCTTGATACCATGTAAGAATAATCTAATATTTTCCCCATCATTTCCTTCCATAAGATGTGGTACATATACCAATATTACAAGAGTAAATTAAGGTAATGAATAAGACATGATAAGCTAAACTCAAGTTTTCTAATCTATTCTAATTCTCCTACCATATACATAAGATATTACATTTAATATAATAATTATAATTAATAATTGGAATATTATTAATAATGATTATGATTCTATCAAATTGAAAAAGTGCACTATCTTAACGTTGATTGGAAAATAAAACAGTTGAAAAGTGGAGGTTTAAGTAATATGAATCTCTTTTTGTTAATTAATATATAGGCTGATTTGCTTAGAGCCTAACAAAAGGTAAATTTAAATAATTACCGAGGGACGTAGCAAGATGGATGATATTTCAATTCTTAATAAATGAATTTGGATTTCGAGCACTAGGGTGTAGAAACCCTATTTAAAAAGTTTTTTTTTTTTCCATTAATGATCTCTACTCAATGTGACTTTGAATTAATTAAGCAATACCAAATATCATGGTTATAAGTAAAACGTAAAACTAGACAAACAAACTTTCCCAAATTGATGGCATCAAGTTCTCATCTATAGTTTTCTTTAATGCCCTCTTTTTTATTAGAGAAGTGGGATATATTAATTTTAAACGAAAATCTATAAATTTCTTATTCATTATTCTTCATAAAAAATAAGAGAATTATTAAAAAATAAAACGAAATTATAGTTCTGAGTTCATGACTTGATTACCTCATGATCTGAACTTGTCCATTTGATCCAACTAATAATTCAGAGAAGCTCACTATTCATTCGTCATTGTTTACATCTTGATTAATAATTAATATTTGAACACTCGATTATCCACTCATATAACAAACAAAGGTGAGTACTGGTTACCCGCAAGGGTAGCTAAGTTGGTGTAGCATTAGAGCGCGTGACCGCAAGGTTCCCCTGCATAAATCTTCTTGGTTAAGCCTTGTTGGTATTTTTTCTATGTACTTTATAAAGCAGTACGGGAAGTAATAACTATTACAAATGTTCGAAAGGATAAATAAATGGTCAATCTTCAAAACTGCCGCAAGGGTGTTGTGTCTTGAATCTTGATCACCTAGCAAAGCCAACGTTGAGAACTGCCGCAAGCTTGTTGTGTCTTCAATCTTGATATCCTGAAATCAAGAAATAACTAAATCTGGACGGTTACAACGTTGTGTGTTGAGTCGAGGATAGCCCTCTATCCTTAAGACAAGATTGCCCCGTATATATGCTTTTACGTTAGCGGGCAATAGTCTCCCAAGATAAAACAACACTATAATCTCAACACTACAAAGCCAATAGGTTGAGCCTGTCGAAGAAAACAAATATGACTCGACTTGCTGGAGATATGGAATAGGAAGGAAGAGTATCTCTCTACTCTTCTCTTTTGTCTCTGTGTATATAGTGTGTCTCTGTAGTGTATATCTTGTGTATATGTGTGGGTTTGCTCACTGATTTTCGTCACAATTTTCTCGCACGATTTTCGTCACGATTTTACTGCCTATTTTTCGTTCGGTTTTCTGGTCATTTCTTGCTTACATTTTACAGCCAAATGAAGCTCAATATATAGCATGGAGGAGGGGGTGATCAATCGCCCAAACATGGCTGTTAAAGGCCATTAGGAGGGCTGTAAATGGCATGTTAAATGCCATTAGTGAGGCCGATTTAAGGTCTTGAAGGAGGTCGCTCAATTGCCCAACTAATGGGTGTTAATGGAGAATTAATCAGCCAAGTAATGGCTGATTAATGCTCCAAAATTGCAGTCCAACGGCCTTCCGTCACCTTCCCAGAAACTATGAGGACCAAACTGTAAATATTGAAACTTCAGGGACCAAACTGTACATATAAAAGAATTCTGGTCCAAACTGTACATATGAAACTTCAGGGATCAAACTGTACATTTGGCAGAGTTCTCTGGTCCAAAAAGATAATATTAGACAGGCCCACAGGCCCACAGGCCCACGACCCACGACCCACGACCCGTGACCCGTGACCCGAGCCCGAGACCGGACCGGACCGGACCGGACGGGACGGGACGGGCGGGCGGCGGCGGCGCGCGTGTGGGCTTAGCCTTGAACCCAAGCACATCTAGGTCTTCCCTCCTTTAAACACATGGGATACCCCTTGGGGATCCAAACCCTTTACCACATTAGAGACTTATATAGAGAGCAATTCTTCCTATTCCCACCGATGTGGTAGATTTGTCCCACACCACATTTCCATGTCTCAAACACCTTACTTCGTGAACCAATATCTCTTTCATTTCTCAACGAAATTAGACGATACTTGGCCCTACGGTCATCTACTCACTTCGTAGATCATGCATGTGTAAAGAGACCAGGTCTCCAACATACGGAACACTAGTGTTTAATTCATCAAAGATGGGTGGACGCATCTCCCCGCCAAAGGCTAATTTCCAACAATCCCCTCTATGAAAGAGAGATTGTGGCGCACGCACAAGGTGCCTACATTTCAGCAATCTTTCAGCGAAAAGATATTGCATCAGGAGAGGTAGCTTACGCTTTGAACCTTCCCTAGTTGAATACCATCGGACTTACTTATTTGCGCGGTGAACGTGATGTCTTGAACCGTCGGTGTTTAGTGTAAGCCAAGACAACGATATCAACACAATAACTCTTCTTATTCATTTTCCTTCTTACGTTTAAATCCGTTGTGGCCATGGACACACTTGGATTCTTAAGTGCGTTCATTTGAGTCGGCCATCCTCGCACTTAAATAGGTGATCTCCTACAAGGTATCCTCGCTATACCCCACTTCACAAGTGTTAGGAATCATTAAAAGTTCCACAACCTTAACCTCAACCGTTTGAGGATCTTTTAAAAAGTTTGGAAGCTTAACCTTTACCCACCATGCGGCGGCACTTTAATGTCTATCGCGGGAACGACTTTGGATTCATGTTTCCGTACAGAAATCATCATCCGAAGTGCTTCTTGCTTCCACCGAAGCGCTCAACTGAACCTTTTGCCGCTTAGTTTTCCCATTGAACCAAATTCTTGGGATCTCCAATCAGTATGGTTGGGTTTCCACCGCAAAGGTTCGTATTGTTTGGGTTTTAAGCCAATTCCCCTAGACAGGCAGAACACTTGATCTCCGGGTAGTCCCTTAGTTAGTAAACAAGGATGTGACACCCGTGATGATCAATCGCCATACGGTCTTATGTCTCCGACAGATCCTGAAAGATATGTCCAGACGCCGTCATCCGTGTCCTTCCTGAAGCCGACCGGCTAGCCATAATGTATAACTGCTGAAGACACGGGTATCTCCCAATAAGGGACGTCCTCTAAGGAGCCGTGAAGTTACTCAACTTCTTTCATGCTTTGTATAAAGCGATAAACTCCGATTCCATCATGAATCGGCCGATGCAAGTTTGCTTAGAGGATTTTCCAAGACCCACCATACACATTTGCTTGTGGCTTTGGTGTTCTTCAGATCGATGTCCATTTTGCATCACTTGTGTTCTCCCAGAACCGCTGGACATCCAGAATACTATAATCCGTAGATAAGCGAATAATTCAGATATCGTCATATCTGACTTAACGCCTTCTATTGATCATGTATTAAGATCATCAGTGAACCTTAGTTCAACTGATCTGTTTGTAGGACGATACCAGGTCGGTTGTAGTGTGTACAATACATTGAACTACACATGACACATGTGCATATCGCTCCTTGATAATGGGTGCACCATGATTCCAATCGGTTCTATGATTCATATCCATTGGTGGCTTCAACGAGGCTGTCTACTATCGACCGATCCGTTAGATGTCTTAGAAATCCAATTCCTAAGATGTCATCTGTGATACCCATATCTTTCATATCGAGACTTTGTTTCAATATGACTTTTACTTTCAGGCTTTGTTGATTCTCCAACCGTTGGCTTTCTAATTTCGAGTCAATGTTTCGTGGTCGATTCATTGTTTCTTTTTTATCGAAACTTTCGGGACCAAAATGTAAACATTTCAAGGACCAAAATGAAAGTTCGGAAGAAGCCCAACGATTCAAAAATCAACTCGATTCTCTTCTTTCAACTCTACGGTTGGGAAGGCTAATTCAATACCCATGCCATGTAAGATTACAATGGCCCTGGATGTGAAGCTACTCACGGGGGGAGCACTTTTTACAACCCAAAGGTTCTTTTCCCGGAGGAAGATCAACCATTACACAAGTATGGTTCTATATGATGAAATATATTTCTCTCTTTAGCTTCTTTCCAAAGCAGCGCTTTTGGAGATAACAATTATTTGTTAATTGTCAATGGTTTATTCTCAACCATACAAGCTAGAAGGTATGGAACAAGTCTTTGTCCCCTCTTTGCTCCTTCTCGGTTCAACATCTAGAATCCCTGAGTTCTGCAGATCTGGAATATTTATTAAGTTCCGGATAGCCAGCAACTTTCGAGTCTTGTAGATACGGAACGTCTAGTTCCGGACAGTCAGGCCCTCGCGGGTTCTTGTTAACCTTGAGCAATTACTCCTTTTTCCTATTTCAAGGAAAGTTATCTTCAAAGAATTCAACATTCTTTTACGTCAAGAGGCGATCAGTACTACTGTTATTTGCAGATCCAGTGGATATGCACTCTACAGTCTTAGGTACAACTTGACCTGTTTCGGTATTCCAACTTTTATCAAGCCACCCCACATAGTTTGGGCGTATGACTTTGCGCTTGGCTAACACCGTTGGACTGAGGTGAGAAATGAACAGTCGTTTAATGAACGATGCTTCACATTCTCCCCCTCTATCACTACGAATTTCTCAATCCGTAGGCTTAGTTGATTTTCAACTTCTGTTTTGTAGCGCTTATCCGCTTCAACAACTTCATCTTTGCTTTTCAACAAACAAAGGATTACATACGTTGTACCATCATCAATGAAGGTCACAAAGTACTTGTCTCCCCCCCTCTATTTTGTATGAACTTTAAATCACCCAAGTAGGTGTGACTAAGTTCTAGAGGAGCGGTGCTTCTTTCGCTATTCCCTTGACGGAATTTGGAAAGGTGACTTTGCCTCTTCATCTACCTCACATTTATTTTGAGGTTTTATGTCGACAGTAGGCAACAATTTCAACATCGTTAGCTTTTGAATGACTTGCTATTTAACGTGTCTTAATCTATGATGGAATAGATGCACGGATTACAAATATATCATTCATTTAGCTACAGACGTACTGTACCATTCTTAGTTATTACAGACCTGTTGGACTAGTCTCAAACCAGCTTGACCAACAGCGTCCCTTAAACCAAGTTAGGAATATGTATCACCTCATCTTTGAGTGATCCCAATCCATGAAGTCCTATTGAGGACAACCTCTCCAACCCCTTCTACTTTAGAGGTGGTGTTGCTTCACATGAACAACCTCTTACCCGTGGTTAGGGCGTAACCGGATCATATGTGATCCGGATATTACAGCCCACTCCGGTTGCTTTGGCGGCAGTGAGTGTCCAATTTCTTTTCTGCCTTTTCTTTAGGCCTTCGATCATTTAAGACACGGAAACTCGGCCCACCACACTAGGTGTCCTTTACTTTTCCTATGAAATGAATTACGGCCCCACTCCGGTCGCCGGAGGCTTTATATGACCGAGTGTCCAATATCATCATATCAAAAGAATTTTGGCCCACTCCGGTCGCCGGAGGCTTTGTATGACCGAGTGTCCAATATCATCCTATGAAGGATCTTCGCCAAATAGTATGACGGGTTCTACATCTTTAACTTTTAGACTCCTTCCGTTAAGATTGGTGCCCGAGATAATTCTTGGCGCTTACTTAAGAGTGGTAACGGTTTTCGCACGATTAGTGGATCTTTCTCCATCGTATGTGCGAACCTACTTTACACACTTTTAATCACTACACTTAAAAGAACGGATCTTTTTAAGTCGTTTACAAAATCCAATCTTTAAACGGAAAGGAAGATGAGATTAAACTTCGATTTGTTAAAGCGTAAGGAATATAAATTATTTTCATATTCCTCCTTACTTTAATCCATTTTTAATCGGACATAATTTAATCTTTATTCTTGACAAGTAAGTTGTTGGTATTTTTTCTATGTACTTTATAAAGCGATACGGGAAGTAATAACTATTACAAATGTTCGAAAGGATAAATAAATGGTCAATCTTCAAAACTACCGCAAGGGTGTTGTGTCTTGAATCTTGATCACCTAGCAAAGCCAACGTTGAGAACGCCGCAAGCTTGTTGTGTCTTCAATCTTGATATCCTGAAATCAAGAAATAACTAAATACGGACGGTTACAACGTTGTGTGTTGAGTCGAGGATAGCCCTCTATCCTTAAGACAAGATTGCCCCGTATATATGCTTTTACGTTAGCGGGCAATAGTCTCCCAAGATAAAACAACACTATAATCTCAACACTACAAAGCCAATAGGTTGAGCACATCGAAGAAAACAAATATGACTCGACTTGCTTGGAGATATGGAATAGGAAGGAAGAGTATCTCTCTACTCTTCTCTTTTGTCTCTGTGTATATAGTGTGTCTCTGTAGTGTATATCTTGTGTATATGTGTGGGTTTGCTCACGATTTTCGTCACAATTTTCTCGCCGATTTTCGTCACGAGTTTTACGCCTATTTTTCGTTCGGTTTTCTGGTCATTTCTTGCTTCGTTTTACAGCCAAATGAAGCTCAATATATAGCATGGAGGAGGGGTGATCAAGCGCCCAAACATGGCTGTTAAAGGCCATTAGGAGGGCTGTAAATGGCATGTTAAATGCCATTAGTGAGGCGATTTAAGGTCTTGAAGGAGGTGCTCAATTGCCCAACTAATGGTTTGTTAATGGAGAATTAATCAGCCAAGTAATGGCTGATTAATGCTCCAAAATTGCAGTCCAACGGCCTTCCGTCACCTTCCCGAAACTATGAGGACCAAACGTAAATATTGAAACTTCGGGGACCAAATCGTACATATAAAAGAATTCGGTCCAAACTGTACATATGAAACTTCGGGGATCAAACTGTACATTTGGCGAGTTCTCTCCCAAAAAGATAATATTAGACAGGCCCACGACCCACGACCCACGACCCGTGACCGAGCCGAGACCGGGCCGGACCGGACGGACGGGACGGGCGGCGCGGCGGCGCGCGCGTGTGGGCTTAGCCTTGAACCCAAGCACATCTAGGTCTTCCCTCCTTTAAACACATGGGATACCCCTTGGGGATCCAAACCCTTTACCACATTAGAGACTTATATAGAGAGCAATTCTTCCTATTCCCACCGATGTGGTAGATTTGTCCCACACCACATTTCCATGTCTCAAACACCTTACTTCGTGAACCAATATCTCTTTCATTTCTCAACGAAATTAGACGATACTTGGCCCTACGGTCATCTACTCACTTCGTAGATCATGCATGTGTAAAGAGACCAGGTCTCCAACATACGGAACACTAGTGTTTAATTCATCAAAGATGGGTGGACGCATCTCCCCGCCAAAGGCTAATTTCCAACAAGCCTGTCACACATGGCTTGCCAAGTATGGTTAATCGGCTGACGTGGTTTGCAGGCTATTGCGTCAGTCCGGGGTTTACCTTGTGCGCACTCGAGAGAGTAGCGGCTACGGGTTCTTCATCAAAAAAAAAAAAAAAAGGGTGAGTACTGGTTGTGTCAATTGTGCGCAGGTCACTTTTTTTTTTCATTTCCTTTTTATTTGGTCAACCAAAAAATATTAATTGATCATACTATTATACTAATAGGAGATTTTTTTTCAATCTATTCTCAAATTGTAAAAGAAATTCCGTTTTTAATTTCCATGAGCAAAGAGTCCACAGTAACGCTTTCTGAGTTCTTATGTTGTACTCCCGTCTAAAAATTATTTATCTTTTTTTATTTTACAATATTAATTAAGAGAAGTATTTGATTTACTTTATTCTTATTTATGTATAAGTTATAATTTCTTTTCATTAAATATTTATATTATTTATGTATTATATCCATTAATGACAAAATTCTACCAATGATAAAATAGAGAAAAAATAATTAATTATGTCTTGAACTTCTAAAACGATAAATAATTTGAAATAACTATTTTTAGTAACAACAATAAATAATTTGAGACGGAGGGAGTACAGTTTTAGGCTGGAAATTAATTCTTGGAGAAATAAAAGCAAAAACATTGAAGAAATATTTCTGGAATTCGATTTTCATAAACAAGGATTTTCGACCGGTGCAAATTCAACACCACTGACGAAAATACATGAAACCAATACACAAAATTTAAACTCAACCCCCCAAAAAGTTACAAGGGGTTCCTTTCTATTCACAGTTAAATTTTAGCTATTCGCTTGATTTGCTAGATCCAACCCTCTTCGAACTTGGTGCACAGCGAGAACTTAGTACATCAAAAATTGTCTATCAAATGGTCAAATCAACTCAATTTGAGTTTTGAGAAATTAGAGAGAAGAAATCACCTTCATCACAAGGAATAGTAATTCCCATATCATGATTAAATCCAAATTCTTCTTCAGCCCTTCGAAGCAACCTTTGAAATCCACGATGTGTCAACCAAGAAACAGAAATTATATATCTACTCCTATTTTCTCCCACATACACCACAAAGTGTCCTTTTGGAACATCATTTGGCAGGCCAATTTCATTTTTTCCAAAGCTAGAACACTTTTTGAGGATTTGTTTGAGGGCTGCTGTTTGA
Source organism: Anisodus tanguticus (assembly GCA_034509755.1). Taxonomy (NCBI): domain Eukaryota; kingdom Viridiplantae; phylum Streptophyta; class Magnoliopsida; order Solanales; family Solanaceae; genus Anisodus; species Anisodus tanguticus. The sequence continues at coordinate 30,621,578 of CM067556.1, forward strand.
GTTGTTTTCTTTAGAGCCATTTTGTGGGGTTTTTTTTTGGAGAGAAATGAAGAAATAGAAAAGAAGGAGAGGAATAGTATGTGTGTTGGGAAAGAATGAGAAAGAAAAAGGTCTATTTATGGGGAGAACAAAGGCATGTAGAGTGAATGGAAACAAAGAAACTATTATAGGGCTATGGATGTTTTGTGTGGGTGGTCACTTAAAATAGACCACTCACCCCTCTACTAGCCTCAAAGGTTCTACACGTATAAAATTACACTATTGAATCACATGCTAAAATTTTATTAACGTCGGTGGTATAAAAATAGGTTTACAAGTTTTATTTTCATCAAATACAATGAAGTATAAAACAAATTAAAGAAGAGTTTGATTCCATATGAATTCAGGGCAATCAATTTATACATTAGTAAGACGTTCATGAATAACGTAAAAAAATAACTGATCCAATTCAAATTCTTTTCCTTTTTTTAAATCTTTTTTTCTATAAGAGGCCTTCTAAGCGTATAAAAATATACTATTGAAGCGCACGCTAAAATTTCATAATACGTCGATTGTACAAAAATAGATGTACATGTTTTTTTTTTATTGAATTTAATATAGTATGAAATAACTTAAAAGAAGAGTGTAATTCATTCTGATATTTAATCAATTTATCCGTTAGTAAGACGTTTATAAATACTAAATAGCGCCAAAAATTAATTAGCTTATGTGGCTTTGTCCATATAATTTTATATAAGTTGTCTTAATTCCAATGAGATTTGCATGGCACAAATAGATAGATAATTTTGAACAAGATGTATGTAATCTCATTAAGATGCAGGGGTAGGGGCCGTTGACCCAAGGGAATTGGGACGTGGCGGGAGCTTGTACATTATTCACACGCTGTTGAAAGTGAAAGTGATATAAAAACTTCTCAAATAGTTTTCTTTAGGATTTACCTCTTCATCCCAAAGAGATTTTCCTGATTCGAACTGTGAATGTCAAATTAATTAATGTTTGATGTGAATCAAGATATAGAATTTTTATTATTTAAAAATAAAATATACATATTTAAAAATTATATAAAAAAAATTATAAGTCACAATGTAAACAATTCAAAATATTTAAAAGTATTTAAAAAAATTATGGTCAAAGAAAATAATCTTTGATTGTCTAAATAATAACTTAGACAATCTTTTTAAAAGAGAGGGAGTACATGATTTCTGACCGTTGAAGCATACTATTATGGCTTTGAATCATGCATACATGTAAAAGCGTAGAAGTGGTAAGTGTTGGTTCTTGTGTGGACAAGAGAAGCTGGTATGTACTGGGTACACAGATGCTAGCTTCCAGACAGATGTTGATGACTACAAATCTCAATCTGGGTACACGTTCATTTTCAATGGTGGAGCAGTAAGCTGGAAAAGTTCCAAACAAGCTACAACTGTTGATTCGACAACAGAAGCCGAGTACATTGTTGGATCGAAAGCTAGTAAAGAAGTTGTCGCGATATCTGAGTTCCTGAAGGAACTAGGGGTTGTTCAAAGTGCCACTTGTCCAATAACGGTTTATTGTGACAACACTGGTGCGATTGCGCAAGCTAAGGAACCAAGATCAACCAACAAAAACAAGCATGTACCAATGAAGTACCACATACTCAGGGAGATGGTGGAGACTGAAGAGATTAGATTAGACTATGGTCCCACAGACGATAATCTAGTTGAAACATTCACTAAACCATTAAGCTGAGTCAAGCATAATGGTCATTTTGAGAATATGGGCATTAGATATGTATGTTGGAGATTGGCTCTAGGCCAAGTGGGAGATTGAAAATATTTTTATGTCATAGAGACAATCTGTATTAGGATAAATCTACTTTATAAATATTCGCATTATTATTAATGAAGATTAATATTTTGGCATTTGCAATTATTGAATTATTATTTGATTATTTGTAATTATTCATTAATGTGCATCCCTTGAGCTTACGTTGTCATTAATAGAGTGAGATATTGATGATAGAGCATAACTCTTAAAATATCCTCGACTAATGATCATCGAGAATGGGATATCAATGATATGTGATAAGTCGACATGTGGTCTGCATCACATCCTTAGAGGATGTAGTATGTCTCACCTGCTACGAGTAATGACTACTCGTGATGGACACATGGATACTTTAAAAGTATTGGTATACCCTGCTAATATATTGTTTGTTAAACTTGTCTAAAGTATGATCAGCGTGTGGGAGATAGAAGTCCTTAGACTTGAGGTCAATACGTGCCTTGTCTACAAAGTAATGTACTTTGATCCCGTCCTAAGCTCAAATGCCTTATAGGTTGAGATACGACTTGTATTGGGTACATTATGATGTGGATCGAAGGTGGTAGTTGAGCCAATATTAGGATTCATTCCTCGGATGTATATTCGAGAGAACACTTGGATTCTCAGTGATATTAGGTTAACTAAGTTGTTGACCAATGCAATAGACGTATTTAGAATATGATCTAGTGGTCAACTAATATAAATGAGATACAATGATTAAGCCATTTGGATAGACACTTGGCAAATCCTAAGCTTGATCGCGTGTGTCATGAATGAAAGAATTTTATCTTACCACATAAAGGTTAAATTTACTGGATTCGCATAAACGTACTTCACATATTGAGTTCGTCTTCCGGCGCCTCTTAGGAATTCCGTGTAGACCTTAATTTGATTAATGTCGATATGAGAAGGCCTATAGGGTCACACTATGTTGATTGTCCGTTTTGATCTAAGGATGTATTGAGAGAGTAATTAAATGTTTGATTTAGAATCTAGATATTTAAATGAATAATGATTATTTTAATTAAGTCAAAATTGGATTTTGAATTTAATTAAGAATGCACTGAAAATAAATCGAGACAGTGCAGGAGCACGTCTAGCGCCGCAGTGCCCATACCCTAGGGCCGCGGCGCAGTGCAGGAGCACGTCGAGAACCGCGTCGCTCATACCTTAAGGCCGCGGTGCCTCTGCCTCGAATTTTGGACCAGGCCTAAGGTCAAACCCTAATTCGGTTTTAACCTATTTTTCAACTATAAATAGTGGCATTCATTTCATTATTCACACGCCAATTTTCTGAAAATCATTCTAAGCCTTAGAGACTTAGAATCAAATACTTTCTCAAACCTCTGCCGGATTTCCTAGCTTTCCGAAAGAAAAATATATTGAAGCTTGGAGCTTGCAATCGGAAGGGCAATCGCGTGTGCACCTTATAGTAGAAAAAGACTCCAGATATTCAAACTTGTAAGTTTATGCTTTAATGTTACATGTTTAATTGTTGTATAACCATACCAGAAATGTTGTTGGGTAAGTAAGAAACAAAATTTTAAACTTCCGCTGTGCCTTACTTATGTGCTTTGTACCCAACAAAAACCAACAGTGGTATCAAGAGCTCAGGCTGGTTCAATGGTTATATAACAATTGAATAGAATAATAATATGGGTTAAACATAAACTTGGATTAAAATGAGGTTTCTTGAAATCGTACATGTCTTGCATGAATGTTGACCTTTTGATATCACCCTAAATTATCTCCTACGCTAACTCGGGGAAGTCATTCCGCTCTAACTCGAACTAAGCCAAAAGTGCGTTGTCCGGCTCATTGCACAATGTACGGCTAAGAACGAGTAAGAACGGATGATGGTCGATATGGGCATTATTGATAATGGTGGGTGATGATAAAAGACCTGTGATTTGATCCCTAAATTGGATTTAGGGCTTGAACGATTTTAAGAATCAACACAGAAACATTTGTCAGGACATGAGCGTTGCGGCCCTATGGTAGGGCGTCGCAACGCTTGCTAGGATTTCAAGGTGGTGACGAGGCTCCATAATGGAGCGCCGCGGCGCTAATGCTTCGTTTAAAAAACATGGACTCACTGGACAACAGGCACCACGACTCTAATGATTAGCGCCGCGGCCCCACCTGTCCAGAAACAAAAACAAATTTAGAGTTCAGAATGTTTAACCCAAGATTATTATTATACAGTATAATTGATAAGTTTACTATTTATGTGCTAAATGTCAAAATGTTTGTCATTTACATTGCTAGAATAGCGTCCGCTATAACTGTCTGGGTAGACGGCACCCGGTATTTGATTAAACCATCTTATATCATGCATATTGGGTTGACGGTTCCCAACTATATGTGTCATTAGTTTGCATGATGTTAAGATGTCATATTGTATATGGCATAAAAGAGTTGATCTTGGTTAAAACCCTGAATTAAAAATGTTCCCCGAAACTTTAAATACAAGTCTAAATTAAAACGCGTCGTCCATTATAATTGCTAGAGTGCATAATCCTTTTCGGCGATACGAGTATTTATGCCAAAGCATTTGCTCCAAGTCTACGAGGACCCAGACTCTTTCATAGATGTGTTTTAATGTAAAGGTAAATGATAAACTTTTGTGGGTATTTACACCAAAGTGTTTGCTCACAAAGGCCAAATTTGCTTAGATACATAAACGCAGTCGTGTAATGGGGTTGACTTGCTTAGACAAATCTTGGCGCCAAAGTGTCAGACTAATCTAAGGACGCAAGATTAAATGTAATAATTTGATCAACCAAGAGTTGCGAATAAGTTTTGCAATTGGTTTAGAACCTACCAAGATATATTGTTGAAGTTATCAGCCAAAGCAAACGCAGAGATAGCATAGGCTTGGATCTTGGCCCATTATGACCTAAATCAATGTAGGTCTGTATTCTACCATGGGGTCGTAGAAGTATGTTAAAATAGTAGGAGCTAATTAAACAAAATGCCTTGTTGATTAGCCTAAATGAATGTGTATAATAGGAAATAGATTTTGAATTTCATTTTCGGTCTATCTAATTCTTCAGATTATAAAAGATGTCGAGCTTATCGTTGAAAATGTTGATTGAGATGAATAAAATTACTGGACCGAACTACCTTGACTGGTTAAGGAATTTGCAAATAATATTGAGACAAGAGAAAATTGACTGCGTGTTGGACACAGTGTTCCCAACAGTCCCTACGACTGATTCTGAAGAATATGCCTCCTTTGATGAAGATGCTTACTAGAAACATCTAGATGATACCACTTCGGCGCAATGCGTAATGCTGTCTTCCATGTCCATGGAACTTCAGAGACATCATGAGAACATGGGGCCCAATGAGAAGCTCGAACACTTGAAAAGTCTCTATGACTCTCAATCTCAGACAATGAAATATGAGTTGCTAATAGAACTCTTCAAGTGTAAGATCAATGAAGGGGGCCCGGTCTCGCAGCATGTGCTGAAGATGATAAGGCTGATAGAGAGGCTTGCTTCAATTGTAACGAAGCATGAAAAGAATGTCGCTACCCACTCATCCTGAATTCTCTCCCTCCTTCATTTGAGAACTTCATAGTGAATTTCAACATGAATGGAACGAAGGCGACTCTGCCGGAGCTGCACAACATGCTCAAGACCTTTGATTTCTCCACTTCCAAAGGAAAAGTTGTGCTCATGGTGAGCTCTTCTAGCTGACCCAAGCTGAAAGGCAAGAAATGGCAGAATAAGAAGGGCAAAGCAATCGCTGCGCCCTTAGCTATGAAGCCCAAGGGAGGTGTGAAGAAGAAGGCAAACACGGCTAAGGATGAATGCCTCAACTGCCATAGGAAAGGGCATTAGAAGAAGGACTGCACGACACCAGGAGGAGGAAAAGCACTAGGTGCTCCTGCCTTTGGTGGACAAGGTATGTACGTCATTGAAATAAATATGTCTATAAATAACTCTCATTCTTGGGTATTGGATACCGCTTGTGGCTCACATATTTGTACAAATGTGCAGGGGCTAACTGATTGCAGGAAGGTTGAACCGAGAGAGGTAGACCTATGCGTTGGAAATGAAGCACGAGTGGATGCTGAGCGCGAAGGGACTTATATATTAAATTTACCTTCCGGCTATTGTTTAGTGTTGAATGATTGCTTTTATGTTCCCTCGTTAACGAGGAATATTATTTCTATCCCAATGTTGGACATGAAGGGCTTTTCCTCGTATATTTATAATAGCAGTCATGTACTGTCTTTTAATAATGTTATATATGAAACTACTCCTCTTGTGGATGGATTATATACACTGAACTGTAGTCGAGAGATATTCAATGTACAAAATAAACGAGTCAAGATAAGTAATAGAAACTCTACCTACCTATGGCACTGCAGACTTGGTCATATCAACGAATCAAGGATAGCAAGACTGATGAAGTTAGACTACCTCGAACCATTTGACTTGGAGTCTTATGGTAACTGCGAATCTTGGTTGAGATGAAAGATGACCAATAAACCACTTTTTAGGAAAGGTGTGCGAGCCAAAGATGTGCTTAAGTTGGTCAATACTGATGTATGTGGGTCATTCTCGACTCAAGCTAAAGGAGGCTTCCCATACTTCATCACTTTTATTGACGACTTCATAAGGTATGGATATGTGTATCTTATGAGACACAAATCCGAGGCTTTTGAGAAGTTCAAGGAGTACAAGTCGGAAGTAGAGAAACAACTTACGACAAGTATCAAGACCCTTCGATCGGATCGAAGAGGTGAGTACTTGAGCAAGGATTTTCTAGATTACTTAAAGCTATATAGAGTCCAGAATGGACACCTCCTGGAACACCACAGATGAATGGTGTTGCCGAGAGGAGAAACCGAACCTTATTGGATATGGTTCGATCCATGATGAGATCCTCAGCTCTACCGACATACCTTTGGGGACATGCTATACAAACCTCTATTTATATTCTGAACAGGGTTCCTTCCAAGTCAGTAGAAAAAACACCCTATCAGATATGGTGTGGCAAAAAGCCAGCTCTTAAACATATGAGACCCTGGGGGTGCCCTGCATATGTTAAGAAGATGCTCACTAACAAGTTGGAATCTAAAAGTTCAAAATGTTACTTCGTAGGGTATCCAAAGGAAACTAAGGGATACTACTTCTATCTTCCTGGAGAACATAAGGTCATTGTTTCTAGGAACGCAACTTTCCTTGAAGAAGAATATGTCTACAAGGAACATAGCTGCACAGAGATAGAACTTGAAGAAATTCAAGAACCACAAAATAACACAGAAGTTGAACCCTTGTCGAATGACCTAAACAAGGATTAAATGGGAGTATCTGGTGAAGATTGGGTACTTAGAGTACGACATTCAGCCAGTGGGAGTGTCGTGAGAGATAGTGCAGAAATGCAAAGCTCTCATACACAACCAATGGAAGATGATACAATGGTTGTACATCATTCAATTAAGGAAATATATGAAAATGACATTCCTGAAAGCTCTCAAGGTGATGGATTGTCCAACACACAAAGACATTCTCACAATCAGAATGCAACAAAAACTGAAATGCAGAATACTCAACTCCGTAGAACCACTAGGACTCATCGTCCGCCTGAAAGACTTAATCTCCTTGTTGAAACACACAATGAGATAGATATTCATGATGACGATGAACCTACAACCTACAACGAATCTATGTTAGACATTGATTCGCAGAGATGGCAAGAAGCCATGAAATCTGAGATGTACTCAATGTACATAAATCAAGCTTGGAACTTGGTTGATTTGCCAACATGGGTTAGACCCATATGATGCAAATGGGTCTTCAAGAAGAAGATTGATGCATATGGCAAGGTACAGACTTATAAAGCAAGATTGATGGCTAAAGGTTATAATCAACGGCTTGGGGTCGATTATGATAAAACCTTTTCACCTGTTGCTAAGATTAAGTCCATTCAGATTTTGCTTGCAATAGATGCATATTATGACTATGACATTTGGCCGATGGACGTCAAAATTGCTTTTCTCAATGGTAATCTAGTTGAGGAAGTGTATATGAAACAACATGAGGGTTTTTCAATTGAGTCCAAACCAAATGCTGTGTGCAAGCTACAAAAGTCCATTTATAGGCTTAAGCAAGCCTCGAGGAGTTGGAACATTTACTTTGACAAGGCTATCAAGTCATTTGATTTCATTAAAAGCAAAAAGGATCCATGTGTTTATAGTAAACGCAAGGATGGGAGTATTTCCTTCATTATCATATATGTAGATGACATATTAATAATGGGAGACAATAAGACTCTCATGCAATCAGTCAAGGAGTGGTTGTCCAATACCTTAATGATGAATGATTTAGGTGAAGCCTGCTACATTCTAGGGATTAGGATCTATAGAGATAGACCTAACAGATTATTGGGGATGTCATAGTCAGTCTACATAGACAAAGTGCTTAGACGTTTTTCTATGGAAAATTCTAAGAAAGGCGGTCTACCTATGGGACAAGGCATCAAGTTATCTAAAAAGGATAGTCCTTCTAATTCTATAGAACTTGAACGCATGAAAATGATCACATATGCTTCAGCTATAGGATCGATCATGTATGCCATAACCTGTACTATGCCAGATGTGGCCTTTGCACTTAATATGACTTGCAAGTTCCAGCAGAATCCTGGAGAAGAACACTGAAAAGCAGTCAAGAGTATTCTTAAGTATCTTAGACGAACTAAAGAATATTTCTTAGTCTATGGTGGACAAGAGAAGCTGGTATGTACTGGGTACACTGATGCTAGCTTCCAGACAGATGTTGATGACTACAAATCTCAATCTGGGTACACGTTCATTTTCAATGGTGGAGCAGTGAGCTGGAAAAATTCCAAACAAGCTACAACTGCTGATCCGACAACAGAAGCTGAGTACATTGCTCGATCGGAAGTTGGTAAAGAAGTTGTCGTGATATCTGAGTTCCTGAAGGAACTAGAGGTTGTTCCAAGTGCCACTTGTCCAATAACAGTTTATTGTGACAACACGGGTGCGATTGCGCAAGCTAAGAAACCAAGATCAACCAAACGAAACAAGCATGTACTAATGAAGTACCACATACTCAGGGAGATAGTGGAGACTGAAGGGATTAGATTAGACTATGTTCCCACATATGATAATCTAGCTGACCCATTCACTAAACCATTAAGCTTAGTCAAGCATAATGGTCATTTTGAGAATATGGGCATTAGATATGTTGGAGATTGGCTCTAGGCCAAGTGGGAGATTCAAAGTATTTTTATATCCTAGAGACAATCTATATTAGGACAAATGTATTTTATACACATTCGTATTATTATTAATGAAGATTACTATTTTGACATTTGCAATTATTGAATTATTATTTGATTATTTGTAATTATTCATTAATGTGCATCCCTTGAGCTTACGTTGTCATTAATAGAGTGAGATATTGATGATAGAGCATAACTCTTAAAATAGCCTCGACTAATGATCATCGAGAATGGGATATCAATGATATGTGATAAGTCGACATGTGGTCTGCATCACATCCTTAGAGGATGTAGTATGTCTCACCTGCTACGAGTAATGACTACTCGTGATGGACACATGGATACTTTAGAAGTATTGGTATACCCTGCTAATATATTGTTTGTTAAACTTGTCTAAAGTATGATCAGCGTGTGGGAGATAGAAGTCCTTAGACTTGAGGTCAATACGTGCCTTGTCTACAAAGTAATGTACTTTGATCCCGTCCTAAGCTCAAATGCCTTATAGGTTGAGATACGGCTTGTATTGGGTACATTACGATGTGGATTGAAGGTGGTAGTTGAGCCAAGATTAGGATTCATTCCTCGGATGTATATTTGAGAGAACACTCAGATTCTCAGTGATATTAGGTTGACTAAGTCGTTGGCCAACACAATAGACGTATTTAGAATATGGTCTACTGGTCAACTAATATAGATGAGATACAATGATTAAGCCATTTGGATAGACACTTGACAAATCTTAAGCTTGATCGGGTGTGTCGTGAATGAATGGATTTTATCTATCCACATAAAGGTTAAGTTTACTGGATTTGTGTAAACGTACTTCACATATTGAGTTCGTCTTCCGACGCCGTCTAGGAGTTCCGTGTAGACCTTAATTTGATTAATGTCGATATGAGAAGGCCTATAGGGTCACACTATGTCGATTGTCCGTTTCGATCTAAGGATGTATTGAGAGAGTAATTAAATGTTCGATTTAGAATCTAGATATTTAAATGAATAATGATTATTTTAATTAAGTCAAAATTTGAATTTGGATTTAATTAAGAATGCACTGAAAATAAATCGAGACAGTGCAGGAGCACGTCTAGCGCCGCGACGCCCATACCCTAGGGCCGCGGTGCAGTGTAGGAGCACGTTGAGTGCCGCAGCGCCCATACCCTAGGACCGCGGCGCCTCTATCTCGAATTTTGGGTCAGGCCCAAGGTCAAACCCTAATCCGGTTTTGACCTATTTTTCAACTATAAATAGTGGCATTCATTTCATTATTCACACACCAATTTTTTGAAAATCATTCTATGCCTTAGAGACTTAGTATCAAATACTCTCTCGAACCTCTGCCGGATTTTCTAGCTTTCAAAAAGAGAAATACATTGAAGCTTGGAGCTTGCAATCGGAAGGCAACCGCGTGTGCACCTTATAGTTGAAAAAGACTCCAGATATTCAAACTTGTAAGTTTATGCTTTAATGTTATAAGTTTAATTATTGTATAACCATACCGGAAATGTTGTTGGGGTAAGTAAGAAATAAAATTTTAAACTTTCGTTGTGCCTTACTTATGTGCTTTGTACCCAACAAAAACCTACATATGTTGCCGTGACGGAGGCTAGGAAGGAGATGATGTGGCTACAATCTTTTCTGCGGGAATTAGATCAGGACCACGAGGGGAGGGTGCTATACTATGATAGCCAGGGTGTCATTCATTAGGCTTAGAACCCTATCTACCATGCCCGCACGAAGCACATTCAACTCCGGTATCATTTCATCATATCAGCTTTGGAAGATGGAGTATTAGTGCTTGAGAAGATCCCAGGGAGTCAGAATCCAGTAGACATGCTAACGAAGGCCGTGCCGAATGATAAACTGAAGTTGTGTGCAACTTCAGTTGGAATTCTTGGATGATGATCGAAATCGCCGCTGCAGATGGAGACAGATGATTGAAATTAATCTCCAAGTGAGAGATTGTTGAGTTGTGGAGCCTAATTAATCGCCGACACTATGAAGACCCTACGCAGACTGTGGAATGTAAGGTTATTTAGTGCAGGATATTTTGAGAATTTCGGGCTTGTATTATGTTCGCCTAGTTTTCGCTATATATAGACTAGGGGCGCCGTTTTTCTTTCTGATGTCGAGCCAGAGAACGAGAGAATTGTAAACTCAAACTCCCTATTTGATTATAGTAAAATGTGCAACGGCAAAGTGGACGTAGCTCTCGCATTAAGGGTGAACCACTATAAATTTGTGTGTGTTGTTTGTTCTTCGCTTATTTTCTGTTTTCTGATTAGGTAGGATTGGGTACTTAAATCCTAACAGAGATGATATATTCCACATATCTGTAGATGTTACTTATATTATGTGAAACTGATATTTGATAACAGAGGACAATGTTAATGGGATGGTCTAAACGCGTGTTAGAATCTTCAAATTTGGTGTACGCGACCATTCGAGCAACAATGTGAAAGTAAAAGAAGAAAAAGTTCTTCCAATGACACGTACCGCCTAAATTGTTCCTTGTACGATCTCGACATTGGTTATGTCAACCTATTTTACACTGGTGTAGAATCACCTATTAAAGAATTAGCGTCGCCAACACCAGTGTAATGAAGTATTATGTTCAATATAGAAGAACGTAGCTTATACAATATTAGTAAAAAAATTGGGCAAAAGAAAAAACAAATCATACATACTTGATCCAATGTATAATATGTTTTCTTTTTCTCTTCATAGCTTTGGCTAGTACATGCAATCAAACACAATAAATATACTTCATTGCAATTACTACAAATACCCAAAGCACGTAGTCATCAACCGGTACATCATTACTTGAGTTATCGGCTTGTCACCTTCAATACTTTGAGGGAGCATAAGTCTTCGAGTATAATCTTTGAAAATTACTTAATAAGTATATTATTCAATTATCAACTTTCAACTTTCATATCCTGCGCAATATAAGATATGACGAACTCCATAATACTCAAATCGTATGTTTACATTATCACATAAAGTCAATATTTTCCCAACTACTTGTTGTCACTGATTAAAATACTACAATAGATAGTAGAGTACTGTATATCATAAAAAAAAAAAGATATTTCAAATTACATTTTCTTACCATTAGGATGTCCATGCAAGCTTCTCTACTGAGCTTTTTTGTTTCTTAAGCAAAGATATTTTCAAGAAATCAAATCAATCTTTATTCACCAGATACTCCTTCAAGTTTTTATGTCTTCCTGAAGAGAATCTATTACTCTTGAGTAGCTGCAAGCGAATCAAAAGAAACAAATCGAATCTCGATATTCAAGAGTCCCAAATTTCATTTTGACTAAATTCAGACAAATAGATGAAATGACAGAACTATAAAAAAACAGACACTAAATTTGAAAATAAATATCAGCAATCCATTAACGTACCATCAAAAGCTACAAAATATCAGTTGATCTAACCTTAACTGATATTCCAGGACTGAAGAACGATTAATTAATAAAGATACATGTACAATCTTAATTTCGACATACCATACACATGATCAATAGAACTATAAAAATGGACTTCAACAAATGTTATTAATTAATATATCTGTTACTAACAAATATCCACTTTTCCATGTCCAAAGTATTCATACCAACATAGAGGAATATGAATATTTCAGCAATAAATGACAATGTAGCAACGTTATGCCTGAAGAACAGTATGAAAAGAATAAGTTTTTAAGTTAGAGAAGCATTAATTATGTTTAGTGAATATTAGGGGATAGAGTTTCTATATAGTTGAATAAGATGATTAAGGATTATTATCTAAACTTGTATTTGATAAATCAATAAATTTTAATACAATATATACATGATCTTTAAAAAAATTCTAGACATTACGATAGGGTACAGACAAACACATGTTAAATTAAAAGTGAAGCTTCTTACCTTCAAAGTCTTTTTTTTTTATTTTTCATCCGGTGTCCGGTACCCGTATCTACCGAGGGGGACTCGAACCCGAGACCTCTGATTATGGATGGAGTACTTACCACTCCACCACAACCTTTGTTGGTTCCACCTTCAAAATTTAATTTACCATTTTGCTCCTACACTAAATTAAAATCTAATTAAATATCCAATTAAATAGTAATATAATTTATCTATGTAAAGACAGAATTAGAATTCTTTAGTTATGACATTATAAATTTCCTTAGTTATTACTACTAGTTATTGCAAACGGTATTTACGCCTTTTACATTCTTTAGTTATGGCATTGAATTCACTTAGGCCTGTTTGGAAAGCCATCCCGTACTTGGATTTGGGTGTAAGCATATTTGTCTGATCATGTAATTACTTGGTCAACATGTAATTGAGTGTAATTGAAGGGTTGTAACTATACTCTCCAATTCTCAAAGGAGAGCTGAGAACTGCATGTAATACAAGTTTATTTTCTGAATCTCTTCTTTTCTTTTATAATTAATTTTTTATTTCAATTTTTTTTTAATTTTTTTTAAAACTTTTTAAATTCTTTTTTGCAAATATTATTCTTTTTATATTATTATCTTTTATTTCTTTATTTTTCATTTCCCAACCTTTACTTCACTTCTTCTACATAATTTATCATATTATGCTTCTTTCTTATTTAATTTTCTTTATTTTTTTTATTTCACTTAGCTATGTTAACTTTCTTATTTGTTTTTCTTTATTTTTTATTTCAGCTAGCTATGTAATTATTCTATTTTTTAAAATAAAAGTTACACCTCTTAATCTTAGAAAAGATAAGGCATCCACAAACTTGACTTATAACGAGCTAATGATGTCATTAAAATTGAATTTCGTTGTTGGATGAGGTTATATGCAAACTTATCTTATATTGAGTGATGTTAGCATTGATAGATTATTTTTTAACATTTAAGTAATATTATGAAATTATGATTGTAAATATTAGTAATTTTTTCGTCAAAAATATTGTTCGTGATGTTATTGCAAAATGTATGCTTCGAAGTATATCAAATTATATATATATCAAATTCTTTACAATACTAGTTACAAATTTATAATTATTTAGTACTATATAATATGTATCTTAATTACACAATGATATATAAAATTAAGTAATATTTCTTATATGAATATATATTTGTCAAACATTAAATTTTGGTAATATTTTTTATATGAATATAATTTTTTATTACTCCCTCGTCTCAATTTGTTTGAAGGTTGGCCAATTTTGAAAGTCAAACAACTTTTTCTTTGACTTAATTTTAAACATAGATTTTTCAAGTATTTTATAAGAAAATTTACATATTTAAAAACTATATAAAAAATACTATAAATTTGCATAATTAATAATCCACAATATATGAAAAGTGTTGGAGAAAATCATAGTAAAAAAAAGAGTTGTTTGACTTTTCAAACTGATCAACCTTCAAACAAATTGGCACAGATAAATACTTTAGAAGTGACGGATAAATCAGAAGTGAAGCATTGCATTCATATTTACGTTACATTCTTTATTTATATCAATATAAATTTCCTTAGTTATTAATTATTATTTGTTTTTTCATCTTCCACCGTTTTATTGCATAACCTTTTCACCTTCTTTCCAACACTTTATAAAGGTGCACAATAAGGTGTGTTTGTCTCATTATCTTATTTTCAAAAAAATATCTTTTTTCAAAAGCCTCTACTTCACTCTGTAATATCTGCTACATGTATATCTATTTCAGTCAATTTATGTTGCAAATATTGATTTCTCTTCAATTCTTTTTAGATCACATATAGCAACCTATTCTTCTAATATTATGTCATTTCTTGAAAAGCTTCCGTTGAAGTAAAACTCAAGTTTAGGACAAAAGTTGAGTTGTGAGTGCTTTTGCAATTTTGAGCTTTGAGGTGTGGTCATGTGCCGTAATTGGAGCAGAGGTCCATTTTTGACATGAAATTAAAGCAGTGAATTCATATTATATTTCGTATGCTTGTATAGTTTAAATTTATATTGTTGTTGTCGTCGGATTATCTTTTTTGTTCATCACTTATTGTTTGATATTGATAGACAGTGTATATTCCTGTGATATACACTTGCCATACATAGTGTATATCACTGGACTTTGGTCCTTTTAGTATTGTAATTAGTGTAGAATATTTGTATTACTTAACATTATACACTTACCATAATTATAAAAGTCTTATATTACTAGAATAGGGTTTTAGGAGTAGAATAGGAAAATGATTTTTCTATTATGGAAATATGTAAATAATCAAGAGATTATTTCTTTTATGATATCAGAAGTCTAGGTTCTTTTTCTCCTGAGTTTTCCGTCGACATAGTGCCTCGGATTCCGGCTTCCCTTCCCGAATTTCTTGCCCGTCGGTGGTCTTGCTTTTTCTCTTCTCACACACACATTGTTCTTTCGTTATGTCGACGACAAAGAACGCGTTTCACCCTACCCGTATTGTTTCTAACATCAAGAATCACAACCCTCTTATTCTTGAAATAGAAAACGTCCAATATGCGACGTGGGTCGAGTTGTTCAAAATTCACGCTCGCTCGCATCAAGTCATCCATCACATAATCCATGTGGCCCCCGAGGATACGGAGGTTCCTAAATGCGAGGATGATCCTAAGTTGTGGACAACACTCGATGCCACAGTTCTTTAGTGGATTTACTCCACTATCTCTACCGACCTATTGCAGGCGATTATTGAGCCAGGCGCTACGACAATGGCTGCTTGGGATAGGCTGCGTGACATATTTTAAGATAATCAACATTCCAGAGTTGTTACCCTTGAGCATGAATTTGCCCACGTCAACATGGAAAATTTCTCGAATGTTTAAGCTTATTGCAAAAGGTTGAAAGAATTGGCGGACCAACTCCGCAATGTTGGTGCTCCTGTTAGTGAAGATCGTCTAGTGCTACAGATGGTTGCTGGCCTATTCGAGGCCTATGGAGACGTTGGAACTCTCCTTCATCAAAGTAACTCTCTCCCAAGGTTCTATAAGGCCCGCTCCATGCTTACTTTGAAAGAAGCCGTTTTGGCTAAAAAGGCGGCTACCGGTGCTAATCTTGTGGCCATGATGAGTTTCTCCACAAATTCTCCAGGTCTTGTTGATAATTCTGGCCAAAACCGTGGTCACGGTGGCGGCAAGAATAGTCAGAAAAATAATGGCAAAAATCGTGGGGGCAAACGCAGTGGTTCCGACAATGGTGGCGGTGGACATCATCCGGGCAAGCAACCTGGTCCCAGCAGTGGACCCCCTCTCCATGGGGCTGGGCCAGTAACCCTTGGCCCAATAGTCCCTACAGTCAGCCAACAACTTGGGCCCAGATGCCACAACTGTTTCGGCCCACTGCCCAGTTTCCGCAACGGCCCACTATTTCTTCTCCAGCCCCAGCCCAATGCTACAGTGGCACTTCCAGTCAGCAGAGAGGTAACTTTGGGCCCCACCATCATGCAGCGGGCCCCACACCTATCGATATTGACGCAGCGATGCACACGCTTGAAATAAATCCTTCAGACCCAAATTGGTACATGGACACCGGCGCCACTACTCACATAACATCCGACTCATGTACTCTCTCGTCTTATTCCAATTTGAGCAACAATCGTTGTATAATTATTGATAATGGTAATTCAATTCCAATTCGTGGTTATGGTCATAAAACATTATCTCCCCCCATCGACCCCTTATTTTGAAAAATACTCTTCACGCTCCAAAATTGATTAAAAATTTGGTGTCTGTCCGAAAATTCACCACTGATAATTTCGTTTCCATAAAATTTGACCCATTTAATTTTTCTGTGAAGGATTTCAAAACGGGGTGTCCTCTCATGAGGTGTGATAGTAGGGGCGATCTTTATCCTATCACACCAAGTTTCGGTTTCTCGAGTCACGCATTGCCATCCACTTTTTCAGCTTTGGCTCCTTCCTTGTGGCATGCTCGTCTAGGTCATCCGGGATCGTCTATTTTGTCTTCCTTAGATAGAAACCAATTTATTTCTTGTAAGAGTGTGTGTGTGGTACTCCGAATTGTCAATCTTGTTCTTTAGGAAAAATAGTTAAGTTGCCATTTGTAGACTCTAACTCTCATACTTTAATCTCATTTGATATTATTCATAGTGATTTATCGACGTCTCATGTTCTTAGTTCTTTGGCTCATCGATATTATGTTCTCTTTTTGGATGGTTATTCTAAGTTTTTATGGACTTTTCCGATAGCGAAAAAATCTCAAGTTTTTTCTATCTTCTTAAAATTTAGAGCATTCATTAGAACTCAATTCGAACGGAACATAAAAAATATTCAATGTGATAATGGCAAAGAATATGACAATGGGGTGTTTCGGGAATTTTGTGCTAATAATGGGATCAATTTTCGTTTTTCGTGTCCTCATACGTCTTCACAAAATGGAAAGCCGAACGCAAAATTCATACCATTAATAACATTATCCAAACTTTATTGATTCATGCTTCTGTACCCCCTCCTTTTTGGCACCATGCTCTACAAATGGCTACATATCTCCTTAACATTCTTCCTTCCAAAGGTTTGACATATTCATCCTCCATTTAAATTTTATATAATAAGACTCCTTCTTATTCACATCGTAGGATCTTTGGGTGCTTATGTTATTCGTTATTTCCGTCCACCACAATTAACAAACTTCAAGCCCGGTCTACTCCGTGTGTGTTTTTGAGTTTTTCGTCTAATCATCGTGATTATAAATGTTTTGATTTATCTTCTAATAAAATCATCATTAGTCGCCATGTAATTTTTTATGAATCCCAATTCCCGTTTGCTAAGGTTAGTACTCCCGTGCCTAGTTCGTATAATTTTTTGGATGATGGTATATCCCCGTATATTATTCACCATTTTTCATACGTCTCTCTCACCCCAAGTTCGCCAGTGGGCCCACTACTCGCTGGCCCCACTGCCCCGTCACGAGCTACAGTGCCCGCAACTGGGTCTGTCCGATTCTTGGGCCGATGTAACGATGCGGGGCCAGTGACCCAACCCATTAACGCCACTGGTCCAGTCCATGTTCCACCATCCCGTTACAGAATTGGGCCAGCAGGTCCACTGCCTGCTAGCCAGTCCGTCCCGAGTCTAGAAAATTTCCAAAATCCGCTCGATTCTTCCCCGGGAGTCATAGACCGGTCACTCGTAGTCAACGGGGTATTTTTAAACCAAAAAGGTATTTTAATTTAAATTCTAATGCTCTTAAATCACCCTTACCCCGTAATCATGTGTCTGCATTAAATGACCAGAATTGAAAAATTGCTATGACCGATGAATATAATGCTTTTATTGATAATAAGACGTGGGAGTTGGTGCCTCGTCCATCTGATATTAATATTATTAGGTCTATGTGGATTTTTGCTCACAAGGACAATTCAGACGGTTCATTTGCAAGGCATAAAGCTCTACTTGTGGGTGATGGTAAGACTTAGCAGGTTGGTGTGGATTGTGGGGAGACGTTTAGTCCGATGGTCAAGCCGGCTACCATTCGCACTGTGCTCAGCTTGGCTTTTTCGAAAGCATGGCCCATTCATCAGTTAGATGTGAATAATGCTTTCTTACATGGTGATATCAAGGAAACAGTCTATATGCATCAACCCTTGGGGTTTAGGGATCCCAAATATACTCATCATGTCTGTCTGTTGAAAAAGTCCTTATATGGGCTTAAGCAGTCTCCATGGTCCTAGTATAAGAGGTTTGCTGACTATGTTTCAACTATTGGGTTCACTCACAGCAGGTCAGATAATTCCTTGTTCATATATCGTCGTGGTTCTTCCTTGGCTTATATACTTTTATATGTGGATGATATTATCTTCACTGCCTCTTCCGATGCCTTACGTCAGTCTATCATGACAATGCTCAGTTCTGAGTTTGCTATGAAAGACTTGGGGCCATTAAGTTATTTTTTGGGGATTGCTGTCACTCGTCATGTCGGTGGATTGTTCTTATTCCAGAAGAATTATGCAGCTGAGATCATTGAAAGGGCTGGGATGTCATCACTTCCACTCCGATTGATACTAAACCCAAGTTGGGTGCTGCGACTGGCTCACCGTATGAGGATCTGACCCGCTATCGCAGTCTTGCAGGGGCCCTTCAATATCTTACGTTCACAAGACCAGATATTACGTATGTCGTACAACATGTGTGTTTGTTTATGCATGATCCCAGGATTGAGCACATGAATGCGCTCAAACGTATCATTCGATACATCAAGGGGACACTTGACTATGGCTTACGTTTATATCCTTCGTCGACATCTACACTTGTCTCGTATACAGATGCTGATTGGGGTGGCTGTCCAGACACCAGACGGTCTACGTCTGGATATTGTATGTTTCTTGGTAATAACTTGGTCTCATGGTCTGCCAAGCGTCAGTCAACTTTATCACGCTCTAGTGCAGAGGCCGAGTATCGAGGGGTAGCCAATATGGTGTCTGAATCATGTTGGTTACATAATCTTTTTTTAGAGCTTCATTGTCCTATTCAGAAAGCTACCTTGGTTTATTGTGATAATATTAGTGACATCTATCTGTCTGGAAATCCGGTTCAGCACCAGTGCACTAAACATATCGAGATGGACATTCATTATGTTCGCGAAAAGGTAGCTCGTGGACAAGTACGCGTCTGTCATGTCCCTTTCAGGTATCAAATTGCAGACATCTTTACAAAGGGTCTTCCCTCGGTCCTTTTTGAAGATTTTAGGGACAGTCTCAGTGTTCGAAGACCGCCCGCTATGACTGCGGGGATGTGATAGACAATGTATATTCCCGTGATATACACTTGCCATACATAGTGTATATCACAGAACTTTGGTCCTTTTAGTATTGTAATTAGTGTAGAATATTTGTATTACTTAGCATTGTACACTTACCATAATTATAGAAGTCTTGTACTACTAGAATAGAGTTTTAGGGGTAGAATATGAAAATAATTTTCATATTATGAAAATATGTAAATTGTATATATACTCTTTCAATTAATGAACATAATCAAGAGATTATTTCTTTCAGATATCAACTCATTGAATAACATGACTTTCTCAAATTTAGCTTGTAATTTTTCTCTTTGATTTTTTCCAGTTATTACACATGTTTTAATATTATTTCTATTATTTAAAAAATATGTATTGATTTATCTTGGACACATTTGCAACAACATGACTATTCATCAAATTGATTGTAATTTTTCTCTTTAAATTTTTTATTACTCATTACACACATGTTTCAATATTATTTATGTTGTTTTAAAAAGTATGTACAAAAACTAGAATATTCTAAAAGTGAAAAGCCTCTTATTAAAAGTTGGATTACTATAATACCTTCAAAAGTTTATTGACCATTTCATCCTTCACAAAATAGGCCTTCTATTAAATGAATAATTTTAGTAGAATTAAACTGATAAATGAAAAAACGAACTTCCCCCATCGTAACTCTCACTTAGTGCAGCCTATTCAATGCTTTGAACTTTCAACTTCCAGTAATAAACTAATGGTACAATTTATTTCAACCTTTAAAATGAGGCTTAATTAATGCGTTGGATTTCTTTCAACTTCCAACTTTTGGACTGATAAATTGTGGGTAGTTGAAGCAATTCTACATATACAATATATTTTAGTCTTTTCTCATCCTTCATTGATTTGTTAGATTATTGTCAAATATCAGAAAGTGCACAATTAATTAAGCAATTGTTCTTTCTCTCACCATCGTCAATTGAAGAAATTTTCATTCCCATAGAACACGTTGTTCTTTTAATTATGTGATTTATTGAGCTATTAAATGCTAAATAATTTGAAACACTTTTTGATTTCCTTCAGTTATCAATTAGCATTAATGGTGGATTTATGCTAAATTATGTTTACTAAACATCTTATATAAATGGACCTTAAGAATATGTCTAACCTGATCATTGGATGAAATAATAGAGCACAGCTGCAAACTTAGTTACCAGGTATGTTAAATTTTTCTTTCTGTCTGCATGTTCAATTCTGAGCCATTTAGTTATTGTTCCAAAAAAAATTGCCATGTTCTTTTAATTGTGTTTTCTTTGTGTTTGATATAACCTTTTGACAAGGAAGATAATCTTCATATAATTTAAGGGTAATATGCCTCAACTTTCGGCCAAATTGAAGAAATTGAAGGGTATTAACCCCATATGTATTTATATCGTATGTATTGGAAAAACATACCATGTACATCGACACACACACACACACACACACACACACACACACACACACACACACACACACACACACACACACACACACACACACACACACATATATATATATATATATATATATATATATATATATATATATATATATATATATATATATATATATATATATATATGTTGGAACTTGTATGCAATTAAGAAGAAATAAAGTGATCAACAGACAGAAAATTCGAATAAAAGGTTGCAACTTTTCACAAAGGTTGCAACTTTTCAGAACAATTACAACATTTGGTATGAATGGTTGTAACTGTTCATATGCTACTCTATATAAAGAAGGCTGATCACTTGGTTGGAGAGATATACACAACAAGACAGAAAAAACTACAATCAATCAGTTTTTTCACAATGAATGATCTAATATTGTGACTTCTACTTCTTCTTCAAAACAAGTTTCTGAAGAACACATATAGTAAATTCGCCAGAAGTGAAGTTCTTGTGCTAGAACTCTCACTTAGATAGTTGTATCCTCTAGACAGACGTCCGTAAAACTGCATCACAAGTGGGGGCGAATTTTTGTCTTAGGACACTGCATCAAGCAGGTCTCTATCGACACCAAGTTAGTATGTGTTTTCAATTTGCTGAATTCATTGTTGTTGATTTCAAGTTATTTTGAGTTATTATTATATTATTGTGCTCAATTCATTTCATCATTGATGATACTAGATTGACACTAACAATCTAAGACAAAAATTACTATTAAAAAAAAATCAGATTTTTTTGATAATTTGTTGAGGTTGCAAAATTTTTCAGAGAATTCAATTTCCTGATTTGCAAAGATGGATCAATTTGGATCGTCAATGGTGAAAAACTATGTTGAGAAACCTGAGAAATTCAAAGGTTCTGATTTCAAATGCTGGCAACAGAAGATGTTGTTCTACTTGACAACTCTTCACGTGACAAACATATTGATTGCTGAGGCTCCTATGGCTTTGCCAGAAGGAGAAGGGGAGAATACTCCGACTGATGCGGAAAAGGATGAAAGGCTGAAAGACATTCAAACTTGGGAAAGTCAGGAGTTTCTTTGTAGAAACTATATTCTCAATGCCTTGGGTGATTCTCTCTACGACATCTACTCCACGTTCAGAACGGCACGGGAGTTGTGGCAATCGTTGGAGAACAAGTACAAAACTGAGGTTGCTTGTTCCAAGAAGTTCGTCATCGGAAAGTTTCTAAACTTTAAGATGAGTGATGCCAAGGCAGTTGTCAAGCAAGTGGAGGAACTCCAAATCATTGTTCATGAGTTAGAGGTTGAAGGTATGGGCCTTAACCCGAATTTCCTTGTTGGTGCTATTATTGAGAAATTACCTCCCTCATGGAAGGATTTTAAGGTTTATCTTAAGCATCTAACCGAGGAAATGAATTTTGAGCAATTGGTTCTGAAAATTCGAGTTGAAGAGGATAACCTAAGAATGAAAAGGCGAGATGTTGTTTCATTGGAGCCTAATGCCAACATGGTTGAAGGCAATGCTTCTAAGGCCAAGTTTCAGAAAGGCAAGGGCAAATTTAATGGTGTCAAGCCATCTTTTGCAACCGGGAGGAATGCATTCGCCCCACAAAGGACCAATGCATTCAAGAAACCACAACCAGGATTGTGTTGGGTATGTGGCAAACCTGGACACAGAGCAAAAGATTGTCGCCTTCGCAAGAATCAAGGTGGTGGTGTTGGAGATTCGAGTAATGTCAACCAATCCAACCGGGCTGAAACTAAAAACCAATTCATTGGGGTAGTGGCGGCTCAAGCAAATCTGGTTACAAATTCAACCGATTGGTGGATGGACACGGGTGCTACAATGCACGTATGTTCTGAAAAGGATATGTTTTCATCCTACCAGGCCATCAAGGATGGAGAACCATTGTTCGTAGGGAATGTTGCTTTTGAGAAAGTGGAAGGGAAAGGGAAGGTGACTTTACAACTCACTTCCGGGAATGATCTTGTGCTCACTAATGTGTTGCACGTGCCTGAAATTTGTAAGAATTTGATTTCTGGGCCTGTTCTTAGTAACAAGGGCTTCAAAATTGTATTTGAATCTGACAAATTTGTACTCACCAAGGGTGGGTTGTATGTAGGGAAGGGTTACCTCAGTGAGGGACTCTTTAAACTATCTGTTGTACCTACTAAGGCAATTGCCATTATTAATGAAAATGCAGGCACTAGCACTGCTTCTATGTATATGGTTGACTCCCCTTCTTTATGGCATTCACGATTAGGCCATGTTAATTATTGCTCTTTACAAATAATGGTGAAGTTAGGCATATTACCAAATTGCTCTATGAACAAAATGACTGAGTGTGGAGTTTGCATAGAATCAAATTATGCAAGTCATCCTCATAAATCTGTAGTGAAATCAAATGAAGTGCTTGGTTTAATTCATAATGATTTATGTGATTACCAAGCAACCCCATCTCGTGGAGGAAATAATTACTATATATCATTCATAGATGATTGCAGTAAATTTTGTTATGTATACTTAATACATACCAAAGATGAGGCTTTGAACATGTTTAAAACATACAAAGCAGAAGTGGAAAACCAACTTGACAAAAGAATTAAGATTCTAAGGTCAGACAGAGGTGGTGAATATCAATCAAATGAGTTCAAAAAATTATGTTCTACTCATGGTATAGTTCATCAAACCACTGCGCGATATACTCCAAAACAAAATGGAGTTGCCGAACGTAAAAATAGAACATTGAAGAATATGATGAATTCAATGTTGATTAGTTCGGGTGCACCCCTTAGTCTATGGTGTGAGGCATTAATTACTGCAAATATGATATTGAACAAAATTCCTCAAAAGAAAAATTGACCAATCTCCCTATGAGTTATGGAGAGGAAGATCGCCTACTTTCAAACGGATGAAAGTGTGGGGTTGCCTAGCGAAAGTTCAAGTTCCCTTACCAAAGAGAACTAAACTTGGACCAAAAATGGTGGATTGCATATATATTGGTCATTCCACTAATAGTGCAGCATATAAGTTTTTGGTGTATCATTTCGATGTTGAAGGTATCCACAAAAACACACTTATGGAATCTGCTGAAGCAGAATTTTTTGAGGATATTTTTCCTTACAAAGACAAGGATAAAAGTGTTCCTAATCTTAAGAAAAGGACACTGCCTCAAGATGAGTCAAACCAAAACACTAATAATGATGAAAATCTTACTTCATCTGTTCAAGAAAAAATCTCTGAACCACGGAGGAGTAAACGTGGGAAAATTTCCAAAGAGTTTGGACCGGACTTCATGACCTTTTCTGTTGAAGGAGAACCTCAAATATATAGGGTTGCTATGGAATCATCTGAAGCACCTTATTGGAAAGAGGCTATTCAAAGTGAGGTAGAATCCATTGTGCAAAATAATACATGAATATTGGTTGATCTCCCTCCGGGACAAAAACCACTAGGCCATAAATGGATTTTTAAACGGAAATTAAGGCCTGATAGTACTATAGAAAAATACAAAGCTAGTATAGTAGCCAAAGGGTTTCGACAAAAATACGGTGTAGATTTCTTTGATACCTACTCACCAGTAACGAGAATTACGTCTATAAGAACGTTAATTGCTATAGCGGCGATTCACAATTTGGAAATACACCAAATGGATGTGAAGACCGCATTCTTGAATGGTGGATTAGATGAAGAAATTTACATGGAACAACCCGAAGGGTTTGTTGTTAAAGGTCAAGAACGAAAGGTTTGTAAATTGATCAAGTCTTTATACGGACTTAAACAAGCTCCAAAGCAATGGCATGAAAAGTTTGATAATACGTTATTATCAAATGGTTTTCAAATAAATGAATGTGATAAATGTGTCTACTTTAAACAATGTAAATATGCATGTGTTGCTTATATGTTGATGATATGCTAATTATGGGAACGGATAAAAATGTAATTAACCAAACTAAGAAGATGTTGCATGCCGCTTTTGATATGAAAGATATGGGAATAACGGATGTCATTCTTGGTATTAGAATTCAAAAGAATTCTGATGGTTACATCTTAACATAATCCCATTATGTTGAAAAGGTCCTCAGAAAATTTGGACACTATGATGATCGACCGGTTGTTACACCATTTGACCTCGCTAGTCACCTTAAGAAGAATGAAGGTAAAAGTGTGTCTCAATTGGAGTATACACAAGTTCTTGGAAGATTGATGTACATAATGAATTGTACGAGATCAGATTTAGCATATACAGTGAGTCGACTAAGTCGATACTCACATAATCCTGGAAAGGATCATTGGTTTGCACTAATAAGAGAACTCCGATATCTACAACATACAATGAACTATGGATTGCATTATACAAAATATCCTCATATGTTAGAAGGATATTGTGATGCTAATTGGATTTCCAACCAGTCGGAAAGTAAGTCCACAAGTGGTTATGTATTTACACTTGGTGGAGCGTCGGTATCTTGGAAATCATCAAAGCAAATGGTAAATACGCGATCAACTATGGAAGCAGAGTTTGTAGCCTTAGACAAAGCTGCTGAAGAGGCAGAATGGCTCAGAAACTTCCTAGAAGGTATTCCGTTGTGGACAAAACCTGTGACCTCCATTTGCATACATTGTGATAGTATGGCTGCCCTGACGAGGGCAAATAATCAGTTATACAATGGCAAGTCGAGACATATAAGGTGGCGTCATAATACAATACGAAGCTTGCTAAATAATGGAATTATTTACATTGATTATGTGAGATCAAAGGACATTATAGTGGATCCTTTGACAAAAGGCCTTAACAGAGAGCAAGTCATATTTACATCGAGGGGAATGGGCTTAAAGCCAACACAATGAGTCGTTAACTGGCGGAAACCTAACCTATCATAATTGGAGATCCCATGGTTTAGGTTCAATAGGAAAACTAGTCGGGGAAGACTCAAGGAGCATAAAACACACATATGCTCATTCCTATGGTGTACTAAGTGTGTTACTCCGTTGATGTTTTAAGGGCTGAATCTTATTCTTAATAATACTAAAAGCCTTATGGTAGGATAGTACGGACTATTCTTGTTTGGTATTACCTAT
Organism: Anisodus tanguticus; assembly: GCA_034509755.1. NCBI lineage: Eukaryota > Viridiplantae > Streptophyta > Magnoliopsida > Solanales > Solanaceae > Anisodus > Anisodus tanguticus. The sequence goes on from CM067556.1 coordinate 30,647,889, forward strand.
ATGAGATTGATGTGGGGTCGCATCTGGGAGAACCGATATGGCTACGTTCTCTAGAAAATCTCACGAAGAAGGAGTTGTTCACGACCGAAATGAACACAATCGTAAGAATTGAAATATGTTGATATGATATGTGTGATACTTGTTGTCTTGATTTACTACAAAACGTGAATAGTTCAAGACATTTCGTCCACTATTTCACAAAGTATATCCGATAGGTATTCACTACGAACGGTTCAAGTCCAAAAGACACCTTTTCCGATGCATGTCATATCGCGTTGTTCAGAAATAACGAAAAGTTCTTATTATCTTATTTTCTATCCAAATGTGGGGTATTGTTGATGTTTGAATAGAAAATGTGGGGTATTGTTGGAACTTGTATGGAATTAAGAAGAAATAAAGTGATCAACGGACAGAAAATTCGAATCAAAGGTTGCAACTTTTCAGAACAATTACAACCTTTGGTATGAATGGTTGTAACTGTTCATATGCTACTCTATATAAAGAAGGTTGATCACTTGGTTGGAGAGATATACACAACAAGACAGAAAAAACTACAATCAATCAGTTTTTTCACAATTAGTGATCTAAGATTGTGGCTTCTACTTCTTCTTCTTCAAAACAAGTTTCTGAAGAACACATATAGTAAATTCGCCAAAAGTGAAGTTCTTGTGCTAGAACTCTCACTTAGATAGTTGTATCCTCTAGACAGACGTCCGTAAAACTGCAGCACAAGTGGGGGCGAATTTGTGTCTTAGGACACTGCATCAAGCAAGCCTCTATCGACACTAAGTTAGTATGTGTTTTCAATTTGCTGAATTCATTGTTGTTGATTTCAAGTTATTTTGAGTTATTATTATATTATTGTTCTCAATTCATTTCATCATTGATGATACTAGATTGACACTACCAATATATTCTCAAGAAAAGTGTACATCTGTTGTTTCCTCAGGAACGACTTGCAAGGGTGGAGAAAGTAATGGTTCAAGATCGTTTGGTGTGATTAAGAAATGGTGGCTCAGTTGCTAGAGACTGAAAATATCACCCTATCCTTGAATCGTGACCATTTTAATTAAATGGATAATATGCTATCAGTACATACATTTCTTTATAAATTTAAAGTTAGCCAGTCAACTCCTCCTTTTTAAGCCTAAATATCCATCAACATATTCATTGTATTAGGTTAAGGGAACCACTAGTGCCAATTTCTTGTAGTTATTGGGATGAAAAGGTTTTCAGTGAGGAGGAAAGTTAAACTCAAGGATCTGCGTCATGTGTTTATTTCTCACTCAATATTCTTTCACAATGTATTTACAAGATTCAATAAATTTGGGTATTTCTAAATTCATTTTCTTCTATTAACTTCCATTCATCCCTCGATTACTAAAGAAGGATCTATGGAAGCAATTTAACTATCAACGTAGTATTTGCACAATTTTGTGTATCATCTCTTTATATTACATATTTGCACCTAATAACATAAAAATGTAACTCATTATACATTTTAAATAACCAACTTAAGTTTGTTGTTCAGATTTTGCAGGTTCTGAGAATATCTAATCATTTCTAATCCAACAACAAAGTCATTTCAGTAGACTAATTGTTCATCAATTTAAACTTTGTATTTTTTCACTGAATTGTTTAGGATACTGATTACAATGTGATTTTAATCTAACTCATAACATATGTACAACCTGTATGGGACTCACGTGCAACGCACGTGACCAACACTAATTATATTAAAAGTGGAAACCTCTTAAACCAAAAGTTAAATTACTAAAATATCATTTTCAATTAACTATATACCCTACTTAATATATATATTATATATATATATATATATATATATATATATATATATAAAGAAGGTCCAACGCAGACCCCAAATACTTGATAGTCACAATCATTCAATTCAATGCCTGTAAAAATTATACTTTTTCAAAACAACGCATAGATTCTAAAAGAAATAGTGAAAGAAGATTTGCAAAAGTAGTAAGCCTACATTCATGGACACTGCTTTCGATCTTTTTTTTTTCTTTTTTCTTTTTTCATGTAGCTTTCACAAATTTGGTATCGTGATATGCAAGAAGATTTTATCTTCTTTCGTTTTTTTTGGTATAATTGGCTATATCTTTGGTGCATATGAAAGTTTATACTAGGGATTGCTGCACAACAAATTTGATTTTACGACAGTATATTATAATTATATATATTTAAACTAGGTAACTAATCAACCTAATTAAAGGAGAACCTTGGAGTAACTGGTAAAGTTGTTGTTATGTGACCAGGAGGTCATGGGTTCAGGCCGTGAAAACAGTCTCTTGCAGAAATGTGAGGTAAGGTTGTGTACAATAGACCCTTGTGGTCCGACCTTTCTCCGAACCCCGCGCATAGTGTGAGCTTAGTGCATCGGGCTGCCCTAACTAATCAACCTAATTACAATAGAAAATATAATTCTACCTAAAATAAGAGACCTAATTACAATAGGAATACAATTCTACCTAAAATAAGAGATATACAATTAATGAAAGAATATTCGGGAAATATTATATTACACCCCCGCAGTCGAAGCGGAAGGTTCATGAACACTGAGACTGGCTCGAAAATCATCAATAGTAGGCGCGGAAGTCCTTTGGTGAAAATGTCGGCAATCTGATATCTGGAAGGAACATGAAGGACACGAACTTGACCACGAGCCACTTTTTCGAGAACGAAATGAATTTCCATCTCAATGTGTTTAGTGCGGTGATGTTGGACGGGAGTGCCGGAAAGATATATCGCACTAATATTATCACAGTAGACCAGTGTTGCCTTTTGAATCGGGCAGTAAAGCTCAAGTAGAAGGTTACGAATCCAACAAGACTTAGAGATGACGTTGGCGACACCTCTGTACTCTGCTTCGGCACTGGATCGGGATAATGTAGGTTGCCTTTTAGAAGACCAAGACAATAGTTTATCTCTGAGGAAAATGCAGTAACCAGACGTGGAGCATCGGGTGTCAGGACATCCACCCCAGTCAACATCAGAATAAGCAGTGAGACCAGTGAGCGAGGACATGTATAGATGTAATCCGAAGTGAAGTGTACCTTGGGCGTATCGTAAAATGAGGGCATGCATGTGTGCTTTCGTCGGATTGTGCATGTGTAGACAAATTTGTTGCACGACATATGATATGTCAGGTCTCGTGAATGTAAGGTACTGTAAGTCCCCAGCCAGGCTACGATAGTGAGTCGGGTTTGAATATGGGGGCCTGGAATCAGCGCTGATCTTGGAATTGGTGTCTACTAGCGTGTGGGATGGTTTGCAAGATGTCATGCATGCACAGTCAATGATCTATTCGACGTACTTCTCCTGACACAAAAATAGGCCGCTAGAATATCGAGTGACAGAGATTCCCAAGAAATAACTCATGGGCCCCAGATCTTTCATAGCAACTCAGAGGAAATGAGAGACATAATGGACCGACAGAGAGCATCAAATTATGTGGTGAGGATGATGTCATCAACATATAATAATAGGTAAGCCATATATGTACCTTTGTTGTAGACGAACATGGAATGATCGGATCAGTTGTGTGAAAAAATGATAGAGGAGACATAATTGGCGAACCGCTGGTACCATGCTCGAGGAGCCCGTTTTAGTCCATAGAGCAATTTATGCAACAGACATACATAATCCGGATGAATAGGATCCCTTAAACCCATAGGTTGATGCATATATACCGTTTCATGAAGATCCCCATGTAAGAAAGCATTCTTGACATCAAGCTAATGAATGGGTCAAGACTTTGATAGGGCAATGCTGAGAACAGTCCGAATGGTTGCGGGCTTTATGACCGGGCTGAACGTTTCATCACAATCCATTCCCACATGTTGAAACCTGACATCACCTACAAGACGGGCATCGTACCTCTCAAAAGAATAATCAGATTTCTTTTTATGTCTAAAAATCCACATAGAACAAATAATGTTAGCATCAGGTGGACGGGGTACTAGTTCTCACGTCTTATTATCAATAAGAGCATTATATTCGTCAATCATTGTGGCTTTCCAATTAGGGTCAGACAAGGAATCCTTCGAAATTTTAGGGACATGAGAATGGACAACTAAAATGGATAGATTAAACAACCGTTTAGGTTTATGAATTCCGTGCATGGCATGGATTTCCATGGTCCGAGAGCGTGTCTCGGGATATAGGATGGGAGGGAGGGTGTGCCGCAGGACTGCCAGGAAGAGGAGGAAGGGCAGAGGTGGCGGGACCGGCTAGACGATGCTTGGTTTACCGAGAGGTGGTTGCGGAATCACCATGAAGTGAGCTGTTCTGGGCCACCATCAATAGAACTGGGTGGACAGTGTGTCCCAGACTGTCCGAGATGGGGTTGGGTGCTAGGGTCTAGGACGACGGACTATGTAAATGATAAATTAGAAGAGGATTCAGGCCATCATCTAGGAAGTCATAGGAATGCCGAGGTGGCGAGTTTAGGGAGGCAAGGGGGAATTGAGACTCATCAAATAGGACATAACGTGAAATAATAATTTTACGGCTTGACAAGTCATAGCAAGAGTAACTACGATGATTGGTGGGGTAACCCAGAAATACACACGGAGAAGATCGGGGTTGGAGTTTGTGAGTGGTCGGATGGAGAGGATAACAAAGACATCCAAAGATACGCAAGTGTTGGTAGGAGGGGTTCCTACGAAACAGATTTTGAGTGGGCATCCGTTGAGCTAGAGACTTGTTTGGGATTATGTTTAGGAGATAGGTGGACATGGAGAGTGCGTAATGCTAGAATTGAGGCATGAGGAAGTAGGGCACGCATTAGGTTATTTATGGTTCAGATTTTCCTTTAGGCCTTACCATTTTGGGAGGAAATGTGAGGGCAGGAAAAACGAAAGGTAAGACTGTTATTGGAGCAAAATTGTTTGAATTGATTATTATTGAATTCCCTTCCATTGTCACATTGAAAATATTTAATGCTCTTTTCAAATTGTATTTTTACGAGAGCACTAAATGAGGAAAATGGGTAGACCTATGATTTATTGCCAATTGGAAAAGTCCATAGAAAGTTGGAATAGTCATCCAAAATTAACACATAATATCGATGGTTAGCCGTACTTAAAATAGGGGACGTCCACAAATTACTATGTATGATATCGAAAGGTAGTAACGTACAATTTGTGGATGCAGAAAATGATAATTTAACATGTTTCCCAAAAATGCAGGATTCACATATAGGAGTACTAGAAATACGGTTGTAATTAATAAAATTATTTTTTCTAAGGGAGTGTAAAACAGAATCTCCCGAATGTCTTAATCTAGAGAGCCATAAGGAAGATGAAAGAGCAACAAAGGTTGATGGAACTGAGGTTATATTGTTGACGGTGTTTGAAATACGGTAGAGATATCCGGTGCTGTCACATCTCATTATTCGTCTCTCTGTCGTAAAATCCTTCACAGAAAAACCAAAAGGATCAAAGTCAAGGGAAACATTATTATAAGTTGTGAAACGTCGCACATAAATTAGATTCTTAATTTGTTTAGGGGCATGAATGACATTTTTTAAGATTAGTGGTGGATGTGGTGGGGATAAAGATGAATGACCAAAACTGCAAATGGGAATGCCTTTCCACTACCAACAATAATATTCCAATTTAAATTACTCAAATTGAAATAAGACGAGAGAGTACCTTGTGATGCCGTCATGTGAGATGTGGCACCTGTGTCCATATACCAATTTTTGTCTGGAGCGTTGAGTGAGATTGTGTTTATAACTGCCTTAATGTTAGTCAGCGCATAAGTTGTGGGCGCAGGGGGGCTATGTTGTGTAGGCCTGTTAGGGATGTGGGCCGAGTATGCTAGGATGGGACTGTCGGTTCTGAGGTGGAGTTCACAAAGATGTCAGATACGGGCTAGTAGGAGAGGCCCATGACGGTGGGGCCCATGCGGCCCACGGCGGAGGTTCCTACCACTGCCACAGTCGCTGATGGCGATTTCCTGCCGGCGGGGACTACCCCTTCCCGCCGCCGTTGTTACTGGAATTCCATATCCACCGCGGCCTTTGATGGATTGTCTGCTCCGGTGGTTGTTGCGGGCTGCTGCGGGTCCTTGGGCCAGCGGTTCTGGTTGCTGGAGTTAGAGGCCCTGCTGTCGGCGTAGGGCTCAGCGGTGGTGGTGAGGGCGGCATCGGCAATGCTGGCATGAAGTGGTATTGCGCTTGATTTTCTGAGTTTTCTCAAAAATAAGCTTCGAACGGGTCTCATAAAATGGAGGTAACGTCATGCATTGCTGAAGGATGGTGGAAACGCCATCATAGGATTCAATCAAGCCTGCAATAAGTTTCATGACCAATCGATGATTAGTGACTGGTGCGCCGACGTTGGAGAGTTGGTCAGTAAGCATCTTGAGTTCTTGACAATATGCAGGCACATTTGGGAAATTGTCCTGATGAACGTCCTTGAACTGATTTTCAAGGTATAACGCTCGTTGAGTTTTGTTGTCGTGGAAAATACTTTCCAAACGTTCCCACGTTTGGCTGACAGTGGCACCGGTCTCAATGATGGTGTGCAACAGATCATTAGAGATTGTGTCGTATATCCACTGGAGGACAGCTACGTCCAAATGAGACCAGAGTGCATCATCAGAAGTCGAAGCCATGGGTAGGTCTGTGGACTTCGGTGTAGGAGGGATGATGTGGTCGATAACTTCGTAAACACGACAATGGATCTTGAAAAGCTCCGCCAACGAGGAGTATTGACCCTTTTCCATCTCAAGGGTGATAGGGATGAAGTTTTGATGTTGTTTACTGCAAGTGCAGGATGGAATTTGGTTTTGTCAGTCATGAAAGATGAAATTTAGGAGGAGAAGGGAGAGAGAATGGCTAGAAAAAAACACTATGGTCCCGTGGGGTGGCGGCCGAGAGCTATGATCGACAACGGTGGAGATATTTTTAGGCTACTGATACCATAAAGGAATATGTTCCTTGATTGTGTTCATCAATAATGTACAATATATATAGCAGTACAAGAATATTTAAACTAAGTAGCTAATCAACCAAATTACAATAGAAAATATAATTCTACTTAAAATAGGAGATAAAGTAATTAGAAGGATAGGACAAGTAATTCACTACTTTAGAGGAGTAGTGTACGACCAAACCTCTATGAATGTAAAAGTTTTTGATAAATTTGCTTCAAGCTTAAGCTTTTTGTCCACCGCCTATACTATTCTGTATTCACGTTAATACATGTATATGCTAAAGATTTAGTCCAACCATGGTAGATGGGCACTTTTGGTAAGACACCACCGAGTTCAAGATTTTGAAGGAGGTGAGTCTGAGTTATTGCAACCAAATTTAGTCTAGCATACGGAGAAGACTCTGTCAAAATTTTCATAAAGTTCATAAGAGTTAATTTCTTCCTTGTACGCCCCTACATTCAAGGAGGAATGTTTTTAAGGGGGAGGATGTTACACCCCTTATTTTTGAGCTAGTGTGAGTCGTAAGTAAAGTAGCGAGAACCCGAAGAGATTGAGATCCCTTACACGGATAGTAAAGATTTTAAACAAGTATTAGGTAAGACCCCGTAAGTTGAAACCAATTATGAAATACATTTACATTTATGTTAGTGGACTACATATGTCATACAAATAAGACTCCCACCTGCCAACACATGGCCAAGTGAGAGCCAAGCTTTTAAGTGCTCATCTCTTTCCATTTTGGGGCAAAAGTTCTTCTAACATAAACAATCATTTGTGTGAAGAAACCAAAGATAACGTCCAGCAACACTTTATTTGGGGATTCATTTTTTTAATTGGGAATCTGTATGCTCACTTGGGGATAGATTATTTTTTAAGAAGGGAACGGGGGCAGCAACATAAGTTATAGTGGTTGCGTGTTTCTTGAAAACTCGGGGCTGAATTGGCGAATTCTTGAGTGTTTAAGGTACGTATTCTCTTCTTAAATTCATAAAGGAGGTCGTAACGATCGTTATTGGTATGTTTATCATATAGAACTCAGAGAACGGTGATCAGAAGTCGTGAGTTCATTTGTTTGGAGTTGTTATATTTTATTTTGTGATTGTTCTTGATGTATTAAGGTTCAGGAGTTTGGGAAGGTAGAAGGGCGTGGAGAAACGCCGTTTAGTCGATTGTATAGAGAGATTTCCGCTCGTCGGTTGGTTCATGTACTTTCTTGAGTTTAATAGTAATAGTATTATCGTCCTTGTAGATTAGCGTGTGTTGGATGGATTGTCTTCGTCGAAATAGTGAAGGGTCAATTGAAGGTATGTAAGGTTTTACCCTTCTTTGCATGATCTTATTTTAGACCAAAAGTGAAATGAAATATCGACGAACAATTTCATTCTTGGTAGCTTGGTTATCTTGTGTTTCCCTTCTGTTATTGTTTATGATTCTAGTATGTTCCTTGTCGGAACTCTCATTCACATCTTATGATATTCCTTGTGATACAATTGATTCAGAGAACTAGGGTTGGATTGTAACGTTCATTGTATATGATTCCATAATGATAGTCAGAGGATAACGATCATAGGTCACTCCGACTTTGTTCATAGTGTCCCTTGAGGTCTGTCACGCATAGCACTTATATATATATATATATATTTTCTTATTGCGCCGCACTATAGTCGGCCGGGCAGGCGCTTATATTTGCATAGCACTGATCAGTTGTGCAGATATTACCACGTCCTATATGGCTGGGCAGTTTATGATGAGATAGCCCCACAGAGAGGCTTGATACTATATTATATGACCCCATAGAGAGGCTTGATTATCTTTCGTGCATATATTCATGGTTGTGTCAGTTGTATGCCCTCAACGGCCTTTCTGAGTTTTCAGGTTGACTTTTGTATCATTCTCTTATATTACATTCCTTATTTATATGTTTTACTTGCCTTACATATTCAGTACATTATTCATACTGACGTCCCTTTTGTTGGGGGGACGCTGCATTTCATGCCCGCAGGTTCAGATAGATGGAGCGACACTTTTTTCCAGTAGGACCTCAGCTCAGCGGTGATGTTAGATCTCTCCACTTGTTCCAGAGGTTCTAGTCAGAGTCAGTATGATTTTACATAAATATTTAGAGGTATGGCGGGGCCCTGTCCCGACCGAATGATATTCATGTACTCCTTAAAGGCTTATAGACAGTTGTCCTGTATAGAGATGTCGAGTATGGCCTTGCCAGCCTTCTATGTGGTCTTTTATACTTACGATGGCCCTGTCGGCCTTCTATCAAGTCTTTTATACTTACTATGGCCCTTCAACCTTGGCAGGTATATATATATACAGATGTTGTTGGGTCCTTTTATGCTTGCAGGTTATTACACAGGTATTTATAAGTGGCTTTGTTGGCCTAGATCTTATGATGTATATTTTATGTTCTATGACTGGTACGCTCGGGCCTTAGGGCACCGGGTGCCGGCCACACCCCCCAAGATTGGGGTGTGACGATCTGGTCATGGTAAAGGCAACTACTGGTCTAACGCCGTAGTTGCCAAAGAAGGAACTCAGATAGAGACAGGAACAGTGAACACATGTGGCACAAGACTTCACAATTTGAGAGATGAGATCCGGAAGACTGTGATTCACATGTTGAATTTTCAAAGAATAAATATGAATGGGAAGATGCATAGTAAGACCAAAAACTTATCCTAGATTATAGATTCCTGAGCTACCAACCATGTGACAGGTGATTCGGAAAAACTGAGCAATACGCAAGACATTTTTAAGTGTCCGGTTGGTCTTCCGGACGAAAGTCGCTCTGTAGCTACAAAAGAAGGAACAACCAGGCTGAATGATAGGATATGGTTAAAGAATGTCCTTTATGTTCCGAATTTGACATGCAATTTGATTTTTTGTATCACAACTAGTTGATTATTTAGATTGTAAAATGTGACATTTAATAGAATTATATGTGTTATACTGAACTCCACTACAAGGAAGCTGATTAGAAAGGGTGAGCGTCAAGGTGGATTTTACTATTTTCGAAATGTGCCGCTGATACGGGCTACGAAGACAGAGGTAGTTGATTGGTTCGATCGTTGGCACAAACGGTCGGGTCATCCTTCAACACAAGTATCGAAGTCTATTACGGGATTGAATTTAAAGAAGAGTGGTGATAGATCAGATAAAGAATGTGATGTATGCCAACAGGCAAATCAAAGGAGAAGTGTTTTTCCTTTAAGTGATAATATTGCTTTGGATACTTTTGAGATTATTCATTGTGATTTATGGGGATCATATAGAACCCATTCCTCTTGTGGTGCTTCATATTTTTTACTATTGTAGATGATCGTTCACGAGTTATGTGGATCTTTCTTTTAGTTAATAAGAAAGAAGTGTCCCAAACCTTGAAACTTTTTTGCCTTGATGGATAAACAGTTTGGTAAGAAAGTAAAGATTGTTAGAAGTGATAACGGAACTGAGTTCACATATATGAAGACTTAATTCTTCGAACATTGAATTCTTTTTCAAACATCTTGCACATGGACAACACAACAGAATGAAAGAGTCGAAATAAAACATTGTCACATTCTTAATGTGGCGCGTGCATTGAGATTTTAGGGTCATAATCAGATCAACTTCTAGGGAGAATGTATTTTGACTGCGGGGTATTTGATTAATATAATGCAATCTTCGATGTTGAATGGAAAACCCTATGAAATTTTATACGGGAATGCATCTCGGTATGATCATTTAAGGGTGACAATGTCACTATGCTATGCACACATAAAGAGAAGAACGATGGACAAGTTTGAGAGTCAGAATCGTAGGTGCGTCTTCTTGGGATACCTCTACGGAAATAAGAGTTGGAGATTGTATGACTTAGAGAACGATGAATATTTAATCTCAAGAGATGTTGACTTTTACGAGACTAAGTTCCCCTTTGTTGTAGAATCGGGTAACTTGAGCAACAATATAAGTGATACCGGATGAAATGAAGGATGAAAGAAATCAACACGACTTCAAATAATACACGACCGACAATATAGGTACGAACAAAAATCAGATAGATGAAGTACGGATACCGAATATCGAACTTATGGATCACCCTGCATTAGACCGAACAAATGTCGATCTAGATAGAGAAAGTATGGAGAAAGTACAGACTAAAGGTAACCAGATAACAAAATGCCCCCGGAAGAATAATTGGATCGGGATAAATGTCAGAAGCATGAATCGACTCGGTTGCGAGACTACGTCACAAAAACATTCTGGAAACAAAATCCATCAACGTGTTCTCCGGATCCTCGGCAGCCCTCAGGTACACATTATCCTTTAGCTAACTATATATCCCGTGATAATTTTTTCCTACAACACCTAAAGTTCCTTGCAGCCATTACCACAGGAATCAAATCAAAAATCTTCTCGAAGGCAATGAAAAAGGAACATTGAAAAATAGTCATGCAGCAAGAGATCCAAGTGTTGGAGGATAATAGAACATTGACACTAAAATATTTGCCACCGGATAAGAAAGCACTCGGATGTAGATGAGTGTACAAAATCAAGTACAACTCTGACGGCATAATCGAGCATTATAAAGCTCGTTTGGTCATCTTCGGAAATTAAATGGGGGAAGAAAGTGACTACAACGAAACTTTTGCTCTGGTTGCTAAGATAGTAATTGTTTGGACCTTTCTCGCTATTGTAGTTGCGCAAACTTGAGATTTGCATCAAATGGGTGTGCATAATGCTTTCTTACATATCGAGCTTACCGAGGAAGTTTATATGAAATTGCCACCGAGATTCCGTGTTCCTAATTCGGGGCAAGTATGTCACCGGAAATTTTTGTATAGTTTGAGTAAGCTCCAAAGTGTTGGTTTGTGAAATTGTTAAGTACTTTGATGAAATATGGGTTCAAACAATTATACTTGGATTATTCTCTATTCACTATGTACCGGGAAGATATGCATCTTAACGCCTTAATATATGTGGATGACTTGATTATCTTTAGAAATGACCATAGTGTCATTAAACGATTCAAAGACTATCTCCACACCTATTTTTACATGAAGGATTTGGGCCCTCTGAAGTATTTTCTGGGAGTTGAAGTTGCACGTGAATCAATCGAGTTATTTTTCTGTCAATAGAAGTATGCCCTGGATATAATCTTTGAGTCCGGATTATTGGGAGCTAAACCAATTAATACTATCATGGAACAAAATCATGGTTTGACGTTAGCTGGAGAAACTAATTTGGGTGATCCAGAACCATACCGAGGTTTGATTGTCTATGTTTTTAATATATATCAGGCATTGCATTCTCTGGATAATTCAAATCGAAGCATCGATAGATATACCTCAGTTTTACGTGATCTGAGTTGTCATATTGTGTGCATGTTCTATCCCAATTCATGCAGCAACCGAAGAAAGCACACTGAAATATGGTTATCCGTGTGGTGCGTTACTTGAAGAAGAACCTAGGACAAGGCATAGTGATGAGAAAAGATTGCGATCTCCGGTTGTATGACTAGTGTGATTCGGACTAGACCGTATGTCCGTTGACTCAGAAATTACTTACAAGTTGGTTTATCTCCCTCGAAAATTCACCTGTGTCATGAAAAATCAAGAAGCAACATATTATCTCCCGCTCGTCAGTGGAGGTTGAATACAGATCGATGGTAATGACCGTTTGTGAATTGAAACAGTTAAAGGGAATTTTGCATAGTTTGGGCATTGAACACAAGTCGCTAGTTAAAATGTATTGTGACAGTCAAACAACTTTGTATATTGCCCAAAATCCGGTGTTTTATGAACGAACTAACACATTGAAGTGGATTGTCACTATGTTCGGGATGCAATCCAATCCAGTACAATATTCCCTAGTCATGTATCAACCAATGAGTAGTTGACCGATGTATTTACAAAGACTTTGAGAAAATCACATCATGAATATTTACTTGGCAAGTTGGGCATTTGAGACCCTCATGCTCCAACTTGAGGGGGTGTATTGAAGACTCTATTTTAGTCTAATTATAATAGTTTAGTCTATTTATAGTACAATTATAATTATGGTAAATATAAAATTTGTAGTCCTATTGGGATAGGATTGTCTTATAAGACTAGGAGAATGAGAACCTTACATCTATATAAGTAAATCATTATGATGAATACAAAGTAGAAATAATGCTCTCATTATTCTTGTCTCTCTAAATTCTAGTCCATTTCTCGATTTTAACAAAATGAGATTCAGAAAAAAAGGCAGTTATAAGTGGAAGCTCCAACATTGTTCTTGCGAGGATCAATTACTTTTTGGGTCAATTACTTTTTGGGTTTTCATCTACGGTCAAAAACCTCTATAATTGTCAATCGTTATGATAATATTTCATTATAACGGTCTGATTTTCTCCGAAACAGTTTTTTCATGTTATAGTTTACTTTTTGGTAACAGTGTTCTACCTATAAAGTAGTGACATTCATTATAACAGTACACTCTTTGTAAAATTACCTATCTTTAACAGTCATACTCAAATATTGTATAATAATATTTTGTAAGAAATATATTATGTATAATAATAAAATATTAAAATATTTATAATAATCATCATTAATGTCATTAATTCAATTGATATAGTAGTAGGTACTCGAGCGTAGTCCTACTTATGCTTACAAATTGATAGTTGTAGTGTTACTATTGTAGGCCTGATTAGCCTATCACACTTATAGACACATTATTGCTTTATAATCCATTGTAGTTTGATTTCTGCTGCTATGTGTTCTTTAGTATATTTTGTTTAGCTTATTTAGTTGTGTTAGCTACTGCTCCCTTTTGTTCGAATGCACTTTATACTATTTTAATTCTTTATCTGACTCTGACCGTTTCTCTTGCTTTACTCTTTACTCTTGCTTTGTTTTGACTGTCTTGCTTGTGATTATGATTTACCTTGAGTCGAGGGTGTCCCGGAGGTAAGGTCTGTGTACACTCTACCCTCCCTAGACCCCATAGTGTGGATCTCACTGGGTATGTTGTTGTTGTTGTTGTTGTTGTAATGTCAAGCATATGTTTCTTAGATTTTAATTCTTTATCGATATGGTACAATTAGTTATGGATTTATGAGTAATTTATTTTCTTTTTAATTTTTAATTAATGAGATATGAGAATCAATTGAGATTTTAACATTAATAATATATTATTTTCGGTTATAATATAAAAAATATATAAAAATAATAATTTGCGTACTTTTGTTTATAACAATTAAATGAGATCTAAACATCAAATGACAGTATACACACATGACAACACTTCACTATTGTTGACACCCAATTTTGACCATCCACATGTTTAGCTAATTAATCAAGCTTCTTGAATTTTAAATAAAATAATTTGCAAATCCAAAAATATTTTCTTAAACTAGTTTTGGGGTTATTTTACCATTTCATTTGACAAAATACCCTAACGTATATTATACGTATATTTCCATATTGATTAATAAATATAGGCTGGTTTTCAATTTGCTGATAAAAGATCAAACTAATCGACTTGATGGTTTGATGGCATCTCATTTGTTCAATTTGTAAGAACGTGGTTGGTTGTATTTTAGCCTATCAAATCTGCCTATGTACATTTACGTGCTTTATGTTAATTTAGTGTTATTTATTTTCTTTACATTTACTAATAAATTTCCTGGCCCTCGGAGTACATTAAGTTGTCATTTTATATTTTTCTGTTTAAATTTAATTTAAATTCTATTTTGTTTCAGTTTAACAAAACTCTCTTTCTTTTTCTTAAATGAACTTTCTCATTTGCAAACCAGATTCTAAAGTTCTTTTTTAAAAATAAATTAAATGGGCAGGCAAAAGTTCAGAATTAATAAGAAAAGAAGTAACAGTTTTCATTAATAGGTAGTAATTTTTCAGCTTTAATATTATACTTTGAAAATAATTTGGGCTCATTCCAATCTTGGCTTGGGTTCAAAACGTCTCATATTTGCGATTTAAGACTATGTGATGTCTTTAAGTTGTAAAATGAGCAATCTCGAACTTGTGACTTAAAGATTTCTATATCTTTTCAAGTTATTAAACAAGAACTCTAAAATGATTGTATTTATTTAGTTCCGAAATTGAATTAATTCAAAGTCGTAACCGGATAAATACAATTAAACGATGAAATTTTAGTTATAGTACTTAAACATTGAATTTTCTCTCAAAGTGGAAATAATTTAAACGGTTAAGTATTTAGTAAAATTCATGATTTGATTTTCTTTGATTAAATTAATCATATTTCTTGAAATTTAAATAAATTATTTTCCGGAATAAAGTTGCACTTTTTAAGCCACAAAAATGTTTAAATCTGTTGGTAACCGTGTTTGCGGATTTCTTGGGGGTGCTTAACACATTTCCCGAAGAATCATCATAACTCTTACCCTTTCTATTTAAAA
Source organism: Anisodus tanguticus (assembly GCA_034509755.1). Lineage (NCBI taxonomy): Eukaryota > Viridiplantae > Streptophyta > Magnoliopsida > Solanales > Solanaceae > Anisodus > Anisodus tanguticus. Next base: position 30,663,277 of record CM067556.1, read on the forward strand.
ATAAGAGTTTTTGTCAATACCATTTTCAATATATTTTCCTAATTCCGTAAAAATTAGGTTTGATTCTGTGTTCAAACAAAGAGTCAAGTTATTGGTATGCTTTTATACGCGAGTGTAAAAGCAGATTGTAATAACAGACATGAAATTTTCGGATAACCACTGCTATTATAGAGAGGTTTGATTATGTGTTCAAATCATATCAATCACGAAGATTTACTTTAATGGTTGGCTCACGAGTATTTATACATGACAAGATTAGACTGAACATAATATACAAACGTCTGCTCAACAAATCATGTTCTCTGTTTTACTCTTAACGAAGCATTACATTTCACTTTCGTAGATTTACTTTGTAAACAACAAAGAGAGAAAAGAGAGACATAAATAGTTTCGATAGGCTTTGTATCTGAAAGAAATAATCCGTTGATTATTTTCATTAATGGTAGAGACGGAAGAAGGATATAAATGCAATCCATAATCAAGTGTGCTCTGGATATACAATATAATGCGTTTAAGCGCATACATGTGCTCAATCCGTGGATCATGCATGAATAAACACATCTGCTAAACTGCATAAGTAATATCAGGTCTCGTAAAAGTAAGATATTGAAGTGCCCCTACAAGACTGCGATAATAGGTGGCGTATTCGTATGGTGTGCCTGACGTAGTACTCAACTTCGGTTTGGTATCAACCGGAGTGGAAGTAGACTTAAGAGATGACATACCAGCTCTCTCAATAATCTTTGTAGCATACTTCCTTTGAGATAAAAATAGACCACCTGAATGACGCGTGACAGCAATGCCCAAGAAATAACTCAAGGGTCCCAAGTATTTCATTGCAAATTCAGACCTGAGAAGTGACATCATAGACTTGAGCAGATTATCAGATGAAGCAGTCAATATAATATCATCAACGTACAATAAAATGTATGCCAGAGAAGTACCATGATGATATATAAATAGAGAATGATCAGACCGGCTATGAGAAAACCTAATAGTAGATACATAATCTGCAAACCTCTTATACCAAGCCCGCGGGGCCTGCTTAATCCCATACAAGGACTTCTTCCGCAAACAGACATGATGATGATGATTGAGATCTCGAAAACCCAAGAGCTGATGCATATAGACTGTCTCCTTAAGATCACCGTGTAAGAAAGCATTCTTTACATCCAACTGATGAATAGGCATGCTTTTGAGAGAGCCAAACTAAGAACAATGCGAATGGTAGCCGATTTGACCACTGAACTAAACGTTTCACCACAATCCACGCCAACCTGTTGAGTTTTACCATCACCTACAAGACGAGCCTTATGCCTCTCAAAAGAACTGTCAAAATTTTCTTTATGAGTAAAAATCCACATAGATCGAATAATATTAACACCAGATGGACGGGGTACTAACTCCCACGTCTTATTTTCAGTAAGAGTGTTATATTTGTCAGTCATAGCCAATTTCCAATTCGGGTCATGTAGTGCAGACACATGGTTACGTGGTAGTGAGGATTTAGAGACAGAATTGAGATTAAAAAATTGTTTTGGTTTTAAAATACTCCTTTGACTACGAGTAACGGGCCCTTGACTCGAGGTAGAGTTGGCTGGATTTGAGGCAATGTGCGGGATGGTGATGGACTGGCCAGCAGGGGAGGAAGCCGATACTGGAGAGGGCTGGAATACTAGAACAGTACCGAGATCGATATTGGGCCGTGTTTCTGGCCCACTGGGCAGAATTGACGGAACAGTGGTAACAGAACTGTGTGGGCCAGCAGGCAGTGGGCCTGCTGCCATATTTTGGTCACGGGACAAGTCCGATAAATGATGGATAATATATGGTGAGACCTCGTCATCTAAAAAGTTATACGAACTAGGCACGAGACTACTCACTTTAGCAAACGGAAATTGGGTTTCATAAAAAAGAACATGACGACTAATTATGATTTTATTAGACGATAAATCAAACATTTGTAACCACGATGATTAGATGGATAACTCAAAAAACACAAGCGGTAGAACGGGCTTGAAGTTTGTTAATTGTAGTTGACGAAAAAAATGGATAGCATAAACACCCAAAGACCCTAAGATATGAATACGAAAGAGTCTTATTATAGAGAATTTTAAGGGGATATTCATATGCTAACCCTTTGGTAGGAAGTACGTTAAGGAGGTAAGTAGCCATTTTGCAGGGTTCTGTACCGTATCAAGAAGTTATCAATGAAGATGGACAAGAAGACTTGCTGAAATACTGGAGGGGGAATGAGAAGACCTTTCCGACACTTTCATTGATGGCTCGAGATGTTTTGAACATTCAAGCGTCATCAACTGCGTCAAAAAGTGCTTTTTCGCGAGCGGATATCAAATAGGAGACCACAAACACTCATTGGCGGAGACAACTTGGAAATTGCGATTATTCGAGAGATTGGATACGAGCGGAGCGGAGAAGGTGCGGTCAACCGGAGATCAACGAAGAAGATGATGAAAACTACAACGAAATCTTAACCGAAGGTAGTGGAAGCGACGTGGATCAATTTGACCAACAAATACTAATTCCAACCGAAGAACCATATGAAATCATCAAGCAATTAGAACAGGTTTTTTTGAGAATGTAATTTTTTTAATTGCAATTTTATTATGTAATTTGTAACTTTTGGACAACACCACAAAGTTGCAATTTAGATTTTAGACAATTGTATTTGTATTACAAAAAAATCATATGTCTATTAAATAATATAAGAGGCACAAAAACAGCCTTGGGATGTTTTTATTACACTATCTTGTTTTGTTTATTGATTTTTTTTTATACATATGTTATTTTAAAAAAAAAAAAAAAAGGAAAACCCGACCGTACCCCGCCCCACCCCGATACCGACGGGATCGGGATCGGGATCGGGATCGGGACGGGACTGGAGCAGGTCCCGCCAGACCCGACCCCGCTAGGCCCCGCTAGACCCGACCCCGACTCCAATCCCCTGGCTCGTCCCGCCCCGACCCCGACCCCGCCAGACCCGAGCTCGGCCCACTGGCCACCCTTAGCCATTTGTAGTGCATGATGCAAAAGAAAGGGGGTACAGAAGCATGGGCTAATAAAGTTCGGACAATATTATTAATTGTACGAATTTTTCTTTCGTCTTTCCCATTTTGTGAGGACCTATGAGGACACGAAAAATGAAAAACTATTTCATTAGCATCACAAAATTCCCGAAACAACCCATTATCGTATTCCTTGCCATTATCACATTGAATATTATTATTTTTTCATTCGAATTGGGTACGGATGAATGCTCTAAATTTTAAGAAAGTGGAAAAAACTTGAGACTTTTTGGATAACGGAAAGGTCCACAAAATTTAGAATAATCATCCAAAATAAGATATAATAACGATGGCCCAAAGAACTTAAAACGGGAGATGTCCATAAATCACTATGAATAACGTCAAAAGGCATCAAAGTACGAGAAGTAGAGGCTACAAATGGTTGCGTACCCTTACAAGAAATAAAATTGTTTTTATGCAAACAAGAAATAATAGACGATCCCGGATGACTCAAACGTGCATGCCACAAGGAAAGAGTAAGGGCGGCAAAAGTAGACGGCATGGCTTGACTCGTGGAAGTGGTGGTAGTTGTTGTGATTGGACAAAGTTCTCCCATACTATTGCATCTCATTAGATGTATCCCCCTTTTGAAATCCTTCACAGAAAACCCAAAGGGATCAAAATTAACAGAAACCCAATTATCAGTGGTGAATTTTCGAACAGACACCAAATTTTTAATTAAGTTAGGGGCATAAAGGATATTTTTCAAAACTAGAGGTGGATGTGGGGGAGACAAAGTTGTATGTCCATAACCGCGAATTGGAATTGAGTGGTCATTACCAACAATTATACCACGATTTTTGCTCAAATTTGAATAAGACGAGAGAGTACCTTGATCGGACGTCATATGAGAAGTGGCTCTGATGTCCATACACCAATTTGCATCCAGGGGATTTAAGTCAAGTGTATGCATTGCGACTTTAATATCTTAGGTGTCGAGATCGGATTTGGGCCGGCAGTATAGAAGGCATGCGGTGGCCAAGGCCCAAACAGGCATGTCTGTTATCCCAGCCCATTATTGTACCGCATATCACTATTTGGGACTGAGAAACTAGGCATGGAATTTTGCTGGAACTGAACTTAGTTTCTCGGATAAGAAGCATGCGGAAAATAAGGGTTGTTGGGCCTATGTCCACTAGCCCAGCCCCACTGCCACGGGGCCCGCGACTCAGGCAAGTTGTCATGTGGCCCACTTCTCCGAGGCCCACTGCGGTTGCTGCCACTGTGCCGTTACCACCGCGATTGCCACCGTTGTTTTTGCCATTATTTTTAAGATTTTGTATTTTTGCCTCCACCGTGGTTACGGTTTTGGCTCGAATTTTTGGAGAATGAGTGAGGGTCGTCTGAAGTGGTCATCAATACGACAGAATGTGCTCCGGTAGCCGCCTTTTCAGCCAAACTGGCCTCTTATAACGTGAGCATGGAACAAGCCTGATAAAATGGTGGTAGATGATTACTTTGACGAAGTAGTGTTCCAACACCATTATAGGCCTCAGAAAGGCTTGCAACCATTTGAAGAACAAGACGATTATTGGTAACGGGCGCATCAACGTTGCAGAGTTGGTCAGCCAATTCTTTCATCCTCTTATAATAGGCCGAGACGTTAGGAAAATCTTCCATGTTGACATGGGAAAATTCCTGCTCAAGAGTGACAGCACGGGAATTTTTGTTATCTTGGAATATATCACGCAACCTATTCCAAGTAGACATCGTCGTAGCGTCGGGTTCAATAATCGTCTGCAAGAGGTCTATAGAGATTGTGGAATAAATCCAATGGAGAACGGTAGCATCAAAGGTTATCCATGACGTATGATCATCCTCGGGGGTAGGCACCTTCTCCTTGCCAATTACCGAGGGGATTATGTGATGGAGGACTTGATGCGAGCGTGCGTGAACTTTGAATAATTCTGCCCACGTCGTGTATTGGACGTGTTCCATCTCAAGAACAATAGGGAAGTGGTTCTTGATGTTGGAAATTGTAAGGGCGGGATGAAATATGTTCTTTCACGTAGACATAACGAAAGAACAGTAGATGAATTAGGGATTATGAAGAAAATTTGGGAATAGGGGAGGAAAAGTGCACGGAAACCGAGCAGAAATCGAGAAGAGCAGAAGTATTTTTGGGAGAAGGTATTTTAAACCTAGACTTTTGATACCATGAAAGAAATAATCTCTTGATTATTTTCATTAATGAATGGGGTATATATACAAGTTACAATTTTCAAATATGGAAAATCCTATTCATACTATATTTCTAAATCTTAATCATACGTGTACAAGAATTCAACAACTATGGTAAGTTTGTACACTAGTTTAATTACAATCCTAATCCTATTTGAGCACGGTACCGTGATATATTCTATCAATATCAATAAACAAATTGGAGAGGAAAGATATATGAAACAGTCCAAACAAGGTACACATAAAAACCACAAAGAAACTTGTACTCAAGATACTTCAAGGAGCTTACATAGATAACTCAAGGGGATTGGACTAGGATTCACATTGAATTCAAATCAATATAAAAATATCGAGTGTTATATTCAATTCCCGCAACTTACATTCTATTTTTTACATAATTTTGCATTACTGCCTACATAAGTCGACTAACCCTTGAGTCTAGTTGAATGAAAAAGATAAGGATACGATTTGCTCACTCTTGTACTTTCAATTGGTATCAGATCTTGATATCACATTTTTTTTGCTTAATAGTTAGTGAGAAAAAATCATATCTAATTACATAATTGTTGGAGCTTTATTTTAAGAGGGAGTTTCGCAAACAAGACAATTGTACTTCAATGGTTAATACTTCTCTCATTGAAAAATTTAAATGTAAACCTGTGATAAATTGTACGATGTCAAAATCTGCCATGTCATCAAAATGAGAGACTTCCCTATCCCAAACTTCAAAATATAGAAAAAGATAAAAGGACATGTACTTATTGATCCCTAGATTTTGATGATTACATTGATGAACAAATGACTATTGTGAAGATAATTACAAAAGTAAAATCTTTCATGTACAATGCAACAAGTGGAGAGGAGTATGAAAAAAATTCAAGTTGCGAGCCTGCTAAAGAAATGTGAAATAAATTAAAAGTCATCTACGAAGACACTGACAAAGTGAAAGAGACCAAAATCTGTCTTCTAGTCTACAACTACGAATTGTTCCAAATGAATGAAGGAGAATCCATTGAAGAAATATTTTTGCTCGATCCAGCAAGATTATTGGAGACCTAAAAGCATTTGAAAAAATCATATTCAACTCGAGAACAAGTAAGGAAATTTTACGAAGTCTACCCACTATATGAAAAAATAGTAGCTCGAGAAAGCATGTATCTAAATAAAAATTCATATGATGAACTTCATGGAGATTTCATTAGTTTTAAGAAAATTCATAAAAAAAGTGGTCAAGAAGAAAATAAAAAAGTATGAAGCGATTGTTGAATATGAAGATGTTGATATTGAAGAAGGATAAGAGCACAAAGAAGATATCGTTATGATATCAAACACCATCTCCAATATGATGAGAAGACCTAGAAATGGCAAGAAACGCAAAATCAATTAGAAGAGGAAACCAATTCAATGAGCAAGAAAATAATGACAATAGATGTTATGACTGCGAAAAATATGATCATATTAAAGCATAATGTTTAGAACTCAAAAGAAAATCATTAAAAGGTTACTAAAGGGAACAAATTTGTATCTATTGCAGTGATGAATATGTGTCAGACAACAATAATGAAAAAGTTACAAATATATGTTTCATGGCTCTTAGCCAAACAAGTGAGGTAGACATACGATTGTGAAAAGTTTAATGAATTTCAAGATGTTCTCAATCTTACTCTGGGAAATTTGCAAAGGATTCTTGATGAACTCAAGAAAAAATCAGACGGTTAAAGAAAGATTGGAAAATCAAACTTGAAGTATGTGATATTAATATTTTCTTCAAGAAGAAGTTCAAGAATTGTAATTGCAGATAAATGACTTGCACAAATTCACAGGCCATGGTTCTGTCAGGTCAAAACAGTGAACTCATCCTTTCAAGTCAACTGGAAAGAAACTGTCAATGATAAATTTACCTATAGTAAGTTGAACAATCACTGATGAAAGATCTTTTTTCTCATGTTAAGTCTGTCGACTCATTCACATCTAGGTCATAAATATTTAGAATTCATATAATACAAGGAGACATTAATTTTGCTAATTCGAATTTAAGAGTGATATAAACAGTCTATTTTTTAGTATCATATCCATATTTAATTTATTCATCCTAATTAGTAGTTCTAGCTCTATATCAAGGTCATGATCGATATTATCGCTAGCATCAAGATCATCATTCATCACCATCATCAATATCGTCACTATCATCAATTTGATCTCATCAAGAAGAAATCTTTAGGCTTGGTATCGAGGAACTTATTTAGAAATATGTCGTAATAAAAAAAATAGAAGTTTGTCTCTACGTATTTGGCCAAATATTGTTGTGGTAATCTGATCATCAGTATTTTCATTGTAGATTTTTGATAATTGTGTATGGGTCTGGAGACCTAAAGGTGACAAAAGTACTTTCAAATCTAACCAAAGTTGAGGCAAGCGAGCTTGAGTACTAAATTGGAAAGTCGTACTTTGATAGTGTGAGTTTCAGATATATGACAGGCGATAAAATTATTCAAACAAATCACAAGAATGAATTGAGGAATGGTCAGATTTGGTGATAAATCAAAAGAAAAAGTTATTGGTATAGAAACCACTTCATTCAATAACTCATGTGATAACACTTATGTATATCTCGTAGATTCTCAAATACAACCTGCTAAGCATCCATCAACTATGTGATGCGCACTACTAAAAATATAGTCAAAATCGACGTAGGATTCCTCCTTCATCCCCCTTGACCATGATAATTCCTATTATACATTAAACTACAATATTTCATTTACACAAACAACCAAATATTATCCAAAGTTAATTTGTTGAACTCAAAGTTAATCCACAAATTCAATGTTAAAAGTAATTCTAGGTTCAACTTAATTCAATTTAATTCAATTCAAGGTTGAGTTATAATTTAAAGTCTAATTTTATCCATGGTTTCAAGCTAAGGTTCAATTACAAGGTTCAATTCTAGGTTCAAAGTTCAATTTCAAAGGCCAAACATAATAATGTAGTAAATTAAGGTTCAAACTAACGGTGTATTACTGATACATTCAAATTACATCTTTTAAATAGATATAAAGTGGTTGTTGACCAAATACAGAACCCAACGAGGTTGGGGACGAATCCCTCAGAGAATACAATGAAGAAATATACTTGTTAAGTGTAATGCTCAACTTAAAGTCTAAATTTCTAGGGAAAGGGATATAATAGTTTGTTGATTTGAAATACTAACATTAATTGTATCAGAAAATTCAAATGGTGTTTTGTAAAAGATTGATAAATGACTAGGTTGTGGTCCCAAAGGGAAAGTAATGTGATTGGGTAAATAATTTAATTCACTTATATGACGAGACGTAGTAAACATTGATTTTTTTTAAGTTTACCGAAGGTTTTTCAATTAAGTCGAAGAATTTCGTTACTAAGCTTTTCAAGCCTTAGAATGTGCAATATAAATAACCATTTTAATTTTAAGTTAATTATTCTATTCCTAGCTCAAGTTATTAGATGAGGTTTAAAATCTACCAAAGAGTAAATAGAAAACATCAATGACATACAAATAAAGTTTAAATATAAAAACTCAATCAAATAACTAGGACATTTTGATCCCACAACCCTAGCTAAAAAATTTAGTTACTTATATTCATAGCGGTAAAAGTATTAACTACTAAAGTATTCATTGAAACTTACAAGGTATCAAAGAAAAAGACAAAAATGACAAAAATATCCCCGCATGCCACATCTATGAATCGCAGCTAAAGTCGAAGGTGAGACCTGAGACTCGCAAGTCAGCCTTCCATCTCACAGCTTGTGCATTTCTCAGCTTAGGGGTTTATGATCTGTCATGACCTGTGACAGCCTTGCGTCAGCTCGCAAACACGTCCTGCGTCTCGTGAGTGATGCTTCCAATCTTCCAGCATTTTCCCATCTCTATCACCTCCTATGGCACCCCTGCAATTCGCAGGTGCGACCTGGGATTCACAAGTGAGGCTTTTTTTTCTTAGTCTCTTTTTGTAGTTTTTGATCTTCAAATGTCTAATCCTAAAAAAAAAACACAAATACATAAGAAACGACCTCAAATGCACTTACAGATCACAAAAGCTTAAGAAACAATATCAAATATGTCGTAATTTCATGTTACATCAACACCTCCACTTTAAATTCTTTCTTGTTCTCAAGCAACTAAAACAACACTACAATCACACGACAAATGTTCAAGAACCATAAAGTAATGATGACTACAATGGTGATAGCAACTAGCTTTATGCATGCACTTAATACACGATCACCCCTCACTCTATTTTGATAAACCATGATGCATTTACTCCAATAGGTAAAGATTAACTATACATCTTCAAGTAGTGACAGAATGCTACAAGCCTGAAAGAAGTCATTAAGAGTCTTAGTTTGAAAAGTTTTCTCTTTTATCAAGTGTTGCAATCCACATGTCCTCACAAAGATCAAAGAAAGTCCCTAAGACACACATATTTACAATAGCACATGGGACAATAGACGAAGAAGAGAATAGATTCACACTCAGAAAGATGTTCAAATACACATGTGGTACCTAAGCTTGTCCTTCATGTATTGCTCCACTAATGTAGACACATATGGTTCAAAATCAATTAGGACTTAACGTGTTGTAATGTAGGATTTTGGTTAAGGTAGGGTATGATTTGGAAATAATGACTCAAAACCTCCTTAAGCACTATAAATCATAAACACAAACATGTTTTCTTTAAAACTTTTCCACCCATTCGCCTTGTTCATTTCACCACCCAGTCTTCCTATTATTCGTAACTCTTTATTCTTCCTTCCCCTTATTTTTTCTATCTTTTTGTTCGTTTTCAAGCTAACAAGGAAGGTTCCATTTATTTATTTCCTTTTCACCTTTTGACCTTCCAAATAATTCTCATATTACCATTTTTTCAACCATCACCGACAACTTAGCCTTTTGGCCTATATTTGCATTTTCAAGTCATTAAGGGAGGTTGGATGTCAAAAGATAGATCAGTTAAAGAACAACATGGTAAAGCTTGTAATATGGTTGGCAAAGAAAAGGTTAAAGGCTCAAAATAGGTTGATTAGGAAAAATACGTACATGTAGGAAATTTAAGGCACACTGACTATTCAAGAAATGCCTGACATCCTCTTTCAAACTAAGTGTCGTGTAGGATTTCTCCTTGAAACACATTCCAGGAAAGTTCAAGACCATACTAATGCACAATAAATTACAAAAATCTCACAACACAAGTCACGAATCACTTTACTAATTTCAATTTAACTTCCCGATCAAGTCTTCAAGGCAACAATCAATGAAAAGTTGAAGTCTAATAAGCACAATATTACAAAATGAGTCATGCATTTCAATTCATTAACCTATTAAATACTTATGCACAACAATTTTTTTAGAGGGGTACATTTCAAAACAAAAAACAACACATGCCATAAATTAATCATACCAACGCCATATAAGTTATAATACTTGGTTATACTTGAACAACACAAAACAAACTATCTAAACATTCCAGGTTCAACAGAAAATAAAAGCTTTCAGTAAAGAACCATGACTAAGAAAAATCAAGAGTTATAAAAATATCCACACAAAAAATGAACTACCCCACCCCAACTAAAAGGCATGTAGTGTCCCCAGTGCATAAATTATAAAACATGACACGTCAAACGTTCTTCTAAGTCGCATTTGAATCAATAGGATCAGACTCCCTGTGTGGAGTCAGAGCCTGACCAGCGGAAAGAACCTCTGATGGTTGTATAAGATCGGGAGCAACACTAGATGGGACATCATATAGGCTGGGTTGTCTCATGACTAACAGATTATGGAAGGGGGATATCCAGTGGTGGAGCTGAAGATGTACTAACTCCATAGGCATGTGCGGATAATGGCACTGTATCAATACTCTTGCCCCTCTGTCCTCGCAAATCCTGTAAAGATCGCAGCACTTCTAAGTAAGCAATTCAATAATCAAATTTTCAGTTGTAGCTAAAACGGCTCTAACCTAAGAAAAAGTATAAATATAAACATTAAACATTTTAGTGAAAGTTGCTTTATTATAAAAATCTCCCATTGGCTAGCACCCTCACACACATCTGCTTGCCGACATGAAATGACAAATCTACCCCTTTCTAGTACTCCCTACTTTTGAAATGTGTGGTCCGTAGAGCTGTCAAAACGGGTCAGCCAAGCCTAAGCCTCACATGCCAATGAATTTGATGGGTTGGGGCGGACCGACCCTTCATTTGAAAGGACCTTAAAATGGCTATCTAACCCGCCTTACAAGGACCGTGGGCTGGGACGGGCCAACCCTTCTTCTTTTTTTTAATATTTTTTATAAGAAAAATTATTTTCAATCTAAATTCGAACCTGTGAGTATGTTAATTTGTTAACATTTCTAACATATAATTATATGGAAGTACAAAATTTTAGGACAACTTATATTATATTCAACACCTATATCGTCAAACACATTTGAATATATTTGTGATAAAATTATCTTAATTAACATCTCCATTTTTACATTCATGTGCAAAGTTAATTAGTTAAACATTATCAAATAACTATTTTTAAAAACTAATAATATTTAAATTCACTTAAAAATGTTACTACTTTGAATTTGATAAAGCTCTACAACTAATTTCGAGTAACAACAAGTTTTTGATAATTTCATGATGGATGCAACTTATATGCTTTGTGATTAGAAATTTTAGTATTAGGGTATACTTGGTGATTATGAATTTAACGCTAAATGAGAAAAGTATTGTGTAAGATACTAAAACTAATTCAGTAATCACTATTCCTATTTTTTATTTCTTTTTCCGTAATTTTCTTCTAAATTTCAAGTTAAAATTAAATTGCAATCACGAATACAACTTCTAACTTGGTGATTAGGATTTAATTTAAAATGAGTATTTGTAAGTACTCAGACTTATTCTTTAATCATTATTTCTAATTTTTACTTCTTTTTCACACTTCTTTTAAATTTTTAATTAATCTAAATAGTCTTTTGGCCCACGGGCCAACCTCGACCCAGCCTCAATCAAGTCCCAAGGGTCAGTGGATTGACATGGACTGGGCTTATAAGCCTCAATTTTAAACGAACTTAAGAAATCTTAGCCCAATTCTATCCCAATAGCGGGTTGGGCTGGGTTGGCCTCAAGGACCAAACCCATTTTGACGGCTCTAGTGACCCAAAACAAGTCTTATATAAATGTGCGACTGTAAATTATTTCATGAAGTTAAATTATTTTAAATATAAAATGGTGATATTTTTTTTGGGATATACAAAAAAGAAAATAATACCACATAAATTGGGAGGGAGGGAGTTATAACTTGTAAGTAATAACCCTCGAACCCTACGTAATATTTTACTCCATATATTATATGTTAAGCTGAAAACATTAAATAAAATACAGTATTTTCATTACTGCACTTTCATCCGACTCGCACACTCAATTCACTGAGTCAACTCGCCGCCATGCTCGACCACCAAAGAAGCAGCAAAAAGGATCCTTTCCTCCTCGATTACAAGGCCGACGAACTCCAAATAGCTGCTGAGTTTCTATCTAATTGGTTTCCATTTCTCTCCCGTGACCTCTGCCAGAGTTGTACGGATAAGCTTCCCATCGTATCCGTACCCTCGACCGTGGTACTCCCCTCCTTTTATCCTTTAACTCTGTGCATTAATGCTATTAAGCTATGGTATTCAATGATGATTCACACATTATGCATAAATTCCCTAGCTTTTGTGCTTTACCTCAACAACATACCCATGCACAAAGTATTGTGCATTTGGAGAAAGAAAAAAAAGAATTTTGAGACCCCATTATGATCTTTATGCCTTTGTGCAGACCCCACTTGTGTCACTACACTGGGTATGTTGTTATTGTTGTTGGTGTCCAGCCAACTTGGACCTGTTATAATACAAAAGCTTGGGTGTTGGGTAACTCTATCCACCCAGGTTAGGAACAAATAAGCTTATACTGAATGTTGTAGTTGGGATTAGACACGCTCGGCTATTTGAGGACTAAGATTTAACCTAGATTTATGTAGTGGCTAAGATTTAACCTAGATTTATGTAGTGGTGGTAATGATTCAATAAGTATCTTTGTAGCCTAGTGTTCTAGTCAATGGGTGAAGTAGTTCAATATCTTTATAAATTCATCTCAATGTCTATATACCAATGTGAGACATCATAATGTACTACACTTCTTTTTCTGATAATCGTAGTGTCTGGCCAGCTTGCGCGCACCTAGACTAATTCCACGGGATACCCGTCAGTCTATCACCTCATCAGGTAAATCTGTCTACCAAGGCTAGGACAGATGAGAAGAATTCACCTAGTGTTTTTTTGTTTTCGCTTGGATTTGAACCTGAGACTTCATGGTTCTCAACCTATTTCATTGACCACTAAGCCGCACCCTTAGGTGCCTTCCTTCTTTTTAAGGGACATGATATTAATATAACGCCTTTTTGCATGCGTAACCCTGTATCAGCTATGGACTTTAGTGAGGACTTGATGGTGTGAAAGCATGAATAACTAATGTTCACTATGATACTATATGAAAGAATGTGAACATCTAATCGAAGAACTTAACATAATATGTGGAGTAACCCAAGACCTTTATGAACCCATTTGGATATCCATGTGGGACATTATATGACTCAGCATGTTGGTTCAGCATATATACATATTATTTGTCGGTAAGTTGTGAAAGCTAGATGTTTCTTAGGTGGATAATGATGCGGTGTAGCAAATTGGTTTTTTATCTTTTCATTCTTATGTTGTGGATTATGATGAAGAAGAAACTATAGATTTAATGAGTTCTCTGATCATAGAGTTCGTTGGTATGACTGCAGAAGATGTTGGTTATGCAGAACGATTGAAGCAACAAGAGAATTTCACAGTTTTGACTCCAGAACTTCCTGATTCGAATGGCTGTTACGGAAATCTTGACAATTGTGATAATAATTCACTTGGGTGTTGGAAATATTGTGCTGACTTAAATGATACTGCAGATACAAACTCATTGGGCAGTTGGAAAGATGGGGCAGATGGGCAAGAGCCTTTTGATGAGTCATTGGCGCCCAGGAACAGATCAGATAGTTATGTAGGTGGTGCAGATCACTCACTTGGGTATTGGAAAGATTGTGCTGACTTAAATGATACTGCTGATATGAACTCATTGGGTAATTGGGAAGACGGGGAAAATGGGCAAGAGCCTCTTGATGAGGCATTGACACGCAGGAAAAAATCAGATAGTTATGTAGGTGGTGGAGATCTCTCATCAAGACCTGTTTAAGAGGCATCGAGAAATAAAACATTCAGCTCACCCAGACCTGCAGCAAGCCCGAGGATGAAAATGTCATGGGCAGATATGGATCAGGAGGATGATCTTGATGCTGAGGAGATTACTCAGTCGAGTAGCCAGTCAAGTAATGGGAATGGTGTGAACAAAGAGGAAACTTCTATACAGGAGACTAAGCCAAAAGCGGACTTGTCAAGGGAGCATAGAGAGCACATCCGGTTTTGTAATGTGAAGAGGAAAAAGGATTTCATTTGTTTGGAGAGGGTTAATGGGAAAATTGTGAATGTACTCGACGGCTTGGAGCTACATACTGGTGTCTTCAGCATGGCTGAGCAAAATAGTATAGTTAAATTTGTTGAGAAACTTGAGGAGATGGGGAAGTGTGGACAATTAAAAGGTTAGTTTTTCCTAATTAATTCTGCGAATCATTTTTCATTTTGTTCTTTCAGATATATTTTAATGCCACATTCAGGAGCTTTATGATGAACCAGAGAAAACATGTTCATGCTTCTTTTGATTTGAGGTAGATATGAAAATGGCTTAATAGTTTTTCTTGTTAAACCTTAGAAAGTGTTCCCTGATTGAAAAGATGCCTGATAAGTTAATCCAGAATGTTGTTGAGCATGAATATGGGAAATAAAGTCAAATAAAAATTTGAAGCATAAATTTTAGGAAGACTTGAACTGCGTGGTTAGTTTGTTAAGGCTCGTGAATTTTGCACAGATTTTATTGTGTTTTAGCCTTATCAAAAAAAAAAAATTGCACAGATGATTTATGCTCTGTCTACACCTCAAATTTCACTTCTGAAACTTAATTCCACTTCTGTTGGTTATCATAATGATTTAAGTACTTTTTCCTCTTCGATCAGTTTGATGAGGTTTTACTTTTTCCTCATGTTTCCATATCCATATGATTGTTCTTCAGTTATTAATCTCATTTACTGGCATGCATTAACCTGCCTGTTTTGATTCTTTTAGAGCGAACTTATACAGCACCAAAGAAATGGATGAAGGGCAAGGGACGTGTGACAATCCAATTTGGTGGTTGTTACAACTATGCAACAGTAAGTCTTCGACAATCTTGGAATCATCCTACTCTCTCCCTCCCCCAGCTCCAAGTAGGAGGGGGAGAGAGAAGAAAAAAAGAGGATAGGCTCAGAATTATAGCCTGTATGCTTTACCTTTTTCCCTCTGTTTTTGACCTTATTATATAAGGCTGTGGCAGATATGAGTGGATCACTTGGAAAAAGGGAATGTAGAGGCATTATGATAATTGATTTTTTTTATGGCAGGATAAAAAAGGCAACCCCCCAGGGATTCTCAAGAGTGAAACTGTTGATCCATTGCCTGATCTTCTTAAGAACATGATTAGAAGGCTTGTAAGATGACATGTGTTGCGTCCAGATTGTGTTCCAGACAGCTGTATTGTAAATATTTATGAAGAGGGAGATTGCATACCACCTCATATCGACAGTCATGATTTTGTTCGTCCATTTTGTACTGTTTCTTTCCTCAGCGAGTGCAATATATTGTTTGGATCAAACTTGAAAACCGTAGGTCCTGGTGAATTTACCGGTGCATTTGCAATTCCCTTGCCAATGGGGTAAGTCTTCTGAGTTTTACCTTTGTCTTTGCATGATTTCAAAGACTATTAATTGTGATATAACTTTCCTCCAGGTCTGTACTTGTCTTGAGTGGAAATGGAGCTGCTGTCGCTAAACAGTGTGTGCCAGCTGTTCCTACTAAAAGGTATATACTGACTTTAAGTTCTAACTGCTGGTTAATCTTCTGTCAACTGTTCCCTTAAGACGCCAACATCTCATTAACCTTTTACAATGCACAGAATATCAATTACATTTAGGAGAATGGATGAATCTAGAAGACCAATTGGATATGTTCCTGAGCAGGATTTACTAGGTCTTCAGCCATTATCCTATGAAGCAGATAGATATCAGAAATCAAGAACCTCCGGACCATGGCATTCTACAAGAAAATAGTTGGCAAGACGAGAAGAGAATAAGGAAATAGTAATCCAAAGCCATGGTACATGGATCGAAATCGACAAACACCTGTAAATAGGCGAAGAGTCAGGCTTTATGTAGATAATAGTTAAACGCATGTTGTGACTATGCTGGTTGGTCCATCATCTTCTGCAATTATGGCAGCTGTTGGTATTGGTGTGTTCTCATTTTTTCTCCTCGAGTTTTTGCTGCCTATTTTCCACTTCATTGTATGGATGTCTTCTAAAAAGAAGCTTAATCCTCTTGGAGTAGAGTTCCTACGCAAGAACTACTACAAGCCATGTGTTAAATTTGGATGGTGTCAGATTAAGTTGTGGGTTGCAAAAAGTGGTTTTTTTAATCTAGAGATGGATGGATCGGATTTAGGCTCGATGTGTGATCTTCGGGTTTCTGTGTTAATTTGCAGATCCTCCACCCTTAGGAGCCGACTCGGCATCAGCGGCTTCGTGCCGCACAAAGTAATCCAATATGTGGTTCCGCAAAGGTCAATATTGATTACTTGTTTGTATAAGTGAAGTAGTTCAATTCATATGATGTAATTCTACTAGCAGGAATGACAGTTATACGCATACAATGGAGAAGGATTGGCTCTTAGTGAAATGCACAAATGATAATTTTGGGCTGATATTTCAGTTCTTTGAGATAAACTACTTTTGATACTTATAGATTTTGTTTGAATTAATGAATTGTTTTTATGACTAGATGGTGAAGAGAGAGCAGATGAAATTGGAAATGAATGGCCGTAATAAGCTGGAAGAATTTTCTGCTAATTGGAGTACAAGAAATTATACCCATATTCTTGGTCAAATGAATGGCCGTGATGAAATTGGAAATGAATGGCCGTGATCTTGATTTTATTAACCCCGCTTGTTCATGGGGCAAAACTTGTTAACTTGATGTAAAAACAAACTCAAGACCACCCACTTTCAAGTAAATCATTAAAATTTTTACCTCCAGGACGTCTGGGTTACCAGTGAAGTAGTCGGCGCAAGCCTTGAAACTTGGATTATCAAAAAAAAAAAAAAGTAAATCATTAAAATTTAGTTGCATTTTAAAGTACACCGTTACCGCAAAGAACATTGGCCCAAAAAAGAATCTGTGTTTTTTAAACACACTGTTAGTACTACTCAGTTTCCTTTCTTTTCCAAACCACAGTTTCTGGAAGATACAAACATAGAATTTGAGAGAGAGGTTATGGAAAGATATCTTATTTGAATTATTATTTCACTTGACAACAAAGTCTGAATGGTCCAAATCAAATATGAACCAACAAATTACAGAATCAATGTAATAACAGAACACCTCAGCTCTTGGTGTCCTAAAAAAACACAACAGCAAAATAGTAAACCAAAAAAAAAAAAAAAAGTTTTCATTCAGTTTCCTCCCACTCCTTCAAATTCATGGTCACTATTGTACACAAACTTGGTGCGCTTGCCAGCAATATTTTGTCCTCCATTAACGTTGATACTGCTAATTGCATCACATAGTTCATCAACATCAATTTCTTCATACTTGTCACAACAAACTGATGATTCTGACTTGTCAGAAAAATCCAGCAGTAGAGATCTTGTAATATTACTACTCGTCTCGGATTCAACACTCTTCTTCCCCTCAACCATGATCTTATTCAATATCTACAATATACAACACACATAGTTCATATCAAACATCAATCCAGAAAGGGAAAAAAATCGAGGTAATTGAAGAAATATCACCCTTCATTCCGTTTACTCTCTTTTATCAATAAAAGAATGAGAGCTTTTGTGCAAGGGGTCGAATCGTTCAGTTTTTGCTATCATCTTTTATATTCAAAAATGTGTAAGAGAATGATTTTGACTATCAAAAAAATAAATAGTGTTAAAAGTAGGCATTGTCCTCGAGTTTTAAAATTACATGAGAAGTTTTAGGATAATGTTACAAGTGAAATTTCAGGATAATATTAAATTTAAAACTCCGGGAGAGTAGTTCTTTTTTAAAGAAAATTGGTCAGCACACACTATCTATTAATAATATACCTGAGTTCTACAGGAGATGCCGTGACAGATGGCAGCAACTCATTGGCAGAGAGATCTATAAGAGGTGTATTTGCAGGAGTTGGAGCAAAAAGACTCATTGGAGAATTACCAACATGAAAGAATTTAGGCCTTTTTTCCAATGAGATTTTGGAGATTTCAGCTTCTTCTTCAACCATTTGCAATAAGTTCTTCACTTGACCTCTCAACAATGCTTCCCCAGAACCTGGAGTACAACATTTTCTTCTTTGAGTACTCCTGGATACTGCAGATGATGGGGTCTTCAATATCCCAGTGGCTAGGCCAACAATAGGTGAGCCATTTGTTATATCAAGAAGAGCTGATTTCTTGGTCACTTCTTTCTTTTCACATTCTTTAATTATCTCTGAACAAGAAAAAGTAAAAAGACACAAAGATATTAATATTAGCACAAACAATGTTCAAGAAAATTATTGGAAACAGTCTCTCTGACCCATAAAGATAGGAGTAAGGTCTGCATACACTCTAACCTTCCTAGACACCACTTATGAGACTACACTGGGTTTGTTGTTGTTGTAGTAATGTTCAAGAAAATTAGATGAATTGAAAGATGACTCACTTGACATAGAAGTGTTGTTAGTACTATTAGAATTAGCAACAATGACTTGTGATCGTGTTACTCTTCTTGTTGATGTTGGGGTCTCCATTACTACAATTGTTTTGATCAACAAAATTGAAGATTATTGATTTTGGATGGCCGAAAGTTGGCTTTCGTTGTTTCTGGTGCCTGGTGGGGGTATTGAAAAGGTATTGTAAATGGGGTGAAGAGATTAATACTTTTATAGGAGAAAAAGGAGCGTAAAATGCGACCGTTAGAGCAATGCTACAGAACTAGCCGTTATTTGGTTAGCCTGCTACAGCGTCCGTTTACAAGCCTCTTAAGCCCAAGTTTTATGTGGGCTTTTGCAACGTGCAGGTTAAGTCATTCGCACGAACGCTCAGTCTTGGGGTGATGACCCTTTAAGTAATAAAAACGTGGCTGAAAATGCCCCTGATATGAAAAAATATAACCGGTCGGCATGTTTATATTTTTACATAATAATATAATACAAGTTATGTCTTACAAGGCTTAATAAGTTATGTTGCTACTTATGCCGGACAAGGCAAAAATTCTCTAAACTTATGTCGAGCGAATTAGATATTACACAACTTATGTCGGATAACTTAATCCCTACAGAACCTATGTCGGACAAGATATAAATTCTCTAAATTTATGCCTTGCGAAATTAGGTCATAGATAAGAATACTCTGGGCCACAAATTTTTATTAAATAGGAGGAGCAAAAATTAAAGACCATCAAATTTAAGAGCCAAAATTAAAGACCAACCCAAAATTGGGGAAATCCGTACAAAAACTTTGTTGGGTATTTGGTTAGCCTGATACAACGTCCGTCTACAAGCCTCTTAGGCCCAAGTTTTAATGTGCTTTTGCAAGATGCGGTCTACAATTTTTCAGAAAATATATCCGTAATTATCATCATTTAATGTATGCTATGTCGGATAGACCTCCCAATTTTTGATGATGGAATTTTGAATGGAGGTGGGATAGGCCTTCAAAAAAAATTCATATCCTACATCAGATCTCTCTAAGGAGCATGCTCAGAAGTCCGTCGATACACAAATTATATTTTTAATAAAGGTTAATGTATTCAATATAAGTTAAAGTTAGTATATTTTTAAGGATCATTAAACTTATTGAATTAACTTCTCATTATTCTTTCATGTTCATCCTTCAGCGCCTACAGTCCCGTCTCCAGATAAAATTGTTGATGAGGACGATGATGTTGATGAGTATGATTGCACTGATCCCGGCAGATTGGTTCCGGTCATACCAAAAGCCGTCAAGAAGCACGTTATGGTTCGGACTCGAAAGAAGGGAAAGATACGTAATGTGACGGATGATCATGACTTAGAGCGTTCTGTTATTAAAAAGAAGATCGGGGATGGAAACAAGGCGAGGGTGGTTGGGATGGTATTAGCCTTAGGCCGTCGGTTATACTAAAGCATCCTCCATGTGGGACTACTGACGATTGTGTAAGTATAATTACATTGTATAGTTTAAGTAAATATTATATTTTTTGCATATCTGTTTCTTAATGATAAATATTATCTTAGGCTTTAATTCGTCTTTTACTAGCTTGTTTGACATCTCAACATATTCGAAACAAAATTATGCATTAATTAAAAAATAATATTTTGATTTGATGTAAATACGTTCGTATTTAGAACTACGTTTTGTTGTGTTAAGAAGTTAACCGTTCTACACGATTAACTCCTTTTACGTAACAAATTAAGGTTAGTTCTGTATTTTTTTTATTGGAGTACTTTTATTACTTTTCGCCTTCTTTGTATCATTTAAGTTCCAGACTCATATTCTGCTGATAAATGGGATTGGATTAATGAGCTAGCGACGAATATCGACATGTTCCTGATAAATGGGATAAGCATTCCCTACAACATTTACTAACAAACCAAATCTCCAAGTCTTCCACTCCGACTTTCTTTTTTAAATATTTTACGCAGCAAAGGTAGGTCCCACTCCAACTGCTTAACCATAGTTAAAAGCTCATTTATCCTATTTTCAACAAAAATTAAGATCTAATCAACATATAGTAGTCAATGTCCACATATTAGTTATGAGTTCGTTTAGAGTGAGTTTGGTTGGATAGATTGGATAAAATATTCACATGTGATAGAATAGGAAATATATTCGGTCATAATGTATATGATAGGTGTATATTTAGTCATTATTTATCGTAATTGTAGCTTATGATTTAGTCATTACTTACCGTAATTGTAGCCTAGAATTATGCTTGTATTATAGTATATATATTTACTACCACTTTAGAATGAAATAATTAAGGAAGAATATTTCTTACATGGTATCAGATTCTATGGAAAATTCCTGAAACCTTAAAATTGCTTCCTTGTGTCGCCCCCCCCCCCCCTCTTCTCTTTGTGCCGCCGACCACCCTCCTCTCTCGTCAGCCATGTCTGACTCGAAATCATATTTTCATCCAGACCTCACAGTTTCAAACATTAAATTCCATGTTTCCATCACTCTTGAGATGAAAAACGTCCATTATGCAACGTGGGCAGAGCTCTTCAAGATTCACTGCCGATCATACCGGGTTATCCATCACATAATTACGCCGGAAAAAGGCAATGAGAAGGTGCCAAAAATCGACGAGAAACAGAATTATGGTTAACCCTCGATGCGACAGTTCTTTAGTGGATTTATGGCACTATTTCTAGCGATTTGCTACATACAGTTATTGAATCTGACTCCATGGCGATGGAGGCTTGGGATCGCTTGCGCGAAATATTCCAAGACAACAAAAATTCATGTGCCATCATTCTTGAGCAGGAATTCTCCACCACTGACATGGCGGATTTTTCCACTGCATTCGCATACTGTCAACGGTCAAGGTTTGGTCGGACCAACTTAAGAACGTTGGGGCGCCGGTAACTAACAATCGGCTTGTTTTACAATTGGTTGTCGGCCTCACCGACGCATATAGTGGAGTGAGTACGCTCATCCGCCAAAGCAATTCTTTTCCACCGTTTTACCAAGCCCGCTCTATGCTCATTCTAGAATAAATGGATTTTTCCAAAAAGACAGCCACTATGTCAAAATCGGCCATGGTTGCCGCTCCGTCCGATGATAATTCTTCATAATTTGAAAACTTGCCGCCAAACCATGGCGAAAAGGGATGAAATAACGATAATAGAGGCAAAAACCGCGGCGGTAGCCGTGGTAGTAGAAAGGGCGACGACCACTGCCGTTGCGGTAGTAGCGGCAGAGGCGACGACCAGCAGCCCAGTGGCAGCTGAGGGCACAGTAGGGCAGTGAGACAGCACCATGGGCCTAGCAGTGGCCTTGGGTCGTGTCTCCCTACCCCTATCCAGTCGGAATTGGGCCAGCGGCCCCACAGCAACCAGCCCAGCAGCCAAGAATTCTTGGGCCACTGCCGAACCAGTGGCAGCAAGCCCACTCGGTAGTGGCGACCCCGACCGATATCGAGGCCGCGATGCACACTTTTGGGCTTAATTCGCCGACGCAAATTGGTACATGGACACCGGTGCAAGGTCTCATATGACGTCCTCACAAGGTAATCTCTCGTCCTATTTTAATTTGAGCAATAATCGTGGTATAATTATCAAAATAGTCATTCAATTCCAATTCGTGGTTATGGTACTACAAACTTGTCTCCCCCAAACCCACCATTAACTTTAAAAAATATCCTTCACGCTCCTCAATTAATTAAAAACTTGATTTCAGTTAGAAAATTTACTACTTTGGGTTTCTGTTGAATTTGATCTTTTTGGGTTTCTGTTGAATTTGATCCTTTTGGGTTTTCCGTGAAGGATTTTCATACAGGAATGCGTCTAATGAGATGTGATAGTCGGGGCGAGCTTTATCCAATCACCACAACCAGACACCAAGCCACACCATCCATTTTTGCTACTTTAGCTCCGTCTTTATGTCATGAACGTTTGGGTTATCCGGGAGCATCTATTTTTGCCTCTCTTAAACAAAATAAATTTATTTCATGTACTAGACATCGTAATTCTCATGTTTGTCGTTCATGTTCGCTTGGGAAACATGTTAAATTATCTTTTGTTGCTTCTAATTCTTGCACTGTTATGCCTTTTGATATTATCCATAGTGATATTTGGACATCTCCCGTTTTGAGCTCTTCGGGCCATCGATATTATCTTCTTTTGTTGGATGATTACTCTAATTTTTTTGTGGACATTTCTTTTATCTAAAAAGTCACAAGTGTTTTCCACATTTCTCTCCTTTAGAGCATTCATCCGAAATCAATTTGAACGGGACATTAAAAATATTCAATGTGATAACTGCAGAGAATTTAATAATGGGCCATTTTGAGATTTTTGCAAAACTAATGGTTTATCTTTTCGTCTCTCTTGTCCACATACCTCATCTTAAAATGGAAAAGCGGAGAGAAAAATCTGAACCATTAATAACATTGTTAGAACCTTACTTGCCCATGTCTTTCTACCACCATCATTTTGGCATCATGCATTACAAATGACAACTTATCTCCTTAACATACTTTCGAGCAAACACTTGTCCTATCAATCCCCTCTCAAAATTTTATACCTAAGGGACCTATCCTACGCTCATCTACGGGTGTTCGGGTGCTTATGCTATCCTCTTTTTCCTTCCACTACAATCAATAAACTTCAACCCCGATCTACTCCGTGTATTTTTTGGGATATCCGTCAAATCATCATAGTTACAAATGTTACGACTTATCCTCTAAGAAAATCATTGTGAGTCATCACATAGTTTTTTATGAAACAAATTTTCCTTTTGCCAAAATGCATTGTTTTGTGCCTCCACCTACAAATTTCTTGACGATAGCATACCCCCGTATTTAGTCCACCGGTTATTTTCCAAATCTGACCCAACTGTTTCAGCCAGCCCAGCTAATTCGGGCGAATTGGGCCTAGTTACCTCAGCCCAGCAGTTGTTTTCTCCAGCCCGACAAATTGGGCTTGCCTGCCCGAGCCCAGTGGATGTCGACTCAGTTAGGCCTCTCACTGGCAGCCCACTGCCTGGCAGTCCCCTAGGTAACGGACCAGTCTCAGGCAGTGGTGGCCCAGCAAGCCCAAGCTATTGCCCACTATCGGGCAGTCCCATCTCCTCTACCGGCCCACCTCCAATTCTGACCCAATGGCCAGTCACTTATAGTCAACATGGGATTTCCAAGCCAAACAAGAAATACGGTCTTCACGCCCATATAATTAAATCACCTTTGCCCCATAACCCTAGTGTCTGCCCTTAATGACCCGAATTAAAAATGGCTATGGATGATGAATATAATGATTTTGTTAATAATAGGACGTGGGATTTGGTGTCCCGTCCTCCTAATGTTAATGTGATTCGATCTATGTGGATTTTTAGTCATAAAGAAAAATATGATGGTACCTTTGAGAGGTATAAAACCCATCTTGTAGGTGATGGGAAGACTCAACAAGTTGGTGTGGACTGTGGTGAGACCTTCAGTTCGATGGTCAAACCTGCATCTATCCGCACGGTACTAAGTCTGGCTCTTTCAAAGACATGGCCGCTTCATCAGCTTGATGTAAAAAATGCTTTCATGCATGGAGAACCTAATGAAATGGTGTACATGTATCAACCCATGGGATACAGAGACCCCACTTATCCTAATCATGTGTGTCTGCTAAAGAAATCATTGTATGGGCTCAAACAAGCTCCTCGGGTCTGGTACAAGCGATTTGCAGATTATGTTTCTCATATTGGATTTTCTAACAGCATGTCTGATCATTCTCTATTCCTATACCGTCAAGGTAATAATATAGCTTACATTCTTCTGTATGTAGATGATATTATATTAACTGCCTCGTCTGATGTTCTTCGCAAGTCTATCATGTCACTTCTTGGCTCTGAGTTTGCGATGAAAGATATAGGGCCACTAAGTTGCTTCTTGGGGATAGTTGTGACACGTCATGCATATGGTTTATTTTTATCCTAGAAGAAGTATGCCGAATAGATCTTTGAACGAGCTGGCATGTCCTCGTGTAGGCCGTCCTCCACTCCAGTTGATACTAAATCGAAGTTGAGTGCCTCTTTCAGCAAGCCATTTGCCTATCCATCACATTACCGCAGCCTTACAAGGGCTCTGCAGTATCTCACTTTCACGAGTCCCGACATATCTTATGATGTGCAACATGTTTGTCTATTCATACATAACCCGATGGAGGATCACATGAATGCGCTCAAACGCATTGTGAGCTATATTCAAGGCACTCTTGATCATGACTTGCATCTATATCCATCTTCGACATCCACTCTTATTTCTTACACAGATGCAAATTGGGGTAGATGTCCGGATACCAGACGATCCACTTTTGATTATTGTGTATTTCTTGGTGACAATTTGGTATCTTGGTCCTCCAAACGATAAGCTACCCTGTTCAGGTCCAGTGCCAAAGCAGAATACCGAGGAGTTGCTAGTGTAGTGTCTAAATCTTGTTGGCGAAGGAACTTCTTTTGGAGCTCCACTATCTGGTTCCGAAGGCGACTTTGGTTTATTGTGATAATATTAGTACGATTTATCTTGCAGGAAATCCGGTTCAACATCAACGCACTAAACATATTGAGTTGGATATTCACTTTGTTCGCGGAAAGGTAGCTCGCGGACAAGTCCGTGTCTTACATGTCCCGTCACGCTATCAGATCGCCGATATTTTTACCAAAGGTCTTCTGCTGATTCTATTTGAAGATTTTCGGGATAGTCTCAGCATACGCCGACCTCCCGCTTCGACTACGTGGGTGTGATAGAATAGGAAATATATTCGGTTATAATTATGTATATCTTGTATATGGTAGGTGTATACTTAGTCATTACTTACCGTAATTGTAGCCTAGGATTTAGTCATTACTTACCGTAATTATAGCCTAGGATTTAGTCATTACTTACCGTAATTGTAGCCTAGGATTTAGTCATTACTTACCGTAATTGTAGCCTAGGATTATGCTTGTATTATAGTATATTTACTACCACTTTGAAATGAAATAATCAATGAAGAATATTTCTTACAATATGATATAATAACATCAATAATAACACACCCAATATAATCTTATAAATGGAAGCCTGAAAAAGGTGATTTATCACATAGCCTTACGATATCTTGTGAAGGTAGAGAAGCCGATAGATCCTCTACTAGAAAAAAATGTTAATTAAAAATTAAACTTTAAACTTGAGCCGCAAATTCTATGACCAAACACCTATTAAGAAAAAGCTATATATGAAGTGATTAGGCTATATGGCAAAACCAAAAGAGTTTATTTTAAAAAAATGAGTAAAATTTAACTAGCTCTTGCTTGGTCTTAATAATATGGAATAACGTACAATACATGAGTTAAACATCAAAAGACAAATCACCCTTTGTCTCTTCCTCGAATCCATCATCCATAACCTTTCAATACTATTAAACTTTAAAAAATAAACCAATATTTTACATTTTATAATGCATATCCCATTTTAGTGCAACAAAACAAAAGCTTCTACAAAAATAATCGTGTTGTTATAAGCCTTGCATTATTAGTCTATGCAGTACAATTCCTACATAATTTAATCTTAACCAAACGACCCCTAGGGTAACTGATTAAAAGTAAATGGTAAGTTCTTTTTTCTATTTAAAAATAAAATATTATTTTTTATATAATTCAAAGATCCCAAATTCAAAAATATTTTTTTTTCTTTCTTACGTGCTGTGTGTTATCAAACTACATCATATAATTTAAAATTGAAGTATTAAATGTTAAATATCACTATTAAATATTAAAGTTATTTTTATTAATAAGTAATTGTATGCTTGAATGGAGATGTAACTGATAATAAATAATTCATACACTCTTAAATATATTAATCAAAATATAAATTTAAACATATCCTAAACAGAAATAATAATATTCCGGATGGAATGAAGAGGGAGCTAGATTTTTTCTTTTTAGGAATTGTTTTCCAAATTACAAAAAAAACCTATGATTATATTGTAATGAAAATCTTGATCAATCAAAATCAACTCATAAACTTGTACAAAGTCTAAGCACGAACTCACTTGTATTCAATATTTATATCAAATCCATATATGCAAGATATGTAATTTTATTTTTTTGTTACTATCACTTTAACTTTAACTTGCCCAAAAATATTTTTTTTAATTTGGCGTAAATACCCTCGTACTCACCCGAATTCCAAATAACCGTTTTTATTTCAATAATATATATATATATATCCTCTTTTAAATTGGTTCAAAGTATTAAGGCGAAATCAGTGCAGTGCAGTTACACTCCTTGTTCAACTATCACATCTATATAACCATTTTCCAGATTTCCATTTCATATCAAAATCTCCGCCTTCTACGAAAAACAGTTCTATACACTGCACAATGATTTCCATCTCGTCCCAAACTCTCCGTCAATCGCAACTGCCGCCGGCGGCCAACACGTTTTCCTCCGGCGAGAACTCTACGCTGTCACCGTCATACGTCAGATTCCGTCAACAATCTAGCTCCTTTACCGTTACCGCGACAAGTTGCGCTTCTGTTGCCAGGTGCGTGCCAGTGTCAACTTCTCCAGCTTCGCTTTACGAAATTCTCGGAATTCCGATGGGCGCTACGATGGAGGAGATCAAAGCTGCGTATCGGAGATTAGCTAGAGTTTGTCATCCTGATGTGGCTGCAATTGATCACAAGGACTCCTCCGCGGACGAGTTCATGAAGATTCGTGAAGCTTATTGCACTCTATCGGATCCTGATAAGCGCGCCGATTATGACCAGCACTTTTTCCGAAGACGCCGGAGCGGTAATATTTATTCCGGATATACTTGCCGGAACTGGGAGACCGATCAGTGCTGGTAGCGATTTCCGTCGTTCGTCCGGTTCATATTGCTTTGCTTCTCTTTGTTGTACATTTTGTGAGTGAATGAAGGAAAAAAAGAATCGAAATTGGGAATGGCTTGATTTTCATTATTTTTTTTGTTGTACATTTTGTGGCCCGGTAACACGCCTTAACACCAGCAGTGTGATGACTTTAGCGAATGATAATTAATTTACACTTCCTTAATTGCTTAATCTTTGAGTTCAAATGTTTGTGATTATAGTAGGAGTATTATTTAACACTCGGAGCTTTTGAGCAATACACGTCAATTTCAACCTATCTAATTCACTTTTCAGAAGGACCAAATCGATTTCATGATTGGTCTGTCAACTCTTAATTTACTACGTCAAAAATTACTATTATTTTTTGTTATAACGAATAAGTGATTTAACTTTATTTAAGTATCACGAACTTTGTCACTAAACTATTTTTTTGCAATAAAAAAGATCACTCAATTTTGTCTGAATAAGTCACGATGAAAAAATAAATGAGACATTTCTAAAAATGATTAAGCAGATTGAGTGACCTTTTTAAATTTAAAAAACTATTTGTTGATTTTTAATTAGCGGCGGAGCGCTAACTTACTAAGGGCCGTTCAAATGTTTCATGCCTTGAATGAAGAGCTTAATGATTTTTACAAGACAAACAATATGCATACGTGCTAGACTGATGATTATCACATGGAGTGTCTCTAACATGGAGAAGTAATTACTAATTAGGCATAGTAGTAGACTTAGTGCTGAATCTAACTCGAACATTGGGGTCATTTGTCAAATCAGAATTATTATACTAAATTATAGTTAGGATTATGTATCCTATTTCTATATGAGTTAGATAGTTCCATAATTATAGTATAAAATTTATCTTGATTTTAATTAATATCTTTAATCAAATACATGATCTCAGATTTTATACCTGGAACCTCTGTCCAAATGGCCGCTTAAACATATAAGGAATAAGTAGCTTATGCGTACTATTTCCTCGTGTTCTATATCGTCACTTTTGTTAACAATAATTATTTTAAAATACTTGTCATTTAGAAAAATAAAATTAATTAATATTTTCTTTTTGCAATTTACCCTTATTATTATAATAAATATTCTAAAGAAAGGTAAAAGGATTGAGAAATAGAAAAATAAACGAGGGTAATTTAATCAAATAAGAATAATTATTATCATTACAGTTTCTTTAAAGTGTGCGCAAAAAGATGAAATAACAAGTAAATAGGAATAATTCTTATCATTACAGTTTTTTTAAAGTGTGCGCAAAAAGATGAAGTAACAAGTAAATAGGATTGAATAGTTTTGATTTACTCTTATAAAATGAAAAGCTTCATTGTATAATTAATCTCAAGAGTATAATATGTGTATATATTTTATAGATTTCTAAACCTACGTTAATTATGGGTACTTTTCATATAAAATATTGTCCATGATAACACTAAAATAAGTCAGCAAGATCTATCTTCCCACCACCTGGGCCCCACTTCACAAAAAAAGAAATTGCATAACGTGGCATGAAGTGATCAAACTGGGGGTGACCTTCAAGTTATGATGGTCATCTGCCAATTTTCTAGAAATTTAATGACATTTCGTGTCTCGAATTTTATTTTTGTGGTTGTAATATCAGTATCGACCTGAACACTAAGAATATCTGATATGTCAGACTTTTTATGTTATTATGTTTAGAAAAAATGTACAAAGATAATACATAAATAGGTTCTTAAACTTGATTTCAGCCGGTAAATATGTCCTCTAATTTTAAGTGTGCGCAAGTAGGCACCTCAACTTGTATAAAGTTGAACACGTAAACACAAATGGTAACATGACACATAAATCTTGGATGTGTGTAAATGATCATTTTGTAAGTTAGAGTGTTCAACTGTCAAAGTGAAAATAAGTGGATGTGCCTATTTGTGCACACAAAAACCAGAGGTCAGCTGAGGTCAAATTTAAAGGCTTGTTTATATATTATGCCAAGGAAGAAAGCAAGCTGTGGAATGCATTATATGAAGGCGAAAATAAAGGACCAAATATGTTCTTCAAACTCTCAATTTATTATTCAAAATGATGACTTTGTCCAGATGTAAATCTAAACTGATGATGTTAATTGGGATAAAGTCAACTAGTGGCAATCAGTTCTTTAACAATACATTTTCTTGTATTGAATTGAATTGCACAATTGATGTTCTTTAAACTCTCAATTATTAATATCAATACTTACACAAATTCTTTTGGTAAGAAAAAAGAAAAAAAAAACTTGCACAAATCCTTCAGGGGACAAGTTGAGGCACAGCAAAAATGAAGCCAAAAAACAACAAATACAAGTAGGTGTTTGATTTGTAGAAGGCTAAGTTAGTGTTTGGAAAAGGATTGTGAATTCTGTTGCGTGCATCTCCAGAATTTGAAGTCACAGTCAATGCATCTACTGGTTCAGAATGTTCCTCCAAAACAGTTAGCCGACATTAGTTTAATGGTACCCACTTATATATAGTTCTAAGCGTATATAGTAACGTGCAACCCGGCTCCTCTCCATTTTTCTTAAATTTTTATTTAAATTGAGGACACAAAACATAGATTAAAATTAAAAGTTAAGATTTAATTAACTAAAGCAAACCCCAAACCATAATTTAAATTATTAATATTTCATATATCTACTTCCTTATCGATTTAAAGAACTCCCGAATATTTTCATATATATATATAAATCTTAATTAATATAGGTTGTATATCATTGTTCAAAATTCAAAAGGTAGCTTTCTACCACCAAAAGAAATAAGAGATGTTCTCAAAATTGATTAGCTTGAAATATCCAAGTTCAATGATAAAAAGCGAGAGTGGCAAAAATAAACTGTAAATATAAAAGCTTAAAATTTGGAGGGGTTAATTGTTGCAGGATAATTTGTTATTAATAGAATATTATTGCATTCTTAATTCAATTTACCAAATATTTTGGGAGAAATATATGAAATATCTATTACTTTAATTATGGTTAAGACGCTTGATTTAGTTAATTTTATCTAGATTAATAATATTAAAGTAAAACATATGTCACTTATTCAAGTAAGAACAACAACAACAACATGTCCAGTGTCATCCCATAATATGGGGACTGGGGAGGGTAGAGTGTACGCAGACCTTATCTCTACCTTGGTAGGTAGATCGGCAGTTTCCGAGAGACCCTCGGCTCAGGACAAGCAAAGCAGAAAAAAACAGTCAGTCCCGGTCAAAAAAATTTAAAAAATTAAAATTTAAAAATTTAAAGCAGTATGAAAATGCTGACAACAAACGCGAATACACCATAATAATGCATGAAAAGAAAAGAAAAAAAGAAGAAACGGTAACTAACACAGATAAATGAGATAAGAACTTGGAGAAAATGGGAGAAGTCATATTCCGTAGTGTGTCGGAACCAATGACGGAACTATGCTATTGGATACTCAAGCACCTATTATTTTTACTGAAACATTATACTTTAAATATAAAACCTAGTATAATCAATAGGAAAACAAATATACTGACCGAGTAATCAATTTCAGAAAGCAACAAGTTTAGATTAAAGATAATTGAACACACGTGACTTAATTTTTTTTATCCATCAAAAATAAAAAAGAGTAACTTATATACATAACTAGTTTCTAGACATCTAGTCAATCGTAGAGGTGGTCAGTGGGCCGGGCTCGAGTCTGGCGGAGTCGGGGTCGGGGCAGGACGGGCGAAGGGGTCGGGGTCGGGTCTGGCGGGATTTGCTCCAGTCCCGTCCCGATCCCGTCGAAATCGGGTCGGGACGGGGTCGGGTCGGGGCCGGGATCGGGACGGGTTCCGGCGGGTTTTTCTTTTTTTCTTTTTTTTTAAAAATAACATATGTATAACAAAAAAATCAATAAACAAGACAAGATAGTGTAATAAAAATATCTCAAGGCTGTTTTTGTGCCTCTTATATTATTTAATAGACATATACTTTTTTTGTAATACAAATACAATTGTCGAAATTGCAACTTTGTGGTGTTGTCCAAAAGTTGCAAATTACATAACAAAATTGCATTTAAAAAAATTACATTCTCAAAAAAAACCTGTTCTAATTGCTTGATAATTTCATGTGGTTCTTCGGTTGGAATTGGTATTTGTTGGTCAAATTGATCCACGTCGCTTCCACCACATTCGGATAAGATTTCGTTGTAGTTTTCGTCTTCTTCTTCGTTCATCTACGGTTGACCGCACCTTCTCCGCTCCGCTCGTATCCAATCTCTGAATAATACTGCAATTTCCAAGCTGTCTCCGGCTAATGAGTGTCTGTGGTCTCCTATTTGATATCTGCGAGCGAGAAAAAGCGCTTTCGAGACGCGATTGATGACGCTTGAATGTTCAAAACATCTCGGGTCATCAATGAAAGTGTCGGAAAGGTCTTCTCATTCCCCTCCAAAGATATTTCGAAAGAAGTCTTCATGTCCATCTTCATTGATAACTTCTTGGTACGGTACAGAACCCTGCAAAACAAAAATATCCAACTCGCTAATTTGGTTAGTAGTAGAGGTACGGCCGCACATTCTATTTCTGAGGCTTTCAATACTAGCCGCAGAAATAGCATGTCTTTTGTGAGGTTGTGTTGAAGATGAAGAAGATAGTATGGAAGCCGGTAAGTTACTAGCATTTTCTTGTTGATAAAACCTATATATATTTTTGCATTGGTGTTCTACGCTAGACAACACTTCTTATTTAGTTTGTTCAATAGGTGGTGGGTGATTTAGATTTTTGGAACTTGGAGGTGGTAGTACTTCTATACAATCGTAAATAGTTTCAATTAGTGATTTAGTACCGTCTCTTTTAATAGTCGGATTTAATACAGAACCAATAATATATATAGTGGGAATAGGAATAAAATATTTTTTTTATTTTGATAAACATTTTTTTAATAGCTGCCATATAAGCTGATTTTTCCATATATTCACTAAGTAATAAAAATATTAGAGTTATATAAAACAACATAGTTGAAATAGTAGGATAATATATACCGAAAAATTCTTTTGTTGCTTGAAAAAATTTCTCTAAAAATACAATAAGTTCATAAATTTTTACCCAATCACTATCTACAATCATATCAGCTGGATTTTGATTATGAGAGTTAAAAAATAAAGTTATAGGTTTTCTATAGTCATAAGCAACAAGTAGTTGCTCGTATAAAGAATTCTACCTAGTGGATACTTCTTGTGGAATTTTTCTAAAAGGTAGTCCACAATCGTGACAAGTTTTTTTATATTCTTTTCTTCGTTGTACTTTATTACTTTTAAAAATAAAGTTTATAGCAAATTGTATTTTACTAAGAATGTCTTCAAAAAGTGATAGACCATCCTTTACAATTAAGTTATATATATGGCATGCGCATTTTCTATTAAAATGATCTGAAAAAGATGGAGTTAAACTATTTTTTAAAATTGTAATTGCGTAATTGTTAGAAGAAGCGTTATCTAATGTAATAGTCATAATTTTATCGGTTATTCCGTAATAATGACACACTTGATAAATATTATCTGCAATAAAAGTATCAGTGTGCCTATCATCTATATATCCATACGCTAAGATACGTTTTTGCATAGACCATTTATAATCTATCCAATGACAAGTTACAGTTAAATAATCATGGTCGTTAGTACTACGACCTATATCAGACGTGATAGATACTCTACCATTAAAATGATATAATGAATAACGTAAATATTGTTGATATTCATGCGCGAATTTAAATACATCTCTCTTAACAGTTGATGTAGGAAAATCGTTAAAAGCATGATTATATATATCTCTAATGTAATGAATAAAATCGGGAGATGAAGGAAATGAAAAGGGCAAACCCTCCACAGCAACTAATTTTGATGTTGCTTCTCTATCTCTATGTTTATTGTATTTAGGGCCTACAATTCCCCCCGTCATAGGGTTAATTTGACCCTGTACTTGGTCCGGGACAGTATCAGTATGTGAACCTTGTCCCGATGGAGTGGGCGTTTGCGCACCCGGTTTTGAAGCCTGGTATTGGGCATACCTAGTCTGATGAGCACTTACTACGTGTCTAATTAAACCACCCGTCCCACCGTGACCTTTTCCAGTTTTAAATTTTAAAACATTTTTACAAATTTTACATATAGCTACTTGATTCTCTACGTCCCTATCAAAAAATGTCCATGCATCTGATTTTAATGGTCGTTTTGCTGGACCTCGTCTCATACTAGGGGGAATAGGAGGTATTTCAGTTGAAAGTGCACTGGTGGGTGTGTTGTCATCAACATTAGTAGGTGTATCATCTAGATCATCGTCTAAATTAAAGTCTTCTTGAGTTTCAGAAAATAGCTCCTCGTCTAAATCTAATGGTATTGTAGGAAAATGTTAAGTATCAACAAAATCATCATGTGTAGGAATAAGATGATTAGAAGAAGTACCCTTGCCCTGGTTGCCCCTACTAGAAGAAGCACCCTTACCCTTACCCTTAAACATACCTCTTAATCATTCCATTTTAATTATGATAATAAATAATTAAAGATAATAAAATTAAGTGTGCTAAATAAAATAAACAGACAATAATAATTTAATGAAGGAACGAATATACCAAACGCCGACGTAACGTCGACGTGTAATCGAGAGGTTGAAAATTGAAACTTTGCTTGATGGAAGATCCTCAAGCTAGTTGCCAACTTCACTCCCAATTCCCAAATGAATAAATAAAATTGAATATTTAGTAAACAATGTAGACTTGTAGAGAGATATATTGAGAGATTAGAGAGATTGTAGGAAGATTTGTGAGAAAGATGAAGAGAAAATGAGTTATTTATAGTTGAAAAATTGGGTTAAAGTGTAAATATTAGGGGTGAGCGGGTCCGGGTACCCTAACTTTTTTGAACTACCCGGACCCTACTCAGTAAAAGATCGGTTCCTAAATTTACTATCCGGAACCTACCCGTAGCAATCATTACCCGGAACCTACCCGGACCCTGCGGTTCCGGGTAGGTTCCCGGGTACCCTGTAAATTTTTGTGCAGATATTACGCCATGATTTCACAACAGTTTAGCTATTTCATTTCCTTTTCTTTCTGCATTTAGTTTGTAATTCCTTTTTTCAGTTAATAGAAAACCCCCAAAAATCTGTCCCATAATACTGTTTCATTGTTTTAATTTTTTCTAAGTCCGTGATAGAAAACCCTAGGGTCAACAAAGAGGAAATCGAAGAAAAATACTACTTAAAACTAGACTAAACTACAATCAAATCTTGAAAATGAAACATACAAATGCACTATACTACGAACAAATCAGAAAAAATAAAAAAATTAAGGTTCCACATATGTGTTTCTATTGAGCTGTAATGGATGACGAAGATACTTCAAATTGCTCAAAATTTTGTATATGGTGGTGTTGATTTCGTCTGAAAACACATAAATTCGAATTCTAGCAAAAATTGTATCTATATTTGTAAAGTTTTAAATCAGACCCACAAGTTTGGAGAATTCTAACTAGGCCGCAACTCTAAATAGATTTTTAGCACTTTTCTGGGCCGAATATGGAATGGACACTTAAAATTATAATTTGACTAATTAATTTTATAAAAATCTTTATTGCTTTCTACTTTTACAATTTACTTTATTAACAATTAAAAAAGTAAAAATATTTAATATTTCATAGGTTCCGGGTATCGGTTCCAGGTCCGGATACCCTGTCTCTATTTGTCGGAACCGGACCCGGACCCGACATTGATCGGTTCCTAATTTTACTACCCGGAACCTACCCGTTATTATAATATATCTACCCGAAACCTACCCATTAGTGTTGGTTCCGGTCGGGTATCTGGGTACCCTGTACCCGTGCTCACCCCTAGTAAATATAATAACTTATGGGTTAAAAATAAATATTAAGGGGTAGGGGGTGGGGGAGGGGAGGCCAAAAATGGTCGTTGCCCAACGGCCAAAATCTAAAATGGTCGTTGGTGCAACAGTTATATTTTCAAAGGGGGCTCTCGGGGCGGAATCGGGGGCGGGCTCGGGGTGGGGTCGGGGCGGGCGGGCCTGGGGCGGGCTCGGGGTGGGGTCGGGGCGGGCGGGCTTGGGTCTGGCAGGACGAGACATTGTCCCGTCCCGAGTTCGAGTCCCGCTACCATTTTCTTTTTACTCGGGGTTGGGGCGGGATCGGGGCGGGATCGGGACGGGGTCGGGTCGGGGTCGGGCCGTCCCAGCCCACTGGCCACCCTTAGTCAATCGTAGCTACTGTTTTTGTAATTACGATTCGTAGCTATATTTTACTTGTTTCTTGTGTATTTAAATATATAATTTTAAAATACAGTCAGTCAAATACATATGTATATAGATTAATCAAACATCACATACAGTCAAAGTAGCTATGCTTTACATGTTTCTCGTTTATTCAATATATTAAAATACACAGTTTTAAAATACAGTCAACCAAATACATATATATAGATCAATCAAATAACATATACAATTAAATACTCTATTTGGCATAAATACAGTCAATCAAATACTTTATTAGCACGTTGAATAAAGTGGAATATATATTTACTGACTTTAGTACTGGACCTTTTTTCAATTTGTATTACACCTTTTCTCATAATTATCTCTAGTATTAAATCGTCTTTTTTATTTTTGGGCCGGATAGTATTAAATAGAGTAACTTAATGACATAACAACGCGCACAATCAAATACATTTAGTTTGTTTAAAAAAACAGTCTGTCAAATATAAATATTTTATAGCTACGAGATGTAAATACAAATGTCTTATAGCTACGGTTTGTAAAAAAATTAAAATGTAATTATTATACTTAAATATCTTTTATATGTTAGTTACTATCATGTGTTCTAATAAAAATGCATGTGTGTCGACTAGGAGTGAGCACGGGTACATGGTACCCAGATACCCGATCGGAACCGACACTAACGGGTAGGTTCCAGGTAGATATATTATAATAACGGGTAGGGTCCGGGTAGTAAAATTAGGAACCGATCAATGTCGGGTCCGATTCCGGTTCCGGCAAATAGAGACAGGGTACCCGGACCCGGACCCAGAACCGATGCCCGGAACCTATAAAATATTAAATATTTTTACTTTTTTGAGAAACATTTGGAGCACTTTTAACTTTCTCCAAAATTGTTTGTTGCACGCTTGCACATTGATTTTCCCCACCCCAAGACGCAAATATTTCAGCTTTTTCATCCTTTTATTCTAGAATGCTCTTTGTGCCATAAGAGAAAACACTCAAAACTCTCTCAATAACAATGGCGTTTTAGCTACACCACCGAGCTTCATCGTCGTCGTTGTTGAAGCTTTTTCTCAGGTACTTTCATCGTAGTCGTTGTTGAAGCTTCACCTTTGCCTCTTTCTCTCCCTTGGTTGTGTTCACGTCGTTCCTAAAATGCATATGGGTTCATATGTAACTCTTCAATTTCTTTTTAATAACTGATGCTTCTGTTCTATTTCAGGCTATACTCATCTTCAATTTGTATTACTTTTTTATTTGAAATGTAAATCTATTTTTAAAATTTGTGTATATTTTTGTAGTTGTGAAGATTAAATTTAGGGATTTACTAGTATAATAAAGCTTTTCTTTTGTATCGAAAAGCTTATGAACACGAAAATAAGTTTAATTCAGATATTTCCAAATTTATTTTGAAATCAACACGTTCAATTAATTGAGTGTCAAATTTGGCTTGCAATTTTAGGTTTTGGTTACAGAATTAGTTTTTCTACAATGAATAAGTTTTCTAAAACTTCTTATAAGGGTACTAAAAACTCCGATTGCAGGCTAAAAAACTATTGGATGAAATTATTTTAGAACTCTTTTTGATTCTCATAGGCTAAAAAATTGTTGCTTAATCTGTCTTTTTTTATTTACATGGTACCCAGGAACCTACCCGGACCTTGCGGGTCCGGGTAGGTTCCGGGTAATGATTGCTACGGTAGGTTCCGGATAGTAAATTTGGGAACCGATCTTTTACCGGGTAGGGTCCGGGTAGTTCAAAAATGTTAGAGTATCCGGACCCGCTCACCTCTAGCGTTGACCTACCATAAAACTACTTGTATTGTTGCTTTTTCGAATGAAACATCCCCTCATGATAGTTCATAGGACATATATTGTTGCCAACTCCAGCCAAAGCAAGCACCACAAACTCACATTTCGTTTGTTGTCGCCCTTAATTAGGACATGCAAATGATCTACAATAGTACCATTACTCTGTTAACACTCAAAAATAATTGAAGTGTTTAGCCGAATCTATTGACACCCGAACTATTCCGGAGCCGAATTTACTCCTAGCCCTCGACTACAAGAACTTCATCGGCTACTAAGGCATCTTAGCCGAAGTTGTTGGTTAGAGGTACGATTAGGACCCACTCAGATGCAGACGCCTCAACGACTAAGTCAAAAGGGTTTTTGGACCCCTAAAAGCGGTAACGACCAACAACACCTAAAAGAGAGGGTCATTATCCGAGCAAGAGGAGTAGAGGGTGAAAAAATCGGCACCACCTCCCCCATAGTCAGCCATTGAGCTTAGTGGGTTACTTGATGGCCGACATGGGAGGGGCACGTTTGTACAATTTTTTCTTCCTTTTTTGTACTATAAATACTCATTCTTTGTATATACGAGACACAATCAATCAAACACATCAAAATTTATCTATCTTTATCTTTTATCCTTTAATTTACTCAACTGTATTCATGTTTCTTACCTCTTAGTTTACCATAACCACCGTCCTAACGCTTTCTGGAGTAGTTGGGGAACCCATTGTTGGAGATTAGAGTTTCGTTTCCAGCCCAAATCGCTTACGTTAAGGAATTAATTTGTCTCCCGATTTCATCAGCCGCTACAACAACAGATAGCGGAATTGGGGCCGAGAACAAATTTGGCACGCCAAGTGGGACCATAGGTGATTTAAGTGCAAAGTTTGATTCTCCAGGTCAGGATCATTCTTGGTGTATGCGCCTAAGGTCCTGTAAGAAAATGAACCTCGAGTCCAGTTCACATCCTAAACAAAACCCTCCCAGAAGAAACAACGAACCAACATCCTCATCGGGTATGCCTACATCGGTGGATACCCATCCACTTCCTCCATCAACCCAAGCCGCGGAAGAATCTAGCCAATCTGGAGGTCCAACCATAATGACCACGTCTTTTATTAGACAACAGATCGACTTGGGCATCCACGACATTATGTACCAAGTTTCTAAACAGTTGGCTGACATTATAAAGCCAATGGTACATAATGAAGTTCAGCAAGCGAAGGAGATGGAAACCAACCGAATGCACCCAGGAGAATGTTCGGGTAGTTTTACCATCCCTTTGACGAGTGGTGCTGTTCAGCATGACACCTTGACTCCCGATGTTGTTCCTTAGCCGCATGTGCATTAGCCAGTGCCCACTCAGGTGCAGTCGATATCACACCTAGGAACACAAACCCAATCGACTGGCAACGAGCACACTGCATGGTCGCCGCCGAACCTTAGGGAGCAAAATGTGCCACTTGACCAATCGAGTCTGCAGTATAGGCAGATCAACATAGCTCAGAGACCAGTTCAGGCTCCAGGACACTTTGATTGCTCCCCGTTATGCCGTACGTTTCTACGAACGGCCCTACGATGCAGGTGAACAATCTTGGCCAGCCGATGGCCCCTAGCTATGACTTAGCTCGGCTATCTGGTGACTCTGTTTACAGCGGATTACCATTCCAGCATTCATTGCCGGTACCCAAACCATACCTTCCAGGAAGCATAAACTTTCTAAGAACGGCCGACGTCCGAGGAGAGCAGCTATGGAACACCGTTCCACCTTATCCTCTGACTCCGTTAGTCGTTCCAGGAGTTTAGGTTACATGTTTTAGTGGCCATACCCAATAACAGCCATGGGGCATTACCCCACCTATTGGTAATGGCCACCAGAGCACCTATAACCTTAAAAAACCTATCCAACAAAGTACATAATGGAGGCCACCAGTGCAAAATGCCTACCAGCCGAATCCAGTTGAGAATCGGCAGGGGACGTGACAACTGATAAACCTAGAGATCATCGCTAATACCATGCGAAGGTACTTTGGCATCCAACTGAAACTTTTGGACATGCATGTTTATAAGAAGCCCTATCCCGATTGGGTAGATCGGATGACACCTTTGCCGAGGAGCTTCAAAATGTCAGAGTTTACCATTTTCTCTGTCGACGACGATAAATCCACTATCGAGCACATCGGTAGATTTACTGCCCAATATGGCGAAGCTGGCCAGAACGAGTATCACTAGTTGCAGTTATTCCCTCTCTCTCTAACGGGAACAACCTTTGCATGGTACTCCTCTTCAGCTCCTGATTCCGTGCAAAATTGTGCTGACATAGAGGGTTGCTTCCATGATAGGTTCTATTGGCCCCAACCTCAGGTTACCGTAACTGATCTAATGAATCTCAAGCAGCAGGTCGATGAATCGACTACCAATTTTATCGAGAGGTTCAGAAAGAAGGTTGGGAAATGCACCGTACACTTCCCCGAGTCTGAGTGTGCCCATATGATAATCAACAACATGCACCCTCAGTTAAAGGAGAAACTGGTAGGGCAATTTTGCTTTGACATGAACCAGTTAGCCGAAAAGGCTAGCCAAATAGAGCAGTATGTCCAGGAGAAGGAGCAGAGAAGAGCCAGCCGAAATTGAGGCTCCCACTTGGTATCCATCATTGAAGTGGATGAGTCTAACTCAGAGTCAGCCGACTGCATGACAGACGCAATGGTGGCCGAGATTGTTAGGGGTAATGTTTACTCTTGCCCAGCCTTGAAAGCCGTCAAAGATAAGGAAATAAGTTCATCCGATGACAGGGTCGGTTACTTGTTTGATATCACGAAGGCAGATCAGATCTTTGATCATCTGCTCAAAGATAAGCAGATTCGGCTGCTTGATGGTCATAGGATTCCGCATGCCGAGGAACTCAATGATAAGAAGTACTGTAAGTGGCATAATTCATACAATCACTCTACTTCTAATTGTGTGATCTTCAAGAAGGCGATCCAAAACGGCATTAGGGAGGAAAGGTTCAAGCTAGCCGACAAGAGCGTGGCTGAAATCTCTATTGATACTGACCCCTTTCCCGCGGTACCAATATCTATGGTATCTTTTTCTAAGCTCAATAAGTCAAGAGACACCAAAGGGAAACAACCGATGAAAAGGTATGGGTCCCTAAGAAACCTACCAAATGGGAGAAGGTCATAAGGACTTCTATGTTCAACCGATTAGGCAGCCTACATGGCATTCGTGATGACAGACAGCTGGCTAGGATCAGTTTTCATGACCGCCCTCAATATGCGAGGGACTTTGAACGAGAGATTCAGGAACAAACCATGAGGTTCAGGAGGGTCCTAGTTGACGTTAGGTATAGGCCTAGGGGGCAAGTACAGATGCCAACCAATCGGCAGTCGAGCATGCCTCGAATAAATGAAGAACCGCTCCCTAAAACCAAACAGATGGTGGTCGAGTTTAATGTGAACGAGGGTATTTCATCTTTATTTATCATAACAAGAAATGAGGATCAGAAGAGACCCAGAGAAAGATTAAACCAGCC
Organism: Anisodus tanguticus; assembly: GCA_034509755.1. Classification (NCBI taxonomy): domain Eukaryota; kingdom Viridiplantae; phylum Streptophyta; class Magnoliopsida; order Solanales; family Solanaceae; genus Anisodus; species Anisodus tanguticus. The sequence goes on from CM067556.1 coordinate 30,704,935, forward strand.
GCCGATACTGAATAGGGGAAATGGTCTATCAATCAGGCTCCCGGAAAGAAAGAGGCAACATCGAGAGTCGCATCCAGAACCTAGAAAAGAAGGATGAAATGTGCCAAGGCCTTGCGTAAGATGCAACAGACATTGCATCTAATTTCCAACACCACTGCAGCCGAAAATCATGGGATTCCTGAGTCTGCCGTAGCCGAGGCTATCAAGCGGGCATTCAACTCAGTTGCTTAAGGGACAATGTCGCCTAAAGGAGATGTGTCGGGTCAACTAGAGATAGATGAACAACCTATCAGCAACCCGATGGAAGAACTCGGGCAAGAGAATGTGGCCCTGGATAGGCCTCTAACCGAGGCAATCCCACAGATCGTGCAGAGGATTCAGTTAGAGGATTCCCAGCCGATCCCCATTTGTCTCCAAGATATGGAAGGTATTGATTTCTCTTCAACCGAATTAAACGAGTTGGGAGACTCCATAATTAATTTATTTAGCCAGGACGTGGTTAATGAGATGTGGGTAGACATTGAAATGGTCAGCCCAATCCCATGTGAGTTTTGGGCCAGCCGCTCCACGCTGGATGGCCTAGAAGGTGATGTTTGCATAGAAGATACAGAATGGGCAACAATAGCCGATACCACGACTACGGACGCTTTGAGCACCACGTTTGGTGCACCTACGGAAGAGATGGTTAAACACCTCAAGTCCCTCTATGTGAAGGCTTACATCAATGGAAAAATCAGTAGTCGATTGTTCGTCGACAATGAGATTGTGCTGAATGTGATGCCACTGCTTACTTTGAAATGCCTCAATAAAGCAAAGGAGGATCTCATCCCAACTAACATGAAAATGGCTAGTTTTATGGGAGAGGCCTCTGAAGCATTGGGGATTCTAGTAGCAGAAATCACTGTGGGTCCCAAGACGGTTAGATCGACATTCTTTGGGATAGATGGCAAGCTGTCCTACATCATTTTACTGGGCAAGGGACTGGATTCACATCAGTCGTTGCCTTCCTTCTACCATGCATCAAAAGCTCATCTTTTAGGAAGGAGACAATATAGAAATCGTCCCAGTGGACGATAACCCATTCCGACCAGGGGTTCAGAATGTAGGGGTTGTCCTCTATTCACCTTATGTGGCTCCTATAGCCATCACATATCAATACGAAGAAGGATCTTGAGAATCCTGCAATCTTACCTCACGAGGGTTCGAAATAAAATAATTGGTCGAACCACGACTTACCTTGGAGGATCTAAATGGTTAAGGAGGCCCAAATCATACATGACTTATGGCATTGGTAGACCGCCCTAGGTTCTGAGGAAAGGATAGCCGAGGCATCACAGATGGGGGACCACGACGTTTAACCAACACTTGCAGCCGACGAAGTTGAGCTGCCGATGGAACTTGAATCGCCCATAAGAAGGATTATTCCTAGTTTTGAGTCTCAGAATCCTTTGGAAGACATCAACTTGGGAACTGAAGAAAGCCCGCGGCTAACACATATTAGTGGTCTACTGAAGGAAGAAGACAAACAAGGCATAACGACCCTTCTACTGCAGTATAAAAACTACTTCGCATGGGATTATCACGAGATGTCTGGGCTGGCACGTACTTTGGTAGATTACAGATTGACAATCAAAAAGGGGTTCAAGCCCCAAAAATAGACACACAGAAGGTATCACCCTCGGCTGATACCTCAAATCAAAAATGAGATCGAACGACTGCTGAAAGTCGGCTTTATCAGGACGGCTAAGTATGCAGAATGGTTGGCGAACGTCGTACCAGTCAAAAAGAAGAATAGAAAGGTTCGGTTATGTATTGATTACATGAACCTAAATCTAGCCACTTCTAAATATTAGTACGGCATGCTAGTCGACTCAGCAGCCGTTAATGGTGTATTGACCTTCATGGATGGATACTCTGGCTACAATCAGATATCGATAGCCAAGGATGACATTCACAAAACCGCCTTCAAATGTCCAGGGGCGTTGGGCATTTACGAGTGTGTAGTTATGCCGTTTGGTCTGAAGAACGCTAATGCCACTTATCAAAGGGCAGTGAACACCATCTTCCACGACTTGATCGGCAAAACTATGGAGGTCTACATCGATGATGTTGTAGTAAAGTCTGATAACTTCAAGGATCATTTCGCAGATCTTGAACAAGCATTAAAAAGAATGAGGTTTCATAATCTTAAGATAAATCCAGCCAAGTGCACGTTCGGAGTATCGGCTGGCAACTTCCTTGGCTTTTTGGTACACAAGAAAGGCATCGAGATAGACCGTACCAAAGCCAATGCAGTAATGAGATCTGCATCACCTAAGACAAAGAAGGAGTTACAAAGCTTATTGGGAAAATCAATTTTTAAGGAGGTTCATATCCAACTCAGCTGGTAAGATGAAGGCTTTCTCACCTTTGCTCAGACTTAAAGAGTCAGAAGAGCTAGTATAGGGTACAGAACAACAAAAGGCCTTTGATCAAATTAAAAAGGCCTTAGCTACCCCCCTTCCCCCCGCTTATTAGTGCCTCGTGTGCCGGAGAAGCAATTGAAATTGTATATTTCTGCTGCAGCATTATCTATCGGTTGCTTGCTAGCACATAAGGCCAATGATGGAACTGAAAAAGCAGTTTATTATCTTAGTCGAATGCTCAACGACGCTGAAACTAGATATACTCCTTTGGAGAAGCTTTGTCTGTCTTTGTTGTATGCTCGCACAAAACTCGAGTATTATCTAATGCCTTACATTATATATGTTTTGTGCAAAATGGATATCGTCCTATACTTATTGAACATACCGGTTTTCCAAGGACGACTAATGAAGTGGGCAATCAAACTCATCGCATTTTCTCTAGAGTACAAGCCACTCAGGGTCGTTAAAGGCCAGGCGGTAGCCGATTTCTTGACGGACCACCCCTGGGTAGATGCGGAGAACCCATGCGCCTCTTCTACCGCATATATGAACGTCGTCCCTTGGACGCTGACTTTTGATGGGTCAAGAATCCATAAAGGAGTCGGAGTCGGGATAATGATAACCGATCCTAGAGATTAAACATAGAGGTTCTCTTATCGGTTAGATTCTGACTTGACAAATAACCAAGCCGAATATGATGCTCTCATCATAGGACTCAAACTCCTAGTCTCTATGAAAGCAAAATACATCAAGATTCGCGAAGACTCTTAGTTGATTATCAAGCAGCTGACTGGGGAGTATAATTGCAAGGATCCGAATTTGTTGGCCCATTACGAAACAGCTAGCAGGTTACTTAGTAGGTTCACATTGTTTACATTAAGTCATTTTCCCAGAGGCATGAATGTTGAGACTAACGACTTAGCGCAAGAAGCTTCTAGCTTCAAAAAGTCTCTACACACTTTAGAGTATGACGAACTGCCAGCCGAAGTGTTAGCCGTCGATCAAATTGACTCATGGAGGCAGTTACTAATTGACTACCAAAAAGATCTCTCCAGTTGCAAAGACCTCAAGGTCAAAAGAAGACCTTGAAATATGTGCTTATTGACGATGACCTCTATAAAAGGAGCGTGAATGGAGTACTACTCAAGTGCATTGCCAAAGCAGAGGCCTTGAGGGTCATGGGGGAGGTCTATAAAGGAGTGTGTGGATCACACAGAGCGGGGCCATCGATGAAGTAGTTGATCTACCGCCACAGCTATTATTGGCCTACCATCACAGCTGACTGCTTCCATTATACAAAAAGATGCAAAGAATGTCAGATACATGGACCGATCCAATGGGTACCAGTCGAGTTATTGATTAAGAGGGCAAAAAATTTTGATTTTGGGGCGCGAATTTTGGGTGATATGAGTATGGGTGACCGGCGGGTTTTGGGGAGAAAGGTGGGTCGCCGAATTTTTGGGATATGGGGGCTGGTGGTACCAGCGAAGGGTATGGGGGTGTGGGATCGTCGGTTGAGGGAGAAGGAGAAAAGAGGTTAGGGTTTGTTTTTGGTGTTAGGGAATAAAAGGGTTGGGAATAAGGGTGTTGGGCCGATCGAATTGGGCATGGTGGGAGGCCTGTTAGGCTGACTCGACTGGGCCCATTTTTGTTTGGTGGGTTGGTATTGTTTGGGAATGAAATAAGGGTTGTGGGTTTTAAAAAAAATATAAAAGAGGTTTATTATTAACAAAAAATATTTTGAAGAAAAAATTTAAATTATTTAAATAAAATAACGATGCAATAATAATAAAACATAATATTTTATGATATGCTTAATGCTTAATAAAAAAAATAAAAATGCGATGTCGTTTTGTGAAAATAAAATAACATAGAATATTAGGATAAAAACTATAATTGTGATTTTAAAAGGCAAATGATAGTAAAAAATCTGAATAATAATAAATAATGATATTGAAAATAACACACACACACACACACATATATATATATATATATATATATATTAAAATTGTTATTGAGGTGTCAAAAATATTTAAAATTACAAATAAATCGGAAAAGATGGGATAAAATTGGGTGTCAACAATGTCATTCAGTTTATCCAACACCAGATCATATCTATGGTGTCCCTGAGACAATTACAACTGATCAAGGAACGGTGTTCAATGGTTCTAAAGTAGCAGCCTTTGCTGAGAAATTTGGGATCAAAATGATCACATCTTTACCTTATTACGCACAGGCGAATGGGCAAGCCGAGGCAGCCAACAAACTTATTGTGGACATAATTAGGAAGAACGTGGAGGATAAACCAGGAATGTAGCAACTCACTCTGGACGAGGCCATTTTGGCGATCAGGAATTCTAAATCTACAGCTACTGGGACGACACCTTATCGGCTAACATATGGCCAAGATACAGTGTTGCCGTTGGAATTTAATGTTAAATCATTACGGGTGGCCAAGTAGAACTCTCTTAGTTTAGAGGAGTACCAACAGGCTATGCTAATGAAGTTAGAACAGCTAGATGAAGATCGACTGATGTCCTAGAAAAAATTGAAGCCGGTAAACATAAAATGGCTAAAGCATACAACAAACATGTTAAGCCTAAGAGGTTTGCCGAAGGAGACTTAGTTTGGAAAACCATTTTGCCGATTGGAATGAAAGATCGTAAATTTAGCAAATGGTCACCAAATTGGGAAGGACCTTTCGTAGTAAGCCAACGGATCGCCGGCAACGCATATCGACTAATAAACATGCATGACAAAGAAATGGACAGGAATGTAAATGGCAAGTATCTAAACAAATAATGTCCTTTGATTTGGAGCATGCATGAAATAAACGACAGCCACAGACCGGCCGCCTGGTCGCATAAAATAAGTTAATCCCTTCCGACGGGAGGTGTATGGCTAAATAACAGCCACAGACCGCCTGCCTGGACACAAAATATAAAGCCACTTCTCTCACACGTATGTGTCGTAAGTTTGGTCGCACCGCTCACGCGAAGGAACGCCATACCAAGTGGTTGAAAGATAATGGCCCACCTAATTTGCGGGGTTTACTTTAAATTTGCTCGAGAATGCCGAGAGCAATGTTGAAGTCAAATAGTGGGATATGGATTCCCACATCCAAGTAAACCAAGCACAAAAACAGAGGCGCCACACATACCCGAACCCGGCGTTACAGCGGAAATCAAATCTCGACAGTGCGGCGGCATCAAAAGGACCCAAGTGCCTTCATTCAGCTTCAGTGATCGACTTCACTCGGTCTAACCAACCCGAATAGTGAGCGACCTTAGTCGACCGAATACGAAGGTTAATCGAACAACGACCGCCAGTGAAACAGTCACAAGTAAAAAGAAAGACATGGTTTATCAGGCTGGGGTACTGAAACAAGAGAGAATCATCTCGTTCTGACCTACCATATGGAGCAAGAACCAACTGTTCATCAACAAGTACCAAGGCATCAGTTAGGTCTTTCTCGGCTAAAGTGGTCCCATATATCTTATGAGAAGAGAAAGAAGAAGCCATGGCAGCCGAGTAAGAAAAGGGCTAAGATTAGGGTTTTTGTGCAGAAGGGAAGAAATCGGATCAAGTGAAAAATTCTCAGAAAGATTTTTCTTCTTAAGTGGATTTCGATGGGCAGCAGAAATTAGGGCAATTTCTTTGAATGCACGGTTAGAAAATAGTATCACCGATTCGTGGTAACAAACACACCTCGGTTGAAGGGGAAACCCAATTCAGAAGTAATTATCATTGCATGCACTGTAGACAAGACGATTGAAGTGACATGTGCGGCTGTCAGACTGAAACGATGGCTACTTTCGGATACATCAACTCAACAGTCACACTCGAGTTAATGTAGGGGGTAATTGTTAACACTAAAAAATTAATTTAAGTGTTTAGCCAAATCTACTGACAGCCGAACTATTCTGGAGCTGAATTTACTCCTAGCCCTCGACTACAAGAATTTCATCGGCTACTAAGGCATCTTAGCAGAAGTTGTTGGTTAGATATACGACTGGGACCCACTCAGATGCAGACGCCTCAATGACCAAGTCAAAAGGGTTTTCGGACCCCTAAAAGCGGTAACGGCCAACAACACCTAAAAGAGAGGGCCATTATCCGAGCAAGAGGAGTAGAGGGCGAGAAAATCAGCACAACCACTCCCATAGTCAGTCGTTGAGCTTAGTGGGTTACTTGATGGCTGACATGGGGGGGAGGGGCACGTTTGTACAATTTTTTCTTCCTTTTTTGTACTATAAATACTCATTCTTTGTATATACGAGACACAATCAATCAAACACATCAAAATTTATCTATCTTTATCTTTTATCCTTTACTTTCATTTTATCCTTTACTTTACTCCACTGTATTCATGTTTCTTACCTCTTAGTTTACCATAATCACCTTCCTAACGCTTTCTGGAGTAGTTGGGGAACCCATTACTGGAGATTAGAGTTCTGTTTCCAGCCCAAATCGCTTAAGTTAATGAATCAATTTGTCTCCCGATTTCATCAGCCAATACAACGGCAGATAACAGAATTGGGGCCGAGAACATACTCATAAATGGATAGGACATTTTTATTCTAAATTGATCTTATATTCCACACGATCAAATAATTTCAGATGACTGATTTTCCATGTAAGTAGAAGAAATCGCCACCAAACTCAAATAATATATCCTTGGCGCCATCTTGGACCATTTATAATGAAAATTAGTAGGCGTTTGTGTATAGAAATAAAAAAGATCACTTTTTTTAAAATTTATGAAGTTGGAGTTAGAGTTGTGTTTGGCCATAGTTTTTTGGAAATAATATTTTGTTGTTGAAATGTACTTTTTCAACAAGGTTATAGTTGTGAAAAACAAGGTTTTGGTTGTTTTTCAAATTCTAAATACAACTTTAAGATGTATCTGAAAATTTTTATGGCCCTACACTGATTTTTGAAAAAAGTATTTTTTTTCCGAAAAAAATGATTAATTCTTATGGTCAAACGTTCCTTAAATAGTTTGTATGAACAATCTCTCGTGAAAATGCGGAATGATTATGAGGCTTAAGGTGTGTTAAGAGACGTTGCTTTTGCGGATATTTCACCAATACATCACCTTTTCTAGGATTTAATGAGCTCTTCCAGTTAGGAACATAAATCATTAATCTGAAATCCAGGAAGAAGTAGAAGCAAAAGATGATTTTACAGTGTTTTCTTTATATTTTCTATTTGGTATTCGGTGGCTAGTACCTATATTGGGGTGCGATTAAATCTTGATTTGCGCCAGAAAGTTTTACGTTGGGGGTAAAGTTTGCCTTATAAAGGTGATTTTGTATCCGACAGGCCAGCTCGAACCGAAGACCTCTATTTAAGGATGAATAAATAATTATCACTCCACCATAACTTTTATTGGTGATTTACCTGTGTTATAAAAAAGGAGCAACGGATTGTATTTATAATCTAAATTCAGTGCACGCGAAGTTCTCTTTTATTAGCTCTTTAATTATTAGTCCACCAAAAGGTGATTTCTCCTAAGGTATTTTTATGTGGTGTAGCTAGCTATAAGAGTTATTTAAGTATAATAACTACACTTTAAATAAATTACACACTACAAGAAGAAAGACATTTACCAACAATATTTTCTGTTGTCATATGTTGGATGTTGTTGCCAAAAGTACTTTTTGCAACAACAAAAAATATTACATGCCGTTGCAATAACCTCCGATGCGAAAAAATTTCGCAACAAGTTATTGTTTTTTGTTGTCATTTATGTTTTTTTAGCAACAATATATTAAACTTTTATTGTCATTTACGCTTTTTAGCAACAATATATTTATTGTTGCTAAAGTTTTGTTGTCAATTCTATACTTTTTTATAGTGACAACTCATAACTATATTGTATTCACTCATCCAAAAGCTCAAATTCATTTGCTTTACCCTTTTTCCAGATCCAGTGTGTTAATTCTCATCTCTCCCTTTCTCTTCTCCCTCGACACCGCCAGATCTGAGACACCACGACGACACCACCAAATCTGAGAAATGCCACTGTCGCCTGCCAGATGTGTTTTCTCTGTTCTGGCCAGATTTCTTCATCGTTTATTCTCTCTGTTCAGGCCAAATCTGTTCTCCTACTCCCTCTCCCTCGACACCGAAAGATCTGAGACACTACGACGACATCACCAGATCTAAAAAACTCCACTGTCGTATTTTATATTTTTGTCGAAAATTTGACCTATTTGATTGTATTCTTTATTTTTGAGTGTACTAAGTACATGATATTTTTTGTATTCACTTGTATTTTTCTATTTCTTAAGAAGAAAATTGTGTATTTGAATACACCCGAATACACGCAAAATAGGTAAAACATAGATATATTTGACTGACTGTATTTTAAAATTGTATATTTAAATACACATAAATACACGTGAAATAGCTAACAAGTAGCTATGAATTGTAAATAAGAAAATAGTAACTATAGTTTATTAGAAGCTTGAGAATTATAGCTATTTATGTATGTTACCTTCTTATAAAGTATTGGAAGAAAAATGCACAATGTATAGGAAGTTATTCGGTTATAAAATGCATCTATCGGTAAAGCTTCTTATAAATAACTAGTGGGCAGTTGCCCGTGCGTAGCACGTGCACATTATTATTTTTTATGTAAGACATTGATTAACTAAATTTTTTTCAATAATATAAACTCTCTTCGTTCATTTTTAATTATCCACTATACTTAAAATAAATGTCCATTTTTTATTGTTCTATTTGAAAAATCAAGAGATAATTTATCATTTTATACTAATTTAACCTTAATATTTAGTAATATAATTATTTTAAATTCATTTTCCAACATATTAGAATTAGGGACGATATAGTAAAATTATTATTTTATTTATTAGTTCTTGATAGGCGTGTCAAATTAAATAAAAATAAGTAAACTTGGACAGGCGGAGTAATATTTAATAATTTTGAAACATATAATGTCTATATATGGTTTTCTAAAATATATCATACAAATATATTGAATTCTTTTAATTTAAATTTTCCTTTTCCATTCCCAAAAAGCATGGCAGAAAATGACAGTTTTTCAATGTTCTTAGTTTAACTTTAACCGGAATATTATTTTACAAATGAGTTTCTTAAAGATGAATGAAAAGTAGTAATAATTTAGATTAACTCACAACTGAGTGAAATTTCTGTTGGGAGTTTTTGCTCTATGGTACTTTATAAAGCAGTACGGGAAGTATATAACTATTACAAGTATTCGAAAGGATAAACAAAGATTCAATAATTCAACATGGAATCTGAAAATTACAATAGTTACACAAGTAAAAACTGGAAATTCCAGTTTTGTAGAAGACGGAAAAATGTAAATTGTTTTTGCTTGGAGTCGATGTAGCACTCTGTCCTTAAGACAATATTGCCCCGTATGTATCCTTTATACGTCCTGGACAATTTGTCTCCCAAGATAAAACAGTAATGGAACCCTTGAGCAAAGGAAACTCAAGAGCTACCGTGAAGAATATTGAGTAACGAAATGATGCTTGGAAGTTGTAGGAAGAAAACTATTTCGGTTGTGTATTTTCGTGCACTGTTTTTGGTGTTCTCTTTTTTCATTCTTGGTGCTCAACAATGGTGTAAGGGGGTGTTTATATAGGTGAGGGAGGGGCTGAAAAACTGCCTCCATAATAGCCAAATAATGGCCATTATGGAGGTAGTAAAGCCACCAACATAAATGGTGAAAGACCAACGGATTTGGCCATTATAGGAGGAGTAATTCAGCCAAAATAAATGGCTGAATTGAGTGCTTGGCAACTGCTTTGACTGTCCAGATTCTGGAAACTTGAGGGACCAAACTGCACATCTTGAAACTTCGGGGACCAAACGTACATCCGAAAGAATTCTCGTCCGAACCGTACATCCGGAAACTTCTGGGATCAAACTGTACTTCTGGCAAAGTTTTCTGGCCCAAAAAGATAATATCAGAAGACCCACAGCCCACGACCCGTGACCCGTGACCCGTGACCCGAGAACCCGGAACTCGGAACCGGACGGGACGGGCGGGCGGCGGCGGCGCGCGTGTGGTCTTTCCTCGAACCGAAGCACATCTAGGTCCTCCCTCCTTTAAACACATGGGATACCCCTTGGGGTCCCAAACCCCAAACTAATTTCGAATCTTATATACACAACACTTCTTTCTTCCTCTACCGATTAGGGAGAATTACACACAATACCACACTTTCCATGCTTCAAACACCTTACTTCGTGAACTAATATCTCTTTCATTTCTCAATGAAATTTGAAGATTCTTGGCCCTACGGTTATCTACGTACTTAGTAGATCATGCATGTGTGAAGAACCGGATGCTCCAACATACGTTACACTAGTGTTTAAGCCGTTAAAGTTGGTCGGTCGCAACTCCCGCCAAAGGCAAATTTCCAACAATTTCATAACGTGAGATCTGAAAATGATAGAATGTACATCGACCTTAACTCTTTCGAGAGACCCTCGGCTCAAGAGAACTCAAATCATTTTATTCTATAGTAATAAAAAAATTCAATCAAAGATGATACAAAATTTACAGTAAAATCAAAAAGGGAAATACAAGTGTCACGACTACTCTACACGTGGAAGTACTCCAGTACAACTAATTGCTATGTGCTACTCAAAAGGGACTACTGCTCCCTCCCTCATCTTTCACTTATCTTGTTTTCTTTTTAAGTTTTGTGTTTCAACTTTCAACTTCCAAGTATGAAGGTAGTAGTAAGTAGATAATTAGACTACTGATAGGTAAGGCCAGTGGTCTGGGTAGGGGCGGGACCGGGCATTAGACTACTGATAGGTAAGGCTGATCAGTGGTCCGGGTCGGCCCGATCCCGGCCCGACACGCCTAGAATCCGAATAGTTAAAAAAAATATTGCGGTATCGGGACTCGAACTGGGACGGGACAATGTCTCGTCCCGCCCCGCCCCAGTCCGGCCTGTCCCGACTCGATCCCGCCCGAAACCCTACCTTTTGCAAAAATAACCGTTTTACATTTTGGCCGTTGTGCAACGACCATTTTTGCCCTCCCCCCTCCCCCAACCCCCCTACCCCCTTAATATTTATTTTTAACCCATAAGTTATTATATTTACACTTTAACCCAATTTTTCAACTATAAATACCTCATTTTCTCTTCATCTTTCTCACAAATCTTCCTACCATCTCTCTAATCTCTCAATCTATCTCTCTACAAGTCTACATTGTCTACTAAATATTCAATTTTATTTATTCATTTGGAAATTGGAAGTGAAGTTGGCAACTAGCTTGAGGATCTTCCATCGAGCAAAGTTTCAATTTTCAACCTCTCGATTACACGTCGACGTTACGTCGGCGTTTGGTACATTCGTTCCTTCATTAAATTATTATTGTCTGTTTATTTTATTTAGCGCACTTAATTTCATTTACTTTAATTATTTATTAGTATAATTATAAATTTATAATGGAAGGATTTAAACGTATGCTTACAGGTAGGGGTCAGGCTTCTTCTAGTATGGACAACAAGGGCAAGGGTACTTCTTCTAGTCATCATATTCTACACAGGATGATTTTGTTGATACTGAACATTTTCCTACAATACCATTAGATTTAGACGAGGAGCTATTTTCTGGAACTCAAGAAGACTTTAATTTAGACGATAATCTAGATGATACACCCACTAATGTTGATGACAACACACCCACTAGTGCACCTTCAACTGAAATGCCTCATATTCCCCCTAGTATGAGATAAGGCTGACCAGTGGGTCGGGACGGCCCGACCCCGTCCCGAGCCCGACCCGACCCAGACCCGACCCCATATAGTAAAAAAAACAAATTTTAGTAGCGGGACTCGAACCGGGATGGGACAATGTCTCATCCCGACCCGTCCCGAGCCCGCCCCAGGCCTGCCAAACCCGACCCCGCCCCGAGCCCGCCCCCGATCCCGTCCCGAGCCCGCCCCCGATCCCGCCCGAAAGCCCCCGATCCCGCCCGAAAGCCCCCCCTTTGCAAATATAATCGTTGCACCAACGACCATTTTAGATTTTAGCCTTTGGGCAACGGCCATTTTTGCCCCCCCTCCCCCAACCCCCTATCCCCTTAATATTTATTTTTAACCCATAAGTTATTATATTTTCACTTTAACCCAATTTTTTAACTATAAATACCTCATTTTCTCTTCATCTTTCTCACAAATCTTCCTACAATCTCTCAATATATCTCTCTACAAGTCTACATTGTTTACTAAATATTCAATTCTTTTTATTCATTTGGGAATTGAGAGTGAAGTTAGCAACTAGCTTGAGGATCTTCCATCGAGCAAAGTTTCAATTTTCAACCTCTCGATTACACGTCGACGTTGCGTCGGCGTTTGGTACATTCGTTCCTTCATTAAATTATTATTGTCTGTTTATTTTATTTAGCGCACTTAATTTTATTGTCTTTAATTATTTATTATCATAATTAAAATGAAAGGATTAAATGTATGTTTAAGGGTAAGGGTGCTTCTTCTAGTAGGGGCAACCAGGGCAAGGGTACTTCTTCTAGTCATCTTATTCCTACACAGGATGATTTTGTTGATACTCAACATTTTCCTACAATACCATTAGATTTAGACGAGGAGCTATTTTCTGGAACTCAAGAAGACTTTAATTTAGACGACGATCTAGATGATACACCCACTAATATTAATGACAACACACCCACTAGTGCACCTTCAACTGAAATGCCTCTTATTCCCCCTAGTATGAGACGAGGTCCAACAAAACGATCATTAAAATCAGATGCATGGACATTTTTTGATAGGGACGTAGAGAATCAAGTAGATATATGTAAAATTTGTAAAAATGTTTTAAAATTTAAAACTGGAAAAGGTCACGGTGGGACGGGGGGTTTAATTAGACACGTACTAAGTGCTCATCCAGCTAGGTATGCTCAATACCAGGCTTCAAAACCGGGTGCGCAAACGCCCGCTCCATCGGGACAAGGTTCACATACTGATATTGTCCCGGACCAAGTACATGGTCAAATTAACCCTATGACGGGGGGGGGGATTGTAGGCCCTAAATACAATAAACATAGAGATTGGGAAGCAATATCAAAATTAGTTGTTGTGGAGGGTTTGCCTTTTCCATTTCCTTCATCTCCCGGTTTTATTCATTACATTAGAGATATATATAATCCTGCTTTTAACGATTTTCCTAGATCAACTGTTAAGAGAGATGTATTTAAATTCGCACATGAATATCAACAATATTTACGTTATTCATTATATCATTTTAATGGCAAAATATCTATCACGTCTGATATAGGTCGTAGTACTAACGGCCATGATTATTTAACGGTAACTTGTCATTGGATAGATTATAAATGGTCTATGCAAAAACGTATCTTAGCGTATAGATATATAGATGATAGGCACACTGGTACTTTTATTGCAGATAATATTTATCAAGTGTGCCATATTATGGAATAACCGATAAAATTATGACTATTACATTAAATAACGCTTCTTCTAACAATTACGCTATTACAATTTTAAAAAATAGTTTAACTCTATCTTTTCCAGATCATTTTCATATAAAATGTGCGTGCCATATATATAACTTAATTGTAAAGGATGGTCCATCACTTTTCGAAGACATTCTTAGTAAAATACAATTTGCTATAAACTTTATTTTTAAAAGTAATAGAGTACAACGAAGAAAAGAATATAAAAAAATTTGTCACGATTGTGGACTACCTTTTAGAAAAATTCCACAAGAAGTATCTACTAGGTGGAATTCTTTATACGAGCAACTACTTGTTGCTTATGACTATAGAAAACCTATAACTTTATTTTTTAACTCTCATAATCAAAATTCAGCTGATATGGTTGTAGATAGTGATTGGGTAAAAATTTCCGAACTTATTGTATTTTAGAGAATTTTTTTCAAGCAATAAAAGAATTTTTCGGTATATATTATCCTACTATTTCAACTATGTTATTTTATATAACTCTAATATTTTTATTACTTAGTGAATATATGGAAAAACCAGCTTATATGGCAGCTATTAAAAAATGTTTATCAAAATAAAAAAATATTTTATTCATATTCCCACTATTTATATTATTGGTTCTGTATTAAATCCGACTATTAAAATAGACGGTACTAAATCACTAATTGAAACTATTTACGATTGTATAGAAGTACTACCACCTCCAAGTCCCAAAAATCTAAATCACCCACCACCTATTGAACAAACTAAAGAAGAAGTGTTGTCTAGCGTAGAAGACCAATGCAAAAAAAAAAAAAGTTTTATCAACAAGAAAATGCTAGTAACTTACCGGCTTCCATACCATCTTCTTCATCTTCAACACAACCTCACAAAAGACATGTTATTTCTGCGGCTAGTATTGAAACCTCAGAAATAGAATGTGCGGCCGTACTGCTACTAACTAAATTAGTGAGTTGGATATTTTTGTTTTGCAGAGTTCTGTACCGTACCAAGAAGTTATCAATGAAGATGGACATGAAGACTTGCTGAAATACTGGAGGGGGAATGAGAAGACCTTTCCGACACTTTCAATGATGGCCCGAGATGTTTTGAATATTCAAGCGTCATCAACTGCGTCTGAAAGCGCTTTTTCTGCCGGCAGAGATCAAATAGGAGAGCATAGACAGTCATTAGCCGGAGACAGCTTGGAGATTGTAGTATTATTCAGAGATTGGATACGAGCGGAGCGGAGAAGGTGCGGTCAACCGGAGATGAACGAAGAAGAAAACGAAAACTACAACGAAATCTTATCCGAAGGTGGTGGAAGCGACGAGGATCAATTTGACCAACAAATACCAATTCCAACCGAAGAACCACATGAAGTTATCAAGAAACTAGAACATGTTTTTTTAAGAATGTAATTTTTTTTAATTGCAATTTTATTATGTAATTTGTAACTTTTGGACAACACCGCAAAGTTACAATTTCGACAATTGTATTTGTATTACAAAAAAAATCATATGTCTATTAAATAATATAAGAGGCACAAAAACAGCCTTGGGATGTTTTTATTACATTATATTGTCTTGTTTAATTATTGAGTTTTTTATACATATGTTATTAAAAAAAAAACTGGGATCCCGATCCCGCCTCCGACCCGATCCCGGCCGACCCGATTCCGACGGGATCAGATTGGGACGGGACTTCGGCAAATCCCGCCAAACCCGATCCCGCCTGACCTGACCAGCCCCGTTCCCACCCCTTTACCCGTCTCGCCCTGACTCGACCCCGCCAAACCCGACCCTTCAGTCCCGAGCCCAGCCCACTGGCCAGCTACACTGATAGGTGGACATGCAAATTCATCTCATGTGCTCATAGTCAGCACTCTTCCCATTACGGGATAAGAAAATCTTAAAATGGAAAATTGCGACAGGAATTAATCAATGATAGGATAAAATTTGTAAAGAAATAGATATTGGACTTAATTTATGATATTATCGTTATTAAAATGGCTTAATCATGTTATTTTTATTAACACCGACGTAATAAAAAGATATTATAAAACCGGTGTTAATAGAAAATGATATGAATGAGTCATTTTACTAACGACGATGACATAAATGAGCTAAATTTCACCATGTATGACATAAATGAGTCATTTTCGATAATTCAATGGGATATTTGAGTTTTTTCCCTTTCTATAGTGTGACGGAGTTGGATTTAGTCCTTTTTAACCAAAATCTAACGTACCCTTTTCCCTACAAGAAAAAACATAAAATTGTGACATAATATTTATGACAGATAAGTCCGTCATAGAATTAAGACGATTTTGTGATAGAATTAACTAATTTGTGATGGATTTATAACGGACATGATGATCCGTCATAATTTCGCCACATATTTGAGATGGAAATAATAATTCATCACAATTTTGTGATAAACAAAAATTTATCACAAATTTGTGACGGAAATAAAGATTTGTCACTATTCCGTCACAAATTTGAGACGGAATAAATAATTTGGCACAAAATTGATATAGATAATTTTATCATTTAGAAAATAGAATTTATGACGGACCCGTCACTGACAATTTTATGACGGATGTGCGTTGCGTCACAAAATTGTTACGGAAGTTAAAATTCCGTCACATATTATTTAATAAAAGTTAGGGACGGATCTGTCACAAATTTTGCAAAACAATTTTCTCACATCGGAATACAAGGAAAATTGAAGGCATAGTGGTGTGTATAAAGAAGTGAGATGCGTGACCTTTAGAAATATAATTTTTTTAAATTAAATTATTATTGATTTCATCATTATTTGATAATACATAACTAATAATTAATTAATCATAAATTTAGTTATATATTAAATATTATTCAAAATTAATTATATATATTTTTAAAATAAAATAAAATTTTGTGATGGATTATTATCTCCGTCTCTAAACATCCGTCACAAATTCATCACAATTTTTTTTACAGTTTTAATTACTTCTACATCAAATATTTTGAGACTGATTTGAAATGCATATTCCGTCACTAAACTTTGTGAAGAAATTGTTTTCTTCGTTATAAAATTTTGTGACTAGCGACTATGTGATAACCCAAGATTCGTCACAAATTCATCACAAATAAAAATTTGTGACAGAATCGTCAGTCACAAATTGTGTGTGTTTCTTGTAGTGTTTGTCTCTACAGCTGTTTGTTCCTCATTATGGTAAAGCTTCCTATAATGGATGTTGCTACTCACTATTAAAAATTGAGGTTTTTCCTGTGTCATTCAGTAGAGAATTTGTGCTATAAAACATAATTCTCTTACCTCATTGCTTATTTTCACCGAACCAGTTCACTGGAAAAATATATTATGGGAAACAGGTTCCCACTGAAACGCTGAGAAATTCCTTAATTTTTCTATGTGAAAACACTACTACTTAGGTTTTTCAACCGACATTCAATAAAAAAATATTTTTTTTTTGTAGTGACTGTCCTAACAGCATTTTCTTACAACTAATATAATTATCTGTTTATCAATCTTCAATTACTTTATCAACAATGCATATGATTAGAAATGTCCATTTTAAACTTTAATCCATTTCTCAGCGCAGATGCTTAGGGAGTTGGAGTGTGTTCGGTACAATGGAAAATATTTTCCGGAAAACTAAGTGTGTTTTAAAGTATTTTTGGTGTTCGATACATGAGTAAAAATATTATCCTTGTCAGGAATGACACTTGTAAAATTTATTTCCCTACCTCTACTAGAAAAATCATTTTCCTTATTTCCAAAGAACTTGCATTACACGCTAAAACAAAGTTTATTTACTAACGATATATAGATATTTTACACAATTCGCTATATAAAATTTCAAACATGTAACTCTTTATACTAAGTCTGTTAGGATAACCTGAAAAATAGAGTAAGTAAGATTTTATTATTAGAGTTAGATTTTGGATTTTATGTTTTATGGTTCAACCTCTAAATTTTTTAGCATTAACCCATTGTATGTTTAAAATTAAGAACTTAAATTTATGATTCATTTTAATTTTAATAAATTTCCACATATAAGTTAATTTTCATGTTGAAAATATTGAGTTCAGGTGAACAAGTGACTGTATAACTACATCTGCCCCTGACTATCGACGGTTAAATTGCAATGAAAATATTACTCCCTCCGTCTCAATTTAAGTGAAGTAGTTTGACTGGGCATGAAATTTAAGAAATAAAAAAATATTTTTGAATCTTGTGGTCTAAAACAAGCCAAAGATATTTGTGTAGTTATAGATCATCTTGTTAAGCGTAAAAGATAAGTTTAAAGGATAAATTATTATCAAATAAGAAAATGTGTATTCTTTTTTAGACTGATTAAAAAGGAAAGTGTGTCATATAAATTGAGACAGATGGAGTAATATCTTTTACACTATGGATATATACACTTTACATCCATAACTAAAAAACTCATATAAGAAAGCTCTAATAAAAATCTTTTGATTGTGAAAGGGGCAGAGCATGTGAACACCAATCCCAAATGTTTCTATTCAATTGGAAGTAACATTCAAATGTTTTGGTGATCCGTTAACTCAATTTGGATGCATCTGCATCTGCCTGTTCATGCATCTATCTGCTGCACAAAGAGTAGCTTGGACATGGAATGATTGGTAATATTCATTTCTTGACTGGATGAATTGATGAGCTACCGCTTTTCTGAGTACTGGACTGTAATAATTGCTATTTCGGAGGTTTATGGGTTTTCTTCTTGCGAAAGCGGATCATCTGTAGCAATCACGACTCGAATTATTGGTCGTCGGAAATCCTCACGTACGGATAGAATCTCTATTTCCACAGCCTAAATATCCTATTGTGTTATGCAGAGAATTCTACTAACCCTAATCATTCTCTAACGATTTAGAATGTGCGTCTTCCAACACCCATATGGTGTTTATATAGATTGTATTAGGGAATAGTGTTAGTTTAACTAATGGGCCGTCTTATTTAGTTAGCACTCCTTATGGGTGTATTAGGCCCAAAATTTTTACTAACATCTCCACTCACACATAAGGGAGAGCTCAAGCTCCATCGAGCCAAAGGAAAATATATTTTTTTCTTTCTCTTGCATCATTCATACTGAATAAATAGGCCGTGCGACCAGCATATTATGAGAGCACTTTGCTATATAGCAATATTTGTTAGAAATATATAGCCTCCCGTCGTTATCATGAGAATCTTCAAGTAGATCATAAAAAGTACGCTCAGTGCCCTAAATCATTTGAATTACATTGATATCTCTCTCTAGATCTCATGTATCATAATTTCTTGTGTTCACAATTATCACCCATAAGTTATAGCCGGTATCAGCAAACACAAATTAAATGAGATTCTGTTAATGATCTTCCTCTTCTCACGAGTCTCTCAACTTGAATTCAATTCGCTTTTCTAGTCATGTTCCACCAAATTGAATCTCTCATGGTCATTTGATAGCATGATAAGATAGCGAACATCAAACCAAGCTTTGAGCCACTGATAGGAGACCTAAGGGTACTCACTTTTGAGTCTCACACAACAATAAGTCAAGATAAAACTTATGTTAACCCTGTTGTTCGAAATTTGCACACATGGTATGAAAACACGTGCAACAACATTTTCTCCTTTCCCATGAAACGTATGTCTTTATCTCATAAGATAATGTTGTACATATGATATTCAGACACCATGTACATCTGAACCAAATTTCTTGATCTACTCAATAAACATGAACTCACATCTGGCCTCTCAAGGTAGATTGAGTGAAATTGATTTCCACTAACACAACACTATAATGACCCTTTGTCATTACTTGTGCGACGCTAAAGATTTTTAAGCCATGTGCTCTCAAATTATCCCATATGATAATTTACTTAAAATCTCGTCTCATCTCCCATCAAAACTAATATTGATGGAGGTGGTCATCCATGCGAGAAAGCTGACCTCTATCTACATGATATACCTTTCAACAATATCAAAAAATGCACCAGAAGCATTTCATAATATGAATGTACAATAAATATTCAGAGTAAGAATGTACGTAAACATTCAAATAATAAGTGTATGCAAATTAAAACTCATTTATTTTTTTAAGAAAACAATAAACGTGAACGTTGCGAAAAATAAATGAAAAACCAATTACTCTATATTAAAGTCCATATAGTCCTCAAGATCTTGCATGAACAAAAACACGCATCTGTAGGATTTGACTGAGTCAACGGATCTGCAACTGTTTGTGCGGATATACTTTACATTCTGTTCTTTGCGTGCAACTATGTCATCATAAAATTAAATGTAATGTTTGTGTGTTTGGCTTTATGATGATATTTAGGATTCTTAGTTCTCAAAATAGCAGCTTGACGGTCACAAAGACTATTATTAGTTCAGCATTGACTTCATCATCAACACATGATCCAATAACCTACTGCCTACTAAGGAGAGAGCCACAAGCTCAACTCTTATCATGGATAAAGCTATATGTGATTGTTTTTCATTGTCTACAATATGTCATCATTATTGAGCATTAAATACATTCAGAGGTGGACCTCAACTTGCCCATATCTCCTTTACAATCAACATTAATGTACCCCCTCAGTTCCATATCATGCTCTTATGGCAAAGCACATAATCAGAAGTTCCAATATGGTACCTCATGATTTGTTTTAACTGTATTTTGAACGTGCTAAATTTACGCTGTTTTTATATTTGTCTACAAGCTAATTGCGAAACAGTTATCAAGTCTAGCATATGTATCTTATATAAGACTATCAACCATACATAACATAAAGAACTTTACTTATTTGTTCATCTTATTTTGGAGTATTAGAACACAGACTAGCATACAATGCATTGTTTTTGTTCATTGGAGTTTTGATATGCTAAAAAAATAGTAAATTTAACCATTGTTGACACCCATTTTTGTCCCATCTTTTCTGATTTTATTTGCAATTTTAAATATTTTTGACACCTTAAAATAATATATATATATATATTATTCTCAATATCATTATTTATCATCATCATTATTATTATTTACATTTTTACTATATATATATATATATTATTCTCAATATCATTATTTATCATCATTATTATTATTATTTACATTTTTACTGTCATTTGTATTTTTAATATCATAATCATACTTTTATCCTAATATTATATGTTATTTTATTTTTGCAAAAATGACATCGTATTTTTATTTTTTTTATTTAAGCATCAAGCATTTCGCAAATATTATATTTTTATCATATTGTCATCCTTACAATTTATAATTTTTGCAAAGCTTTTTTATATAATAAAACCCCCTTTTTATATTTTTAATCCATAACCCATTTCATTTCCCCCCAAAACAATTTCTACTCAACCCACTACAATAAAAACAACCCATTTCGGCCCACCCGAAACCCCCTATTTTCAGACCCCAATCGAAGCCCAAACCCGAGCCCAATACCCCATTTCCTTATACCCCAACACACCAAACACAACCCTAAAAAATTTTAAAACAAAACCCTCCCCTCTTTTCATCCCATCGCCGCAACCCCCAACCCTATACTCACGTCGTCGGTCACCTCACCCCTGCCACCACCGACCCCTGACACTACCACTAACCCCCCTCTGTTACGCTGATGCCACCAACCCTTCGACCCATACCCCTATCCCCTTCAAATCCGTGATTTTTGCCCCTTTGTTTTTGAAATTCAAACTCGATTTAAAGGGGGTATGGGTTAGACATTGGGGAGGGGGGTCCAATTCCACCTATAAAACCCCTCTTTTGTTCTTCAAGAAAAGAGGACTGGGACCAGGGAAAAAAACTGTTGTGTTCTTGATTTTTAGCATTTGCCTTCCTTGTTATTTAAGAAATAAGTATGAAAACAAGTCCAAAATCGGAAGAAAAAAGGGTAAGTTTCATTCTTGAACTTTGCTTTTAGATACTTCTATTGGGTCCCATAAACCCCAATCTGAAAAATTTGCTTTTTATGGTTTGATCTTCACTGTGTTCGGGTCTCCGATTTGGGTCATTGTTCAGGTCGGGTCGACCCGGTTTCGGGTAAGAACCAGATTTATGTGTTTTATATCATGTTGGTTATCTGAAATTGGTGAAAATTTTGATTCAGGTCGAGACCCCTGGTTCGGGTCGGTCATCGATCCGGGTCGGGTCGGGTCCACCCGGTTCAAAAATTTCCCGATTTTGTGTTTTATATCATGTTTGTTGGTTATCTAAAAATCCAAAAAAAAATGATTCCGGATCACCACTGTTTCGGGTTGCATTTTTTTGGTTCGAATTTCAGAACTCGGGTCGAATTTTCAGCAGCATTTCAAGTTC
The DNA here is from genome assembly GCA_034509755.1 of Anisodus tanguticus. NCBI lineage: Eukaryota > Viridiplantae > Streptophyta > Magnoliopsida > Solanales > Solanaceae > Anisodus > Anisodus tanguticus. The sequence continues at coordinate 30,727,165 of CM067556.1, forward strand.
TGTTTCGGTTCGAAAATTTCAGAACTTAGGTCGGACATTTTAATTGCGGACTGCTGGTTTATTTTGGCATTTAAACATCCGTTATACGGATATCTTACTGTTTTACTGATTTGAACAAAATACTACACTTAGGCCAATGAAATTGAATTTAAGGCCGCGCCCCTTCGGAAATTGCCTCTCTGTTTCAGTTTGTTGTTTTGGTATAATTTACTGATTTGAATAAATATTACGCTTAGGCCAATGAAATTGAATTTATGGCTGCGTCCCTTCGGAAATTGCCTCTCGGTTTCAGTTTGTTGTTTTGGTATAATTTACTGATTTGAACAAATACTACACTTAGGCCAATGAAAATGAATTTGAGGCTGCGCCCCTTTAGAAATTTCCTCTCGGTTTCAATTTGTTGTTTTTGGTATAGTTTGCTGATTTGAACATGATACTACACTGGCCGATGAAATATCCGTCGATTTTGAGGCCTCCACAGTTGGAAAGACGGAAATAAAACTTCTGGGCAAAGATGAAACTTAAATTCTTTTTTTCATCCGAGAGACCAACATGTTTAGTAGGCGAGGCAAATAAAATGACCAACGAGTCATATGTTAGCAGCCATGACGTGATTGGAATGATCTTTTCAAAATTTAAGTCTGAGCCCTCCGTAATCAAAACATTTATTGTTTTGGATACGGGTCCGAAGTTATTTATTTTCAACTGCTTCTAACTATTTGTTCTTGACAGCTTGCAAGGCATATGTATGAAAGTCAAAGAAGGCAAATACCACTCGGTGATTATTTATTTTGTTGTTATTTTTACTTTCTTTAATTCAGCTTTATTTTATTCTGTATCGTAATATTATTTATTGTACTTGTGGAATTATTGAAATACTTAGAATAGGTAGACTTAGAATTAGTTACTAGGGTAGTCTAAAGACTGGAAATCTGTCGCTAGTTTATTTATTTTTAGGCTCGATCAGTTCAAACTTAGAAACCCTCCGCTGGTTATCTATTTTTAGGCTCGTCATGCATATTCAAAATTTTCAAAATAACTTTGGTCATCTTTTATTCGCTTTATTAATCATACAAATAAGTTTGTCTTTTCTGATTTGCAACTCAAAATGATTTCCAAAAAAAAAGAATTACTTCTTTGGCATTATAAATAATTTGCTTTTCTATCAATTGTCAAAAATGCATATTTTTTTATTCAAAATCAAACTTTGCATGTATTTTTGTAAATAAATGCATTTTTTGTCCAAAAATCACTTTGCATATATTTTGTAAATAATGCAATCAAAAGTGTGTTTTTATCTAACAAATCACTTTGCATGTATTTTTGTAAATAATACAATATAAATATATGTTTCACCCAAAAATCACCTTGTATATATTTTTTTTTAATTTCCATACAAATGTATACTTTTTCAACTTTACATATATTTTTTAAATGTCATACAAATGCATACTTGTACAAAATGCATCTTTTTATTAACTACTTACAACATTATTTTTTATACTTGTAAAAATATGCATTTTCCTTGGCATAATAATTAACACGAGTTTGACCGGATAACCGCAAGTTAGTGGATCTTAAAGAATGTCTAACCCTTTTCCTTTAGGATAATAAAGAATCCTTACCTAGAATCCCATTAGTTTCGCAGACCTTAAAATTGGAGTTATTTTGTAGCATTTAGTTAATATTTAGGTGCCCTAATTCACCTTAGAATAATAAGGTGGCGACTCCTCAAAGTAGCATTTTTATCAAATCTAGAGGGAATCGACGACATCGCGTCGCGAAGCCGCGGTTAAAAACGGGCGCGACAATCATTTAAAGAATAATTTCTATATTTCTCAAAATCTTTATTTCGGGAATATATGCATCTTTACCCATATCTTTCATCTCCAAGTGAGACGATAACAAAGCCTTCACCTCGTGCATATACGTTAAATTATTTTTCAGCTATTAATATGTCATCACATATAATGACATAAGTATAAAGTTGCTCTTAGATCTTTTAGTATAAACAATGATCCCTTATGAATCATTGTGAAGTCAATAAAATTGACCACACTAAGAAAACGTATATACCATTGCCTTGAAGATTGTTTGTGACCATAACAATACTATAAAAGTCTACAAATCATATATTTATGGCCTTTTGGATGAAACCCGTAAGTTGCTCCAAATTAATTATTCACTTACCTCTCCATTGAGAGAAGACAATCTTTACATCCGTTTGATGCAATTATAGACCCAAGCTAGTAATAGTAGTCAAAACCAAATTCATAGAGGTGAATCCACATAACAAGTGAGAAAGACTTGTCATAGCCAATCACTGCTGTTACATATACACCTTAGCAACAAGTCGAGTCATATATCTCAATTGTGCTACAAGCCGTGTGTTTATCTTTGGAAACCCATTGGTTTCAATAGTCTTGACTGAGATTCATATAATCTCATATTGATCCCATTTAGATCAATTTTACTTATACTTGGACCAGAACTATTCATCTCGCTTCCACTTGGGTCAAGATTCATCTCTCCTATTTTAAATAAGAAGATTATTGTTGCTCTCACTCGTAGAAGGATCACTTTCATTCGCATCCAATGATGAAGGTTGATCTAGATGAGAAATTAATCCTTCATCACTTAAAAATCTCACACTCGAACGGAAGGATCCTATATGGTCTTCGTTCTTAGGTTCATAAGGAGACAAGTCTTAACTTGTCTCGCCCTTTTGGGTTATTCATTCTCTAAAAATGTGAAATTTCTTTAGTCGAATTCAGTTACGCTCCCAATATAATGTAGCTCCATAAATACGTAATTTACATTATCTCATATGGATAATATTGATTCCTCTTGGGTCCAATATGCCATGAGAAAAAATTACATATATAAGTTGTGCATCACAAAGGTCTCACAAAATACTTGAGATTTCCATTACTCCATAACTCATATGGTGTAGATGTTATTGATTCCGCCGGCACACGATTAAGAATGTAGGCAACAAATTAGTGTAAAACATCTCCAATAGGAAACTTGTAACTTACTTGCGCCACTATTAATCTAATCGTTTCAAGGAGCATTCTATTTATGTTTTCTACAACACCTTTTATAGTGAAATATTGGAATAGTCAATTTATTAACAATTCTATTTTCATCATCAAAAACTCACTTAATGGGGTAAAGACGTATTCATGGCCTCGATTAACTAGTTCTCAATACTTTTATTGATTTTTCCAATTGATTTCCAATCTGTTTCACATACTTCTTAAAATAACTTGTTGCCTTAGAGTATGTGGCATAAAATGAACATCACTAAACGAGTAATTTTATCAATTAATATGATGAAATTAGAAGCTCTTTGCCACATTTTCACATTCATGAAAATACAACTTCATAATGAATCTATGTAATGAAAAATCAGTCTTTCTGATCTTACTAATGATTTTCTATTAGCTTTTCGTACTTGATAATATTTACAAGTGGATTTGTCCACATATCATAGGCCTATATGACCAAGTCTAGCATGTCAAATTTCACGTCATCATTGTGATTATGTGATGAGACAATTGGGGAAGCTAACAATCGGATTAAAGGAACTAATATCCAAAATTTATTAAAAAGAAAATCCTTTTTAATAAAATCATAACCAAAATAAGTTGTTCCTGTGCTTTAATGTCATGAAAATTCCAATTGAAATCTAACTATAACAAACCAACATGAAGTAATATCCTTGAAAGTTTAAGGAGCAATAAAAGTATTATGCAAGATAAAGTCTCGATTTTCACATAAAACTAATTCACATGATACAATCCTTTTAACAATCTTAATGTCGTTTCCTACATATATTCACAATATATACGTGGGACCAATTGAAAGTCCACAAAGGCTTCATTTCTATCACAATATGGTACACAACTCCTAAGTTAATTATGATGAAGGATTAGTCTTAGAAAGAAAAAACAACAACTAGCAACACATATATTACTAGCGTAAGGAACACGGAGGACCTTCTTAGACTCATTATGAAGCTTTTTATTATGCTTAGTGCAATCACTAGCATGATGACCCTTTTGATCACAATTGAAGCATCTCACTTTAGTCACATTTTTTTTACTTTCTATCGTCTTGTTGGCTATTATTTTAGGTTTCTTATTTAGATGAGTCTTAACTTTCCAGTTTCCTATAATTTTATGTTTAAAATCATTTCTTGAGCTAAAACTATTTTGTGCACTTTTGCACCTTGTTTGACAGCCTCATGCCGCTCCTCTTCTAACTCTAGGTATTGTCTCACATCAAAAAATGTACTATTACATTTATTGTGAGTCATGTGCATCTTCATATGCTCCTAAATTTGAGACAAAAATGGATAATTGCATGAACTTGGTGCTAATTAGTCAACTTATGACCATAAGCCTGGTAACTGTACTGCTACCACACTTATATTCGAGAGCATCCTACATAGTTTTGGTAATATTATGTGTAAAATTCTTTTTCGAGCATCATAGATTTTATCCATGATTTACAGTAAAACAAAAGGTTGTTCCAACACATATTACAGTTTAATATATTATAATTGTTATCGTTGAGCTTTTCACTTTTAATAAGCTCTACAACAATATTCTTTAAAGCAGTAGACATGGTATTAATGAAACACAAAAGTTCTACATATTTATAAAATATAAAGTTTCTCACTTAGCATAAAAGCACACATGTTTAACGTTTTTGCATACACATAAATGTAACATTAGCAAATTGACATGACTATTAAACATATACATAAATTCTAGAGTCAAAAGTTCACTACATTCCCAATCATCATCTAAGGATAGATGTTAAACGTAAGATAACCATATCAACTCAAGCTAAGTCACCAAATATTTTAATAAATATTTTTATTTCTTAATTAAAAAAGTGATATATACTCATAAATATATACACTAAATAGAAAAATTATATCTTATTCTAGATATACTTGTATATTAATAGAATAATTTTATTAGGTTTGAAAAATTAGTTTTCATACTTTCCAAGAACAAATCAAGGAGAAAATCAATATTTATACCTAATTTAACATAGAAAATAAGACCTTTTTATAATGTTTTAGGGAGAGTGAGTCACATAGACATGTTCTCTGAATCAAATGAATATTTTTGATATTTTTTATTTTTCAAAAATACCACAGAAAATAATTAATACGTAATTAATATTCTCAGAATGATATTAATTACGAAGAAAGTACTTTTCATTTTTCAATGGCTAAAATTATTTTTAAAATATAGAAAAATCAGAAATTAAATTTTGAGTAAAACAAAAAAAAAAGAATCATCAAAATCGGAGTTGGGATGGCCCACACTTGTTGATGCAAGTTTAGACCGAGAGTGGTGTCACGCCCCGAACAATGGTCTGGGCGAAACACGATACTCAGTGTCTGACTGCATGTGACTGAGCGAACCACATGGATGTTGAATCAACATGGGCATCAAAGAATACTATAGTAATGATTTAAAACATGCAAACTGAATATTGAAAATGTTGTCTGAAAGTACATTGCAGAATTATCTGAAAATATAGTAAGTCTGAGAAAAGCAAATGCTGACATGATATACTAGCTAGTCTAGTCTATGAAACCTCTGACATGAGTCTGACTGAAAACTGTCTACCAAGAAAAGGTCCTAGCATACCTCTATCATAATATATAATAATGAAATAATAGACTGACACCCCGAATGAGATGAGGCTTACCAAGCAGCTAATACCAGAGCCATCCTACTGAGCAGATCCATCGTCCAGAAACTCGACACATGCACCGTGAAGTGCAAGCCCCATGCAAAGGGACGTTAGTACATTTGAATTGTATTGTATCTAAGCAACTAAAAGAATAAATAGTTGTGGGGTGCTCGGGAAAGGGCAACTCAAATCAATAAACGGTTAATATACTGAAACTAAAACTGATATCTGAATAAGGAAGCAAAGAATATGAATACTCCTTGTACTGAAATAAAGAATCACTTGTTTAACTGAAATAATAAATAATTGTGGCTGTAGGCCCAATATATGTGCACAAATCTGTAGCCTTGAGCCCAAGTATACGTATACATAATCTGTGGCCTTAGGCCCAAAATACAGGTGTTCAACATAAATAATTTAAAATAAGGAACTGAGAATTCATATTGTAATACATGATACTGAAATACTGAATTATACTAATATGAGATACTTAAGATGAATTCATATTGAAGTTCTGATATAAAATACTGACTACTTCTATACTGATTTAGGACATGGATTCATGAATTATTCATGGATATTAGAGTAGTCTTTATGTACAAATTTTTTATAGTCTGAGACTCGTGAAATATCAAACATGAGTCTATAAAGAATATGTGCTGAGTTCAGTACAATCAAAGTGATTATTATGAACGATTACGAAGTTATAATCTTAAAGATAAATGTTCTGGTCTTTTCATGAACTAAGGCATAAATCTCAAATTCTGAAGTAATTCATAGTAATCTTGATGAACGAGGCGCGGGGATGATTAATAAAATTCCCACACGTAGAGAGTTGCCTCACATACCTTGTTTGCTCCTAGTCGTATCTTAAAAATCTGAACTTTGAAAAAAACTCTAAAGATTGAACCTTGAGCCTTAAGTTGGGTTTATCATGAAAATCCTAGGTTAAGAACAATGGGTTCTACTCAGAATTCATGGGATAACGTTAGAATCACTTAGAATCACGTGAGAGAGACTTACCTTGATATAGGAGAAAATTGGGAAGAGAGAACATTCGTTCTAGGGCTTGAGGATTGTGAAAACTGATTTTTAGAACTAAGTCTAGTATTTAATTGTTTGCTGTCGGAAGAATTTGACGGTCGCAATTGACAGTCAGTGTCAATATTTTTACGATCTGAGTCTGGATCATTAATAATTGTACGGTCCATTTAATTGAACCATATTTTTAAAGGAGATAAAAATACAAATTTTCAGTGACTTCAAAACTTGAGAGGTTTGAGACGGTCAAAAAGCACGAGTCGTATAATATCTTATGGTCTGTCAAATTTATTGTACACCGTCAATTCCAAAAATAGAATCAACTATTTCTTTCGACGGTCCGTAAAATATTTTACGATCCGTCAATCCTGGTGTAAAAGTAATTTTGCAGAATTGAAACTGGTCTTCAACTTTAAACTCCCCGTTTTGATTTTCTAAACCCCTGAATCATGGGCCTGACTTACTATGGAGGTACGAGGTGTTACAAATGGTCTTTGAAAAAACATTGTTCAGCCTTTTTCCCCAATTCAGCCGCGATCCGGGACTGAAAACGGATATTTCAGCAACCTGGTTCAATTTTCTCCACTTTTAGGCTATCTTGATCCTATCAAAACACTAAGTTTTGTTTCAAACGTATTTTAGGATTGATTTCAAGCACCAATTGCCCAAAATATAATAAAAAAACTTGTCAAAAAATCGTGAAAACAATTGGAGTTTTTCTTAATTCGGGTTCATTAGGGTTCCGGCCAAAATATCTTCAATCAAAACACTTGTTACGGTCTGAAACGTGTTTTAGGACCGACTTGAATAATCAATTGCACGAAAAAACATTTAAAATTAATCCATATGATCAAAATTAATGTTTTTAGTTTTAAACAAACCCTAAATCAATTTTAAATTGAAAACACGATTATTTTTCTGATGAAAAACACAATTGATGAATTAATTTTGCTCCATAAACATGTTGAGACAGATTACATATCATATTTCACACAAAAATAGCATGGAACATGAATAATTGAATTTTCTAGGATTAAATTCGTATTAATAAAACCCTAGAATTTAAAAGTTCAATTACTTACAAACTACATGGCCAAGTTTTATGATTCACCTATCGTCGGAAAGCTCTCGACGAGATATTTAAAAGCCCTAAGGTTTCATGCACAATTAAAAATTAGGTTTAACACTTAAAACTCCTAAAATCACATACTACATATAAATAATTCACACGACTAGAAAACGAGCATATTGGCTCTGATGATAATGTAATAATTGCTAGTTCGGGGACTTACGGGTTTTCTCCTTGTTGAAGCGAATCCTCTATAGCAACCACGACTCAAATTACTGATTGCCGGGAATCCTCACGCACGGATAGAATTTCTAGTTCCACGTCATAAATATCCTATTGTGTTATGCAAAGAATTCTAATAACCCTAGCCGTTCTCTAACGATTTAGATTGTGCGTCTTCCAAACACCTATATGGTGTTTATATAGATGGTATTAGGGTATAGGGTTAGTTTAACTAATGGGTCGTCTTATTTATCTAGCACCCCTTACAAAAAATTGTGTGGATTGAGCTTCATACAAGGTCTTTAATTTTTGCTCCTCAATTCGTTGGTCTTTAGTTTTTATCCCTACTTCTCATTTAATAAAAATTTATAGGCCAAAGTATCCTTTATTTGCGGGTCTACTATATCAGAAATTTTGGGTTCGAATCCCAACAGAAGTAAAAAAAATCGCTAGGAAAATTTTTCATAGAAATTATGTCTATTCCGCCTAAGTTATATAGAGACTATGCCCCTTGAGGCATAGTTTCTATGTAACTAGTCGGACAAGGCATAATCTTAATTTTTCAACGAAACTTTGCTTTCAGGCATAGTTATATAGAAACTATGCCCCTTAAGGCATAATCTCTATACAACTTTGGACGAATAGGCATAATTTCTATGAAATCTTGCCTTGCGGTGTTTTTCTTTTTGATTCTGTTGGGATTCGAACCCACAACCTTAGAGGTATTTTCGGAGACATAATTACATAGAAACAATGCCCCTTAAGGCATAATTTCTATACAATTTTAGCTGAATAAGCATATTTTCTAATGAAATCTTGCCTTGCAATTTTTTTTCTTTTTTACTCTGTCGAGATTTGAACCCACAACCTCAAGGATATTTTCGGTCAATTTTTTAGGCGAAGGATAAAAATATAGACAATAAATTTGAAGGGTAAAAATTAAAGACCACCTAAAATAGGGCAATTGCGCGAATTGCCTCACCCCTTATGGATGTATAAGCCCCTAAACTTTTACTAACATAATTTTTAAGTCACTGGACCTTTCACTTGGAGACTAGCAAAACCTCATTATAGCTTTCTTGGTCTGTGCTTGAATATGACATGCAGTTAGAAGTGGCTCTAAGTTTAATAGGTGTAACATTTAATATAGGGTTTAAGTAATATACATTATTAATATAAAAAAAATTATTTGTTATAGCAGGTATTATATCTTATTTGCAATAACAACATACATAATATATCTTCATAAGTGGGTCTGGGGAGGGTGTGATGTACGCATGCCTTATCCCTATCTTTGTGAGATAGAGATTGATTATTTCCAATAGACCTTCGTCTAGAACAAAAATGAAATCAAAGCGGGCTTGAAAAGAAAATAATGACAACAAAATAGCAAAAAATAAAGCAAAAGAAGCAACATGTAGTAGTAAAAATTGAAGGTAAAATACTACGCAAATACTAACTAATGCTACTAAATAAGGAGAATATAAGCATAGGAGACTAGCCCTCTGCATCTCCACATAAAAGTGTGAAAACACTCAATTACCTACTACCCTTCTACCTTAATTTTTGACCTCCATACCTTTCTATCTAGGGTTATGTGCTCGGTAAGCTGAAGACGTGTTATGTCCTGTCTAATCACCTCCTTCCCAGCTTTTCTTCGATTTTTCTCTACCACTCTTAAACCCTGTTATGGCCAACCTCTCACATCTTCTTACTGTTGCATCTGTGCATCTCCTCTTCACATGCGTGAATCATCTCAGCCTCGTTTCCCTCATCTTGTCCGTCGTGGAGATCACTCCCACTTTGTCCTATATATATATAACTTTGTTCCTAATCCTATATCTCCTAGTGTGTCCACACATCTATCTGAGCATCTTCATCTCGTTATCTTCATCTTCTGAAAGTGAGCGTTCTTGACTAACCGACACTCTACCACATAGGAATGTAGGTCTAACCCACCACTTTGTACAACTTACCTTTAAGTCTTTGTGACACATCTTATCACACTGTATCCCGGATGCACGCCTCCATTTCATCCACCTCGTTCTAATACGATGTCCAATATCATCATCAATCTCCCCGTTCCTTTTGGATTACAAACCCAAAATACTTGAACCTTCCTCTATTGGGTATGACTTGTGTATCGATCTTCAATTCCACCTATGTTTCATGTGTTATGTTGCTGAACTTGCACTCCGATTCAGGTATTATGTTTTAATCATGCTTAACCTAAAATATTTAGATCCTAGTATATATAAATCTAAATTTTTAGCCTATCGTTAACTCTACCGTGCATCTCGTCAAATTAATACTATGTCATTTGGGAATAACACACACCACGACAACTCATCTTGAATATGTCGTGTCAATTCATCCATTACTAAGACAAATAAAAACGAGCTTAGGATTGATATCTGGTGCAACCCCATTATGACCAGGTAGTGTTCTGAGTCACCTCCGACTATAACAACAACAAAAACAACATACCTAGTGTAATCATCTCCGATTGTTCTTCAAGATCTCAAACTTCATATTTTAAGAAGATTTACGTATAGATATCTTCTGAATGATTTAATGGTATAAGAAAATATTTTAAACTTAAACTTCTTAATATATGTACATATTTAAAATACTTCTCCTAAATTACGTAAACATAAAGTATGTATTCGTGTGCGTACATCCAACGCTTATATGCTGGATCCCTAAAACATATTTTTTCCTTAGGTAGCATTGTAATTACCAGTGAATAAAATCATTAAATAATAATTACATTTCATCTCACATTAAATTTAGATTTAACTTATTTAAACTGATATTATGAAAGATATTTACCACATCGGCATACTTTTACTAGCTTTAGCAGGTCAGTCATCGTCTTATACATATTACTGAATTAAATTATGTTTGCCGTAAAAGGTTATATTTAAATAATTTGTAAGTAACGTGATAATATAACAATCTCTATAATATCAATATACATTAGTTACCGACGTGCCTTATAGTGGGATGGACAGTTAGGGATGGCAACGGATAGGATCTGGACCGGATCCTACTAGATCCAGATCCAGATCTGTTTTTCATATCTGAATCCAGATCCATCGGGTTCATAAAAATCAGATCCAAATCCGGATCCATCGGTTCCACCGGGTCCACCGGGTCCACGGATCGGATCTGGATCCACATGTAAAAAAATTGCCTTGCTAAAAATGTAACCTTGCTAAGAAGTTTCTTTTGAACTGACAAACGATTTTTATTTAGCTAACAATTTACTGTGTTTCAATTTTGAAATGTTCATATGAGATATTTTGTTCGTTGTATCGTTTTGATTGTGAGCTATTAATTGAAAATGTTGGACAATGACAATAGTTGTGGAAAATGCTGACTAGTATTTTCACAATACTGAACTTGCATGTGCTTTGAATCTTCACAAATGAAGTGAATATAATTTTAACTACTTGTCTATGGAGATGTTAGTCATTCACTAATATAATATTGATTTTATTATCGAAGTTACTTCTTTATTTTTTGGTTTTTGAGTTAATGCAGGGATAAATTAAACTTGTTTTGAGAATTAAACTTGCAAGGATGTGCTTAGCAATTTTAAGAAAATACTTATAAAATTACATTCTAGGTTATGAATATATTTAATAAAAAACGGATCCACGGGTCGGATCTGGATCGGATACGGATCTCAAATACAAGATCCAGATCCAGATCCGATCCGTCAGAAAATGGATCCGGGTCCGATCCGGATCCGTCGGGTCCAAATTTTGAAGATCCATATCCTATAAAACGGATCCGAATCCGGACCGGGTCCAGGATCCACTGCCATCTCTAGGGATGGTTGAGGTCCCTCCATTCTTAAGTCTTAACTAGAGATCTCGGATTTGGAAATGGAAAATTTTTTGTTGGGAGCATTGCTCCCAAAATGCGGCCCTGTTAGGGGCGGATTTAGATTGTGGGGAGGGTGTACCTCCGCAAAGCATTACACTGTATATATAGGGTAAATTTATGTGCTTATGTACATATATTAACTTTTGAATATCTTAAACAAATATAAAAAGTTCGCTCAAGTGGCTCAATGTGTTTAAAATTATCTCCAACTTCCTAGGTTTGACTCTCAGGGACAATATTATTTTTTATGTTTAGCTTTTGTTATTTATTTCAAACCCCTAAGTGAAAATTCTGGATCCGTCGTCCTGCAATGCGCAATCCGAATATAGTCAGGTTCAAATATGGATACCGAATATCGGATGAAAAATTAAAGAGAATCAATATACATTAGTTAACACAATCTAATTTGAAAAAAAAAATTAACACAATCTAATCAACGTGTGACTTGCTAAACCTAACTATGTACATTAATCACTAAAAACGTGGATTTGGGCGCCGTAATTTAAGTGCATCCTTCCTTTTTTTTTCTCTTCATTTACACTCCTTCCCCCGCTGCAGTTTAGTCATTACATTGCTTGTCTTTCTGGAAAAGAGACGGGCAAATGGTGGCATTGGATAGAGACCCAAAGGGACAACATATAATTAGTGGATAATTAATGATGATACATAGAATTTGTTAGTGAAATAATTACTCTCTCCATTCCACATTACTTGTCAATTTTTCAATTTGAACGCTTCTTGGAAAATCATAAATAAAATATATATTTTTACTTTTCTATCCTTAATCTCTCTCCAATAAATACACTCTAATTAATATTGACTATTTTCAAGAACATTTAATATTAAGGATAAGACAGGATAAATTTGTTTAGTTTTATCTTGGTTTTATAAATGGACAGGTAATTGAGACATATATTTTTAGTAATGTAGACAAGTAATATGGGAATGAGGGAGTATTACACATATTAAATACTCCTTCCATTTATTTTTATTTGTCCATATTTGACTTGACACACTCTTTAAAAAGCAAAAAATAAAATGACAATTTTAGTATATCACCCCTAATTATTATATCATATTGGCTAAATAATTGAAATACAAACATATTTTAAAAATTATGCAACCACTAACAATTTCTTGATGATTTCAATCATAATTAATAATAAGGGTAAAATAACTATGGAATGATAAATTATCTCTTGATTTTTCACACTAGACAAGTAAATGAATATCTATTTAATATAGTGAACAAGTAAAGATAAACAGATGGAGTAGGATATAGACCAGAGAGACACATACATAAGGGGTTGTGTGATTATGGGAAATTATGTTGAAAAATACCAAAAAAAAGGTACACATAATAAACTACGTTTTGTAAGATTTTATAATAGTGTATGTGTGTAGAGATGGCAGTGGATCCTGGACCCGGTGGATCCTGGACCCGGTTTGGATTCGGTGGATCCTGGAGCCGGTTTGGATTCGGTGGATCCAGATCCGTTTTATAGGATATGGATCTTCAAAATTTGGACCCGACGGATCCGGATCGGACCCGGATCCGTTTATGACGGATCGAATCTGGATATGGATCTTGTATTTGAGATCCGTATCCGGTCCAGATCCGACTCGTGGATCTATTTTTTTATTAAATATATTCATAACCTAGAATGTAATTTTATAAGTATTTTCTTAAAATTGCTAAGCACATCCTTGCAAGTTTAATTCTCAAAACATGTTTAATTTATCCCCGCGTTAAATCAAAAACCAAAAAATAAAGAGGTACCTTCGATAATAAAATCAATGTTATATTAGTGAATGACTAACATCTCCATAGACAAGTAGTTAAAATTATATTCACTTCATTTGTGAAGATTCCAAGTACATGCAAGTTCTGCATTGTGGAAATACTAGTCAGCATTTTCCACAACTATTGTCATTGTCCAATATTTTCAATTAATAGTTCACAATCAAAACGAGACAACGAACAAAATATCTCATATGAAAAATTGAAACACAGTAAACTGTTAGCTAAGTAAAAATCGTTTGTCAGTTCAAAAAAAATTCTTAGCAAGGTTACGTTCTTAGAAAGGCAAATTTTTTTACATGTGGATCCAGATCCGATCCGTGGACCCGGTGGATCCAATGGATCCGGATTTGGATATGATTTTTATGGACTCGACGGATCTGGATCCGGATATGGATTCAGGTATGAAAAACGGACCTGGATCTGGATCTAGTAGGATCCGGTCCAGATCCGATCCGTTGCCATCCCTATATGTGTGGGTAAATTTCAAATATGGTTATATAATTATAATTTCACTAAAGTCGCATAATTATATTTTCTATCAGAAATATCACAAAACTTTCACCCTACAGACACAAAAATTACAATTTTCGAAAAATTCAACCTTCCTAAGAGTGATAATTTTTTATTCTACATTTCAACCCTTTTTATTTTTAATCTAATATAAACTATAATCATGTGACTTTAGTGAAAAGAAGCCATTGATATTAGATAGAATTGTGTTCCTGTTGTAATTAGGTCTTCTATTTTATGTAGAATATTATTTTTTATTGTAATTAGGTTGTGATTAATTACCTAATTTAAATATTCTTGTACTACTATATATATTATACATTATTGATGAATAAAATCAAGGGAACATATTCATTTATGATATTAGTAGGCTAACCCTACACAAAAATACCCACCACGTCGCCGACCCCCTCTCGACCGCCACCCCCCGACGGAACCCTAGTTTTTTTCAGCCACTCCATCTCCATTCTCCTCCTAAATTTCATCTTCCATTGCTGACAAAACCAAATTTCATCATGCACTTGCAGTCAACAACAGTAAAATTTTCATCCCTGTGTAAGATTCGGATTTGTTGTTTGGTGTATTTATCTACTTTAAATCATTGAAATCCTTGATGATTCAATTTTAAAAAAAAAGACTTATATTTTTTCTCTTGAGATGGAAAAGGGTCAATACTCCTCGTGGGCGGAACTCTTCAAAATCCATTGTCGTGTCTACGAAGTTATCGATCACATCATCCCTCCTAAATCGAAGTCCACAGACCCACCCTTGACTTCGACTTCTGATGATGTACTTTGATCTCGTTTAGATGTCACTGTCCTTCAGTGGATATACGACACGATATCTAATGATTTGTTGCACACAATCATTGAGACCGATGCCACTGCCCGCCAAACGTGGGAACGTTTGAAAATTATTTTTCACGACAATAAAACTCAACGTGCGTTATACCTTGAAAATCAGTTCAAGAATGTTCATCAGGATAAATTCCCAAATGTATCTGCATATTGTCAAGAACTCAAGATGTTTGACGACCAACTCTTCAGCGTTAGCGCACCAGTCACTAATAAGTGATTGGTAATGCAACTTATTGCAGGCTTGAACGAATCCTATGATGGTGTTGCTAACATCCTTCAGCAATGCACGTCGTTACGACCATTTTATGAGACCCGTTCAAAGCTAATTCTTAAGGAAACCCGGACAATCAAACGCAACACCACTCAGGCCAACATTGCAGACGCTGCCCTCACCACCACCAGCGGGCCCTAGAGATGGCAGTGGATCCTGGACCCGGTCCGGATCCGGTGGATCCAGATCCGTTTTATAGGATATGGATCTTCAAAATTTGGACCCGACGGATCCGGATCGGACCCGGATCCGTTTCGACGGATCGGATCCGGATCCGGATCTTGTATTTGAGATCTGTATCCGGTCCAGATCCGACCCGTGGATCCATTTTTTATTAAATATATTCATAACCTAGAATGTAATTTTATATGTATTTTCTTAAAATTGCTAAGCACATCCTTACCAGTTTAATTCTCAAAACAAGTTTAATTTATCCCCGCGTTAACTCAAAAACAAAAAAATAAAGAGGTAACTTCGATAATAAAATCAATGTTATATCAGTGAATAACTAACATCTCCATAGACAAGTAATTAAAATTATATTCACTTCATTTGTGAAGATTCCAAGCACATGCAACTTCTGCATTGTGGAAATACTAGTCAGCATTTTCCACAACTATTGTCATTGTCCAACATTTTCAATTAATAGCTCAGAATCAAAACGAGACAACGAACAAAATATCTCATATGAACATTTCAAAATTGAAACACAGTATATTGTTAGCTAAGTAAAAATCGTTTGTCAGTTCAAAAAAAAATTCTTAGCAAGACAATTTTTTTTACATGTGGATCCAGATCCGATCCGTGGATCCTGTGGATTCGATGGATCTGGATTTGGATTTGATTTTTATGGATCCGACGAATCTGCATCCGGATCTGGATTCAGGTATGAAAAATGGATCTGGATCTGGATCTAGTAGGATCCGGTCCAGATCCGATCCGTTGCCATCCCTAGCGGGCCCTCCGCCGATGGCATGGCCTCCAATTCCTGCAGCCAGCACCGCCGACCCGAGGACCTGTAGCAGGACGGATCGACCCTCAACAACCGTCGAGGGTGGCAGTCTGGCAAGGGTCGCGGCAGACGAAATTCCGGCAGCAACGACAACGGGAAAGGACAATCCCCACTGATAGAAAATAGCCAACAGCGAGCGCGGCAAAGGCAGCATCCTCCGTCATGGGCTGCCTACACCATCATGGGCCTCTCCTTTTTTCCCGTATCTGATATCCTCGTGGACTTCACCTCCGACCCAACAAGTCTAACTTGGCATACTCGGCGTACGTCCTCAACAGGCATACACAACACATGCCCCCTCGCCCTCAATTTATGCACCAACTGACATTGAGGAAGCTATAAATATAATGTTACTCAACGCTCCAGACGAAAATTGATATATGGACACATGCGCTACATCTCACATGACGGCAACACAAGGTACTCTCTCGTCTTATTCCAATTTGAGTAATTTAAATCAAAATATTATTATTGGTAGTGGACAAGGCATTCTTATTCGTGGTTTCGGTCATTCATCATTTTCCCCACCACATCCACTACTAATTTTTAAAAATGGCATCCATCCATGCCCCTAAACTCATTAAGAATCAAATCTATGTGCAACGTTTCACAACTGATAATAATGTTTCCCTTGACTTTGATCCTTTTGGTTTTTCTATGAAGGATTTTACAACAGGGAGATGAATGATGAGATATGACAGCACCGAAGATCTCCACCCTATTTCAAACATTGTCAACAAACCAGCCTCAGTTCCATCAACCTTTGCTGCTCTTTCGTCTTCCTTATGACATTATATATTAGGACATTAAGGAGATTTTGTTTTATGCTCCCTTAAGAACAATAATTTATTCAATGCAACCGTATTTCTAAGACTCATATATGTGAATCTTGTGTTTTTGGGAAATATGTTAAATTATCATTTTATGCATCCACGAATTGTACTTTAATGCCTTTTGATATAATACATAGTGATTTGTGGACTTCCCCTGTTTTAAGTACGGTTGACCATCGTTATTATGTGTTGTTTTTGGACGATTATTCCAATTTTCTATGGACTTGTCCAATTGGTAATAAATCATATGTCTACCCCATTTTTTCCTCATTTAGTGGTTTCGTAAAAATACAATTTGAAAAGAGCATTAAATGTTTTCAATATGGCAATGGCAGAGAATTCGATAATAACCAATTCAAACAGTTTTGCTTCAAAAACAGTCTTACCTTTCATTTTTCCTACCCTCACACCTCCTCCCAAAATGGTAAAGCCGAATGGAAAATCCGAACCATAAATAACCTAATTCGTGCCCTACTTGCCCACACCTCAATTCCCCCTCAATTTTGGCATTACGCACTCTCCATGGCCACTTATCTCCTCAACATATCCCAAACAAGTCTCTAGCTCTACGGTCGCCCACTCAAGTTCTGTTTCGTAGGAACCACTCCTACCAACACTTGCATATTTTTGGATGTCTCTGCTCTCATCTCCATCCGACCACTCAGTAACTCCAACCCCGGTCTTTTCCGTGTGTGTTTCTGGATTACCTCATCAATCATCGTGGTTACTCTTACTATGACTTATCAAGCCGTAAAATAATTATTTCACGCCATGTCCTAATTGATGAGTCTCAATTCCCTTTTGCCTTACTAAACTCACCACATCAGCATTCCTCCTACTTTCTAAATGATGGCCTGAACCCCCTTCTAATTCATTATTTACATAATTTGACATCCCAGTCCCCGGCACCTGAACACTTTATGATTAGTTCGGGATACGCTGCCCACCCGATTCCACCGATGGTAGCTCGGAACAGCCCATCTCAGGGTGATACCACAGCCACCTCTAGGCAAACCGAGCCTCGGCTAGCCGATCCCGCTACCCCTGCCCTTCTTCCTCTTCCCGGTAATAGAGCGGCATCCCCCTCCTCTCATCCTGCGTCCTAAGGCATGCTATCGGACAATGGAAACTCATGCCATGTATAGAATTTCCAAACCTAAACGATTGTTTAACCTATCCATTTTAGTTGTCCCTTCCTTTATCCCTCGTAATCCGAAGGATGCCTTGTCCAACCCAAATTAGAAAGCCGCAATGATAGACAAATATAATGCTCTTATTGATAATAAGACGTGGGACCTAGTACTCCATCCACCTGATGCTAACATTAATTATTCTATGCGAATTTTTAGACATAAAAAGAAATCTGATGATTCTTTTCAGAGGTACAAGACTCGTCTTATGGGTGATGGCAGGTCTCAACAGGTGAGAGTGGATTGTGATGAAACGTTCAGCCCGATCGTAAAACCCACAACCATCCGAATCGTCCTCAGCATTGCTCTATCCAAGTCTTGGCTCATTCATCAGATTGATGTCAAGAATATTTTCTTACATGTGGATCTTCATGAAACGGTATATATGCATCATCCTATGGGTTTCAAGGATCCTATTCATCCGGATTATATGTGTCTATTGCGGAAATCGCTCTATGGACTAAAACTGGCTCCTCGAGCATGGTACCAACGGTTCGCCTATTATGTCTCCTCTATCGATTTTTCACACAGCAAATCTGATCATTCCATGTTCATCTACAAAAGGGTCCAAACATGGCTTACCTCTTATTATATATGTTGATGACATCATCCTCACCACATCATCTGATGCCCTCCGTCGGTCCATTATGTCTCTCATTTCATCTGAGTTTGCTATGAAGGATCTGGGGGCCCTGAGTTATTTCTTGGGCATTTCTATCACTCGCCATTCTGACGGCCTATTTCTATGTCATAAGAAATACGCCGAAGAGATCTTTGATCGTGCAGGCATGGCGTCTTGCAAGCCATCTCACACGCCAGTGGACACTAATTCCAAGCTCAGCGATGATTCCGACCCTCAATATTCAAACCCGGCTCACTATCATAGTCTGGTTGGGGCCCTACAGTACCTCACATTCACAAGATCAGACATATCATATGTCGTGCAACAAATCTATTTACACATGCATAATTCGGCAGAAACACACATGCATGCCCTCAAACGTATTTTACGATATGTCCAGTGGACACTTCACTTCGACTTACATCTATACAGGTCCGCACTCACTGGTCTCACTGCTTATTATGATGTTGACTGGGGTGGATGTCTTGACACCTGACGCTCCACGTCTGGTTACTGCATTTTCCTCGGAGATAACCTATTCTATTGGTCTTCTAAAAGGCAACTTACACTATCCCGATACAGTGTCGAAGCAGAGTATAGATGTGTAGCCAACGTTGTATCTGAGTCTTGTTGTATCTGTAACCTTCTACTTGAGCTTCACTGCCAGATTTAAAAGACAACAATGGTCTACTACGATAATATTAGTGCGATATATCTTTTCGGCAATGCCGTCCAACATTTGCGCACCAAACACATTGAGATGGACATTCATTTTATTAATGAAAAAGTGGCTCGTGGTCAAGTTCGTGTCCTTCATGTTCCTTCTAGATATCATATTGTCAGCATCTTCACCAAAGGACTTCCGCACATACTGTTTGATGATTTTTTAGTCAGTCTCAGTGTTCGTGAGCCTCCCGCTTCGACTGCGGGGGTGTAATAGAATATTCACCAAATATTCTTACATTAATTGTATATCTCTTATTTTAGGTAGAATTGTATTCTTATTGTAATTAGATCTCCTATTTTAGGTAGAAATATATTTCCTATTGTAATTAGGTTGATTAATTACCTAGTTTAGATATTCTTGTACTTACTATATATATTGTACATTATTGATGAATAAAATCAATTGAACATATTCCTTTACTAATAATGTAAAGATTCTTACAACATCGATGCATGTTTACCGGCTATAGTAGGTAGCCTTACAGTTTACCAATTAGACTTACTATGGAAAGTTACTTGTTAGCCAATATAACTTGATAGTGTAAAAAACTAACACACTTATAGTGCACAAAACATGAATAGTTTTACATATGTATGTATGACATAGTGAGATATTTGAACTTATCTTACCATCTCTTTGAGCAAGTGAAGTCATAATGTCACCATGCTCCATGCCCTTGAGTCCACACATGTACACAAATGTGTTGTCTTTCTTTAGTAAAGTCCATAGTTCTTCAGCATATTGAGCCATTCTGGTTTGGATGTACATCTTTTCACCTTTCTCATTAGTCTGCTCCCTGCTCACAACAAAGTCCAGTCTGAAATTTTCCGGGGCCTTTTCCTTCATTTTCTCGAATTCCTGCAACAAGTTCCCAAGTTATAAATCTTAGTCCTACATTGTAACATAATAATAATTTTTTATCCAAGAATCATTGAAGATTCAAATTACCTCCTTGTAAAGCAGCGAGCTGCTTGTTGGAACACCCAAGAAAAGCAATGCTAAACCATTGAATTGCATAAAGTAAAAAATTGTGTCATTCGAGCAGGTGATGAATAAAGTGGGAAAAAACATTAACATCCAGTCATATAACTCTCATGAAACTCCGCTAAGCTACATAGTTCCACTACTAGAAAATTACTATTTTCCCACTGAAAAATATTTAGTGATTATCCCCATTGAATGTCGCTGGAAAAAACTCAAATAGTAGTGTTAACACACGAAAAAATTAGAAAGGTTCCAATGGGAACCTGTTTCACACCATGCATTTTTCCAGTAATTTTCCAGTGAGATGGTTTTGTGGGAATGAGGTGGAAAAAATCATATTTTATAACACAAATTTCTCACTGAATATCGGTGGAAAACCCATTTATTTCTAGTATTGTTCAAAACCTTGGATTAATGGAGATTGAATTTTCTAAAATGTCAAAACTATTCATCTTTGACACATACATCACATATAGTATTCTCACAATTACATTCATCTAATAAGTCCACTTCTGTCCTAATTTCGATGTGACAAGACAAAATACTTAATTACTCATCAAACTAATCTCCTTCTTTAGTTCATAGAAGTGAATGCATGTCTTTACTTAAAATTTCAATGAACCTTTGTTTTTCAATTCTTTCCATCTCCATTGTGTGTCCGTGAAAACAAAGAATAAAAAAATTATTGAGAACAAGAAGTGATCATATGACTGAAGTAGACAGTTAGAAGAAGTCAAGAACTAAAGTGTAATTTCTTATACTCTTGTAACTGTAATTAGGAAGTAGTTAGCAAGTTAGTTAGCTTCCTAAAATTATTTAATTGTAGTTATTAGCTTAGTGTGTTAATGACTTCTATATAAGCTGATATCAGCTTATTTGTAAGAATCAGAACATTAATATGAAATACAAAGATCTTCCCTCTTCCCTCCCCATCTCTCTCTTTACAATTACTTGCAATATCAAGTTCTAGGGTTCATAAGATTGAATCTAAATCAGTTAATGATATCAGAGCAGATTAAGTGATCTGCTAATATGTCAAGTTGAAATCCAAAATTCTAATTCTCTGTTGAAATCTATCGATTCAATTCGGTTCTTAATTCTGCTAAAGAATTCTAATTATTCTTCAAAATTAAAGTTCATTTCTTGAAGTTTATGAACAATGTCTGATAATGGAGCAAACGTCACAAACAATGGTGTAATGGCAAGCCCTTCTTCCATAAATCAAGCTCCAAGAGTAGATTATAATCACCTGCTATTCTTGTTGTCTGCAGATATCAACAACATACAAATCATTTCGTTCCAATTAACAGGTATCGAAAACTATGCTTTGTTCAATGAGAATAACTTTAATGGGTAGGAATAAAATGGGGCTTGTGGATGGGTCTTGCACTAAGGAAAGTTACCCAGAGTATTTATGGGGTCATTCAGAATGAGTCAATGCTATTGTGTTGTCATGACTCATGAATTAAGTAGAAAAGAGTCTTTTAGGTGGAATCATGTACAAATCAGTTGCTAGTGATGTGTGGAAAGAATTGCAAGAAAGGTTCACAAAAGTGTGTGGATCAAGAACCTTTAACCTTCATAAGAAAATAGCAACTTTAACACAGGGTACAAGTTCTGTAACTGTGTATTTCTCAAGATTTAAGAATCTCTGGGAAGAGATTGATGCCTTAGTTCCAGCACCTACTTGTAATTGTGAGAAATCCAAGGAGTTTATCTTACATCTTTAAAAATTTAAATTGTTCCAGTTATTTATGGGCTTGAATGATTCTTACAGTTAAGCCAGAAGCCAAATATTGTTGATGAACCCCTAACCTTCTATTAATAGAGCATATTCAATGATTGTGAGTGATGAAAGCCAAAAATATATGGCTGCTAATGATGGTATCTTGGATAATCAATCTAGCAGTAGTGAAAATACTGGTGGATATGATTGGACATGTATTAAAAAAATGTTAAAAATGAGAATGGTAATCAGACCAATGGAACTCAGAAGTTTAGGAGAAATAATAACCTATTCTGTGAAGTCTGTAAATAAGGGTCATAACAAAGAAAACTGTTGGAAGATAATTGGCTACGCACCAGAGTTCAAATTCAAAAAGAAGTTTGGTAATACAATAGGTGGGAATGTAGCTTATTATGTGATGACTGAAGAAGATCCTAGGGTGCAGTCAAATCAAGGTTCATTTGGAGGCAATGAGATGCATAATGGACAAAGTCTTGGATATGGTCAGACTACCAACATGGGCTTACCCTTGCAGCAACTAAGTCTCCATTCTCATCCCTTAAATAGAACCCCCATGATCCTCTTCCAGGATTTCCCCTGCAGGCCTCATCTATATTATATTTCATACATCCAGTATCAGGGTGTCTCCAGTCCACTTGAATTATCTTGATTCGTGGGGTATACGATTGTAGGGACTGTACCAGTGTGCTCCACATGCTGCATATTTGAAACATTATGATAGAGTGCATGATCTGGTACAACAGCTTTACCTTAGAAACTTTTCCTCCATGTTTGATCGTGTTTCTTCTTTTCCATAGTTCCCACACAATAATAGTTGGTATTGCCTGAAAAATATACTTCACATGCTGATTTACTGAAGCATCCCACCATAAATTAATCACATGACTCAGTTGCAAATTCTGGATGTTCAGTCCTATTGGTCCACAGAAAGTATTCCAGATATATTGTGCAGTACTAGATTTTAGAAACACACTAGAAATAGTTTCCTCCTTAGCATCATCACAGCAAAAGTATCTGGATGGGAATTGGAATCCTCAACCTTTCACTATATTATCTAAAGTAACCTTAGCTTTCCATAGCTTCCATAGAAAAAAAGACATCTTCACTGGTAACCCTTTGATCCATATCATCTTGTACATGATTCTAGGTTCTAGTCTCTGTCTGATAACATTGAATGGTGTTCCCACAGTAAACTTTCCTCTAGCTTCAACTTTCCAATAAGGCTTGTCTTTCAGGTTATTATTTTTTGGTAGCTTAATAAACTGAATGATATGGTCTGCAATATTACTAGGTAATACTTCTATAAGTCTCTTTTCATCCCATCCTCCTCCTTTTTCCATTTCCTTTACCAGCACCACAGTTCTGTCCATATTGAAATCAGAAGGAATAATATGATATAAAGCTCCAGGTCATGTCCAATTATCCAGCCAAAAGTATGCATTTCCATGTTTAATTTGCCACCAGATCTCCTTCTCAATTAGATCTCTACACTGCAACATCTTCCTCGAGACATGTCCCTCTTTTCCATTGTACAGTAACGGCATGATCCTTCTTGAGATATTTATTGCTCATGTACATTCTCCACAATGATTGCTTAGTTCTGAAATTCCATCAAAGTTTGGAGAATAAAGCCTTAGATACATCTTTTAGACATCTGAACCCCAACCTTCCTCCTGAGGATAACATACCCAAGATACCCAGTGTTTACTAGAGTTCCCTACAGACCTACTCCAAAAGAATTTAGCAAACATCATGTGTATTTGGGCTAACACTCCTGCTGGTGTATCACAAGGAGACAAAATATGAATAGACATGCTTTGTAGGACATGTTTTATCAAAGTAACTCTTCCCCCAATAGATAGCAGTTTCCCAGTCCATGAATTGAGCCTATTAGATATCTTGTCAATAATCTCCTTGTAGTGTGCAATCAATCTTCTCCCATAGTATATAGGTAGACCTAAGTAAATAAAGGGATATTCTTTTTTGGGGATATTGGTAATGTCAAACACTTTGTCTTCCACCTCCTGCTCCACATTGTGATGTAAGAACACTGCACTCTTACCTTTGTTTATTTTTTGCCCACTCACCTTTTCATAGTCTTCAAGGGTCTCCATAATCAGTCTCAGAGACTCTTCCTCTGAGGAGGAAAAATTTATGGTGTCATCTGCATAAGCCAGATGGTTTATGTAAGGACTCCATTTTGGCATCCCAAATTCTTTAAATCCCTCATTTTCATGTAAAGCATTTAGAGCTCTTGACATACACTCAGAAGCTAGAATAAAAACACATGGTTGCCCATTAATTAAGAGTAAGACTGAGTACCAGTTATGAAAATAATTCTGTAGACCATATCAATCAGTATCTCCCCAAATTCCATCTTCCTCAAGACTTTAGTTAAGAAAATCTAGGAGACTATCATATGCCTTAGTCATATCTAGCTTGATAACTATATTTGCTGGCCTCCTCCTCGGTCTCATATCATGAACAATCTCATGTACAAGGAGAATGTTCTCTACAATGCTTCTTCTTTACAAAACCAGCATGTTGAGGAGAAATTAGGGTTGTCCAATGGGGTAGGCCGGGGCGGGCCCCGGCGGGATGGGACCCGGCAGGACTGGGGGAGGGTCGGGACTCGAGTTCCAGCGGGCCAGGCAAGACGGGAAGAGGTCTTGTCCCACATCCCGCCGGAATGGGGTCGGGTTGGGGCGAGGTCGGGTCGGGACGGGGATTTAATTTTTTTTTTGCTACTTAATTTTAAAAAATAATATATACAAACACCTCAATAATTGAACAAGATAGTGTAATAAAAATATTCAATGTTCTTTTTTCCTCTTATATTATTTAATAGAAATGTGATTTTTTTAAATACAATTTCAAAATTGCGACTTTGTGGTGTTGTTCAAAAGTTGCAAATCACATAATGAAATTGCAATTAAAAAAATTACATATTCAACCATACTTTTTCGAATTTCCTCACAATGTCTTGAGGATCTTTTGTTGGAATTGGAATTTGTTTGTCAAATTCTTCAACGTTGCTTTCTACTCCCTCGGACAAGATTTCGTTGTAGTTGTAGTCTTCTTCTTCGTTGGTCTTCGGTTGACCGCACCTTCTACGCTCCGTACGAATCCAGTCTCTGAATGGAACTGCAATCTCCAATGTGTTTTCCGTCAATGAATGTCTGTGCTCTCTTATTTGAAATATTCTCGCAGAAAAAGCGCTTTCAGACGTTGTTGATAACGCTTGAATGTTCAACACATCTCGGGCCATCTTTGTTAGTGTTGGAAATGTCTTCTCATTCTCGCTCCAGTATTTCAGCTAGTCTTCTTGTCCTTCATCATTGACAATTAATTCGTACGGTACAACACCCTGCAAAACATAAACATCAAATTCGCTAACTTGTGAAGAAGTTGAACCACTACACATTTTATTTCTAAGACCTTGAATACTAGCATCAGAAACCGCATATTTTTATAAGGTTGCAACGAAGTAGTAGAAGATGGTACAGAAGCCGGTTGATTATTTGCAATTTGTTGTTGGTAATACATATATACTTGTTTGCTTTCGGTGTGTATGCTAGACGTAACTTCTTCTTTAGTCGGTTTGTGAGTTGGTTCTTCAGTTGGGTCTATTGGAAGTACTTCTATACAATCATAAATCGTTTCTACAAGTGTTTTACAACCTTCTACTTTAATAGTTGGATTTAATACAGAACCAACAATATAAATAATGGGCATAGGAAAAAAGTTTTTTTTTAAAATATATCTTTTCAATAGATGCCTTATAAGTTGATTTTTGCATATATTCATTAAGTAACAAAAATATTAGAGCTATATAAAATAACATATTTGAAATAATAGGATAATAAATACGGGAAAATTCT
Organism: Anisodus tanguticus; assembly: GCA_034509755.1. Classification (NCBI taxonomy): domain Eukaryota; kingdom Viridiplantae; phylum Streptophyta; class Magnoliopsida; order Solanales; family Solanaceae; genus Anisodus; species Anisodus tanguticus. Next base: position 30,753,550 of record CM067556.1, read on the forward strand.
TTAGTAGCTTGATAAAATTTCTCTAAAAATCCATTAAGTTCTAAAAAAAAATCCCATTCATTATTTACCACCATATCCCTTGGATTTTTATTATGGGCGTTAAATAATAAAGTAATAGGTTGTCTATAATCGTAAGCAACAAGTAGTTGCTCATACAGAGAATTTCATATAGTCGAAACTTCTTCTTGAATTTTTCTATAAGGTAATCCACAATCATGACATGTTTTTATACTCTTTGTGTCTTTGTATTTTTTTACTTTTAAAAATAAAGTTTATAGCAAATTGTATTTTATCAAGAATGTTTTCAAAAAGTTTTAGGCCATCCTTTACAACTAAGTTATAAATATGACACGCACATCTTATATGAAAATGATCAGAAAAAGATGGAGTTAATCTAAGTTTTAAAAGTTTTATAGCATAATCATTAGAAGAAACATTATCTAATGTAATAGTCATAATTTTATTAATTATTTCATAGTAATCACAAATTTCATTATTATTTTTTGTAATAAAACTTCCAGTGTGCCTATCATCTATATATCTATATGCTAAAATACGTTTTTGCATAGACCAATTTTGATCTATCCAATGACATGTTACCGTTAAATAATCATTACCATTAGTACTACGGCCTATATCAGAAGTGATAACAACTTTGCCATTAAAATGATACAATGCATAATGTAAATATTGTTGATATTCACTTGCATATTTAAAAACATCCCTTCTAACAGTTGATCTAGGAAAACCATTAAAAGCAGGATTATATGTTTCTCGAATGTAATGATTAAAACCAAAAGAGGAAGGAAATGAAAAAGGCAAACCCTCCACCACAATTAATTTTGCCATATTTTTCCTATCTTTGTTTTGATCATATTTAGGACCAAAAATTCCCCCTGTAGTCGGGTTAATTTGACCCTATACTAGGTCGGGAACACTATGAGAACCTTGTCCCGACTCAGATGGCATTGACACACCCGATTTTTTAGCATGGTATTGATTCCACCTAGATGTGTGCTCGCCTTGTACATATCTCAACAAACCTCCCGTCCCACCTTGACCTTTTCCGATTTTAAATCTATAAACATTTTTACAAATTTTACATCTAACTAGTTGATTCTCTTGGTCTCTATCAAAAAGATGCCATGCAGGTGATTTTAATTTTGTTGTGTGGGGCCTCGATTCATACTAGGGAGAATATGAGGCATTTCAATTGCAGTTTCAGGTTGAGACTCGGTCTAAGCCTGAGGTTGAAGTGCACTAGTGGGTGTGTCATCTATATTATCGTCTAAATTAAAGTCTGGTTCATCTACTTAATCATCTAATGGTATATTATTAAAAAAGCAGTTTCATCAATATGACTGAAATCAATCAAATCATTGGGATTAGGAATATGATTATTAGAAGAAGTATCTTTACCCTTGTTAACCCTACTAGAAGAAGCACCCTTACCCGTAATCATACGTTTCAATCCTTCCATTTTAATTATACAAATAAATAATTAAAGTAAATAAAATTAAGTGTGATAATTAAAATTAAGTAACAATAATAATTTAAAAAAGGAACGAAGGTACCAAACACCGACGTAACGTCGACGTGTAATCGAGGTTGAAAATTGAAACTTTGTTGGATGGATGATCCTCAAACTAGTTACCAACTTCACTCTCAATTTTCTAACTTTGGTATAATATTTAATACTAATAGTAGGACGCTTTGTAGAATTATAGAGAGATAAATTGAGAGATTAGAGAGATGGTAGGAAGATTTGTGAGAAAAATGAAGAGGAAAATGAGTTATTTATAGTTGAGAAATAGAGTTAAAGTGTAAATATATTAACTTAGGGATTAAAATAAATATTAAGGGGGGTAGCGGGGGTTTATGGGGTAGGGGGCCAAAAATGGCCATAATAGCCGTTGCACAACGGCCAAAATCAAAATTTGGTCGTTGTTGCAACGGTTATTTTTGCAAAGGGAAGGGGGATGGGTCGGGATCGGATCGGGATGGGACGGGGTCGGGATCGGATCGGGATGGGACGGGGTCGGGATCGGGACGATCCCAGGCCCCGTCCCGAGTTCGAACCCCGACACCGATAATTTTTTTTTAATGGAGGATCGGGCCGGGCCGGGCCGGGCCGGGCCAATTGGGCAGCCTTAGGAGAAATTATATCCGGTAGAAGATGAACTAACTTGTTATGAATAATTCTAGAGAAAACCTTGCTAGTGAAGTTACTGTGGCTGATTGGTCTCATATGTGAAAAGGTATTAATCTCCTTTTTCTTTGGAATAAGAACCATGTTAGTGCAAGTGATGTATCTTGGCAATTCATGTCCACCAAAGAAAGATCTCACCATTCTAACCATATCCTTAGCAATTATATCCCAACATGATTGAGAGAATTTCCCAGTTAAACCAATAGGTCCACCTGCACTTTCTGAGTTCAGACCAAACACTAACTCCTTCACTTCCTGTTCTTCTGGTAGCTCATTAATCAAGTTATTCTGTTCTTCTGTGGTCATCTTAGGGATGTGCTTCAGTAAGTCAAAATTACTGGGAATTTGCTCCTCTGAGAACTGATCTGCATAGAATCTGACTGCCTCATGTATGATTTCAGGTTCCTGTTCCATTTAATTTCCATTTTAATCCTGTATTCTTTTAATATGCAATTTCTTCCTTTTGCCATTGTGAGAAAATGTGGGATAAAATATATTATTGAATTGTGTATCTACATTATTACATTAAGCCCTATTTATAGATGTTACATCCCAATCATTTTCTATGTAAGATACTATATACAAATTCGCGTAATATAGTAGCTCCATTAAATATCTATAAATATGGACCTGCCTTGATCATATGACTTCTATTTAAAGGAGTGACCATTGAACAACACAAAATTTGAAACAAAGGTAGCGCCTCTCTTTATAAGAGTTGTCATTTTTTTGTCCATGTAAATAGTGAATGATACATTTCTGTTGGTTCAATTGAGTACTGGTTATCATGGTCAAATACAAGGTCGTGTTAAACAATAGTGAGGCAAAACTCGACGCCTAATGATTATGCTAACTCAACATATCACTCTTTAAATCTACATGTTCTGTTTTCAATTGAACCCAAAGTTTAACTACAAATCCAGATTTCAGGCACCAAGTATTAGTAACCAAGAAAATGAAATGTTGTTTAAGAATTGGGTAGGGGCTGCACAAACGCAGGCCCCCGCCACCACAAATTATGACATATGCTCGACCACTTAGGCCGACCTTAGGCGAGCACCCTGAAAGAAATAATCTCTTGATTATTTTCATTAATTGAAAGACTATTTATACAAGTTACATATTTCCATAATAGGAGAATCTTATTCCTATTTTATTCCTAAAACCTTATTCTACTTGGATACTAACTATACATTTATGGTAATACAATTATTATGGTAAGTGTACAATACTAATTACATTACAATATTACCTAAACTAGAAGACTAAATATATACTCTATATACGGTAATTGAGAGGGAGAATCTGAGAGCAATCCGAGAGCAATATACACAATATACACATGTATATTGTGTGTATATTGTGTATATTTAACACACCCCCGCAGTCATAGCGGGCGGTCTTCGAACGCTGAGACTGTCCCTAAAATCTTCAAAAAGGACCGAGGGAAGACCCTTTGTAAAGATGTCGGCGATTTGATGTCTCGATGGGACATGACATACGCGAACTTGACCACGAGCAACCTTTTCACAGACAAAGTGAATGTCCATTTCGATATGCTTAGTGCGTTGGTGCTGAACCAGATTACCAGAAAGGTAGATGACACTAATATTATCACAATAAACCAAGGTTGCCTTCTGAATGGGACAATGAAGCACTAAAAGCAAATTATGTAACCAACGTGATTCTGAGACCACATTAGCTACCCCTCGATACTCAGCCTCGGCACTTGAGCGGGATAGAGTCGACTGGCGTTTTGCAGACCAGGAGACCAAGTTGTTGCAAAGAAATATACAATAGCCTGATGTAGACCATCTAGTGTCGGGACAGCCACCCCAATCGGCATCTGTATACGAGACAATGTGGACGTCGAGGAAGGATATAAATGCAAACCATAGTCAAGTGTACCTTGAATATACCGAATGATGCGTTTGAGTGCATTCATGTGCTCAATTCTGGGATCATGCATGAACAAACACACCTGATGGACATCATATGTAATATCCAGTCTCGTAAAGGTAAGATACTGAAGGGCCCCTACAAGACTGCGATAGCGGGTCGGATCCTCGTAGGGTACGCCGGCCGCGGCACTTAGCTTGGGTTTAGTATCAACTGGAGTGGAAGTGGACTTACAGGATGACATCCCAGCCCTCTCGATGATCTCAGCTGCATACTTCCGTTGAGATAAGAACAACCCATCGGAATGTCGAGTGACAGCAATCCCCAAAAAGTAGCTCAATGGCCCCAAGTCTTTCATAGCAAACTTAGAGCTGAGCAGTGTCATGATAGACTGACGCAAGGCATCGGAAGATGCTGTCAAAATAATCTCATCCACATATAACAGGATATAGGCCACAAATGAACCACGACGGTAGATGAACAATGAATTATCCGATCTACTGTGAGTGAACCCAATAGTCGAAACATAGTCTGCAAACCGCGTATACCAGACCCGTGGAGACTGCTTAAGCCCATATAAGGACTTCTTCAACAAACAGACATAATGATGATGGTTGGGATCCCTGGATCCCAACGGCTGATGCATATAGATTGTTTCCTTGAGATCACCGTGTAGGAAAGCATTCTTGACATCCAACTGATCAATAGGTCATGCCTTCGAAAGAGCCAAGCTAAGCACAATGCGAATGGTAGCCGGCTTGACCACCGGACTAAACGTCTCACCACAATCAACACCAACCTGCTGAGTCTTACCATCACCCACAAGCCGCGCCTTATGTCGGGCAAATGAACCATCTAAATTTTTCTTATGAGCAAAAATCCACATAGACCGAATAATATTAATACCAGATGGACGGGGTACCAACACCCACGTCTTATTATCAATAAGAGCATTAAATTCATCGGTCATAGCAATTTTCCAATTCGGATTATTTAATGCAGACACGTGATTTCGGGGTAAGGGTGATTTAAGAACATTAGAATGTAAATTAAAATGTCTTTTTGGTGTAAAAATCCCCCGTTTACTACGGGTGACGGGTCCATGACTCGGGACAGGGGTGGGTGGATTTTGGGAATTTTCGGGACTCGGGACGGACTGGTCAGCAGGCAGTGGGCCTGCTGGCCCAAATCGGTAATCTGGAGTCGGAACTGGACCAGTTCCAGAATTGGGCTAGACTGGCCCAAACGCAGGAACTGGCCCAGTGGCTGGACTGGGACCGGCAGAGGATGACGGACCAGTGGGGCCAGCGGGCAATGGGCCCGCTGGAGAATTTTGGGTGCGGGAGATGTCTGAAAAATGCTGAATAATATACAAGGATATATTATCATCCAAAAAAATTTACAAACTAGGCACGGGAGTATTAATATTAGCGAATGGAAATTGGGATTCATCAAAAAAGACATGGCGATTAATGATGATTTTATTAGAGGATAAATCAAAGCATTTGTAGCCACGATGATTAGATGGAAAACCCAAAAACACACATGGAGTAGACCGGGCCTGAAGTTTGTTAATTATGGTGGATAGGAATAACGGATAACATAAACACCCAAAAACCCGAAGATGAGAATAAGAAGGAGTTTTATTATATAAAATTTATAGGGGGAAAGAATATATCAGACCTTAGGAAGGAATTATGTTAAGGAGATATGTAGTCATTTGAAGAGCATGATGCCAAAAATATGGGGGTACGGAATCATGAATTAATAGAGTGCGGATAATGTTATTTATGGACCGAATTTTACGTTCGGCTTTCCCATTTTATGAAGACGTATGAGGACAAGAGAAATGAAAATTGATCCCATTATTAGCACAGAATTACGGAAACACCCCTTTGTCATATTCTTTGCCATTATCACACTGAATATTTTTAATTTATCGGTCGAATTGGGTTCTAATGAATGCTCTAAATTTTAAGAAGACGGAAAAAACTTGAGATTTTTTCGCTATCGGAAATGTTCATAAAAAGTTAGAATAATCATCCAAAAAGAGAACATAATACCGATGACCCACATAACTAAGAACCGGAGATGTCCATAAGTCAATATCAAATGACATTAAAGTATGAGTTTGAGTCTACAAATGACAACTTAACAATTTTCCCCAAAGAACAAGACTGACAATTTGGTGTACGACTCGTACCCTTATATGAAATAAACTATCTTTATCTAAAGATGACAAAATAGATGGTCCCGGATGACCAAGACGAGCATGCCACAAGGAAGGAGAGATGGTTGCAAAGGCTGAAGCAGGGCTTGACTCGATGGACCGGAACTGGGTGTGATAGGATAAAGATCTCCCCTACTATCACACCTCATGAGAGGACTCCCCGTCTTGAAATCCTTTACAGAGAAACCAAGTAGATCAAATACAATAGAAATAGAATTGTCAGTAGTGAATTTACGGACTAAGACTAAGTTTTTAATCAATTTGGGGGTGTGTAGGGTGTTTTTCAAGATAAGAGGTGGATGAGGGGGAGATAACGGCTGATGACCATAACCACGAATTGGAATAGAATTACCATTACCAACAATTATACAGCGAGGGTTGCTCAAATTGGAATAAGATGAGAGCGTACCTGAATCGTATGTCATGTGGATAGTGGCACCGGTGTTCATATACCAATTTGGGTCAAGAGGATTTAAACCAAGCGTGTGCATTGCGACTTCGATGTCGGTATGCGTGGTTGCCGCTGTGTGATGGGCTTGCGGGGGCCGAGGCCCAAGCACCCCTGCTTGCGGTCTCGGCCCAGACTGTTGATTGTAGGTGGACCAGGCAAAATTGGGCCTGGACTGCTGCTGGGCCGTCCACTGCGAGTTGGGCTGAAAGTTGCTGGGCTGAAACTGCCGTTGGGAGGCAAACTGGTTGGGCCCAAACTGCTGTTGTGGGGCCCACTATGGACCCCAGAACTGCTGCTGGTGCTGACCACTGCGAGGACCCCCACCGCCACCACCATTCTGCCGGCTGCCGCCGTTGTTGCCGCCGCGGTTCTTGCCATTATTTTTCTTATTTTCACCCTTTTTGCCGCCACCATTGTTGCGGTTTTGGCCCGAGTTGTTGGAATCGGTAGGATACACCGTGGACTCGGTCATCATGACTACGGGACTAGTACCGGTAGCCACTCGTTTTTCCATGCCTGCTTCTTCTAGTGTAAGCATAGAACGAGCCTGATAAAATTGCGGAAGCGGATTGCTTTGCCGAAGAAGCATTCCAACACTACTATAGGCCTCGGAGAGGCCGGAAACCATTTGGAGGACCAAACGGTCGTTCGAAACCAGCGCGCCAACGTTGCGAAGTTGGTCCGCCAATTCCTTTAATCTTTTGCAATAAGCCGAAACATTAAGGAAATCTTCTATATTGACGTGGGAGAAATCCTGCTCAAGGGTAACAGCTCTAGAATTTTGATTATCTTGGAATATATCACGCAGTCTATCCCAAGTCGCTTGTGCCATAGCGTCAGGCTCACTAATTGTTTGCAAAAGGTCGGTAGATATTGTGTAATATATCCACTGAAGGACGGTAGCATCAAGAGTCGTCCACAACTTTGGATCATCCTCGCGTTTTGGTACCTCCGTATCCTCAGGAACCGCGGGAGTTATGTGATGGATGACTTGATGCGATCGTGCGTGAATTTTGAACAGTTTGGCCCGCGTCGCATATTGGACGTTTTCTATTTCAAGAACAAGAGGGATGTTATTCTTGATGTTAGAAATTGTAAGGGCATGATGAAACATTTCCGGGATGTAGACATATTGATAGAACAATATGTGATTGAGGGATTAGGGAGAAAATTTTTGGAAGAAGGGGGTTCTCATAGGCACGAAACCCAAGAGCAAGGTCTCGGATTATGCTAGGGATTTCGACGGAAAAGTGGAGAATTTGGGAGAGAAAATAAATCTAGACTCTTGATACCATGAAATAAATAATCCCTTGATTATTTTCATTAATTGAAAGACTATTTATACAAGTTACATATTTCCATAATAGGAGAATCATATTCCTATTCTATTCCTAAAACCTTATTCTACTTGGATACTAACTATACATTTATGGTAATACAATTATTATGGTAAGTGTACAATACTAATTACATTACAATATTACCTAAACTAGGAGAAATATTACCTAAATATATACTCTATATACGGTAATTGAGAGGGAGAATCCGAGAGCAATCCGAGAGCAATATACACAATATACACATGTATATTTAACACACCCCTTCAAAGTGCAATGGAAGTCGCCAACCTAGGCCATGGGCCTTATTGATCACCCATCGACCCCGTCCAGGTAAGTATATTTCTTGTATCTCCTTCTCATTCTTTTATATCCATCCAGATCCTTGCTTTCCATTGGGCCAAACGGTGAGGGACTATGTGCCCTTGATTTCATTTTCTTTTCTTCAAAACAAACAGATCGTTTCAGCTTTCTTAAAAGAAAAATTCCATACTCTTGAAAAAGTTTCCTACTGTCATAGGTCAGTAGCTGACATTGTTGTCACGAAAACAACTTTAAGGAGTCATTTGGTTTGCAGGATAAGGGGTAATCATTTTAAAATAAAATACGGATGCGTAAATTATTTTATTTCGCGTTATGTTGATTTTTCTATTCGCCTTTTTGAGAGTGACGAATAGAATCTAATTCATGTTCATGCTAACAGAAGAGCGGATTGTGGGACATAGCTGGGGATAAGGCACCTGGCCCGGATGGCTATGGAAGCCAATTTTTTAAAGATTGTTGGGGCATAGTTGATCAAGACCTTATAGCTGGAGTTATGGAATTCTTCTCATCTGGGAAGATACTTAGAGCATGGAACACTACTGTCATATCTCTGATCCTAAAATCAGTCCATGCTGAAGCTGTAGGGGATTTCTGCCCTGCATCATCTCAGCTAACCAAAGTGCATTTGTGACTGGTAGGACCATTGTACAAAATATATTAATCTGCCAGGATCTGGTTAGGATGTACAACAAAAAACAATGTGCTAAAAGCTGCTTGATAAAGATTGATTTGAAGAAAGCATACGACTGTTAAATTGGGTTTTGTGGAAGAGATGCTACATGCTTTGAATTTTCCTCACAAGTTCATTAAATGGACAATGAATTGTATAAGTACAACCCAATACTCAGTGGCTATTAATGGAGGTGTTTATGGGTGTATCCAAGGGAAGAGAGGGCCGAGGCAAGGGGATCCCATCTCCCCCCTCCTCTTTGTAATATGCATGGAATATTTGATAAGGATAATGGGTGTAGTAGCAAGCCATGAAGGGTTCCAGTTTTACACAAAATGCCATAGCCTTAAGTTGAACCATCTATGCTTTGCAGATGATGTGCTCTTGTTCTGCAAAGGGGAATTTATGTCAGTGCATTTGCTTCTTAGAGGGCTGCTCTCATTCTCTAATGCTTCTGGTTTAACCACCAATCCCTCCAAGTCTAATCTGTTCAGTGCATATATGGACTCTCAACAGGTGAAAGATTTATGTGAATTGTCAGGGTATTCTACCATTTAGATACTTGGGTGTTCCAATCTCAGCCAAGAAAATCTCTAAACTGGATTGTGAGATATTGATTGATAAGTTGACTGCAAGGGTGAGGAGTTGGGGAACTAGGCACCTATCCTATGCTGGTAGGTCTATGTTAGTGAATTCTGTCTTACTACATATTCATAGCTACCGGGCATCTATCTTCATATTGCCAAAGCAAGTACTTAAGGGTATCACAGCAATTTATCGCAACTTTTTGTGGGATGACAAGGTACACACTACCAAATCCCCACTAATGGCATGGGACTTGGTGTGTAGAACTAAGAAGGAAGGTGGATTGGAGATAACTGAGTGCATGACTTGGAATGAGGCTGCAATAGCCGAGTATGTATGGAATGTAGATCAGAAAGCTGACAACCTATGGGTGAGATGGATCAACCATGTGTATGTCAAAGATGTATCCTGGTGGGATTACATACCCCCAAATGATTGCTGCTGGTACTGGAAGAAATTATGCAAGATTAGGGACATGTTTGCTACTGGGTATGTGCAACAGGGCTGGTTGAAACAGGCAGGGAAATACACCATTGCTAGTGGGTATAGATGGAGAAGAGGGGAACTAAAGCAATGGCCATGGTACAAATGGGTGTGGAGCAAAGGGACTATACCAAAGCACAGTTTTATCTGCTGGTTGGCATTGCTAAATAGGCTACTAACCGAAGACAGGCTGCATAAAATGGGGATTATCCAGGATGACCAGTGCTTGTTGTGTGGAGCAAGTGTTGAGACAGTAGCTCGTGTTTTCTTTGAATGTCCATTCTCTCAGAAATGTCTGCAGGAAGTCCTTGCTTGGCTTGGGAAAGGAATACAACAGACAGATATTCAAGGTATCTCGAAAAGGGTAACTCGAAATACAAAGGGTTGAGGTTGTAGAGAACTGATTCTGGCTGTAATGCTGCTTTGATCTATCGTATTTGGAAGGCACGTAACACTGCCTTGTGGGAGCATAGAGTTGTGCAACCTTCATTAGTTGCTACTCAGATCAAGATGGAGTGCATTTACAGAAAGGAATTTTTTACATAGAAAGCAAAATAGTATAGCTAAAGGATGGATAGATATTACACTTGGTTAGGAGAAACAGTTTACTTGTATAGGTGCAGCTAGTATGCAACTGTAGGAAGATAGATGTTTATTTCACTGCATTGTAATTGTTCGTGGGGATTAATAATATATTTTTCTTCACCAAAAAAAAAAAACGTATATCGTAATTGTGGTTTCATTTTATATCACCTTCAATGTGTGAATAACAATCTCGGGATAAAACACAACAACAACAACATACCCGGTTAAATTCCACAAAATGGGATCTGAGGAGGGTAGAGTGTACGCAGACCTTACCTCTACCTTGGGAGGTAGAGAGGTTGTTTCCGGTAGACCCTCGGCATAAGAACAAGCAAATCAAAGTAGGACCCAAAGGAAATAACGAGGACGAATAAGTCATGTCAAAATACTATAAAAAAACATGCTAGAACGGTACCAAACACAAAAAGGGATAGTGACAACCACAAATTCATACGATAATCAAAGTACATGAAATAACAAATAGTAACGGAAATTGAAGGACGAGATAAAACACTAAAATGACCAAAATGTCATTCTCGAAAACTCTTGACCCAAAGTCCTTTGAAAAATCTAAGGTTCAAATTTAAATAAAAGTCTCCCGACTTAGGTAAAATCAAACACATATTTACGTTATACCTTGTATATTTAATTTTTAATCCAATAAATCAAGCATCTACCAATAAGAGTATATCCACTAAATAATCTCATCATTATTTAATCTCCATATTATAATCTCATCATTATAATCCCAGATATAACTTGCTGACCAACCCAATGACCCCTAATAGCTTGTTTGGATAGTTGTTACCCGTGATTCCATAATGTACCGTTTCGTATTTACAATGACATCTCTTTATAACAACATCCTTATATAATAATACTTCACTATAACAATTATGTTTATCGATCTTTCATGTTATGTTATATTATATTATATGTTCTCTATAACAACAATTTACTATAACGGTAAAAAAATATCAGGACAACCGACGCCATTACAGAGAGGTTTGACTATTCTAATGGTTTTACTTTTTTTATTTTTTCCTGAAATATTTTTACTTTTCGAGTAGGATGAAAACTGTCACGCTATAAAAGCCAAGAGTCTGTGTCCTAATCATTACTACATACAACAGTACAACTCGCAAAACAAAAATTAAACAACAACAGAGCAAGGGCAATTCCCTGAGGTCTCTTTGTTAAAAAGGAGTAGTGTATAAATTTTCATTACAGCTTTAGTTTAACCATTTATAAAATATTATTTATTTTTTCCAAATTCTTATTACTACACACTTTCTAGTTACTAGCTATAGACAAAGTTACATCTTACATGTTTATATTGTTATTAGAATTTAAATGCCTTAAATAGTTTTAATTTCTTCTATGACCAGTTTGTGAAAATTAGAGTAGTATGATCAAACTTGCATACAAATAAAACTCCGTAGCAGTACAACAACAAGTCGACTCCGTGGCCCAATGGATAAGGCGCTGGTCTACGAAACCAGAGATTCTGGGTTCGATCCCCAGCGGAGTCGTTTAACGTTTTTTTTTATATAGCCTATCAATTTTGAGATTTTAGTATTGAATTTGAATAACATTTCCAAAATTTGTATATATATAACGAACATGTAGATTTTTCTCTGCATCTTATTTTCTTGTGAGGAATAACATAAAAGTACAACGGGATGCAGGTCATGTACCCTGCCAATTTTGAGAATTTAGTTTCTAATTAGTGGAAAGAGTATATAAAATACTCTTAATACATTTAAACTAAATCAAGTGCATTGGATCAATGAAAAACATCTAGATAACTTTACATGATGATTGTTCGAGAGTAACTTTTCCAAGGCCTTCCAAGAAAGACCCGTATCTTTTCCAAGGCCTTAAAAATAATTAAATAGCCATTTGCAGTGGTAAAATCAAAAATTTATACGAGGAGATTAAAAAAATACAAGAGTATGTGATTTAAACATGTGACTTAAACATTTTTTGAAGCCCTTCACCATTAGACTAGAATATTCTCTCTTGGATATATGCAATAATTCATATATATAACATAATGAATATGTTATTTCCCTATTATATTTGTGAAGTTTATTTTTCCCCGAAGAGTATTTGAACTTCTTGCTTCCATGGGCACTCCTGGGCATATGGGCAATATTTTGTGAAGTTCAAGAAAAGAAGGTACTTGAAGTTAAAATTAAACATTGACAGTGAACTCAATTAATATTATAGTATTAACTTGAAGTAGTTGTAGACATTCATAAACTTCAAATTTTAGATCCGCCTCTGCCGAAAATGTATACGAGTTAAATCAAAAGATAAATATAAGTAACCGTTCATAATAAGTAACACTAATAACATAAAAAATATGATAAAGTTGTTTGTTATAGTAACAGTTAAAATACACTGATATCATACTGACCAGTACCGTTAGTTTTGAAGCCTGTCCCATTGCTTTTAGATCCTGTTATAATGGTGCGGTCCAATCCTTCACCAATCAATGTGATATTAGTTTTATGTTTATTAACAAAAACATATTCATCATATATCCCCTCTTTAATCTTGATAGTATATCTTGTTTTACTGTTATTTGGAGCTGCTTGTAATGCCTCCATTATGGACTTGCAATCTCCACTTCCATCTATAGCAACTATGGCATCGAAATGAGAAGAAGAGTGGCTCTCTAAACCCCAAAATAATGTTGTTAATGTTGGTACTCTATTGTACTTTATAAAGCAGTACGGGAAGTAAATAACTATTACAAGTGTTCGAAAGGATAAACAAATATTCAATATTCGAAATTGAATCTTGTTGAACAAATAAGCCAATCTTCAAAACTTGCCGCAAGCTTGTTGTGTCTTGAATCTTGATAACCTGAAATCAAGAAACAACTAAATCTGGATGGTTACAACGTTGTGTGTTGAGTCGAGTGATTGCCCTCTGTCCTTAAGACAAGATTGCCCCGTATATATGTTTTTACGTTAGCGGGCAATAGTCTCCCAAGATAAAACAACACTTTAATCTCAACGCTACATAGCCAATAGGTTGAGCCTGACGAAGAAAACAATTATGAATCGACTTGCTGAAGATATGGAAAAGGAAGGAAGAGTTTCTGTTTACTCTTCTCTTTTGTCTCTGTGTATATAGTGTGTCCCTGTTGTGTATATCTTATGTATATCACAATGTATTTCGTCATTGTTTTGCAGTGGTTTTCTTCATTGTTTTGCAGTGATTTTCGAGACTGTTTTGTGCTGCTTTTCTGTTTGTATGTTCACTGTTTTGTGCTGAATTTCAATCACGTATGTGTGCTATATTGCTGTCACGAACTGAGCCTAAGGAGGCATCAATATATAGCATGGAGGAGGGCTGCCCAACAGCCACAAACAAGGCTGTTAATAGCCATTAGTGAGGGATGTTAATGGCCATTATGAGGCAGATTAATGGGTGGTTTAAGGGTTGTTCATGGCCATTGAAGAAGGGCTGATAATGGAGGAGTTAATCAGCCAAGCAATGGCTGATTAATGCCTCAAAAAACAATTCCAATGATAGGCAGAAAGTTTCTGCCTTCCGTCGTTCCAAAATCAACTTTTTCAGAAATTCTAGGGACCAAACGGTAAATATTAAGCAATTTGAGGTCCAAAAAGATAATATTAGAAAGTCCCCACAGCCCATGACCCTAGGCCGGACGGGCGGCGGCGGCGCGCGTGTGGGCTTAGCCTTGAACCCAAGCACATCTAGGTCCTCCCTCCTTTAAACACATGGGATACCCCTTGGGGTCCCAAACCATTTACCATTTTAGAGACTTATATAGAGAGCAATTCTTCATTTTCCCACCGATGTGGTAGATTTGTCCCACACCATATTTCCATGCCTCAAACATCTTACTTCGTGGACCAATATCTCTTTCATTTCTCAACGAAATTTGACGATTCTTGGCCCTACGGTCATCTACTCACTTAGTAGATTATGCATGTGTGAAGAGACAAAGCCTCCAACATGCGGAACACTAGTGTTTAATTCATTAAAGATGGGTGGACGCATCTCTCCGCCAAAAGCAAATTTCCAACCGTTAATAAGGCTAATAAACCAAGTGGCATCTCTTTCCTCTGCATAATAATATTTTGCTTCTCATCTATAAAAGCATCAAAAATAGAAAAGTTATGTTAAGAATAAAAGAACTAATATTATTCCAAAAAAAAAAAGAAGAAGAGGAAATAAAAGTTTTAACTTTTATATGCTGACAAACTATATATTTTTTACACTATCAGATCAAAATAGCGGTAAGAAATAGTTCATAATAAGTGGAACGTACTAATTATCTGACAAATAAGACGAACAATATGACACAATATGTTAAAATAATATAAACTGACAATATAAAGTTTTGTTTTACTCTACGAGCATATATAAATTCAATATCCCAAGGAAGAAAAAGAAATGAAGCGTCAAACTCACCTAATTCCTTAATTTAGTAAGGCAAAGTATAAAGTTGGCCTCGGAATTCTGAATCAATCTCTCACTCCCCAAAATCTGATATATCCTGGACAATTACATAGAGTTACGTATATATAAGGAGAAAAATTAAGTCAACAAATAAGTAACTAGTTTAATATGGCTAATTGAATTCCTACTTAATTTGGAAGTTTAAGTATATTTATGAAACTTACCTAATTAAACCATCAGTTGTGTTACTCTACTGGAAAATGGAAACGGAGTTGGTTAGATGTTGCATTTGCTTGCACTTTGAGGTGGTGGCTTTATGAATGTTAGGCATGGAATTAATTAATAATTAATCCACCTGATTTATATGGTGAGTAATTAACTCACGGCTTATTCGTAATTAATTGTTCTGTTTAATTAGAACCTATGTTATTTTTCTGAACTTGGTCAGGAACTTAAACATTTACTAGATTAATGAAGTTAATTGTAACTGTAGTTGTAATAAATTAGTGGATGCATGCATAACAGAAGTCGTTTTTTTTTTTTTTTTTTTTGCATATTCATGTATATATCATTGAATGTTAGCAATGTAAGCTTTATAATTGATCACTAATCAAACCTATTAATCGTCAATTTGCTTTTTTTTTCTTTCAAATTTTTTTGTCTCATATATTTAGTGATTACCTTGTTCTGAATTACAAGTCTTATTTATGTGGGCTAGTATACGGGGAAAATTCACATATAGCCATTCTTTAGTTCCTGTAATTGAAAATTTTAAATTTTACTGGTAAAATTTAAAATTATGATTATGAAATTTTACTTGTGGAATTTGAACTCCATGAAAATAACTATTTTTCTAATTCAGGGACGAAACGTGATTAGGAAGCGCTACTTCCACCTAGAATACAAGATGGTTAAAAAGATCAGACTTTTGGGAACATCAGATGAAATAGTTACTTGTAAGTCTAGTCTTTAAAACACGGAATATTTGGTGAATACTCTATTAGTTAGTATAAAAAAGGGCAGCCTGGTGCACTAAGCTCTCACTATGCACGGGGTCCGGGGAAGGGCCGGACCACGAGGGTCTGTTGTATGCAGTCTTACCTCACATTTTTGCAAGTGATTGTTTCCATGGATTGAACCCATGACCTCATGGTCACATGACAACAACTTTACCAGTTATTCCAAGGCTCCTCTTCTTTACATTGTTAGTATACAACAACAACAACATACCCAGTGAAATCCCACAACGTGGGTCTGGGAAGGTAGAGTGTACACAGACCTTACCTCCACCTTGATAGATAGAGCGGCTATTTCCGGGAGACCCCCGGCTTAAGACAAAACATAATCACAGGCAAAAAAGTCAAAGCAAATCAAAGCAAAAGAAACGATCAGACTCAGACGAGAAATTAAAACATTATGAACATACATATAATAAAATTGAATACGCCATGGTAATTATTCTAACAACAAGAAGCATTAGTTAAGACAACTAAATAATATAAACAAGTTACACTAAAGAACACATAGTAGCATGAATCAAACTACAGGGGACTATAAAGCATTGATGCGTCTATAAGTGTGATAGGCTAATTGAGCCTACAGTAATAACACTACACTATCATTTTGTAAGCGTAAGTAGGACTACGCTTGACTACCTACTACCCTAATTCGTGTCCTCTACAACCCCCTATCTAAGGTCATATCCCCAGTAAGTTGCACCTGCGCCATATCCCGTCTAAGCACCGCTCCCCAATTCTTCTTCGGCCTACCTCTAACCTTTCTAAACCCGTCCATAGCAAGACTCTCATACTTCCGCACTGGGGCATCTGTGTCTATCCTCTACACATGCCCGAACCATCTCAACCTCGCTTCCCGCATCTTATCCTCTACCGAGGCCACTCCCACTTTATCCCGAATATCATCATTTCTAATTCTATCTCTCCGTGTATGCCCATACATCCATCTCAACATACTCATCTCTGCATTCTCATTTTTTGTATGTGCGAAGTCTTGACTGGCCAACACTCTACCCCATACAACATAGTCGATCTAACCACCACCCTATAAAACTTGCCCTTAGGTTTTGGTGGCACATTTTGATCGCACAAAACTCCATATATGAGCCTCCATTTCATCCACCCTGGCCCAATACGATGTGTGACATCGTCATCAATCTCTCAATTCCATTGGATAATAGACCCTAGGTACTTGAAGCTTCCTTTCTTTGGAATGACCTGAGTACCAAGCCTCACATTCACGCCTGTCTCAAAGTCTCTCCCATTGCTGAACTTGCACTCTAAATATTTTGTCTTGGTCCTACTCAACCGAACCCTTTAGACTCCAGAGTCTGTCTTTAAGCCTCCAGCTTGTCGTTCACTCCACTGCGAGTCTCATCAATCAGGACTATATCATTTGTGAATGACATACATCATGGCACCTCCCCTTAGATTTGTCGCGTCAGTCCATCCATCACCAAGGCAAATAAGAATGAGCTAAGAGCTGATCCCTGGTGCAACCTCATCATCACTGGAAAGTGCTCCGAGTCTCCTTCCACTGTATGTACCCTGGTCTTGGCTCCATCATACATATCCTTGATCGCCCTAGTGTACGCCATAGGTACACCTCTAACCTCCAAACATCTCCATAGAACCTCACTATGTACTTTGTCGTATGGCTTCTCGAGGTCGATGAAAATCATATGTAAATCTATCTTCCTCTCCCTATACTTCTCCACCAACCTCCTAATAAGATGAATGACTTCAGTAGTCAAACACCCCGGCATGAATCCAAACTAGTTCTCGAAAATAGACACGTCTCTCCTCACCCTCATCTCCGTGACCCTTTCCCAAACTTTCATAGTGTGACTCATCAGCTTGATACCCCTATAGTTGTTGCAACTCTGAATATTAACTTTGTTTTTGTACAAGGGAATCATTGTACTCCATCTCCATTCTTCAGGTATTCTTGTCATCTTAAAATGACGTTAAACAACTCAGTCAGCCGCTCCAAACCTGTCCTGCTTGCGCTCTTCCAAAATTCAACTGGGATCTCATCAGGCCTGATCACTCGTCCCCTGCTCATCCTGCGAACAACACCCTTAACTTCCTCAACCTTAATTCTTCTACAATACCCAAAATCCCGGTACATATTAGAATAATCCAGATCTCCCAGCACAATGTCTCCATCTCCTTTTTCGTTCAAGAGTTTATGGAAGTAAGTCTGCCACCTTCGCCTTATATGCATTTCCTCCACTAGTACTTTATCGTCCTCGTCCTTGATGTACCTCACGTGATCCAAGTCACGAGCCTTTCTCTCCCTTGCCTTGGTTAGTCTGTATAACTTCTTATCTCCGCCTTTCTCATCTAATTCCACATATAGATGTTCCAAAGCTGTCGTTTTCACCGCTGTAACCGCTAGCTTTGCCTTCTTCCTCGCCATGTTATACAGTTCCCTATTCGTCCACTTCTCTACCTCGTCATTGCTTTTTACCAATTTCACATGAACCGATTTCTTCGTGTCCAACTTCTCTTGAACTTTACCATTCCACCACTAGTCCCTTCGATGCCTACCACGGTTACCCCGCGAGGCTCCTAGCACTTCTCTAGCTACCTCCCGAATGCAACTGGCTGTCTTATCCCACATACCGGTCGCATCTCTACTACTCTTCCAAGCCCCCTTGGCCATCAACCTCTCCCCCGTCTCATTTGCACTAGCCATGGTCAAACTCCCCCATTTGATTCTTAATCTGTCATCCACATCCCTCTTCTTCTTCTCCAACTTGATATCTAAATCCATCACAAAAAACTTATGTCGGATGGTAAGATCCTCCTTCGAAATAACCTTGCAATCTTTACATAGACCTTTGTCAACCTTCTTAAGGAGCAAAAAGTCTATCTGAGTCTTCACCACCGAACTACGGAAAGTCACCAGGTGTTCCTCCTTCTTCAGGAACCTCGAATTGGCTATCACCATCCCACTAGCTCTAGAGATCTCCAAAAGTGAGACGCCTCTCCCGTTCCCGATTCCAAAGCCTCCATGCACGTCTTCATAACCCCCCGGAAGTGACCCGATATGTCCATTGAAATCCCCTCCAACAAATAGCTTCTCAGTGGGTGATATACCTCCCACCACTTTGTCCAAATCCTCCCAAAAGCGTTTCTTCTCCTTTTCACCCAAGCCCGCCTGCGGTGCATAAACACTAATAATGTTCATAGTACACCCTCCAACTACCAACTTAATCGTCATCATCCTGTCATTGACTCTAATCACCTCTACCACCGGGTCCCTTAGCTCGCTGTCTACCAAAATGCCGACCCTATTCCTATACTTCAACCTACCCGAGAACCATAACTTATACCCGTCTACATCCTTAGCCTTAGGTCCTACCCATTTGGTCTCCTGGACACATGCTATATTAATCCTCCTCTTCTTAATAATCTTAACTAGCTCTATGGACTTCCTTGTTAAAGTCCCAATGTTCCAAGACCCTATTCTCGGTCTAGTCTCTCCCTTACCCACTTATCCCCCCTAACCCTCGCCCCCGTCCCCGACCGAGAACATGATCCTAGTCTATCATCATTTACCAAAGCCACTAAAGCAAATATAAACTAATAAACTACTCAAACGTTTACCCTAAAACAGGAATAGATCACAGTGCAAGCACAAGTTACTAAGAATTTAGAGACAAGTAAAAACACTACGCTAAGAGTGCTATATCTAAAGACAAGAAGGGGCAAACTTTAACAAGGTTAAGGATAAAGAATGGGCACGGGCAACTGGAGGTACCAACTCCAGTTGAATCGAACCTGTTTGCCTTGCGAAATCACTGATCCCTGTATATATAACTTAAATCCAATATAAATGTCTAGATCCACCAAATATATCAGTCAAAGCGTAACATTTTGGCTATGTTTTTTTAAGGTATTAACTGGACAGATTACAAAAAGCAGTTGAAGAAGGCAGAGCAATGGAATGTGGAAGTCTACTAAATACTTTTGGTTTCTTTGTACAAATATGAACAAGTATTATTATCTCTCCGGTGCATTCATGTGATAGGTAAATATTCTCTTTGTAATACTTATTTATTTTTAGTTTCTTTTTTAACAAAAATATAATCTTTATTTCTTGACGTTACAGTGTTCTGCTGGGTGTTGGATTTTTGAGGGATATGGATGATAAACATACTTCTGGATGAACCTCCATATGAAATGTTAGTTCATTTGAACTGGATTTTATTGTTACTATATTATATACTACATAGAGGAGGATAGCGGGAATCAAAATATAAAGTTGGATGGAAATGTACACCACTGTATTTTCTATAATGTTTTGTGTTATAGTGAATAAACATATAGGAATTTGGTGTAATACTAATTGAGACGGCTTGTTTTAATCGTTGTTACGTGTATTGTATTGTTATTTCAAGTACAATGTTATGAATGTTATTTTTTATTATATTATGTTGTTAAATTTGTTGTCATTTAACGGAAAAAAAGATTAATTTTATCGACATGTTTGAGATGGTTGGATTGTTACATTATTTATCTTTCCAGTTATATCCTTATTATATCATAATCCTATTTTTTCCTTTATCCTAATTTTTTATTTAACTCCATCCTTTTCTCTACCTCACGTTTCTAGTACGTTGGCGACCTTTTTTTTATACTATGCTAATATTTCTTTTTCTGATTTTGGTCAACTATTTTGTTTTTGATTACTTTTGTTAGGACTTGCATGAATTCAATTGCTTAACGTATTTATAAGGCATACTTGATAGCAAATTAGCTATTAAAATGGAATTGTCTTAAATTATTTTCATGGTAATGGTTGCAAATTAGATCTAATATCTACAGAAAATAAGAATATTCTAGAAATTTATATGGTACAGACAAATCACGCATATATTCAATGTACCAAAATGCTAAAACAAGGTCGTTTGATGCCCTAGTAAAATATAATATTTTAGGGGTTATTTAATTGAAGGAATAAGGGATAAATAATTGCACGATAAATTATAGGATTATTTTATTTTATATTTGGTTGAGTTTTTGACTTTGAGTTTAAAACAATTTCAGGATTAGTTAAACCAAAATTATGGTATTATTTTTAAACTACATTTTTTGTGGGATATCCCGGGATAAAACAATCAAATGACAAAAGATTTCTTCTCCAAAATTCTTCTTCCAAGAAGAAGCAGATCCAAGATTTAACTTTTATGAGTTCAACCTTCGAGATTTTTATTATTGAAATATTATATTTTTAAAATTATGAGTTTAGACCTACTATTTACTGCATTTTGAGTGAAATTTTATGCGTAATTTTATGTTTCGTATTGAAAGTGAGTTCAAAGGAACCGCAGCTAAAGAACTGCATCTGCTTCTCCTTTGAATGTTTTTAAAAAAATGAGGATTAAGATTGAAAATAAAAATTTATCCAAATTTACTTATTATAAAAATTAAACACAGATTTATATTACATCATCAATTTTTAATTCAATGAATCAACCATCTCTAAAAAGAGTATATTAATTATTAATTTCGTAACATTAATACCGATATTATAATTCCTACATTATTATATTGGGATAACTTATTTGCAACCCATACTTCCCCTTAGTTTGTATAATGCAACATTACTAGATGGCAACAACAATAACATACCTAGTGAAAATTCACACCGTGGGAGATGAGAGAAATATAGTGTATTATGAAAAGAAAAAAAAACTTTGCTTTTATTAATCACAATTCTACAAGGAAAATATAAGTAATCAGCCTATCCAATTTTTTAACCATCCATCGTGATCCAACAACTTCGACAAGTTAATATTTATAATATTGTCCTTTTAAGTAAAGAAATGTTTCTTTTTTCTTCTCAAAAAATATAAAAATAACAAATTATTTGGAAATATATCTACAACAACAACAAATCAAGTGTGATTCCATAAGTAGAATATGGAAAGGGTATAATGTACTCAAAACCTATTTTTATGAGCTAAAGAGGTTATTTTCGATAGACATAGATTCAAAAGAAAAAAAATAAGAGAAAAGATAATAAAATAGCAAATACAAAATAAATGCACAACAAATAGTATCTATTTCTTGATTTTGTTTTATTTCATGTTATATCCCATGAATAGTAAAAACATTTTTTGTTTTATTTATGTGTATTATATCCCATGAATAGCAAAATTATTTTCCATTCTCTCTCTCTCCTACTATAAACCCCAGTCCGATTCCGGCGAGACCCAACCCGACCCGCTCGGCAGGTCCGGCGAGACCCAAGCGACCAATGACTCTCTGTAAGTATCTTTAATTCAAACTCAGAGAAGAAAAAGTAAAAAGCCCTAATCTCAATTCAGATTTCGTTTGTAATTGTAATTTAAGGTTTGTATATCCTATCCTAACTCTACAGTGTTGTAAATGCATATCCCTTTGTAGGTGAATACATGTTTCTTAATGTTGTATAACTTACTAATTTTGGAGATCATGGAGGAACAAAGCTTATTTTAAGTAGGTCATTGATATATATAGTACTCTACTAATGATTTTCAATTAAATCAAGCACACAATGCATTATGTAAACAGCTGAAAGAAAATTTTCTTTTTAATAACCAAAAAGATTAATACAAGAACATTTCTTACTATGTGTTTTGCTGTTGCCTATGATGAAAAAGGAAATGAAGCTATTGCCTATGATCATATGTCTTTAGCATTTTTTATATAGCGGTGGCGTCTATCATATTTCGCATACTTCGACTATTGTATCGGTTACGTGCTATCTTCCAGTATGTGATACTGGATAACTCAACCCACACTTTTTTGTCTCTGCTGGGTTGTTGTGGTCTTTAGTAGCAGACGTGCATTAAAACCTGCGAGTTTCAGATAAACATAATGCATAAGAACTGATTGTAGATTTAGTGCTTTACCAAATACTGTCGCTTTACTGACTGTATCTAAAAAGTACTGTTTTTTCTTTTTCTTTTTGTGGCAGTCATAAAAAAGGGAAGGGTAAGAGAAGAAATAGACAATGTCTTTAAAACATTTTGATTGTTGTTCTTGGATAAGAATGGCTTAATACATAGTTTGTCCCCTTAGCTTGTAGTCAAATCCAATTTACACATTTCAATTTCACGAGAAACCTTTTACACATCAAACGTTTTACCAGATGTTCTTAATACACATTACCTTCGTGTTTGACCACTTCTTCCACAAGTGTATGTCACACACCTTTGGGTTTATGACGCATGTCATTAACTGAAAAAACACTTAAAATGAATAAATGAAAAAGCTAAGGAAGAATAAAAGAAGAGAATGCCCACCAGCTTCCCTGCCATTGTCCCTTAATCCGTCGTCCACCGCAGACCACTCTTCACAGATTCTACCAGAAAATCACCATCCATTTTCAGCCGTAAAACACCACTCTTCACCTCTGGAAGTACAGCCCATAACACCCGAAAATCCCTTTAATCACTCCTTCATAGACATTTCACAAATATCATCTTCAGTCCATCATCGATTCCACCATTATCAGTCCATCATAAACTCCACCATAATCTATTTGCTGATTAAAGAGTTTGTGCAGAAAGATTCTGCTTGGTTCTTAGAAGGTTGAAAATCCGTGTTTTTGAAGTGTGAATTTCGATCCGGTCTACTGTTTGTGCTACAAAACTTATTTGAAAATTGCTACTATGGGTTAAGTCCGTTAAGAATCAAAGTTGCAACTGATTTAAGAGCTTGGTTATAGCAGTTGGGTCCTTTAACATTCGAAGTTGGGGATGAATTTTTCCTGGAACTGGGACTTTTTGTGTTGAGTTCGATTGCTAGTACTGATTGGAAGCCTGAAAACCAGATTGAAACATTGAATCAATACCTTGGCTTGAAAATGAGAGCTGAACCACCATTGAAGAAGGGTGGAATTTGTTTGCCCTGGGGAAGGAGATAGTTTTTTTTTTCTTTTTGTATTAGATAAGAAACTATAAGTGGCCATTTCACTCGCCCTATTTCTGTGTGAAATACGCGCTTGCCACATAATTAAAGAGGTGTTTATTAGACACATTTGGGGAAACATTTGGTTGGTGTGTAAAAGTTTCCCCGTGAAACTCCGATTTGTTAAAAGGATTTGGCTACAAGCTGAGGGGTGTAAACTATGTATTACCCCAAGACTTTTGATAAGTAATGCATGCGTGTTGTAAGATTACATAAGTAAAATCTTGTATGATAATTCATATTAGCCGTGTTCTGTTTGTGGACCTATTCTAATTTGTGATTTGGAAACTTGGTTTCTTGGTGATAGGAAGGGAGCAGATAAATGGGAATGTCGGCTGCAAGCTCTGTCAGCGAAGCTATGAAATTGTGCATATTTGATTTGAGAAGGGGACAACATGAAGGGCAGGAGTTGGACAAGATTTTATATTTCTTTCCTGCTGATTTGCCTTTCCCCACTCAACTCTCTGTGATAGGGCTTAGTGAAGGACTTATAACATTCACCAGGTTTGTTGCGACTGGCATTCACATATTTGCACCTGTTCTATTAGTGAGTAGAAATTCATGCGACTCCTTGAAAAATTCTTGCTTAAAGATGGGATATCTAGATTGGTTGCTATGATTTTTATAGTTTTACATTACTTCTTTCATGCTGTCTGATAATTGATCTGCAATGTGATTTTAAGTCTGTATTCATAGACATAGCTTCTGTTCTTTGTTTTAGGGACAGTTTTGCCTCTGTTCATCTCCTTTTCTTAAATAGTCATTCTTATCAAAAGGATTCTTCAGCCATATCATTAGGTAGAAAGATATCTGAGCTCATGTTTGTGTATTCATATAGAGACATTAAAAGAGCTTGAAGATTGTTCCTAGATTGAAGTTGATTTGCTTAATGAAGAGCAATATGATTCTGAAATGGATGTGTTATTTTAAGACCAAGAGTTCTTCATCTTATATTTATCTTTATTTTCTTGCTCTGCAAGGTAGATATTCCTTGATATGTGACCTGGGCCATCTGGATGCTGTTATCAACTTCTTGCAGTTGTACGCTAGATGGCTCTTTCACGTGATATGATGATCTTTTAAAAAGTATTTTCATTCCGTGCAGAATATTCTCTCCAGAGGCTCCATGTGAGGTTATTGAAGCAGAGAAGCACTCCCATGTTTTCTACGAGGCAGAGCGTGATATCTGGATGGTGATGGTATGACCTCTTGCACTCATATAACCATTTTTCTTTCTTCAATTAGTGAACTTTTCCTGGAATATCATGTTACCTATCATGGTTGAATTTTAAAGCATTCTTTGGTGAACTTTATGAAGGATAAATCTGCCAATAATCGGATTAAATAATTACATGATCGATTTGGGAAATTAGATGATGTTAGTCTGTCCTTCTAAGTTCTACCTGCTACAATTCGGAAGTATGATCAATGTGGAGGCTGGCTAATAATCTCACTGATGTAAGCTTTGCTGGATGTAAGTGGATACATAACTCAGAAATGTCATAATTCTGATGCTACATCCTGCACCATCAGATTTATAGCATTAGATTTGACATCTGTGAGTATGAAATGGAATTTAGTTTTGAATTTGAATGATATGACACGCTTGTTAGAATCTCTGGATATTTAATGTAAAACAAGTCCCGCTTTTAATATTTACTGTAGTACCATTTGGTACTGTTTCTAAATAAACTATACCTTATCCAACAAAAAAGGAAAAACGATGCTCATCCTGACTAGCTTCTTGAATTTTTCCTTGCCCATACTTGAATAGTTTTACTTATGAACAGTTCCAGGACTACCACATACAGTGAACTAAAGCCTAGAAGGTTGAGGACTAGATTAGAAACAATGAAAAGAGAAGTTACCACTCAAGAGGAAATTTCTGAAGTGGTAACTCAAGAGGAAATTTCTTTCCATAATACTGCTGTTTGAAGTCTAAATAAACTGCCAAAATCAACAACAACATACCCAGTGAAATCCCACAAAGTGGGTCTTGAGAGGATTATAAGTTGCTCAAGGTAGACCCTCGGCATAAAGGCAAGCAATTCAAAGCATTATGAAAAAAGAAATAACGGAAACGAATAAACCATGGCACATACTATAAAACCATGATAGAGCAATAACAACTACAAAAAGGAGCAGTAACAACCACCAAGTAAAAAGATAGTCAAAGAACAAGAAACAACAAATAGTAGCCGAAATCGAAGGGCAAGAAACTACAAAAGTAATTCTACGACCTTAGTATGGAAGGATAAGAGTAATACATACTAACCTTCTACTGTAATCCGCGTCCTCCATAACCTCCTATCTAAGGTTGTGTCCTCGGTAAGCTAGGATTGCGCCATGTCCTGTCTAATTACCTCTCTTCAATATTTCTTCGGCCTACCTCTACCTCTTCTAAAACTGTCCATAGCCAACCTCTCACACCTCCTTACTGGGCCATCCGTGCTCCTCCTCTTCACATGCCCAAACCATCTCAGTCTCGCTTCCTGCATCTTGTCCTCCATCGAGGCCACCCCCACTTTGTCCCGGATATCGTCATTTCTAATCCTATCTCTCCTTGTATGCCCACACATCCATCGCAGCATCTTCATTTCCGCTACGTTCTTCTTCTGAATGTGAGAGATCTTGACTGGCCAACACTCTGCCGCATACAACATAGTTGGTCTAACCACCACTTTGTAAAACTTGCCTTTAAGTTTTGGTGGTACCTCCTGAGCGAGCCTCCACTTCATCCCCTGCATCGATAAGATGGGTGACATCCTCGTCAATCTCCCTATTTCCTTGGATAATAGACCCAAGATACTTGAAACTTCCTTTCTTTTGGATGGAGTAAGGTTGATCTCATGTTGGGCATAGGCATAACAACCTTGAGAGACATCAGTGCTTTATGGAGTTGCATCCATATTTTCTATGCTTTCGATGAGTATAATATCTCTATTCAGTTGGGTGGTTAATGTAATCCTATGATTTGTATATGCAGTTGGCTGTTAAATAGATTTCCCAGAAATTCTTTGAATAAAATTTGACTGGAGAAGATAGGATGTATTAAGCATGACTATCATTTCTTGTTGGTGAAAAGATGAGTATGACTTACCTCTTTTTGATAAGAAAGCTGAGTATGACTTTCTTATTTAACAAGAAAGTTCAGTTGCACACATTTTTTGGACTAACTCAAATTTGCTCACGTTTTATTTCCATTGCAGACGAAACTTATTATGTTTTATAACTCTCCTGTTATGTATGTGCTTTTCTGGTTGTATTAGGTGGTGGATAAAAGTGAGTCAGAAGCCATATGGCGGACTGCTTCTTTACGAAGTATTCTTAAAGAAGTTCACTCTCTCTTTGTGATGTTTCATGGGTCCATAAGAGCATTACTCGATAGAGAACCGAGTGGAGGGCTTACCCGGACGCATTTGTATTATTTCATTATGGATTATTTAAGTGGTGAGGCATCATTAGTTACCTTGAAAATTTGCATTTCATCTCTTTTATACGAAAATATTCCTGTTCAAATTATTTCATTGCAAGTCATGATTGTCAGCATTTGAAAAGCGGCCTTCATTGGAATTTTGCTGCTGGGGTAATACTGTAGCTTCCGTATCTAATAATTCCATTTCTGTTTGTACAATTTGAACATTAGACTGCATTTTGAGTGCTTCACCTATTAATTTTTCCCTGTGGCAGATTTTCTTTCTGGGAAGAAGCTTCACTTGCCAAATTTCTGTGACTCTTTGAAGGAGCGTGGAATGGTACAGATGTTGACTATTGGGAGGGAGGCAGCACTTGAAGTTCAGGTTTGTCGTTGTCAGTATATTTAATACACTGAAATTGTTGAAGGCCTAGCCATACTGTGATGAAAAGATAAATTAGTGGATTTGTTTGTTTTGCTGGATTTATTCATTATATTTCTCAGCTCTATGTGCTGTGCTCTTCTTGTTGGCAAATCAGGTTTGCACAGTTGCTAATGGCAGCTTCTGCCAAAAGGTCATGAGATTTTGATGTCAAAGAAAATCCCAGCTACTATCTTTTTAGAAATCAGTCATGACCTAATTACGTTAAACACTTCGCGCTGTTTTGTTTTCTGAATGACTTAACAAAGATTAAGTGTGTTACTGTGTAAGGCAGAATAAATATTATTAACTCAAGCATATAGGTTTAGACTTAACATGTTTGTTCACTACTTTTGCGCTTTCACCTATCCGTACTTGATTGCCATGAGATCTTCATTGCTGTGATGGAATTCACTTTCGAGAAATGAAAGAAGAATTTGGTTTCCCACATGTAGTTGGAGGAATAGTTCCAAAAACTCTGAAGTCTCAGCATATCAAACATCTGGTGGACTTGCTTTATCTTCCACCGTTAGCATGTACACTAACTATAGCCTCATTGACATTATTAGAAAATATATCTGTAGAGCTACAAAGGTAAAACTTTAGCTAATAACAGCCTTGATGATGAACAACTGTAGTTTAATGTTCTCTCCATCTCTTTTTGTGAAGATAACAGTGTTTTAATTTTGAACTTTCAGCTTGAGTTGCCTAAATGATGTTGCCTACAGCTGCTATACTACATTACATTAAAATAGATAACCAGATGTAATTTGGTTAAATCTTAGATGGTAACTTTTAACATTTTTCGTGGTCTTTCCAGTCTTCCTGTTTCTTGTTTCTTTTCTCTTTTGGACAATTCATGTGAACTACATTTTTTTTCCGGAATGTCTCAACTTCAAAGTGCACTTTGTACTAAGAGCGTGCAACCCATTACCGCCTTTTCAGCACACTCCTAAACAGAGTAATGTGCTCCACAATTTGAATGGAGTTCTAGAATTCAAACATAGTGAATAATCCCTCCCAGTCAGATAAACTTTCAATGTCTTTTTGCCACAATTTACTCCCTCTGTCCCAATTTAACACAACCATTTTGACTAAGCACTGGGATTAAGAGAAGAGTTGATTATGTGAGTTTTATAAGTCCTATTGGAAAATATGGGATCATGTACAAGTTTATGTTGTGGAAAAATAGAATAGAGAAAAAAAATAATACTGGGAAAGGTAAAAGTAGATGCTATAAACCTTCTTTTAAGTGCAAAAAGGTTAAAGGAAAGTGGACAACATCTAAGAAGAGAAACCAGACATCCATTCTCGGACATGAGAGTTTATTGTCTAATAAAATAAGAAAGTGAAAGTAATATCTTAATCTCTTTGCTTCACGAACCATGTAAAATAACGTGGGATCTCGGAGTGTGAAGCAATATTAAATCAAGCTGGGTGACTGAGTTGTTTAACGTTATTTTTAAGACGACGAGAATGCCCGAAGAATGGAGGTGGAGTACAATGATCCCGTTGTACAAGAACAAAGGTGATATCCAGAGTTGCAACAACTATAGGGGTATCAAGCTGCTAAGCCACACTATGAAATTTTGGGAAAGAGTCGTGGAGATGTGGGTGAGAGGAGACATGTTTATTTTCGAGAACCAGTTTGGATTCATGCTGGGGCGTTCGACCACAGAAGCCATTCATCTTATTAGGAGGTTGGTGGAGCAGTATAGGGAGAGGAAGAGAGATTTACATATGGTTTTCATCGACCTCGAGAAGGCGTACGACAAAGTTTCTAGGGAGGTTTTATGGAGATGTTTGGAGGTTAGAGGTGTACATGTGGCGTACACTAGGGCGATCAATGATATGTATGATGGAGCTAAGATCAGGGTACGGACAGTGGGAGGAGACTTGGAGCACTTTCCAGTGATGATGAGGCTCCACTAGGGATCAACTCTTAGCCCATTCTTATTTTCCTTAGTGATAGATGGACTGACGCGACAAATCCAAGGGGAGGTGCCATGGTGTATGTTATTCGCAGACGATATAATCCTGATTGATGAGACTCGCAGCGGAGTGAACGCTAAGCTGGAGGTTTGAAGACATACTCTGGAATCTAAAGGGTTCAAGCTGAGTAGGACTAAGACAGAATATTTGGAGTGCACGTTCAGTAACGGGAGCGACCTTGAGACATGCATGGAGGTGAGACTTGGTACTCAGGACATTTCAATGAAAGAAAGCTTAAAGTACCTCGGGTCTATTATCCAAGGGGATGTAGAGATTGATGACGATGTTACACATCGTATTGGGTCAGAGTGGATGAAATGAAGGATCGCATCTGGAGTCTTATGCGATAAAAAGGTGCAACCAAAAAGGCAATTTCTATATGGCGGTGGTTAGATTGACTATGTTGTATGGGGTGGAGTGTTGGCCAGTCAAGACTTCGCACATACAAAAAATGAGAGTTGTGGAGATGATGATGCTGAGATGGATGTGCGGGCATACAATGAGGGATAGGATTAGAACTGATGATATCCGGGACAGAGTGAGAGTGGCCTCAGTGGAGTATAAGATGCGAGAAGCGAGGTTGAGATGGTTTGGGCATGTACAGAGGAGAGACAGAAATGCCCCAGTGCGGAGGTGTGAGAGGTTGGCTATGGACGGGTTCAGGAGGGGTAGAGGTAGGGCGAAGAAGTATTGGGGAGAGGTGATTAGACGGGATGTGGCGTAGGTGCAACTTACTGAGGACATGACCTTAGATAGGGGGTTGTGGAGGACATGGATTAGAGTAGAAGGATAGTACGTTGTCGAGCGTAGTCCTACTTACGCTTGCAAACTGGTAGTTGTAGTGTTATTATTGAGGCCCGCTTAGCCTATCATACTGATAGGCGCAGTCCTGCTTTATAGTCCTCTGTAGTTTGTTTTCTACTGCTATGTGTTCTTTAGTGTACTTTATTTAGTTTATTTACCTGTGCTAGTTACTGCTTACTTTTTCGAAATGCGCTATTGGTTTATTCGCTTTTGATACC
Organism: Anisodus tanguticus; assembly: GCA_034509755.1. NCBI lineage: Eukaryota > Viridiplantae > Streptophyta > Magnoliopsida > Solanales > Solanaceae > Anisodus > Anisodus tanguticus. The sequence goes on from CM067556.1 coordinate 30,784,600, forward strand.
AACATTTTTATACTGTTTTAAATTTTTTCTGACCGGGTCTGTCCGTTTCTCTTGCTTTGCTTGTGCTTATGCTCTGTCTTGAGCCGATGATCTCTCGAAAACAAATGCTCTACCTACCAAGGTAGAGGTAAGGTCTGCGTACACTCTACCCTTCACAGACCCCACATTGTGGGATTTCACTGGGTATGTTGTTGTGTATGTGGTAGGAGTGAAATTAGCTAATACATTATTATTTCATTAGTTTCTTTTTTGTTCTTTAATCTACATTCTGATTATGAGTATTCATGTTTAATCTTGGATATATTATTCTTATCATCACACTTCTGTTTTGGCTTTTACTTATTGCAATAGGGGTGGACATACTTGCGAACTATAATGAAGATTGTGCTTTCAATACCAATAGATTTTGCTTTTGAAACCAGTTATAATGTGCTTCCAGGCACTGTTATCGAGGATATGAACTAAAGGGTTTCCTGGACAGTTCTTTTCACTCTGGTGATCCTTCTGGTCACCAAAAATTCCCCTTTCTTTATACCCTCAAAGCTTTTCTCTCCCTCGTATCTTTTCTTCTTTCTTCATTCTCTCTCCCTTTTTTATCTACCCTCAAAGCTTTTCTCTCTCCCATCTCTCTCTTTCTTCCTCCCTCTTCGATGGAGGGGAGGATCTTTTTTATTGATGGGAAAAGTATTTCGAACTTATAGACATTAGCAAAGATCGAGTCAGATGTGCTCTACGAACGCAGCAGGAGGTTCATTGGGAAGATACAGATTGATGAGATTTTTTTTTAATTCACAATTACAATTATATCCTGTCTCAAGTTAAGACAAGTTACGAGAGTAGATGGAAAGCGTACGAGATCTACGGGCTAAGAGATTTTTTCCACCTCAAGCCAAAGGAAATTAAACCTTTGCCGAAAGACCAATCGATAGTGAAACAAGACCTGTAAGCACATAAACGGTGCTATGAAAGAGGCTTCAAAGGGCAAAGGTAACCTTTGCTGGTGGTGGGGAAGGAAGATTGAAACTTATATTTACAAGGTATATCATTCCAGAGATTATTCATAATGGTGAATGGGAAGAAATCGCCAACAAAATTCTGAGATTTCTATGGAGACCCCCTATTCAATCGGAGAGATGGAGCCCCAACTCCCAAGCAAGGTCTTACTATGATGTTTCCAAGATGGAGAAATGGCCTTCCCTGGAGACAAACAATGCTAATCAGTCCATACTCACCCTCTAACGGCCCCAACTACCTTGAAAAATGCCTTGTCGGAAGATTTAACGACACCTTCAATACCTCTCCAGATCATGATACGATTCAAAAGTGGTTCTATAATAGGTGGAAAATGACAGCAGGGTTGAAGGTTTCTCCAATTTCGCATAACTTTTTTCTCTTCGAAATGCCTTCTCGACAAGAAGCAGCCAGAGTTAAGGCCGGTGACTGGTTCTGGAATGGCCGGAGACTTACCCTAGAATGGTGGTAGCCGGTCGTCGATATGATTTCGAAGACTAACACACCTGCTGAGTTTTGGATCAAAGCTTTCGGTATTCCACTTCATGCCTGGTCTAATAACTCGTTCCAAACAACCGGAGATTTATGTGGAGGTTTTGTAGACATCGACGAGGACACAAAGAAAAGATCTAATTTGCAATGGGCAAGAATTTGCATCAAGGAGACCTCTAGAGATCTTTGATCTGAGTTATGAAATATGGGTGATTCCAGATGCGCACACAAAAATTTGGGTCACTGGAGATGAATGTGATCGCATCAGAAAGAATTTGGTCATAGAAGACGATGCAGAGATTTCGAGAAAAGAAAAGGACAGAACTGCAGACAGACCAGTGGTTCAGCACGTGGTCTCTGACTTTAATTCAAATTGGCCACGTAAGATCAAATTGGGCCCAACACTTAAACTCAATGTTAATACATTTGAGGTTGGGTCTTCTTCTAAAGTTAGGCCTGCAAAATTAAAATCAGCAAGCAAGGCCTCTTTCAATAAAGGCCCATATTAGAGGAGAAATAAGGGGAGAAATATCTAGAAGCAAAGGGCCCAAGACCCTTGTATTTTTAACACTAGAATGTCGCCCACTCGTGATTTTCTAGATCATCTTTCTATCGAACGTCAGGCTTTGGAACTTAAGCGCATGGTAATAGAAAGAGAGGACGATGCTTGTCCAAGCATTTGTGAAGCTGATGATGAAGGAGAAAATGGAGAAAAGTTTCAACAGTTGGATTCCTATGGAATTCATGAATTTCAGCAAATTGGTTCACTTGGAATCCCCTTGCAGGGTATGAATCCTGCAAATACAGCTGATTCTTCTATTGCATGTAACGACTTCCTTGGTATGAGGACAATGTTCATAACCAACAGATAGTCCAAACCCCATCAGTTATTTCTACTTCTAGATGGACTAAATTGGTCATGGTTAAGGCTTGCAAAGCCTTTGGTGTTAATGCATCAGGATTTGAACACGAATTGCTAGACATGATCTTAAGAATAGAACAAAGGAGACAGGCACAACAACAATAGAGGGCATCTTCATAGAGTGGGTCAAAGCCAAAAAAGAATAAAGGGGTAACTGAGTTAAAAAGGTTATCTTCAGGCTTAATTCAGGATGTTGAGCCATAAGGTTGAGGGGTAGGGAACTAAGCACAATCAAGATGAAATTAAAAATCTTAAGCTGGAATGTCAGGGGTCTGAATGAAAGTAAGAAAAGGAGTACCATTAAGTCTCCATTGATGAAGTGGAAAGCTGATATAGTGTGTTTACAGGAGACTAAAATTGTGGATTGGTCACTACAACTTGTAGACTCTATTTGGGGCAATAGATGAGCTAGCTGGGCAGATTTACAAGCTAATGGAACCAGGGGGAATTATAACACTATGGGACAAAAGGCTGTGGAAAAGCATCACCATTGAGCCTGGAACATACTCAGTTTCAGTAATCCTAGAGAGTCTGCAAGAACAATTCAGGTGGTGTTTTACTGGAGTGTATGGTCCTCATAGCAACAGAGGATCTTTGGTATGAACCTAGCTTTTATAAGGGGCACTTGAGATGGTTATTGGGTGTTGGGGGGAGATTTTAATGTGTGTAGATTTGATTATGAGAAATTTAATTGTCACAGAAGGACAAGTGCTATGAAAACTTCCTCAGAAACTATACTAGATTTGGATCTTTTGGATTTGCCTCTACTGGGAGCTCAATACACTTGGTGTAGAGGAATTGAACAATTGCAGGCATCAAGATTAGATAGATTCTTGATTTCTTCAGATTGGAATGATTGCTTTAAGGCTATATTATAGATAGCTCTTCCTAGGGTGGAATCTGATCATAAGCCTTGATGCTGGAGTGTGGGGAATGGGATTCCAGCACATCTTACTTCAAGTTTGAAAATATGTGGCTGCAGACAGAGGGGTTTCTTGATTGTGTAAAAGCTTGGTGGAATAGTTATGAGGTTACGGGTAGTCCTGATTTCATTTTAACATATAAGCTTAAACTTTTGAAAAAGGATATCTCCAATTGGTACAGAGAGGCATTTGGGAAGTTGAAAGACCAAAGAAGCAAGACTCTAAATGAACTTTCAAGGCTGGAGCAATCTTCTGAAGGAAGAATCCTTACCGAGGGTGAAAAGATTCAAGTGCTTAATCTGCAGACTCAGGTACAACAAGTAACAATGATCGAGGAGATTTTATGGAGATAAAAATCAAGGTGTCTATGGCTCAGGGATGGGGATAGAAACACAGTTTTTTTCCAGAACATGGCTAATGCACATAGAAGGTATAATTGTATTGACAAGCTACAAGTTAGGGGATCCATTACTGAAGACAAACAAGAAATCAAAGAGGAGATTTTGAGCTTCTATCAACAGTTGTATACAGAGAATGGAGACCATTGGTTAGATTTGACAATCTAGCTAGAATCTCTGAAGAAGAAAGAATATGACTGGAAAGAGAGTTTGAAGAAGATGAAATTCATTCGGTCATTAAAAATTGTGCTCCAGATAAGGCACCAGGGCCGGATGGGTTTACTATGGCCTTTTTCCAAGCTTGAGAGATCATAAAAAATGAGATTATCAATGCGTTGAAACACTTTCATCACCACTGCCACATGGTCAAATCCATCAATGCTTCCTTTATTTCCTTGATTCCTAAGAAGAAAGGGGCAATCAAACTCAAGGATTACAGACCAATCAGCCTTAGTAGTAGTGTCTACAAAATTGCATCGAAATTATTGGCAGGAAGACTCAAAATAGTGATTGGGAAATTGGTGTCAGGGAGCCAGAATGCTTTTGTTAGGGGAAAACAAATCACAGATGCATCACTCATTGCTAACGAGGCTCTAGATTGGAGACTAAAGAGCGGGGAACCAGGGCTGCTATTCAAGCTAGACATTGAGAAGGCCTTCGACAAAGTGAGCTGGTCATATTTGCTTAATGGGCTTTGGAGACAGATGGGCTTTGGAGACAGATGGATAAGGTGGATAAAGTATAGCATCTCTACTGTCAAATGTTCTATTTTGGTTAACAGGGACCTGTGGGATTCCTCTCCCCGCATAGAGGCATCAGGCAGGGTGATCCGATCTCACCTTTCTTGTTCATTTTGGCAATGGAATGACTCAGCAACACATGTTGCAGAAAGCTAGTCATTTGCCGTGGATTGTGCCATTTAAGATAGGAAGGAACTCAAGACCTCAAACAGATGTCTCTCATCTACTGTATGCAGATAATACTCTGATCTTATGTGGTGCTGAGAGATCACAAGTGATGAAGCATAACCTAACTTTATTTATTTTTGAAGTTGTTTCAGGTCTGCATATGAACTTGCTTAAGAGCACTATCCCGTCAATGATATTTCAAATATGGTAGAGCTAGCAGATATCATGGGTTGCAAAATTGGATCCTTTCCTTCCACTTACTTGAGTCTTCCTTTGGGTGCTAAATACAAATCTACTGAAATTTGGACAAGAATTATTGAAAAGTTTGAAAAGAAATTGGCAACATGGCAAATGCAGTATCTCTCATTTGGTGGCTGGCTAACACTAATCAACAGTGTTCTTGACAGCTTACCTACTTACTATATGACCCTGTTCCAAATGCCAACTCAGGTTCTGGAGCAGATTGACAAGTTAAGAAGAGACTTTCTCTTGGAAGGCAACAATGAGGGCCACAAATTTCATCTCATCAAGTGGGAGAAGGTGACTCAACCAAAATTTCAAGGAGGTCTTGGAGTCAAGGACCTTGCAGCTCATAACAAAAGCATGATGATGAAGTGGCTTTGGAGATTCAACATGGAGGATGCAGGGTTTTGGAAAGATGTTTTCATAGCTAAACATGGAATGTTGGACCATTGGTGCACAAGGCCTCTACTCTTCCTTATGGTGTGGGTCTCTGGAAGGGTATTAGAAATTTGTGAGACACCTTTGCTCAATAGACTCATTTTGAAGTGGGCAATGGTTCACTCTTAAGATTCTGGAAAGACAAATGGGCTGGAAATACCTTACTTCATGATGACTTCCCTAATTTGCTCAGAATAGCTCAAGATCCCAACTCTGTAATTGCTGCTAACAGAGAAGAAAACATTTGGGACCTGTCTTTCAGAAGAAACATGCATGATTGGGAAGGGAATGAGTTGCTAGACCTCTTTTCAAGACTTCAACAATGTCATATCAATCCCCAGGCATTTGACAAACTCAAATGGGGGCATCACAGTGGGGGATTCTACACAGTCAAGGAAGCGTACCATCAGATGTGCTCCAGAAATCCATTGATTGACAATTGGCACTGGAAGCTCATTTGGAGGACAAAACTACCTCTTAAAGTCATATGTTTCACTTGGACAGCTCTATACGAGGCTTGTCTTACTCAAGACAACCTGATGAAAAGGAAAATTCAGCACCCAAGCAGATGCCACATGTGCAAAAAGGAGGTTGAAACTAACATGCATCTTTTCCTTCACTGTGAAGTGGCCTCAGAAATCTGGAATCTATTTTTTTGCCTCTTTGGTCTTAATTGGACCACCCCCCTCTCAGTAAAGGAAGCTTATGAGAGCTGGAATCTATGGAGAGTTGACAAAGCCATTAAGAAGATCTGGAACATGGTACTAGCTTGTATATTTTGGTGTATCTGGTTAGAAAGAAATAGGAGATGTTTTGATGGGGAGTCAACTCCTTTAGGTCTTTTGAAAGCAAGGTGTATTTCCAATTTGTTTAGTTGGACCAAATTGGTTCTGTTGATAATGCACATCTTTTGGATTTTACTAGCTCATTAGTTCTGGCTTAGATAGTTTTTGTACAGCCAGCCAATCTTTTTTTGTAAGCTCAAATGCCATATCTTGCAATTCTTGCATCTTCTTGATGGCTTTGATTAATACCACTTCATCAAAAAAAAATGAACATGAGTGTATCTACCAATAAGAATTAAAGAAAAGGATGTTACTTAATATATGGCCTAACTGATGATTTGAACTCTATATTTATGTTCCCTCTTGATTGAGGTGTGTATGAAATCCAATGCCTGAATGCAGTTTTTCTGTTAATAAGGCTAACTTTATTGTGCCGATGCCATCATCTTTTGGTCTCTTGTCATTCTAACTACAGTTTCTTGCATTTGGCATTCACAGTCACTTGTAAGAGTGCTAGAATCATGCGCTGGCTGCACACAGAGCTACTCACTGATCATGTTCCAGGACTTGTTGGTGTCCACAACTCTTTCTCCTGTAGGCTTCTATCTCTCTCATTTTCGCTTGAACTTTCCCTCTTTATACTGTCTTTTAATTAGACCTGGCAATGGATTGGGTTAGCCTTGGAAGCTGGCCCAGAAAATATTGGCCCAAGAAGGTTAACTGGGCCTGGCTAGTCCTGGCTTAAATACTAGGCCTGGGCCAGTTTCAGGAATTGGCTCGAACAGGGACCTACTTCCAAATTTGTCTGGCCGTGATCGGCAGGGAAAAAAAAATTACCAATCAAAAAATAAACATAAAAACTAAACTAGTGATTCCAGTTTATACCATTGCATCTGTACACCTGACAAGTGAGCTTACTCTAGGGGAATACATCAGAGGTTCTTGTTCACTTAAAAGGTTGGGTTAAAGCTTAAGAAATTAAGTGGTAAAAAGCGATTCAAATGCAAAAGAACGAAATATATCTGAACATGAATAAGCTATCTCACTATAGTAGATTGGGAATTCTTTTGTTAACTTTTTGTATATGAAAATGAATGCATTCTTTTCATTTGTATTTTTGTTAAATCTAATAGCTAATGCTAATTTTACATATTGTTTTGCAAGTATTTCTTGTTTTAATTTACAAACTATTAAACAAATAAACAAATACAATGTACATTTACGTTTTTCAATATTGTTTAATTTTAATAGTTACATTTAACATACTTCAAAATAATTATTGCCAAATTTTATTTAAATAAATCAATGTTAAAAGTTTAAATAAATCCCGGCCCACCAAGAACCGTTACACTGGTTAGTGGTCCTGATCTTGCACCGGATCCAAACCCTAAGAATTTTAACCGGCCCAGCCAAGCTGGTTCAGCCTGGCTGGTCCCAACTTAACTAGGCGATCCTGGTCAGGTTACGCCAATTCCGAGGTTTATCTTTATTAACTTTGTTATAGAAGCAGTTGCAATTCAAAAGCAATAATATCTGCATTGACAAACTACCTATGGGTGATCCCTTAAATGTCATGTTTTGCTCTAACCATTAATGGTAACTATTCACCTTTTCAGGATGACCTGATTAACCTATTCACATATACTGTCATGAGGTTGACCCCAAATGCTCTGTCCGCTGGAGCTAGCTCCTGGTCTTATTTACGCAAGGGAATTACTAGTTCTAATGCTTCTGGGTCTTCATTGACAAGCTCTACCTCTGTTCTGGACTGTTACTACAGCTCACAGGATACTTCTCCAGGTGGAGTTCGTAGCTATCAGGTTGTTAGGCCCTTACAGCATGAGAAATGGTCTAAAGGGAAGGATGGTTTCCTTGTTACTGATATTTGGGGCACAGAAGTTGGCAGTTTGAGTCCTAGCAGTCCAACAATTTGGCTCAAGCAAACAGAGGAGAGGATGTATCTTTGTGCTTTTCAGCATAGGAGCCTCACCATAATACTTTTCATTCCTGTAACATCTGTACACAACGGGGAGCAAGGATTATCGGTGGTGAAGCAGCAAATTTTGGAGAATGTAAGTCGATAAAACAAATGGTCTTATTTTCTTGAAAATAAATTGGCCCTTGTTTAATGTGCTACTTGTTGTAGGCTGTTTCTTTTGACCTACACAGACTTCCAAATTACGACCCCTTTATTTAGGACATTATTCTTTAAATTGGAATTTATAGCAGTAGGGCTGGCGAATGGTTTAAATTTATCTTTATATCTTAAAGTTTCTCTATGGGAGCCGTGGAGCAATGGTAAAGTTGTCTCCGTGTGACCTATAGGTCACGAGTTCGAGCCGTGGAAACAACCGCTAATGCTTGCATTAGGTTAGGCTGTCTACATCACACCGCATAGGGTGCGGACCTTCCTTGGACCCTGCTAACGCGGGATGCTTTGTGCACCGGGCTGCCCCCCTTCTTTTTAATCTTAAAGCTTCTCTATGATCTCTTTTGAAACACTGAAATAGAGAACTCAGTGAGTTAATTATAATCTTTTCGTCTTAATTTTACATTGGCTGTGGATAAGGGTCAAGAAGCCTAGTAATATCTGCCTGGTTCTTGTTGATTTTCTGCATTTGGTAAGCGTTAACAATGGTGAATGTGAGAAGAAAGTAATTGCATAATGTCGCTATGGTGGACCAATTAGCAGCTTGGACCTTTTTATGCCTCACGCATCCTGTATAATAAGGGAGGAGTCTCTATTTCCTCTTCTTTTGTTGTGTGCATATACAAGGGTAGATGGTTAGCAAGGGGGGGGGGGGGGGGGATGTTGGAGTACTTGCTGGCAAGGAAATGGGCAATAAACCTACTTTATCTTGCGGCAGAATGGACAATCAAGGAAATAATAGTTTATTGTACTGTTGCAGTTGGGATGAATGAAGAAATGGGAAATGACAATCTTTTATGAGAAGGAAAAGAGGAACTCTTTTCAGTTTATATTGGCAATAGATTAAAAGTTTTCCTTCATGGCGATCTATAGCAACTCCCAGGCCTGTGTATCTCATGGAAGTTTAAACTGTCATGGACAGTAAATTGTCTCACTAATTTTTCATTTTTGTTTCAGTATGTGCAATCTTGCATTTTGCTATAGGGTTCAGACTGACATATTGAGGTCAATCTGACTGCAAATATAAAATGAAAGGAAATACAGTATGTCTTTGTCAAAATTAGAAGTTACAAACTACTAAATCATTCAGGTGTAATTAAGATTGGTTATTAACTCCATTCTTTGGTGTACAAAAGCTAGAGTCAGTCGTAGACATTCTATATCCCATGTTTTTTCTCTTGTGAATTCTTTTGTCTAGGAAGGAACAGAACTGTTTAAGCCTCATGAGTATATTTTATTTAGTTGGCAAACTTTGTAATTTTATCAACTTAATTGTATTCTATACTTGAACATTTCCTCACTAACAAGCTCAACTGTAGTGGGTCCTGGGTTTCCTTTCCTTGGTTGTGCCTTATTTGGTTGACAATTACATATCCCTTCTGTATATTGTTGCTCTAGGTTTTACGAGACTTCTTAGAAGGCTTAAAATCATGGCTCGTAGTGGTTACTAGCCAAGCTAGATTTGGTTTGACTCCTCTTAAGTCGAGTGGGCACAAGTAGAAGAGATAATCACTTGATGCAAGAAGATTCTGCAAAGTTCCTTGAAAGGAAAAATAGAAAACAAATATACGAGCTAAAGTGAAAATAACTGTAATAAATATCGTAGCGCTTTTATCAAGATTATGTTTCTTTGTTTCTCGGTGGGTTTTCCCATCCATTTCATTTGCTGAAAATATTCTCTGCTTTTGAGATCAATAATCCTTTGGCGAGCATAATTGTGATATATGGAATTATTATCTTGGTCAGTTCATGACATATCTTGTAATTTTAGGCATCATCCAAGATATTCAAAGTTGAAGAGAAACTATCCCGAGGATGGGGTGGCGAGAATGCATATCATGTGAGTGGTTACCGCTACTTACTTGTGGATGGTGATAGATGCATCTCTCGGGCATCTCCACCGGGAAAAGTATTAACTCTTACAAAGGTTAGATCAGTTCCTTTTTCCTTCTTTTGGTTGTCAAAGCTTTCATTTCAAGAGGCCACCTGTATTAATGCTTTCTATGCTTTTTTTACTATATCGGAAGTTCATGTGTGTGCCTTTTTAATAGACATGTGAAAATAGTAAAGATGCTAAAGGTTATTTCTCCTCTTTAATTCCGGCAGCTCTTGCTTCTTAACTCTGTTAACATTTTGTCATATTTTATGGGTACTGCAACACACTTGTTACTGACAGATGCAGCAGGACATCACAGAAGATGAAAGCTTTTCTAACCTCACTATTATTATTGAATTTTTGAAGATCAGATTTTTGTTGGAGTTATAATTGTATGGGTATAGCTGAACTGAGTTGCATCTTTTTGTGCTTGCAGTCAGAAAGCTTATACAGAATTAAGTATTGGTAAAATAAAGTTACTACTAGTATAAGTTTGGGGAGTATGTTTTTTGGATAAGCTATATTTTGGAGCCCATGTAACTTGATATGTTGGAGAGTTCTTGTTAGGTTCCTTTGGCGGTGAGGTGTTTATTGTGGCTGCCATGATGCTTAGGTTTTTGCATATGGCTCCAATGAGGTTCTTGGCTACCTTATTGCATGTTTAATAGTATAACTTTCTGACGTTTTCCGTATTGCATGAGGACCTGTTTTACTTTACATTTACCTGGTTACCAGTTTCTTGTTAAGTTCACAGACATTTGCTTAATGAGAGTTAATCAAGATTTGGTAATGTTCTTTCCTTGCAGAATTCTTTAGCCATAGTAATCAGGTTTGTGTACTGCAAAACGAGATTTGATTGTTACTCAAAAAATCTGATAATGCGTGCAGGATTCTTTAGTTGTAATGAGTAAGCTCCGAGAAGAAGTTGACTTAGAAAAGAGCAGAGCTAAATGTGATGGCTTTGACTGCGAGAAAGACCAAGAGATATGCATTAGAGCAAAAAATGGTGCTTGGGTGATTTCTCGATTGACACGAGGGAAGGAGCTTTATATGGTACTTGAGAAAGCCAATGAAACCCTTCTTTACGCCTCTGAGGCTGTTGAAAAGTTCAGTGACAGGTAAAATTTCCTAGGGAAGTTTCCAAGCCAAAATTATATTTACTGAACATTTTCACTGTTAACCAAGAAGTACTTTTGAAATCCTAAGGATTTTAAAATCTACATGTGCCTCAACACGTGCTCTTTGAATTCCTTGTTTTCTTACGTTTCCAATAGGATTTAACTTATATACAACTGAGTACTTGCCCTGAAAAAAATTTAATCTATTGTAGCAAGTAGGTTACTAATTTCACTGAAAATTCATTTGCCTGTATAGAAGTAAACATTTTCCAGTAACCCTATTACAGTGGAAAGGGTTTAACCCTATCTTTGAAATATTGTTGGTCTTACGTTAACTTTCATAAATTGTACAGGTGTTGCAGTGGCGTTTTTTCTTTGTAATAGGAAAACCAGTTTTTTTGGTTTTGCCGAGACACAGCGAATACACAGGAAAGCTATAGCTATTATTTTGTTAGTCCAAATGTGTGTACTGTTTATAAGTAAATCAACTTGTTACTCTGTTCCATTTTGAAAATTTGAATCACTTGTATAATGATGCATTTTTTTTCTCCCTGTAATTTCAAGTACCAATTTGTAACCCAGTTGAGCCTTCGCCTGTCTCTTGAAATCGGAGAAATGTGAAGAAAAAGAAAGAAGAGAAGAAAATAACCTGGGTTAGCTGCTAGAAACGATTAATCTAGTTGAGTTATTAAGAATTGTCCACTGCCATAACACATAACTTTCAAGACGTATTTCCCTTTCTTTACATAGGATTTCACTTAAAAGCAAGTGTTATGCCAGTGTTTCCTCGTGATCATTTTATATTGATATTTGATTGATTATAAAGTTTTAAGTTGTTAATGTAGTTTACGTATTAAATTAGTGGTAGTAAAAGCAGCACAAAGGGCCTTGTAGCCTTATTGCCCAATAAAGTTGGAATGAACAATGAGGGACCAGGGTTTCAATTGCAAATGAGACAAAAAATGCAATTATTTAAAAAATTGGTGATAATAAAACAATAATTCAAAGTTAATTTAATAGAACAAACACACATGATCTCAAAAGGACAACCTAATGATCAAAAGATCCAAAGTTCACAACGCAAGATAGAATTACTTGAACCCGAGTCATTTAATCTTTTCATTTGTGAAAAGGATAATTTCAAGATCTTTTACTCCAGTTTCACTTCATATTACTAATTTATCTTTTAATTTACATTATTACACTTATATCTCTTATTTTAATTTTTTATAATAATTTTCTTAATATGCAAGTTTGGGAGAGAGTGGTGGAGATGAGGGTGCGGAGGCGTGGATATTTTAGAGAACCAGTTTGGATTCATGTCAGGGCGCTCAACAACATAGGTTATTCATTTTGTGAGGAGGCTAGTGGAACAGTACAGGGAGAAGGACATTCACATGGTGTTCATCGATCTTGAGAATGCTTACGACAAAGTTCGTAGAGAGGTTCTATGGAGGCTAGAGGTGTACCTATGGCCTACACTAGGGTGATCAAGAACATATACGAGGGAGCCAGGACCCGGGTAAGGACAGTGGGAGGAGATTCAGACCCAGTCATGATGGGATTGTACTAAGGATTAGCTTTCAGCCCGTTTCTGTTTGTCTTAGTGATGGATGTTTTGACGCGGCATATCTAGGGAGAGGCACCTTGATATATGTTATTTGCGAATGATATAGTGTTGATTGACGAGACCCGCGGGGGAGTCAATGCTAAGTTGGAGGTTTGGAGACATACTCTGGAGTCTAAAGGGTGCAGGTTGAGCATGACCATGACAAAATACTTTGAGTGTAAGTTCAGTAGCGTGACGCGTGAGGCCGACGTGGATGTAAGACTTGATACACATGTCATCCAAAAGAAAGAAAGCTTCAAGTATCTTGGGTCTATTATCCAAGGTAGTGGGGAGATTGATAACGAGGTCGCACATTATATTGGAGCGGGATGGATGAAATGAAAACTTGCTTCAGGAGTGTTGTTTGATGAAAGTGCCACCAAAACTCAAAGACAGGTTTTACACAGTGGTGGTTAGACCAACTTTGTTGTATGGGACGGAGTGTTGGCCAGTCAAGACCTCTCATGTTCAGAAGATAAAAGTTGCGGAAATAAGAATGTTGCTGTGGATGTGTGTGATACTAGGAGAGATATGATTAGAAATGAAGATATTAGAGACAAGGTGGGAGTGGCCTCGATAGAGGACAAGATGTGAGAAGCTAGATTGAGATTGTTTAGGCATGTGCAGATGAGATGTGTGGAGGCCTTAGTGCGGAGGTGTGAACGGCTGGCTATGGATGGCTTCAAGAGGAGCAGAGGTAGGCAGAAGAAGTTTTGGGGAGAGGTGATTAGACGAGATATGGCGCAATTGCAGCTTACCGAGGACATGACCGTATATAGAAGGTTGTGGAGGACACGAATTAGAGTAGAGGGTTAGTAGGTAGTAGAGTGGTGTCTCGCTTATTCTTCCTTATTATTAGTAGTCGTAGTATTTCTCCCGTAGTTTCTTGTTCTTGAATTTCTGTTGTTATTCACTTTCTCGTGCTCTCCGCTTGACATACTGTTTGTTGTAGCTATTGCTCTTTCTTTACTATTAGTCATAGAATTTCTCATGTAGTTTCTTGTCCTTCGATTACTGTTATTATTTACCGTCTCTTGTCCTTCGATTACTGTTATTATTTACCGTCTCTTGTTCTTCGCACCTCTTTCCTATTTAACATGCTCTACTGTTGCTTTATTCTGAGCCGAAAGTCTATCGAAAATAACATATCTACCTTCCGAGGTAGAGATAAGATTTGCGTATACTCTACCATTCCCAAATCTCATTTGTGGGATTTCACGGGGTATATTGTTGTTGTAACTTCCTTAATATACTTATCTTAAGTATACAAGAATTATTTAGCTAATTTATCCTTTTATAGAATTAATTTTGTAAATATTCTCGTTAACAAAGTCTTTGGAGATAATATGATTTGTTACTTTGGATAATCAACTGATTTTTAGACTATCTTTATTGACTGTACTGACAGAGGCGTAGGTAGCGTTATACTTGTGGGTTCAATGGAATTTATAACTTTTGACCTAGCGCATAAATTTATTTGTGAAAATTTACTAAAATTGCAATATATGAACTTATATTTTTTAAAATATAATAGGTTTAATGCTGATAATCTTAAAATTGGACCCATAGAATTTAAATGGTAGATCCATTACACTTATACTTATTAGAGATTCTGCTCTTATGATTCCAAATTACTTTTAGATTAATGCATTAGATCAAATTCAATGGTTTTACCACTTATTAAATTCCTAATTAAATATTGAACAAGACAAAAAGGAATCAGACGGTCTCGATATAGCATCTAAATCCACAAAATAAGAATATTTAATTTGTAGAAGCAACAAGATGATTTAAAAAAAATATATATATGTTGCTTTCTTTTGTAGAGAACATGGTTGACCACTTTTGCACAGAAGGTTGAAGAATAGGATGAAGATGGTGGAACAAAACTAGTATTTGCAAAGAAGGAAGGATCCGGCCAATGAAATTAGGGGTGACAAATAAGAGTAGGTTCAATTAATTGTCAAGTTATTATTTTGTGATTTTAATAAATACTAACTTCATTCCATAATAAGTAGTGTTTTATTTTTTATTTTGTTTCAAAATAAGTGGTGTTTTAAAATTTCAAGAAGAAATTAACTTTATTCTTCCAAAATTACTTTTATTTACATAATCAAGAATCATTAAGTAACTTTTCTTTTCTAGACATTAATTAGGGATAAATTAGTAAAATACTCATAATTTTATAGAAGTGAGCAATTTCTTAATGAATGTGCATAAGCTAAAAATATCACTTATTATGAAACGAAGAAAGTATAAAT
Source organism: Anisodus tanguticus (assembly GCA_034509755.1). Classification (NCBI taxonomy): domain Eukaryota; kingdom Viridiplantae; phylum Streptophyta; class Magnoliopsida; order Solanales; family Solanaceae; genus Anisodus; species Anisodus tanguticus. The sequence continues at coordinate 30,799,733 of CM067556.1, forward strand.
TAAGGTTCAAACTGGAGCCTTTAGGGGAAAAGGGTACTATTAGCCCAAATTATTATATTGGGAGCAAAAATAAAAATTTTGCATATTAAAAGGGCATATCTTGACCTTTTCATATTTTGTTTTTTACTTTTTATTGACCCCGTTAGTGAAAAGGGGTAAAAATATATTATTTCGCAAATTAGATAGGCAAATATGTGTCAACGTTATAACAGTGTGGGCATGATTATCTCAACTTTAAACAGAGTATAAAAGTAAATCATTTTAAAAACAACAACATCAACAATAAACTCAGTATAATTTCACAAATGGGGTCTGGGGAGGATAGAGTGTACACAAAACTTATTTTTACCTTTGAGGGATAGATAAGATGTTTCCGATAGACCCTCAACTCAAGGTAAAAATAAATAAATAAATAAATACAGGAAGACAAAAAGAAAAAGGAAAAAGTAACTACAACAAAACAGTACGCTAAGCAAATAACAAAAGATAATGAATAGTAACAGAAAGCAAAGGATAAGAAACTACAAGAGAAATACTACGACTATTAGTATGGAAAGAAATGCGAGACAATGCTATATTACCTATTAACCTATATGTCCTCGTTAAGCTGTAACTGCGCCATGTCATTTCTAATCACTTCTCCACAATACTTCTTCGGTCTACCTCTACCTCTCTTGAAGCTATCCATAGCCAACCTCTCATACCTCCGCACTGGGTCATCCACACATCTCCTCCTCGCATACCTGAACCATCTCAGACCCGCTTCCCGCATCTTGTCCTCCACCGAGGTAACCCCACTTTGTCTCGGATATCGTCATTTCTAATCCTATCACTCCTCGTATACCCACACATCCGCCGCAATATCCGCATTTACGTCACTTTCATCTTCTGAATGTACGAGTTCTTGACTGACCAATACTTCACCCCATACAACATAGTTAATCTAACCACCACTCTGTAGAACTTGCCTAAATCATTTTAAAAACCACAAGAATATTTATCACCGGTCTATCCACAATAACCATTCACCACTAACCACAATAACCATTCACCACTAACCACTATGCCTTCACAACCATCACTGCCACCACTGTCAACCACCACCGTTGTCGTCAACTATCAACCATCACCACTAGTCGCCTCTACCATCATAACTACCACTAACAATCATCACTACCGTTAATCACCACCATTGTCGTCAACTACCACCAACCACCTCTGTCATCATAACCACCACCACTACAAAACATCTCTAACATCACTAGAGAACACAAATATTTCAGTTTTTTATTAAATAATAATTTCATTATTTTAATTTTTTTTTTAATATATAATTACTTTTTATTTGATTTCTATATTTATTATGTTTAAGATAAATCAATTATGCACATCTGAAAACAAATAATCTTAATTATTCAGATCTGAAGATAACATTTTAATATTTAATATTTAAATCCAAAAATAACATCTTAATTATTCAGATTTATATTTAAATTCAAATTCAGACTTCTTAATCTTAACCAAAATAATTGAGGCCTTAGTTTTTTTTTAAAATGAAAGTACACTTATGGGTACTTGCGCGGAAAACTCCCAAGACAGTTAACAGTTTATATCTCAACTACCTTTGGCCACCAATAACTATACCGTTTCCACTTCTTCTTTTTTTCAACTTCACTTTGATCACTGCTACTACTTTCCCCTTTCTTCTTCAATGGCTTCCCTAAACCTTAATTCCTCAAGTAGTCATTGACCAAAATACCCCTATCCCCTCTTCCTCCTCCAGTCGTCAAAACCATTACCCAACCATTGGCATGAACGACCTTGTTGAAAACCTTCCCCGACAATGACCAAAATACCCCTGACGAGCAACATTATTCACCATCTGCCCCTCCTGAAACCATCGAAGAAATACTTCTCGTTATACCCGGTTTCATTCTCCATTTGATCGACAAAAACTACTCCGTCGAACTCGCCGCCGTTAACTAAAGACCTCGTGTCAGAAATGAAATCCAATGGCCGTTAACTAAAGACCTCGCCGCAGTGAAACTCGATGATTCACATTACTTTTTCTCATTTCAAGCTCCTAAAGACGACGAATGGGATAATGAGTCGGATAATGTGAACGATGCGTTGAATTATGGATTGACGATAGCTTCGAAAGGACAGGAGAAGTTATTGAAGGAGCTAGATGGCGTTTTGGAAAATTACAGCAATTTCGCGGTGCAGAAAGTGAAGGAGAAGGCGGCAGTGGCATTAGGTGGACAGGTGGCGAAGGAGGTGTCACCGGAGGATTTGAAGTCGGAGAAGAAGGAAGTGTTGGAAGAGCGTGCGGCTTATTGGACTACATTGGCGCCCAATGTGGAGGGGGGTCGGGGCATTTGATAAAGGGAATTTTGTGGTGTGGAGATGTGACTGCGGATAGATTAAAGTGGGGGAATGATGTTTTGAAGAATAGGTTTAAGACAGGTTCGAAAGCTGAGGTCAGTCCTGAGATGTTGAAGAGGATCAAAAGGTATGGCCTTTCTAGAATTTGGTGGTCTTTTTGCTTTTTATTCCTTGGATGGCTTGATGATTAGCTAAATAACTTTGTTTTGCTGTTGTTGTTTATCGTTTTGATAAGCTATCTTTTGAGTTCTTGAATATATTGCAAAGTGTGAGATAAATTATAGTGAGACTACCCGTTAAATTATTAAATGGGCTAGGAAGGTTGAATGTGAAGGGAAGTGCTTTTGCTTGTTCTCTTCACATGGGAAAGCAGGAAACTTGAAGTAAAGGAGTTTTTTATTGCTCAACATTAATGCGTGACGCCAGAGGCGGATCCAGGATTTAAGTTTTATGGGTTCAAACTCATTATATTTTTAGAATCGGAAAAGGGCCTAAAATACCCTTGAACTATTAGATTTGGTGCAAAAATAACATCCATCCATCTTTCAGCCCCCAAATACCCCTGTGGTTAACGTTTGGGCTCTAAAATGCCCTTATTTTTAACAGACTCATGTCATTTATGACGTGACAACATCTCATTGGTTAACAATATAATTAACTTAAATTAATTAATCCCTCCCATTTAATCATTCAACACATTAAACCCGACCTGCCCCAATTAAATCCCCACCCGCCCCAATTAAAATCCCCATTTATCTGTAGTAAAAAAACTCAACGAACCCAATTCATTTCATCCGTATATGGTGGTGCTTCAATGCAATTTTTCCGGCCAAATCTTCTCATCGGTGATTCCCTGCCGTCGTAGGTCAAGATTTGAACTGTAGAGATATAAACAACAGTTGGTACTAGTACATTTTTTGCTGAATTTTTGGTAACATGGTTGTATAAAGAATTGTGTTGTATATGGAAGTAGAGTAGCAAAATCGACATGGATGGTGCTAAAGAAGCTATCTGGTTTCCATGAGCATATAATACTCAAATTTCTTGTACTAGTACATGATTGTTGCAAGGAAAATGCTATGAAAGAAAGCAAAAGGAGAACAATGCAACTCACCAAACTAGCTGGTCTATGAGGGGCTTACATCTTATATCTCAACTGTTGTTTATAATTTGTGTAATTAAGTAAGACCTACAAGTTTCAACACACGGCAGAGAATCACCGATGACGTGTTTCAACACTCAACTGTTGTTATTATCTCTACAGTTCAAATCTTGACCGACGACGGCAGAGAATCACGGACGAGGGGATTTGGCCGGAAAAATCGCACTGAAGCACCACCGTATACGGATGAAATGAATTGGGTTCGTTGGGTTTTTTTACTACAGATAAATGGGGATTTTAATTGGAGCGGGTGGGGATTTAATTGGGGCGGATCGGGTTTAATGTGTTGGATAAGATTAAATGGGAGGGATTAATTAATTTAAGTTAATTATATTGTTAACCAATGAGATGTTGTCACGTCATAAACGACATGGGTCTGTTAAAAATAAGGGCATTTTAGAGCCCAAACGTTAACCACATGAGTATTTGGGGGCTGAAAGGTGGATGGAAGGTATTTTTACACCAAATCTAATAGTTCAAGGGTATTTTAGGCCCTTTTCCGTTTTATAATTATGGGACATACTATTTGTTGCAATTTTAATCAATTTGTACACATAAATTTATGCTCCACGTCGAAAGTACTGGTTCAAATGAACCCAGTGCTTGACCACTCCATCTGCTACTGCGTGACGGCCTTTAGTATTTTAAAGATTGGGATGAGTCAATGTTAGTTGAAGGTGTGAAAGTGTTAAATCAGAAAATTTTAGTCTTTTCTCTTTTGTTTTCTTGTGACAAACTTTCATTGAGTGAGAGGATATTGATGGGAGAGATGGTTGCTTGATATTAGGGCACTTGGAGTGAAATTTCTAATTTTACTCATCACAAGGTAATCAACTATGACTCTTATATATTTCACTTGAGTTGAATATAGAACAATAAATACAACGATACAAGGGTTTCTAAGTTTCTGAATGTGGAAAGAAAGGGGATGCAATTATGCACACTAGCCAGAAGAGTGTGATGTGAAATGTTCTCGGTGTTTTGCTAATCCAAGTGAACTGTTGGACTATGAAAGTTTAGATATGACTTTCTTAACTGTTTTGGCTATAAATGTATTAAAACTGTTAATTCAACTTGAAAATGTTAATGCGTCCTTAAAGTCCATCTACCTGACAAACTTAATTTTGATTCACCTGAGTGTAACTAGTTTCTATTACTGATGATGTTGCTTGCACTGCCATGTTGGATTATTAATGATAGATATATACGGAAATAAGCGGATTCTTTTTTCTTAAGCTACCTGGATTCTTAAGCGGATTCTTAAGCTACCTGGGAAATGGAAAATATCATATACCTGGATTCTTTTTTCTTAAGCTACCTCTTGTTGATGGATATGTACATCCCATTAAAAAAAAAAAAGGGCAGCCCGGTGCACTAAGCTCCCGCTATGCGCGGTGTCCGGGAAAGGGCCGGATCACAAGGTTCTATTGTACGCAGCCTTACCTCACATTTCTGCAAGAGGCTGTTTCCACGGCTTGAACCCATGACCTCCTGGTCACACACATCCCATTAAGAAGACAAAAATACTCGTGTGAATAGTTGATGTAATAATTTGGATTTATCTGTCTGGCTGTATTTTCAGGGTTAAGAGAGTGACAAAAATGACGGAGAAAGTGGCAATTGGAGTCCTATCGGGAGCTGTGAAGGTTTCAGGATTCTTTACTTGCAAATACCAAAGCAGGAAAAAAGTTCTGTAGCCTCCTGCCTGGGGAAATGGTTCTTGCCACTCTTGATGGATTTAGTAAGTCACGTCTTTTGTTCTCTGTTCTGACCAATTTTGATGGCTTCTGGAATCTGTATGTCTCTGAGTTCTGCTATTTGCTTTTCTTCTTTTTCTTCCCTGTATTATTATTTATCACAGTCAAATGGATTAGCTAAGATGTCATGTTTAAACAGTGTAGGGTTCATAGCATCAAGGACATGTGTGACAGGAGAAGAATAAACCTTTATAGATCTTCATCAATTGTCTTAATGCAAAATGAACTAAGTTTAACTGGAAAACATTTATTCATTATACAGTGTTATCATTTAACAGAATAGCACATTCAATGCATAGACATCAGCAGCAAATGGTTGATATTGCACTCTTTTCCTTTTTCTCCTACTTCCTCCTTTCTTCCTGTACTCAATAGCGACCCGTTCTTGAAACTTTTAAACAATGTCGCCTAGAAAGAAAAAAAAGTAAAACAAAATGACGCAAGCCAAAAGAAAGCCTCTTTGTAAAGTGCACTTGTTTTCATGAGTTAAGAGTGCTGGGGAGTTGTAGAGGAAACATGTATTATTTGGAAACAATCAGAAAATTAGTCGCATTTCCATTGGTGGATAAGGTAGATAATTTATTTGGAAAATTCCTGTACCCAAGCAGTATACCAAAAACTAGAGAACCCGCTATAAATATGGTTCTCTACAAAAGTCACGCAATCATCTATACAAGCATGAAAACCAAAAAGAGGTTAAGACACTAACTCAAATATTCAAAGTCATTTTCAATCCCTTCAAAAGTTATTCTACTTCCCTCCTTCCATATAACCCATGTAAGAGCTAGGGGGGCAACATACTTAACCCCCCCCCCCCCCCCAAAAAAAAAAAAATAGAGAAGGAGCTAAGGGGCAACATCCATACTGGGTCTTCTCTTCCTTCTTTTGGAAGCCCAACAAACAGTCCATCCTTTACGGTGCTCAGGATCGTCCACTAGTCGCATATTTTTAGGAACATAATTTCCGACCTGACCATGACAACCTTTACAAGTAGCTTTGTTATTTTTATCCTAGCTGCTCTGCTCAGTAGCTGTTCATTGGCTCAAGAATTTAAAATTGATCCGGTTATATTGATTGAGCTTATGTAATGTGATTTGAATGTTTGTGCCTGTGAGGCCTGAATTATTGATCTTTCAATACTGATTTCTGTTATTGTCTGTTCATTGTAGTTTCTTCTGGAATACATTAATGTAGAGCTTTTGAAAAAATGGCTTCTCCGCGCTCAGTAAATGTGTAATCATCCTATAAGTGGGCATATCTAACCACCTCAGTAGGAGTTTGGTATTTAGGTGATTGCTAATCGTAATACACCTGTCCAAATTTCTGGACAAAGTATTACCACTGCATGCTACAGGAATTTAGCAAAAATTGTCACCATGTTTTAAAATTTTTGTCCTCCATGGCAAGAATGAGTAGATCACCAGTAGGTGCAGAAGCAGTAGCCAGTTTACGATATAATAACAGGCTTCGTCGAAGCACTTTCCTGCGTATAAAAGGGATTGAGTCGGCCTCACTCGGGCCGTCAAACAGACAACTTTGAGTAACTGTTTATGTTTGGGTGGATCTGCTTCCTCCCCAACCCCCTTCTCAGAGGGGAGGTCAAGTGGCATAGGGCGACACAGTTCCGTTAACTTTGTGCATCTTGCTGGTGTTTCAGTTAGAATACAATATGTATACTGAGGACTCCTAGGATGATATTTGGTGGTTTCAACTTCATAAGTATATGTGCTGGTTCTCACAACAACTCTATTTGTTTTTGGCACGAGTAGCTGCAATTTATTTGTTTTTTGTTTACAAATTAATGACTGAATCTGGAAGAAGCCTAATGCATATATTCTTGTTAATAGGCAGAATTTGTGATACCGTTGAAGTAGCTGGAAAGAATGTGATGTCTACATCAAACACTGTGACGACTGAATTTGTTTCTCACAGGTGAAGCTTAGTTGTGGTAGAGTTTTTTTTTTTTTTTGACAAGGCAGTTGTGGTAGAGTTTTTCGTACCTGAAAAAATTGCCAAAGTTAAATAGATCATTTAAATGGGTAGAATAAGAGATGCACTCAAAGAAAATCCTTTCATCTCCTCACCTTTTTCCTACTTTAGCATTGGTGACATCTATGATTAAGTATATGATCAGTTATCTTGTCTACATATGCTTTTTTCTGATATTTACTAGGAACAAAAACTAGAAATGCATATGGTAATAGACTTTCATCTTTTCGTTGCAATACATTTTCATTTATTTTGTCATGTTTTCTTACTCTTCATGATAGTATGGGTATGTGAAAAGGACTCAACTAAGTGCTAATACACTGTCAGTGGGGGTAATGCACTAAGATGAAGACGTGCATTATAATGGGTCAGATACGAATTAAAGGTGAATTTGTTTTGTAGGTATGGAGAAGCAGCAGCTAAGGCAACCAATTAAGGGCTTGATGCAGCAGGGCATGCTTTTGGGACTGCCTGGGCTGTGTTTAAGATCAGACAGGCACTGAACCCCAAAAATGCCTTGAAGCCCACTGCCCTAGCCAAATCTGCTGCTACGGCTGCTAAAGCTGATAAGAAGGCTAAGAGTTCCAAGTAGTCAACGATTAGTGTTGACCTTGTTTCACCTACCATTGCAGGTGCTGTCAATTTGAACCCAGTCTCACATATTTCAGCTTCATTTACTTTATTATTTGATTCCAAATTCAGAGCAATGCCTATTGTACACTCTTCATATTCTACTAATTCACCCGCCATTACTTCATCAAGACCATGAATACGAGCAATGAAGGGGAGTGTTGAGTCCCATCCAGCGGTAATCCTTGTCCATTTCCAATTTATTAGGTGATAGGCGAACCATTGAATCTTGGTTCAGCTTCTTTTTAACTTCACTTAACGAGTCAATGATTGTTGTTGAGGCGCATTTATTCGGGTTGTATTAGTCATGAATCATGATAAGAAATATGGTTCTCTGTTGTAGATATGCTATTGTAAATTAAATTGGCCACCCAAATTCTCCATCTCTACTTTCTACCCTCTGGTTTTTATGTATTATTTGTAAAATGGGTAATCGACCGTGGCAGGCACTTTTTGCATCTTGTTCGAGCAGTAGCTGTCATTATTAGGTTAAAGCACAATGTTAGTGAGTTGCAATCATGCATATGGTTTTCTGCTGAGAGAGTCCTCAAGCTTTTTTCCCCTTTCTGCACAGTTTTGGAGTTCTGGTTGTTAATAGTTCAGATTTGTTAATGATGATAATATTCTCAAGGATGATGCAGTCGTTTTAGGTCAACTGAAAGGACGCTACACATTAAATTGTTCTTAGGGAGTGAGGGACAATTACTGGTACGGGGTAGACTGGTAATATTATTCAAGAAAATTAAGCAAGAGAGGGATTTACGAAGGCACCTGCCTAGTGGTCAACAAATCAAACATTGGAGATCAGGATTCACATCTCAACAGAAAGTATAAACATTAGATGATTTCTTCCCATTTGGCAAAGCTATCTGGTACTTGTGTTGGTGGGGAATATCAGGTATCCAATGATTTGAGCACCACTTTACCCAAAAGATTAAAAAAAAAAGATGGATATATGAGGTTTATGTGTGCCCCATGGCCCTCAAACCTTTGGAGTTCTATGATTGAGTTGTCTATATTGACTACAAGTGATTAAAGTAAGTGCTACTTGCAATAGTTGGAGTTATTTACTACTCCCTCCGTCTCAATTTATATGATGTACTTTGACTGGGCATGAAGTTTAAGAAATAAAAGAAGACTTTTGAATTTTGTGGTTTAAAATAATCTAAAGATATTTGTGTGGTTATGTATCATTTCGTTATGCGTAAAATGTAAAGTTTAAAATTAAATTGTTGTCAAATAAGGAAATGTGTTATTTTTTTTGGACCGACTAAAAAAAAAGTCATATAAATTGAGACAGAGGGATTAGTAAATTTTTGTAGAATCTAGATGCCCATGTTTAGGCTTCTGTAAATCAGCTACCTAACTCCAATTCCATATTTTCGGTGTTGATCTCATTTGATGCTATCAGGAAAGCCATGTTTTGATGTCAACGTGTTCTTAAATACTTTGTGCGCCGTCTTCGCTTGACATGTATATAGGAAGTTAACTTTGGAAATTACATGCCAGAATGCAATTTGTTACTACAATTTAACATATGAAGGACACCATTCGGATCTTACATTGTTATCTTTGCTTTTTCCGTGCATATTGTGGCCCCAGATTCGTGAAGTATTGGAAGGAATGCCCTATTTCCTTTGTACTGGTGAAGCAGTATGTTATCGTGAGGAAAGCTCAACTTGGCTGTGTCTCTGATGGGCAAACTGGTGTCATTGTAAAAAGATTTAGTAAGTAGTGAGTGGTGGAGACAAGTAGCCTAGCAATGGCCATTAGGCATCACAAGAAAACTCTCGAGATAACAGGCGCTGGCGCTGACCTCTTCATATTATTAGCGTATATGTGTTTGTATACAAGTGAGAACACCAACCCACCTGCTGTAAACTTTGTGTAATTTAAGTTTCCATTCTTTAGGTATCTTCTTAGTCTTGTTTAGTGACTTATATGGCAATATAGAAATTAATGAGAGAACTAATTTGCCTAAAGGGAAAATGGTCACAAATACCCCATCTACTTTCATAAATTGGCTACTTTTACTCTTTGTAATAAGTTGGGGCTAAATCTACCTATCCGTTACAAGTTGGAGCCAAATCTACCCCTCCCGTTACAAGTTGGGGTAAAAAAATACCCCTCCCGTTAGCATAGTTCTAAAAATACCTCTTATTTGACAGAAACTCCCAAATTAACCCAAATAACTTGATTTCAATTGAAATTATGCATCCCCTCTTTTAAGCCGACTGGCGATCTACTAAACAAAATTGACACATATCAAATTATACCCCAACAATAATGGATTCCATTTTCACTGAAAAATCAGAACACAAAGAACATAAGGGGGAAAGGGCTTCGTTGTTGCCGTTCGTCAATGTCGAGCTCGTTGGTGGGGACTAGTTGTTGTTGCTAGTTGCTTTGGTAGTGGTGAGGAAGAATGAAGAGGATGGGGTTGTTGTTGAAGTTATGGGTTGGCGGAGACGGTGGTTAGTCGGAGGAGGGTTTGGGTGGAAGGGTGGTGGTGTTGCGGAGCTCAGGGAGAGAAGGGCGAGAGAGTGAAGTGGTGTGGTGGAGGTGGTGAGGGAAAGAAGTGAATGAAAAAGTGGTGGTTGTGCGGTGGTGGTGGCTGCGATGGGGTTTTGATGGTTTTTCTAGTCGGAGCAGTGGAGGGGCGGCGACATATATGGGATGAGGAGGGCGGCAGTTCGTTGGTGGTGGAGTGGAGGAAGGCAACAGTTCGTTGGAGGAGGATTTAATTTGGTATGGTCAATTTCGTTTAGTGGGTCGCGGGTCAGGTTAAAACAGGGGATGCGTAATTTCAATTGAAATCGGATTATTTGGATTGATTTGAGAGCTTCTATCAAATGAATGGTATTTTTAGAAACTTTGCTAACGTAAGGGGTAGATTTGGCCTCAACTTATAACGGAGGGTAAAAGTAGTCAATTTGTGAAAGTAGATATGCATTTATGACCCTTTTCCCTGAAATGAATAGGTTCGTACAATGCAAAATGGTGACAAATTTAAAAAGTTGTCATTCGTTTTTAAATTAACTAAAAAGAAAATGTTGATACATAAATTGAACTACCCTGCTCAGTGTTAAATCAAATCTTACATTACTGGACTAAGTTACAGTAACAACACTTCACCTCTCTCATAGTTTCATTTAATAAGGCTTCATCTCCACTGCTTCCGTTCTAGTTCATGTTGACCAGAAGTAATCAAATTTGCACACTTCAATTTTCTTTGCGTTACCATTATAAATATGCAGTGGCACCAGACCAGTTAGAATAAGTGGTATAAGTACTCTTTAAGACGCATAAAAAGCTGTCGCAGTTTGGGGGAGGGGTGACTTCGGGTAAAGGTTAATGGACGATATTTGATGAGTTGAACGTAAAGTATTTAAAGTTGAAGTTGAAAAGAATTGTTGAAATGTAGTTGTGTTTAAACATGAATTGCATTTGAAGAAAAGTTTGTAATGAAAATTTGCGAGTTTAAAACCAATATTTACTCAAACTAGACAAGAAAAGCTCAAAATAGTTCATTATTATTTGGCTTTAGGAAAATCACAGTTGTTCTTTTACATGGTGTACACTGATAATTCTTCATATTTGCAATATTGAACCACTTTTGGTCCTCCCTCAAACTTTGTCCCTTTTAACGTTGAGACAAGGGCAACATACAATGCTGGTCTACCTTCATCTTCTGAACGTGAACGCTCTTGACTGGCCAGAACTCTGCCCCATCAATGCTGGTCTAACCACCACTCTATAGAACTTACCTTTCCGCCTAGGCATCACCTTCTTATTGCAAAGCACCCCAGAGGCGAGCCTCCATTTCATCCACCCTGCTCAAATACGGTGGACGACATCATTGTCAATCTCCTCGTTTCCTTGGATAATAGACCCAAGATACTTGAAACTCTCTCTTTTTGGTATAACTTGTGCCTCAATCTTCACTTCCACATCTATCTCTTGCTAGACATGTAGGTTATATTCGTACTGGTTTCTCATGTGGAACCATAGAAGGAATTCAATCACTACTAATTGGAATCTATATTTATGTATCAATGACGATAGATGCATTCGCCATAGTTTTAGCATGTCACATCACTGAACTTGCACTCCATGTACTCTGTATTAGTCCTGCTCAACCTGAAACCCTTGGACTCTAAGGTCGTTCTCCAAATTTCCAGCCTATCGTTAACGCCACTACGCGTCTTGTCAATCAAAACTATGTCGTCCGCAAATAACATACACCACGACACCTCCTCCTGAATATGTTGTGTCAATTCATTCATCACTAAGGAAAATAGAAACGGGCTAAGGGCTGATCCCTGTTGCAACCCCATCGATCGAAAAATGTTCTGAATCACCTCCCACTGTCCTAACCCGGGTCTTGACACCCTTATACATGTCCTTGATTGCCCTGATGTAGGCCACAAGCACACCTTTAGTGTAGGCTCAATAAACACCCTTCTCATCCTCAACTCGACCACCCTCTCTCAAATTTTCATAGTGTGGCTTAGCAACTTAATATCCCTGTAGTTATTACAACTCTGAATATCACTCTTGTTCTTGTACAATGGGACCATTGTACTCCACCTCCACTCCTCTGGCATCCTAGCCGTCCGAAATATGACATTAAACCTAATCAGCCACTTCATACCTGCCTCCCCTGCGCTCTTCCAAAAATCTATCGGGATCTCATCAGGCCGGTCGCTCTTCCCTTCCTCATCTTACAGATAGCCTCCTTAACCACTCTGCAACCTCAATACGCCTACGGTACCCAAGATCTCTACGACTCTCGAAATTCTCCAACTCCCCCAGAACGATAGCTCCGTCCCCTTCTTCATTCAAGAGCTTATGTTAGTATGTCTGCCATCTCCGCTTAATGCGTGCGCTAGCACTTCGCCATTCTCGTCCTTGATGCACCTCACCTGGTCCAGGTCACGAGACTATCTGTCCCTCGTCTTGGCAAGCCTATATAAACATAGCAAAGCAAATGAAATAGCATCCTTAAGGTTGGCAATGGCCAACGGGACTTTTTGACTAGGAACTATTACAGAAGATAAGAAAGCATGCCTTCCAGCACACACATCCAAGGAGGTGTAGGTTGTTAAAAAGAGAATTATGAGGCACGACAAAGAAGCGACAAGGGAAAGCATAAAGGAGGCAAGAAAAGCATAGGACCCAGAGATGGCGGAGGTTACGATAGTGCCTCCCACCAGAAGCAGACATACCACTTGTTGTGGGATTATGGTGATAGTTTATCTCGACTTACCCTAAAACCACATTAGCATGCAATCTTTGCAGGTATTACTGCCCCTCATGACTTCATCCAGCTGAATGCTATTTAATATATTGCGGCCGGTTGGAACTTGGAACTCGTTCTATGTTAAAATAAACTTTTAGGTCAGACTTCCTTTCAACGCAATGCAGCAGAATTTTGCTCCCCCTGATGGGAACAGATCAGAATGTCCATAGATGCATTTCTCCCTAGATATCCAGATCAAGGTGATTAGCATCTGCACTGGAATGTTAGTTGTCTGTCTAGAGAGCTGGGCAATGGAGTTATTAATATGTTGGGAAAGACACCAAAAGCGAGAATTAGATATACTTTCCCTTGGATAATAATATCCCCTCTCAAGACGATCCTTTTGATCATATAACTGGGGAAGTAGCTGGATGTGATCGATGGACAGGTTCTACGCTTGGACTAAGACAGGAGGTTTTCTTCTTACTTCCTTTGGGAATCTGCAGTTGCTTTATTTCTCTGTCTTCGAAATCCGACATCTACTCTTAATTTCTTACTACGCACTTTATTTTATATGCACCAATACTTCTTTAAATTTTTGTTTCCTAGTTGTTTATTTTTTCCAAATTTCATGGTCTTTTATCCTGCATGTTTTCTTAGCTCTTTGTGATGTTAGTTGTTTTCATTTGATATGACTAAGTTTCTCTTTTGCACTCTTTGACTGCCAAAAGAAGGAAGGGGACAGGGGACAGCAGCCAAGTTCTGGATATGCTTTTTGAACCTAAAATTGGGCCCTTTCTAAACTACAATCCAATGCTATGAAGCGACTGCAGTCTGGATCTATGATCGATATAGGAGTCACACAGAACAGCTTTCATATAGAAATTTTCTGCTCTTTCTTTTCTTTTCTTCTCTTTTATTTTTATTTTTGTTGTGTGGGAGCTGCGGCGTAATCCTTCTAAAAAGAAGAAAAGAGACATTAGAATACAAACCTTGTAATTCAAAGAAAAAGTTTCCAAGCCAGTAATGCTTAGTGGTTCCTCTAAATCGTTGCTATCTGGAGCAGACCGGCTGATTTCAAGATCTTTCAATGTCCTCAATCTTTGCAATAAAGTAGTCCTTTCCTGAGAAAGATGGACCATCTTTTACATACATGCTGCAGATTATCCCCATGTCTTGAAGGTTAAACAAGCCAAAGTAATAATAACTCACCACACAACATAATAAGTCCTCATGGCAAGGATCCGTGGAAGCTGCAGTAGATCGCAAAGCAAGGTCTAGAAGAGACTACTCAGAAGAAAGAAAAGAAGGTGAACACCATGTTACAAGGAGCTTCAAATGTTTTCCCTATGTAACAGAAAGCAGAAAATAAAGAACTATGTATAAAACCTGTAGCTTCTCCACAGAGATCTCATCGGACTTCTTCATGAGCTCCTCTTTAGCTGTATCCATGAAGTGAACTAAGAAATCACCCTGCATGACCAGTTGCAGTGAGTACAAAGATAAATTTCTTAATGGACAGAATGCATCCAACTGAAAACATACAAAAACTAACAACAGCATCAGGAGACAATACTTGTTATTTGATCTGTAGAGAGCATGCATAAAGACAATAAAGAATGAAACCAAAGAAAAACACAAAACCAGGCCCAGATAGCAGAGAGATTAAGCATACAATGGCTATTGACTGATTTGCTTGTTTGGAAAAGATGGGATAAGAATGTTTAAGATTTTCTTCTTCGTGCAACTCATTTTGATGCCAGCTACTAGCCCAACAAACATCTTCTTTCTACAAAAAGATAATACAAAAGGGGCTGATGAGTTGATAGAACAAAAAGCATTCCCCTGCATGTAGTTTTTAAATTCCAATTTTACCAGGAATTTTCCCCGTATCCAACACCCAATTCCCAAACTATCATAAGCTTAAATATGCTGACCGCTAGCTGGTACCTGATCAAGAAGAAGATAGTGCTTGATAGATTGAAGTTTTCCCATAAGATCATACTGCCAAAGAAGAGAAAGGTTTCATCAGAGAGGAGTTTCATGTAAAATAAAAGCACTTGCAGTCACGAATCAAGGAACATCGGGAAAAAAACTGTCAAGAAATAACTTTCTTGCTTCAGCACACCTTGTTTTTAACAAGATTCAATAGTTCGACACTGGCAAAATCATAAGCAGATTTGATGCACTCCAAATAGTGATGATTTGAGCCTACACTTGTCAACTTTGACTTTTCTGCCACAGGGATCTAACAAAAACAATTTGGTCACGAGCTTCTGCTAATGTTACTAATGGAGTTGTAAAGCAGAGAAATATGGAATAGCTTTATTGGGTGAACATATAACAGCAACAAGATCTTGCCAAACCTGAATACTATGTCCACACTCTCTCATGACATTTAAATATTTTCCAGTGATCAAAATTGTTTCAGCTGCATTTGCAAGGAAACTAGGAATGTCATCCTTCAGGCTGTAACGTTGCTGCCAGTACTTGGCATCATAATCTTGAGTAAGACTCTCCTGTGGGAAAAATAGTGAGATCAATGAGATGTCAGCAACTAAGTAAAAAAGTGTTGTTGCTGACAAAGATATACCTTCTGAAGAGACTTGTTCTCAGCAATAAGGAATTCACCATAAGGATCATCAATCACTCCTTCATACCCCCACCTAAACTTTTACAGTAGTTCACATTGAGCAAAAATAGTAACTCACAGTAAAAAGAACGGGAAGTTCATCGGACAGTCGAAAAAATGAGAAATGTGACATATACCCTAATACCTACAAAAGGCAGTTTGATGAGAAACTAATATTTACTCTACAGGAACAAGAAAACCAGTAATTTCTTTGCTTATTATCATGGGACAAATATAAAGATAAAAACTATGTATTTCTAATTTTGCTGAAAGTCACTATTCAAGGAAACATACACTACTTTTTAACATGATTAGCTCCATCAGGTCATATCCAAAGTAGACATTATCAGCATGGACCCATCAAGATAAAATAACAGATATAGGAAGCAATGATTCTTTAATCCTACCAATTTATGTATCACCAACTTCTTTTACACTTCATAAAAAGTAGAAGCGTGCTATTTAAGGACATATACCGAACTTGACTACGCAGCTATTCCCAAACAATGAGGGGTCAGCCAGACCTTAAGCAAACTTGGATAATCATTGCAGAATCTAGATCACATACCTCTCTAATATCCCAAGATACGCAGTGTTTGCTGAATGTAACATCTTTTCCAGCAAAGATCTCACTACATGATCACCAGCCATTGCCTTTGCCTAAAACAGAATAATTAGTCTGGAAACAAACATAGACCTTCCTCAAATAGAACATATGTATTTAAGAATATTGTATACCAATTAGGATTAATTAGAGTGATACTGTAAAT
Organism: Anisodus tanguticus; assembly: GCA_034509755.1. Taxonomy (NCBI): domain Eukaryota; kingdom Viridiplantae; phylum Streptophyta; class Magnoliopsida; order Solanales; family Solanaceae; genus Anisodus; species Anisodus tanguticus. The sequence goes on from CM067556.1 coordinate 30,816,300, forward strand.
GATATTGGTGTCTTGGAAGAACAAGAAATAGAATGTGATTGCTCAATCTAATGCAGAAGCAGAATGTCGAGGAATGATTATGCGAACTAGTTTGGATCAAACAGTTGCTCAGAGAATTGAAGTTTGGAGATATTACTCAGAAGGAACTTGTATGTGTTAATCAAACTTCTCTTCATATTGCATCAAATCCATTGTTCCATAAAAGGAATAAACATATTAAGGTTGATTGTCACTGAGAGAAAATACTTTCATGAGATATTGTTACAAAGTTCCTGAAGTTTAATGATCAGCTAGCAGATATTTTCACCAAGTCTCTCACCGGTCCTCGTATTAGTTACTTTTGTAACAAGCTTGGTACATACGACTTGCATGCACCAACCTGAGGGGGGTGGGGGTGGGGGTGGGGTGGGGGGGGGTTAAGAATATTGTATATGATATTGTAAATCAATTATGATTAGTTAAAATCAGTTAGATTACCTTTTTTCCTGTTTAGCACTAGGACATTCACTAATTAAACCAGCAGTTTGAGGGAATAAGCAAACTCACTCAATTATTCCTTCTTATATTATTTACTCACAATTCCAAACATCTCAATATAGAGTCTATCACGTATACTTGAGATTTTGTTCGGCTTTCCATGTTTCTTGTCATACAAGTCATGAATAACTCAAGAAAAACTACTTATAGATTTTTATGTTTTCAATATGTAAGTCACTCAAATTTTGAATGAATCCTCACTTTTCTTTCCAATTTAATACTCCCTTCATTTCAATTTGTTCGTCTTACTTTCCTTTTTTGTCCGTTCAAAAAAGAATGCCTCTTTCCTTTTTTGACAACTAACTTTCCACATGTCATGTTTAAGACCACAAGATTAAAGGGCATTTTGGTACATTCTACATATCTTTAGTTAACAACCACAAGATTCAGAAGTCTTCTTTACTTTCTTAAACTCCGTGCCAAGTCAAAACCGGACAAACAAATTGAACGGAGGGAGTATTAAGTAATATGCAATTTTTAATAACAGAGAAGATTTTCCAAATGAGAAAGACTGATTGACTAAAACCACTGAAACATAAAATTTTTAGCTCTCATTTTGATGACCATGCAAAATCAGACCACAAATGTTCAAGCAAATATGGAGTTTAAACCATGGGAATGAATCTACAGTATTCCACAATTCTAGAGGAATTCAAACAATAGATTCCTTGAAGTTATGACATTAACACACCATACCTGGCTTTGCAAGAGGTTAAGGACGGCAGAACCAACACAGTTGTTGACTGAAGCCTTTTTAACCACCATAGATAGAGCTTGCATTGAACCTATCATTGGCTGCAATAAATAGCTTCACTAAGCACCAATGATGATGAGTCAAGTAAATGACTGCTAAGAAATTTAAACTAGTTTAAGCAGTATTACCTGGCAGTAAAACCATAATCCTTGTATGGAAAGTTTTCCTAAGCGAAATTGATGTTCAAGCTGTGCCACCATTGATTGGTAGTCCTGGAAAAAATATTCTAGACTGCATTAGCTCTCCCTTTTTGTTTTCTTATGTTGTTTTCCTTTTTTAACGTACTTCTTTCTTCTACATTGCACATGTATGTCCAACATTGGACACTTTAGAAACAACTCATGGCACCAAGCATCATACGGTATGAGATCCAAATTATAAATAACCATAAATAATCAGTTGAACCAAAACAAGGTGGCCGACAGGTGGTCTCAGCTTCCTAGCAGATAATCTTCTGATAGTTACATTTATCTATCCACAAAAAGATTTTTATTTACTAAGGTAGGTAACTTAAAGAATTTCCAATATCCAAGAAAGAGATCAAACAAATCATCAAGATGATTCCATCCTCCTAGAATGATCTTCTCAATTATAAAATTTATATATCCGCAAAAGAGATTGTAAAGAATGGATCTTGGGCCTAACTCAACCCCAAAAGCTAGCTTGTGGGGTGAGGATTGTCCAAGTCCATATAAGGAGTCCATGTTCCTATTCTATATCCGATGTGGGACTCTTAACAGAGATTATATATAAGACGGATAATATACCAGATTAACAAGTTAGAAAAGAATAATACACCATGCAACCACAGAAGGATCCATAAATAAGAACTTACAAGGAGGAGTGCCCTTAGAGCAGCAGCAAAGGCATGATTGACTAGGCCCGTCTTGAACTGCGACCTTGTCTCGACAAACTGGTTAATCAAGATATAACTTTCGCATAGTGGGAACAGCCTTTTCGCAAATTCCTACAATAATAGTCCAAATTATTCCAACTAATTTTTAATAGTCCAAATTATTCCAACTAATTTTTAAACTAGATACGATATGGATTTTCCTTCACGTGTACTCAGCTTTCAACTCAAAATATTTCGTTGCGTTAAGCATATATTCACTTATGTACTTCCTTTCTACTTTTGTCTTTCAAAGTGTTCCATTGTGGTTTACCAGTGCATAAACAGAGAGTGATCAATGAAGTGGGTTGAGCACTATCAGATCTCAAGTTCAAATTCCAACCGAGGCAAAAACACTAGGTGATCTCTTCCCATATATCCAAACCTTGATAGAGTTACTCGGTAACTGTGCTAGTGGGAGGTAGCAGGGATCCCCTGGATTAATCAAGATGCGTGGAAGCTAGACCGGACACCACGGTTATAAAAAAATGCTACCACAGAACATAAACATACTTTTATTGTTTTTAAATAACTACCATTTACACTTACATCTTTTGAATAAAAGAAAAAGACCAGAAAGCTTGACAATCATCTTGATCCAGCTTCTCATCAGAGTAGCATGAATTATAGTTATCTAAAAGAGATTCTACATGAAAAATCAATTTCTCATCAACTCGTACTCTTTTTAGAAGGAAACTTGTTGAACAACCAGCTCGACAATTTCATGCACCAAAAAACTCCGACGTCCCCCTCTAGAACTTTGGGATTTTCCAGGAACACCAAGAAAATTATAGAACAACACTCTTATTAACTATTTTGAACATAGGAAACTTTGTCCATTAAAGACAGATGAAAGGTATAATTCTCATTCCTTATTTAGCTTCATTTCTCTTTTCATATTTTCCCAATACTTTATGTTTCAATTAGACGCTTTATGCTTGTCTATACTTCATATGAAGAGGAGGTGTGAGAATGTGCCAGTTAGGAGGTGTGAGAGGTTGGTGGTAGCAAGAGTTAGGAAAGGTAGAGCGGGGAGATGATTAGACAAGACATGACACAGGTTCAGCTAGCTCAGGTACAGTTGACTGAGGACATGACCTTAGATAGGAAAATTATGAGGTCGAAGATTAGGATAGAAGGTTAGTAGGTAGTTGAGTATTGTCACACTTTGTGTGGGAGAAGTAGGGGGCTAGCCTCCTCATCTCCTCTCCTCCTTTTCTTAGTACTATTATTTAGGTATCGTTTAGTTCCTTACTCTGCAGTGTGTATTATTGTATGTTGCTTCATTTGTTTTGTATCTTGGTATTTTGCTGGCTTATTTTTCCTTACAATCCTGCATCGCTTACATTTATTTTGAACCAAGGGTCTATCGGAAACAACATCTCTACCCCACAAAGGTAGGGGTAAGATTTGCGTACATCCTACCCTCCCCAGACCCCACTTGTGGGATTACACTGGATATGTTGTTGTATGTTTGTTTATACTTCAACGCTTTAACATGGATGGATTATGAGCTTACTTTAACAATTTCATTAACACATACCAGCCACTATATGATGAAATATGTTGCACTTGCTTTATGAATAAAATAATTTGCACTTATAAACATGTATCGCTAATTTAGAAGAAAGATAATAGCTTAGTATGAAGATAAAACATGTTTTGTCTAATTAACTTTAGAACATTATCTTAGTGATGAAACTTCTCATTTTATCCCTAGCTTATTCTAACTGAAACCATATGTCTCCACTTCTCTCTTTTTACTTTATATACTTTTTAGAGAATACACGCTAGCAACACCATTTCCTAACTTAATCTAAATGCTAAACCTGTCGGTCTACTCATCCAAAAATATTGGCTCATTACACAATAATGCCCGTTCCATTACAACATATCTTAGAAACATTATCTTACCTCTTTCTGCTATTATGTTCTGATAAATTAAACTAAGGTTGGCTTTCAAAAACAAATATGCTTAAGGCCACTTGCTCAAGTTTTTTACTTGGTCCCCGAAATTGACATCTGATATTGCCGTAAGGTTAAGAGTCTCCAAAATTCATTCTTCACATTCTCCTAAAGCATCCTATTCTATAAACTTTTGCACGGATTCTCCAATGAACCCGGTGCATACCCCAAAACAAAACTAGTTATAACACAACAATCTAGATCTTGATTCCATTCCGATCAACTATGAGAGTTATTTTGTACATTAACAGATTCAAGATGGAGACATAGCCTACCTGAAGAGCTAAATCCATAGATGCATCAACCTGGAAGGTTATAGCATCCTCCTTCCCTCAAACTTTCTTGATTGAAATATAATGTCCTTCAATTCCAGCCATGATGGAAAGAAGATCATCAATAACAATCAATTCCTGCCAAGGTGGAAAGAAGATCATCAATAGTAATAAATTTGTGCAAAAGATTTTAGATAAGATTTTATAAATGACTATGATTCTGACCAAACTACAAACTAGGATCGTCAAGTTCATATAGGACATAACATATTAACAAGAAAAAACTTTTAGATGGGCCACAACATAATAGTCTTCATTACCCTTAACCTTTAAAAACTTTAAACAAAAAATATGCAAATGTTCACAGCACGTTAAGTTGCAAACCATATCAACACACACACAAGAGAAGGATGTTGACTACTACAATCTTGTTAAAACTTATGATCCAAGCTTATACATTCAGAATCAAATATATAACTTTTTCTTTACTGACATTATACTCGATAATAACAGTAAGAGCGACAACCAACGATAATAAAAAGTAAAAACAATAATAATAATAATAATAAAAATTATAAAAAGACGACGAGGAACTACCTAGTTGAATCAACATAGGCATACCTGAATGGTGGCATCGTAGCAACCTATTGCTTTATCTGCTCCGAAACTAAACAAAAACTCAAGACAAAAACAGAAAATAAGTAGGAGACATACCCAAAAAAGTCACCAGTTTGCTCTTAGAAGGACAAATCAAACACACAAAGGTAAAACACATTCACAAAAGAATCTAGATTTTACACTCCCTCTGTCCCAATTTATGCGAAGATGTTTGACTGGACATGAAGTTTAAGAATGAAAGGAGACTTTTGAAAATTGTGATGTAAAATAAGTCAAATATATTTGTGTATGCTAAAATGGAAAGTTTAAAATTGAATTGTTACTATATATACAAAGTTGTCATTCCTCTTGGGACTAACTAAAAAAGAAAGACCATCGCATAAATTGGGACAGAGGGAGTTGTGAAGATATGACACCTGAGCCTAACTCAACCCCAAAAGCTAGCTTGTAGGGTGAGAATTGTCCAAGTCCATATAAGGAGTTCATGTTCCATTCCATATCCGATGTGAGACTCTTAACACTCCTCACACGATAATATAATTTGGGGGCCCAACATCGGTGAACAAAGAATTGAAATGGGTCTGGCTCTGATATCATGTAAAGAATGAATTTTGGGCTTAACTCAAACCCAAAAGCTAGCTTATAGGGAGAGGCTTGCACAAGTCCATATAAGGAGTCCAAATTCCCATCCCATAACCGATGTGGGAGAATCAACAACTCCGCGCACGCCTAGGACTTGACATCTGGAGCGTGAACAATATATGATTGGGGCCCAACATCGGGTAAACAATGAATTGGATGGGTCTGGCTCTGATACCATTTAAATAATGGATCTTGAGACTCTTAACACTCCCCGCACGTCCAGACCTTATTAACTGGAGCGTGAATAATGTAATTTGGGGCCTAAAATCGGTGAACAAAGAATTGGAATGGGTCTGACTCTAATATCATGTAAATAATGAATTTTTGAGCCTAACTCACCCCAAAAGCTAGCTTTTGAGGGGAGGATTGCTCAAGCCCATATAAGGAGTCCAATTCTCATCCCCGTGCATGCCCTGAACATCTAGAGCGTGGACAATATATAATGGGGGCCCAACATCGGGTAAACAATGAATTAGGATGAGTCTGGCTCTGATAACACGTGAAGATATGACACATGGGTCTAACTCAACCCCAAAAGCTAGTTTGTAGTGTGATAATTGTTCAAGTCCATATAAGAACTCCATGTTCCATTACACGTGTGGTTTTCCCATACATCGCCGTGAGTTCTTTGCCAAATTAGGTGGAGTGCTATCTTGAAGAAGGAAAAGTTATGTCTGGGGATAGCGGAAACTCGCAACTTCTTCGATTCCGATGTGACGCTCTTAACAAGAATAACAAAAGCCATGGACAAGTAGAATACCTTGAGTCCATAGAAAAAACCTTGAATTTAGTTGTTCCATGTGTAACTTTGTTTCCTGCATGCATTTTCAAGGGGGAAAATAGTTTCAATTCAATATAGAAACCAAGCAGAAGAAGAAAACAAATGTGGAAAACCAAAAAAACATAAGGCATCCTTGGAGGGTTGAAATTGGCGAAAGGAATGAAGATTTTACTATATATCTATATTTTAATTGACTCGAGAAACGAAACTTAACAATTAAAAGTGAATAGGGAGTAGTAAATTTAATTGGAATGAAACTATCAAACTGAGAAGAAGTATAGGGGGGGAGGGAATAGGTAATTAGTTGAACTTTTTAATACAATGACGGGATTTTTGCATACATATGTCGACATATCTCAAGCAATAAATAAATAGTGAATACCTGATAATATTGGCCAGTAAAAACTGCAATTACCCAACTTAATTAGCAAGTTACCAAAATGAAATGATCCACAATAAAATTGGAACTTTCGATGATTGTTTGAACTTTCTGAAAAATGGACATTTAAAAGTTGTGGTAAATATTTAGAGTACAAGGGTAAATATGGCCTGAAAATTGGGTTAATAGGGTAAAATTTATCAAAAAAAAAATATAACAAAGGGTAAATATAACTTATTTATGAGAGTACAAGGGCGAATCTGACTCTTTTCTGTTAAGAGAAACTCTTACCCGTTTGGCTATAAGAATTATTCACTTTTTCGGATTTTTTTCACTTTTTCAAAAATCAATGTTAACCTATGAAAATTCCAAATAAAACTTGAAGTTGTATTTGAAATTTGAAAAACAATAAAAACCTTGTTGAAAAAGTATATTTCAACAACAAAATATTATTTGTAAAAACTATGACCAAACAAAATTCCAACTCCAACTTCAAAAATTCCAAAAAAAGTGAAAGCGTTTTTGTATTTCTATGGCCAAACGCCTACTTAGTAAGTGATAAAAACACAACACGTGATGTATGAGTTAAACACACATCACGGATTCAAACCATATCGCATACAAAAGCCCTAATGTAAGGAGAGAAGGTTAGAGAATTGAGCTCATTATCATCCGAGTTTTGAATACCTCTGCATTTGAGACATTGCATTTGGTATTGTTTTCACCTTCTTGGATGTTGCTACCTGGCTAAGAAAGTTCCTAAGTTGCTTGAATAACCTATTGCAAATTTAACCTTTGAACCATCATTAGTGATTTGACCGCTGCTAAAGTTTTAAGCTAGATATCTTCTTCATTACATTGAAGGAAGAGTTCTAGTGGCAAACTAATTTAACAGAATTGGTGTCAATTACTAGTTAGAAGTTGCTTGGGTGATAGATTTTAGTAGGAAATCATGCCAACATGCACTCAAGAGTGTGGGTGGATGAATTGGAGTGAATATCATAGAAGACCGTTGTTTGAATCTCACTCAGCAGAGGCAAAGAAGCTAAGGTCGTTCACAGGTGTGTGCGTGTTGATGATAGTTTGGACAGCACAGCTATTGAAAAGATAAAAGAAAGAAATACCATGCCAACATCTTAAATAACACATTCAAAATAATTTTTGCTTTGTACCATTAGATTCATAACCAGAAGTTTCCATGTTACACTGTCAAGTTCTTGATCCAACAAATGATGTCTGGAAATTTTGCAGAACGTCTCTGCCGTTTTACGTGTTCTTCTTGCTTGTTAAATGCACATTGCCTCAGTTAATGGCCGTAAAGCAGTTGACCTAATATAAACATTTTTTTGCAGGATACTTCGACATCAAAGTGGGACGGTGTTGCATTTGTTCCTCCGGGTTTTGATGTTTCTTACAGATTCCTCCCAGAAGTAAGAGAGTACATGCCCCTGGGCTTTGTTTTAACGGTAAGAGCACAGCCCTGATGCATGGGTGAGAGGCACACTTCACAATTCGAGCCTTCCCATTGAGAACATCCTGGTGTTCAAGTGAAATGGATAGAAGGGTGGGCCTAATGTCCGCCAAGTTTCGAACCTTGCCATAGACAAAATCTTCATGTGCTCAGTAGAAAAACCTATGTTATTCTTGTTGATCTCCCATACATATTTTGTCTCGCAGAGTTCGACTCCAAAAATGTTATAATCCAATGTCTAAGTAACAGTATACAGTTCTATGTACACTTGCTATGGTGCATATTCTGCAGTGTAGTACAATGTGAAATAATTAAAAAACAGAAAATTTTCCTCTGCCAGTGTAAGCATAAATCTGAATCTGCTTCTCAGGTCAACTCAAGGGCCAAGTGTGTGTGGTAAAAATAACTCTCAGGTGCAACACAAAGAGCCAAACTCAAAGCTAGCACTTCCTGCTTGCTGGCCATCTGCCAATTTCGTATTTAGCAGCTGCATATTTAGGTCGGGCCAACTAACGAACCTTGGGAAGTTGTTTCAACAATTTGATAAGCTCATAGGTCCTTATGTCTCGACCAGAATGGAGGCAAATGTCGAGTGGGGTTAGACCATCCTGCAACATAACCATGTCTTTCTCAAATGAAAGCAAAGGCCATAGAGGTATTAAAAAGAAAAGCAAGAAACTATATCCGCGTCTGAAACCATACTAAAAAATATTATCATCTGGATTTGCCAACATTCTATAACATCAAATAGGACGTATAAACTCTAGATAGGCACCAAATCTATGAGATCTTATAAGAAGGAAAAGCATTAAAACAAGAGTTCAAAATGATTAAGCAAAAACAGAATTTACCCTGTTCTTTAGAGCCTTGTCAGCTCCCTTAATTAACAAAAGCCTCACTATATCAGTTCTACGGGATTGAACAGCTAGATGCAAAGGTGTCCATCCATCCTGAAAGAGAAAGGCATTCCATGTTCATAAACCTATACTGGAGCACATAAGAGTATACCAAAAAATATGTATTTCAAGATGACATTTAAGAATTAATTAGCCGTACATGATCTTGGAGGTTTATATCAACATTATACAAGAGAAGGATTTTTATCATCTGAGTTGATGCTGTTCGAACAGCATAGTGCATCAAGGTGGCTCCATCCTGTTATACGTCAAGAAGATCATATTAAACTAATAGCAAACAGAAACACTGATTATCCCAGATTTATAAAGAACGGAAATCATAATAATTCTTATGGTTGACGATAAAGCTAATACTGATATGTGACAGTACAGTTTTGGACAAGAGGAGATAAGAAAATGAAAAGGACGTTTAATCTGAATTAACATAAGGGTAATGGCTGCATGGATCTTGATAAAAAAGGACCAACAAGAATGTGAATTGTCAAGCTTTTTAAGAAGCTTGTGCTCACTTTGTCACGTATAAGTGGATTTGCAGATTCTCTTAAAAGAAAGTTAAAAATAGCCTGCTTCTTGCCAAGAATTGCTTTGTGGATAGCTGTCAATCCATCCTGTAAGAAAAGAAAAAATCACAACTCAGCAGGAGCTAGAAAAAGAAGACACTACTTTCATAGCTATAGATTATTTGGTATAACAACAACTATGGCGGAGCAGAAAGGGCCATTCTACTGGTACTTGTCACTCATTTGGTACCTTGTCTGGAACATTAATATCAACAACGTGCTTCAACAAAGAGGTGAGAAGGTAAAACTCTCCTGAGGCAGCTAAAGTATGTAGAGGCTGCCATTTTGCCTGCAAGGTTTTGGTAGAATTCTGGAATCAATCTAAACATTCTCTTTAGTGTAGAAATAGAACAGCGTAAAATGATCAGCTTCAATACAATGCACACCCGAAATAGCCACTATAGGAGAAACATATATATACATTTCACTAACACCAATATATAAGCTAACACAGAAGGCAGAAACTTACAGAGGTAGCAGGCACCAAATCAGGAAACCGCTTGTTTAACAGGATCTTTTCCTCTTTAGTGAACAGCTTACGAGGACCTACACAGATTAGTATACCAAAGATGTTGAAGAGTTCTGAATGATGCCCAAAAGAGGGAACAAAATAAGCACTTTATCAAAAAAAGATAAGAATTTGGGGGAACAAAAAATAACATCTCAATTATATCAGACACATGGAAAAGAGTTCGAAATAAAAGGTGTACACCACTACTGAATTTGTCCAATTTAATGACCGAGGAAAAACACACTAAGCAAATGTAATTAGCACGACAAATAGTTTGACACCAGTAAATAAGTATTAGCCTTAAGCAATATAAGCTTGACAAGGATTTGTATCTTAAATTTGGAAACAAAAAAAACAATGTGGATAGAGGAATTTCTTCAAAAATAGAGTTCCTCAAAACTACTCTAGACCGGCAACGTTGAGAAGTCAGGAGATTATGATATAACAGGGGCCTTAATTAAGCAGATTTGCATCTTATCCAAAATCTTGTTCCTTTTCTGACAGTTGCTAAATTCCATTCGAGTAATGGAATTGGAAAAAAATGCTACAAGTATGAGATAACAGCTTCCAAGCGAGCCATAGACATCTACTTTAGTACTTCTGGATCAATTCATCCATATGTTTTTATCTTTTAGAAACATCAACATACTTCGACATACTGGCAGGCTAATAGCTGCTAGTGTTTCAAGATTAAACAATTTCAAACTCCCAACTTATATGGTAATTTATATCACAACCGCCAAACAATATTTCATGTAGTGATAACAAACCAGAAGAAAATAAATGAGGTTTAATCTTATATTCTATATACTATGATAAAACACATGAATCAGGAGTTAGGGACTTCACGAATATTTAGCATCTACATTTGTCTTTGCACTTCTGACATACTCAACAATGCCAAGTTGGAAAGAATCAACTCGATTCAATTAACAGTGTTTGACCCAACAAACTTAATATTTAGAAAAATCAAAGCTCAATTAACTTAGATTAGTTATCAGATGCTTTCCTAGGTCTTTCTGCAACGTCGGAATTGTTTATTACTAACATTATCTCAAACTAATATTATAAGTACATAAAACATTTTGTGCACAAGTCATCTTTTGCAAGGTCTAGAAAAACAAGTATTCCATGCAATATACATTTTGTCCAAAAGGTTAATTGCCTTAAAGAGCTGACAGGTAAACTATCTTAACTCAGCCCTCTATCAGTTCAATGGAATAGCCTGAGTTTAATACTTGGGCCTAACTCAACCCCAAAAGCTAGCTTGTAGGGTGAGGATTGTCCAAGTCCATATAAAGAGTTCATGTTCTCATTCCATTTCTGATGTGGGACTCTTAACAATACTTCTTCGACCTGTTTCACACGATACTATTATTTGGAGAGTCAAACTATTCTTTCAACAACTCAGTCGACTCTTTGCTTCAACAGAGACGACCTGAGTTTGGTATTCCTTTATCCCATTCTATATAACACTATTACTATTTGGAGAATTAAGCACTGTTTTCTTTGGCTACCTAAATATATATTTAAGTATCAAAATTGAATTTTTTAGTACATACTATGTAGTTGGTGCAGTGGTTGCTGAGTGCACTTTTGTCCCAAAGGTCAAGGGATTGAACCCCCATGTACTCCCTTTCCCACTTGTACGATTACACCGGGTATATTGTTGTATTTATGTAGTTGCAGAAATGAACACATTATTTCCTAAAAAATATGAAATAGATGTCGGAATGGCAACCAAAAAGTAGATTCTTTTTAGGGATTTTTCATTATTGGCCTGTCATCTGTAATTAATTATGGGCGCTAGCCAAAATATACCAAACCAATGCACTGATTATGTATATTTTGTGTATACAATATGTATATTACATGTATATTCTGAACCTCTTCAATCTTTTTTAGGACGAAAGAGCGCCAAAACTATGCATAACAGATTCCTCTTATCCCTCCCCAAAATTCAACTCACCCAAACATAAAGAAAAACCATACCTTCAGGACTTTTACCCACATTGGCTTCATAAATCCCACTATTAAAGAACTCCTTAATATCTTCCAATCCACCACCATAAACCGCTGATCTAGGATCTCTTGGCAATACCCTTCCACTCGTAACCCTCGATTCACTTTCGTTCTCCTCTTCTTCACATTCGCTCAATTCAACATCACTCTTATCCCTTTTTTTAACCTTTAAGAAATCTGGGTTTTCGAGCACAAGTGGTTTCAATTGCTTCAACTTTTCTTCCCTAGCTTTCAAATACTCTTCAATACTACTTCCACCACTCCTATTATTATTATTATTACCAATTATTGGCATTAAATCTAACCTCCTCCTCTCAGCACGTTGCCCAAACTCCAATTGTTGCGAAAGCTTACGCCTTTCCTTCTTCGTAATGTTAATTTCCCTCTGTACTTGAACCCACTCTTCAGGTATTAAATTATCGGTCTCAATTTCTTTTTTGTTGTTTTGTGGTGGTTTATTTTCGTTGTTTTGGACAAAAGGGTCCTCGAAAATACCTTCTTCGAATACTATGCAGTCTCCGATTACGTGTTCTTCGTCTTCGAGGGGGAAGTGGGAGCGAAAAGACTTGGTGGGAAATGAAGGAGGCAAGTTGAATTGAAGTTTGTATAGAGGAAATGGAGTCAAGTTTGGGATTTGAGGGTTTAGGATACTTGGTGGTGGTGACATGGTCACATATGAATGAGGGTGCTCTTCACACAATGCCTATTAATGTACCAGCTCTACTTCCCTTTTTACTCCTTACTTTTTTTATTTAGTAATAATTTAATTTTAAATTTTATTATTTATACTTAACGAGATAATTTATAATCACATAAATATTTTTAATTTATTTTATATCATAAAATTTAAAAAAAAAAAAAAAAAATTCATACCAAATTAAAAATCTTCATATAAAATGAACGGAGTACTTAATTTCTCCATTGAAATGACAAAAATGCAAGAATGTAGGCCATGATATCACAGCATAACCAATTACTCGGTTAGTTCACTTTTACTTATGTACTGTATTAAAATAATTTTTTATTTATATTTTAACATATTAAGAAAAAATAACTTTTTAAAAATATGTTACCTTTCAAATTACTTACTTATTTTCAAATCTTATTAAGATTATACATCACTTAACATGGGCAGAGACAGATATAGGAGAGGGACAGGTATTACCATAACACCCTCAACTAAATTATATTATATTATATATTTAAAATAATCTTATTATTTTCTATACATATATAAGTTTTAAATCCTTATATACAAAATTGGACGTTCACTTAGTGATTTTAGCGGTTGAAAATTCTCCATAACGTTCCAAGTTACGGAGGGATATACGTGGTTCCCGGCCCCCAACAAATTGGCATTGAAATTCCATGTTCAAATAACATTTGACGTTACTCCCTTTAGAATGAATTCAAATATCTTTGGTTTTATCCATTCGGAAATGCTAGTTCAACCGTATTCAAGCTCAAATATTCAATTGAAAATGGAATGGCATTATTAATTATAATAAAATACTAATTTATTTTGCTATATCTCTGCAAAAGTCCCCTTTAACCTAGAATTATCAACTTATTAGAAAGTGCATCTCAAAAAAAATCAGAGACAAGAAAACATACACATGAAAAGATGGCAATGGATCCGGTGGATTCAGATCCGTTTTATAGGATATGGATCTTCAAAATTTGGACCCGATGAATTCAGATCGGACCCGAATCCATTTATGACGGATCGGATCTGGATATGGATCTTGTCTTTGAGGTCCAGATCCGACCCGTGGATCCGTTTTTTATTAAATACATTATACATTTATATATCCATAAGCAAGACCAGTCCATAACCTAGAACTTCTTTTAGCTTTCTCGGCCAAGCCCAAGTCCTTTAAGGACCGAAGCCCAGCCTATCTGTCTATCTTTAAGCCAACGAAAGGGCAAAGACCTCCTCATTCATTTCGTTTCCTTCTGTAAGACAAACCCTAGCTGTCGTCTCTACTTGTCGTCTCTACATAATGAAAGGTGAGTTCGATTTTTGTTTTTTGGCTCTTTTAACTTCTGTTGTTTTCATAATCTACACACACAAAAAAAAAGAATATAACTAAAAGAAGATTGGTTAACCATTTATTTTAGACGAAATTGTTTGGTATGGGTTTTGTCATCTCTTTAATACATCTTTCTTGTTTAAGGATTTTGTTCGAGTATGAACACATTCAAAAGTTAAGTAGTATTGGTATTGTGATGGTTTATCAAGACTGTCCTGTATACATATGTTAAAGTTAAGGTTTGATGAATGTCAAGAATTTTGCTAGAAATGTGGATTTTAGATAATTGTAGCTTGTAAATGTAAAATAAATGGAATATCATTTGTTGCATGTATTTGCTTGAGAAGAAAAGGAAAACTTAAAATCAAGAGTAAATCAGTTTTCTAAATTAGTCCTGCAAATACTTAATATGGAAGAAAGTCCATATTAACAGTTTTTCATTTATATAATATTTGATGTTTTGGTATTTTGAAAGATATACTAACAATCAAACACAAACAGAAAAAGAAAATACGTGTACGATGTTATCAATTCAACAAGAGCAGAGAACAAAGACTAATTTTTGCTTACAAATTTCTGCAGCAAATTGAAGCATCGATACAATTCATATTTGCACACACATCTATTATTTATGAGAAAAAGAACTTTCTAGTATCTCAATTTTGAAATTGGAAACTGAATGCATTGAATATGAATGTTGTTGTGTTTTGTTAATTCAGTATCTGAATGCATTGGAACTTTCCAGTTTGCTAGTACTGGAAACTGAATGCATTCTTTAATATTAGATATGAATGTTGTTGTGTTTTGTACTACCCTGAAATTGTTGTATGTTGAATGTTGGAATATTATTCAAGTCAAAAAATTTTACGTGTGGATCCAAGTCCGATCCGTGGACCCGATGGATATGATTTTTATGGACCCGATGAATCTGGTTACAGGTATGAAAAACGGATCTAGATCTAATAGTATCCGATACAGATCATATCCGTTGCCATAACACATCCTCAGCACAGGGAAAGACGTTGAAATATCTTGAACAAAAGCTACAAAGGCAGTAGCCAAAGTCCTCGAGTTCTACAAGTTGTCATACTTCTTCAAAAACGACACTAAGTTCCAATCGTGAAAAATTCCCTATTTTGATCATTGAAAGCACGTGGTCTGCAAATCATTTGTTCTTGCAACATACTGATTCCCTCTCGAAACACAGCAAACTATGATACAAGAACCAGAAAATTTCAATCGAAGTACCATCATTTCAGCAGTAGATCTATATTTCCATGGTTTGTAATTTCATTTTGTTCAGTACTTGAACCTTGTTGCAAACAAAGGTACAATTAGGAAGTCAGCAAGAGATAAGCACAATAGACAACCACACAAAACGTTCATTCACTCATCATAATCCTTCCTAGCCTAGACACACCAAATTACAAAGATCCTTGCTAGCAGTTTTCCTTGCCAATGGGGACTCAGAGGCCCTGACGAAGTCCACCTATTTGTAACCACGAGGATAGCTCCTTTCACAAGGAGAATATGACCTAGAATGCTCCCTTCTTGACCTTCCCCCATAAGGCAAACGTCTAGGAGAATAATCTCGTCCACCTCTATATGGTGAACGTCTTGGAGATCTTCGGTACCCATAGTCCTCACGGCTTCTATACCTACCACGATCTCCACGGTCACCACGATAACCTTTAAAGAAAGCAACCCGTAGTTAAGAACTTCCACAATTACGCTAAATATGCAATACAAACTTGTAACATTAGAAACACTCACCGTCACCCCTTGCGTTTTTAAGCCCGAGATAGTGACCAGGCGTAGGAGTCCTTGCGCGTTTCCTTCGAGACTGAAAAATAGATATATGTCTCAGCATTGGAGATCCGAACAAAATGTACATCTAAATAAAAAAAGAAATGGGATATCTAGATCAAACAGTGTAGTCCCTGTTGTAATAAAGAATAAACACAACATTCTCTCATATGGGTAAAGAAATCAGATTCATTTACTTTCCCTTCCATACTTGGTGAATTAGTGGCACAAGCACATGAAAATACCATCCAATTTGTGTAATAGAGCAGCTTAGTTATTTTTACATGTTTTATCACAGGAAGAAAGATGGAAGATAGAAACTAATGTCAGGTATCTGATACCATAAAAGCCTGATTAGATTGTTGATAATGACCGTTGATTAGTTGAGAGAATTTGTTGGGAGTATAGTTGTTGGGCAATATAGTTGCTATGTTTAGTTGATCAGAAGCATGTGAAAAGCTGTTTTAGCGGGCGACTGATCAAGCTGAGTGAATAGAATGTTGCAAGGGAAGAACTGATCATCTTTGATTGCTGCCAACAAAGCTGACGCAATGTCTTTCTGAATATAACCAGAAAACCTCCAAGTTAAGAAGACAGATATGCAATCAAATAGGAAGCACACGGGTTTCACCACTCAGTATACAAGTAGCTAACCTTTTCCACTGTAATGTAACGGCCTTCAAGAACGGATTGATTAAGGTGTTTAATGCAACGATTAGCATCCTCAAGACTATCCATCGTTATAAAAGCAAAACCACGAGAGATCTGAGAATGTGGCTCCACGACAAGAAAAACGGATTTCACCTGGTCAACAAAATTTAAAGAAACCCAGAAAAAAATTGGAGAAATCAGTACAGGGATAATAGAAGCTATTCTGGTCAAGATGCCACCATAAATCAATCTGTTGGTTTACACATTGACCAGACTCTACAATGGATAAACCTGAAGAAAAACACACTACACGTGATTTTGGAGGGCAAAAATCTTGAGCTAGGAAGAGCAGCAGGAGAGGGAACTGGAAAAGGAATGAGAAAATTAACCTACTAATACAAAAACTAAAAAATAACCAACCTTTCCTTCCTTCGAGAAATGCTCCTCCAGGTCCCTTTGTGTGACCCTTGTAGACAAACCAGTCACATAAATTGTGTTTCCAGGATTAGAAACTTCTTCCCTGAAATAATTCAGGTAGGACGAGTTAAGCAGCTTCAAATCAAGCAATCAACACACAACCTGGGCATAATTCCGGGGAATATGCATGTAATACTAGAATAACAAATACTAAGCAAAATTGTAACCAAGGATGTGGCCAAATGATCAATGAAGTGGGCGCTAGTTCAAATCCAACAGAGACAAAAACACTAGGTGATTTCTTCTTATCTGGCTAGTGGACAGAGTTACCACTAGCAGGTACTTAGTGGAATAATCAAGGTGCTTGGACACCACTGTTATTAAAAAAAAAAACTATGATAGAGTAGAGATGAAATTCCAACAGACCTTCCACGGCTTCTTGACCTTGATCTGGACCTGGATCTTCCCCTTGGCCTTGAACATGACCCAGGTGGGGATCTAGATCTAGATCTTGACTTTTCTTCCCAAGGAGAAGGAGAGCGTGAATACCTGGACATACGGAAAATATAAGATCAAACAATTTCAATAATAAACAAGATAAATGGGACAAAATATATTGATATAAAACAACATATATAAAAAGGACCTCCCAAATAATGGATTCATCTTTTTGCATGTAAAATTTCATACAAACCATAAAGCAGGAACAGATTTAATACATTAAAATCCATGATTTTTATGTAAACCTCAATGCTTCGAAACCATTTAGAGAATGCTCGGAATGAACCATAGAATTATACTTAGATAAAGAAATGACACTCCAAATAACAGCAGTATAAGTGGATAATCATCATTATTCAAAAGTATCATGATGCAGCAATTAAACATAAAGATTGACCAGAAACCTCAAAAACATAGCATGAAGTGTATCTCCTTTATGCTTCTTGGCGAACACAGAATCTGTCTAAACTTGTAACAGATTTTTACTGTTTACTTTAAGTTTCTAAACTCAAAATAGGAGTCCAAAAAATAGCGTGGAAGCCCCCGTATGAAGGTGTGAGAGGTTGGCTATGGGTGGTTTCAGGAGGAGTAGAGTTAAGACGAAGAAGTATTGGGGAGAGGTGATTAGACAGGATAGGACACGGTCTCAGCTCACCGAGGACATGGCCTTAGATAGGAGGTTATGGAGGACATGGATCCGGGTAGAGGGCTAGTAAGTAGTTGTGTGTGTGTCACGGTTTGTATTACTCTTGTAGTTTCTTATCCTTTGATTCCTGTTATTATTTGATGTGTCTTGTCCTTCGATTGACATATGTTTTTGTGATAGTTACATTATTATTCTCTTTCTGGACTGCCTTATCCTTTATTTAGAACTTTTTTTCATGACTCTGCCCCTGCTGATTATTTCTTTTCACGAATGGCTATGGTTTGCTTTTCATTGAGTCGAGGGTCTATCGGAAACCGCCTCTCTACCTCCATGGTAGAAGTAAAGTCTGCGTACATCCTACCCTCCCCATACTCCACCATGTTGGACTACATTGGGTATGTTGTTGTTGTTGTCTATAGTTAACAAAAAAAAGTAGAGTATCAGAGTTTAAACCAAGGGAGTGGACATTTACAAATCTAAACTTTCCGGAGGGAGTAGGATAGTTACTCTATGATGTTGATACTTAAAGAGTGTCCGCCATTCATTGAAGGAATGGGATTTGATTTTTTTTATATGGCCTAGGACAACCCTCACTTCATGAGCTAACTTTTGCAATTAAGGTCAAAGGTCTATTCTCTTCTCTTCATCACCATTATTGTTATTGTCAATGTTTGATCTCTATTCATGTTATCCATAAAATAATACGCAGTAGAGACTTATGTCGCATATTCGAGTTGACCCAACCTCTTACACTATTGTGTCAAAATCAATTTATGGTAGTAAAAATCATAAAATAAACCATTGTTGGGACTCATAGCATGCTTAAAATTTTTGTACTAATAATATATGAAAACCCATTTTGGGGCTTGAACTTCATTTGCAAGTGAAATTGTCTTTTTATGGGCTGCTTGCAAAATAACTATTTACGTGGATAATACATGATTACTTGGTCAACGTTTTTGAAGCTTAATCAATATATTCGAAAGAGTGAAATTTAGAAATTTGCCAAGGTCTGTGACGGTAAGAATTTTCACTTTATCGAAGAAGGTACAAAGAACTAACACGTAACAGAATTGAAAAAATGCATTTTAGTGTAATATATACAGCAAGAACTATGTTAATCAAGTTGCCACGGGCTTTGTTCTAGTTGGTAAGAGTGTGGCACGTGATGCGTGGGTTAGGCACAAGTTATGGTACTAAGGGGAGAAGAGTAGAGGATTATACAGAGTTTATAACCGTACACCAAATAGCTCTTGGGGATTTCTCGGTTCTTAAAAAATAGAACTATGTTATCCAAGTTCAATTCTATAATTCATTTTCTGAATCAGATGGAAAGAAACATTTCTAACTAATTCAAATTTAATGGCTGATTTTCTTACACTAAATTTCAACTTATACAAATACACATCAGGGCTCAGACCCAGCAAGTAGGGGCCGACTATATGAAGCCCACTGTCTATGTAACTCCATTTAAGCCCCTCCCTGTCCAATACTATAAAAATTAGTTTCATTAGCACTAGAAATTCTCCACATTTTCTACTAGTATATACTCCAACAAAACTGAAAGACTACAAGAAAAAATCAGAACTAAACTTATAATCCTAACTAACTGATATCATCTATATAGATACTTTTCTTTCATTGTACCATACTTTTCCCAAGTCTAGATCAGCATAAACTCCAAGAAACTTCTTCCGACAAAATTTATTTTACATATGATTTTAGGGTCTACCTTGTCCCTTTGGTTCTGCAGCTACAAACGGCCGACCAGTGCACCTGGAGGCCGATAAGGACATGATCAAATCATCTAAATCGACATTCTCCCATTTTATATTCTACATGTGTTACTTGCACATTCTGTTGAATGTGATTATGTTTAATCTTGTATTACCGCATATCCATCTCAACATTCACTACGACACTCACCTTGTGAATATATGTTAGAATTTCAGAGGCCCAACATCCACTCCAACAGAATCGATCTTACAACCATTCTATAGAACTTGCCTTCCCTTTGATGCATATGAACAAATCAATGAGAAAATGCAGTTAAGTGAGATTAGCTAAATTAAAGTTGTCAATTGCTCTGTCTGAATGCTTATTTCTTACTCAATTTTTTTCTTTAAAAAGGTAAATATTTAAGTCAAAATTGAAACCATAATCATCCAAAAGCTAATTAAAATGGCCCCAGCTCCATATATTCCTCCTCTATAGCACATAACCAAAGAGATCTACTTACCACAAGAATCATAAACAAGTAAACATAAAACATTTAATCATTAAATACTTGTCAAAAACCCGACAACAAAGAAATGCAAGTACTAATTTTTAAGAGCAAGATGCTTCAACAAATATAAAAAATCAAAATGCAGAATTGGCGGTAAAAACAAAGACGAACCTTTTGCGAGGAGAATCAGCCTGCACAGCATCGGAAAATAATATCAATTAGCAATAATCAGAGAAAAAGGGATTAATACAATCCATGTATAAAACACACACACAGACGTAGAGAGATGAATTTGCAGGTATGATGAGAGAGAGCTTACCATTTCCCAGGAGACGAGAAAACCCTAAATCGCGAAAAGGGGAAGAAAACGATTTTGCGGGTCTTTGGGGAAATCAATGTGATGTGGCAATTATGCTCCAGGCTCGTGCCATAAATACAAGAGAATTAGGTGAAACGGGTTAATTACGTATATACCCTCTGAATTTTGTGGAATAACATTCCGTTATGTTTCTCTTGTTTTTTATTAATCTATCCTCCTCAGATATCACGTTGTGAGATTTTAGGGGATGTGGTGTTGTTCTAGATAACAAGAGCATAAGTGAAAACCAAGTGTGCTCACATAAGACTAAAAAATCGAATCAAATGGAAAAAGTATTAACTTTTCTTTTGTTTGATTTTATTTTAGTTTTAAATTTTAGAAATTGATAAAATCTGGTTTAATTTTAAGCAAACATACTGAAAGATGATTATATAAATACATATTTAAAAATAATAATTGCACATATATAAAAAAAATAATTAAATTACGGTACATATTAATCTTTTTCACTCTTGGTTTGTAAATTCGTGTTTGCCTTTATAATAATTTAATTTTTTTTGTCTTTACTTTATAGTTTGATTTGTAATTTGTATTTTGATAATTTTAAGAATTTATTTTATGTTCAAAATAACTTGTTTTTGAGTCCTTTAGTTATTCATCGTTGTTTGATTTAATTATCGTCAATATATCTCTGGAATATCACAACTAGATCTTTAACTTTTAGTGCAAAAGAAAAATCATTGTAAGAAATTTTACTATGTTTCTTGAAAATGGCATATTCTTTAGCAATGCATATGAATTTTTGGAGGAAACTACATATATAACATGATTAAATATAATTAATCTAATATGCGCTTGAAAGTATATTGTTATGTATTAAAAAAGGTACAAACAACCGAATTAACAAGAAGAATCAACAAAACCTGATTTAGTTGATTTGGTTTGGTTCCAACATTTGACAAATCGGCTTAATTGGTTCGGTTTTTCTTTTAGGGGAAAACTGATCCAAACCATTAAATTAGCACCTATATAATCTAATACTCATATCATATATTTCATCTCATAATTTTGTTAAAAGAAGATATATTTTTTACCAGGATAATTGGAGTTCAATAGGTGGAAGAAGAGAATATTTTTTTATCAAAAGTTAACATTAAGGACATTGACGTCCAATAAAGTGAAGGAGGTCAGATTTAAACAATTTCCAATCGGTTATAATTACAAGAAAAATGAAAACAACATTCCTTGGTTAGAATACTAATCAAGAAGTATAATTCTGGTTGTTTTGATTTAAAGTTTTCCACTTTAAGGACAAAGTTCAATGAAAATACGTACTAGTTGTTAAAGAATAATTAAACCAAATGGAATTAACAGAAAGGAAGTACTCCTAATTGACAATAACAATACTTTCAAGTAGATCACATTGTTATTAGAAAAAGGCTCAAATATGTCACCGAACTATCGGAAATGACTTATTTATGCCACTCGTTAATAATTTGGCTCATTTATGACATCACCATTATCAAAATTGTTCATCCATGTCATTATTCATTAACGTCGGTTTTACAATACCAGATTTGACATGTGGGCTCCAATTAGAGGTCCACATCATTTAATTAAACATGTCCAATTTAAATCCCAAACTAATAAAAATCCGACCCATACACTTGATCCACCCACTACCATAATCTAGTTGGAGGTCACATACCATATATGATATTGTAAAACCGACGTTAATGAAAAATGGCATTGTTGAGTCATTTTCATAACGGTGATGGTATAAATGAACCAAACTATTGATGAGTGACATAAATGAACAATTTCCGGTAGTTTGATAACATGTTCGAGCCTTTTCCGTTGTTATTATACATAAGACCACGTGGATACTCTTCTGTTCAACATAATACTCTTCCTCTTTGCTAAAGAAAGCAGTAACAATCAAATTTCAATTTCTTTAAAACAAGTGAGGTCCAGGAATTGTGTACAGGCATTACACTATTTCCAAGTCCTTTTCTACCTTTTGATGTAGAAAATAAAGAGATATGAATGAGAATATACTATTTCACAACTATATACTCCATCTTTACATTTGTAGAAAAGTGTAAATCTACCATGGTAATCCTAGTAGGAAGATGATCTCTACTTTACATAATTACACTAAAGTATTAATTACAGAATATACGTGGAATATATAGAATATATTCGCTATCACACCCCCTTAGTCGGAGCGGGAGGAGGCCGGACGCTGATACTGGATCTGAAGTCAAGGAACATCTCACGTGGAAGCCCTTTTGTGAAGATATTTGCACACTTATACGAAGAAGAAACATGCAACACCGTAACATGACCCATGTCAACCTTCTCGCGAACAAAGTGAATATCCATCTCAATATGCTTGGTTCGTTGATGCTGAACCAACTTATGAGATAAGTAGACCGCAGAAATGTTGTCACATTAGACTATAGATGCCTTACGCATATGACAATGTAGCTACAGAAGAAGGTTTCGGAGCCAACAGATCTCAGCAACAACGTTCGCGACGCCTCTATATTCTACTTCGGCACTCGAACGTGATAGTTATCTCCCAAAAATACACAATATCCGGAAGTGAAACGACATGTGTCTGGACAGCCTACCCAATCGGCGTCTGTATATGATAGCAGCCTGGTTGGGGCAGAGCGATAGATGTGTAACCCATAGTCAAGAGTGCCCTTAACATACCGAATGATACGTTTAAGAGCAGTGTAGTGAGGCTCCCTGGGGGCGTGCATAAACAAACACACCTGCTGAACATCATATGC
Organism: Anisodus tanguticus; assembly: GCA_034509755.1. Taxonomy (NCBI): domain Eukaryota; kingdom Viridiplantae; phylum Streptophyta; class Magnoliopsida; order Solanales; family Solanaceae; genus Anisodus; species Anisodus tanguticus. Next base: position 30,840,022 of record CM067556.1, read on the forward strand.
AATATATGGCCTAGTGAACGTAAGGTACTGAAGAGCGCCAACAAGACTCCTATAGAGAGAGGGATCGAGCACCGGATCCCCATCAGCAACACTGAGTTTCAACTTGGAGTCGACTGGAGTGGGTATGATCTTGCAGTTCGCCATCTTAGCCCTGTAAACAATTACTTCAACATACTTACGCTGGCACAGGAACATAGCATCGGCAGATCGGGTCACAAATATTCCCAAAAAATAGCTCAATTTCCCCAAGTCAATCATAGCAAATTCGGATTTGAGCAGGGAAATAATCTCATTTTTCAACACATATGAAGAGGCAATCAGAACAATATCATCCTCATATAACAAAAGGTAGGCAGTGTCAGTACCTCGATGAAGAATAAATAGGGAATGGTCACTCTTGCTGCACACGAAGCCATTATGCATGATGTATGTGGCAAAACGCTCATACCAAGCCCTGGGGGCCTGTTTCAAACCATATAATGACTTACGGAGACGACAGATATATTGAGGAACCTCGGGATGCACAAAGTCAGGCGGTTGATGCATGTAAACCGTTTCTTTCAAGTCTCTATGTAAGAACGCGTTTTTCACATCAAGTTGCTGAATCAACCATTTCTTACCCATAGCTATGCTTAGAACAGTGCGGATGGATGCCGGTTTAACCACCGGACTGAATATCTCACCACAATCAATACCCCTCATGTTGCCCCGTGTCATTTGCCACAAGTCTGGCCTTATGGCGTTCAAGCTCACTACTATCTCTGAACTTATGACGAAAGAGCCACATACATCGAATCACATTCACCCCCTCTAGTCTCGGAACAAGATCCCAACTGCGCTGAGTAGTAAGCGCATTAAATTCCTCACGCATGGCCGCATTTCAATTCAGGTCAAGTTTGGCTAATTTCGAGTTTTTAGGTATGTGTGAGATAGTTTGAGTTGATAGGTTAAAATGGATTTTAGGTTTGAAAATCATATGCTGGGCACGGGTTTCCATGCGATGGGTCGGGACGGAATGGTGGGTTGGGTTTATGGTAGATTTGTCACTAGAAGTAGGGGTTGGGTGACGGGAGGGGAGGTCTCAGGAATGTAGGACGGGGGGCTGGGCAGTGATGGCACATGACTGCCCATGACGGGATGGTCCATTACAGGACTGTTCATCACGGGACTGAGAGGTTGGGGCGAGGACGGGACCGATTGTGTATGGGGCGGGGTGTCGAGGCAGTAGCATAATGGGACATGGGCAGGTAAGGGGCGATTTGAATGGCGTTTTGGAGGATTTGTGAGGTGTCTGAATCGTTAAGGATTGTATAGTCAGTGACTTGGAATTTATGGATGGAGGCAAATGGAAAGACATTATTTACAAATGTGACATGGTGAGAGACAATTAGTTTATAAGTGGACAGATCATAGCATAAGTACCCCTATAATTTGACGAGAAACCTAAGAAGACACACGGGGTGGTCCTAGGAGCTAATTTTTAAGGAGCCGTGGAGGCGAGATTAGGATAACATAGACACCCAAAAATCCGAATGTGGTCATATGATGGAATCCGACGAAATAAATTTTCGATTGGGTTTTAAAATCGATTAATATGAGTGGGTAATATATTAAGGAGGTAGGCGACCATGTAGAGTGCATAAACCCAAAAGGAGGGGGGATAGATGCATGAAATAGTATGGTGCGAATCATATTATTTATGGTGCGAAGGATTCGTTCGGCTTTACCATTTTGAGGTGATGTATGAGGGCACGAGAATTGAAACACCATCCCGTTTGTGGCACAAAATTTGTGAAAGGATGAATTGTTAAACTCACGACTGTTATCGCATTGGATGTTTTAATGGTCTTTTCAAATTGAGTTTTAACTAAGGTTGGCCAGTGGGCCGGGACGGCCCGACCCCGACCCCATCCCGAGCCCGCCCCGGTACCGCCCCGACCCCGCATTAAAAAAAATGGTAGCGGGACTCGAACTCGGGACGGGACAATGTCTCATCCCGCCAGGCCAGACAAACCCGACCCCGCCCCGAGCCCGTCCCAACCCCGACCCCGACCCCGCCTGAGAGCTCCCCCTTTGCAAATATAACCGTTGCACCAACGACCATTTTAGATTTTGGCCGTTGGGCAATGGCCATTTTAGGCCTCCCCCTCCCCCAACCCCCCCTACCCCTTAATATTTATTTTTAACCCATAAGTTATTATATTTACACTTTAACCCAATTTTCCAACTATAAATAACTCATTTTCTCTTCATCTTTCTCACAAATCTTCCTACAATCTCTCTAATCTCTCAATATATATCTCTACAAGTCTACATTGTTTACTAAATATTCAATTTTATTTATTCATTTGGGAATTGGGAGTGAAGTTGGCAACTAGCTTGAGGATCTTCCATCGAGCAAAGTTTCAATTTTCAACCTCTCGATTACACGTCGACGTTACGCCGGCGTTTGGTACATTCGTTCCTTCATTAAATTAATATTGTTTGTTTATTTTATTTAGCGCACTTAATTTTATTATCTTTAATTATTTATTATCATAATTAAAATGGAAGGATTAAGAGGTATGTTTAAGGGTAAGGGTAATGGTGCTTCTTCTAGTAGGGGCAACCAGGACAAGGGTACTTCTTCTAGTCATCTTATTCCTACACATGATGATTTTGTTGATACTCAACATTTTCCTACAATACCATTAGATTTAGACGAGGAGCTATTTATGGAACTCAAGAAGACTTTAGTTTAGACGATGATCTAGATAATACACCCACTAATGTTGATGACAACACACCCACTAGTGCACCTTCAACTGAAATACCTCATATTCCCCCTAGTATGAGACGAGGTCCAACAAAACGACCATTAAAATCAGATGCATGGACATTTTTTGATATGGACGTAGAGAATCAAGTAGCTATATGTAAAATTTGTAAAAATGTTTTAAAATTTAAAACTGGAAAAGGTCACGGTGGGACGGGGGTTTAATTAGACACGTAGTAAGTGCTCATCCAGCTAGGTATGCCCAATACCAGGCTTCAAAACCGGGTGCGCAAACGCCCGCTCCATCGGGACAAGGTTCACATACTGACACTGTCCCGGACCAAGTACAGGGTCAAATTAACCCTATGACGAGGGGAATTGTAGGCCCTAAATACAATAAACATAGAGATAGGGAAGCAATATCAAAATTAGTTGCTGTGGAGGGTTTACCTTTTTCATTTCCTTCATCTCCCGATTTTATTAATTACATTAGAGATATATATAATCCTGCTTTTAACGGTTTTCCTAGATCAACTGTTAAGAGAGATGTATTTAAATTCGTGCATGAATATCAACAATATTTACGTTATTCATTATATCATTTTAATGGCAAAGTATCTATCACGTCGATATAGGTCGTAGTACTAACGACCATGATTATTTAATCGTAACTTGTCATTGGATAGATTATAAATGGTCTATGCTAAAACGTATCTTAGCGTATAGATATATAGATGATAGGCACACTTTGGTACTTTTATTGCGATAATATTTATCAAGTGTGCCATTATTACAGAATAACCGATAAAATTATGACTATTACATTAGATAACGCTTCTTCTAACAATTACGCAATTACAATTTTAAAAAATAGTTTAACTCCATCTTTTCCAGATCATTTTCATATAAAATGCGCGTGCCATATATATAACTTAATTGTAAAGGATGGTCTATCACTTTTTGAAGACATTCTTAGTAAAATACAATTTGCTATAAACTTTATTTTTAAAAGTAATAAAGTACAACGAAGAAAAGAATATAAAATAACTTGTTACGATGTGGACTACCTTTTAGAAAAATTCCACAAGAAGTATCCACTAGGTGGAATTCTTTATACGAGCAACTACTTGTTGCTTATGACTATAGAAAACCTATAACTTTATTTTTTAACTCTCATAATCAAAATCCAAATTTGATATGATTGTAGATAGTGATTGGGTAAAAATTTCCGAACTTATTGTATTTTTAGAGAAATTTTTTCAAGCAACAAAAGAATTTTCCGGTATATATTATCCTACTATTTCAACTCTGTTGTTTTATATAACTCTAATATTTTTATTACTTAGTGAATATATGGAAAATCAGCTTATATGGCAGCTATTAAAAAAATGTTTATCAAAATAAAAAAATATTTTATTCCTATTCCCACTATTTATATTATTGGTTCTGTATTAAATCCGACTATTAAAATAGACGGTACTAAATCACTAATTGAAACTATTTACGATTGTATAGAAGTACTACCACCTCCAAGTCCCAAAAATCTAAATCACCCACCACCTATTGAACAAACTAAAGAAGAAGTGTTGTCTAGCGTAGAAGACCAATGCAAAAAAATATATAGGTTTTATCAACAAGAAAATGCTAGTAACTTACCGGCGTCCATACCATCTTCTTCATCTTCAACACAACCTCACAAAAGACATGTTGTTTCTGCGGCTAGTATTGAAAGCCTCAGAAATAGAATGTGCGGCCATACCTGTACTACTAACCAAATTAGCGAGTTTGATATTTTTGTTTTGCAGGGTTCTGTACCGTACCAAGAAGTTGTCAATGAAGATGGACATGAAGGCTTGCTGAAATACTGGAGGGGGAATGAGAAGACCTTTCCGACACTTTCATTGATAGCCCGAGATGTTTTGAACATTCAAGCGGCATCAACTGCGTCTGAAAGCGCTTTTTCTGCCGGCAGATATCAAATAGGAGACCACAGACACTCATTAGCCAGAGACATCTTGGAAATTGCAGTATTATTCAGAGATCGGATACGAGCGGAGCGGAGAAGGTGCGGTCAACCGGAGATCAACGAAGAAGAAGACGAAAACTACAACGAAATCTTATCCGAAGGTGGTGGAAGCGACGTGGATCAATTTTGACCAACAAATACCAATTCCAACCGAAGAACCACAGGAAATTATCAAGCAATTAGAATAGGTTTTTTTGAGAATGTAATTTTTTTAATTGCAATTTTATTATGTAATTTGCAACTTTTGGACAACACCACAAAGTTGCAATTTCGACAATTGTATTTGTATTACAAAAAAATCATATGTCTATTAAATAATATAAGAGGCACAAAAACAACATTGAGATGTTTTTATTACACTATCTTGTCTTGTTCATTGAGTTTTTTTATACATATGTTATTAAAAAAAAAAAAAGAAGGAAAACCCTCCGGAACCCGCCCCGACTCTGACCCCGACCCGCCCTGATTCCGACGGGATCGGGATGGGACTGGAGCAAGTCCCGCCAGACCCGACCCCGCCAGTCCCGACCCTGCCAGTCCCGACCCCGACCCCTTCGCCCGTCCCGCCCCGACCCCGACCCCGCCAGACCCGGCCCGCTAGACCTGAGCCCGGCCCACTGGCCACCTCTAGTTTTAACATAAGCTTAAAATTCAAGAAAAATGGAGGAAACCTGGGACTTATATTTTAACGGATAAACCCAATGAAAGTGAGAGAAATCATCCAAGAATATCAAATAATATTTATGACCCAAATTACTAGTAATAGGGGATGTTCATAAATCCGCATGAATAATATCGAAAGCAGAAAAGGTAACACTAAGAGAGGATTTAAAAGGAAGTCGAACATGCTTCCCTAAAGGACAAGAATGACAATTTTGGTCCAGTTTCCCATTATTACATTAAATGAAATTTCTATTTCTAAGAAAGCTAAAAATAGGTGCCCCTGGGTGTCCAATTCTATTGTGCCGGATTGATGGAGAGATTGCAGCTAGAGAGGTAGGTGGAGTGACACGAGCAACGGAAGTGGATGAGAAAGGATAGAGGTCTCCCACACTATTGCATCTCGTAAGAGGTATCCCCGTATGTAGGTCCTTCACAGAAAACCCAAAAGGGTCAAACTCAATAAATGAGAAATTGTCAATAGCAAACTTCCTAACATTTATTAAATTTTTAATGATGTTGGGAGCATAAATGATGTGTTTGAGGGAAAAATGAGAGTGGGGCTTAGGTGTATGAGTAGTGCCATAACCGTGAATTGGAATGTGATTGCCATTACCTACCAAAATATGTTGAGGATGTTGCAAATTAAATAATCGAGAAAGTTTACTAGAAGTGTGAGTGAGGTGGGATGATGCACCCATATCCATGTACCAAGCATCGTCGGGCTGTGCAATATTCATCGAGCTATAGGCGTGTGTCAATTCGGTTGGGGTGAGAGTGCATGTGGTGAGCTGCTGTTGCTGGGCCACTGCAAAGTGGGCCTGGTCAGTGGAGGCCGCTGGACGTGCGCCTGGACGAGGGCCTATCACAATGGGTTGTTGCCACTGGCCCAGTTGTTGGGCCTACTGGAACTGAAAGGGGGCTGTAAGGAGCAACCCAAGTTGCTGGATAAGAGGCCTGCAGTGGTGGGCCATTGGAATTGGGTTTGCCTCCGCGGCCCTTGCCTCTTCCACCGCGCCCACTGCCTCGGCCACGCCCTCTTCCACTGCCTCGACCACCGTGGTGTGGTTGATTTTCGGTGGGTGTCAGTGGTCCGATGGGTGTGGTGGCAGTCGACGGGACGGTGGCTGCTAACGCTTGTTGGCGATGTCCGTCTTGTTTTACGCGTCGAGTTTCCTCCAACAACAATTGTGATTGGGCCTTGTTGAAGCTAGGTAATGGGTCAGCATGTTGTATCATTGTGGCCAGCGTATCGTACTCACCTTTCGGTAACCCATTAATGAGTTGGAAGACCATCTTCGTCTCAGAAATAGGATTGCCAACATTCGACAATTGATCGGCCACAACTTTAAGTTGTTTACGGTAATTAGACATATTGGCAAAATTTTCAAGATGAGTGGTGTTGAATTGCTCCTCTAGATACACAACACGTGTATGTTTGTTGTCTTGAAAAATCTCCTCCAATCGTAACCACAACTTGCGAGCCGAGGCACCTGTCTTCATGATGGTATGAAGCAAATCCTTAGAGATGGTGCCATAAATCCATTGCTTGACGATTGTGTCTAGCCGGCGCCACGTCGAATTGTTGACGTCGGGCGGGGTTGTTTGTCGTCAATATGATCAAGCACGTTGTATGCACATGCATGAATGTGAAATAGTTCCACCCAAGAGGAATATTGTCCATCTTCTTGATCAAGAACTAAGAGAATAAAGTTCTTAATGTTGGTGACGGCAAAAGCCGGATGGAAGGAGTTAGGAGAGGAGGATGGGTGAGTGGTATTTTGTGTGACGACGGGGGTAGAGGAGGAACCCGCAGGAGATTCGGGAATAGCCATTGGTGCGTTGGTTTGGGAGGAAGAAAACGAATTCTAGGGTTTTTAGGGGGGGCGCCGCCAGCTAGAGGGAGGGGGGGGGGCGGCGAGATAAGAGAAATATTAGAAAGGGTGTTTAGAGTTTGACTCTTGATACCATGTAGTCTTAATCTCCTTGAGTGGAGTCCTCTCATTAATACAATATATATAGAGTGTACAATGGTAATTCTAATAGGAAGATGATTTCTACTTTATATAATTACATTAAAGTATTAATTACAGAATATACGTGGAATATATAGAATATATTCGCTATCAACATTGCTAGAGACTGGGGAGCGTGAGAATTCTTGAATTTGCGTGTGTCATTCTTGTATAGGGGCATGCTAATCTTCTTTGTATCTTTCCAATTTTATCGGATGCCCCCAGAGGACCGTGACTATTCTTGAAAATCAAGTGGTTAAAACATCTGGGATAGTAGGGGAAGGATTTCCTACTATTTTACCCCCAAGATCTGGAAAACATTCAAAATCAGGTAAGGAACCTACTTTGCCATCAGCATCCACTTGTATGGGATACTTGAGAAGATGTCCATTCAATTCAGTGAAATTATCAGCTGTGTATCTCTTCCAGTTATCTTCAGCAACCTCATTCACCCTCCTTACACATTCTAATGCTTCTGGTTCTTGGAAACAATCTTCTAACATTCCAAGGTGCTCTGCCCACAGAGACATTCTATATCCATAGACCTGGAGATCAAGACAATGTGAAAAAGAAATGATTCACTTGAACATCAGAGTTTTGCTCAACTTCTTCTCAAAACAGTGGATTTAGTAAATAAAACTTTTGAGTTCTAACAGTACAGTTAACATATCATAACAACTTGGGCTATTTGAACTAATAGTCATTTGGAGAAAAAAATAACACAAAATTAAAAGGATGAAAAATAGAAAATCCGCTGTAAATGACTTTATGATAAATGAAAAGTTCATTGCCCTGGTTTTAAAATGGAAGGCATAGTATCTTCTTTTGAATTTGCACGTAATTTTCCAGCTAAAACTAAATTCGTTGGTCCCTTCCCATGTCTATAATATGTCACTGAAAGACCAACTTTTCTCTCAAGCTTCAAATAATAAATTTAGAAAATAAAGAATTTTGCAAGGGAAAATTATCAAACATTCGAACCTGTCCCCGTGGATGCTGCTGCTTCTTTGCCCAGGAGTGATGTGGCTGATAGGCACCCATAGCTATCTCGGTGTCCTTTGACCCAGCTAAAGATCGTTGATTTATGTTGGCAGAACCCAGTACGACATATTCATCATCTACTATCATTCCTTTGGCATGCACATATATCATGAAACGCTGAAATTTAAACGAATCCGAGACCTGGTTGCATGGCAAAGATTTAAAAACATGCCTTAAAAGAAGTCTCATGACACACAATTTTCCAATATATGCTGCATTTTGCAGATGCTTGTTATATGAAATGGAGGTTGAAGATTCAAATCACCTGTTTTTTAGTTACCAGACAATTATGGAACTTGCTTTTACACTCTTTGAGCAAAAGTGGACTATGCGAAGGACAAATGGGAATGCTGGTATAGAAGAGGACCTAAGGCTCTAAAATAAAGGGAAATAATACCTGCATGCATTCCTTGGTGTATGTGGAGCGAAAGGAACAGAAGATATTTTGAAGACAAAATTGTAACTGTACTTAGCGTCAAATACAAATATAACAACTATGTCTCAACTCTCAATACAAGTTGAGGTCCGTTATATGATCCCCACTGACCATGTCACTCTATTCACTCCCAAACCAATATTTAGTGTCAAATACAAATGTATATTATTAACTTATTGGTTTAGGTTGTCAATGCATATGAAGCAAAGAGAGTTGCTTGGTTCTTTACATGAATAGCAAGTAATTGATTTTTTGCACCTAATGCATTCTACAGCTCTCGGCACCATTATAGAGTTGTTTTTGCATTAATTTTACTTTATATACTTATTTCTTAAAAAACATCTAGAAGCACCATGATAGTGAACTCCCAGTGACAGTAAACTTATCTCAAGAAAATAGGTCACTGCATACGGTTTAGGCTAAACGCTAATTCCTCCCATAGGGCCAACGTTTTCATTGGTAACAAGGACTTAAATCAAAGCATGTAGGGAAATCTCTTAGTGCAAAATGGTTGAAACATACCATTACCGCAAAAAAGGGGACAAAAAACAACACTCCCTAGGGTATGATAAATGGGTGTGTTGCTTTGTCCTAGGAATAGAATGGAGAAGCAAAAACTAAGGAGTGTGTAGAAGGTTCAGCACTTCTTTCACATGAGGTTGTTCAAAGAGCAAGGAAGTTCCGCATTCATTTTAAGGATTATGTGACAATTCCATTGACAACCTTGAAGATATTGAAACAATTCTACTATGAGGGTAGTGGCTGAGATGGATTGTACAAAGGACACATTCTGGTCTAAGAGCGGCGAAAATACAGAACGCATGGATAAACACTAAAGGAAGTGACATGAAAGGAAGATAGATAAAGAAATGTAAAACCTTTATGAAGAAGACATTTTATCTATGTATACTCCCTTATTCAGACATACTAAGGGCTAAATATATAACCTACTAGCTTAGATTAAAAAGTGCTAAGATTCCTACACTAGCAAGCCAACAAGCTATATCTATGAGTGAAGAGCACAATTTTTTCAATCTCACGAAGACCTTCCACTTCACCGTAAGTGCATGTAGTGTTTATATGCTCACTTAATATAAACTACGAATATTCACTAAGACATTACCTTATCAGCATCACTAGAAGATTGAGCATTCGCTTCACGATTGCCAAGACAGTAAAAATTTAAATAATCTAGTGGATGTGAGTCTAAAAGCTGCATTGACTTGAGCTCCCTTGCAATAACTTGATACATCATCTGCATTGTCTGGCTCTGTTGAAAGCACACAAAATCTCAATAAAGCAAATCTGATAGATTCTTGTGTCTGAAATCTGATCACATCTTTTTTAGATCATAACATACAACATTACATAGAAAACTAAGCACAAGCTTGAGACAACATAAAATATTTTAGTAAAGGGTAGCGTTCTTTATCAAAATTCTCCTCTCATTCATCTGCCAGGTTCCTCAAATACACAAGATTTTCCCATTGACATCCTTTCTCAAAGTCCTTTTTCCTTGGGTTGTGTCCCTACGTATTTCAAAATAAAATACAAGGGTGAGAATGTTAGAAAATGGACAGCTATTCCCATTCCCTTTTATGCTAATCCACATGATTACTGATGCAATTATGATACTCGGATACCCAAAGAGCTGGCATCTCTGTTATTCCGAAACGGCCTTTGATGTAAACTGCCCACCGTGTGCAGTGTATCACATAATTAATGTTAGATGAAATTACATTTATGAAATCCAATATACAGATAATGATGTTCCAGGAAACATATTACCTGCCAATACAGAATTTCTTGCATAGTAGTTGACTTGGGATCCCCCTCAGGCCACATTGGCAAAACAACGTATACACAAAACCGTTCCTTGGATCTAATTTTACTAGCAATTTTCAGTGCTAACTCCATTGGTACCAGATGATCAGCTCCTGATAAAAAATAACAATAAAGGAACATGAATTGAAGTCTTGTAGGAAAGAAGAACCAATGCTCTTAAGTCGAAGTAGATCAAGAAGTTTTGATCAGCTCAACTGATGACTGGACAATCCTATTCTAGTACGTGCTATATAAGATACTACTTTCAGGAAGAAATATAACACTATCAAGAGTTTCTGTAAACAAAACACTTGAAGAGACTAAACTGGAGATGAATTGAAAGTTTAAGAATTTTACCTTACATAATTTTGAAACTTTTATCTTATGTTTTTTCTAGGAATAGGAAGTATAAAACATTGAAACCTGTTAGAGTATAACAGCAACTTCCTGTTGCAATTATTAGAAAGGACACATCTTGTTGTGCACGGAAGCAATAAATACCAATAAATAACGGTATAGGATATATCAAAGCGGTACAGCAAAACACACAGAATTACGTGGTTCAACAATTTGCCTACTTCCACGGGAGGCAGAAGATATTATTAAACAGAGTAGGAAATATACAGAGTACATATATAGATTTCCCACTAATAATATCTCTCAGTTGTTTCCCAAAGTGTTTCCCCAATACTCACATATACTCTCTTATACAAAATGAGTATTTTCTCTCTTTCTCCCAACTTATAGCTCTCTCTTTTTATGATTTTGGGATGATATGATTATACATTTTCTCATCTATTTATAGATGAGGAAATGCCCCCTCTCCTCCATGTACAATGCATGAAGACAAGCACATAAGCCTTCAATGGTGGATGGCCTAACTCTTGGCTACCAACTTCAACAAAGATGGCTTCAACAAAAGGGGCTTGACATTTGAGTCAATATTCAACAATCTGCACCTTGGCGAAATGTTCGTAACACTGCCACCAAACGCGCCCTAGGCGCTCTAAGCTCGAGAGATTTTGATCAAGTTCAGACAGTGTTGAAACTTGATCCCAGTAACCACTTTTGTAAACATATCTGCAGGGTTATCTGCAGTCCCGACTTTCTGAAGAATAACATTCCCTTCATCGATGATTTCCCGAATAAAATGAAATCGAACATCGATGTGCTTTGTGCGACCGTGATGGACTTGGTTCTTTGCCAAACAAATGGCACTCTGTCTGTCGCATAAAATCTTCACGTTCTTCTGAACAATGCCTAAATCCTTGGTCAACCCGAGAAGCCAGATAGCTTATTTGAATGCTTCAGTTACAGCCATATACTCTGCCACTGTAGTAGACAAAGCTACAGTTGACTGCAATGTTGATCTCCAACATACTTGGTCCTCCTGCCATTGTGAACACATAACTAGTAGTACATTGACGCTTATCCAGATCTCCAGCGTAGTCAGAATCCACATATCCGACTAGGTGCTTACCATCAGTCTTGTCTCTCTCAAACTTCAAACCAATATCCACAGTTATGGTTGGCCATTGGCCCGGGTCGGCCCGGTACCGGCCCGTCCCACCCTGAACCCGAGTATTTTAAAAAAATAAAATTGCGGTATCGGGACTCGAACCGGGACGGGACAATGTCTCGTCCCGACCCGTCCCGGCCCGCCCTAGGCCCGCTAGTCCCGACCCGATCCCGCCCGAAACCCCCCTTTTGCAAAAATAACCGTTGCACCAACAACCATTTTACATTTTGGTTGTTGTGCAACGGCCATTTTTGGCCTCCCCTCCTCCCTCAACCCCCCTACCCCCTTAATATTTATTTTTAACCCATAAGTTATTATATTTACACTTTAACCCAATTTTCCAACTATAAATACCTCATTTTCTCTTCATCTTTCTCACAAATCTTCCTACAATCTCTCTAATATCTCAATCTATCTCTCTACAAGTCTACATTGTCTACTAAATATTCAATTTTATTTATTCATTTGGGAATTGGGAGTGAAGTTGGCAACTAGCTTGAGGATCTTCCATCGAGCAAAGTTTCAATTTTCAACCTCTCGATTACACGTCGACGTTACGTCGGCGTTTGGTACATTCGTTCCTTCATTAAATTATTATTGTCTGTTTATTTTATTTAGCGCACTTAATTTCATTTACTTTAATTATTTATTAGTATAATTATAAATTTATAATGGAAAGATTTAAACGTATGCTTACGGGTAGGGGTCATGCTTCTTCTAGTAGGGACAACAAGGGCAAGGGTCTTATTTCTAGACAGAATCCTATTTCTACACAGGATGATTTTGTTGATACTGAACATTTTCCTACAATACCATTAGATTTAGACGAGGAGCTATTTTCTGGAACTCGAGAAGACTTTAATTTAGACGATGATCTAGATGATACACCCACTAATGTTGATGACAACACACCCACTAGTGCACCTTCAACTGAAATGCCTCCTATTCCCCCTAGTATTAGACGAGGTCCAGCAAAACGACCATTAAAATAAGATGCATGGATATTTTTTGATAGGGAGTAGAGAATCAAGTAGCTAGATGTAAAATTTGTAAAGATGTTTTAAAATTTAAAACTGGAAAAGGTCACGGTGGGATGGGGGGTTTAATGAGACACGTAGTAAGGGCTCATCCAGCTAGGTATGCCCAATACGAGGCTTCAAAACCGGTGCGCAAACGCCCGCTCCATCGGGACAAGGTTCACATACTGATATTGTCCCGGACCAAGTACAGGGTCAAATTAACCCTATGACGGGGGGAATTGTAGGCCCTAAATACAATAAACATAGAGATAGAGAAGCAATAGAAAAATTAGTTGCTGTGGAGGGTTTGCCTTTTTCATTTCCTTCATCTCCCGGTTTTATTCATTACATTAGAGATTTGTATAATCCTGCTTTTAACGGTTTTCCTAGATCAACTGTTAAGAGAGATGTATTTAAATTTGCACATGAATATCAACAGTATTTACGTTATTCATTATATCATTTTAATGGCAAAGTGGCTATCACTTCTGATATAGGCCGTAGTACTAACGGCCATGATTATTTAACGGTAACTTGTCATTGGATAGATTATAAATAGTCTATGCAAAAACGTATCTTAGCGTATAAATATATAGATGATAGGCACACTGGTACTTTTTTTGCACAAAATATTTATAAGTGTGCGATTATTACGGAATAATTGATAAAATTATGACTATTACATTAGATAACACTTCTTCTAACAATTACGCTATTACAATTTTAAAAAATAGTTTAACTCCATATTTTCCAGATCATTTTCATATAAAATGCGAGTGCCATATATATAACTTAATTGTAAATGATGGTCTATCACTTTTTGAAGACATTCTTAGTAAAATATAATTTGCTATAAATTTTATTTTTAAAAATAATAGAATACAACGAAGAAAAGAATATAAAAAAACTTGTCACGATTGTCAACTACCTTATAGAAAAATTTCAGAAGAAGTACTCACTAGGTGGAATTCTTTATACGAGCAACTACTTGTAGCTTATGACTATAGAAAACCTATAACTTTATTTTTTAACTCTCATAATCAAAATCCAGCTGATATGGTTGTAGATAGCGATTGGGTAAAAAATTCCGAACTTATTGTATTTTTAGGGAAATTTTTTCAAGCAACAAAAGAATTTTCCGGTATATATTATCCTACTATTTCAACAATGTTGTTTTATATAGCTCTAATATTTTTATTACTTAGTGAATATATGAAAAAATCAGCTTATATGAAAGCTATTAAAAAAATGTTTATCAAAATAAAAAAATATTTTATTCCTATTCCCACTATTTATATTATTGGTGTTGTATTAAATCCGACTATTAAAATAGACGGTACTAAATCACTTATTGAAACTATTTACGATTGTATAGAAGTACTACCACCTCCAAGTCCCAAAAATCCAAATCACCCACCACATATTGAACAAACTAAAGAAGAAGTGTTGTCTAGCGTAGAAGACCAATGCAAAAAAATATATAGGTTTTACCAACAAGAAAGTTCTAGTAACCTACCGGCTTCCATACCATCTTCTTCTTCTTCAACACAACCTCACAAAAAACATGTTGTTTCTGCGGCTAGTATTGAAAGCCTCAGAAATAGAATGTGCGGCCGTACCGCTACTAACCAAATTAGCGAGTTTGATATTTTTGTTTTGCAGGGTTCTGTACCGTACCAAGCAGTTCTCAATGAAGAAGGACGTGAAGACTTGCTGAAATACTGGAGGAGGAATGAGAAGACCTTTCCGACACTTTCAATGATGGCCCGAGATGTTTTGAACATTCAAGCGTCATCAATTGCGTCTGAAAGCATTTTTTCTGCCGGCAGATATCAAATAGGAGAGCACGTGACACTCATTAGCCGAGACGACTTGGAGATTGTAGTATTATTCGAGATTGGATACGAGCGGAGCGGAGAAGGTGCGGTCAATCGGAGATCAACGAAGAAGAAGGCGAAAACTACAACGAAATCTTATCCGAAGGTGGTGGAATCGACGTGGAGCAATTTGACCAACAAATATCAATTCCAACCGAAGAACCACCGGAAATTATCAAGAAACTAAAACAGGTTTTTTCCAGAATATAATTTTTTTAATTGCAATTTTACTATGTAATTTGCGACTTTTGAACAACACCACAAAGTTGCAATTTTGACAATTGTATTTGTATTACAAAAAAATCATGTCTATTAAATAATATAAGAGGCACAAAAATAGTCTTGGTATGTTTTTATTACACTATCTTGTTTAATTATTGAGTTTTTATATATATATATATGTTATTTTTTAAATTAAGTGCAAAAAAAAAAAAAAACCGCCTGGGATCCCGATCCCGATCCGACCTGACCCAATCCCGACCCGATTCCGACGGGATCGGGATCGGGGCGGGACTTCGGCAAATCCCGCCTATCCCGATCCCGCCTGACCCTCCCCGCCCCACCACGATCCCGCCCTTTTCCCGTCCCGCGCCGACCCGATCCCGCCGGTCCCGAACCCGGCCCACTGGCCACCCCTATCCACAGTACCATGGATGTGCCGTAGAATCCACATCACTGCTTGCCAGTGTTCTTTACCAGGGTTGTGCATGTAGCGACTCACCATACTAACAACATGTGAAATATCAAGTTTGATGCATACCATTGCATACATCAGGGCACCAACGGCATTTGCATATGGAACACGCTCTATTTGCTTCTTCTCATCGGCGGTGCTGGGTGACATCATTGCACTTAACTGAAAATGAGGAGCAAGCGGTGTACTTACTGGTTTGGTCTTTTCATTGATGTCAAACCTTTGAAGTATGTTTTTCAGATTCTGAGTCTGTGTCAGACATACTGTGCTTGCAACTCTATCTCTTGTGATCTCCATCCCAAGAATCTTCTTAGCTTCTCCAAGATCTTTCATTTCAAAATTTGAACTTAGCAGAGCCTTCAATATGTTGATCTCCACCTTGCTCTTAGATGCAATCATCATATCATCAACATATAAGAGCAAATAAATGAAAATACCATTTTGGAGTTTCCTGAAATACACACAGTGGTCAAACTGGCTGCGGGTATACTTCTGTTCTCTGATGAAACTATCAAAACGCTTGTACCATTATCGCGGTGATTGCTTCAAACCATATAGTGACTTGCTCAGCTTGCAAGCCTAATTCTCACGTCCTGGAACTTTGAATCCATCGGTTGAGACATGTAGATCTCTTCGTTCAAAGTGCCATGGAGAAATGCAGTTTTGACGTCGAGTTGAGCTAACTCGAGATCAAACTGTGCTACCAAAGCCAATAGTATCCGAATAGATGAATGCTTAACAACAGGTGAGAATACCTCATTGTAATCTATTCCTTCTTTCTGAGCATAGCCTTTTGCTACCAGTCTGGCTTTGTATCGGATGTTGTCTTTAGCAGGTACACCTTCTTTCTTGGCATAGACCCATTTGCAGTCAATAGCTTTCTTTCCTTTAGGAATTTGAACCAAATCCCAAGTCTGATTCTGGTGTAGAGACTTCATCTCTTCATCCATCGCCATCTTCCACTTCACCTTGTCAACACTCTACACGACTTCTATGTAAGTGCATGAGACATCATCATCATCAATTACTGGAAGTGTGAATGCTACCATGTCTGTGTATTTGGTAGGCTTTCTAATCTCCCTTCTCGGTCGAGTAGAGGCAATAGATTTTGATTGCTGATTGATCGGTGGTGATGCTGAGGGAACCTTCACCTCAACTGAGATCTCTTATTGATCTTCACTTTCACCATGATCTGTCATCGGAATAGGTTTTTTTGGTGTCTCAAGCTCTACCTTAGAAAGAGCATTCAGATTCTCATTCTCATTCTCTTTCTCTGAAGTTGTTTGTCTCAGCATAATAGACTCGTCAAATGTGACGTCTCAGCTCAAGACAATCTTCTTGGATTCACCACACCAAAGTCTGAATCCTTTAACTCCTTCACTAAAGCCTAAGAAGACAACTTTCTTTGCTCTAGGATCTAGTTTGGATTCTCTGTCATGAAAATATGCAGGACATCCAAATATTCGTAAGGAATCATAATCAGAAACATGTTGTCCATACCATACCTCTTTAGGAATCTTCCCATCTAGTGCAGTCGCAGGAAGTTTGTTGACTATATGGGTTGCATATGACAAGGCCTCAACCCAAAATGCCTTGCTCAGTTTGGATTGAGATAACATACAACAAACTTTCTCAACCAAAGTACGATTCATCCGTTCGGCCACTCCATTTTGCTGCGGCGTACGGGGAACTGAAAAATGCATAATTATCCCTTCATCTCGGAAAACTTGTATGAAAGGATCTGATTTGTATTCACCACCATTGTCAGATCTGAGTCTCCTGATTTTCCTGCTTGTCTGAGTCTCGATCATTTTCTTCCATTTAAGAAAGATATCCAAAACTTCATCTTTGTGATGCATGGTGTATACCCAAACATATCTAGAGAAATCATCAATGAATTATACAAACCACCGTTTACCTCCTAGTGAAGCATTTTGGGAAGGTCCCCAGACATCTGTGTGGATGTAATCCAAAGTTCCTTTAGTGCGATGAACAACAGTACCGAACTTGACCCTTGTTTGCTTTCCCAGTACTTAGTGTTCACAGAAATCATACTTTCCAGTCTTGGCACCTTTTAGTAGACCTTGCTTCACTAAGCCTTGCAAAGCCTTCTCTCCGGCATGCCCTAAGCGCATGTGCCAAAGGCGTGAAGAATCAATTGTCTTCTCTTCAGAACTGCTAGAGACATCCGCTCTTCCTGTAACGGTACTCCCATCTAGGAAGTATAGATTTTTTATTCGCCTTTCTGGTACCTTTCATCGCTACAAATGAACCTCGTACAACTTTCAAGACTCCATTTTCCAATGTTACCTTGTAACCATTAGAATCTAGAACACCTAAAGAAATAAGGTTTTTCTTTAGATCAGGAATGTACCTCACATTCTTAAGTCATCTGATTGTACCATCGTGTATCTTCAATCGTACTGTTCCAATCCCTTTTGTCTGACAGGCATTGTCGTTGCCCATAAGCACAACTCTACCATCGAGTTCTTCAAAACTCGAGAACCAATGTTTGTTCGGACACATATGATAGGAACATCCGGAATCAAGGATCCATTTGTCTGAATACGTGTCTGATGATGAAACTGTGAAGGCTAATTCTTCTTCATCAACCTTCTGTGCAACATTTGCAGTTGAGTTGTCCTTGTTGGGACAATCTTTCTTCCAATGCCCTTTCTGGTGACAATAGGCACACTCGTCCTTCGCAAGATGTCTTCTTGATGACTCTTCTCTGGACTTGGATCTGGATCGACCCCTATTATTCGATCCACCGGATTTGTTGTTCTACCTGCCTCTAACTGCAGTCAGTGCTTCTGGTGTTGAGTCTCTGTGATCATGCTGATCCATCTTCCAGTACTCATTATTTACCAAAGCATTAGAAACGTCAATAAACTTAACCTCATCTTTACCATATAACAGAGTTAAGGTTAAATTTTCATAACTTTCAGGTAAAGAATTCAGCAACAATAACGCTTTATCTTCATCAATAATTTCGACATCTAAATTTTGGAGATCAACCAAAATTTTATTGAAATTATCTAAATGCTCAATCATAGGGGTACCTTTCTTGAACTGGAAACGAAAAAGTTTCTTCTTCATGTAGAGTCGGTTCTCTACACTTTTTTGTCATGTACTTGTCCTCTAGCTTCTTCCAGAGTACTGCGGCCACATTTTCTTTCATGACAAAATACTTCTGGTCTTTTCCCAAACATAATCGGATGGTGCCACAAGCTTGACGGTTGACATAATTCCAATCTTTATTGGAATAATCTTCTGGCCTGGTTTCCAAGGCAATATCAGATCCTTCTCGGAAAAGAAGATCTAACACTTCACATTGCCACATGCCAAAGTTAGTGGTGCCGTCGAATTTCTCCACCTCAAACTTTGCATTGGATAACATAGTTCTTCTTCCAGAACCACTTGGTTCGCCAGAACTTCTCAGGTCACGATGTTCTCATTTAAAACTTTCGATATCAACTTGTGCACCTTTCTCGGTCTCTCTGTCGTCAACCATAAGTGCAAACAGATAGTAGACTAGATGATTCCCAGGAAAGACTGTAAAAAATATCGCGGTCCTATCAACACAGGTTAGATCCGGACAGTCTCCTAGACAGAACCACCTCTCTAAGCAAGTTCCCAGGAAAGACGGGAGGGTCACAGACGGACCACTTAAATTCCAACCTCCTTAGACAGAACTTTGAACTTATAACTTGAGACAATGTTTTTTTTTCTTCAAATTTTTATACCTTATTTGAAAAAACGGAGTCCGCGGTTGAATCCGGAACGGTCCAATTTGTTAGGAATCGGTCCGACTCGGTTGAAAACGGGTGAAAAATGGACCAACTCGGTCCAAAAAACACTGTTGGCTGAGTTGACTTGCTGGTCAACGGCTAAATGGCTCGGGCATGTTACTGGCAGCAGCACTCCGGCGGCTCCTGGCAGTACGTCTGACCTCTGATTGAGCTGATTCTTGCGGCGTTGAATTCGTCTCGTCGAGAGCTTCGATTTGATATATAATACGGCTATATTTGGCTCTGATACCAATTTGTTGTGTGCGGAAGCGATAAATACCAATAGATAACGGTATAGGATATATCAAAGTGGTACAACAGAACACACAGAATTACGTGGTTCGGCAATTTGCCTACTTCCACGGGAGGCAGTAGATATTATTAAACATAGTAGACAATATACAGAGTACATATATAGATTTTCCATTAATAATATCTCTCAGGTGTTCCCCAAAGTGTTTCCCATACTCACATATACTCTCTTATACAAAATGAGTATTTTCTCTCTTTCTCCCAACTTATAGCTCTCTCTTTTTTTGATTTTGGGATGATATGATTATACATTTTCTCATCTATTTATAAATGAGGAAATGCCTCCTCTCCTCCATGTACAATGCATGAAGACATGCACATAAGTCTTCAATGGTGGATGGCCTAACTCTTGGCTACCAACTTCAACAAAAGGGGCTTGACATTTGAGTCAATATTCAACACATCTTATGTATGATGGCCATGTAAAATATGATAGTTAAAGTAACATCTAACTTTACCATCTGGATTTACCTATTAGTCAAATGCATTAAAGTTGCAAATGTAAATTGGATCAACAATTTCACTTGCGAATATAAAATCCAAGCCACATTTCTAAGTTGAGAATCATATCTTTTTTTTTTTTGGGGGGGGGGGGGGGGGGGTACATAGTGTCATGTATTCTACATTTATATTCGATAATACAACAACAGAATATAAATTTACCTGCATCTTTGTATGATGGCCAAGCATATGATGACCCAAGAAAATACTGATTTTCAATATAAATGAAATGCTGAGCAGATCTTATTGCTTGGATGTATGCTGCTTCAATGCTTTTGTCTACTACCAGATATTTTGAGCTGATAAGGTTCTGCGAAGACATAATCCACAGAAATTGTGAATAGTGATTGGCAATTAGATAATTTTTCTGCTAAATGCTCCATATACAGTATACCTACTTTTGCAGAACTATGAAAAGATTATGATAAAAATCTATGGTTTCTGTACCTGTTCCTCAGCAACAGCAATACTCCTAGGAAAACCTTGCACTGAACCTGAATCAATGGAACGAAAGATCTGCAATATGAGAAATGATGATGAGCGTTAAAAGCAATTCAGCGAATTCTGTAAAACGATTTGCATGACAAAGAAACATCTACCTGCACATGCCAATTTTCAGGGTGATCTTCCCTAGATACATATAGTTCGGGATCGTCCTCTGGAATCTCAGTCCTTCCTTTGGAAACGGCAAAAGCAGGGCTGAGTATCCATGAGATACGCTCAATCTTTAGCATTGCGTCATCATGCCAACGGGACATCGTTTTCTTAAGAAAAGAGAATTCCCTCCACTTTGTTGCTCTCCTCCACCGCTGAGCAAAGTTTATAAGCACATCATATGCAGCAGGTCCATCAATTCTACAGTGCAAATCATGCCATGGCTCCCTCGGGGCCTTTGTCCCTGCCTAGTATATGTGGTACAAATAAATCAAATTATAAAAACATAATCAACTAGAAAGCCATGATCACATGAAATAGAACGAAAATGTCATGGTAGAAAAGACATCGAAAATCACATAAACATGTGGCTGGCAATAATCATAGATAACCTTATTCATGACTGACAATCAAATGTTCAATGTTTAATATACTAAATCATAGTCCTAGGACATGCCTGACAATGTAAAAGAATATTACTCAACACGTTAAACTTTCATAAAGTGCTTGAGAAATTTAAGTCAAATAACATTGAATTATGTCAATGAATTACTGAATGTCGAGTAATACACTAGAAAAAATCTTGTTTCATTGTTTATGAATTAAACTTATTTATTTTTCTTATATTTTTTATTTATTGTAGTCCAAAACCTATTCTTATCTCATTGTTTATAAATAAAACTAATTCCATGTTTGTATTAGTGTTTTTGTCTAAATTAAGGCAGATGACAAATACTATACCAAAACAAGTCTACTAAGTACAACTTCCAAACTAAGTTACATCAACATCGAAGCAAATATATCATAACGGCATTAAAATAACAAGATAGGAATATACAAACTTTACCTAAATATTCAAATTCCAGAGACATGAGTGTCAGTTCAGATTTAAAGCTTTTGTATCTTTTTTCTTTCCTTTTAATCACATAGCCACCTAGTTTCTATTAGAATTAGTATCTTTTTTCTTTCTCTTCATCACAATGTGACCACTTTCCCATGACACATAGCATGAAAAATGAGACTGACAGCTAAATAATTTGGACAACAGTAGCTTCTAGGTAAGATCTTTATTTTGGCTCCAACTAGTTCAGACACTTCAAATAGTAAGCAGATATAAAGACATTATTGTTGTGGTATTTCAGAATAAAGTTAAATTAGAGATTTATTTTTAGAGCGACTGTGTTTCCGACATAGAGAACCACTGATCAAACCAGAATGTATGCATCTATATACATATTTAGAAATTATATCTAAAATCTTCATAAAAAGGAATGATAAGTCATTAATAAGATGCGTTATTAATGGCTTCCTTTTGTTAGAATGCGCTACCATGACGTATTCGATTTTGTTATTAGCATGTTCATACTGCTTTAATTTCTTGTCTGAGTCTGACCGTTTCTCTTTCTTTGCTTTGCTTGCTTTGCTTGTGATTATGCTTTGTCTTGAGCCGAGGGTCTCCCGGAAACAGTCGCTCTACCTACCAAGGTAGAGGTAAGGTCTGCGTACACTCTACCCTTCCCAGACCCCACGTTGTGGGATTTCACTGGGTATGTTGTTGTTGTTTTATAAGTCATTAATAAGATGCCCTAAGGCATAGTTGCTTCAGGCCTTCAAGCATAAAAATAGCACCTAATGCTTTACTAGAACTTTTCCAAGCTACATTACCCCACTTGGCATTTGAAATAAAAAATAGACCCTTTTAGATTGCTAATCCCATACGGAAACAGAGTTAAAGCTAGTGAAATTCACAAGACAGGAACCACTTCATGCATCATCTCCAGCAAGGAAGGGAACTCTGGGTCAATTGGTTAGCAGGATTAGAAAAATGACCCCAGTATAAAGTTCAGTATTATTTTATCCCGTTTGGTTAGAGTTGTTCCTGGTATAAGCAATACCAGAATTATTCTATACCAAAACTAGTAGTATTATTTTATACCGGATTTAACCTGGCATTCTTATACCGGGATTACCAATGCTTGGATAGAACAGAAAGACAAAAATACTTGAAAAAAAAGGGTAAACTTGTAAAGAAAACGTTATCCAGCTTTAAACCAAATACATGTTTTTCGTCATACACCACATAACCCATGTTCAACGCAATGAACCAAACATTCGGCCAAAAGAGGTATAGGCACCGGATTATTAATCCCAGTATTACAACCCTTGCATTATAATTCCGGCATAACTTTTTTATGAACCAAACTACTCCTAAACTTGGGGAACATAAGCACACTTGATTTAAGCAACATGGAGAGCTCAGAAAAAACCTGAACAATTCTTTTACAGAAATTATAGAAGTTGAGGACATGCTTTACAGCCCAAACTAATCAAACAGGCTTCAAAACTTGAATACTTTGAACTACAGGTTGCCCTTTGCTTGTTGACATTTTTAATCACATGGGAATAACAACTAGTACTAAAATATCCACAAGCATTAACAGATGGGTTAAATTGAACTTCATCTGCTGGAAACAGACTTTTTGGATATATTTAATAAAATCGGATCCACGGATCGGATCTGGACCGGATACGGATCTCAAATACAAGATCCATATCCAGATCCGATCCGTCAGAAACGGATCCGGATCCGTCGGGTCCAAAATTTGAAGATCCATATCCTATAAAACGGATCTGGATCCACCGGATCCGGACCGGGTCCAAGATCCATTGCCATCTCTAAGCTTAACAGAGTGTTAGACAACACAACACGTGAAAAACGTAATTACTTTATTATTGTAAAAGTAATTACACCAAGAATTGAACACTATAACTTGACCACAATATACACCAAGTTCTTACTCTTTTATTTTTATCAACACTTGACACTCACACTTAAGCTTACTTAAGTATTTACACACACTTTAGACTCACTTTGACACTTTTTGGATGCACACTTGGGACTTACTTCTTTAAGGACCCAAGGTCATCAATGTTGGTTCATCAACCAACTTTACATTGCTAGAAGATTCTAGCTATAACATCATAATGGCTTGGCCCAACATGGTAAACAACTAAGGACATTGACTCTAGAATTTTCTAGCAATTATTTTCCTATGTATTTCTTGAATCTTTACCACATTTCTAGATAATTATATAACTTAATCTAGAATGTTCTACTAATGAGAGAGGCGGTGGTGATTTTAACACAGAGAACCCTCAAAATCATTTTTTTCACATAACTTGGTCTCCACTAGTTATCATAATCAATCTGAATTCGGGATAACAGTTTGCAATACAAACTATTGGATATGTCTTAGCAAAATGCTTCCTGCAAGAAATTGTCGATATAAGGCAAGAGAGAATTTCTTATTTGCTGAGAACAAGACTATTGGTCATATGCATTTGTGAGGCTGACTCTACCTACTAACTTCATAATTCTTGAAGTTACTTGTTTTGACAAGGTCTTTCTCGTAACTATCAATAATAAATGTAGGAACCAAACCAAATTAAATATTACAGGCATCTGAATTATCAAAGAAATATTTGGAACAACAAACTACTTACCGGAAAATTAGGCTGATGAAAATCATCTTTAAATACAGTGTCAAGATCACAGAATAAGCGATGTTCAGGTGTATCATAGCGACCATCACAGAGATCAAGACCTCCTAAGAAGGCTGTAATTTTTCTATTATTACCAGGAGCCTGTGTATCTACAAGAATGCACTTCTGGTGATGCGTGAACATGGTTCCAACAACCTGGAAGAAACAATTAAATATGCAAAATATTAACAATGGGGAGATAAAACCAAAGAGTAAGGAAGTGGTTTTGTGTCAAAGCAACAATAGATTTTAACAGGGAATATTCATGCTATCATTACATATGCGCAATAACAAAATTTAGCTTCACTTAGCCCAGCAAAGCCTATTATGTTTTATAAGAAATATGTTTCTCCAATCTACTAATTCAGGACAATATTCACCATCGACAACAAAAAAGATTGCATCATTGCAATCTTTTCTTGCTGAACCTTTTGACCTCTTCTTTCATTTCTCCAGCAAATTTATGCGAACACTTTCTATTTTATGGAATTGGATCTTGACAGGAACTACTGAAAGGAGGTTGCAGGGACAGTAACTTCATAGTCACGTATAGAAGTCAAAACTCAAAGTTCTTAGACTATCTTAGACCTGGCAAACTGGTGGATTGCTAAGCTTGCTGCTACTTTAAACCAGATAAACTGCTAGGATAAGTAAGTTACCTGTTGCTTCATAATGCTG
This sequence comes from Anisodus tanguticus, assembly GCA_034509755.1. Classification (NCBI taxonomy): domain Eukaryota; kingdom Viridiplantae; phylum Streptophyta; class Magnoliopsida; order Solanales; family Solanaceae; genus Anisodus; species Anisodus tanguticus. The sequence continues at coordinate 30,865,367 of CM067556.1, forward strand.
AGCTTACTGCTAGCATAACGTGGTGACAGAACACAAATCACAGATGAATGCTTAAAGAACTTTTTGGTCTCCTCATCGTGAGTCCCCATTAATCCTTCCTGCAACAAATGCCATCTCAAATTATTGTAAGGGATGCTATACAACAAGAACTACAACTGATGGCATGCATCATTTTGGAAAGCAAAGAAAAAAGCAATTGGTTTTTAGACGATACAGATTATAATGTACATTGAGCTCAGTTTGGTCAAATAATAGACATAATCCAGCTCATATGTAGATTGCATAGAAAGATTTCCATTCACAATCATGGGAATAACTATGTCTGAATACAAGGTTCGGCAGAACCAGTAACTTTGACTCAAAGTCTGTATTTGTGTTAAAAATTTCATTTAATATAAAATAACAGCAACTAGCTAAAGTTAATGCTGCTGGCTAGATTATACTAGCCATGAAAGACTAAATAAGAAAAGATAATCACGTGCAACTATTATCTAAACATCTTCTTTAATAAAGAAGAATAAAGTAAGCATTGAAGCCACAATATAATACTATACTTTAACAAAGATATCAGAAAGTAGTTCAACAGTACATACCGTGTTAATAAAGAACTTATCATGCGAAGTTTTATCATCCCAAATTAACAACAAAACTCTCACACCTTCTTGAGACTTATATTTAAGCAATTCACCAAGTGTCAAATCACCACCACGTGGCAATGGTCTTGTAGGTTCTCTAATTAACTTAATCTTATGAAAAACAGACCAACCCACAATATAAATCAAATGATGTGCCTCTGATATGGCATAGCATATATCTTCCCAACATTTATTATGTTCAAAATCTTTACCATTTTCCAATTTAATTTCTGGGAACTTCACATCATTACTCACATGTGCATCTTGATATAGTTTAACTCTACTCCCTTTTCTTACTGGAAAATACGAATTAATTACACCTAGATGACGTGGATCACAAGCAATCCCACGTGTGTATAATGGGTTTTTATCGTAAGGGTAAAATTTCAATTTGACCCGAAGTGCTGTATCGGGTTTTTCGGGTTTCCCGGATGACCCGATAATGGGAAACCAACCGGAAATATCTTCACCGGCGGCGATAGTTTCCGCCGGAATTTTAACTTTACCCATAATTTCCGCCCCGAATAGGTCATCATCTTTGACCCGGAACTCTAAATAGGACATCGGATGAGCTAATGGGATCCGAAAATGTTCATCCCAAAATGGGTATTGGGAATTGGGTATGACCCGCGTACGTGCTAGTGCAGTTTGTGGAGCTGAAACGGTGACGTATGGATCACTCGTGATGATTTTCCGGTGATGAGGATTGCTCCGGTGATCATCTCCACCGTCGACGGTGGTGGGATTGCCGCAGATGCCACCGAAAGTGAAGCAACGACGAAGATGGCCGGAAGTTATGTCGAGGTTAGGTAAATGACGGGCTTCAATAATATGGAGGTTTAAATCTCCATGTAATATAATTTTTTTTGGTTCAGACATTATTAATGTATTTTTTTTTTGGCTATATGTAATGGAATTTGCTATTTATAGCAGAAGATGGTGTTATTATTAGTAGGAGTGGAATTAAGAAGAAAGGGATATTCGTAGTGTGGCGTATGGGATAATGGGCATGTTAGGGTGACAGTGACTGTTTGCTGAGATCTTACGACTCTGAGCTGGTCGTGCATGGCAGCAATTGAGATTGATTTTACGGAAAACAACTCTACTTTGTTTTATTATTGAAATTTGTCTTCAGTTATACGTTTTGGTTATATTAACTCTTCACCGACCGTTAGGCAAAGTTATAAATTTGCACGGACCTGACGCGTGGCGCACTCTCAATAACAAAACAATCACAACATAATCTTAAGCAGTAGGATTGGGAGAGGGTAGAGTACATAAACATTACTTGATAAATAGAGCGGCTGTTTCGAAACACTCTCGACTCAAGACCATAATCGCAAGTCAATCAAAATAAAGCAATGGCGCACTCTCAATAATAATAAAAAATTATTTTGACTCTCCAACCTTAGTTGTCTTCTCCGGCAATTCCCCTCCTTCACCCATCATAGAAGAACCAACTTCATTTCTCATTTTGATTTTCAAAGAAAACTTGGAAAAGCCCACTTGCTGATACTTGTCTAAAGACTCCGATATCCCCATATAAAAGGAGGAGGCACAAGAGTAGTGATGGTCGCCGGAGAGCGCTTCCGGTGGTTCTCTATTAGATGTATTTTGTGAGAGATTCAATGGGGAGGTCTTTGATAAATAAACATAGATGAAGCAAGAAAAATCTAAAAGAAAAAAACGAAGATCATCGGCGATGTAGGAAAAGCATTTTGGTGATAGTACTGTGTCTGTGTCTGTGTCTGTGTCCTGTGTCCTGTGTCCTGTGTCCTGAAGATGGTGTTTTTCTATTTTTGAGTCATGGGTTAAAGTTGGGGTCCGATGGGTTTTTTAAGGGGTGGGTTGGATATTTAATTGAAAGTGTGTCACTTGTTAGGTCCGTCAAATGAGGGAGAAATTTAAAACTTTCCCTAAACGGTGAGGGCTAATATAACCAAAAACATATAACGGAGGATAAGTTTTAATAATAAAATAAAGTAGAGGGGTATATTCGACTCTTTTTCATTTAATTTAACGATCGAAGAATGAGGAGGCCTTTAATTTATTTAGGGTCAAAATTTAAAAAACATATTTGAACTATCACTTTTTTGAGAATTTTCTACTTGAACTATTAAATGTTCGAGTTTTTTTTTACCTAAACTAGAACCGTTTATTTATCGAAACATACATTAACTTTTAGGAGTAGTTATTCACATTTTCTACCTCATATATAAGAATCATCATAATTATAAATTGGACTATTATTGGTATTAATATTGTTATTCTGTCAATGTAAGGTGAGTGTCATTTACCCTTTATTTTGCTTATTTTTTATTTCTTGAATCGAGAGATTCATGAATTTGGATTATAATGCATATAGATACAAATTGTTCAATGAGAGCAAGAACTTTTAGGAACAATCCTTTTTGAAGAAAAAGGAGTAATTTTCAACTAGTGTTTTGACCGATTACGTATTAATTAATATTAATCAATATTAATATGAAGTTATCGAAAAGTATTGGGCTAGAAATTAAAGGTGTACAAAATGGTGAGGCAACGATATGCCTGCGTTAGCAGTGGTTTATGGTTATCTTTTTGAGTTCGATGAAATTTAGGATGCACCAAAGGAACATTCCCATATGATATGCAAAGTCGCTTTACAAAGATAAAACAACCTAAGATTCTTCGTTTCCTAAGTCATATGGAATGTTCTACGTCATAACCCAAAAGATGAAAGAAAAATTCCACGATTTATATGTAGGGAAGGCAATTGGGAGGGACGGGTGCGGGTACCCCTTACCCCGCACCCGTATCCGTCAGAAAATTTTATACTCGTCACCCGTGGCGGGTATAATTTTCAACATTCATACCCGCCTAGGAGAGTATATTCCTAAATACACACCCGCTCCATCACTCAAGTGGATATCCGTTCCGCCAATACCCGCATGTACCTGTCTGCCATATTTTGTAATCAATTCATTTGTGATCAATTAGTGATCAACATGATCCCAAAAATTCAAATTCCAAAAATTATCCCAAAAATTTGAGTCAAGAATCAATACTGTCACGATCTCATTTTCTTTGGAAGAGAGGGAGGAGAATTCCGGATTTTTTCACCATCAGAATTCCCCATTTTTTCCACCTCTCCCCCCTTACACAACAAAGAATCAAGAAAACAAAATTTCCAAGAAAACCCAAAAATTATCCACCCAAATAGCTATATATTACAAATGTAGACAAAACTCAGATATTTTGGGCTTGGGGCGGGTAAAAGGTGGGTGGGTAGGCGGACGGATGCGGGGCGGGGGAGGCGGGTATGACTGTAAATCCACCACCTACCCGCCTACCCGTGACGGGTACATTTTCAATACCCATATCCGCCTACTATCCGCCAAAGTTATACCTATACCCGTCCCAACTGGGGCAGGTGCGGTGCGAAATTCCCAAAATTATACCCACTTGTCATCCCTATTATACACACTTGCCATCCCTACTTATATGTAGGTGAAGTAAGCCTGTTAATCGGGTCGGGGTGAGCTAACCCAACCCCCTAAAAGTGAGCCCCTACCAATTCTTATTAGCGAATATTCTTCGTATATTTTATAATTATGATAGATATATATTTAAGGTAACTTAGGATTCTAATTGTATTAGGAATCAACATTTGTAAGGTAGGTTATGATTCGTACCATATTATGAATCAACCTTTGTACATCTATATATATTGTGAATAATGAAAGGAATCCCTAAGAGAAATTATTCTATCTTTCATGGTATCAAAAGCCTAAAACCTAAACCTTACTCTTCTCCCCTCTCATTCTCTTTCTCGGCCAAAACATATATATTTTTCTTGTTTTTTTCCCTCAGTCGGAAACAACTTTGTCGGCCAAAAACAGATTCTTTGTTTCTTATTTTTTTCCTTCGGCCAAAAACAGCAACCACCATGTCGTCCCCCACGAATTTCGGTTCCTCCACTGGCACTTTTGACAACCCCTCTCAACGTTCATCATCTTCTTTTCACCCGTCGTTCGCCGTTACAAATATCAAGAATTTTATCCCTATAATTCTTGACCAAAAAGACTGTCAATATTCCATACGGACAGAACTATTCTATATTCATGCATGTGCATACAACGTGCTCGACCATATTGATGACTCCGTTCCTCGTCCCGCCGATATTGCCGAATCAACATGGCGTCGCCTTGACGCCATCGTCAAACAGTGGATATACGGCACCATCTCAAAAGACTTATTGTGTACTTTCATGAAAATAGGATAGCACCACCGGCAACCAACACCACCCCGCCACCGCCGCATGTTCACCAACAGCAGCAACAACAGGCCAGTGGCGGCAGAGGTCGCAACAACAAAGGCAAGGGCCGCGGAAAGGGCCAACACAACCAGTGGGCTGGACAACAGCCAAACACTAGACAACAACAACTCGGAACCAAATGCAGGCGGTGGTCCAACCAAAGATGCAGCGGTGGCCCAACCAGCGCGAATCCGGGCCTCGCTCGCATGCCCGTGCCCGACCGCAGGGGCCCGGTTCCAGCGACGGCCTTGGTTGACTAGCCTCTTGGGCCCCCCCCCACCATGCGAGCCCACTAGCGGCGAATAAAGCCCACTGATTGCAGGTCCAAAGAATAAGAAGCAGCCCGGCGGCCCACGGCCCCGACTGATTTGGGCCATGCCTATACCACCGTGAACCTTCAACAGCCCGACGACAATTGGTACATGGACACCGAGCCACATCTCACCTCACCCGGTCGTCAGGTAACCTATCTCAACTACGTCAGTTAAAGTGTCCTCAATTTATTACTGTCGGCAATGGTCATCGCATTCCAATTGAAGGTTACGGTAACATACACACCAAACATCCACACCCACCTTTATCCCTAAACCACATCCTATACACATCTAACATCATTAAAAACTTATTAGAAAATTCACTAGCAATAATTCTGTGTCTGTCGAATTTGACCCTTTTGGTTTTTCTATGAAGGAACTCAATACGGAAAAAATTCTTACATGCTGCAATAGTGTGGGAGATCTCTACCCATTCACTCAATCTTCCGCTGTCAGACCGCAAGCACCTCTATCCCTTGCGGCGATCTCTCCCTCAACTTGGCACAACAGACTCAGACACTCCGGAGACCCAGATTTACTTTTCTTAGGACTTCTAAGCGTATTCAATGTAATAATGGGAAAATTGCCGAGCACTGTTTTTCTTGTCTACTAGGCAAACATACTCATTTTCCATTTATGTCATCAAACAGTGTTACTTTTTTTCCATTTGATATTGTTCATGCTGATTTGTGGACATCTTCGATTGTTAGCTCGTTGGGTCATACATTCTATCTAGTATTCTTGGATGATTTTTCACACTTTGTCTGGATTTTACCACTGAAATTCAAATCTGAAGTTTTTGTAAAATTCCTCTAGTTTTAAAAAATCATTAAAACACAATTTGAAAAATCTATCAAATCATTCCAATGTGATAATGGACGAGAATTTAATAACTCAACATTTCACAACTTCTGTTCTAAACAAGACATGGTTTTTCGTTTTTCTTATCCCTATACTTCTTCCCAAAACGGAAAGGCTGAAGGAATTATACGTACCATCAATTACATGGTTTGCACACTTCTGTTTCATGCATGTCTACCACCGCCTTTCTGGGTCTATGCTGTCAAAATGGTAGAATCCCTTCTTAATATTTTACCAACTAGCACACTCCAGAACAAGACCCCTACCAAAATCTTATATCGTAGGCTACTATCATATGATCACATACGTATTTTTGGATGCTTATGCTACCCCAATTGTCACGACCCGACCCGGCGGGATGCGACTAACCGCCCTAATGACGTCATTATACTAACCTGTCACACATAATTCAACTAACACTTAATGAGTCTGAAATCCGGTAGCATAACGCTGCAATAACAACATATGCCAGGGTAGGCAAGCCGACAAGGCTGCATTTACCCCCCGAATGTACCTGCCTCCTGAGGAGTCACAACTAGCCAACATAATATAACAGGCAAGCCGACAAGGCTGCCAACAGATAATATAACAGGCAAGCCGACAAGGCTGCCAATAAATAATATCACATATACATGGGAACACCCCCAACATAGAGTACAATAATATGGCTGACCGAAACATATTTCTGACCCTTACACTAGTGCAACCCACAACTGTCTACAGACCTCTACAAGAAGGATAACGACATATGACGGGACAGGGCCCCGTCGTGCCCATAAATATACAAAAGTCAAAATAATAGGGTTCTGTACAAAAATGGTAAAGCTCTGGATCAAAGGAGCTTTCCAAACAGCTGCGCAGGAACCTAACCTGGAGGATCACCAAACAGAGCACCTGTACCTGCGGGCATGAACGCAGCCCCCCGAGGAAAGGGGGTCAGTACGAAATAATGTACTGAGTATGTAAACATGAAATATTACAAATGAGATCATAAGTAGCCAATAGATAACAAGAGATCAGTATAAAAATCAGGATTCAAATCCAACTGTGCCATAACAATAAAAGTCAGTTGCCTTATAAAAATGAGAGTCAAGTCAAGAAAACATGAGTGCATGTCCATATACATATATATATATATCTGTAACGTAACCCGGCCCACTAGTGCGGGACTCGGTGGAATCATATCATAACCCGGCCCATACTGGGACTCAGTGAAGTCATATCGTAACCCGACCCATGATGGGACTCGGTAAAATCATATCTCATCTATGGATCCATCCTACGTAACCCGGCCCTCTAGTGAGGGTCTCGGTGAAAAATGTAAGGTTGTGCACGAACGTAACCCAGCCCGGGACTCAGTGAGGTGAAGTAGTAACACTTAGCACGAGTAGATATCATGAGTAACCATATGCAAGTAAAAATTATCATTTGACTCTCAATAAAATTATTATAATAATGTCATAATAAACTCTTTACTGAAAAATCGAGGCACTTCACATAACAATCCTCTTTAGGAATTAAACTGTATAAGAATCAAGTACGTCCGCCGTACCTTCATTAAATAAAAATCATGCCAAAGAAAGAAGGAATAGTTCACATACCTTTTAGACGAACTAATCCACCCAATATTAGAATATGCCTCGTTATAGAACTTCAACCTATAATAATGGTGATACGTTCGTCAATTCTATGATCACTAGCATACTTTATATCGAATAACGACTTCTTATTCTATAAAAATTCGGGCAACACTTCCCCCGTTTATACATGTTTCCACAACTTCCAAACGGGGCTAATAACATCAATAATCAAGCACCAATTAAGGGCACAACCAAAATAGCAACAAAGCACACCCACTTCTCATGTAAATTTAGCCTCTTAATCCACATTAAAAACAGCCCACAAAACAGTCCAAGTTCCAACAACAACGAGGGTAGAATGTGAAGCCTTTCTACACCTTTCTACACCCTTATTCCTTTAGGACTTACATTAGAAATTACCACACTTAAACATGCATAATGGTAACTAAATTTTCAGAATTATAACGCCACAAAATAGTCCCTAAAACAGTCCATATACATCACAACATGTCCAACAATTTCATGCAAGTTATTGGCCACAACATGTCATAATTCCATAACTCTTATCTTAATTCCTAAAATCCAATTTCGTATTTAATACTTCCATATAACTAATTCCAACTAAATATCAATGTTTCCTTTCAATTTCATCATGCAATTAGTGATAATAATAACAACAATAACCAACGAATCCAACAACACCAAAATCTGTCCCAAATTGGCAACTAGCCCAAAATTGTCACATGCAATGCTTAAATTCCAATTTTTCCTTAACACAAATTCATTACCTTAATTCTAACAACATGCATTCCAATTATATCATAGAAAGAAGAAATTTTATATCTCAAATTCGTCCAAAACAGTCCACAATTTTCTGCCCACTGCTTGTCCGAAAATCCCCAATGTTTTATAATTTTTCTCCTCTTTTTTGTTCACTTCTTCAACTCCAATTGATATGCAAGTGTTCTACAATATTAAGCCATCATCCCTACACGTTTTTCTTCCAAAATTTCTTTCCAAAAATCCCAAATTTCTGGGCAGATTTTCGGCCAGCAGTGGTTGTTTTTGCCACTGTTTTTGGTGTTGTTTTGGCTTCCAATTTTTGGTGAAAATGTAGTGTAAGAAGAGGAGATAAAAACCTTAAATTTGGTTATGGGTGGAGTGGTTTTTCGGATGGCTTGGAGGAGAGAAGAGAGGAGAGTTTTTGGTTAAGTTGGAATGAAGATGAATAGTGTAGGTTATAAAAAAAATCTGAAATTTCTTATTACCCTTTGGCCCCCCAAGATCTTTAATTAATAAATCTTAAACCCACTTCTTAATTCCCGAGAATTTCATAAAGCCTCGTATCCTCAATGTCACAATTTTATAATACAATACTATTCCATAACTACATTGGAATAAATTCAACTACTTGGATTAATTCTCGTCGTCACATGTATAGCACTAAAGAAAAACTATTCCGGAATAACATCCGTTTATACACTAATTTCCCGTATTAACATATGTAAGCGTTCCTTATATTCAATATCCGAATCTTACTTCCTTAATGACGTTCTTAATTATCGTCTTAATCTTACGAGGTGTAACACCAACATAGCCTCCACTGCACCTCACAAACTTGCCCCTCGCACTCTGCCATGTGTCTTCCTTGGTCTATCTCCTAATCATCGGAGCTACTTGTGCTATGACATTGCTACTCACAAAATCATCGTCTCTCGTCACGTCACCTTTGACGAGACAACCTTTCCTTTTTCCAATCTTTGGAAATTTTGGACCACCGATTACTTCTTTCTCGATGAACCAAGTCTGTCCCCGGTCATCCAAAATATATACCAACAACAGTCCACTGTCCCGACAATATTGTCCTCACCATTGCTGCCACCAGCCAACTGCTCTCGGTAGACAACACCACTGCTGCCTTCAGCAGTGTTGTCTGGCCCTCCAGCAGCAATGCTGCCACCCAGTCCAACTCCATGCTCTCGGTCTAATACCCAAACACTACCCATACTGCCTCCAGCAGAGTCTCCTGCACCTCCAGCACCACTGCTGCCCCTCAGCCCAACAACCAGTCCCGCAGCCATGCTGCCTCCCAGTCTAGCAACCTGTCCCACAACTATGCAGCCTCCCAGTCCCGACCTCCCACTGCTGCCCTCTCACCGCATAGAGACTCGTGCACAACACGGGATCTTCAAACCCAAAGTTCACTTCAATCTCTCCACACAAACCTTATCATCCATTCCAAAGAATCCAAAACTAGATAAACTGGACGCTAATTGGAATGCGACCATGTGCGAGGAGTTTAACGCTTTAACCAAGCAGAACACTTGAGATTTGGTACCTAGACCAGCTGGTGTGAATGTTATCCGGTGTATGTGGCTATTTCATCACAAGTTTAGAGACAGTGGTGACTTAGAGAGGTATAAGGCAAGACTAGTTGCCAATGACACTAATCAATAGGAGGGTATTGATTGTGGTGAGACATTCAGTCCGTTTGTTAAATCGGCCATTATTCGGACTGTTCTCAGTATTGCTATGGGCCTGCATTGGCCGATTCATCAGCTAGATGTCAATAATGCATTTCTTCATGGGGATTTGAAAGAAACTGTATACATGCATCAGCCCCTGGCTTTGTTCATCCGGCAGTTCCGCAATTTGTATATCGTCTCCGAAAATCACTGTATGGATTGAAACAGGCGCCCCGCGCTTGGTATGATCATTTTGCCAGGTATCTTCTGCAGATTGGATTTATTTGTAGCAGGTGTGATAACTCTCTCTTCACTTTTCATCGAGGTAGCGGCACTGCTTACTTGCTATTATATGTTGATGACATTGTTCTTACTGCCTCCTCTGACGATTTGAAGAATGAAATCATTGCTCTACTTAAAACTGAATTTGCTATGACCGACTTGGGCAAGTTAAGTTATTTCTTGGGTATAACAGTGACCAGATCTGCAGCTAATATGTTCTTGTGTCAGCGTAAGTATGCAGAAGAGATAGTGTACAGGGTAAAAATGGCAAATTGTAAATTATGCCAACTCCGGTGGACTCAAAATCAAAGCTTAGTGCCAATGACGGTGCACCAGTCTCTGATCCCACTCTATATCAGAGTCTAGTAGGTGTTTTTCAGTAACTTACATTTACTAGGCCTGATATTGCATATGCCGTTCAGCAGGTGTGTCTATTTATGCACAACCCCCGAGAGTTCCATTTTGCCGCCCTCAAACGTATTATCAGATACGTTAAGGGCACAATAGACTTTGGATTACACCTATACCTCTCTGCCCCCACCAAGCTACTTGCCTACACGGATGCAGATTGGGCAGGATGCCCCGACACACGTCGCTCTACCTCAGGGTACTGTGTATTTCTTGGGGATAATCTTATCTCATAGTCCGCCAAGAGGCAGGCCACACTATCCCGTTCGAGCGCTGAAGCAGAATATCGCGGTGTTGCTAATGTAGTTACTGAGATCTGTTGGCTCCAAAATCTTCTTTTGGAGCTCCAGTGTCCACTCCGCAAGGCGTCTATAGTCTATTGTGACAACATATCTGCCATCTATATGTCTCATAATCCGGTCCAACATCAACGGACTAAGCATATTGAGATGGATATTCACTTTGTGCGAGAGAAGGTTGCCCGTGGTCAGGTCAAAATATTACACGTGTCTTCCTCTTATCGCATGCGTACATCTTCACAAAGGGACTACCGCGACAGCTCTTCACCGACTTCCGGTCCAGCCTTAGCGTTCGGCCTCCTCCCGCTCCGTCTGAGGGGGAGTATTAGCGAATATTCTCCGTATATTTTGTAATTATGATAGATGTATATTTAAGGTAACTTAGGATTCTAATTGTATTAGGAATCAACCTTTGTAAGGTAAGTTAAGATTCGTACCATATTAGGAATCAACATTTGTAAGGTAAGTTAGGATTCGTACCATATTAGGAATCAACATTTGTACATCTATATATATTGTGAATAATGAAAGGAATCCATAAGGGAAATTATTCTATCTTTCAATTCTGACCAGGACTCACTTTTAGGAGGCCGTGTTGGAATGGTAAAAAATGTCTTGTCCAGCCTCCAACTCATTAAGAAATACAATTGGCCAATTGGGTTAGTCAGGCTAGCACACCTTTTTTATTTTAAAATCTATTATTTTGCATTAAAATTCGTACTAAATTGGGAGGAAATGTAAATTGAAAGGGATAAAGAAGTTTTTTTCCTCAAAATTGGCCCGGTCAAACCGCCTTGGCGGCGGTTGTCCATATAGATCATGAAATAAAAAAATTGCGTAAATTGAACAAATAAGTACAAAGTTATGACCTTTTAAAGTTTTCAACTAGTTTTATCTTTATTGCTAATTTTTTTTTTGTCAATTTGACTTATAATTTAAAATATTGGATTAGATTTTACTACACTAATATTGTAAGAATATTATTTAAAAAATTAATATAGTCGGGCCGGTGCCTCGATCCCATTTGGGTGCCGCAAGGTCATCAGCGGCGAGGTAACCCCGTCCGCAGTCACAGAGGAACTTAATCAGTTCTGGATGCAGCAATTTGTTGTGAGCTAAGAGTCTGTCAGGTTTTTTAAAATTAAGTGTGCACCTCTCACATGCAAATGCGCAACGTAGCGTCGTATTTCCTAATTTTATCCGTCATTGGAAACTTGCTCCGAGAAACAAAAATTTCCAAAGCAAGTAAAAGAGACGAGTGACCCTTTTTCTCAAGGCATCCTTATACTTATATAGTGTGGGAATGGGATAGGGCTAAGGGGATAAAATGCAAAAGTTAAAATTGGTGAGGGGAGATAGCACCAACCTTCATTTTCGTCTTCTTATTCTTTGGAGTTTTATTATAGAAAAATTACCTTTATAAGTACTTTATTTACGTCTATATTGAAATAACTTTTGACCTTCTCGGATGTGAGATGTAAATTTAAAGGAACAAATGAAGTTTTTCTCAAAATTGTCTCAGATTTGTCCATATGAATCTCGAAAATACATGAAATAAAAAAATTAATATAGCTAGGTTGATGCCCCGATGGGCCAGTACCGGAGTTCACTTGTGGGCCTATCTATCGGGCTTCTTTCAGTGTGCGGGCCCAGCCCCTATCTCCCTTAGCCGGTCGCGTGCTGAGCCGGTGTTTGGATGTGTTATGTACTAACTAACTCGAGATGGAAGGATGAAAACTAAAAAAATCACAAAAAAAATATGAGAAAAGAAGTAAACATTAAAGTTTTGAGTTGGGAAAGAAAAGTTTTGAGCATGATAGTTTGTATCTGTTAAGAGCTATGATATACAAGTACATGTGCTCGATCCCCACCTGATGATACTACCAGTGTGTTTTTTGCTCATCTTTTTATCTACAAGTTAAAGGATTTTGATTAAATACACTGAAAGTGCAATTTTTTTTTAGCATAAGCGTAATTTAACTTGTCATTAGAGTAGGTTTACAAGCTTTTTTCTTACCAACAGACACATTATATATACAATAAATTTTTTATTGCAAAAGTGGATCTGCTACCGTCGTTGCAGCTACAACCTAAGTTGCTTGGACACGGGTGCGGGTATCCGATACGGGTACCAATCCGAGTGTTGGATTCGGTAAAATCTAAACTTTAAGATTCGGGGGTGCAAATCCAAGTATGAATACAGGTATCGAGATTCGGCTAAGAAAATTCAAAATTATAAAAATAGAGCTATAAATATATTATAAATTTTGAGAGATATTCTATGAAAAACTTAGTTGTAGAATTCAATCTTTCATTCTCCAAGATTTGCATTATTCTTCCATTCTCCTACGAACACAATAAAATAGCAATTAAATAAAAAAAGTATATTACAATATAACAAATATAATTAAAAAGAATCAAATATAAAGTGAAAGAAAAGAACTAACATTTTATTCAAGAACAAGAATGACACAACTCTTGAAATAAAGAATGTAATTGTATTGTAAATGTAAAATTAAGATCTTAAATAAAGTAAAAGTGTGAAATTAGAAATCTAAAATTTAAGACATAAACAAAGACATTCATTTCATTCATAATTAGTGAATTACATGACTAATCAATATTTCAATACATCAAGTAGAAATTCACCCTTTACCAAAAAGGCAAAAATAATAGAACATTTGAACTTAACTAACAAAAACCTACAAAGCATAGTCAAGTTACTCAAGTTAACTACTCTTAGGCCCTAGCTTTCCTTCACAACATCTTCAACTTCTTCCAAATCTTCAAATTCTTCTCCAAAGATCACTCCTTCCATATTGAGGTTCATCCATCGATAGCTCAGTTAAGCCATCAATCGTCTCATCAATATCAAATTGATCTCCACCTAAAGTAACATCAAATTAAAAAGAATAGATATATTGGAAAGTTTTCATGAAAACAAAAAAGAGTTATGCAAAATAAATAATTGAAGAAAATATCAGATAAAAAATATAGACATATCACATATCCAAATTCCAATACTTGTTCGGTCTACTTTTATATGTTTCCTTATTGCAGGAGAGCAACCGTAGATTATAGTGTACAAAAACCAAATCTTTAGCTCTTGAAGTTGCTAATTTGTTTCTCTTGATGTTGTGAATCAAAGAATAAGTGCTCCAATTTCTTTCACAATAAGAGAAAGAAGTCGATTGAGTAAGCAACTTGTAAGGTAAGCTTTGCAAGAGTGCAACCGAGACATCATGATTTGCCCACCAAGAAAGAAGATGCTCATACATCATAACCTCAATCTCATGAGGCTCACCAAAATAACCACCCCACTATAAAATGCTCTATACTCCAATAAGACTTTATTTTTACTATGTATGCAGTAAATCTATGAATTGTAATAGGGTCTCGGCTTCATTTACAAGTTCTAGATTAGACCAAAAGAAAATCATCAAAATGCTATCAAATGTTGTCCACTTACGGTTGGTTTACTCTTGTCACTCGTTGTACTTTATAAAGCAGTACGGGAAGTATATCACTATTACAAGTATTCGAAAGGATAAACAAAGATTCAATAATTCAACTAGAAAACTGAAATTACAATTTTGTTGAAGACGGAAAAATGGAAACTGTTTTTTCTGAGTCGAGTGTGGCACTCTGTCCTTAAGACAATATTGCCCCGTATGTATCCTTTATACGTCCTGGACAATTTGTCTCCCAAGATAAAACAGCAATGGAACACTTGAGCAAAGGAAACTCAAGAGCTACCGTGAAGAATATTGAGTAACGAAATGATGCTTGGAAGTTGTAGGAAGAACTGTTTTTGCTTGTGTATGCTTCTGTATTTTCGTGTACATGTTAGTGTTGCTCAACAATGGTGTAAGGGGGTGTTTATATAGGTGAGGGGGGGGGGGGGGACTGAAAAACTGCCTCCATAATAGCCAAATAATGGCCATTATGGAGGTAGTAAAGTCACCAATATAAATGGTGAAAGACCAACGGATTTGACCATTATAGGAGGAGTAATTCAGCCAAAATAAATGGCTGAATTGAGTGCTTGGCGTTTCTGTTCTGACCGTCGAAATTTTGATTTTCTGAAAACTTCAGGGACCAAACTGTACATCTGAAAGAATTCTGGTCCAAACTGTACTTCTGAAACTTCTGGGATCAAACTGTACTTCTGGCAAAGTTCTCTGGTCCAAAAAGATAATATCAGAAGGCACACAGCCCATGACCCGAGAACCCGAGAACCCGAGAACCCGAGAACCCGAGAACCCGAGAACCTGAGAACCCGAGAACTCGGAACTCGGAACCGGACCGGACGGGCGGGCGGCGGCGGCGCGCGTGGTCTTTCCTTGAACCGAAGCATATCTAGGTCCTCCCTCCTTTAAACACATGGGATACCCCTTGGGGTCCCAAACCCCAAACCAATTTCGAGTCTTATATACACAACAATTCTTTCTTCCTCTACCGATGAGGGAGAATTGAACACAATACCACACTTTCCATGCTTCAAACACCTTACTTCGTGGACCAATATCTCTTTCATTTCTCAATGAAATTTGACGATTCTTGGCCCTACGGTTATCTACGTACTTAGTAGATCATGCATGTGTGAAGAACCGGATTCTCCAACATACGTAACACTAGTGTTTAAGCCGTTAAAGTTGGTCGGTCGCAACTCCCGCCAAAGGCTAATTTCCAACACTTACACCACGAGATACATGTTGGAATGATGTTCCATATGGTACTCATTGTCATTGCTTTAGGCAAACCTTTTCTATTCTAGCTTCTCAAGAACTTCTGTAGTAGACCTTTGCATCACCCATTTCAGGCCCAAAATGTTACAAAACATTGGCCAAAATTGAGTTGCTACATAACAAAGTACAAAAAGATGGTTAACTGACTTAGAACATTCTCCACACATGTAATATTATCGCTTAGCTAAATGCCCCTTTTCTGTAAATTGTCCTGAGTGAGCGAGGGTCCTTTCATCACTGACCAAAACACAACACATTACTTTCACAACGGCCTTAGATTTCCAGACCTTCTTCCATGGAACTATTGAGTTACCAAAAGGCCTACCAGATAACTGTTGGATATCTAAAGAAGTACGGGAAGTAAATAAATATTACAAGTATTCGAAAGGATAAACGAATTGCCAATATTCAGAACTGCCGCAAAGTTGTTGAGTCTTGAATCTTGATAACCTGAAATCAAGAAACACTAAATCTGGATTGTTACAACTGTGTGCTGAGTCGAGTGATGACACTCTTTCTTTAAGACAAGATTGCCCCGTGTATATGCTTTTACGTTAACGGGCAGTAGTCTCCTAAGATAAAACAATACTTTAATCAACACTACAAAGAAAATAGATTGATTCTGACGAAGAAAACAAACACGAATCGACTTGCTGAAGAAATGGAAAAGGAAGGAAGAGTTTCTGTTTTTCGTCCCAACATTACTGCTCACGTTTTGGACTGGGTTTTACTCTTATGTTTGTCTCTGTATATATATTTCTGTCTCATTTTTCTATATCTGTGTTTTTTGTGTTACACAATTGAGCCAAAATGCATCAATATATATCATAAGGGGAGACCTCTCAACTGCTAAGACATGGTTATTAATGGCCCATTGAAGGAGGGAGTAAACAACCAAGTAATGGTTGTTTATGGCCATTGAAGGAGGGAGTAATTCAGCCAAGTAATGACTGTTAATGGAGGGAGTTAATCATCCAAGTAATGGCTGGTTAAACCACAATAACGCCCCCAAAAATCAACTCCAACGGTAGGCAGAAACTCTATGCCTTTCGTTGGTCCCAAATTCAACATTTCAGGGACCAAACTGTAAATATTAATAATTTAGGGTCCAAAGAGATAATACCAGAAGAAGCCCAAGACCCAAGACCCAAGACCCAAGACCCGAGCCCGGATGGGCGGGCGTCGGCGACGCGCGTGTGGGCTTAGCCTTGAACCCAAGCACATCTAGGTCCTTCCTCCTTTAAACACATGGGATACCTTTGGGGTCCCAAACCCTTAGCCAATTTAGAGACTTATAAAGAGAGCAATTCTTCCTTTTCCACCGATGTGGTAAATTTGTCCCACACCATATTTTCATGCCTCAAACACCTTACTTCGTGGACTAATATTTCTTTCATTTCTCAACGAAATTTGATGATTCTTGGCCCTACGATCATGTACTCACTTAGTAGATTATGCACGTGAGAAGAGACAAAACCTTCAACATCCGGAACCCTAGTGTTTAATTCATTAAATATGGGTGGACTCACCTCCCATCAAAGGCAAATTTCCAATAATAACTCCCTGTAGCAGGATTTAAACGTGAACTTCCCATTCTTGTTTGCTTTCTAGAAAATCCCATCTTGTTGTTGTTCAAACCTTAAAAACCAGACATCACACTGAAAAATAAGCCATCCGATCAAGCTTCCAATCATTTAAATTTCTTCTAAAGGTGACATTCCATTTGATATCTCTTCAAGTATGGCATCTAACCTTCTTACTATGCCAAGGGCATATAGTCATTCGCTCGGCATTTCGACGCAATCTAAACCCAACTTAGTTATTTTGGCTTCTAGTTGGATGTTGCATCCACTATTCCTCAACTTCTCCGTGATGATACTTTCACCGGCACCCAATCTTGTTTCCAATTCGGGTACAAGAGATGCGTTGATTGTGGTTGAGTTGTTAAGTATATGAAAAAGGGCCGCTCCATAGCTAAAAATGTCGAAGCTTGGACACACTTCTCTTGAAGGATTATTGTCCTTATCACTGTACGCCCCTGTGAAACCAAAGGATGACGATGACAAAAATGCATCTCGAGCTGAGCCAAAATCGCACATGAGTGCTATTGGAAATTAGCCTTTGGCGGGAGTTGCGATCGACCAACTTTTACGGCTTAAACACTAGTGTTACGTATGTTGGAGAATCCGGTTCTTCACACATGCATGATCTACTAAGTACGTAGATAACCGTAGGGCCAAGAATCGTCAAATTTCATTGAGAAATGAAAGAGATATTGGTCCACGAAGTAAGGTGTTTAAAGCATGGAAAGTGTGGTATTGTGTTCAATTCTCCGTCATCGGTAGAGGAAGAAAGAATGGTTGTGTATATAAGACTCGAAATTGGTTTGGGGTTTGGAACCCCAAGGGGTATCCCATGTGTTTAAAGGAGGGAGGACCTAGATGTGCTTCGGTTCAAGGAAAGACCACACGCGCGCCGCCGCCGCCCGCCCGTCCCGTCCGGTTCCGAGTTCCGAGTTCCAGGTTTCGGGTTCCGGGTTTTGGGTTTCGGGTTTTGGGTTCTCGGGTTCACGGGTTCACGGGTTCACGGGTTCACGGGTCATGGGCTGTGGGCTGTGGGCCTTCTGATATTATCTTTTTGGACTAGAGAACTTTGCCAGAAGTACAGTTTGATCCCGAAGTTTCGAAGTACGCTTTGGACCGAATTCTTTCGGATGTACGGTTTGATCCCCGAAGTTTCAAGATGTACGCTTTGGTCCCCGAAGTTTTCGAAAAATAAGAATTTCGACGGTCAGAACAGAAACGCCAAGCACTCAATTCAGCCATTTATTTTGGCTGAATTACTCCTCCTATAATGGCCAAATCCGTTAGTCTTTCACCATTTATGTTGGTGACTTTACTACCTCCATAATGGCCATTATTTGGCTATTATGGAGGCAGTTTTTCAGTCCCCTCCCTCACCTATATAAACACCCCCTTACACCATTGTTGAGCAACATATATGACTACGAATAACAGTTCATATGATACACGAAAATACACAAGCAGAAATCTTTTCTTCCTACAACTTCCAAGCATCATTTCGTTACTCAATATTCTTCACGGTAGCATTTGAGTTTCCTTTGCTCAAGTGTTCCATTGCTATTTTATCTTGGGAGACAAATTGTCCAGGATGTATAAAGGATACATACGGGGCAATATTGTCTTAAGGACAGAGTGCCACACTCGACTCAGCAAAAATAGTTTCCATTTTTCCGTCTTCAACAAAATTGGAATTTCAGTTTTGTGGTTCTATTGTAATTTTCAGATTTCTAGTTGAATAATTGAATCTTTGTTTATCCTTTCGAATACTTGTAATAGTAATATAATTTCCGTACTGCTTTATAAAGTACCATAGAGCAAAAACTCCCAACAACTTAAGACAATATTGTATAGTATTACTATTAGTGTTCGAAAGATGTCAGTCAAAAGTTGTGTGACCAAATCTGGATATGGAAATGGTTTTCTGGTAGAAGAGAGTGATGATGATGAACGTGTTCATGGTGTTGCCGCTACCAAGACTGGTGGGAACAAATGCTCACGAGAGCCTGAGGATGTCAACTGGGACAAGAGGAGAAAACTGAAGATGTTATTCTATCTTGCAGCAGAAGGCCTATATCTATCCCAGACAAAGGATCCGAATAATGGTGAGAAGGAAATGGACACTCAGTCTGATGAAGTGACTGAAGTGAGCCAGAATCCGAAATTGGGATAAGTATTTTTCTTACTTGTCAAGAATAAAGATTAAATGATAAGTATTTTTCTTACTTGTCAAGAATAAAGATTAAATGATGTCTGATTAAAAATGGATTAAAGTAAGGAGGAATATGAAAATAATTTATATTCCTTACGCTTTAACAAATCAGAAGTTTAATCTCATCTTCTTTTCTGTTTAAAGATTGGATTTTGTAAACGACTTAAGAAGATCCGTTCTTTTAAGTGTAATTATTAAAGTGTGTAAAGTATGTTCGCGCATACGAGGGAGTAAGATCCACTGACTGTGCGAAAACTGTTACCACTCTTAAGTAAGCGCCAAGAATTATCTGGGCACCAATCTTAACGGAAGGAGTCTAAAAGCTAAAGACGTTGAACCTGTCATACTATTTGGTAGAAGATCCTTCATAGGATGATATTGGACACTCAATCATATAAAGCCTCCGGGCGACTGGAGTGGGGCCAGAATTCATTTCATAGGAAAAGTAATGGACACCTAGTAAGGTGGGCCAGAGTTTCCAGGTCTTAAATGATATGAAGGCCTAAAGAAAGGCAGAAAAGAAATTGGACACTCAGTCTGCAAAGAAACTGCAGTGGGCCAGAGTATCCAGATCACATATGATCCGGTTACGCCCTAACCACGGGTAAGAGGTTGTTCATGTGAAGCAACGCCACCTCTAAAATCAAAGGGGCTGGAGAGGTTGTCCTCAATAGGACTTCAGGGATTGGGATCACTCTAAGATGAGGTGATACATATCCCAAACTTGGTTTAAGGGACGATGTTGGTCAAGCTGGTTTGAGACTAGTCCAACAGGTCTGTAATAACTAAGAATGGTACAGTACGTCTGTAGCCAAATGAATGATATATTTGTAATCCGTGCATCTATGCCATCATAGATTAAGACACGTTAAATAGCAAGTCATTCAAAAGCTAACGATGTTGAGATTGTTGCCTTCTGTCGATATAAACCCTCAAAATGAATGTGAGGTAGACGAAGAGGCAAAATCACCTTTTCAAATTCCGTCAAGGGAATAGCGAAAGAAGCACCGCTCCTCTAGAACTTAGTCATACCTACTTGGGTGATTTGAAGTTTATACAAAATAGAGGGGGGAGACAAGTACGTTGTGATCTTCATTGATGATGGGAACAACGTATGTAATCCTTGTTTGTTGAAAAGCAAAGATGAAGTTGTTGAAGCGGATAAGCGCTACAAAGCAGAAGTTGAAAATCAACTAAGCCTACGGATTGAGAAATTCGTAGTGATAGAGGGGGAGAATGTGAAACATCGTTCATTAAACGACTGCTCATTACTCACCTCAGTCTAACGGTGTTAGCCAAGCGCAAACCCGTACGCCCAAATTATGTAGGGCAAGGCGATCCTTACCGCTAATGCGATTCTCAATAGAACTCCGCATAAGGACAAGGATAACTCTCCGTGTGAGACATGGAAAGGATCTCACATACAAAAGTTGTGATGTGGGGTGGCTTGGTAGAAGTTGGGCTACCGAAACAGGTCAAGTTCGACCTAAGACTGTAGATTGCATATCCACTGGATCTGTAAATAACAATAGTACTTATCGCCTCTTGGCGTCAAAGAATGCTGAATTCTTATAAGATAACTTTCCTTGAAAAGGAAAAAGGAGTAATTGCTCAAGGTTAACAAGAACCCGCGAGGGCCTGACTGTCCGGAACTAGACGTTCCGTATCTACAGGACTCGAAAGTTGCTGGCTATCCGGAACTTAATATTCCAGATCTGCAGAACTCAGGAATTCTAGATGTTGAACCAAGACGGAGCAAAGAGGGGACAAAGACTTGTTCCAGTCCTTATAGCTTGTGTGGTTGAGAACGAACCATGGACAATTAACAAATAATTGTTATCTCCAAAAGCGCTGCTTTGGAAAGAAGCTAAAGAGAGAAATAGATTCCATATATAGAACCATACTTGTGTAATGGTTAATCTTCCTCCGGAAAAAGAACCTTTGGGTTGTAAAATGTGCTCCCCTATGAGTAGCTTAACATCCAGGGCCATTGTAGTCTTGCGTGGCATGGATGTTGAACTAGCCTTCCCAACCGGAGAGTTGGAAGAAGAGAATCAGAGTTGGTTTGCTGGACTGTTGGGCTTCTTCCTGAACTTTCATTTTGGTCCCTGAAATGTTTACATTTTGGTCCTAAAAGTCTCAGATAAAATAGAAACAATGAATCTGACCACAGAAACATTGGCTCTGAAGTTAGAAAGTCAACAGTTAGAAAACCAACGGTGTGAGAGTGAAAATCATATTGAAACAAAGTCTCGATATGAAAGATATGGGTATCACAGATGACTTCTTAGGAATTGGATTTCTAAGACATCTAACGGACTGGTCAATAGTTGACGGTCTCGTTGAAGCCACCAATGGATATGAATCATAGAACGATTGGAATCATGGTGCACCCATAGACAAGGAGCGATATGCTCGGGTCACGTGTAGTTCAATGTATTGTACACACTACAACCGACCTGGTATCGTCCAACAAACAGATCAGTTGAACTAAGGTTCACTGATGATCTTAATACATGATCACTATAAGGCGTTAAGTCCGATATGACGATATCTGAATTATTCGCTTATCTACGGATTATAGTATTCGGATGTCCAAATGCGGTTCGGGAGAACACAAGTGATGCAAATCGGACATCGGATCGAAAGAACACCAAAGCCACAAGTAAATGTGTATGGTGGGTCTCGGAAAATCCTCTAAGCAAACTTGCATCGATCGATTCATGATGGGATCAGAGTTTATCGCTTTATACAAAGCATGAAAGAAGTTGAGTAACTTCACGGCTCCTTAGAGGACGTCCCTTATTGGGAGAAACCCGTGCCTTCAGAAGTTATACACTGTGGCTAGCCGGTCGGCTTCAGAAAGGACACGGATGACGGCGTCTGGACATATCTGTCGGGATCCGTCGGAGACATAAGACCGTATGGCAGTTGATCATCACGGGTGTCACTTCCTTATTTACTAACTAAGGGACTACCCGGAGATCAAGTGTTCTGCCTGTGAAGTGGGGTATAGCAGGATACCTTGTAGGAGACCACCTATTTAAGTGCGATGATGGGCCACCTCAAAATGAACGCACTTAAGAATCCAAGACGTTGTCCATGGCCAAAACGGACAAAACATTACGAAGAAGAGAGTAAGGGAATTTTTTGTGTTGGTACCATTGACTTGGCTTACACTAAACACTGACGGTTCAAGACATCACGTTCACCGCGCAGTAAGTAAGTCCGATGGTATTCAACTATGGAAGTTCAAAGCTGAAGCTACCTTTCCTTATGCAACATCAGTCCGCTGAAATATTGCTGGAAATGAAAAGACACCATGTGAGTGCGCCAAAATCTCTTTCAAGAGGGGATTGTTGGAAATTAGCCTTTGGCGGGAGTTGCGACCGACCAACTTTAACGGCTTAAACACTAGTGTTACGTATGTTGGAGAATCCGGTTCTTCCCACATGCATGATCTACTAAGTACGTAGATAACCGTAGGGCCAAGAATCGTCAAATTTTATTGAGAAATGAAAGAGATATTGGTCCACGAAATAAGGTGTTTGAAGCATGGAAAGTGTGGTATTGTGTTCAATTCTCCCTCATCGGTAGAGGAAGAAAGAATGGTTATGTATATAAGACTCAAAATTGGTTTGGGGTTTGGGACCCCAAGGGGTATCCCATGTGTTTAAAGGAGGGAGGACCTAGATGTGCTTCGATTCAAGGAAAGACCACACGCGCGCCGCCGCCGCCCGCCCGTCCCGTCCGGTTCCGAGTTCCGGGTTCCGGGTTCACGGGTTATGGGCTGTGGGCCTTCTGATATTATCTTTTTGGACCAGAGAACTTTGCCGGAAGTACGCTTTGATCCCGAAGTTTCGAAGTACGATTTGGACCGAATTCTTTCGGATGTACGGTTTGGTCCCCGAAGTTTCAAGATGTACGCTTGGTCCCCGAAGTTTTCGAGAAAATCGAAATTTCGACGGTCGAACGAAACGCCAAGCACTCAATTCAGCCATTTATTTTGGCTGAATTACTCCTCCTATAATGGCCAAATCCGTTGGTCTTTCACCATTTATGTTGGTGACTTTACTACCTCCATAATGGCCATTATTTGGCTATTATGGAGGCAGTTTTTCAGCCCCCTCCCTCACCTATATAAACACCCCCTTACACCATTGTTGAGCAACATATATGACTACGAATAACAGTTCATATGATACACGAAAATACACAAGCAGAAATCTTTTCTTCCTACAACTTCCAAGCATCATTTCGTTACTCAATATTCTTCACGGTAGCATTTGAGTTTCCTTTGCTCAAGTGTTCCATTGCTGTTTTATCTTGGGAGACAAATTGTCCAGGACGTATAAAGGATACATACGGGGCAATATTGTCTTAAGGACAGAGTGTCACACTCGACTCAACAAAAACAGTTTCCATTTTTCCGTCTTCAACAAAATTGCAATTTCAGTTTTGTGGTTCTATTGTAATTTTCAGATTTCTAGTTGAATAATTGAATCTTTGTTTATCCTTTCGAATACTTGTAATAGTAATTAATTCCCGTACTGCTTTATAAAGTACCATAGAGCAAAAACTCCCAACAAGTGCACAACCATCATCATCAATCAGAATATTGGTTGGTTTCAAATTGCAAAGTACCACGTTACTGGTGTGCGCTAGATGCAAGGCATATGCAATTTTCCGTAACAACTTCAGTGTTGTTGTCCATTCCAATGTTGGGATGTTTGCCAATAGATCCCCGTTTTTCTTTCGCAGAAAAACCAAGAACATCACTTGCCCTCCATCATGAATCAGTTTGCCATGGCCTTCTAGTCTAAGGAAAGATTTGTGTAGCAACCCTCTGTTCATTTCAACCTCAGCCTCCAGGCTCAAGCTAGGGTTTGTGGACACTTTCAATACATACTCACTCGTTGTAATATTGATAAATGGAGCCCAAGATTTTGCAATCGAATTTTCTTCTGTAATCAAAGTGGTGAGAAAATTATGATCATTCACCATCTCAGAATCATACCTGTGAGGACTATACTCCCAAGTTTAGGATCAGCTGGGCATTTAAGCGCTCAAGATAGGCCCGTAAATTTAAGTGCTCCCTCAAAGCTTTACATACATCAACGTGATACGAATTGTGGGTGGACCCAAAACATTTTTCTCTGACCATTGCAGCTCCAAAAAGCTTAGCATCAATATATGACGGGCAATGACAATTTTTATACCACTTGCTTAACAAATGACCATCATCACCTAAAGCATCACTTAAGTATTTGCAAGCAGCTTTCATTTTCTCAAATTCGGGCTCCTTGTCAAGACCACGATCCTTAGCCCTCATATTTCAAATTATTTGTTTCGGTTGTAAATATTTGAGTCCCCGGATACATGCATTCTCAATATCATTTATCATCCTCTCAATAACCGCCACATCAGGAAGAGGAGGAATGCCCCATAACTTTTCTAGGTTGTATCTTGTCAGTCTCAAATCTTCAATTGTCCGGAAGATACTCTCCCCAACATATATACAAGGCATTGTGTCCTGATCATAACCAACACTCTCCAACATCAATTGGAGATATCTGAAACAGACCATTTTGCAGAACTGCATGTATCCCAAAAGGGACAATGAGTTTGGATCAATAGTCGGGAGACTTGATCCGTCTAAATTGAAATCCATAATTCTAAAATTTAGTTTTCGAGATAACTCTTCCGCCATTCTTGCTATGTAGCTTTTATCTCTAAAGTTCGTCAGAGAAAGAGTCCAATAAGATTTGCTTCATTTCATTATCTCTAAAGTATCTTCGAAAGCATGTGACCCTATTCATTGAGATTTCTTGATCTTCATTAGGAGTTTTCCTTCACATTTCATTTTTACCTTGAAACCATGATTTGTGATAGTATTTTGGAATTAAAAAAATATGCCAACCAATGCAAATGGGTATTACTTATGTTCCACCAAGCTACAAGAATCTCATAAATTGTATTAAAAAGTTTGATTGACCGAAAATGAGATTCTTTCCTTCGTGCTCAAAGATAATTTTTTTAACTTTCTCAATCATTGTGTCCCACATATCATAACTGAGATGCAATTTCAGACTATCAAGATCTGCACTTCTAAGCATATCTACAATAGGTTCTGTAACCTTAAAAAAGTAATCAATTCTATCCCACCATTCATCACCCATTATAAGGGATTTCATTTCATGTGCTTTAGCTTCAAGTCCCGTATCCCCTCTATAATGCTTCCATTGATCATCCATCACCATCTTCTCTAATGTCGCTTTCACTTTTTGAACACAAATGGTCATAATAACGTGTGAGGCAAATCTTGTTTCGGCAACTTTCAATAAGCAAAATTTAGAATACTTTTGAAAAATTGCAAGTTCCGTGTCATTATTCACAACAAAGTTCTTCAAGTTACTTACTTGACCAAGTAACTTTACTATCCATTCGCAATTTGCAAAGTGAGTTGATCGTTCCGAAGGTTGGCACATACTTTCAACTCTATTATTAAATAATGAACAACACAAGGAGTCTGTTTGGTCCGAGGCTACGGATAAGCAAGAATATGTAAGAATAAAACAGTAACAGCTAAAGCAATTAAAACAATTTTTGGATGTTGCCTTCAATGTTGTGTCAACATCTGAGGCAACATGGTGATAAAACAGTTATAAACCTTTATAGAGTAAATGCAGCGGAAAAGTAAAGAGACACAAGGTTTATATTTTCAAGGGTATATATTAATATATCCCTTGATGGTCAATGACCAAAGAATTGTATAAATTATATACAATTACAAATGAATTTCTTTTTACAAGATTGAACAATAAATGCGAAAAAGAAATTACAAACAAAAATGAAGTCGCAGATGACTTCAGCCTAAAGTTAAAAGATCTAAAAAGATAAATACAACATCTTCATTACTATTGCTTGAAATATAAGCTTGATCTAGAATCTGAGCAGCAGTAGTAATGTGTGACTAGATGTTGTTATACAACTTTAGGCTAAGTGTGTTGATCCAGTTTCTAAGGTGAATATCTGAGAGTTCTCTTGGAAATTCTTCTCGTTCAATTCTGGATGTCTATACTCTGAAGTTCCCTTCTATTTATAGTGTGGAACTTCCCTTGAAATCCTCACTGGTTGGTTGCGGAGACTGAGTAAAAGAAGGATTCAGCTTGGACCGGTTCTTGCTCCTTCAAAAGCTCAACGTTCTGGACTTGGTCTTCATACTGCTTCCTCTCCAAGCTTTGACTATTTCTTTTACCACATTTTAAACACAACATCATTGTTAGTTTGCCTAGGCCATTTTTTACTTACATTAACACAACCTGTTTTGGCCGGAAGAATAGGCAAAATCGTTACAGGGATGTTGTCAGGAATGTTGTCACAACATCGCAGGCAACATTCTTATTTTCATAAGATGTTGTCCTGAGCATTTACAGATGTTATCCTGAGCATTTACAGATGTTCTCACAACATCCATCCAACATCAACAATCTCCCCCTTTTTGTCTTTCTTCACAAAACTCCATATGAAGCGAAAATGACTAGGATACTGATTCCCGATGTAGTCCTTACATTCCAAGAATCAGTAGGATCAGTGTTATGCTCCCCCTTAACCTGCAGTAGCAAATTTCAAGCAGTGTTGTATCGATGATTTGATCAGATAGGAGTTATATTCTGTTAGTCGTGACTTACTTACGGCAACAGCGTAATCAGTCTACAGTAACCATTCATAACAATCCACATCAGGCAACCATATATAAACAACTTTTGAAAGCAGTCACAATGTCTGCAAGAATAGACCAAATGTCTCAAAGTAAAAAAATACAAACACAAATAATATTCCAAATGTCAGTAATGTCAGTATAGTCCACTATTCAAATAAACATTCATCATTGAATCAACACTCTATCAGCATAATAATCCTTGACTAGAGTAATCAAGTCACAATAGCTTCCAACCGCTTTTTGTGATCAATCACTCTGTGCAGCACCATCTTCATCTCCATGGCTTCAGAAGTAGTTAGCAATCAATCATCTCACCTCCTCTCCCCTGCATCATTACCTGCACCCTTATCAGTAGCAGCTCCCCCTGTCTGTCTGCTTCCAGCAGCAGCATCAGCATCAGCATCAACATCATCTCCCCATTTTTATGAAGAAAGTAAGCCCATGTAATAGTTCCTGGCTCGCACTAGTTCTTGAATTTGTCTGTCAAGTTCAGCAATGTGTTGTCGTAGCCGGTCTTTGGACATTGGGACCTGTCCTTGAGCGATGTTGCCAGGAATGTCGACAACATTCTTTGATGTGGTAGTGTCCCATTCATCTTTCTTCCAAGGCATGTCAATAACTTTGTCCCTGCTGTTAACAACTGCTCGTTGTACTGAGTAAACCTCTAAGGTTGGACTCAGCTTTTCTCCTTTTGGAGTCTTAAAACAAGGTTGAGCAGGATTTGAAAAATCAATGAGGGGTATGGAAGGGCAGAGTTGCTTTGTTTTTCTGCCAAGTTGACAGCATGGTTGAATATAAGTGTTCCTAAGTCAACTTTCTAATTCCTTCCAATCTTAAAAAGCAGTGATGCTTGATCAATGGTCACTACTGTCTCGTTGAGAGAGGGTAGCCAGTTGTATATAACAAGTTTGTACAAAGTGGCAAACAAGGCAGTGAGTTTCGATACAGGGCTGCGAGGAGCCCAAACAGTGATCAAATTTCCTGTAAGGTACTTGATCATTGAATTGAGTTCCTCCACAGTGGGGTTTGGTTGAGGTTCTCTTTTACTAATAATTATCCCAAGGGTGGAGTTGATGATATTAGGTGTAAAATTGTATACCTTGTTGTATAGGTACACTTTTCCAAATTTCTTTGAGGTTGTGTCCTTAACAGCAAGCATCAGATTAGCATAGAACACCTTAATCACCTTCTCACAATAAGGATTCTTACCAGATACAAAGCTTAAGATGTTTCGACTACTCAAGAAATCAACTAAACCATTTTTGGAGAATAAAGTTAGGTCAATCACCTTCTCCCCTCTACCTCCTCTATTCTTAAACCAATTTCAATTGCTGGAGCATGATTTAGTTTGAAACATGGAAGAGTAGGGAATTACCTCAGAATCTGTTTCAGATTCTGTGTATACTTGTTCGGATGAGGGGGCTGCAGGTGTTGCCTCGGATGTTGGGGCAACATAGTCTGGGTCCATTTTCTCGTCTGTTGCCTTTGATGTTGAGGCAACATATTTATCAAAATTCTAGTATGTTCAATGGACCCCTTTAGGAATGAAGTTTCGTAGAGGTGTGTCATCATATATCTCTTCTTCTTCTTCTTTTTCCTTCTTAGATTCTGCTTGTGGAGTGGAAGTTGATGGAGTTCTGGAGGAACTGGGCACACTGAAATTGGTGTCAGTGCTGCTGCTTGTGGTAGTATCAACATGAAAAGTCGACTCTTCCCTGGATCTTTTGGCAGACTGGTATGCACCGAATTAATTTTCGAAAACCCTCTTTGACCTTTGCGTCGGAAATGTCAATTTTGAGGCAAGGTTCGAGAAATCAGATGTTGCATCAACATCGATTGTGTTTTCATTATCGCCTGGGTAGCTCACCTGTAATGGCTTATCTGAACCAAGCAGGATCATAGCCTGTGTGCAGTCCTCCTCGACAGGTCTCAAGTCATTGATGGAAGTATAATGCTTGTAAACCTTGTCGTTGTTTGCTGGACTAGTCGACATTGGAGAATAATCTTTGGTGTTTGTTGATTTTGGGGACACGGACATGGGAGAGGTTTTTGAAGGATTGGGCGTGTTGGAGAAGCTTTGGGTTTTGAGAAATGACGGTGTTGTTTGGGCTGCCATGGTTTAATGGGTTGGTAGTCGGCTGATGTGACAATTCCAAGACAAAAAATGAGAGATTTTATTATGGCAAAGTATACTTACACTTCAACTCATTTTCCTTAAATTTAGATTGTATAGAAGAATAAAAACTCTTTACACACCTAAAATAGGATTGTCATAACACATATCATCATTAAAAAAAAATGGTCATCCAGAATTTTTGGACATCCAGTTAAAAACAGAGACGTTTTAAATACCAAAAACATGAATAAAATAAGATAAGCCAGTTTGATCAATGTACTGGAAAACGATGTTGTTGATGATGTTGTCAACATTTCAAAGTTAAACAAGCATTATGAGACTCCAAGGTTTTTCTGATTTGACAGATAATATTTTCGTACATGTTCCGTATGAGACTGATCGCTGGACTAATGTAACATTTTACCATTGTCCTTAATCAACTTAGTTGAACACATACAGATTAAAAAAAAATATTGAGGAATTTTCAACCTTTTTTAACACGTGGTACTCCTATAGAATAGGAATGATACCAATCTTAGACTCTCCTCTCTTCTCTCCTCCAAGCCATCCGAAAAACCCCTCCACCCATAACCAAATTTAAGGTTTTTATCTCCTCTTCTTAGACTACATTTTCACCAAAAATTGGAAACCAAAATAACACCAAAAACAGTGGCAAAAACAACCACTGCTAGCCGAAAATCTGCCCAGAAATTTGGGATTTTTGGGATGAAATTTTGGAAGAAAAACGTGTAGGGATGATGGCTTAATATTGTAGAACACTTGCATATCAATTGGAGTTGAAGAAGTGAACAAAAAAGAGGAGAAAAATTACAAAACATTGGGGATTTTCGGACAAGCAGTGAGCAGAAAATTGTGGACTGTTTTGGATGAATTTGAGGTATAAAATTTATTCTTTCTATGATATAATTGGAATGCATGTTGTTATAATTAAGGTAATGAATTTGTGTTAAGGAGAAATTGGAATTTAAGCATTGCATGTGACAATTTTGGGCTAGTTGCCAATTTGGGACATATTTTGGTGTTGTTGGATTCGTTGGTTATTGTTGTTATTATTATCACTAATTGCATGATGAAATTGAAAGGAACCATTGATATTTAGTTGAAATTAGTTATATGGAAGTATTGAAATACGAAATTGGATTTTAGGAATTAAGATAAGAGTTATGGAATTATGACATGTTGTGGCCAAGAACTTGCATGAAATTATTGGACATGTTGTGATGTATATGGACTGTTTTAGGGACTGTTTTGTGGCGTTATAATGCTGAAAATTTAGTTACCATTATGCATGTTTAAGTGTGGTAATTGCTAATGTAAGTCCTAAAGGAATAAGGGTGTAGAAAGGTGTAGAAAGGCTTCACATTCTACCCTAGTTGTTGTTGGAACTTGGACTGTTTTGTGGGATATTTTTAATGTGGATTAAGAGGCTAAATTTACATGAGAAGTGGGTGTGCTTTGTTGCTGTTTTGGTTGTGCCCTTAATTGGTGCTAGTAACAGATTCCTCATCGATTTCGTCCCATGTGTTCTCTTTTTGAGGTTGAGATGTTTCTTCTGATGTTGGGACAACATCTGGGACTACATCTGTTTCTTTTGTAGGTTGCTCCTCTTCAACTGTAACCACAATGTTTTTTTCTGAAGATCTACCAGATATATCCAGCAGGTCATCGAAAATAACATTGATTGATTCTTGTATGGTCTTTGTCCGAAGATTGTATATTCGATAAGCATGGCTATTTTGAGAGTAGCCAACGAATATTCCCTTGTCACTCTTAGAGTCAAATTTGGCTAGTTTATCCCTGTCATTAAGAATATAGCACACACACCCAAAGACATGAAAGTACCGCACTGTAGGTTTCTTTCCATTTAACAGTTCATAGGGTGTCATCTTGGTTCCTGGCCTTAAATAAATTCTATTAGTTATGTGATATGCCGTGTTCAAGGCTTCTGCCCAAAACCTTTTTTGACAATTGCTTAGAACTTAACATAACTCTAGCCATTTCTTGTAGAGTTTTGTTCTTTCTCTCGGCAACCCCATTTTGTTGTGGTGTTTTTGGTGCCGAAAATTCATGGAATATGCCTTTCTTTTCGCAGAATTTTGTAAAGATTTGATTTTCAAACTCCTTTCCATGATCAGATCTAATTCTGAAAATCGAAAAACAAAACAGATTTTTAATCCTAGAGTAAAGTGTTCTAAACAACACAAAGGTTTGTGATTTTTCTTTTAAAAAATAGATCCAAGTGAATCTGGAAAAATTATCTACTACCACATAAGAATATCTCATTCCTCCTAGGCTATCTACCTCGATTGGACCCATAAGATCCATATGCAAAAATTAGAAACAATGAGACGTACCAGAATGTTGTCCGTCACGTAGGACAACATTATGAGAGACTCGGGTCTGCTTTCCTTTCAAACAATCTTCACACAGTGTTTTATCTTTTGGATCCAGTCTGGGAATGCCTCTGACAACTTCAAATGAGATCAGCTTCTCCAAGGTGCCGTAGTTGACATGTCCCAACTTTTGATGTCAAAGTGTCAGGTCACCTACCTTTGCGGAGTTGCAAAACTCTTGTCTACCGACTAGATATCAATTATCTCCCGTTCGGGTTCCTGACATGACACATTTATCTGCAGAATCTGTAACCTTGCATCCAAGCTTGTTGAATTTCACATTTAGATCATCATCACATAGTTGGCTTATGCTAAGAAGATTAGCAACCAAACCTTCTACATGAAGAACATTTTTCAAGGCTGGTACATCCGGAACATTAAGAGTTCCTTTATCAATTATCTTACTCTTACTTCCTCCTCCAAAGGTAACGTATCCTCTGTTGACACCCAATTTTGTCCCATCTTTTATGATTTTATTCGTAATTTTTAACATTTTTGACACTTTTAAAATATATATATTTATGTATATTATTTCCTTATTATTATTATTACTCGCATTTTTTACTGTCATCTGCATTTTTATAATAATCATAAGTTTCATCCAAAAATTCTATGTTATTTATTCTCGCAAAATTGCATCGCATTTACATTTTTTTTTATTTAAGCATTAAACATTTCGCAAATATTATATTTTTTATCACATCGTTACGTTATTTTAAATAATTCACATCTTTTACAAAATATATATATATATATATATATATATATATATATATATATATATATATATATATAAATATGTTTTAATATTAAACCCCTTTTTTATATTTTTTAAACCCATAACCCATTTCATTTCCCAACCCAAAACAATTTCTACCCAAACTAAAACCCATTTCACCAAAGCCCAACCCATCACCCATTTAATTCTACTCAACCCAAAATAAAACAAACCCCCCAATTTTCGGCCCACACCAAAACAAGCCCAAAACCCTTCACCCCTCAGCCCAACTCCCTTTTTTTTATTTCCCCATCGCCCCAGCCCACTAACCCGTCGCCCGGCCCAACACCCAAAACCGACCCATCCCTCTCCTCTTTAACCCAAACCCTTACCCCCCATTTCACAAAAAAAAAACAAAAAAAACCGAACCCTACCCCCCTCACAAATCGCCGCGACCGCACACCCCACGCCCCCGACCCCACTCGCCGGTCACCTCGCCCCCCCGCCACCACCGACCCCCGACACCACCAACCCCCCCATCACTTACGCATACACCCACAAAATCCGCGACCCATACCCACAAAATCCGTGATTGTTAGCTCCTTTATTTTGAATTTCAAACTCGATTCTTGGGGGGGAATCCACCTATAAATACCCCATGATTGTTCTTCATTTGGAAGAGATTAAAAGAAGAGATTTTCGGGAGAGAAAAATAGATTTTTGGAGGATTTTTCGGAAGATTATTCCATATATACATAAATATTTGTTGTGTTCTTGATTTTAAAGCATTTGCCTTCTTTGTTGTTCAAGAAGGAGGCCCGAAAATCTGTCTTTGAAGGGGATTTCTTAGAGTTTTTGGGGTCGATTTTAAGTCCGAAAATTTATGTTTATGAGTCCGAAATTTTCTTAAAGGTTTTGCTTTATACTTTGTTTGTGTTCTTCACTATTTGGGAAGATTCCGAATTTCAAATATCCGAAATCTACTTAAAGTGTTTGTTCTTGCATATGTTCTTCAACTTAAATGTTCAAAACATAGGTCGAAATTATTTGGTTTGTGGTGTTAAAAAATCTTGAATTTTTTTGCTCTTTCCAACTATTTTTTTTGTTCCGGGTCGGGTCACTTCCGGGTCGGGTCAAAAGAAGTAAAAAGCAGCATTCCAAAATCAGAAATTCAGCATCCAAAATCAGAATTCCGAAATCGCAAAATCGAAATTCCAAAATAACGTCTCCGAGCGGATTCGACGATTCGAAACACGCCTCGGTTCGCTTTGCCGGAGAAGGTCGGTAAATACAAATTCCTCTCGCATGTTTTCTGTATTTTTATGTGTTTTGTTGTTAATTATGTGATAAGATAGTCATTTTTGCTATTATGTTCATTATTGGTCAAGTATGTTAGCTGGTTTAATTGGCAATTAATGTTTAGAAATGCTTTCCTTGTATTATCAGATTTATACTTAATATGGTAAGAAGCTTTGTGTGTGTGTTGATTTTATGGACATCGTGTGATCATATTGGATTCGAATGTTGAATCATACTTATTTTGCTTGAGTCTCATCGAATCGATAAACACACTTGCCTTACCTGTTTAAGTGTTAAAAGGCCTCGATATTAACATGTGAAGTCTCCCAAGTTATCTTGTATCATGTCCTACCTCTAGAGTTTGCTTGAATGACATTTTCATTAGTGATTTGCATTATTTGAACCAGTTTATACTCTGTTAAGCCATAGTTTCTAATGCATTCCATATGTGGTTTGTAATCATGTTTCATGAAGGAAGCATGTATAGGGTATAGTCCAAATGTTAAAACTGCTTAAGTGAATAGAAAAATCTAAGGAATGGTTTAAACTTAGGGATATGAAGGTCTTTGATTCTTATTGAGTTATGCATTATCTACCTGTGAGTGTGGGTTGTCTTTTCTTGCTATGAATCTGAATCACAAGCATGCCTATCTATGTCAAACAGTTTGTTGAGTAAAGGACATGTTGCGGTTAATTCTAGTTTTGTTCGTGTTGCTACTGCCAAGTTCCCTCTGATGTATGATAAATAAGGAGTGATTATATGAGACTGCAATGATTTTTGATTTCTTGCTAAGGTTATAAACTGGTTCTGTCTTTCTGATTCTTGATTAGGCTTGACCCAAAAATCAGGAGACATGCTATCTGATCTAGAAAAGTTGCCCCAAGTTCTCTGTGTCAATATATGTTGCTTGTTCCTTTAATATTCGATGTCTTATACATGGATAAGATAACAGAATTTGTTTGACTTGGTGTTGAGACATCTGGGTATTCTTTCTTGTTATGCCTGGATCTACTCTTCATACCTGCACTGGCCTGATATTAGTGCAATTGTTTCATTTCTCTTTTTTTGAATTGAGTCTGCTCATTCTGCCTAATGCTAATTCTGCCTAATGCTAGTGTGTGCTATCCATTAAGTGTCAAGATGTCTCATCCTTTAATGTGAACCTCCTGAATCATGACATGCCACTGACTTGCCTAGTTTGGTTCTACTTAGACCATGCCTAGGCTACTATTTGGACCATTTTGTGCTATGACGGGTGTACCTACATGTATGCTAGCTTTGATTAAGCGATGTTACGCCCCGATATGTTACATTGACTAGTGTACAAAGCATGAATATGTCCATATGTGTAATTAGACCACCAGTGGCTCTGTATAATCTGAGATATTATTCCTAAAGAGTCAGTTAACTATTTCTGCATGTTAGTTATGTTTGATGAACTGAATACACCTTTGCCTTGCCTAGTAAGTCTAATAAGTATGATATGTATGAGTTATTCCTCTAAGTGTCAATATGTCCAATACATAATGAAAAATGGTCTTGTGTGCTTAGTATAGCTTAAATGATTACTATAAATTTTGTCTTAAATAGATATTTGCCCATCTCCATGTCCTAAAATGTCTTCTGAACTAATCATCTACATGTCTTTATCTATCTAAATGCTAGACTGCATCCATGACAGCATATAATTCATTCTGAGTCATTTGGTTTACCATAATAGTATGTTAACTGATCTGTGCACATGTGTGTATTTAGCCAGTCCCAAATTGATAGTTCCCTTGTTTGAAATCTTTTTTATTATATTGTTATGCTGGCTGAAATTCGAGGCAAGCTTTGGGTTTGGTTTAGCCTTCTTCGATAGCCTGCCATGCCTAAGGTTCAAGAAGCCTTTTGAATCTTGTTGCGGCATCGGAAATGAATGGTGGTAGCCCCCCTTGGTCTTCTTATCTTTCAAATTTGAAGTTTAGAGTGACTGGTCTTTAAGTTTACCTTCCCCTTTATGTCTTTGCTGTGCTACCAATAGTTGTGGTATCCAGCTGCACCTTGAGATTCTGGATATATGTCATCTTTAAATAGTTCTAGTTATGGGTTTTGTTGCATTTTGGCTGCTTGATTCTAGAGACCGCCAGATTCTTTGCGCATTACTTGGGCTGATTACGCACTTTTGAGCCATTATTCTGCTCTTTGCTTTGCGTTTGCACGCGCACACTGCTTTGCAATCTTGACCATTTACACTTCTTTTCGGAAATATTTTACTGCTACATTTTGAGCATATTTGATGTCTTATCACTGCTGTATTTTAGCCCAAATTGCTTTCTTTTTTTTCTTGGCTAAAAGCACTGCTACTTTAGGTCATTTCGACCCCAATGCTTCTGCGTTTCCAGCCCACTATTGCGTTATTTTAAAACCCATTTGCTTCTTGTCTCTTGGCTGAAAACATCGCTTTAACACCGTTTTTCTGTTTCGGTTGCTTTCGCCCGCTTGATTACTATTTTACTTGTTTTTACCTTTTTTACTATTTTAAAATAAACACCGCACCTTTCGGACATTGCTTTCTGTTTCAAAGATTCAAATATCCGTTTTACTTGTTTTACTTGTTTTTAAACTAAACGTTACGTCTTTTCGGAAATTACCTCTCTTCTTCGCTTCTTTCGCTTCGCTTCGCTTATCAAGCATCGCTTCTTACGCTCGCTTCGCTTTGCAAGTCTCGCTATCTATCGCTATCGCTATCGCTTCTTTGCTTTGATTTAATTTTGCTTGATTTGAACACGATACTACATCGGCGATGAAAAATATCCGTCGATTTTGAGGCCTCCACGGTGGCAAAGACGGAAATATAACTTCGGGCAATGATGAAGACTTAAACCTTTTATTTCATCCGAGATCAACATGTTTAGTAGGCGAGGTGAATTATATATTCGCAACCACGATGTGATTATAGTGATCTTTTCTATTTCACCCGAGAGACCAACACGTTTAGTAGGCGAGGCAATCAAAATAAACCACATTAGTCATATGTTTGCAGCCACGACGTGATTGGAATGTTCTTTTCAAAATTTAAGTTCGAGCCTCCGTGATCAAAACATTCACCGTTTTGAATACGGATATGAAGTTATTTGTATTTAATTGTTTTTAACCGTTTGTTCTTGACGGCTTGCGGGATTAAAGTAAATGAAGGCGAGATATTCCTCGGAGTTTATCTTATTTTATTTCTTTCTTTAATTCAGCTTTTATCCCGCTTTGTATTGTAATATTATTTATCGCACTTATGTAACTATTGAAATGCTTAGAATAGGCAAACTTAGGATTAATTCATAGGGTAGTTTAAGATTTGAAACCCGTCGCTAGCTTATTTATTTGTAGGCTCGGTTAAATTCAAACTTAGAAATCCTTCGCTAGTTTATTTATTTTAGGCTCGTCACGCGTATTCAAGATTTTCAAAACAACTTTTGTCATCTTTTATTTGCTTTATTAAATCATACCGAATAAGTTTATCTTTTGTCAATTTACAATTCATTGATTCCCCAAATTTTACTTCTTTGGCATCATAAATAATTTGTTTTACTATCAATTGTCAAAAACATATTTTTTCAACTCTACATGTATTTCTCTTTAAATACCATACAAATGCATATTTAAAAATCTCTACATGTATCTTTCTTTTTAAAATGCATCATTTACTAATTATTTGCAAACATCTTTAAATCTGTTATACTTGTAAAAACATATATTTTTCTAGTAATAATTAACCTGAGTTTGACCGGATAACCGCAAGTTAGCGGATCTTAAAGGATGCCTAACCCCTTCCCTTTAGGATAATAAAGAACCCTTACCTAGAATCTCAATAGTTTCGCAGACCTTAAAATTGGAGTTACATTGCAGCATTTAGTTTAAATATTTAGGTGTCCTAATTCACCATAAAAAATAATTAGGTGGCGACTCCTCAATTCTTTACCCAGGAATCACCCGAACACGTCCGTGCTCCGCTTCCGACCTCTCGCGGGGGGGTCGGGTCAAAATCGGGCGCGACAGAATGGCGACTCCACTGGGGAACTTCAGGTTCTTAACCATAGCAAGTTCAGGTTAATTATTATTGTGCTTTATTTTGCTTCTTATTTATTCTACTGCTTCTAATTGTTTCTTTTTTGAAATTTTGTATGCATAATTGCTTTAAATTGCTATATTCTCTTACTGCTTTCCTTAAATAGGCATTTCGCTCATATTTCTTCCACTCTGGAAAATTGACACTATCACACACTACACGCGAGGTGTGTTTTGCGCACCCGCAAATTTCTTTCAATCTACCAAATTTTAGGTGAGTTGGCGTATGCGCGGAGTGACCGGACCATCCGGTGGCCGCGTAGCCTTCTCACTCGAGTAGTCCACTCGGGAACCTTGTGTCTAGTCAGCCAAATCTTAGAAAATTTAGGATAGAGCTATACTACCATTTATTTTAAGTCATGCATGCATACACCTTAGGTGGGTCGATCCTTGGCATCGACTCCACAATTAAGAAATCCGCCAAAATTGTCTACGGGTCTCACAACCCAACGACCAATCAGCATATTATGTGTAGCGTGATAATGATAGACTATTCCAAGCCTAATCATGACATGCCGAAATTGGGAAATGTACATTCATTTTGTCTCATTTCCGACAAAAGCATTGCAGTTTAGCAGCTCGGATCAAACTATTCTAATCCCGCATATCTGGCGTTTAGGCCCACCTCCGGCATAAGAGAGGCCCCATGTATATTAGGATGCGCATATAATTTCCATACAATCTGCTTGTTATTTCATGCTACTTCCCACTCTGTGCATATTATTTGAAATAATAATTACTCGCCTTATACTAACTTGGTTATCTTCATTTTCAGGAGGTTTATTTTGTCTAATTTATTTCACCCCAAAGGTTGATTCGTATTGACTAAAACTGGCGGAGCACCCCATCTTTTATTTCTCAATCATGTCTACCCAAATTGTATTAATATTTAAATGAAACAATGCGATTCAGATTGAGGCATGAATCACATATATGCATTTAATATGTTTTACCTCCACCTTTTGAAAGCTCGAAATGACACATTTGCATTGCTTTTTGCTAGTTTAAAATCTGTTTTGTTTAATAATTTTCTTCTTTTTCATCATGCAAACTAATTTGTCGGTAATATGTGACATGTAATGAAACAAGCAAACAAGGTCCCAAACAACAAGCAAGACTTCGAAGGATACGAGGAAGACTCACAACCGGAAGAACTTGGGCATTTTTGGAATAAGCCAAAGCCACTTTTGGATGAAACATCAAGATGGTTGATAATTATAAGTATTGGCACAGACGTTTGCCATTTGTACTCTTGGGCTGCCACGCTACGACCAGGACTTCTACTGGGGCATTTCCCTATCGTTCGAAGCCAAATCATGTACGAAGAGACTAATTGATGAAAGCAGATGGACGCAATCGTCCGGGGCAACCTTATCAGAATAGAATGGCCGAAAACCATCAATGCAGATGCAGTGAAGAGATACCATATCTAAGATTAGTTATTCCCTATGTAATACTTTTTCTATGTTGTAAAAGGTGCGCTCCCTCGGCGGGATACGCATAGAACCCACATAGGGTTTCGCCTCTTTAAGACTGAAATTTCCCAAAAAATCGCATTTGTTTACTTGTACATGAACTACGTTATGACCTGATTCCCTCGGCGGGATACGTAGGCGGCCACATCAGCCTCGGTCCCACTTTTAGAAAAACTCTTACAATCTCTTTTCACTTGTATCCTGAACTACGTTATGACCTGATTCCCTCGGCAGGATACGTAGGCGGCCATATCGGCCTCGGTCCCATCTTTAGAAAAATCCTTACAATTCTCTTTTGCTTGTAATGAACTACGTCACGACCTGATTCCCTCATGGGGATACGTAGGCGGCCTAAATCGGCTTCGGTCCCACCATTAGGAAATATTTTCTCCTTTATCTCACAAAAGACAAAATGCACTCATCTGATCACCCTGATAGGACAGGCAAACAATCTACACAAGACTTGGTTTGGTCCAGTCGAAAGTTCATCATCCTCACATATCGAAAACTGGGGCATTTTTAAGGGATCACTGCCAGAGGACGCCGATAAACAGGGAAAAGCATCGGCAAACTAAGTCTTCAGCCTAAGAGGATTTTGGATAAGACGTTTGCTCTGTTTCACCACATGTCACTGTTCGACAGAACTTTTTACATAGATGCCTACTTTCTTATACACAATTTATTTTCACCAAATATTTTCATTAGAGTTTGACAAGATTTTTATTACTAATATGCATACTTTCTTATAAGCAATTTATTTTCACCAAATATTTTCATTAGAATTTGACAAGATATTTTACATATATGCATACTTTCTTATAAGCAAATCATTTTCAACAAATACTTTCATTAGAGTTCGACAAGAACTTTTTAATGATAAGCATACTTTCTAATAAACAACTTATTTTCAACAAATGTTTTCATTTAACGTTTAGCCAAGACTGGGAACCAGACAGGAGCTACAGGTCCGAATCAGCAGGGCATGCAGCCATCAAGAGCCAAAGCTACAAAGTCAACGCGAATCAACCGCCCCTCCCCAAACTCACAAATTTTCTTTGAGTACAGGTTCTTCAGGTTGAAAAAGCAGGGAAGCCACATCACTTATGATCAATTCCCCAAAGAATTTCGGCACCACAACTCAATACAAGGATTACGTTCTTGTTTTGCATTTATACGAAGACATCATCTTGACCTACAGGGTCCCGACTATTATGTCTGCGCAAAGATGTTATTTCGAATCACAAGGAACGACAACACGGCAAACCCGACGACAAAGACGTCGCGTCACGTTGTCGCCCGTGCCAGGAAGACATTTCTATTCACAACCCACATAAGTTTGGATCGGCAGAAGACACTGCAAACTGAAGTGGAACCATCTGTTACAGCAAACTGACGACAAAAACGTCACTTGCATCAAACGACGACAAGGATGTCGCATCATATTTTCGTCTTGGGGTGACATTTTCAATTCACAATGGTCCACGGGGAGTTTGAATCATGTCAGAGGATTCATCACAATGACGTGGAACCCTATTACAAAGACGGCAAGGACGTCACTTACATCTCTACAACATGACAACATTACAATAACGTCATCGACGTTATGGCATACATGACAACAATCTTTTTTACATCATCTCAACGACGTCAACAATATTACAATGACGTCTTCAACGCAACACGTCTATCTTTCACGACGTCATTACAAAGAACGTATTGACGTTCACTGCGCGCATCAACTATCTTCAACATCATTACAACAACGTCATTGACGTTACTGCAGCACATCAACTATCTTCAACAGCATTACAACAACGTCATTGACGTTACGGCAGCACGACAACTATTCTATACAACGACGACATCAACAAAGTCTATGCAACGACGACATCATCAACGTCTATACAACCTCGCTAATGCGGGTATGTTTTAAATCGCGCACCCACCTCATAATGCGGGTATGTTTTAAATCGTGCGCCCACCTCGAAAAGTCTATACAATGCGGGTATGTCAACAACATTATAACGACGTCTTCAACACAACACGTCGATCCAACGCGTCATTTTTAAATCGTGCGCCCACCTCATAATGCGGGTATTTTAATTTCGATCGCGGCGCCCACCTTATAACAAGGGAATTTTAATTTCGATCGGCGCCCACCTTATAACAAGGGAATTTTAATTTCGGGTATTTAAATTTCGGCGCGCCCACCTTATAACAAGGGAATTTTAATTTCAGTCAGGCGCCCACCTTATAACAAGGGAATTTTAATTTCAGTCAGGCGCCCACCTTATAACAAGGGAATTTTAATTTCAGTCAGGCGCCCACCTTATAACGAGGGTATTTTAATTTCAGTCAGGCGCCCACCTCCTAATGCGGGTATTTCCAAGTCATTTTCTCTACAATTTTTTCTCAGCAGTTGTACACTAATTATATCTTAAGCTTCAGTTTGCAGGAGTTTTTAATTTGCAGGAACTTCATCACGGCGTGGGACTATCTCTTACGGCGAACCGATGCAAATTGGTCAGCGACCTACTTCGAACGTCGATCCACTCTTTCCCATTAGTTTCTCACATCTGCGACCAGTGTCATCCTAGGTCGACACTGGGGCATTATTTCTTGAATGTGCACCATCTTTTTTTCAACTTCTTCCCCCCGGGGATTCTATTTCTTACCATGCAGTCCCGATGATCAGGACAAAATTGGCTACTCAGTCAACTTCTTTGGCCGAAAACTCTTTCATCGTCTCCGTCCAAAGAGGGGCATCTGTTGACACCCAATTTTGTCCCATCTTTTATGATTTTATTCGTAATTTTTAACATTTTTGACACTTTTAAAATATATATATATATATGTATATTATTTCCTTATTATTATTATTACTCGCATTTTTTACTGTCATCTGCATTTTTATAATAATCATAAGTTTCATCCAAAAATTCTATGTTATTTATTCTCGCAAAATTGCATCGCATTTACATTTTTTTTATTTAAGCATTAAACATTTCGCAAATATTATATTTTTTATCACATCGTTACGTTATTTTAAATAATTCACATCTTTTACAAAATATATATATATATATATATATATATATATATTTTAA
Organism: Anisodus tanguticus; assembly: GCA_034509755.1. NCBI lineage: Eukaryota > Viridiplantae > Streptophyta > Magnoliopsida > Solanales > Solanaceae > Anisodus > Anisodus tanguticus. Next base: position 30,908,002 of record CM067556.1, read on the forward strand.
TATTAAACCCCTTTTTTATATTTTTTAAACCCATAACCCATTTCATTTCCCAACCCAAAACAATTTCTACCCAAACTAAAACCCATTTCACCAAAGCCCAACCCATCACCCATTTAATTCTACTCAACCCAAAATAAAACAAACCCCCCAATTTTCGGCCCACACCAAAACAAGCCCAAAACCCTTCACCCCTCAGCCCAACTCCCTTTTTTTTTTATTTCCCCATCGCCCCACCCCAAACCCAATCGCCCGGCTCGAACACCCAAAAGCCCATCACCCATCTTCCTCCCTCTTTAACCCAAACCCTTACCCCCCATTTCACAAAAAAAAAACAAAAAAAAAACCGAACCCTACCCCCCTCACAAATCGCCGCGACCGCACACCCCACGCCCCCGACCCCACTCGCCGGTCACCTCGCCCCTGCCACCACCGACCCCTGACACCACCAACCCCCCTCTGTTACGCCGACACCCACAAAATCCGCGACCCATACCCACAAAATCCGTGATTGTTAGCTCCTTTATTTTGAATTTCAAACTCGATTCTTGGGGGGGAATCCACCTATAAATACCCCATGATTGTTCTTCATTTGGAAGAGATTAAAAGAAGAGATTTTCGGGAGAGAAAAATAGATTTTTGGAGGATTTTTCGGAAGATTATTCCATATATACATAAATATTTGTTGTGTTCTTGATTTTAAAGCATTTGCCTTCTTTGTTGTTCAAGAAGGAGGCCCGAAAATCTGTCTTTGAAGGGGATTTCTTAGAGTTTTTGGGGTCGATTTTAAGTCCGAAAATTTATGTTTATGAGTCCGAAATTTTCTTAAAGGTTTTGCTTTATACTTTGTTTGTGTTCTTCACTATTTGGGAAGATTCCGAATTTCAAAAATCCGAAATCTACTTAAAGTGTTTGTTCTTGCATATGTTCTTCAACTTAAATGTTCAAAACATAGGTCGAAATTATTTGGTTTGTGGTGTTAAAAAATCTTGAATTTTTTGCTCTTTCCAACTGTTTTTTTTGTTCCGGGTCGGGTCACTTCCGGGTCGGGTCAAAAGAAGTAAAAAGCAGCATTCCAAAATCAGAAATTCAGCATCCAAAATCAGAATTCCGAAATCGCAAAATCAGAATTCCAAAATAACGTCTCCGAGCGGATTCGACGATTCGAAACACGCCTCGGTTCGCTGCCCGGAGAAGGTCAGTAAATACAAATTCCTCTCAGTATGTTTTCTGTATTTTTATGTGTTTTGTTGTTAATTATGTGATAAGATAGTCATTTTTGCTATTATGTTCATTATTGGTCAAGTATGTTAGCTGGTTTAATTGGCAATTAATGTTTAGAAATGCTTTCCTTGTATTATCAGATTTATACTTAATATGGTAAGAAGCTTTGTGTGTGTGTTGATTTTATGGACATCGTGTGATCATATTGGATTCGAATGTTGAATCATACTTATTTTGCTGAGTCTACTGAACTGATAAACACACTTGCCTTACCTGTTTAAGTGTTAAAAGGCCTCGATATTAACATGTGAAGTCTCCCAAGTTATCTTGTATCATGTCCTACCTCTAGAGTTTGCTTGAATGACATTTTCATTAGTGATTTGCATTATTTGAACCAGTTTATACTCTGTTAAGCCATAGTTTCTAATGCATTCCATATGTGGTTTGTAATCATGTTTCATGAAGGAAGCATGTATAGGGTATAGTCCAAATGTTAAAACTGCTTAAGTGAATAGAAAAATCTAAGGAATGGTTTAAACTTAGGGATATGAAGGTCTTTGATTCTTATTGAGTTATGCATTATCTACCTGTGAGTGTGGGTTGTCTTTTCTTGCTATGAATCTGAATCACAAGCATGCCTATCTATGTCAAACAGTTTGTTGAGTAAAGGACATGTTGCGGTTAATTCTAGTTTTGTTCGTGTTGCTACTGCCAAGTTCCCTCTGATGTATGATAAATAAGGAGTGATTATATGAGACTGCAATGATTTTTGATTTCTTGCTAAGGTTATAAACTGGTTCTGTCTTTCTGATTCTTGATTAGGCTTGACCCAAAAATCAGGAGACATGCTATCTGATCTAGAAAAGTTGCCCCCAAGTTCTCTGTGTCAATATATGTTGCTTGTTCCTTTAATATTCGATGTCTTATACATGGATAAGATAACAGAATTTGTTTGACTTGGTGTTGAGACATCTGGGTATTCTTTCTTGTTATGCCTGGATCTACTCTTCATACCTGCACCGGCCTGATATTAGTGCAATTGTTTCATTTCTCTTTTTTGAATTGAGTCTGCTCATTCTGCCTAATGCTAATTCTGCCTAATGCTAGTGTGTGCTATCCATTAAGTGTCAAGATGTCTCATCCTTTAATGTGAACCTCCTGAATCATGACATGCCACTGACTTGCCTAGTTTGGTTCTACTTAGACCATGCCTAGGCTACTATTTGGACCATTTTGTGCTATGACAGGTGTACCTACATGTATGCTAGCCTGATTAAGCAGTGTTCTGCCCCAGTATGTTACATTGACTAGTGTACAGCATGAATATGTCCATATGTGTAATTAGACCACCAGTGGCTCTGTATAATCTGAGATATTATTCCTAAAGAGTCAGTTAACTATTTCTGCATGTTAGTTATGTTTGATGAACTGAATACACCTTTGCCTTGCCTAGTAAGTCTAATAAGTATGATATGTATGAGTTATTCCTCTAAGTGTCAATATGTCCAATACATAACAGAAAAATGGTCTTGTGTGCTTAGTATAGCTTAAATGATTCTGTACCTCTTTGAAATTTTGTCTTAAATAGATATTTGCCCATCTCCATGTCCTAAAATGTCTTCTGAACTAATCATCTACATGTCTTTATCTATCTAAATGCTAGACTGCATCCATGACAGCATATAATTCATTCTGAGTCATTTGGTTTACCATAATAGTATGTTAACTGATCTGTGCACATGTGTGTATTTAGCCAGTCCCAAATTGATAGTTCCCTTGTTTGAAATCTTTTTTATTATATTGTTATGCTGGCTGAAATTCGAGGCAAGCTTTGGGTTTGGTTTAGCCTTCTTCGATAGCCTGCCATGCCTAAGGTTCAAGAAGCCTTTTGAATCTTGTTGCGGCATCGGAAATGAATGGTGGTAGCCCCCCTTGGTCTTCTTATCTTTCAAATTTGAAGTTTAGAGTGACTGGTCTTTAAGTTTACCTTCCCCTTTATGTCTTTGCTGTGCTACCAATAGTTGTGGTATCCAGCTGCACCTTGAGATTCTGGATATATGTCATCTTTAAATAGTTCTAGTTATGGGTTTTGTTGCATTTTGGTGCTTGATTCTCGAGACCGCCATTCTTTGCATTACTTGGGCTGATTACTGCACTTTTGAGCCATTATTCTGCTGCTGCGTTTGCACGCGCACAGCTGCTGCAATCTTGACCATTTACACTTCTTTTCGGAAATATTTTACTGCTACATTTTGAGCATATTTGATGTCTTATCACTGCTGTATTTTAGCCCAAATTGCTGCTGTTTTCTTGGCTAAAAGCCCGCTACTTTAGGTCGTTTCGCACACCCAATGCTTCTCGCGTTTCCAGCCCACTATGCGTTATTTTAAAACCCATTTGCTGCTGTCTCTTGGCTGAAAACAGTCGCTTTAACACTGTTTTTCTGTTTCGTTCGCTGCCCGGCTTCAGATTACTATTTTACTGTTTTTACCGTTTTTACTATTTTAAAATAAACACCGCACCTTTCAGACATTGCTTTCCTGTTTCAGCATTCAAATATCCGTTTTACTGTTTTACTGTTTTTAAACTAAACGTTACGTCTTTTCGGAAATTACCTCTCTTCGCTACGCTTACGCTTCGCTTTCCTTCGCTTTTCTTACGCTTCGCTTCTTCTTCTTCTGCTACGCTATCGCTATGCTATCGCTATCTACGCTATCGCTTCTTCTTGCTTTGATTTAATTTTGCTTGATTTGAACACGATACTACACTCGGCCGATGAAAAATATCCGTCGATTTTGAGGCCTCCACGGTGGCAAAGACGGAAATATAACTTCGGGCAATGATGAAGACTTAAACCTTTTATTTCATCCGAGATCAACATGTTTAGTAGGCGAGGTGAATTATATATTCGCAGCCACGATGTGATTATAGTGATCTTTTCTATTTCACCCGAGAGACCAACACGTTTAGTAGGCGAGGCAATCAAAATAAACCACATTAGTCATATGTTTGCACCACGACGTGATTGGAATGTTCTTTTCAAAATTTAAGTTCGAGCCCTCCGTGATCAAAACATTCACCGTTTTGAATACGGATATGAAGTTATTTGTATTTAATTGTTTTTAACCGTTTGTTCTTGACAGCTTGCAGGAATTAAAGTAAATGAAGGCAGATATTCCTCGGAGTTTATCTTATTTTATTTCTTTAATTCGGCTTTTATCCCGCTTTGTATTGTAATATTATTTATTGCACTTATGTAACTATTGAAATGCTTAGAATAGGCAAACTTAGGATTAATTCATAGGGTAGTTTAAGATTTGAAACCCGTCGCTAGCTTATTTATTTGTAGGCTCGGTTAAATTCAAACTTAGAAATCCTTCGCTAGTTTATTTATTTTAGGCTCGTCACGCGTATTCAAGATTTTCAAAACAACTTTTGTCATCTTTTATTTGCTTTATTAAATCATACCGAATAAGTTTATCTTTTGTCAATTTACAATTCATTGATTCCCCAAATTTTACTTCTTTGGCATCATAAATAATTTGTTTTACTATCAATTGTCAAAAACATATTTTTTCAACTCTACATGTATTTCTCTTTAAATACCATACAAATGCATATTTAAAAAATCTCTACATGTATCTTTCTTTTTAAAATGCATCATTTACTAATTATTTGCAAACATCTTTAAATCATTATACTTGTAAAAACATATATTTTTCTAGTAATAATTAACCTGAGTTTGACCGGATAACCGCAAGTTAGCGGATCTTAAAGGATGCCTAACCCCTTCCCTTTAGGATAATAAAGAACCCTTACCTAGAATCTCAATAGTTTCGCAGACCTTAAAATTGGAGTTACATTGCAGCATTTAGTTTAAATATTTAGGTGTCCTAATTCACCATAAAAAATAATTAGGTGGCGACTCCTCAATTCTTTACCCAGGAATCACCCGAACACGTCCGTGCTCCGCTTCCGACCTCTCGCGGGGGGGTCGGGTCAAAATCGGGCGCGACATCCTCCATTGAATGCTCCATACTCCTTCAATAGGCTTTTGGTACCTGTCATATGACGTGAGCAGCCACTATCGAAATACCAAGACCCTGTAATATTAGTACGCAAAGCAGTTATGCACACATTACATTTCAGATTCAATTTGGGTACCCATTCTTTTTCTTCCTTCTGCTTTCAGGCAGGTTGCTTTGAATGTTGTTAGTGATGTTGGGCAACATTGCTGACGACATTTTAGGCAATATCTTGAGTGCAGAGTTTTGAAGTTTGTAGCAGTAGGGCATAAGGTGTCCTAACTTCTTACATAAGCTACATACAAACTTTGATCCAATTTCAGTGATCTGAGAGTAGCTCGTATTTTATTTGACAAATTTTATCCTCTCAGTTTGACTATGGATTCTGGAAGAATTTGTTTTGCTAGGAGATTGGTACCCAAGCCCAGCCCTTATAGGATTATTGAAGTTTAATATTTCATCCAGTTTGGAGGTTCCCATGTTAAGCCTTTGAAAGGTGGTCTCAGCTACGTTCAATCGTGCACGAATCTTACCAAGCTCTAGGTCCTTCTTGGTAAGTACCACCTCTAATCAGTTGATTGTGCCTTTCAGATTGCTATTCTCAAGAGGCAATAATTTTGCTTTTGAGTCTAGTTGCTCAGATTCAGTGATTAAGGCTTTACACATATTTTGTAATTCCTTTATTACGTCGTCTTTGGAGTCAACTAGATCCAAATTTATAGCCTCAGATGAATAAATAAATCCACTAAAACAATTTACATCAGAATAGTCAAAGTATACATACCTCTATGATGTTGAAGACATTCCATATGTTGAGTCTGATGTTGTCGCAACATTGTCAATAACATCTTCATCATCGGACAATGAATGTTCGAATATAGCTGCCAGCATTGCCTGCGGTTCTTCTTCTTGATCTCCTCCCTCCTCTTCATTCTCATCTTCACTAAGAGTTACCCACATAACCTTACCAATTTTTCTAAGGGTGTTTGCACACTCATTAGCATAGTGTCCCCAACCCGAGCATGCATGACACTGCACTCCCTCGAGTTTCTTGGGATTGAAATTGATACTATCGGAGTTAGATTTCCTCAGTGGATTGTGATTTCTTTGCTCAGAAGGTGACTTATTCGGCTGTTTATTGAAGAGTGGGTTTTGATGTTGTTTGTATTTGGCTTTATTGCGATCAATGTTGATCTTTCTCACCATTGAATTGAATCAACGAGTAAGTAAGGCAACAGTTGCACCATTTCCCAGTTCCTCCAAGTTTTCTTCCTCGTTTTCCAATTCAGTTTCCGAGGTTTGTCCTTGGAGTGCCAAAGTCTTGTCTTTATACAGATCTCTTTGGCTCTTCATGTTCATCTCATATGTTTGAAAGATGCTCATCAAGGCATGTAGATCCATAGTAGCAAGATTATGGACCTCTTCAATAGCACAAATCTTAGTATTAAACCTTTCAGGAAGAGATCTGAGAGCTTTATCCACAAGTTGTGTGTTGGTTAAAGGAGAACCAAGCACTTGACACTGATTAGCAATGTCAATTAACTTTTCAAAATAGGATTTTATGTTTTCAGATTCTTCCATCCTTAAGCGTTCGTATTGGCTCAAAATCATGCGAAGCTTTGTACGTCGTACACTTGAGGTACCTTCACAATGAGTTTGTAACGTCTCCCAAGCGTCCTTGGCCGTAGAACAATTCTGGATTAGTTTGAACATATAGAGATTTACCCATCCAAATATCGCATTTAGGGCATTTTCATTGAAGCTCGCACTGTTGATCTCTTACGCGGTCCATTCAGATTCGGGTTTGGTAAGTACATCACCATCCTCATCTGTTGGGTACTTGGGAATCACATAGCCTTCGGAAACTGATCTCCAAGCTCGAACATCTATGGATTTGATGTGCGAACGTAGTCGGATTTTCCAATAGGCATAGTTAGTTCCGTCAAGAATTGGAAGTCTACCAACGTTTTGTATAGCTGAGTCTATAGCCGTAATATTCAGAATCAAACACTTATTGTATTAAGTGTTGGCTCTGATACCACTTGTTTGGTCCGAGGCTACGGATAAGCAATAATATGTAAGAATAAAACAGTAACAGCGAAAGCAATTAAAACAATTTCTGGATGTTGCCTTCAATGTTGTGTCAACATCTGAGGCAACATTGTGATAAAACAGTTATAAACCTTTATAGAGTAAATGCAGCGAAAAAGTAAAGAGACACATGATTTATATTTTCAAGGGTATATATTAATATATCCCTTGATGGTCAATGACCAAAGAATTGTATAAATTATATACAATTACAAATGAATTTCTTTTTACAAGATTGAACAATAAATGCGAAAAAGAAATTACAAACAAAAATGAAGTCGCAGAGATGACTTGACCTAAAGTTAAAAGATCTAAAAAGATAAATACAACATCTTCATTACTATTGCTTGAAATATAAGCTTGATCTAGAATCTGAGCAGCAGTAGTAATGTCTGACTAGATGTTGTTAAACAACTTTAGGCTAAGTGTGTTGATCCAGTTTCTAAGGTGAATATCTGAGAGTTCTCTTGGAAATTCTTCTCGTTCAATACTGGATGTCGATACTCTGAAGTTCCCTTCTATTTATAGTGTGGAACTTCCCTTGAAATCCTCACTGGTTGGTTGCGGAGGCTGAGTAAAACAAGGCTTCAGCTTGGACCGGTTCTTGCTTCTTCAAAAGCTCAACGTTCTGCACTTAGTCTTCACGCTGCTTCCTCTCCAAGCTTTGACTGTTTCTTTTACCACGTTTTAAACACAACATCATTGTTAGTTTGCCTAGGCCATTTTTTACTTACATTAACACAACCTGTTTTGGCCGGAAGAATAGGCAAAATCGTTACAGGGATGTTGTCAGGAATGTTGTCTCAACATCGCAGGCAACATTCTTATTTTCATAAGATGTTGTCCTGAGCATTTATAGATGTTGTCACAACATCCATCCAGCATCAACAGAGTCAAAAATATATGAGGAAATATTTGCTCCACGGTAGAACCAACATTTTTCATGTTACTTGCGTTATCCGTAATAACTTGAACAACATTATCCGAACCTACATTTTCTATTGCTTCAATAAACAATTTAGCAATATATTCTCATCCTTTACGACCCCACTAGAATTGATTGAATTTGAAGATATTGGCCCCCCACTAGATGATGCCATTATATTTATCAAAGATAATCTCCTAATGTCGGACCATCCATCTGAACAAATCGACAACCTTCTTTCTCCATGTATCTTTAATTGATTGTAACTTTCTAGCAATGTTAGTCTTTTCCTCTGCCAATAGAGTTGTTCTCAACCTATATATCACGAGGGAATATTATCCGAGAATAGAATTTCCAGCTATAAACTGTGAATATATTTTGAAATAGGGAGATCTTGGAAGATTAAATGATAAACTTGATGCGTAAAACATTTGAGCTACTAATTTATCGGTTGTATTTCTTTCATAGATGCCGAAGGATTTCTCTAGAGCTTCACCCTCTTGACCCTTTTAGAAATAATTAGGATCAGAATTCAAATTGCATCTAATACATTCAATAAAAGCATCTAAACTATTAGAATCCTCAAGAAGAAGGTTACCTCTTACAAATCCTAGGACAAAGTTCAAAGACAACAAAGAGATCATCTTTATGCTCACAAATATTCATCAACATAATCAATTCAAAATAAGCTAGGTAGTGAAGTATTTATACTAGTGCTAAATAATATATCAAATATCCAAAAATACCCTTAAAATAGGCCTAAATATATAATATTCCCTCCAAGGTGCCTCCATCCTTCAAATATTGATCTCTCTTGATTGTATGATATTATAATATTTTGTAGGTGTATTGAACGAATTATTCAATGTATCTATCATCATCAAGTGTATTTCAAGAGCTTGAAGTTCCTTTGCTTTTTCCTAGTCTTGAAGTAATGACGATATGGTCGTTATAAGTCCCTATGCAGATGATGTCATATTCTCATTTCGTTGGATGAAAGATGGATATTTTGTGTGATGTGATTTTTTTCTTGCTATGGAACATATAGATAAAACGAGACAAAGCGTGAGAAATTGGTATATTTGTGTAACTTTTTCTATATTTGGTGTTGGAGGGAAATGGGGAATAGGTAAAAAACATTCTGATCGTGGAAAGATTTGGGCTATCAAAAAAAAGCTTATTTACCTTTTTTTTTTTTAGCAGATCAAAAGTATAAGATTGACTTTTTAAAATTGTCTTTTTCTCTAGCATAGTACAAGCTAGCATTAAGTGCTTTGTACAAATATTATTTTATTATTTTAATTTTAAATTTTTTGTTAGTTTTAATATAAAATTAATTATTATTCACACCTCAAACCCCAAAACTCAAATTCCAAACCCCAAAATTTAAACCCCAAACTCTAAAACTCAAATGCGGATTCAATAACCTTAATTATTATTTAATTATATTTCAAGTATTTCAATAGTTCAGAACTTGTACTTATGGGAAAAATCAAACGATTAAACAAGACAAGCTCTCTCATATAATAATATAATAATGTATATGTTCTGTAATCAATTGAATTAGTCAGATAAAGTCAAACGATCTATTTAAAAATTATATTAAAAAAATACTATAAATTATAATAATTAATAATTTATATTATTTAAAAGGCATATGAAAACATTACATTCCAAGAATAATGTGTTGACAAAGGGGTCAATTTTATTATGTACAACTAGGGGTTGTCCAGTGGGCCGGCCCGATCCCGATCCCGACCCGTGGCCGCCTCGATCCCCCCTAATTTTTTTATCAATGTCGGGGTTCGAACTCGGGACGGAGCTTGGGATAGTCCCGCCCGTCCCGACCCGCCCGATATCGATCCTGCCCCGTTCCGACCCCGTCCCGCCCCCCTCCCCCTTAATATTTTTGCCCCCCCCCCCATAAACCCTACCTAACCCTTAATATTTATTTTTAACCCCTAAGTTAGTATATCTATAAATGCCTCATTTTCTCTTTATTTTTCTCACAAATCTTCCTATCATCTCAGAAGTTGTAAATTATGAATAGTGAGCTTGTCAATTCTTTTGAGTTAAATTATTGACTCAAGTATTGCTATCATTTATATAATGTAGATAATTGTTCGTAAAGCTTACGAGGACTCGGGAAACTTGAATAGCATGTAAGAATTGTTTACAGAACACCATGCAATAATCATATTATGACCAAATAAAGTAGCAACATGAGATGTGTTATGAACGTCAATTTATGAAGCCTTATTGACATTTAATGGTACATTTGTCTTTGAGTGACTAGATTGAAGTCAATCTATAAAGCTTTTATGGAAGTCGAATGTGGCATGAACTTAATTAACATATCACGAAAGTAGTTGTAAATTGGTGTAACTTTAAATGGTCATAACTCTGCGCTCGGATATCCGTTTTACCTGATTTTTTTTATTTTTCGTATTTTTTGAGACGCGGCCGGTGGCGCCACCAATTTTTAGGAAAACGTATGTTTTCCCAATCAATTTGTATTTTCTCCCAAATCGATTTCTAATTTTACATTTTCTTTAGTAAAGATCTCACGATATACAATAGATTTCAACGTCGAAATTTCGTGGTAATGTAGGTGTAAATGTCAATTTCAGTGTTGAAAATTCAATTTTAAAAACAAATTGAATCCCGTGACCCGACCCGTCCCGCCAAATCCCCGCCTCCCTCCGGCGAGACGTGGGATGGGACGAGACGTTGGCCAGTCCCAATCTGCCGGTCCTGCCGAAGGACCGATGCCGACCCTCCCCTCGTCCCGTCGGGATTGGTCCCAGCCCGCTCTGCCTCGGCCTGTTGGACATCCCTATGTACAACTAGTAAATTTGTCTCCACAATTAAAGACATAAATTAATTACCAAAAATCGACATGTTAATAATTAATTTAGAAATTATTCCTATGTTATGAAAAGGAACATTTATAAATAACATAATTAGGTGCCTTTCAATTACGTGTCACACGTAGCATATAATGAATAATAAAGGGGACAAGTACTAATGGAAAATAGAGAGGTCATTTTATTATATTATTACAATTAAGAGCCCTTTAGAAAGGAACTGCAATCTTGCTTCGTTCACGACTCTTCTAGGCCGTCTTCCTCAAAATTCCCCAACTTCTTTATTTCAAGTTCTTACCGATCGCTATTGACACTTCGTTTGAATTTCTTCGTTCTTCCCTCAAAAGAGATAAAGAATGCCTTTCAAGGCATTCCACCAATTCTCCATCTATATTGCTGCTATCGTCTACTATCCAAACTCAGAACATAACCTTAAATTCTTAGATTTTCTGAAACACGAAGCAACGAAAATAAGAAAAAAGTACTACTAATATTGAAGGTATATCATTTTTCTCATCTTAAGTATGTTTTATCTTTAATGTAGAGAAATCAAAATCTCAATTTTTTTCTCAAATTTATCGATGGACTCCGGTCAAAATATCCGAAGTTGATTTCCCGTATTCCCGATGTATCCTGCTCTCTCACTCATACCCAACTCGTGTCCAGACGGGAACGCCACACAAAAAACGAAGAGTCCGCAAAACTTAGACTACATCTAATTACAAGAAACACCAACATTGAGGTACTAATTAAAGGAAAACATGATATAAGGTAAGCCTGTCAACGGGACCGTGCTCGGCCAACCCAGACTCTAAAAGTGAGCCTCTGTTGATTCCAAACCGGAGTTGGGGTGGAAAAAAGGGTTTCTCAAATTTGGCTCAGTAAGTACACGAAATAAAAAAAAAAAGCTTAAATTTGAAAAACTAGCACAAAATTAGGCCCGTTTAAAGTTTCTACCATTTACAACGAATTTTATTTTTGTTGATAATTTACTTTTTTCTTTTCATTTGACTTGTGATTTAAAATATTGAATTAAATTTTACTACACTAATACTGTAAGACTATTATAAAAAATTTAATATACAGGGGTCGGTCTAGACTCTGGATAGTACCTTGGTTCACTGGTGAGCCCGGGGCTCCTTCCCCTGTTCGGTCTAGCCTAGGCTCCTATCTCCCTTAGCTGGCCGCGTGTCAGACTGGCTTTGTTGGAAATTTACTAAATGTAGAATTAAGTATATCTCATTAATTTATGACTCGAATAATTGGGCCCGCACGTCGGAAACATCGCTTCCACATACGTGCACACGTAGTGCCAAATATCACATATTTCATTAGTGAAAGAGATATTGGTATGTATGTAATACGTTTGAGACATAGAATTATGGACGGTTATTGGTCAAATGACAGAGTATTCCACGTTGGTAAAAGAAGGAAGAAGTGTAAGATGAAACGAGTCGGAAATTGCCGCGGGACCGTGAAGGGTCGTGGCGCCACACCGTCGAAGCCGCGGTGCCGGAGCTCCGCGGCTCCTCCCAGGCAGCGTCGCGACGCTAAATGGCTGGGCAGTCACTGGAGCCGCGGCGCTTCGGAGGTAGATTGCTGCGACGGGAAGTTGGAAAAATCTGACGTTTGAGCTGGTTTTGGAACATTGATTCTCCATTCTTGCCATATGAATTCAGCCATTATTTGGCTGAATGTAACCCCTCAATCAAGTGCAATTACATGGCTATTGAAGGCCATTAATTAACTAGTTGAGGGGTCTTCTCCTTACACTATAAATTGAGGCATTTGGCTCAATTGAAACACACCACACTCAACACTTAGAAAATACTCCAGAATTTTCAGAGTTCATATTCTTCCTCTCTAGCAAAGTTACTATACTCAAAGTTCTTCAAGAGTAACACTTGAGTTTCCTTTGCTCACTTGTTAAAGTTACTGTTGTATCTTGGGAGACTATTGCTCAACACCGTAAAAGGAGATATACGGGGCAATCTTGTCTTAAAGACAGAGTGTCATCACTCGACTCAGCAAATCACACAAGCAGTTTGTTAAGGTTTTGATTTCCAGTTTTATTGTAATAGTTTGTTTATCCTTTATACTATTGTAATAGTTACTTACTTCACATTACCTACAAAAATTGTATCCCAATAATTTTAAGATAAGATTTGTTATAAGTAAGTTAGAAAGATGACTGGTATAAATCAAACTGCTTCTGATTCTGCTGTTGCTGCTCAAGGCAATCCCTCTACCTTCCCCACTGCTCAAGGCACTCCTAATGTCTTTCCGGTTGCTCAAGGCTCATCCAATGCCTTTACTGCCGCTCAAGGGAATGTTGTCGTTCCTCCACCCGCTAGATTTCACCATGAACGCCCTGAAAAGTTCATGGAGTCAAACTTCAAGAGATGGCAACAAAAGATGTTCTTCTATCTGACTGTTATGGGAATGACATGTTTCCTAACAGAAGATCCTCCACAAGCTGGAGATGAAATGGACCATTCGCCTTCTGAAACGGGTGAAGGGGGCCTAGGTATCCATGTCATTAATGGCATGAAGATGGTTCTTGATGTATAGAGTCATAGTGATTTCATGTGTAAGAATTACATATTGAATTACTTATCAGACCCTCTCTACACGGTGTATTGCACCGTTGGCACTGCCAAAAAGTTATGGGAGAAACTACAAAAGAAGTACAACGCACAAGATGCAGGTACTAAGAAATTCATCGTTGGGAAATTTCTAAAATTTTAAATGGTGGATAGTAAGACAGTGATGTCCCAAGTCCAGGAATTCTAAATGATTTTACATCACCTGGATTTGGAAGGTATGAAATCAAACGAGTAGTTTTTGGTTATATCACTGATTGAAAAGTTACCTCCTTCGTGGAATGAGTTTATGAGCTACTTAAAGCTCAAGACAAAGGAGATGACCTTTGAAGAACTTATTATCAAACTCCAAATTTATGAAGATAATAAGAAGGCCTTGTCTAATGGTAAACAACCCGCTGAGGCAAATGCAAATACTGCTGAGGCCAAAGGGAACCTAAGCAAGGAGTGCAAGTTTCAGAAAGACGGCAAGACCCAAGCGGCGAAGAAGTTCAAAGGAAATTGTCACCACTGTGGAAAACCTGGTCATATGATCAATGACTGTCGTAAGATCAAGACTGAGCACCAAGAGAAGGCCAAAGCTAAGGGCAAGGCTCAGGTTAACGTTGTCAAGGACCAGTTTCTGGATGATATGATTGAGGAGTTCTCAGTGGTGGTGCTAGAAGCAAACCTAGTTGAGAATCCTATGCAATGGTGGATGGATACAGGTGCTATAAGACACATCTGTTCCAACAGAGATGCCTTCTCCACTTATACACCGGTTACAAATAAGAAGCTGTTCATGGGCAACAACGCTTCATCTGACGTGCTGGGGGTAGGAAATGTAGTCCTGAAGATGACTTCTGGAAAGAAGCACACTCTGAAGGAAGTGATGCATGTTCCTGAGATTCGAAGAAATTTAATTTCAGGTCCTTTATTGGTTAATGCTGGTTTTAGGCTAGTGTTTGAGTCCAATAAATTTGTAGTCACTAAGAATGAAGCGTTTGTGGGAAGACTATTCGTATGTGAAGGCCTCTTCAAAGTGAACACCATATCTGTATTACATAAAAACAATAATATTGAAGCCTCTTCATCTTACTTGCTTGAGTCCTCTAATTTATGACATCATAGATTAGGACATGTCAACTATAAGTCCATACAAAGGTTGGTAAAGTTGGAGTTGTTGCCGTCTATCGACGTAAACCCTCAACATAAGTGTGAGGTGCGCGTAGAGGCAAAACTCACAAAGCTTCCTTTTCGATCCGTCGAAAGGAATACCGCCCCTCTAGAACTTATTCACACAAATATATGTGATTTGAAGTTTGCACAAACTAGAGGGAGGAACAAGTACTTTGTGACATTCATTTATGATAGCACAAGGTATTGTTACCTTTACTTGTTGAAAAGTAAAGATGAAGCCTTTGAAGCGTTCCGACGTTACAAAACAGAAGTTGAGAACCAACTAAGCATGCAGATTAAATCCATTCGTAGAGATAGAGAGGGAGAATATGTAGCGCCATTTGAGGAATATTGTGCCTAAGAAGGCATTGTTTATCAAACGACAGCTCCATACTCAACTCAATCGAACGGTGTGGCGAAACGTAAGAACCGCACATTGAAAGAAATGATGAATGTCTTATTCATCAATTCCGGTCTTCCCCAAAATATGTGGGGAAAAACTGTCCTTACCGTTAAGATGATTCTTAACAGAGTCCCACATAAGGGTAAAGACAAAACTCCATATGAATCATGGAAGGAAAAGAAACCCACCTATAAATATTTAAAGGTGTGGGGTTGTCTGGCAAATGTTGAAGTACCCAAGCCAAAACAGGTCAAGATTGGGCCTAAAACTGTAGATTGCATATTCATCGGATATGCAAATAACAGTAGTGCTTACCGCTTCTTAGTGCATAAGTCAGATATTTCAGATATCCACGGGGGTACAATTATGGAATCAAGGAATGCTCAATTCTTGGAAGGTATCTTTCCTAGAAAGGAAAAAGACATAACCACTCGCAAACGAAGTTATGAACAAAGCTCTCAGGAACCGAGAGTCATTGACGGCCCAGATCTAGATGGTTCAGATCTAGTGGACTTCGAAGTGGCTGAATATCCAGAATCTAGTGTTCCAAATTCTCAGAACTTAGAGACTCCAGAGATGGAACCGAGGCGAAGTAAAAGGGCCAGAAAGGATAAATTTTTTGGTCCTGACTTTGTAGCTTATATGGTTGATGACGAACCAAGGACAATTGCTGAAGCATTGTCAACTCCAGAGGCACCGCTCTGGAAAGAAGCTATTGAAAGTGAAATAGGCTTCATCCTGCATAACCATACTTGGGAGTTGATTGATCTTCCTCTGGGAAATAAACCGTTGGGTTGTAAATGGATACTCAAACAGAAGTATAAAGTAGATGTGTCTATAGATAAGTACTAGGCCAGGTTGGTAGTCAAGGGCTATCGACAGAAAGAATGCCTTGACTAGTTTGACACGTACTACCCGGTATCCCGGATGACGTCCATACGAGTATTCATTGCGATCGCAGCGTTGCGTGACCTTGAGATACATCAAATGGATGTTAAGACAACCTTCATAAATGGTGATTTAGAAGAAGAAATTTATATGGACCAACCCGATGGGTATGTGGTTCAAGGGCAAGAGAAGAAAGTCTGTCGGCTTGTCAAATCTCTGTACGGGCTTAAACAAGCCCCAAAGCAATGGCACGTAAAATTTGATAGTACTCTATTATCGAAGGGTTTCGCCATTAATGAGTGTGACAAATGTATCTACATGAAAGGTAACTCTGACTCATTTGTTATGATATGTTTGTATGTACACGACATGATGATCACAAGGAGCAGTCCTAGCATAATTCTTGAGGCTAAGAACATGTTGAAACAATGCTTTGACATGAAGGATATGTGTATCACAAATGTCATCTTAGGGATAAAAATCTCTAAGACGTCTGACGGACTGATCTTATCTCAGTCTCACTACATCGAGGATGTTTTGAGAAAGTTCGAGATGTATGACAGTTCGCCTATAAAGTCGCCAACGGATAGAAATAAAAAATTTGATAAAAATAGTGGTGCACCCATATGTCAGGAGCGATATGCACAGGTGATCGGTAGTTTGATATACATAATAAACTGCACCCGACCCGATATTGCTTATGCAATCAACAAGTTGGCTAGGTTTATCCGTATTCCTAGTGATGATCACTAGAAGGCGTTGAATCGGGTACTTCAATACCTGAAATACACGCTAACTTACGGGTTGTATTATTCGAGATATCCAACTCTACTAAAGGGGTAGAGTGATGCAAACTAGATATCTGATGTAGAGAACACCAAGTCCACCAGTGAGTATGTATTTACAATTGGTGGTGGGGTTGTGTCTTGGAAATCCTCTAAGCAAACTTGCGTCGCCCGATCCACGATGAAATCATAGTTTATCGCTTTAGACAAAGCAGGAGAAGAAGCTGAGTGGCTTCATGACTTCTTAGAGGATGTTCCTTGTTGGAACAAACCCGTACCTTCTGTAATGATCCACTGCGACAGCCAGTCGGCTCTAGAAAGGGCACATAATTCTATGTACAATGGCAAATCTCGTCATATTTGACGGATAAATAAGACCGTTAGGCAGTTGTCGTGCCCGTTTTTAACCCGAGCTTCGCGACGCGATGGCATCAATTCCCTCTGGATTGAATAAAAATGCTTGCTTTGAGGGGTCGCCACCTAATTATTCTAAGGTGAATTAGGGCACCTGAATGTTGACTAAATGCTGCAATGTAAACTCCGATTTTAATGGTCTGCGAAACTAATGAGGTTCTAGGTAAGGGTTCTTTATTATCCTAAAGGGAAGGGGTTAGTCATCCTTTAAGATCCGCTAACTTGCGGTTATCCAGCCAAACTCAGGTTAATTATTGTAAAAATGCATGTTTTAAAAATAGAAAGTTAAAATGATGTTGCAAGTATTTAATAAAAGAATGCATTTTTTGTACAAGTATGCGTTTGTTATGGTATTAAAAAATTAAAAAATATACATGTAAAGTTGAAAAATATGCATTTGGAACAATTAATAGCAAGGAGAAAAAATGAGTTACTTATATGCCAAAGAAGTAATTTTTTTTGGAACTCATTTTGAGTTGTACAATTAATAAAGTGAACAGAAGATGATCAAAGTTTGTTTTGAAAATTTAAAATATGCGCGACGAGCCTAAAAATAAATAAACTAGCGGGGATTTCTTATTTTGCTACTACCTTATTACGTATCCATTCATGGCCCAATTATTCTAAATATCCTAACAATCACACGAACATTAAAATAATTATTACATGCCCAAAAATAGAAATAACGGAATTAAAGAGTAATAATAAAAGAGGAACTAAGGCGGATGACGATGTCATCTAGCCCTATTTTTGTTTTGGAATTCCGAGGTTGGAGAATGCAAGGAGTGTGAATGCGGGTCTTCGTTCGACAATGATCATGATGAGTCTCATAACGAGACTCTTCATAACTCTCGATGCATTTCATGTAAAAATAGAAGAAAAGAAAGGGATTAATGGACGGAACGTGAAAATGTATATTTAAGAAAAAATATAAATAAATCATTCATGAAAAGTAATATGTTGTTAAGCCTTAGGGAACAATTAACACGCAAAAATAGAAAGCGGGCCCAACCATATAATTTTCGACTTGAAGGAGGGAAACAATGATGCAAGTTACACATACCCAAATTTATCTAAATAAAATTTACCTAAACTAATCAACCTATTATTAGAATAAAATCAGATACCTTAATCAACCCAAGTTGTTAATCAGTAAAATGATAAGAGCAGAGGACAACGACGGTGGTGGGCCCAAAACTACTACCAGAATACAAAGAGGAAGATAACATAAAGAGAATAGGTCAAGCCCAAAAGTAGTTAAAAAATGCTAGCAGAAATAAGTTGGGCTCACTTTCAAGTATTCAATTAAAATATAAGGGTTGATATACACAAGATATTTCCAAAGATATAGAATATACTTAAGAATATACGAGGAATATGCAAACTCTGATATACCCCAGGTGTTGAGCACCCTGACTCTATATAAAATAAGCATTGTAATTTGCCTAATAGTTGCATGAGACAAATAAGAATACACAAATGACCAGAACAAAATAGCAGTTTGAACATGTAGAACTATTCCGGTATAGCCAAGCTCACAGAAACCTAAATATGTTGAATAACAATTGAAACCCCACCATGACAGTATAAAAATGGAGTTTTGACAAATAAGAGCTAAATTAATACCAAGATAGGGGCAGGGTTATGTATGCAAATAAATGAGAAGCATATTCAGATCAAGATAGTGGCACAAGAATAACACCCTAAAATGTTTTCCTAAGTTTTCAATATTAAGATAACTATGCATAACTATAGTTCAAGCCTACAGTTAGTCTAATCCCTTCAATAAGCATAGCACGATATTGAAATAGGCTTAAACCAGACACCTATGCTAAAACATGCTCATTACACAACAAATCACAGGCCATGCTCTCAAACAAATTTCAACATTTTTACCCTCTACATGTTTACCATATGAAACATGATCACAAGACCAAGCAGAATGCATTAGGCAGGATAACTTATCATGGTATAAAATAGTTCCAAATGGTGCAAGGCACTGATGCAAATACCATTCAAATAACTCAATAGATAGGCATGATACATGACAGCTGAGGGGACTTTACAGGACAACATGTGGGCATTTTAACACTTGATCATATAGGAGAAATGCATGACTAATTCAGTGGGCACTAATAGGATAAACATAGATGAGCCAAATAACCATTTGGAGAGAGGCACCTCAGACATGCTAACTGGACACATAGGATCATATTCAAACTGCACACTAACCAACTCAGATTTATATCCCCATATTTCATGCTGAACAGTTATTCAAAGTGAGAACTAAACCATATTATTTTCTAAGCCACAGAGAAATATGCAGAACAGACCCTGCCCAACATGTATCCAGTCTTAGAATAATTAAACTCTTTGATATTATTTAACAAAAGGGCTAGCATAGATGAGATGCCAATATGTCGACAACATTCAGAACATGATATGGCATAACATGGACTTGAGGACCATAAGCAACTAACAAGTCTTAATTAGAATGGGCTTAACAGTTATCTTAATGAATATCAATAAATCTCCCTAACTAAACATGGTTATTAATTAATTCAATAGTCCAACAGTGGCCTTAACATGTTATCATTCACCTAATAACCTTAAACAATAACTTGGTAAATGAACTTAATGACTCAGAACAGTTATAAGTTAAATAATATACCTGAAAATTAACCTAATAGATTCAAGCAACACTTGACATCATCTAAACATGTTTTAGACCCAAACTAACAAGCATAAATAACAACTAATATTAAGATAAGCACATCTAACAAATACATAATCAAGCCATACATACCACTTCACATTAACTAAATAAAAATAATAAAGTGTGTTTACGGACCTTTTCCGGGCAGCGAACCGAGGCGTCGTCTCGAGTCATCGAATCCGCTCGGAGGAGTGTGTTTATGTGATTGAAAAGAAAATGAGTTGAGTGTTTCGTGGTTGTGTCGAAACTCGTTCAAGAAAGGATTTTTTTTCGTTGGCACTTAAAAAAAACTCTTTTGTGAAACCACAAGGCAGCAAGAGCTTAAAAACAGAGGGCTTTTGTTGTCCGAAAATCAGAAGCCCCTTCCACAACCCACAAAGGGTTCGATTTATAGTCCCAATTGAGACCCTAATGGCCAAGATTTGAAAATTGAATTCAAAGTAAAAGGCTGAAAATGTGACGGTTTTTTTTTAAAACTGAGATGATAAAGAAGAGGTCGGGGTTTGTGTTCTTACCCACCGAGTTCTTGAAGGTATTCTAGCGGCATACTGCAGCATGCATGGTTTGCTGGTCGATTTGACTCGGACGAGCTATTCAAATCTCTAGTTTGCAGAAAAATGGGAAAAGGGGACTGGGGTGATGCGAGGGCTCGTTGGTGGAAGGGACATGGTGGTAGTGGTATGGTGAGGGTGTTTGTCCGGCGGGTAAAGGGGTGTGCCGGTGTGAGAGGCCGCCGAATTTTTGGGGGCATCGCTGGTTCTGGTTTACGATTTGGTTTTGGGAATGATTTGGTTAGGTTTTGGGCGATGGGGAGGTTTTAATTGGGATTGGGATTGGGCTCGGGTCGGTTGATTGGGATGGTGGGTGTTTTGGTGTGTTTGGGGAGAATGGGCTGCCGGGAAATAAAGGGGAATAGAGAGTTGGGCTGTTGGGTTTTGGGCCGGTTCGGTTGGGGGAGACTTGAGCTGGTGGGTGTTTTGGTTTGAAGGTATTTGGATGATGGGTTAGGGAATAAGTTTTGGGTGAGGGGAATAAATGGGGAGTTGGTTAAAAATAAAAGAAGGGGGAGTTTGGGCAGTTGCGGGTGGGCCGAAAATAAAGAGGGGGAGTTGTTTTGTTTTGGGTTGAGTAGAAATTATTTTGGGTTGGGGAAATAAAATGGGTTATGGGTTTAAAAACATAAAAGGGGTTAAAAAAAAACATTGAAGAAAAAATGTAAATTATTAAAAATAAGATATAACGATGTGATAATAATAAAACACAATATTTGTGAAATGCTTAATGCTTAATGCTTAATTAAAAATAAATAAAAGGATGTCATTTTGTGAAAATAAAGTAATATAGAATATTAGGATAAAAACTATGATCATGATTTAGAAAGGCAAATGGCGGTAGAAAATATGAATAATAATAGTAATAATATATATATATATATATATATACCTTTATGTATATATATTAAAAAAAGTCTTGCGGTGTCAAAAATATTTAAATTGCAAATAAATCGGAAAAGAAGGGACAAAATTGGGTGTCAATAGATGCCCCTATTTGGCCGGAAACGATGAAAGAATTTTCGGACAAAGAAGTTGACTGAGTAGCCAATTTTGTCTATGATCGTCGGGACTCGAATAATGATTAGGGATGCATGGGTAGAAATAGAATCCCAGGGGGAGAGGAGTTGCCAAATATGATGCAGATTCGGGAAATATTGCCCCAGTGTCGGGTTATGACGACACTGGTTGAAGGTGTTGCAACACATTGGAAAAGAGCGGAACGACGTTTGAAGTAAGCCGATGACCAAAGTTGTCTCGGTTCGCCATAAGAGATAGTTCCACGTTGTGTTGAAAGCTCCTGCCGATTCAAACTCCTGCGGACTAGAGCTAAGACAAAAGTTAGTACATAACTGTTGCATACAATGTGCATGTGAGAATGCTAAAATGATGTCGTTGCTTAAACGTTGTGCAGATGACGCCGTTGGTGGGCGCCTGTTTAAAATAAAGTACCCGCATTAGAAGGTGGGCGCCTGACTTAAATTAAAACACCCGCATTAGAAGGTGGGTGCCTGGCTTAAATTAAAATACCCGCATTAGGAGGTGGGCGCCTGATTTAAATTAAATACCCGCATTAGGAGGTGGGCACCTGATTTAATAATAAAATACACGCATTAGAAGGTGGGCGCCTGATTTAAATAAAATACCCACATTAGGAGGTGGGCGCCTGATTTAAAATAAAATACCCGCATTGGAAGGTGGGCGCCTGATTTAAATAAAATACCCACATTAGGAGGTGGGCGCCTGATTTAAAATAAAATACCCGCATTGGAAGGTGGGCGCCTGATTTAAATAAAATACCCGCATTAGGAGGTGGGCGCCTGATTTAAATAAAATACCCGCATTAGGAGGTGGGCGCCTGATTTAACTTAAAATACCCGCATTAGGAGGTGGACGCCTGATTTAAAATAAAATACTCGCATTAGAAGGTGGGCGCCTGATTTAAATAAAAATACCCACATTAGAAGGTGGGCGCCTGATTTAAATAAAATATCCGCATTAGGAGGTGGGTGCCTGATTTAAATAAAAATACCCACATTAGAAGTTGGGCGCCTGATTTTAAAAAAAATACCCGCATTAGAAGGTGGGTTCCTGATTTAAATAAAAATACCCACATTAGAAGTTGGGCGCCTGATTTTAAAAAAAATACCCGCATTAGAAGGTGGGTTCCTGATTTAAATAAAATACCCGCATTAGGAGGTGGGCGCCTGATTTAAAATTAGATACCCGCATTAGAAGGTGGGTGCCTGATTTAAAACAAAATACCAGCATTAGGAGGTGGGCACCTGATTTAAATTAAAAATACCCGCATTAGAAGGTGGGCGCCTGATTTAAATAAAATACCCGCATTAGAAGGTGGGCGCCTGATTTAAAATAAAATACCCGCATTAGAAGGTGGGTGCCTGATTTAAATAAAATAATCGCATTAGGAGGTGGGTGCCTGATTTAAATAAAATAATCGCATTAGGAGGTGGGCGCCTGATTTAAAATAAAATACCCGCATTAGAAGGTGGGTGCCTGATTTAAATAAAATACCCGCATTAGGAGGTGGGCGCCTGATTTATGTCGTCGTATTGGCGTAATGCAGAGTGTGACCCTAAGATCGAAACTTGTTGTGCCATGAAAAGTTAATGCATGGACATAAGCGATGCAAAAGTTGAGTAGATGAGAATGCGACCCTGTAAGTCAAAATACCGTTATTCGCATGGACATAACACAGTTGGGAACATGTAGTTTAGCATGACGTCTTTGTACAGTCTCCAAACAGGAAAGTGATCCTTGTGATGACTTGCGATGCGGGGATCCTTTGCGAATTTTGCTCATAAATGTTGCAGCTTCCCTACTTCTTTCCATCTGAAGAACATGTACTCAAATAAATTTATGAGTTTGGGGAGGGGGAGTTGATTCGCGTTGACTTTGTAGCTTTGGTCTTGATACTTGCATGTCCTGCTGATTCGGATCTGTAGCCCCTCTCTGGTTCCCCGTATTGGATAGCCATTAATGAAAACATTTGTTGTAAACAATTTGTTTATAACAAGTATGCATATCAGTAAAATTCTGTCGAACTCTAATGAAAATGTTTGTTTAAAATAATTTGCATATATGAAAGTATGCATATATATAAATGTCTGTCGAGTAGTGACATGCGGTGAAACAAAGCAAACGTCTTATCCAAAATCATTCTTCTGGCTGAAGACTTTCCATGTCTATCGGCGTCTTCTTGCAATGATCCCTTCAAATTTTGCCCCAGTTTCTGATATGTGAGGATGATGAACTTTCGAATGGACAACCGAGTCTTGTGTCGCTTGCTTGTCCTATCAGGGTGATCATATGGGTGCATTTTGTCATATGAGAGATAAAGTAGAAAAGATTTCCTAATGGTGGGACCGAAGCCGATTTAGGCCGCCTACGTATCCCCATGAGGGAATCAGGTCATAACGTAGTTCATTACAAGCAAAGTGGATTGTAAGGATTTTTTCTAAACTGGGACCGAAGCCGATGTGGCCGCCTACGTATCCCGCCGAGGGGATCAGGTCACAACGTAGTTCATGTTACAAGTAAAAGGGAACTTGGGGAAATTCGTGATCTAAGAAATGGAACCCTACATGGGTTCTTTGCGTATCCCGCCAGGGAGCGCAACTTTTACAACATAAGAAGTGCATTAAATAGAAAAATCCTAAATGTAGTATCTTTTCACCGCATCTGCGTTGATATCTTTTTACCATACTTTGCCGTCCATTTCAGCTAGAATCAATGCTCCTCCAGTTTACACCCGGTGAACCATATAAGGCCCTTGCAAGTTAGGTGTGAATTTCCCTTTAGCTTCATTTTGGTGCGGGAATATACGTTTTAGCACCAATTGCCCCGGTTTGAAAGTCCTTGGTTTTACTTTCATGTTGAAAGCTTTGGCCATTCTGTTTTGATAAAGTTGCCCGTGACAGACAGCGTTCAATCGCTTTTCATTTATAATCATCAATTGTTCGTACCGATTCTGTATCCATTTTGCTTCGCTCAGCTCGACTTCTTGGATAATTCTCAAAGATGGTATTTCCACTTCTGCCGGTAACACAACTTCTGTTCCATAGACCAAAAGATACGGCGTTGCCCCAGTAGAAGTCCTGATTGTAGTACGATATCCCAAAAGTGCAAAGGGCAAATGCTCATTCCAGTGCTTGTAATTATCAATCATCTTTCGATGTATTCTTTTGATGTTCTTGTTGGCTGCTTCGACTGCTCCGTTCATCTGAGGTCGGTATGGAGTGGAATTGCGGTGAGTGATCTTAAATCTTTCGCATATTTCATTCATCAGATTACTGTTGAGATTGGCTCCATTGTCTGTAATAATCGACTCAGGGATTCCAAATCGACAAATGATGTTATTGCGGACAAAATCAACTACCACTTTCTTTGTCGCTGACTTGTGGAACGATGCCTCTACCCACTTTGTGAAATAGTCAATTGCCACTAGAATAAATATGTGTCCATTTGATGCGGCAGGTTCAATAGGGCCAATGACATCCATGCCCCAAGCTGCGAATGGCCAAGGAGAGCTCGTCACATTGAGTTCGTTAGGAGGTACCCTGATTAAATCGCCATGAATCTGACATTGATGGCATCTTTGCACAAAGTGCATGCAATCTGTTTCCATGGTCATCCAAAAGTACCCTGCTCTTAGAATCTTTTTTGCTAAAGTGAAACCATTCATATGAGGCCCGCACGTGCCTCCGTGTATCTCTTCAACTAAACTTAGTTGATTGCCTCTCGGGCATCAACACATCTTAATAAACCTAGATCCGGAGTCCTCCGATAAAGGATTTCTCTGTTTAGGAAGAAATGGTTTGATAACCTCCGGAGTGTCTTCTTTTGTGTGCTGGTTATGCCTTCTGGATATTCACCTGACTTGAGATATCTCTTAATGTCATGGTACCAGGGTTTTCCATCCAGCTCTTCATCTATGTGGAAACAATAGGCTGGTTGATCCAACAAGTTTACCTTGATGGGATCAATGTAGTTCTTGTTCGGATATTGAATCATGGAGGACAGAGTTGCCAGAGCATCAGCGAACTCATTTTGAGTTCGTGGGATATGCTTGAATTCTATCTCGCTGAACCTTTTGCACAATTCTTTCACGCAATGCAGGTAAGGAAATATCTTCACGTTCTTAGTGGCCCATTCGCCTTGTGCCTGATGAATCAATAAGTCTGAATCCCCTATAACTAATAATTCTTGAATGTTCATATCAACGGCCATTCTAAGTCCGAGTATACAAGCTTCATATTCCGCCATATTGTTGGTGCATGGAAATCGGAGCTTCGCCGAAATTGGGTAGTGTTGACCTGATTCTGAAATCAAAACTGCTCCGATGCCAACTCCTTTGAAGTTTGCAGCTCCGTCGAAGAACATTCTCCAACCCGGGTATTCTTCTGAGATGTCTTCTCCAACAAACAATACCTCCTCATCCGGAAAATAAGTCTGGAGAGGCATATATTCTTCATCTATGGGGTTTTCAGCAAGATGGTCGGCTAGTGCTTGTCCTTTGATAGCCTTTTGGGTGACATATATGATATCGAACTCATTTAGCAAGATTTGCCATTTTGCTAGCTTCCCAGTGGGCATCGGCTTCTGAAAAATATATTTGAGCGGGTCCATCCTTGAGATGAGTTAAGTGGTATATGCAGACAGATAATGTCTAAACTTTTGTGTAGTCCATGTCAAGGCACAACAAATGCGTTCCAGCAAAGTATATCGAGCTTCATAAGGTGTGAACTTCTTGCTCAGGTAGTATATAACTTGCTCCTTCTTTCCTGTTTCATCGTGTTGTCCCAGCACGTATCCAAACACATTTTCTAACACAGACAGATATAATAACAAAGGCCTTCCGGGCTCCGGAGGCACCAAAACAGGTGGGTTAGACAAATATTCTTTGATTCTATCAAAAGCTTGCTGGCAATCTGTCGTCCATTTAGTAGCAGCGTCCTTCTTCAGTAGCTTAAATATTGGTTCACATATTACTGTTGATTGCGCTATGAACCTGCTGATATAATTGAGACGACCAAGGAAACTCATCACGTCCTTTCGACTCTTTGGAGGAGGCAAGTCTTGAATAGCTTTTACCTTCGAGGGGTCCAATTCAATGCCTCTTCTACTCACGATGAAACCTAACAGCTTCCCAGCAGGGACACCAAATGCACACTTTGCAGGGTTTAATTTCAGGTTATACCGCCTCAGCCGGTCAAAGAACTTCTTCAAATCAGTCAAGTGATCTGGGGCCTTTCGCAACTTGATAATAACGCCATCTACGTAGACCTCGATTTCTTTGTGGATCATATCATGAAAAATGGTAATCATGGCCCTCATATAGGTGGCACCTGCGTTCTTGAGTCCGAACGGCATTACCCGGTAATAGTATACTCCCCAAGGTATAGTGAATGCCATTTTTTCTGTGTCTTCTTCATCCATCAAGATTTGGTGGTAACCAGCAAAGCAATCAACAAATGACTATAATTCATGCTTCGCACAATTATCAATGAGTATGTGAATATTTGGGAGAGGGAAATCATCCTTCGGGCTAGCCTTGTTGAGATCCCGATAATCCACGCACACCCGTATATTCCCATCTTTCTTTGGCACGGGTACAATGTTGGCCAGCCAAGTGGGGTATCTCGTGACTCGAATGACCTTTGCATCGAACTGCTTAGACACCTCTTCCTTGACCTTTAAACTCAAGTCAGGCTTGATTTTTCTTGGTTTTTATTTCATCGGAGGGTAGGATGGATCAATAGGTAATTTATGCGAAACAATATATGTGCTCAAACCTGGCATATCGTCATAAGACCAAGCAAATATATCGGTATATTCCCTCAAAAGATTCGTAAGTTTTTCCTTTTGTGCGGTGCTCAGATGGACCCTGATTCTTGTTTCCTTCACATATTCCGCATCTCCCAAATTTACTGCCTCAGTTTCATCTAAATTTGGTTTTGGTTTATTCTCAAAATGTTCCAATTCCTCTGTCAATTCTTTTGACTGCGAATCTTCCTCATACTCTTCGAAGTCCCGTTCATTGTTTGGATTTTGTTTGTTTGTTTCATTACATGTCACATTCACATTATCAACATATTTATTAGTTTGCATGCTGAAAGACAAAAGAAAATTAGTAAACAAAAATAAATTTTGAAATAGCAAAAGCAATGTGAATTTGTCATTTAAGCTTTCAAAAGATGGAGGCAAAACACATTAAAATGCATAGATGCGATTCAAGCCTAAATTAGAATCGCATCATTTCATAAAGTACTAAGGTAATTTCTACCAAGCTTCCTGGAGAAACAGAGCTAGGGCACAAGTCCAATTTTTCAAAATATCTCTATGTTCTGCATCCCAAATGGTTGGGCCTTCAGCAAAATCATCCAGAATTACATTGCATTCCACTTCTTCTCCTGTAATGAAAAGACTTTTGAGTCCTTCCGCGAGGTTGTCTGCATCATTTTCCTTTGACTCCTGAGCACCATATGCTTTGACAAATGACTGATTCAGAGGCGGAACATGTTTTGGCAGGGGAGTGTCTTTTTTCTTCCGGAGGTTGACTGACAAGACTTTTTCAAAAATGGGTTCGTATCCGAGACCAAAAGTATCATTTTTACTGAGCAAGTGAACCGGCTCTACCATTCCTTCTAAATTCAATCCGAGGCCTTGACCGGGCTTAAAGCCATTCTTCAACATTTCATGGGCCACCATTGTGAGAACCCGGGGTAATTTCAGTTTTTTAGCTTTGGAGGCACATGTAATTTCTCTGATATGGAAAACAGACCCATCCAATATATCTACGATTTCAACAGCAGGGATTTGGCCTTCGGGACATATTGAATTGCTCCCTTCTCCGTGTATCACGACTTCAGTGATGATCCTAGACAAACTTCAGGCTCTGGTGTAGGGTAGAAGGAACTACACCAGCCATATGGATCCAAGGTCTTCCCATTAGCAGGTTATAACCGGTAGATATGTCTAACACTTGGAATTCCACGACGAACTCTGCGGGTCCTACTTGCAATGTCAAATCCATTTCTCCCATAACGCTTATTTGGGCTCCATCAAAACCTCTAACTCTCACATGACTTTCGCGAATCTTTCCAATGCTAATTCCCAAGGCTCGGAGAGTCGCCACAGGACAAATGTTGACGGCTGAGCCTACATCAATCAACACCTTAGAAATGAACTTGTTCATGCACTTTACAGTTATGTTCAAGGCTTTGTTGTGGCCCAAACCCTCAGGTGGCAATTCTTTGTCATGAAAAGAGACTTTATGGGCCTCTAAAATCTGTCCGACCAAGGCCGAGAGTTTCTCACCAGTGGTCTCTCTCGGAACATAAGCTTCTTTGAGTACTTCCAATAAAGCACGTCCGTGGGTCGCAGAATTCATCAACAATGATAGCAAAGAAATTTGAGCCGGTGTTTTATTCAATTGTTCTACAACGGAATACTCCTTGGTTGGAATTTTCCTCCAGAACTCTTCCACTTCGGTCTCTGTTACAGCCTTTTTTGGATTGTCTGCAGGGGCATAACATCGCCCGGATCTTGTCATACCAGCGACGACAACTTCTACGATTTGTTTCTCTTTTCCCCACTCCTTTTCCCAGTCGAATAGCTCCAAGGGACAGTTTTGGTATCAAAAGACGGCGTCACTATCCGCAATTTTGGAGGAAGTACTTCCACTTCAAACGGTGCCCTCACTTGAACTGTAATTATAGGGGTGATAAAGGCTGATGATTCAACCTTTTCCTCTCTTCGGACCGGCATAATAGTCCCTTCCAAACTGTTTTCTTCATCAACGGTAATCATGTTTACATTGGCATTGTCATGATTTGGCAAAGGGTTATTGTTTACATTAGGGGGAGGCCCGTTCAGTTGGATAATTCCTTCTTTGATCAACGCCTCGATCTTGTCTTTGAGGGCAAAGCAAACCCAGTGTCATGTCCAGTGATTCCAGAGTGGTATGCACAATGCTTAGTCTCATCGTACGATCTGGGAATAGGATTGGGGATATGCCCTGGGATGGGCTGGAGTATTCCCGCGGTCCTCAATCTTTCGTACAACTGGGCTAGAAGTTCGGCTAAATGTGTATATGTTTTGACTGGCCTTCTTTCGTGATTCGCACGGGGTCTGGGAGCATTTGGTGGATGAGCTCGTGGCTGAGGTGGATATATGGGTTGATACTATAGGGAATTCGGATAGGTAGGTGCTCGTGGTGGGCTATATATTGGCTGGGTATGATAGACAGGGTAGGGAGCAAGTGAGTGTTGATAATAAGGCTAAGGGTTTTATGTGTTTTAACTATAGTAGGGAGGCTGGGACAACATGCTTTGGTAGGTTGGCATTTGGTTTGACCTATGTTCCTGGACCATCATGACAGGGGACGATCCGTCTCTCCTCTTCTTAATTGCTCCCCCAAATGAGTCTGACTGAATTGCCTTACTCGTGGCCTGCAATGCTGCTAAGTTCGTGATTCTTCTTGTTTTGATACCCTCTTCTATGAAATCTCCTATCCTTACCACTTCATAGAAACTCCGTCCTATAACGCTTATCATTCTTTCATAGTATGTTGCATCTTTCATAGATTGCACAAAAAGAGTGGTCATCTCACTTTCCGCCATCGGGGGTTGAACCTTTACTGCTTCCGCCCTCCATCTCATGGCATATTCTCTGAAGGTTTCTGTAGATTTTTTCTCTAATTTCATTAAATAAAATCTATCCAAGACTGTGTCGATGTTAAACCTGAACCTATCCACAAAATCATGTGACATTGTGCCCCAGTTATGCCATTTTCGCGAGTCCTGACTTGTATACCAGTCAAGCGCTTCTCCTGTCAAATGCCTTATGAACAACTTCATTATGATGGCATGGTCCTTACCCACTCCAACCAGCTTGTCACAGTACGATCTTAAATGAGCGCGAGGATTTCCCTTTCCATCAAATAAGTCAAATTTTGGCACCTTATATCCGATAGGCAACTGAACATCGGGATGCATGCAGAGATCTTCGTACTCGAGTCCTTCATGCCCCTTGCTGGTTTGAATATTTTTGAATGCTTCTTTTAGGCTATGAATTTCTCTCGCCATACTTTCATCAGTTCTGATCCTTGTTTGCCTTTCCATCTCTTCATATTGGTCTATTTCCTGAGGAGGTATGTTTGGTATGGTAGAAGTAGAAGGTTGGGCTTCCGTTGCATATACTGGTGGCACATACTGCTTGTTAGCAATGTGTGCCATCGGTATTTGTTGGGTTGCCTGGTAGTTTTGTGTGGAAGGGACATTCTGGACGAGTGGAGTAGTTTGGATAAGTGGAGCTTGAGGCGCATATGGAGTTATGAAGGATACTGGGTCATTTTGTAGCGAACTTTGTTGCGGACTGGCCTGTGGGTTGATAGGATGCGGACTAGTGCGTTGCGGGCTAGCGAGTTGAGGATTAGTTTTGCTTAGTAAGGGATTTCGGGGAAGGTTCTGGGGAAATGGCGGTTCAGGAGATGGAAAGGTTTGTGGTGCAGTCACGCTCGTCCCTTGTTTAGGGAGTGGAGTATTGAGCCTGATGGAAAGATTGGTAAGATTTCAGAGCCGCTCGATCTCAGTCTGCATGGTTGCCATTTGCTGTAACAGTTGGGCGAGGTATTCATCCTGGACGGTAGTATTTCTCCTTTCCGATGTCTTTGGTTCACCTCCAGGAAGAGTGACAAGTCCCATGCCAGTTTGTTCGGATGCTCCCGAATCAGTCATTTTGTTGGATGATTGTGCCTTTGATCTCGTGAAGTAAGGGTGTTCCGCCAGTTTCAGTCAACACGAATCAACTTTTGGGGGAATAAATCAGGCAAAGACAAACCTTCTTAAAAAATGAAGCAAACTAAGTTAGTATGAGACGAGTAATTATTGCTTTAGATAACATGTACTGAGTGTGAAGTAGTAAACAAATAGCAAGCGGATTGTAGGAAAATTAAATGTGCGTCCTAATATGCATGG
Organism: Anisodus tanguticus; assembly: GCA_034509755.1. Classification (NCBI taxonomy): domain Eukaryota; kingdom Viridiplantae; phylum Streptophyta; class Magnoliopsida; order Solanales; family Solanaceae; genus Anisodus; species Anisodus tanguticus. The sequence goes on from CM067556.1 coordinate 30,939,649, forward strand.
GGCCTCTCTTATGCCAGAGGTGGGCCTAAACGCAAAAATTATGATAGGTTGACCCAAGCTGTCAAATTGAAATGTTGTTGTTGGGAACAAAGTTAAAGGTTGAGATTTATTGTAATAAAAGCGCATACAATAACAGGGCTGACAACATGTTGTGACCAAGCTAAAATCTCGTTCATGATTACATAGATGAAGATGGAGCCCTAACACCGCTAGGTCCGGCTCCTGCATCTTCTAAATATTGCACTATGTCTTGCATTTGAGACCACATCTCAGGAGTAATAACTGTGCTTTTGAGCCGACAAGTCCTTATCCAGATCGTTGTGCCCACATCCTTGAAACCTGGTTCTCCCTCGGGGCTAAGATCCGAGTTGTCGTGACCTTCTCGAAGCCATGCGCAATATTCAGGAGTATTCCCTGCTTGTCCATCCCCAATGTCTATTTTATCCACACTGTTCCATTCATGGAGAATCTGCTTGGCTCTGGGGACAATGAAATTCGGTCCGAATTGAATTTCTAAAACTCTCATATTTGCTTGGAGAGGGATTATTTGCTTTTGACCGAACTGTCGGAGTATGCGTAGTGGCGCATATGGTTGGAGTCCTTTTAAACCGATGAGTTCGATGTAGTAAAGCCTTCTGCATCTCATGTAGGCTTTCTTGGTGTTTGGGAGCAATGGGTATTTCCATTGAATCTGATCACTAATGTGGGATGCTAGAAACTCATACCAATCCTTGGTGCCGATTGGTGACAAAAATTGTTTCGTCCTGTCGTAAAAGCTGGCGGTTTTGTTTGACTCACTGAAGCAAATGTCTGTCATGTTCGAACGCTGATAGAAATGTTCTATGGCCCATATATGTAGGATAATGTTGCAACCTTTGAAGAAATTTGTTTTGCCTCTTTTACATTTTCCGAGAGCCCGAAGTATTTCTGCTAGTATCATAGGGACCAAAGTGAGTTGCGCACCGTCAACTCCCTAAAAAATTGCTCGAGCCACAGAACATATGCAAGTACTTATTTTCCCGTGCACAAGTGGGAACACTAGAATACCTAGTAAAGCGACAGCAAATGCAATAGGGCGCCTGGCTTGCCAATGGTTAGGAGTGCAAGAGAATTCTTTTCTAAATGACTTGTAACCATCTCGACGGCCATATCTCTCATAAAGGTATTCTAGGGAAACCCAGTTATTTTCAAAGCATCGGAGTTTTTTGGTGTTCTTTAACCCCAAATAGCGCAGGAATTTCTTTCCGGACTGACCGTGAGGTATGATTTGACCTCTGTCTTGATAAATCAAGTTGGTGAAATAATTGATTTCTTCCAAAGTGGGAGTGAGCTCAAAATCTTTGAATTTGAAGACAACCCGGTCTGGATCCCAAAAATAAATTAATGCTCTGACCAAATGTTGATCAGGAGTGATGTCAAACAATGAAATGAGGCATCCTAACTTCCTTCTAATCGCCATTTGGCTGCCAAGATCAAAATTCTCCCACCATATTCTCAGACTACTCGGAGTGCTACTCACCATCCTAACTTCAGAGATTTGCGGAACTTGATCCATCCTAAAAATAGTAAAAGAAAGAAAATATAAATTTCCCAATTTTGATATTTCAATGATTAGGCTTGGATCAGTCTATCATTATCATGCTACACATAATATGATGATATGGTCGTTGGGTTGTGGTACCCGTTGACAATTTTGGTGGATTTCTTAATTGTGGAGTCGATGCCAAGGATCGACCCACCTAAGGTGTATGCATGCATGGCTTAAGATAAAGGGTGGTATAGCTTTATCCTAAATTTTCTAAGATTTGGCTGACTAGACTCAAGGTTCCCGAGCGGACTGCTCGAGTGAGAAGGCTACGCGGCCAACCGGATGGTCCGAACGCTCTGCGCATATACCAACTCTCCTAAGAATTTGGTAGACTGAAAGAAATTTTGCGGGTGCGCAAAACACACTTCGTGTGTAATGTGTGATAGTGTCAATTTTCCAGAATGGAAGAAATATGAGCGGAATACCAATTTAAGGAAAGCAGTAAGAGAATATAGCAATTAAAGCAGTTATGCATGCAAAATTTCACAAAGGAAACAAATCAAAGCATTAAATCAAATAAGGAGCAAAAGTAAAGCACAATAATAATTAACCTGGATTTGTTATGGTTTAAGAACCTGAAATCTCCCCAACAGAGTCGCCATGCTATCGCGCCCATTTTTAACCCGAGCTTCGCGACGTGATGGCATCAATTCCCTCTGGATTGAATAAAAATGCTTGCTTTGAGGAGTCGCCACCTAATTATTCTAAGGTGAATTAGGGCACCTGAATGTTGACTAAATGCTGCAATGTAAACTCCGATTTTAATGGTCTGCGAAACTAATGAGGTTCTAGGTAAGGGTTCTTTATTATCCTAAAGGGAAGGGGTTAGGCATCCTTTAAGATCCGCTAACTTGCGGTTATCCAGCCAACCTCAGGTTAATTATTGTAAAAATGCATGTTTTAAAAATAGAAAGTTAAAATGATGTTGCAAGTATTTAATAAAAGAATGCATTTTTTGTACAAGTATGCGTTTGTTATGGTATTAAAAAATTAAAAAATATACATGTAAAGTTGAAAAATATGCATTTGGAACAATTAATAGCAAGGAGAAAAAATGAGTTACTTATATGCCAAAGAAGTAATTTTTTTTGGAACTCATTTTGAGTTGTACAATTAATAAAGTGAACAGAAGATGATCAAAGTTTGTTTTGAAAATTTAAAATATGCACTCCAAGCCTAAAAATAAATAAACTAGCGGGGATTTCTAATTTTGCTACTACCTTATTACTTATCCATTCATGGCCCAATTATTCTAAATATCCTAACAATCACACGAACATTAAAATATTATTACATGCCCAAAAAATAGAAATAACGGAATTAAAGAATAATAATAAAAGAGGAACTAAGGCGGATGACGATGTCATCTAGCCCTATTTTTGTTTTGGAATTCCGAGGTTGGAGAATGCAAGGAGTGTGAATGCAGGTCTTCGTTCGGCAATGATCATGATGAGTCTCATAACGAGACTCTTCATAACTCTCGATGCATTTCATGTAAAAATAGAAGAAAAGAAAGGGATTAATGGACGGAACGTGAAAATGTATATTTAAGAAAAAATATAAATAAATCATTCATGAAAAGTAATATGTTTGTTAAGCCTTAGGGAACAATTAACACGCAGAAATAGAAAGCGGGCCCAAACATATATTTTTCGACTTGAAGGAGGGAAACAATGATGCAAGTTACACATACCCAAATTTATCTAAATAAAATTTACCTAAACTAATCAACCCATTATTAGAATAAAATTAGATAAGGCTCCTTAATCAGCCCAAGTTGTTAATCAGTAAAATGATAAGAGCAGAGGACAACAGACAGTGGGCTGGGCCCAAAACTACTACTATAATACAAAGAGGAAGATAACATAAAGAGAATATGTCAGGCCCAAAAGTAGTCAAAAAATGCTAGCAGAAATAAGTTGGGCTCACTTTCAAGTATTCAATTAACATATAAGGGTTGATATACACAAGATATTTCCAAAGATATATAATATACTTAAGAATATACGAGGAATATGCAAACTCTGATATACCCCAGGTGTTGAGCACCCTGACTCTATATAAAATAAGCATTGTAATTTGCCTAATAGTTGCATGAGACAAATAAGAATACACAAATGACCGAACAAAATAGCGCTTTGAACATGTAGAACTATTCCAGTATAGCCAAGCTCACAGAAACCTAAATATGTTGAATAACAATTGAAACCCCACCATGACAGTATAAAAATGGAGTTTTGACAAATAAGAGCTAAATTAATACCAAGATAGGGGCAGGGTTATGTATGCAAATAAATGAGAAGCATATTCATATCAAGACAGTGGCACAAGAATAACACCCTAAAATGTTTTCCTAAGTTTTCAATATTAAGATGACTATGCATAACTATAGTTCAAGCCTACAGTTAGTCTAATCCCTTCAATAAGCATAGTATGATATTGAAATAGGCTTAAACCAGACACTTATGCTAAAACATGCTCATTACACAACAAATCACAGGCCATGCTCTCAAACAAATTTCAACATTTTTACCCTCTACATGTTTACCATATGAAACATGATCAAAAGACCAAGCAGAATGCATTAGGCAGGATAACTTATCATGGTATAAAATGGTTCCAAATGGTGCAAGGCACTGATGCAAATACCATTCAAATAACTCAATAGATAGGCATGATACAGGACAGCTGAGGGGACTTTACAGGACAACATGGGGACATTTTAACACTTGATCATGTAGGAGAAATGCATGACTAATTCAGTGGGCACTAATAGGATAAACATAGATGAGCCAAATAACCATTTGGAGAGAGGCACCTCAGACATGCTAACTGGACACATAGGATCATATTCAAACTGCACACTAACCAACTCAGATTTATATCCCCATATTTCATGCTGAACAGTTATTCAAAGTGAGAACTAAACCATATTATTTTCTAAGCCACAGATAAAAATGCAGAACAGGCCCTGCCCAACATGTATCCAGTCTTAGAATAATTAAACTCTTTGCTATTGTTTAACAAAATGGCTAGCATAGATGAGATGCCAATATGTCGACAACATTCAGAACATGATATGGCATAACATGGACTTGAGGACCATAAGCAACTAACAAGTCTTAATTAGAATGGGCTTAACAGTTATCTTAATGAATATCAATAAATATCCCTAACTAAACATGCTTATTAATTAATTCAATAGTCCAACAGTGGCCTTAACATGTTATCATTCACCTAATAACCTTAAACAATAACTTGGTAAATGAACTTAATGACTCAGAACATAAGTTAAATAATATACCTGAAAATTAACCTAATAGATTCAAGCAACACTTGACATCATCTAAACATGTTTTAGACCCAAACTAACAAGCATAAATAACAACTAATATTAAGATAAACACATCTAACAAATACATAATCAAGCCATACATACCACTTAACATTAACTAAATAAAAATAATAAAGTGTGTTTACGGACCTTCTCTAGGCAGCGAACCGAGGCGACGTCTCGAGTCGTCGAGTCCGCTCGGAGGAGTGTGTTTATGTGATTGAAAAGAAAATGAGTTGAGTGTTTCGTGGCTGTTTCGAGCCAGAAACGATAGTAGAATGAAGGATTTTCAGAGTCGAAACTCGTTCAAGAAAGGATTTTTTTTCGTTGGCTCTTAAAAAAAACTCTTTTGTGAAACCACAAGGCAGCAAGAACTTAAAAACAAAGGGCTTTTGTTGTCCGAAAATCCCACAACCCACAAAGGGTTCTATTTATAGTCCCAATTGAGACCCTAATGGCCAAGATTTGAAAATTGAATTCAAAGTAAAAGGCTAAAAACGTGACAGTTTTTTTTCTTTTCAAAAACCGAGATGATAAAGAAGAGGTCGGGGTTTGTGTTCTTACCCACCGAGTTCTTGAAGGTATTCTAGCGGCACTCTGCGGCATGCATAGTTTGTTGGTCGATTTGACTCGGATGAGCTATTCAAAGCTCTGTGTTTGCAGAAAAATGGGAAAATGGGACTAGGGTGATGCGAGGGCTCGCTGGTGGAAGGGACATGGTGGAAGTGGTGTGGTGAGGGTGTTTGTCTGGCGGGTAAAGGGGTGTGCCGGTGTGAGAGGCCGCCGAATTTTTGGGGGCATCGCTGGTTCTGGTTTACGATTTGGTTAGGTTTTGGGCGATGGGGAGGTTTTAATTGGGATTGGGATTGGGCTCGGGTCGGTTGATTGGGCTGGTGGGTGTTTTGGTTTGTTTGGGGAGAATGGACTGATGGGAAATAAAGGGGAATGGAGAGTTGGGCTGTTGGGTTTTGGGCCGGTTCGGTTGGGGGAGACTTGGGCTGGTGGGTGTTTTGGTTTGAAGGTATTTGAATGATGGGTTAGAGAATAAGTTTTGGGTGAGGGGGAATAAATGGGGAGGTGGTTAAAAATAAAATAAGGGGGAGTTTGGGCTGTTACGGGTGGGCCGAAAATAAAGAGGGGGAGTTGTTTTGTTTTGGGTTGAGTAGAAATTATTTTGGGTTGGAGAAATAAAATGGGTTATGGGTTTAAAAACATAAAAGGGGTTTAAAAAAAAACATTGAAGAAAAAATGTAAATTATTAAAAATAAGATATAACGATGTGATAATAATAAAACATAATATTTGCGAAATGCTTAATGCTTAATTAAAAATAAATAAAAGGATGTCGTTTTGTGAAAATAAAGTAATATAGAATATTAAGATAAAAACTATGATCATGATTTAGAAAGGCAAATGGCGGTAGAAAATATGAATAATAATAATAGTAATAATATATATATATATATATACCTATATGTATATATATTAAAAAAAGTCTTGCGGTGTCAAAAATATTTAAATTGCAAATAAATCAGAAAAGACGGGACAAAATTGGGTGTCAACAACAGCTGATCACCACGGGTATAATATCCATTGATTACATTAAATCAAAGGATAACATAGCTGACCCACTGACAAAGGGCTTACCTAAGGATCAGATGTTTTGCCTGTCTAGTGGAATGGGCTTAAAACCCAAAGTATAAGGACCAATATGGTGGTAACCCAACCTTACTACCTGGAGATCCTAGGAATTAGGTTCAATGGGAAAACTAAGCTGTAAAGGTTCAGTTGATCGCTTCGGTGGAAGAATGAGCACTTCGGATAGTGATTACTGTAGAGAAACACCAAATCCAAAGTCGTTTCCACGATAGACTATAAGTGCTATCTGCAGTATGGATGAAGGTTAAGTTTTCAAAACCTTTAATGATCCTCACCGGTTGAGGTTAGGTTTGGGGAAATTTTTTATGGTTCCTAACACTTGTAAAGTGAGGTATAACAGGATACCTTGTAGGAGACCACCTATTTAAGTGCGAGGACAGGGCGCCTCATATGAACGCACTTAAGAATTCAAGAAGTGTCCATGACCACAACGGACAAAACATTACGAAGAACTGAGTAGATGAAGTTGTTGTGTTGGTACCGTTGACTTGGCTTACACTAAACACTGACGGTTCAAGTCATCCCGTTCACCGCGCAGTAAGTAAGTCCGATGGTATTCAACTATGGAAGGTTCAAAGCGTATGCTACCTATCCAGATGCAACATATGTCCGCTGAAAGATTGCTAGTAAAGGCACCAAGTGTGTGCGCCAAAATCTCTTTCAAGAAGGGATTGTTGGAAATTTACTAAATGTGGAATTAAGTATATCCCATTAATTTATGACTCGAACAATTGGGCCCGCACGTCGGAAACGTCATTTCCACACACGTAGTGCCAAATATCGCATATTTCATTAGTGAAAGAGATAATGGTATGTATGTAATACATTTGAGACATAGAATTATGGACGGTTATTGGCCAAATGACAGAGTATTCCATGTTGGTAAAAGAAGGAAGAAGTGTAAGATGAAAGAGTCGAAAATCGCCGTGGGGCCATGAAGGGCCGCGACGCCACACCGTCGGAGCCGCGGCGCCTCCCAGTCAACGTCGCGGAGCTAAATGGCTGGGCAATCACTGGAGCCGCGGCGCTTCGGAGGCAGATTGCTGCGATGGAAAGTTGGAAAATCTGACGTTTGGGCTGGTTTTGGAGCATTGATTCTCCATTCTTGTCACATGAATTCAGCCATTATTTGGCTGAATGTAACCCCTCAATCAAGTGCAATTACATGGCTATTGAAGGCCATTAGTTGACTAGTTGAGGGGTCTTCTCCTTACACTATAAATTGAGGTGTTTGACTCAATTGAAACACACCACACTCAACACTTAGAAAATACTCCAGAATTTTCAGAGTTCATATCCTTCCTCTCTATCAAAGTTACTATACTCAAAGTTCTTCAAGAGTAACACTTGAGTTCCTTTGCTCACTTGTTAAAGTTGTTGTTGTATCTTGGGAGACTATTGCTCAACACCGTAAAAGGAGATATACGGGGCAATCTTGTCTTAAAGACAGAGTGTCATCACTCGACTCAGCAAATCACACAAACAGTTTGTTAAGATTTTGATTTCCAGTTTTATTGTAATAGTTTGTTTATCATTTCTACTATTGTAATAGTTATTTACTTCCCGTTCCCTACAATAATTGTATCCCAACTGGCTTTAGGTCGGGTTATCAACTAATTGACACGAGACAGACATGACTCGACCGACACACCAAATTGAACCATACCTCACTTTCTTCAGTCCAACCCAACCATATCTAAATTATGAAATCACATTTATAACTTTTGATGCTGAATGTTTCACACAAAGGATCATTTCTTTAAGTTGCAATAAGTTTTTATTTTCATTTGGACTTGTTGATGGGAGGATATAAACATCTGATCCTTTGATGTTACATTCATTCATTCATTCTAATTTCCTGCAAGATAATATTTTCTCATTAAGTACATACTATGTATACCACTAACAAACTCTGAAAAATGATTTTGAATAATATATTGAAAAGTGATGGATTTACACTTCCACTAAAAATGCGTATAGGAATGGGTCCATGCTCTATTCTAATAAATAACCTTGTTTTTGACTTGTTCGTAAAATGCACTAATTTGATTGATGGATATTTTTTTTTGTGTGGCATTAGAAATGATGAGAAAAGAAGAGAAACCATCGTTAAAATTTTGAGTTGGAAAAGAAAAAAATTGAGCTATGATAATTTTTATCTGTTAATAACTATGATATACCAGTACATATGCGTGATCCCCACCTGATGATATTACCAGTATGCATTTTTTATTTTTTTTCTCATCGTTTTATCTACTACAAGTTAAGAGATTTTAATTAGATAAAGTGAAACAATATTATTTTTTTTGGTATCAAAGGTGCAATATTTTTTGTACCATAATTGCAATTTAACTTGTTATTAGAGTAGATTACAAATCTTTTTGCTTACCGACAAACATATTAGAATTTTGAAGTTATTAATGGTTTGTTATGGCATAATATATATATAAGGCATTAAATACAATGTTCCATTTTTTTAAAAAAAATGGGTCTGTAGCAATAGCTGCAGCTACAGCTAATTGGCAACACCAACGTTGAAATATTTTTCTTTTGCATTTGTCTTCTTATTTTTCTAATTAAAGAAAAATATGTTTTATTTTCCTCTTACTTTATATATAAGGTAGGCCTGTCAATGGTGACGAACCGGGATAATCCCGCCTTCTAAAAGTGAGCCCCCTACCCAGGGACCGAAGCCTCACATGCCCCACTAGGGACTATAGATCCCAATATTTTTTTTAACTATTACTATATTAACAATTGTCAAAAAGCCTTCATCCACAAAAAATATTAGCCCCCAACCTTTTGCTACTCTTAAATTATCCAAGCCTAATCTCTTGTGCCACAGATTTACATCAACTTGTTTAGCTACTACGCAGCGTAGTAGCATTGAGTTTTCTGAAATTGTTGGCATTGGAGATCTTGCAAAGAAGATGGTGGAAACAAAAAGACACGAAATCTATCATTTGGTTTACACGTTTCTTACCCTAGCATTAACTTTACCAGCTGCTATTGCAAGTGTAGAGAGAGTCTTTTCTGCTATGAGCATCATCAAAGATTGATTGCGAAATCAAATATCGGACGATTGACTTAATAATTTATTAGTACCTTATATTGAGAATGAAATTTTGTACCCCGGCCCCAGTGAGAAGAAGATGGTTAGACAAGAGATCAGTAATGAAGCCGTTATGCAACGGTTTCAGACTATGAAAGCTCGTCGAAAAAAAGTGTGATTATATTTTCATTATTCTTGAACGATTTGTATTTATGATATTTAGAATTTAAATTATTACCTACTTTTTAAAATTTATATAATATAGTACTAGCCCTTCGAAAAAAGTTGGCTGGTTTCGTCCCTACCTCTACCAATTTTGTGTCGGGTCGGGCTCACTTTTACGGGGTTAGGGTGGGAAAAAAGGTGTTCGGCTCAGCCCCCAGCTCATTAAGAAAAAAATTCAGATTAACCTGGCCGGGTCATTTTTTTTGTTGATAAATTACTAAAACTAACATTGACATAAGCAACAAGAAGTCATTTTAATATTGAAATCGATTGTTTTGCATTAAAATTTGTAGATCAAAAGATTAAAATTGTAAATTGAAAGGGACAAAGGAAGTTTTTTCTAAAAATTGGCTCAACCATATAGATCTAGAAAAAATATATGAAATTAAAATTTTCGTGTAAATTCGACAAACTAGCACAAAGTTATGACCATTTAAAATTTCTACCATTTACAACTAATTTTATTTCTATTGCTAAATGACTTTTTTTTTCAAATTGACTTATCATTTAAAATATTGAATTAGACTTTACTACACCAATATTGTAAGAACATTATATAAAAAAAATCAATATAGGTCGGTGCCCCAGTGGCCAGTACCCGGGTTTACTGGTGGGCCGGTCTACCAAGCTCCTTTCCCTGTCCGGCCCAACCCTAAGCTGTCCCCTTAACCCAGTCGCTACCCCCCTAATCAGTCGCTTACCGGACTTGTGTTGGGGTCTGAGGCGACCCGACCCACATGACAGGCTTAAGGTGATGAGACTGATTTGGATAACTAAATTATTAAAAAAAAGGGCAGCCCGATGTACTAAAATTCTGATCTAGTTCATGGCCTATTAGAAGTAGAAGGCGCTCTGGTGGGATCTTCACGAACAGAAAAAGATTGCAGTCAGTTGATAATGATCGAGTGACATATTCGAAATCTTAGTGAAACACTGGATTTCTCATCTCATGTCTGCTTTTCGTGAAAAAATACCAATTGAAGTGGAGGGTGCTCCCGCTATGTGCGGGATCCGGGAAAGGGCCGGACCATAAGGATCTATTGTACGCAATCTTACCTCACATTTCTGCAAGAGGCTGTTTTCACGGCTTGAAATCATGAACTCCTTGTGAATAACTAAATTATTACAAGTGAAAAAAAAGGATTAGATTAAAGTTGAAGCCATCATTCACTTATGTACGTAGAGTCTCTGTCATACTAAAAAAGTAAAAATTATAATTTTCTTTTGTATTTCCTTCTCCCATTATTCACGATTTATAATTATCAAAAAAATATTTTCAAAGTACAAAGTTTAGACAAAGATTTAACTGGGCGCCACTTTGCCACAAAGTAGAGGAGGATTTTGAATTTTGAGTTTATAGATCTAGATTCTAGAAAAGATAGTTTACTGAATTTTGAATAAATTATTTATATATATTAAGTGAATCTCTTAATAAAAATACAAAATTTTGATCATAATTACTGGATCTATCAAATCCGTAACTTGCTAGGACTCTAACTCTGCCCCTGCTAAAACGTGCTATGAAAATTAAATAATAGAATGCCAATGCTCAAAACAGAATGTGATAATATATTATACAGTTTGATAATCAAAGTGTTAACATAACAATATATTACTAATATTTTTTATATCAATGTACTATAAAATATCGAAATTCTAGCTTTGATTGAAGTTCACTTGAAGCCTGAAGGGGTAAAAAATGCATGACGACATCCAAAAGGCTAAAAAAATTGTGCGATAATTACTTGAAGGATATTTTTCTAAATATGCGATTCATATTTGAGAACCCCAAACGTATATGTAATTTTAGGACTTTAAGAGGATGAGTGCATTATGAGGGACGAATTTAAGGGGGTGGGAGGGTGTTCACCACAACCCTTCGATAAAAAAATACACTATATATATATATATATATTGAATCCCCTAAACACAAGACTACAGGTTGACTCAGTGAATTAGGAGGTTCAAAATTTACCTAGAGGTTCCAAGTTCAAATGAAAAAATAAAAGAAATAAGAATAAAGACTTCAATCCCTGGACCTTAAGGGTTAGGAACAATGCACCACTCAGTATCTCTTGACCATGTATTTTTTCAGATAATACTAGATATATATTGAATATTATATACATAATATATCGAATTTAGTCAGGTCATGACTATGGATCCACATAACCCTTTTTTTACACTTAAATTCGTCACTGCTTCCGAGCATAATATTCATGTACTCATTCAATTAACGTGTAATGTAATGTTCAACCGTTTCAGTTAGAGTAATAAATAAGGTGGATCTAGGGATGTCCAACGGGGCAGGGCGGGACGCGGGCTCCTGCGGGATTAGCGAGCCGGGAATAGGTCCCGTCCCGTCCCACATCCCGCCGGAAGAGGGGCCGGAATTTGGGGGGACCAGAAGGGTCGGGATTTGGGTTTTTTTTTGCCACTTAATTTTAAAAAAATAATATATATAAATACTTCAATAATTGAACAAGATAGTGTAATAAAAACACCTCAAGACTGTTTTTGTGCCTCTTATATTATTTAATAGAAATAAGATTTCTTTTGTAATACAATTTCAAAATTGCAACTTTGTAGTGTTGTTCAAAGGTTGCAAATCACATAGTAAAATTGAAATTAAAAAAATTACATAGTTAACCATATTTTTTCTAATTTCCTCACAATGTCTTGAGGATCTTCGGTTGAAATTGGAATTTGTTGGTCAAATTATTCGACGTCGCTTCTTGTTCCCTCAGACAAGATTTCGTTGTAGTTGTAGTCTTCTTCTTCAATGATCTTCGATTGACCGCACCTTCTACGCTCCGCTCGAATCCAATATCTGAATAGAACTGCAATCTCCAACGTGTCTCCCGCCAATGAATGTCTGTGCTCTCCTATTTGAAATCTTCCAGTAGAAAAAGCGCTTTCAGACGCTGTTGATGATGCTTGAAAGCGCTTCCAAAGAATGTTTTCAAAAAGTTTTATGTCATCCATTACAACTAAGTTATAAATCTGACATGAACATCTAATATGAAAATGATCAGGAAAACATTGAGTTAATCGAACTTTTAAAAGTCATATAACATAATCATTAGAAGTAGCATTATCTAATGTAGTAGTCATAATTTTATCAATTATTCCATAATAATCACAAATTTCATTAATATTTTGTGCAATAAAACTTCTAGTGTGCCTATCATCAATATATCTATATGATAAAATACGTTTTTGCATAACCAATTTTGATCTATCCAATGACATGTTACCGTTAAATAATCATTACCGTTAGTACTACAGCCTATGTCAGAAGTGATAGTCACTTTGCCATTAAAATGATACAATGCACAACGTAAATATTGTTGATATTCACTTGCAAATTTAAAAACATCCCTTCTAACAATTGATCTAGGAAAACCATTAAAGCAGGATTATATGTTTCTCGAATGTAATGAATAAAACCAGGAGATGAAGGAAATGAAAAAGGCAAACCCTCCACCGCAACTAACTTTGTCACATTTTTCCTATCTTTGTTTTTATCATATTTAGGACCAAAAATTCTCCTCGTCGTCGGGTTAATTTGATCATGTACTTGGTCGGGGACACTATGTGAACCTTGTCCCGACTCAGATGGCATTGACACATCCGATTTTTTAGCCTGGTATTGATTCCACCTAGTTGTGTGCTCACATTGTACATGTCTCAATAAACCTCCCGTCCCACCTTGACCTTTTACGGTTTAAAATGTATAAATATTTGTTTATAAATTTTACATCTAGCTAGTTGATTCTCTTGGTCCCTATCAAAAAAAGTAATTTTTCATTGTGTGGGGCCTCGACTCATACTACGGGGAATAAGAGGCATTCCAGTTTCAGTTTGAGGCTGAGACTCAGTCTGAGCCTGAGGTTGAGGTGCACTAGTGGGTGTGTTTTACCGTCTAAATTAAAGTCTAGTTCATCTACCTCATCATCTAATGGTATATCATTAAAAAAGCAGTTTCATCTATATGAGTGAAATCAATGAAATCATCGGGACTAGGAATATGATTACTAGAAGAAGTACACTTACCCTTACCTTTACCCTTAATCATACGTCCAAGGCGTTCAATTATAATTATGCAAATAAATAATTAAAGTTAATGAAATTAAGTGCGATAATTAAAATTAAGTAACAATAATAATTTAAAGAAGGAACGAATGTATTAAACGCCGACGTAACGTCGACGTGTAATCGAGGTTGAAAATTAAAACTTTGCTCGATGGATGATCCTCAAGCTAGTTGCCAACTTCACTCCCAATTTTTTAACTTTGATATAAATGAGCAAAAAATATAATATTTAGTAGGCAAGATAGAATTGTAGAGAGATAAATTGAGAGCTTGGAAAAAAAATTATGAGAAAAATGAGGTATTTATAGTTGAGAAATAGAGTTAAAATATAAATATATTAACTTAGGGGTTAAAAATAAATATTAAGGGGGTAGGGGAGGTTTATGGGGTGTGGGGGGGGGGGGGCAAAAAATGGCCGTTATTGCTGTTGCACAACGGCCAAAATCGAAATTTGACCGTTGTTGCAACGACTATTTTTGCAAAAGGGGAGGGGGGCTGGCGGGACGGGGTTGGGATGGGGCGGGAGGTTGTCGGGTTGGGGCGGGAGGTTCGGGTCGGGATCGGGACGGGCGGGACGATTCCAGGCCCCGTCACGAGTTCGAACCCCGACACCAACAATTTTTTTATGGGGAATCGGGATAGGGCGAATATCAAAATGGGTCGGGTCGAGATCGGGCCGACCCGACCCACTGGACAACCCTAGGTGGATCTAGTCTAAACTTCAAAGTCAATTTATCTTTTTTATTATTATTATTTTTTTAAACGAACTAATGTAGTCTAAAAAGTATGTGAAAAGTGCTTTTTGTTCTTGAGACATTATATCAAGTGAAACTTCAACATAGGTCCATCTTTGTTAGAAACCATAATAAAACCTACCTTGTTTAAGAACTACGTACGTACATTGTGTTTTTCAAGTATATTAGGGAGCCAATAAGTTAGCGAATAATCCGATAGGCTTTTAAATATACTTGAAGTTAAACTCATGATTGTACTAAGAAAGAAGCAACAATTAACAATTACTTCTTTTCACTCCTAAACATGTTTAATAATTAAACTTTACTTTAATTATTTATTCCATATTATTATCGGTAGTGGTAGTGTATTAAATATCCCCTTAAGTAGAGAAAGTGTACTCACCTTTTTTAAAGCAAGTAAAAATATATTTTTTTTAAAAGTGATAAAATAATACACATGTTATTTTTTTAATGGCCAATATATAATTAATACTCTTAATATTTTTTTCTTGATATATTAATATTTTTTTAATTATATATTTTTTATTTTGGCACAAATAAAATTTAAAGGGTCCTACTTTTTCTTTTAAATTTTTTATTTCTCTTCTATTTATTTATTGTCTTCTCCAAAAGACCTATTTCAAACTACTCTCACCGTCTTCTGCTCTCTCCGGCCTATTCTCCGAAGACTCTAATCACAGTCCCTTTTGTCTTCCACATTCATTACGAAACGATCATTTTACTTTGAACTTTGAGCAATTCAAATGAATTATTGATACAAAATATTTGTGAGTAAAGGTTTCTCCTTTTCACTATTTTAGCAGATCTCATTTTGTATTTAAGCTTTAATTCTGCAAGAGGTGCAGGGGGAGCAGCAAGAAGAAGGTGGGCGATCTTGAAGCCACTACCTACGCAATAAGTGGGTCTTGTTGGATTTGAATGAACTTATATTGATAAGAATTGATTATGTTCATGTAGATTGGACTTCATTGAACTTGATGAAGAGTTGTTTGGTTTGTTGAGGCTAAAGGTTGAAGGTAAGATGAGATTTATTTTCCTCGTAATACATGTTTCATTGATGGTGCAATATGATTTAGATACAGTAGTCACAGTCAGTATTTCAGAGGTTGGTACAAAACGAATTTCTTTATCCGTTCAACCAAAAAGAAGAAAAAACAGAGAAACAGAATATGAATGAGGCATGGTCTTGGTTGTTTGGTTGGGGTTGGGGGTGGGGTGGGGGGGTGTGGGAAGAAGAAGGAATGGAGAAAGTAGGTTTGGTTGGGCGTGCGGGGTTGAACAAAAAAGGAATAGAATTGAGACTTTTTAAAAAAGGAAAAAGATAATGAAAATACAAAAAATAGAAAAAAAGAGTAAATTTTTTAAATTTAATCTATGGTTGACGTGACGTTGATGTGGCGGAGAGTGTTCTACACATTCCATTGAAAGAGTAGTTTAGACAATGTAAGATTGAGTTTAATTCACATATAAATTGTTTAAGAGGCTAACAAATAAAGTTAATTGCTGAAGTAAGTTTTCGATATAAGTTTAGAGGTGAAAAGATCTATTTTATCTATTTGAAAAGAAAACTATATCTGATGCCAATTCCTTAATGGGATGGTCATATGAATATGCTCTTTTCTACCTTCAAAATATATATCCATTGAAAAAATAATAATTATGGTAATATTTTGATTTTCTTTAATAATTTTTTTTTTATTTGTGCACAAAATGTTACATTATTTTAACAACGCGTATAATTTCTCAATATCAATAGAACGTGCCTATCTGTAGGAGCGAAGAGGAAACTATTTCTCAAGTTACCCTTTCTAATATATATTATTTAATTTAAAAAATTATAGTAACTAAGAAACGAACATGAAATCAATAAGAGATGATATTTCAGAAGGAAAATAATCTTTGGGCAAAAAATTGTGGGCAGAATGGGATATTATGAACATTTTATATATGTTTTGTGTCACTTATGCCCTCAATGAAAAAGTATGATGAAAATTTTAAATTTTACTGTTTCTATTAAAGTAATGACAGATTTATGTTTTTAATGGCTAGAAAAGGTAAAAGGTTTCTCCCTCCTCTAACACATATTTAATGAGTTTTAGCTTTTCAAGATTTTTTAAATACCAACTTATTTTTCTTTGTCTTATTCATATCTACCATTTAAAAGTGTTTTTCTTAACTAAAAATATTGACAATCTTATAAGTTTCTCCTGAAAGGAAAAAGTAATGAAAGGCTAGCTTGATTACTTGTATTAAATGTAGAAAATAATTTTTACTTGGTATAGAATAAAGAATGTGTTAAAGCATATACACCTTATTAGCATTTTATTCAAAGAATTGGATATATACAAAAATAATGAAAGGCTATCTTGATTACACATTAATTTTTTTTTCACATTTAATTTAATCAGTAATATTATCCTTTAATGATGTATGTTTAAACATATTTAATTTTTAAAATCGGGTAAACTTGTCTAAAAATTGTGAAATTAAACTTTCTTAAATTTACTCACATATCATAAATTAATAATTATATTAAATTATGATTTTTTTTAAAAATGGAAGAAATAAGATTTGGTTTAATGTCTATACTATAACAAGAGTTATATATGTAGAAAATAATTTTTGATAAAACTATAGCATAAGATACTATATTTGATTACTTGTAAGTTACAGTGCTTTTGTTGAATGCTAACAACAAATTTGACTCGGTTAAACATACATCATTAAAGGATAATATAACGAATTAAAGTAAATTTTATAACCAAAAAACATATTTAATTCTTAAAACCGGATAAATTCATCTAAAAATTATGAAATTAATCTGATTTTTTATTTTCTCACATTCTATTAATTCATATTTTTTTATTTTTTCTAAAAAATAGAAGAAATAAGATTTGGTTTACTACCTACACTATAATAAGAGTTATAGATGTGTGACTACAATATGTGGAAAATAATTTTGTGATATAAATTTAGCACAAAAATCTATATTGATTACTTCTAAAATTACATTATTTTTTTTGGATGCTAAGCAAAAATTTCACTTGGTTGATCCGTTTAATGCAATCACGTGATAGTCAACTATAGGAATTAGAAAAAATTAAAAGAATTAATATTATAATACTAACTTTTTTGTGATAGAACTACGACATAACATGTATAATTACATTATTTTTTGTTGAATTATAACAACAATTTCACCACTTAGCCACATTTATTCACTTACGTAGCTAACTCCTACAAATAAACTTATTGTCATATAATAACTAATGCCTCGTGCGGTAATGTAGTTAGAATATATATTTAATCAAATCATTAATATTTTCATATTCACTTAAGTAAATCATCTAATGTCTTGTGTAGTTGTGTATTATGGGAAACCATTTCTCTATAAACTTATTTTTGTTAGGTCGTTCCTCTAATTATTCAAGTGGATAAATATGCTTTGATTAACCGCACTTGATAGATGAAGTTATTACAGCTCAGGCAGTAACCATGTCAACTTTGTGATTGCCGGTTCACGGGTTTGAGTCTGGCATGCGTCACAAAATTTTATTTTATTTTTTCTAATTTGAACATACATCATTAAAGGATAATATACCGGATAAAACTAAAATTTTAAATATGTATTTCAAAATTGAATAAATTCTTCTAAAAAATATGGAAAACTAATATTTTTTTATTTTTTCCTCACATTTCATTAATTAGATATTGTATTGAATTTTGGTTCTTCCTTAAAAAGTGGAAGAAATAAATTATGGGTTACTACCAATACACCATAACATAGTTATATATGTAGAACATAATTTTGTGGTAGAACTATAGCTTAAGATAACATATGAATACTTATATAATTACATTATTTTATTGAATGCTAATAAAAATTTTAACTTGATTGATCCATCGAATGCACTCATCTAATGGTCAACTAAGTCAATTATAGAAATTAGAGAAAAATTAAATGATTAAGACTATAATCCTATTTTCTTGTAATAAAAATACGACGTACGATAACACATTTGATAACATGTATAATTACATTATTTTGGTTGAATTATAATAGCAAATTCACTACTTACTCATATTTATTCACTTATGTAGCTAACTTCTGCACACGAACTTGTTGTCGTATAGTAACTAATGTCTCGTGCGATAATTTAGTTACAATTTATTTAATCACAATATTAATTTTTTCATATATACTTGTGTAAATATCCAATGTCCAATGTTGTTGTATATTATGGTTGATTAAACCATTTTTTTTATAAACTTAACCCTGTTATTTTGCCCCTCTAATAATTCAAGCGGATAGATACATTTTGGTTGACACCACTCGACAGATGAAGCTATTGCAACCTAGCAGCAACCATTCCAACCTTGCGACCGCCCGATTCATGGGTACGAGTTTGACCGCGTCACATTTTTTTTTCAATTTGAACATACACCATCATATGATAATATAACGGGTTAAAATTTTTTGTAACTAAGATCTTAAATATATTTAATTTTAAATCGAGTAAATTCGTCTAAAAATTATGGAACTAATATTTTTTCTCACATTTCATTAATTAACAATTGTATTAAATTTTGGTTCTTCCTTAGAAAATTGAAGAAATAATTTTTTGTTCACTACCTATATACTGTAACAAGAGTTATATATGTAGAAAATAATTTTGTTATAAAACATATTATCCTTAGGTACTATCAATAAGAAAACATATCTGAATATTTTTATGGAGTAGGCAAAGTAGGCAAGGTAGGGGCAGAATATTTTTATGGAGTAGGCAAGAATATTTTTATGGAGTAGGCAAGGTAGAAATTTGAGAATGGGTAGGGCAAGTGGGGTGGGGGTAGGGCGGGAGGTGGGGGTAGATAGGGTAGATGTGGTAGGGGTGGGGTGGAGTAGGCAAGGTAGGGGCAGAGATGTGGGGTGGTTCAGTGCTTGGGTGGGGGTTGTGTAGGGAAAGGGTAGGGTGGATGGATAGTGTGGTGGGTGGTTGGGGTGCGTTGATGTTTTTTATTGTTGCGAAATAATAATAAAAAATTTAAAATAATTATTTATAAATAAAAGTCTTAATCTAAAGTGAAGCTCTAATCGTTAAGATTGATCATTTTCGTGGGTCAAGTTTGTGCATCATCATGGGTTCATATGAGCTGCTGATTTATGATGGATCAACTTGGACTAGACCAAACCAACTCATCATCACAATCACTCTTGTCCAAACCCATGAAACCTTTGACGGGTCATTTGCGTTTGGGCTAATTTTACCACCCTTAAAATTATGTAAGATTTTGAGACGTTAAAGTGCACTAATAAATTTTTAAAATATTATTTCGTGTACCAGAGGCGGCTATGGACTATCAATTGTGTACATGATATGTTGAAGTGATTTAGGGGCTAAGGAGAGTCCTATTCAAATCAAGTTGGAAACTCCATAATAGACTAATGTTTCAAATGAGTGCACAAGGCCTAACTTCAAATGATCGCTACTCTTAGGGTGTATTCGGTACGGAGAAAAATAATTTTCAATTTTCTCATGTTCGTTTGGTAAAACATTTTGAAAAATATTTTTTTTTTAGAAAAATAAGTTTATTTAAATGAGGAAAGTGACTTCCCTAATAAAATTGGAAAAACAAGTATTACAAGTGGCATTCAACCAATTACCCTATCACCACCCCATTCACCTCCCAACCACCCACCCCACCAAACCCCAAAAAAAATCTTAAAAAGTTTTATAATTTTTTTTGGTTTTCTAAAACACTCCCCCCCCCCCCCCCCCGCGCTGATAAACCCCTCACTCCCCCACCCGAATGTACCCCATCCACCCCCTGCCCTAAAGAAATTTCAATTTTTTGGTTTTCTACACCCATCCCCACACCAACCTTCACCCTCTGAATTTTTTATTTTTTATTTTTAAAAAGCTTTTAACATAGTATAGTGATAGTGCCCGGTCCGCACCTGCGGAGTCCGCCTTCCCTTGAAAACACCTCCCAGAGGGGAGGGTTATAGTATAGATGTACGCTAAGGAATATTATATTTTTATATGTTACCCCCGTTCCCGCTGTGAACCCCACCCCCTCACACCTCCCCTGTTACACCCCGTACTTTCATACATCGAATTTGTCGTAAGTTAGGGAGCCTATGGCAAGGAAGAGGTTTCCTTGAGGATAAGAGAGTGGTCAATTTAAACCACAAAGAAGTGGGTTCGAACCCTGGTGGAAATAATTTGTTCTCTTATGGGGTAGAATCTTGTAGGTGATGTCAGTTGCTCTGTTCTCAAACCCTGGTCATTCAGACACATCCCGCGATTTACTGGTAGTAGTGCTGAGGAACCGGGATTACTATCTCCAGAAATAATCTGGCGTAGCCGGAAAGATGGATATATAAAAAAAAAGAATGGCCATGGCTAAGTTGCCTAAATACCATCTTTATGATTTGTACTGAATTCCATTTTGGTAATGAAATATAATTAGTTGTCAAAAAAATTAAATAGAATCAAGATTAACTTGATATTTTAAAATTTAAATTAAGATATTTGAATATTATATAATATTTATATTAATATGATGAGAAAATATATTTAAATATATCGATCAAAATTTATATAATTTAAGTTTTTTTTAAAAAATTATATAAATTGAAACTCGTGTAGATTTTGATTTGGGACATTTATGATTTATGGGATTACTCAGAAACATCGTTTTCCATGACCCGAGACAGTAATCCAATTGTCTTTATTTGGACAATAATTGATGTGACGTGTGTCAGCATATCAAACAAATTGGAAAGCTAAACAACATCACTAACTTTTTTTCAAGTCATTTCTCTCTTGTCTTCCTGGTAGACCTCAAGTCAAGATCCACTCACTATCATAATTTCACTTAAACAAATAAAACCACAATTAAGGGTGTGTTTGGTATCAAGGAAGATCTTTTCCATGGATTATTTTTAGAAAATGATTTTCTTACTTATTTTCTAATGTTTGGTATATAAGCAAATAAATATTATTCCAAGAATATTTATATGTGATCTAGTAAAATACTATGAGTGTGAGATGGGATGGGAGTGGCGGTTCAGGGGTGGTGGGGATGGAATGATCAAGGGGTGAGAGTTGGGGGATAGGTGGGTGGAGATGAAATAATGAATTTGAAATGTGACCTATGAAACTTATTTTTCCTATTCATTTTTCCATAAATAAAATCATTTTTTTGTTTAGACTTGTTAAGCTTAATAAAAATCTTGAGAAATACCCCTCTTAATATACCATATGTTGTAATAAGCTGTCTATTTTATGTTTCTGACCAATTTTTCTACTTTGTTACTGAAAATTTTGGAGAACAACCGCTTCCACATTGAAAGCGTAAGGAAGAGCCTATTTATGTGCAATTGATTCTTAACGAATCAAGCAATGATAACGGCTGTCATTTCCATTAGCAAGTGAGGCAAAAAAGAAGTAATTAACTATTTGTAGTTAAAGGTAACTTTATAGTACAAATAAAACCTCTTACTAGTATATATATATATAGTGAGAGAAACCAAACTCTCCCTTGTAATAACCTTGTCATAAGTGTCAATTGTGTAAGGGCAAGCATAACATGAAAGGGAAAACGAAATGTTCAATGATACAGTAAGGGGTCATTTGGTTGCCAACAAATTATTCCGGGATTCATTATTAGTTATTTCACTTTCCCACAAAGATAAACATAACATTATAATTCTGGAATAATTAATCTCAGGAATTAATTATACCTCAATTTTATATCAATCAATATAAACTCATCTTAAATTTAATTTCGAAATTAATCATTTTTTATACCAAACGAGCCCTAATAATGGTGTTTAAATTAACTTAAGGAAACATGTGGTTGAACAATTCAAATGACCGAAAACTAGGAAGGGGTCCATAAAAAGAAAGAAATATCCTATAAATCAATACTCTTCTTTCTTCTCATTTTTTTTATTTTTACGTAGTGTTGTGTACACTATATTCTCATTTTTTGGATTTCTCGGAAACAATCGTTCTACCTATCAATGTGAAAGTAAGGTTTGTGTACAATCTACCCTCCCAAATCCCACGGTATAAGATTTCTAAGGATATGTTATTGTTGTTAGAGCCCTACACGTAGTCCTACATCTCTATCACTCTATGGCAACTAGCTAGGAGTAGGACCCACCAATTCCCGGTTCCCTTTCTATTAAAGGAGTTTTAGCTCATTCCTGGTAGTGCCACTCACTATCACTGTCATTCTCCGCGGTGTACGTGGAATTTTCACAAATAATATAATACTCCATCACTTTCATTTAGAAATAATTTTCGTGAAATTTAAATTATGTGAATTTGATTAATATTTTAAATTTTAAAACATATTTTAATCATATTAATGTCAAAAGAAATATAATTTATAATATTTTTTTGTATAATTTTTTAATATCTAAAATTTTATTTAAAATATTTAGTTGATCTAACCCAATTTAACTTCCAAAGTTAATAAAACTAAAAACTTTTAGTGTCACATAAATTAAAACAGAGAGAGTGATACTATTATATTTTAGTAAGTAAGTTTTAATTTGAAATTGCACCTCTTATCTCAAATTATTATTTTTCCGTTATTTTTAAGCAGTGTTAATCTACAATATACATATACAGTCAAACTTTTCTAAAATTGTCATTTGTTAAAACAACATTTCATTATAACAATTTAATTTTCTCTGGAACCGATTTTTCATGTTATATTTTACTTCTCTAGAACATTCTACTTATAACAACAGCGACAATATTCATTATAGCGGAACACTCTTTGTAAAATTACTTTTCTATAACAACCATATTTGAATATTTTGTAAGAAGTACAACAACATACCCAGTATTAAAATATTTATGATAATCATCATTAATGTCATGTACATAGTAAATTTCAAGTACGAATATCTAAAAGGAAAAAAAACCTCATACTAATTTGATTTAGTCTTGAATTTTTTTAAAATCACCTATTTTCAAAACATATGTTCCTTAGATATTTTTTTTTTAAAGAGACCTTAGATTTTAATTTTTTATCGGTATGACACAACTGGTTATGGATTTATAGTAATTTTTTTTTAGTATTTTCAATGTTTTATTAATGAGATTTTAAAGTTAATATGTATATTATTTTCGTTTATAATATGAAAAGTATAGAACAATAATTGTTTGCATACTTTTGATTATAACAGCTAAATGAGAGACATTAAATGTCATTATACATACATAACAATATCTCACTATAG
This sequence comes from Anisodus tanguticus, assembly GCA_034509755.1. Classification (NCBI taxonomy): domain Eukaryota; kingdom Viridiplantae; phylum Streptophyta; class Magnoliopsida; order Solanales; family Solanaceae; genus Anisodus; species Anisodus tanguticus. The sequence goes on from CM067556.1 coordinate 30,963,622, forward strand.
TAACTATAAAATCTTCTGACAAACACTATCATTATAGAGAGATTTGACTGTATAATATGTATATTATTTTTAAGAAAAATACTATCAACAAACATAAACAACTTTTGGGTAGTCTCAAACTGAGATATCTATGAATCGGTATTGAAGCAAATAGACATAGATGGTCCAATGGTAGCATCGATCAATCTACAATATTACATAATATATGTGAATGTTAATTTCATATAAAGATGAAATAGCATTTAAATTACTTATTTGCTATATCAATTTGTTTTGTTGACTAAAGCGATGATCAGGTAGTTTGTTCGAGAGGATGGTAGAATAGTATTAATTTCCCTTGGGAAGACTTTCTCATTAATATAAATATATATAGTGTACAATGTGTATTATAATCCTAATACAATAATGAATTCTCTACTTATCATAATTTTATACAAAATATATATGGGATATATTCTAATTATGGTGGTGGGATAGAATTAGGATTCTAAACACATAGGTACACGTTAATACACCCCCTCAGTCTAAGCGGGAGGAGGACGGACGCTGAGACTGGATCTGAAGTCGAGGAACAACTGTTGAGGAAGACCCTTCGTGAAGATATCCGCGTATTGATATGATGAAGGCACATGCAACACCTTAACCTGACCGAGAGCAACCTTCTCACGAACAAAGTGTATATCCATCTCAATATGCTTGGTCCGCTGATGTTGAACTGGATTATGAGATAAATAAATAGCGGATATGTTATCACAATAGACACCAGACGCCTGACGCAAGGGACAGTGAAGCTCCAAAAGAAGGTTTCGGAGCCAGCAGGTCTCACCAACAACATTTGCAACTCCTATATACTCCGCTTCTGGCTTGCCTCTTGTCAGACCAGGAAATGAGATTATCCCCTAAAAACACGCAGTAGCCTGAGGTGGAGTGGCGTGTGTCCGGACAGCCTGCCCAATCAGCATCCATGTAGGCTAACAATTTGACCGGTGCTGAGGGGTATAGATGTAATCCATAATCAAGGGTACCCTTAACATATCGAATGATGCGTTTAAGGCCAGTGTAATGAGGCTCCCTGGGGGCATGCATAAACAAGCATACCTGCTGAACAACATAAGCGATGTCAGGCCTGGTGAAGGTAATGTACTAGAGTGCACTTGCAAGACTTCTGTACAGAGTGGGATCGGACATTGGGTTACCATCATCAGCACTAAACTTTGACTTAGAATCAACCGGAGTAGACATGATTTTACAATTTGCCATTTTAGCCCTGTACACTATCTCATCTGCATACTTGCGCTGACACAGGAACATAGAACTTGCAGACCGAGTCACTGATATGCCCAAAAAATAGCTCAACTTCCCCAAGTCAGTCATAGCAAAGTCGGTTTTAAGGAGTGCAATAATCTCAGTCTTTAACACATTAGAGGAGGCAGTGAGCACAATATCATCCACATATAACAACAAATAAGCAATGCTACTATCTTGATGAAAAATAAAAAGAGAATTATCGCACTTGCTGCAGATGAACCCAATTCGTATAATGTACTGTGCAAAGCGATCATACCACGCTTGAGGGGCCTGTTTCAACCCATATAGTGGCTTACGAAGGCGGCAGACATACCGAGGAGCGGTGGGGTGAACAAATCCAAGCGGCTGAAGCATATAGACGGATTCTTTCAGATCCCGTGTAGAAATGCATTTTTCACATCAAGCTAATGAATGTGCCAATGCTTACCCATAGCAATACTCAGAACTGTGCGGATAGTGGCCAGTTTGACCACCAAATTGAATGTCTCACCACAATCAATACATGTCTGCTGATTAGTGCCATTAGCCATAAGTCTGGCCTTATATATCTCTAAGTCACCACTATCCCTGAACTTGTGATGAACAAGCCACATACACCGGGCCACGTTCACTCCCTCTGGTCTAGGAACCAAGTTCCAAGTATGTTGTTTCGTTAAAGCATTGAGCTCCTCACACATGGCCGCATTCTAATTTGGGTCCAGTTTGGCTAATTTTGGGGTTTTGGGAATAAGGGAAATTGTGTGGGCGGACAGGTTAAATTGGACTTTGAGTTTGAAAATCCTGTGTTGGGCACGGGTTTCCATACGGTATGAGGGTGTTGGGTTTACAGAGGGTGGGTCGATTTGTCTGGTAAACTGGGTAGGGTAGGACCAGTGACGAGTGGTAGGTTGGGAATTGAACGGGGTGGGGAGATGGTGGTGGTAGGTGTTGTTGTCGATGTACTGGGACTGGTGGTTGACGGTACAGTGGGGTACGACGTCGGTGGTGGAGTGAGTCCGATATTGGGGTTGGATGACTGGTTGCTGGTGGATGAGTCGATGGTGGCGGAATGAAGAGATTGTAGCGACGGTACATGGGCAGGGACGACGGTCGGTGGATTGGTGGAAATGGATGGCCGATTGTAAAAAGTGGTGACAAGCGGAGACGCCGGTGATGGAGCCGACACAAGTGGCAGTGACGCCGACTGGTAGTTTTGGTGTGTGGTGGTGGGTGACCGGGACTGACCGACGGTGTTTGGCGGAGATGACTGGGTAGTGGTGTTTGGCGGAGATGACTGGGTAGTGGTGTTTGGCGGAGATGACTAAGTGGTGGTGTTTGGCTGACACAGTTCCCTAAGAATGACGGGAGACATGTCTGACTCGTCTAAAAAATTGTAATTCGATTTCCAAAATTTTTGGATATTCGAAAATGGGAATGTGGTCTAATCAAAGGTGACGTGACGAGAGACGTGAATTTGACGAGAGGCCAAGTCATAGCACAGATAACCTTTATGGTTCGATGGAAATCCTAAGAAGACACACAGAGTGGTGCGGGGGGCTAATTTGTGAGGTGCAGTAGAAGTGAGATTAGGATAACATAGGCAACCAAATATCTGAAGGTGATGATAAGAGGGAATCCGACGGTGTAAGATTTCGGTTGGAGTCATGTTATGCAGGGTACTAGTGGGTAAAATATTAAGGTTGTATTCTACTATTTTGACTGCATATACCCAAAAAGTGAGAGGGAGAGAGACATGAAATAGGAAAGTACGGGCCATGTTATTAATTGTACGAATGATACACTCGGCTTTACCATTTTTCAGGGGATGTGTGAGGACACGAAAAATGAAAGATCATGCCATTATTTTTGCAAAATTTTTGAAACGCGAAATTGTTAAATTCACGACCATTGTCACATTGGAAAGATTTTACGGCTCGTTCAAATTGCGTTTTGATAAGGGTGCAAAATTCTAAAAAATTGGCAAAGACTTCGGACTTGAATTTTAGTAGGTAAATCCAAATGAAGTGGGAGTAGTCATCCAATAGTACGAGATAATATTTATGACCCAGGGAGCTGGAAATGGGGGACGTCCATAAAACATCATGAACAATATCAAACGGAGCAAACGTAACGCTAACGGATGAATTAAAAGGAAGACGAACATGTTTGCCTAATTGACAAGAATTGCAGTTTTCGGCAAGTTTCTCATTACAATGAATAAAATTATTGCTCCTAAGGAAATTAAAAACAGGGGCTCCTGGGTGTCCAAGCCTATTGTGCCAGATTGACGGAGACAGAGCAACTAAGACGGAGTGTGAAGGAGAACTGGCAGTCGATGATGGTGTGAACAGATATAGGTCCCCTGTGCTATTACATCTCGTAAGAGGAGTCCCCGTACGTAGATCCTTCACAGTAAAATCAAATGGGTCAAAATCAACAGACACAAAATTATGACGAGTAAATTTCCTAAAGGATATTAAATTTTTGATGATGTTTGGTGCATAAAGGATGTTATTTATGGAGAAGGGTGGGTGAGGTGTCGGAGTGTGGGTGTGACCATAACCCTGAATTGGAATGCGGTGACCATTTCCAACTGTAATAAATTGAGGAGACTTTAAACAAAACAATTTGAAAAGATTACCTACAGATCGGGTGAGGTGGGATGAGGCTCCGGAGTCCATGTATCAATTTTCATCGGGCTATTGTAAATTCATACTGCTGAATGTCTGGCCCAAATCAGTGGGCATCTGGGTTGTGGGCTGCTTCAGGAACTGGGCATATGCGACGTGGGCCTGGTGTTGCTGATATTGGGCTGGTCGAGAGCCCGGAGCCGGGCCCGCACTTCCCCTTGCCGCCGAAACGGAAAGTGGGCTGAAGGGTAGCATGGGACGGAGGCCCACTGCGGGGTATGGGTGCTGGGCATTGGGCCGGTCCATAAAGGAAACTGAGTGGGTTGTTGTGGCTACTGGCCCTTTCCTTTACCGTGGCCCTTGCCGCCTCGCCTACTGTCGCGCCCCCTGCCGCCGCGGTTCTACCGCGACTGGCTGTTGTCCGGCAGAGGCTGCTGGCCGGTGGCAGCGTGATTTTGTGCAGACGTTTCAGCTGCTAACGCCTTCTGGTTGTGCTCATCTTGCTTTGCACGACGGGTTTCCTCTAATAATAATTGCGAGCGGGCTTTGTTAAAACTAGGAAGAGGGTCAGCCTGCTGAATCATCGTGGCTAGGGTGTCATATTCACCTTTTGGGAGGCCTGCAATCAGTTGCAACACCATATTTGTCTCGGACACGGGCGTACCAATGTTGGACAATTGGTCTGCCACCAGTTTCAACTGTTTGCAATATTCTGACTTATTAGAAAAAATTTCAAAACGGGTAGTGTTAAATTGTTCTTCCAAGTATAATGCACGAGTTTTCTTGTTGTCTTGAAATATTTCTTCTAGCCGTGTCTATAGGTCACGGGCGGATGCACCTGTTTTCATGATGGTGAGGAGTAAATCCTTGGATATAGTGTCATATATCCACTGTTTGACCACGTCATCAATGTGACATCATGTTGTGTCATCCATATCAGGAGGACGAGGTACAGAGTCGTCAATATGATCAAGCACATGATATACACATGCATGAATTTGGAACAGTTCCACCCATGACCAGTATTGGCCATCTTCCTGATCAAGAATCAAAGGGATGAAGTTCTTGATGTGGGTGATTGTGAGAGCCGGATGAAAAGATGGCGATGAGAGGGTTGTGGGAGGAGTTTGGATGACGACGTGGGAGTAGCCAATATATCCATTAAATTGGGATAGAATGAAAGAGAAGAAGAAAAAAATTATGATTGGAACAAAAATTCTGGTTGTTTGGCCGAGAGGGGCAGTGGCCTAAGAGAAAAAGAATATTTGATTTAGAGTAGGGTTTTGGCTCTTGATACCATGTAGAATAATATTAGTTTCCCTTGGAGAGGTTTTCTCATTAATATGTATATAGTGTACAATGTGTAGTATAACCCTAGTACAATAATGAATCCTCTACTTACCATAATTCTATACAAAATATATATGGAATATATTCTAATTATGGTGGTGGATAGAATTAGGATTCTAAACACATAGGTACACGTTAATAAGGATGATCAATCACACTGAAATTGAGATAGATCTATAATTTGAACTGTATGCGTTCTAATTTGGAATTTTACTTACAATTCATTAGATTTATTAGGTTTGGAATGAATGATTCGTACTTATTAGTAAATTTTTTGAACAAAAATACATGATCTGAATCAAAATTATTGGGTTTGGATGAATCCATACCTATAACTCTACATCCGTCCCTATTGAAAGAAGGCTACGGCTCCTACGAGAGGCAGTGGTGAAGAACTTTTTTGCAATGGGCGAAGCCAGAAAGTAATGCCACGTGAAGATAGAAAGAATGTCCATGAACTGTGAATCTTTTTTCCAAAAGGTAACAATGACAATTTTTGAAAAATAAGTATCGGTTAACTCTGTTCAAGCAAGACGTAAGCTTATCAAGAATGATTGGGCGTTAAGCGTCAAATTGCACCTCTAAGTATAGAGGGTGGCATTCTCAATTGGGTGATGGGTGCAAAACAGGACAAAAGATTCTCGCCTATATATAAGAGGCTTAATTTATGTAGTCACAACACTTGAAGAAATCCATCAGTAGCTTCCTATAATAAAAAAAATGTCATTGGCAGAGCTTGAGCTTCCTGGCTTTCGCTTTCATCCTACTGAAGAAGAGCTAATCAATTTCTACCTCAAAAGGATTATCATAGACAACAAATTTGATTCCAATATCATTGGTTTTCTCAACATATATCTTTCTGATCCTTGGGAGTTACCTGGTTAGCAACACTTGCCTTTTCTTTCTTGTCGCAAATTCCTTACTAGCACTATAAAATTTAAATTACATACAATGATAACATATATTACTATCTGTTGCACATTTGTTTTGTATGTCCCTTTTCTTACGAGCCTGTATCAGTTACTTTTCTTTTGAGCTGAGAGTCTATCGAAAACAGCCTCTCTACCTCACAGAGGTAGGGATAAGGTCTTTCATTTGGTATTTTGGCCTAAATTCCTTGACTACTCGATACTCAATCAAATCCTCTTTTTTGATGACTGACTGCGTTTCTATAGTCCCATATTTAATAATGCCCGAACTCTTTCTTCTGTATCGAGGATCATCGAAATAAGCAAGAATACTATTTCGACGGAAAATACCATTTACGGGGATTTCAATCGAGATACCTGAACAGGGCATTAGTTCATTCTCGAGTTCTTGAATCGAGTGTAGTGGAATGATGAATTTATTTCTTCGCCTTTTTGACAATAAATCAGAATTCTCGTGGAGAATAGGCGAATATACGAGATTATACCGACCAAGACATATGATTCGATTAAGGTCCGAATAATCAAGAATCCTATTTTCTTTTTTACCGTAAAAACCCGAACTAAATAATTTCTCGTCTCGACCGATCATTGGTTACCGAGAGGTTAGAAGTATATCTTTGCTTGCCAGAAAGAGAATGCGCATTCATTTGATCCTTATCCTTGTGGATCGAAAGGTAGACTAGACTGGACCTGCACGGCCCTCCTAATAATATCCATAAATGACTTGTTTTTTGTTATAGATGAACATTTCATATGTAATATCCTACCCTTCTCAGACCTCGCTTGTAGGATCACACTGGGTTTGTTCTTGTTGTTGTTGTCGTACACTGATAGCATAGAAATTTTTATATGCTTTAATGTAGTTTTAATATGACAGAGGGTCATTTACATTTTTTTTAAAACTAGATTACATATATATATTAATAATGAAAATTTACCCGATTGTGCAACACCGAACCCCAATACTATATAATTAGTCGCACTGGATGTCTACACCAATTCAATAAATACATGACACATGTCTTTACAAACATGGTTATCATTAAATTATAGTTAATTAATACGTATTTCAACCTCAAATTATCTATTTCAAGTTGAAACCGAAATATAATTGACAAAATTGTAAAACAGACACTGAAAACTCCAATATGTAGCTTTTCCAGAAAGCGTCTCTAATGTGCCATCTTTAGGACATTGATGGTGCAATTTAACTGAAATCAAAGGTGTAATTTTTACTTACCTTTTTTTTGTTTTTGTGTTAAATAGGGTTGGCAAGAATAGGGGAAAGAGAATGGTATTTTTTTGTACCAGTAAACAGGAAATATGGTCCTAAAGGGAAGCCCAACAGAACAACAAGAAATGGTTTCTGGAAAGCAACTGGTTCAGAACGCCAAATTCGTTCTTCATTAGACCCGAAAATGGTCATTGGGCTGAAGAAAACTTTGGTTTTCTATGGTGGAAGGGCACCTAAAGGCAGCAGAACAGATTGGGTCATGAATGAGTACAGACTTCCTGATGGCCACCCCTTACATAAGGTACTTTTATTATGCAAAGACGAATTCAAAACGAGTGTAATCTTATCATATATATACACATAGTTTGAATCGAAGGCAATAGGTGCAGTTAAACTCGCGATACTCTCCTAAATACGACTCTGTAATACATTGATATGCCTCCATTGTGCCTTGTCCTACAAATTTTAGGTTTTCATCTCCCTTGTACTTGTTTGCCTTGTAGCTTTTTCTTTCTTTTCCTTTTCTAGATAAGTTTTTGAAAGAAATATTCCCAAGACAGTTTTTGTGAAACATCAAAATCATGCATTGTGCAGTTCAAGTCTCCGGAATCAAAATTTCCTCATCCAAAAGCCTCTAGGTTGCAGTACTTATATAGTTACACCAGGGGCGTATCCAATAGTATAGCTATGGGTTCATTTGAACCCATAACTTTTACTCCTTAGACCTGGATTTATTTGTGTAAAATCATTAAAATTTTTGAATTATGAACCCATAATTCAAACAAGGTTATTAGTTAAGTAGTTTAAACCCGAATCTTGAAAATTGAACCTATAGAATTAAAATCATGGAGCCGCCTCTACATGCCAGTGTATACATTCTTTTAGACTGTCATATATTAGTTAAACTTGTATTATTATCACACTTTAAGTAACTCAGATCTTGTTAATTATATATTGGATGCAGGATCATGACATAGTACTTTGCAAAGTCTACAGAAAGGCAACCTCCCTTAAAGTATTGGAGCAAAGGGCAATGATTGAAGAAGATGCAACAAAAAGAATCCCAACATCTTTGCCTTCTCCTCAATCACAGGACATGCTTGGTTCTCTAGAATCATCACCACTCTCAAAAAATGACATGCATTTCAGAAGTTGTGAAGAAGAAAATCATAACAACACAGTGAAGCTACCGCAATTGTCTGCTTCAAATGCATTTGTGGAACCACCCAAGTTTAGCTTTGACTCACTGTCAAGTCCCCTCTGGACTGAACTACAGAGCGCAGGGCAAGACTTGTGGGGTCTATTTTATTTGTCATGAAGTGCAGGACCGGAGCCAGCCTTAAAGTTACGAGGAATAGTTATCTTTTTTTTGTGGAAAATAATTGTAATCCGACAGTTTTAAGGCTATTGCTGTTTAGTCTAATGGGTCCATTTAGGAATCTTAGTGTTCCCTTTCTTTGGGTTATGCAGTCAAATGCGACGATTGACAAATATCATCGATAGCTATTCAACTACAGATTTTTCTCAGATTAAAGTCATTCAACCTTAAATTTTATCACACAAAAAATTACTATTTTCTTTTTGTCATATAAAAGTTATCCAAACTTCAAGTTTATCACACAAGTCACTTATGTTTTTCTTTTTGTCACATAAAACTCATTCAACTTTGATCAAGTTAAACTAAAACATAAATCTCACCTGAATTTTTATATTTTTTACAGAAAATATGACATGACATTCCAAATAAGTTGAATGACTATCAGTGAGATTTACTCATCTAATTATTCATGTGAATTTAAACATTGATCATCTTTGGTCCAAGTTATATATAAAGATCTGGGGCTGGTTAGCTCTTTCAGGCATGAATCTTGACTAGAGAATAGAATACATGACTATGCAATTATGTAGTTTGTGAACAGGGAAGGCACTGATGTTCGGCATAAAATACATGCATTTAGCCGCGCATTATCTCGTATTTTAGATCGTTTGCTGTATTTGAGTAGCACTTTTAATAGTTCAATGCTTAATAATATGTTTGGATGTGTAGGAGTGAAGTGGAGAAGAACAAGCAAGTTATGAAACATTTTGAGGATTTTGAAGTCAGAAGTCCGAAAATGCAAATGAAATCAAGTTTGGGCTTAGAGGATCAAGTGTGCAAGCAAAGGAGTGAAAAAATCGGACAACACACAGGAAACAAGCGTGGCGCGGCACCTCGCTGCCGCACCACGCCAGCTTTGGCGAGAAAAATTGCTGAGAAATTAAGAGTCTAGAAAATTACATTGGCGCGACAAACGCCGTGCCGCACCAGGTTCTTTTTCAGCTGAAACGGACCAGGATATTTTAGGGGTATTTTTGTCCGGATTTATTTGTACACAGTATAAATATATTGTAAACTCGATTTTGGAGGGGAGGTTGTACTTTTGGAGCATAGAGCAAGGGTTAGAGTTATCTCTCACAGGGTTCTCCTCGTTTCTCTTTTATTTCATCGTTGTTTATCATATTATCCATGAATTCATTTTGTTACACTCGAATCATGAGTAGCTAAACTCTCTAGTTCTAGGGTTGTGGTATAACCATGAATATTAACGTTTGAAGTTTATTTCTCTTTTAGTTTGAGTTATCAAATACGATTGTATGTGAAAGAAATAATCCCCTTGATTATTTTCATTGATTGAATAGATATATATACAAGTTACAAAATAGGAGAATCTTATTCCTATTCTATTCCTAAAACCTTATTCTACCATAATTCTAACTATATAATTATGGTAAGTGTATATCCTAATCGAGGTAACAAATATACTTTCCTTAATATACAAATCTTGTCCACTGTTTTGCTGCCCCTAATCCCGTGATGGCTGGACGAGTTGGGCCATTGCTGGGCTGCCACTGTTTAATACGAGTTGGGCTATTGCTGGGCTGCTGGGCTGCCACTGTTTAACACGAGTTGGGCCATTGCTGGGCTGCCACTGTTTAACACCCCCCCGCAGTCATAGCGGGCGATCTTCGAACGCTGAGACTGTCCCTAAAATCTTCAAAGAGAACCGCTGGTAGACCCTTTGTAAAGATGTCTGCAATTTGATAACGAGACGGGACATGGCATACGCGAACGTGACCCTTTGCAACCTTTTCACGGACAAAGTGAATGTCCATTTCGATATGCTTAGTACGTTGGTGTTGAACTGGGTTTTCTGAAAGGTAGATGACACTAATGTTATCGCAATATACCAAGGTTGCCTTCTGAATGGGACAATGAAGCTCCAAAAGCAAATTACGTAGCCAACATGATTCGGAGACCACATTCGCTACCCCTCGATATTCTGCCTCTGCACTTGAGCGTGATAGAGTTGCCTGACGCTTTGCCGACCAGGAGACCAAGTTGTTGCCAAGGAACATATAGTAGCCAGAAGTCGACCGTCTGGTATCGGGACAACCACCCCAATCAGCATCCGTGTAAAAGACAAGTGTGGATGTAGATGAAGGATACAAGTGCAATCCATAGTCCAATGTCCCCTGAATATACCGAATGATGCATTTGATTGCATTCATGTGCTCAACTCTGGGATCATACATGAATAAACACACCTGCTGAACCGCATACGTAATATCCGGTATGGTAAAAGTAAGATACTGGAGTGCCCCTGCAAGACTGCGATAGCGGGTCGGGTCCTCGTATGGTGCACCTGCTGCGGCACTCAGCTTGGGGTTTGCATCAACTAGCGTGGAAGTGGACTTACAGGAAGACATCCCACCTCTCTCTGATCTCGCAGAAGATACTTTCGTTGAGACAAAAACAAGCCACCTGAATGACGTTTGACAGCAATCCCCAAAAAATAACTCAAGGGCCCCAAGTCTTTCATAGCAAATTCAGAACTGAGCATAGCCATGATAGACTGGCGTAAAGCATCGGAGGAGGCAGTCAAGATGATATCATCCACATACAACAGAATGTATGCCAAGGACGAACCACGACGGTAGATAAACAAGGAATTATCTGACTTGTTGTGAGTGAACCCAATAGTTGAAACAAAGTCAGCAAACCTCGTGTACCAGGCCCTTGGAGACTGCTTAAGCCCATATAAGGACTTCTTCAACAAACATACATGATGAGGACGGTTTGGATCCCTGAAACCCAATGGCTGATGCATATAGACTATTTCCTTGAGATCACCATGTAGGAAAGCATTCTTGACATCCAACTGATGAATTGGCCAAGTCTTGGAAAGAGCCAAGCTAAGCACAATGCGAATGGTAGCCGATTTGACCACTGGACTAAACGTCTCACCACAATCTATCCCAACCTGCTGAGTCTTACCATCACCAACAAGTCGCGCCTTATGTCGAGCAAATGACCCATCTGAATTCTCCTTATGAGCAAAAATCAACATAGACCTGATAACATTAATACCATATGGACGGGGCACCAACTCCCACGTCTTATTATCAATAAGAGCATTATATTCATCAGTCATAGCAATTTTCCAATTAGGGTCATTTAATGCGGACACAGGATTGCGGGGCAAGGGGGATTTAGAGACATCAGAATGTAAATTAAAATGTCTTTTAGGTGTAAAAATACTCCGCTGACTACGAGTGACCGGTCTATGACTCGAGGAAGAATTGAGGGAATTTTGGGAATTTTACGGGCTCGGGACGGATCGGCCAGCGGGCGGGGGCTCCGCTGCCCAAATCGGTAATCGGAAGCCTCGTCGGAGCGCCCAGAATCAATGGGACCGGCCCAATTGCTGGAACTGTTCTAGTCACTGGAATTATTGGGCTTGGCGGTACTGTGGGTCCGGCGGGCAGTGGGCCCGCTGGAGGATTTTGGGTACGGGAGATGTCCGAAAAATTCTGAATAATATACGGGGATATTTGGTCATCCAAAAAATTATACGACTTAGGTTCGGGAGTATGAACTTTCGTAAACGGGAATTGAGTTTCATCAAAAATGACATGGCGATTGATTATGATTTTCTTGGAGGATAAATCAAAACACTTATAACCACGATGATTCGACGGATAACCCAAAAATACACACAAGGTAGACCGAGCCTGAAGTTTGTTAATTGTGGTGGATGGGAATAACGGATAACACAAGCACCCAAAAATCCGAAGATGAGAATAAGAAGGGTTCTTATTATATAGGATTTTGAGGGGGAAAGAATATGTCAGACCTTTAGAAGGAATTATGTTAAGAAGATATGTAGCCATTTGTAGAGCATGATGCTAAAAATATGGAGGTTTGGAGACATGAATTAAGAGAGTTCGGACAATGTTATTTTTGGAATGAATTTTGCGTTCGGCCTTCCCATTTTGTGAAGATGTACGAGGACACGAAAACCGAAAATTGATCCCATTTTTAGCACAGAATCCCCGAAACTCCCTATTGTCATACTTTATCCCATTATCACATTGAATATTTTTTATTTCTCTTTCGAATTGAGTACGAATGAACGCTCTAAATTTGATGAAGACGGAAAACACTTGTGATTTATTCGCAATTGGAAACGTCCACAAAAATCTAGAATAATCATCTAAAAAGAGAACATAATATCGATGACCCACTGAACTAAGAACATGAGACGTCCAAAAGCCGCTATGAATAATATCAAATGGCATTGAAGTATGAGCATTGGAGTCTACAAATGGCAACTTAACAATTTTCCCTAATGAACAAGACTGACAAAGTGGAGTACGACTCGTACCCTTACAGGAAATAAAGATATTTTTATCTAAAACTGATAAAATAGAAGATCCCGGATGACCCAAACGAGCATGCCACATGGAAGGAGAGATGGCTGCAAAAGCTGACGGCAAGGTTTGACTCGATGGACTGAAACCAGGCATGATAGGATACATATCCCCCCCTACTATCACACCTCATGAGATGACTCCCCGTCTTGAAATCCTTCACAGAGAAACCAAAAAGGATCAAATTCAACGGAAACAGAATTGTCAGTAGTGAACTTCCGGACAGATACTAAATTTTTAATCAATTTAGGAGCATGTAAAGTATTTTTCAAGAGAAGGGGTGGATTGGGGGGAGACAACGTTTTCTGACCATAACCTTGAATTGGAATAGAGTTGTCATTACCAACAATTATACCCCGAGGGGTGCTCAAATTGGAATAAGAGGAGAGAGTACCTGATTCGGAAGTCATGTGAGTAGTGGCCCCGGTGTTCATGTACCAATTTGGGTCCGGTTGAGTCAACCCCAACGTGTGCATCGCAGCCTCAATATCAGTCTGAGTGAGGCCTACTGCATGATGGGCTTGCGGAGGTCGGGGCCCAAGAACTCCTGTCCGTGATGGAGTTGGGCTGTAGCCGCTGGAGTTGCTGTTGTTGGGCCACTGGCCAGTAGGCCGCCACTGCTGGGTGTTGGGCTCGGACCGCTTGGCCAGCCCCACCGGCCGCCGGAACTTGCCGCCGGATGGTAAGGGTCCGTTGCCCACCACGCCGATCGCCATGGGCCCCATTGCTGGGCCCAGGGGGGTGGTGGGCCACTGTTCCCTGGATGGGACCCACCGCCTACTTGTTGACCACCGGAACCGCCACCAGAACCGCCGCGTTTGCCCCCGCGATTTTTGTTATTATTCTTGCGATTATTCTTGCCGCCACCATTATTATGGTTTTGGCCCGAATTATTCACAAAACCCGAAGAACTAGGAGAGGACGCCACCATGACGACGGGGCTTGCTCCGGTAGCCACCTTTTTAGCCAAACCCGCTTCTTCCAAAGTAAGCATGGAACGGGCTTGATAGAAGTCAGGAAGAGGGTTGCTTTGGCGAAGGAGAGTTCCAACCCCATTATAGGCCTCCGAAAGACCGGCAACCAACTGTAGAATTAGACGATTATTCGTTATTGGTTCGCCAACATTACGGAGTTGATCCGCCAACTCCTTTAGTTTCTTGCAATATGCAGAAACGTTTGGAAATTCATCCATTCGAACGAGAGAGAATTCCTACTCGAGTGTGACGACACGTGAATGTTGGTTGTCTTGGAATATGTCACGCAGTCTATTCCATGCAGCCATAGCCGTGGTATCCGGCTCAATAATCCTCTGTAGAAGGTCCACTGAAATAGTGGCGTAGATCCACCGGAGAATGGTAGCATCAAGTGTAATCCATAACTCAGGATCCTCCGCAAGAAGGGGTCTAGCGGGAGGAATGATGTGATGAAGAACTTGATAAGAGATAGCGTGAATTTTAAACAACTCCGCCCACGTCACATAATGGACGTTTTCCATCTCAAGGACAATAGGGATACAACTCTTGATATTGGAAACCGTGAGGGCAGGGTGATAATTGTTCTTAAACATATTGAAAGAACAAAGAAGGAAGGGTAATTTAAGAGAGGTTTTGGAGAGCGGAAGACAAATATTGGAAGAGAAACCCGAGGGGGGGTGGGGTGTCTCGGCCAACACAAAGAGAGGACAAAAGTTGGGAGAGAAAAACTTTTGTGAAACCTAGTCTCTTGATACCATGAAAGAAATAATCCCCTTGATTATTTTCATTGATTGAATAGATATATATACAAGTTACAAAATAGGAGAATCCTATTCCTATTCTATTCCTAAAACCTTATTCTACCATAATTCTAACTATATAATTATGGTAAGTGTATATCCTAATCTAGGTAACAAATATACTACAATATACACAAATATACTTTCCTTAATATACAAATCTTGTCCACTGTTTTGCTGCCCCAAATCCCGTGATGGCTGGACGAGTTGGGCCATTGCTGGGCTGCCACTGTTTGATACGAGTTGGGCCATTGCTGGGCTGCTGGGCTGCCACTGTTTAACACAAGTTGGGCCATTGCTGGGCTGCCACTGTTTAACAATATCTTTAACCCTGTGGTTAATTTCTTGATCGTATGCGGAACGGTTAAGTTCTATCGACTATCTAGTATTTATACTTGGGAAAGATATTGTTAGATTAGATAATGGTTGAAGAGGGCGTGATCTAATTCCCTTAAGGCAAGCCAATGATTTGCGACTAGGATAAGAATATACCTAGCCGCCGCGCTCAATATCTCACCGTAAGCTTATTGCATTCACATAGGACAATTCCATAGGAATATAGGCGGTGAACTATTGTGGATAGGCGAGTATTAATTTAGAATAATATTAAGAGTATTAATAATCTAATAATTAAAAATCGTTGATAAGTCAGATTAAGAGGAAGTATTCGAAAAACTCAATACGATTGGTGAAGCAAACCATAACCCTGGAATACTCATTACACTGTGTTAATCCTAAGCTTTGAACTCTTAGTAGCGATCAATCGTTAGCATATTTCATTAGTCTTTTACTTTCTGCAAGTAGTTAATAAATATAACCACCACTTAAAGGAAAGTACTTGTTTGGAATAATTAGTAAGTGCTACATCTAATAACCGCTGAATCGCAAGTTCATGTGGATAAGATATCCGACTTTCTAGTCACTATATTACTTGGCGACCACACTTGCATGTGCATTTTGGAGCAACAAATTTTTGGCGTCGTTGCTGGGGAAGTTCTATGTTAACCGAGCATCTTGCGTGTGTAAAATCTGTCAGCCCCCTGGAAAAGATCTTCACATGGAGTATGTGGTAATGGCACGCGGCACACAAGAGAAGTTCTCATCCCAGGTTATCAATTCAGCCATGTACTTCCCAGAGGTGTCTCTGCAAGATTTGAGGATTTTTCATTGCTTCCTGATTACGCAAGGATCCATCGCACACTGTGTGGATGTGACTCCAATGACGCATGGGTCCGCGATGCTGATGGTCGGCACAAATACCTTTATCGCAAACACTTACCTCCCGATAAAAGTAATGCTCCAATTTGTCAATTGCCGGATTTTGCCTACCAAAAATGACACTAAGGTGATGAAAGAGAGAGCTTGTATGGTATATGCCCTTATGACAATTATGGACATCAATATGGGAAAGGTTATTGTAACACCTCGTATCTTCGGGCTAATATTTGACCGTACGATGGGAACATAACAGAACTAAAATGATGAGTATATGAAGTATTTTGAAAACCGATCAAGATGATGAGTATATAAGTATTTTGGGAAAGTATAGTAGGAAGCTACTCTACGGAGTATGTTTTCAAGTGAGTTTGCACCAGGTCTCATTTAGGAGGGTATACTAGAACCTCTGTATGTATAACATAAAAGTTGTAGCCCATCCATATATGATGGAGCTCGAACGAATATCGGTAAAAAAGGTTATAATCGTTTGACTGAAGGGTCACAGAGCAATCCGTTAGACATGCATATGCGACGCATAACGCATTATGCGACACATAACACATTATGCGACACATTTCCTATCATATTTTGGGCCAAATGTCCATCTCAAAGTTTCCAACATTCTGTTTCAATGTACGTTAGCATTCGCGGCCGCAGAATGTGATCTGCGGCACAAACGCCAATGCAGATGCACATGAGATTCATTTAAAGTCACGTTTTCCGAATTTTTATTCCATATTTTAGTTCTCAAAAGCCGTATAGCATGACTTTTTCTCTCCTCTCCTCTCCTCATCCTTCCACATCAAGTTAAGTCTCTCTCATGTATTTCTAAGTAATTCTAACACTTATACATCAATTCTTAACAAGATTATACGCATGAATCTTAGGGTTTTCAAAAAAACTCTTCTCAAGGTTTCAAGTTCATATTGTTGGGTTTCTCTTCAAAAGTTCAGACCTTCTCTTCAAGTTTTGAAGCGATTAAGGTATGTAGAGCTTCTATCCACGTGTGGGAACATCATTTTTCTTCTCAAATGCCACGTTCATCCATGAAACACGAAATTTCACAAGCTTAGGGTTTTTATTCTAATTTATGATGATCCTAAATTATATGTATTATGATATACCATGTTTGTATTACTAATTCGTTATTGTATTCTTGATATTTTATTATGACTATCATGAATCCGTCCATAATTCATGAACACCCATAAATTGAACTTCACGGGTTCTTAAATACAAGTCGTGAATCAATATCATTCTATCCTATGGATTTTACATGTTTCCATATTTCATACAAGTTATATTACGTATCTATTAACATGTTATATTATACTTAAAAATCATGTTTACAAAAACCATGGGCTTCTAAGCCAACTATATTCATGTTCATGTTTTGAGAGTTTCACAAATTACCGAAAAGGTTTAATACCTGAAACTACGTATGCCAACATAGGATACGGATCGCTCCGCCCAGTTAGGACGATTCTTTCATGTTACCTATTGCGGGTTATTGGATCCATTCATGTCATGTTCATGTCTCATACCCCGGCAAGGTACTATATGGCTTAGTTGATCTGTCACACCCCAATTTTGGTGAGGCGGACGAGCACCAAGTGCCTTACAACGTTAGCGACCCACTCTGTAAAGCAAGTAACTTACTGTATTCAACTATCTATAAACAGAAAGTGCCAAACATATAGGTAGATTTTAGTATTGTTTTACAGTGTGTTTTAGAGAGTCGTTCATTTGTCTTTTAGTTGTTTTGTGCAGTATTATGCGTGTTGCTTTGTGTTTTTAGACTTTAAGCGATTCAGAAAGGAATAAGGCGAATCCAAAGGAAATAGGCGGTTATCAAGGACAAAAATGCATAGATGGCCACAAGAAATGAGTCAAAGAAGCACCGGGAAGCTCGAAAAGCAATTTAATCAAAGTCCAGACGACGAAGGCTGAAGAGCCGCGACGCAACAAGCAGAAGAGCCGCGGCGCGATAGCGCCGCATCTCCCAACATTAGCATGTCTATGAGCTAATTACTTTTATTAGGGTTTTCCGTTGAATCACTTGAAACTCTATTATGATTTAATGCATTGTTAATGTTCTTCTTCATTTATTAAAATCTATTCAACTTGCGTTTATTGAATGATAATTAATTGGCCATTAGTTTTCATTATCTATATGAGTTCAAATTGAGATCTGAAAAGGGAGATTTGAATATGCTATAGTTGGTTAGACGTAGGTTTAATCTTGAACGAAAGTATCACGACTGTCTGTGTAGCGTTTTAGGTTATTGATCTTAATCCTTCTATGTGGTCGAGCTTATCATAGAAATATAGAAAGTTCCCACTTAGGTTGAGTTTTTATATATCCTAACCGGAATATAGAACATCTCAGTTAACCTACTATCTTAATAAGAAGAAGAATCGTTAGTCTTGCATTAATGAATGATAGAGTGGAAAGTTGAAGAGATTGGAAACCCTAATTCCTTCATTACTGAATTAAACTTCGTGTGTTTTCATTGCTATTTTATTCTATAAATTCATGTTAGTTTGTTAATTCTTTAGTTAGAAATCATCACTTATATTAGTTAGCCAAATAGAAACTAAGGATTAGTTAATTGATACTTGATAAATCAGTCTCTGTGGACGATACTCGGTCTTACCAAAATTTATTACAAATATCGATACGTACACTTGCGTAGCATCTAGAAATACCGCAAACAATATATATATATATATATATATATATATATAAACATGAGCTTACGAGGCCTCAAGTTGTACGACACTTTACTCACATAATTCGACTGATCACAGGTGTACATACATCTATATAAGCCTCTAAGAGTATCTGACAGAACAAATTGGTCGGGACAGGGCTCCGACCTACCCATACTGTACAACTATATCACATATGTGTTTAGACTCGGTCACTACAGAAGGAAGCGGATCTCACAAAACTTCAACTGAAGCAACTACTGGAAGACTTGTCAACCCGAGCACCTGCAGCATGACATGCAGCGCCCCAGCAAATAAAGGGCGTCATTAAGAAATAATATACCGAGTATGTAAGACAGATAAAAATATTAACAAGTACTGAAACTTCAATTAGAAACAAGTAACAACGAGTGTAGTGAGATCTGCCACTTACTTGTAAGTTGTATTCTACTAAGGTTATTACTAACTCTGCAATGTGAAGTACTACAACAATTCAAGTTACACTTACTTATAAAACTAATCTCTTTTTCACAAATATGCTCCACTAGAGCGATAAATGGACCTTGGGAGGTTAGCAAATAGGCCTCGATGGCTACCAAGTAATCCCGAAGGATAGTAAATAGGTTCAAAGGCTAACAAATAAGTCGTAAGGTCAATGAGCCGTTTCTCTTAACTTAACTAGTTTCTCTGCGTATTACTTTATTCAACTAAAGCTCTCTTCTGAGATAACAACATACAATTGCTTACAAGTACTGTAACTAAAGAATTCACTTACCTTCGGAGTTTGTGACAAATGCATATATAATCAAATAGGAAGGTAGTAACCACAATGAAGTAGGCTTGGATAACTAAACAACTAGCAAGTATATGACCCGACTCTTGCTACAACTTATCTCTTGGGACTCTTATCTCATGAAGATAAACTAACGATTCTAAATACTATATGAGATCATATCGAGTAGTATAACATCTAATGATGACTTAGTAGTTTGGAATGGAACCAACTAGGCAAGCTCAAAGACCAACAAGTATATAGATGGAACTTCGCATTACAACTCTCTTACAACTTTTGACTCTTATTACACACCGATAACTATTACGCGCAACTGGAATTTCGAGATACAATTAATAAGACCTCTTACGAGTTGATTCACCTACTATTTAAGATACACATTCGTGTGACGAATCAAATGAATGCTAATAAATTTAGGAACTGACTTATGAGCCACAAAACTCTTAACTCAACTACATGCGTCACAATCTGAGGTAGAAGGATACCAAATATTGGAGTAGAGTACCTACGACAATTGCTATTCTTATGCTTTCTCTCGTCAAGTACACTTTCTAAGAAGTCATGCCAAATGAAGGAAGAGATAGCGATTATATACCTCTATTTCACTCCTCCAACGAAGGTGACGAACTCAGCTTCCTTCACAAGTCAAGCTACAACCAAGAAAACGGTACTACATCAACATAAAGGAGCGTACTAAGTAACCAACAAACAACATTTTCGTTGTAACATGATTCATAGACATATATCTTTACCTAATCTCCTTTAACCTTGCAGCACTAACAACAATACATATATACACCAATACAAAAATACCTTTAGCATCTCCTTACTTTAAGAACAACCCAACTTACCACCAAAATCAGTCTCAACACCTTATACAACACAACTAACATTTCACAACATTATCTAGCCATTCAACTTACAACTCTCATTTTCTTTGTATATTTACATGACCAATAACTCATATAATACATGTTCATACTTACAACACCTAGGCATGACATGAACATCCCATTATACACACCATATAACACTCAACACATCATATAGCACATCTACAACTCAACTTTATGAATCATCTATCCTCCAACTTACTACCTAAAACAATCAACTTACTAATATATCCAACATGTCCAGCACAAAAACCAACATATATACATGATTTCCAGCCCCTTAACCATAACAAGAACACCATTAAACAACCCAACAAGGTGCACCAACACTACAAATAATTTCCGAGTGAAATCCCCCAACTTCTCAACTAAACAACTTAGCTAGGACTTAGATATGATCAAAACCATGTAGGACAAGGAAGAACTTACCTCACACAACAAGAAAAACTCTTGAACAACCTCCCTTTAACTAGAAAGAACTCTCAACACATCCAAATTCAGCAACTAAGAAGAAAGCACAAGTAGATCCTCATCAAGGATCCTCTATAGAAAGATATGGGTAGTTTACTCTTGGATTTAATTTAGAATGATATGAACTCTTGGGAGGTGTTTGGGAGAGCTTGGGGATGCCTTGTTCGAAATGAGAGAAAGAGGAGAAGGTTGTGGAATGTTTCTAACTTCTAAGTGAGAATGGGATGTTATACATACATATATATATATATATATATATCCCATTAAATGGGTCTTGGGATGCCCCAAATTGCCCATCTCTATCCTCTTTCCTTCCATTTTAACTTGGTCTACACATTTTAAGTAGGTGTATCACCTACTTGCCACCTACTTAAGCAAGTAGCTTGCTAACTAGCTCTAAACACATGTGTTGTCCTCGTTTAATAAGTAGGACGTGAAACAAGTAGGACGGGAAGTAAGTAGGTCAAGCAAGTATGATGTGAAAATAAGTAGCTCAATCAAGTAGGACATGTAAGTAGTAGCTCAAGAACGTAGGACGTCTAAGAAATTAGTAAAACACATAGGTGAAGCTAGTAGGTCGTCTATATTTGTCCGACGACTTATTCATTTATAAATCTTATTTAATTTAACTAGACTTAATATTTAGGTACACTTAGACCCTTAGGCAGTAACTATAGCCTTATTATTTCATATACAAGTAAGTTTGTCGACTTCAACTTAGTCGTACACACGATGAGAAGTACGGGGCATTACACGTTTGGCCTCAACTTTAGTTTTACGCTATTACTAAGCTTGTGCAAGTCCTTATCCTCCTCAGATAACTTAACTTATGACGCGAAAGATTCGGGGCGTTACGTCTACACTTCCCGACACTATCAAATAGGGTCTTAAATATTCATAAGCTTAAGGAGGACCTAGTTCTCTAAGTTTACATCAACTAACTAACGACGTACTTTAACATACAAAAGTACGGGATGTAACATGATCGTGTAGAGATAAGACACCATGTCCTAGCGTGATTGTTACATGTCGGTTATACTAAAGCTCTCCCATTTAAAATAAGTTATCATGTTTATTATATTCATGTAAGATATTATACATGCTCATGCTCAGGTTACAGTTTCAGCTTTATGTTCCTATTATTTCATGTGCCTGCTTATTCATTCATATGCTTTACATATGAGTACAATTCAGAATGTACTTACGTCCCTTTTGCCTAGGGATTTCCCTAGGATTTCTCCAGTTGAAGCTATTGGTGAGCCTCACTTCATTCGGGGTGTTAGTTTTATTATTTTCATGTCATTCTTTATAGTAAAGGTATGCCAGAGCCTTGTCCTGGTAAAATAGTTTTCCAGTTAGACTCACGTTCAGAGGTTTCATAGACTAGTCTAGTATGTCATGTCAATTATTCAGATTTATCATGTTTTTCAGATTATTTTTGCAATTATATTTTCAGACTATTATTCACAATATTCAGTTTTACAAGTTTTTTTTTTATTATTTCATGCTTTTGATGGCCAAGTTGATTCAACAAGTCATGTGATTTGCTTGGTCACATGCAGTCAGACACCGAGTGTCGTGTTACGCCCAGGCCATGGTTCGGGGTGTGACAGTTATGCTGACAGAGATGGCGAGAGTGAGAAATCAAGGAAAGGTCTGGTTGCTCTACCCTAGTATGCTCACCAAAATATTGAGCAAAACAAATGTTCCTTCTCACACTGGAGTTGATTTTGAGATGTCAAACCCAATGAAGCAGTTTGATAGCACATCGGTTAATCCTTCAAAAGGAGAGCTCATCACTGAGCAGAGGAACACATGCTTAGAGCAATCAGTCAGAATCTTATTTGCTGATTTGAAACTTCACATTGAGCGCGGAGAGGCGAGCATAGATGAGTTACAGCAGCAAGCCCCATTGGATCCTGTTTCTAGGACCTTTCTTGATCTCGATGAGCCTCCTAAACTACCACCGGCGAGGATGTGAATTTTGTGGATGAGAATGGAGATTTTCACAATGGTGCTACTGATGGTGCCGAGTCCGACAAGGCTTAGCGTCTCTAGGAAGTCCCTTAACCCCTTGTTTTATGCATTGATGGCACTCAATTGTTTAAGTGTGGGGTGGGGAGTTGTATCTGTATGTTTTGATGTCGAGGATGATTATTTCTTAGGGTTTTATTAATCTATGCCTTATAAAAAGAAATCAGAAAAGCAACAAAGAGCCAATAAGATTTTTACTTTCTATTATTTTCCCTTTTTAGTCCCTTAGTCCCCCATTAGAGACATAAATCATCCGCACATTGTTTTATGTATATTTTATTTTGATTTTAGGAATTAGTGATCTGTCCCGACAATGGATGGTTGATGACCGTCTTGAGGGAACATAGTCAATAGGTAATAAATAAATGAGTCAAGCCCTAAAGGTCATTTGAATGCTAGGTGCTCGGGTTAAGAATAATAGTGAAAAAGAAAAAAAAAATTTGAATGGATAACCTCTCTTGAAATACCTAGGATCATCTACTTGACTCTTGAGTGAGTCATTGGCTTAATAATGATTGCGTTGAATTAGTGCTTGTGGTTGCTTGATCAGAGAATCAATATGGATCCATCTTAAGTCGATCTTGTGAAAATTATGTGTGAGAAATTTTGCATGGTTCCATGCTTTCATATTGATGTTTAGAACTTGCCCGATGTGTTTGCAAAGCAAAATGAAGTATGTTGAGTTTAGGAGATGATATAAGCCGTTCTTTGATTAGCCATATTTTGAACCTTTTCTCGACCTACCTTGCATGTATCCTTAGTTACCCCTGTTGAGTCTAGCCTATTTCTTTGGTATCAATATCTTAAGCTTATTCATGTTGTTCTAATTGGCCTAAAACTTGATCCCATAACTCCCAAGGCACTTTAATTGAATAATGAGCGTTTGAAAGAGGTGGGAAAGTAAAGAAAAAAAGGGGGGAAAGTGAAGATGGATACTTAAGAAAGAGTTTAAGAATGCTTGTTGAAAAACAAGAAAATATGTGTTCTTAGTAGGGAGTGCAAAGAAAAAGAAAAAATAAATCAGATAAGAAAGGAAAAAAGTGAGTAAATGAGTGCTCTGTACTAGCGTTGTGTAGAACTATGCTAATAAGGGGGAAATTAAATGAAAGTTGTGGCTAGACATGAAGCGTGAATAATGTCGAGTCGAATGCTTAAGTGAAGAAAGTGTAGTGGATTAAAGTGTTTAGGGAGGATAGTTACTATTCACCCAAATACTTCCTACCCTTTCTTGGCTTACATTACAATCGCTCAATTCCTACTTGATCTGAGACTTAATATGCTTAGTAGTAAGTATTACACTAAGGGCAAGCTTATGATTCATCATATGTTGCATGTGAGATGTTTCTTTGTGAGAGTGAGCTGAATGTTCTTGATTTATTGCCCATGATGGTGACTTTATTGTATCTTTGTTAGCAAGGGCAACTCTCTTTGTCTGTGGTTAGGGCACATGGCTGGCGAAAGTTAGGTGAAGTATTTTTTATCTTCGCTAAGTAACAAAGTCGTTTTTGTCATGCATGAATCTTTTGTTGACATCCAATTTTATCCCATCTTTTCCGATATTTATTTGTAATTTTAAATATTTTGACACCTCAAAAATAATTTTAGTATATGTATATATATATACACACACACACACACACACACATAAATAAGACCTTTAATATTGTCGTCTATTCTCAATATCATTATTATTTATTATTATTATTATTATTATTATTATTATTATTATTATTATTCACATTTTTTACTATCATTTGCCTTTCAATAACATAATCATAGTTTTACCTTAATATTCTATGTTATTTTATTCTCACAAAATGGCAGTGCGTTTTTATTTAATTAAGCATTTCACAAATATTATGTTTTATTGTTATCACATCGTTATTTTATTTTAAATAATTTATATTTCAAAGCATTTTTTTTAATAATAAACCCTTTTATATTCTAAACCACAACCCATTTTATTCCCCCTCACCCAAAACAATATCAACTCATTCCACCCCAAAATTTCAGCCCAATACCCAGCATGTCCAACCGGCCTAGGGATGGCAATTGGGTGGGGCGGGTGCGGGTACCCCTCCCCCGCACCCGTACCCGTCAGAAAATTTAATACCCGTCGCCCGTGGCGGGTACAATTTTCAACATCAATACCCGCCTAAGCGGATATATTCCTTAATCCACACCCGCTCTACCACCCAGGTGGATATCCGTCACCCGCCAATACCCGCATGTACCCGTCTGCCATATTTTGTAATCAATTCATTAGTGATCAACATGATCCCAAAAATTCAAATTCCAAAAATTATCCCAAAATTTTAAGTCAAGAATCAATACTGTCACGGTCTCATTTTCTTTGGGAGAGAGGGAGGAGAATTCTGGATTCTTTCACCATCAGAATTCCCCATTTTTTTCACATCTTCCCCCTTGCACAACAAAGAATCAAGAAAACAAAATTTCCAAGAAAACCCAAAATTATCCACCCAAATAGCTATATATTACAAATGTAGACAAAACCCAGATATTATTTCAGCTATATAAGCTAAAGTTTTTCAACTTTTTCAATTGAACTCCACAAACCCAATAGGTAAAACTTAACAAATGCACAAAATTTGACCTCACCAAGACAACCCCAAAGCACAAAGCAAAGACAACAATATTTTTTCCAATTTTTCCCGATCAGCATCTCCTTTAAAGAAAAAGGCAGGGACGTCGAGAATGAGAGAGGGAGGAGAGACGGCGTGAAGGGGAACGAGAGAGAGGGAGGCGTGAAGGACTGAAGAGGCGTGGGATTTTGAGTTTTGTTGGAGAATGAGAGACTTGTCGTGACTTATGGACTGAAGGCACGACTTATGAGCTGCTAATATTTTGGGCTTGGGCGGGTATAAGTCGGGCGGGTAGGCGGGCGGGTAGGCGGGTATGACTATAAATCCACCACCTACCCGCCTACCCGTGACGGGTACATTTTCAATATCCATACCCGCCTACTACCCGCCAAAGTTATACCCACACCCGCCCCAACTGGGGCGGGTGCGGTGCGAAATCCGTAAAATTATACCCACCTGCCATCCCTAAACCGGCCACCACCGAACCGGCCCAGCCCCACACCCTACCACCACCAAACTCCCTCTACCTCGCCGACACCACCAACCCATCCCCATCACTTCACCATACCATATCCCTTGAAATCTGCTTCCATAGTCGTCCCATTTTCCCGTTTATTTTGATATTCAAGCTCGGTTTTGGGGGGGAAAATCCATCTGTAAAAACCCCCTTTTGGTTCTTCATTTAGAGGTGAGTTTTTTTTGGAAGGGGTCCGAATCCGAAAGAAAAATCAAAGAAAAGGGTTTTGTTTCTAATTTTGGTTAAAAATACTCCTCTTTGTTTCATAATTTTAATCCGAAATACTCTTCTTTAGTTTCTATTTTTCAATCAGAAAATATTTTTCTTTTACATTTCCGATCGTTTCCATCTGTTTTGTTACGAGTCGGGTCGGGTCAAAATCCGGGTCCAAAGTCGCAAAATCGGCATTTTAAAAATCGCACAATCAGCATTCCAAAATGGGAAAAATCAACATTTTTAATAACTTATCCGAGCGGTGATGACGATTTGAAACACACCTCGGTTCGCTGCCCGGAGAAGGTCAGTAAACACCAATTCCTCTCAGTTTATTTTCTGTATTTCTCTGTTTTATTGTTGATTATGCGATAAGATAATCATTTTTTTGTTATTATGTGGAGAAGGTCAGTAAACACCAATTCCTCTCAGTGTATTTTCTGTATTTCTCTGTTTTATTGTTGATTATGCGATAAGATAATCATTTTTTGTTATTATGTTCATAAATGTGTTAAGTATGTTAGCTTGTTTAATTGGCTATTAATGTTTAGAAATGCTTTGCTTGTATTATTAGATTTATACTTAATATGGTATTGCTTTGTGTGTGTACGGGTTGGTTGCTGGACATTGTGTGATCATGAAGTATGCTTGTCTTACTGAGTTCATGTAGCTAGATCTGTAGGTATTAGTTGTTTGTTAGCTAAGGAATGCTAGTTATTTAACTTGTAGTCTGATTAGAAATCATCATGGCTGCATTATGCTTTGTTTTTGAAGTGTCAATATACCTAATGAATATCATGAATATGATTATGTATGCTTAGTTTAGCCTAAGTGACCATGCATATCTGAAATGTCATCTTCGATTGGTTATTTGTTCATCTCTTGGACTATATGTCTACCAAACTAGTTATACACTTTCCCTGCCTGTTTAAATGTTGAAAATGCATCGATATTAGACTGTTATACCTCTTAAGTTATCTTAAGCCATGACCATGTCTGTCGAGTTATTGAAATGGTGTTTGCATAAGCATTTTGCACTATTTGAACAAGCTTGTGTTAAGTTAAGCTATTACCCCTGTTGCATTCTATACTTGACTTGTAATCATATTTCATATAGTAAGCATGTACAGGGTATAACTTGGCATTGAAATTGCTTAGGTGTGAATGGGGATGATTTGAATAGGCTCTTTGTGAGGATGAAATGCCTTTACCTTTTGATAATTTGCATGCACATGTCTAAGCTTCTTATTTAGGATTATGTGTTTGTTTTATCCTAGTTTGTGAATCTCTTCATGAGAGCATGCCTATTTTTAAGTTTTTAAAATATGTGGTGTGTTAGAAATGGCCCAGATCTGTGTTGCTACTATCAAGTTCCCCTTTTAATATATTGATAAGATATTCTAATTATTTTGGCATCCTTTTCACTTTATACTTTTAACATGCATTTTCCCCTTAGCATAATAATTAACCTGAGTTTGACGGATAATCGCAAGTTAGCAGATCTTAAAAGATGCCTAACACATTTCCTTTAGGATAATAAAGAACCCTTACTTGGAATCTCATAGTTCCGCAAACCATTAATCGGAATTCATTTTGCAGCATTTTGTTAACATTTAGGTGCCCTAATTCACCGTATAATAATTAGGTCGCGACTCCTCAACAACTTAATCACTCTAGGGAAAACGCCCATTGGTAAAAAACAGGTGTGCACACCTTTGAGTCGGCTTTTGAGGCTATGTTGTTTCTAAAAGGTTGTTTATGAGCTTAAAATATTTGCATTAGTCTTAGCCCGAGTAGACCTGTTCAAATTGGCATAGCTCTTAGTGATCATAAAAATGGATTGTTGATTAGTGCTTGCTCAAGGACGAGCAAGATTCTAAATGTGGGGTGGTGATGTTCGGCGTAAATACATGCATTTAGCTGTGTATTATCTCGTATTTTAGATCGTTTGCCATATTTGAGTTGTACTTTTAATAGTTCAATGCTTAATAATGTATTTGGATGTGTAGGTGTGAATGGATAGGAACAAGCAGGTTATGAAACGCTTGGAGGACTTTGAAGTCTGAGTAGAAGTCCGAAAATGCAACTGAAATCAAGTTCGGGGTTAGAGAATCAAGTATGCATGCAAAGGAGTGACAAAATCGGACAACACGTAGGAAACAATCCTGGCGCGACGCGCCCGCGCCACTCCAGCTTTGGCAAGAAAAATTGCTGAGAAATTAAGAGTCCTTGAAAATTTACCTTAGCACGACGTGCGCCGTGACATGGGTTGTGCCTCACCAGATTCTTTTTTAGGTGAAGCAGACCTGGACATTTTTAGGGGTATTTTGTCCGGAATTATTTGCACACGGTATAAATACATTGTAAACTCGATTTTGGAGGGAGGTCATACTTTTGGAGCACAGAGCAAGGGTTAGAGTTATCTCTCATAGGACTCTTCTCGTTTCTCTTTTATTTCATCATTGTTTATCGTATTATCCATGAATTAGTTTTGTTACACTCGAATCATGAGTAGCTATACTCTCTAGTTCTGGGGTTGTGGCATAACCATGAATATTGACGTTTGAAGTTTATTTCTCTTTTAGTTTGAGTTATCAAATATGATGGTTTTTTTAATCCAGTGTTTAGTTGCTTGATTGTATGCGCAACAATTAAGTTCGATCGACTATCTAGCATTTATACTTGGGAAAGATATTGTTAGATTAGAGAAGGGTTGAAGTGAGCGTGATCTAATTCCTCAAAGGCAGGGCAAGTATTTGTGGGTAGGAATATACTTAGCCGCCGCGCTCAATATCTCACTGTAAGATTATTGCATTCATAATAGGACAATTCCATAGGAATATAGGTGTCAAACTATTGTGGATAGGCGAGTATAAATTCGAAAGAATATTACGAGTATTAATGATCCGGTAATTAACACTAGTTGATAAGTCAGATTAAGAGGAAGTATTTGGAAAACTCAATAGGATTGGTGAAGCAAACCACAACCTTGGAATACTCATTTCACTGTGTTAATCCTATGCTTTGAACTCTCAATAGCAATCAATCGTTAACATATTTAATTAGTCTTTTACTTTCCGCAAGTAGTTAATTAATAAATATAACCACCACTTGAAGGAAAATACTTGTTTGGAATAATTAGTAAGTGTTACGTCTAACAACCGTAACCGTTGAATCACAAGTTCTTGTGGATACGATATTCGACTTTCTAGTCACTATATTACTTGGCGACCACGTATACTTGAGTGTGCGTTTGGGAGCAACAGACACCTATAAATCACTAAGTAGTTATTTTAAATCAGCCCAAAATTAACTTGACCCAAGGATACTGCGGTGCCAGTGATATTGGCTTTGGCTTTTGTTGATAAAAACATGATCAAAGAAAGAAATCGAGGAAAAGTTTGAAGTGAAAAGTGAAAGGGACATTGACCGTATGCAGATGGTAATTCTTTTCTTTCTTCACTTCAAAAAAGAAAAGAGTAACCCACTACATTCCAGGTGGAATTGCGACGACATGATATTTTTCATAGCAAAAATTATTTCAGTAGAATAGCGATTAGGAGAATTTAAAAAGGATTATGATTTTACGATTTGATTTGGTATTAGTACCGCAAGTGAAGTAAAAAGTGATGATGATAAATTACGCTAACACCTTAATCTACAAGTTTTATGACATATCCAATTTGATTTGTGGTTTTTTATTTCTTAACGTGTGATTTTGCGAGTCTCCTCTCATTTGTTTCTCTCGTTCAACTCTTTTCACTTCCTCACACACCCAAGTACTCTTCCTCTCGAGCTCCTCTATCTTTTACCTTTCATTTCTATTCCTTTCTAAAGGGTTCCTTTATTAGCAGCCTTTTTCGGAATTAATAGAGGAATGCATTGCTCGCATTTAATCTAAATTAGGAACCATTATGAATATTGACCGTTAATTAAGATTAGAGTTATACTCACTTCGTTCATTTTACTTGGCCCTTATACTAAAAATCGATTTTCCTTTTTTACTTGTCCGTTTTAGCAAATCATGAAAAGACTATTACTATTTTCTTCAAATATTACCCTTCTCATTAAGTAACTATATAAAGTAATAATAATCAAACTTATATTTATGAAACATAACTAATAAGGGTAATTTAATAAAATAAGCTCTTAATGAATTGTTTCTTAAGGGAGGTTAAATACAAAGCTTTTAATAAATGGTTGAAGGATATTGAGTGGGTACTGTTAATTCTTGTTGAAATTAGCTGGGGTCAGGTTAAATACAAAGCTTGGAGACGATTGTAGTTGATTTGGGAAGATTTATAGCTGGAAATGAAGAAGGGACGAGCTGGGTGTAACGCTATATATCTTGTATATATTCTATGTATGTCATGTGCATCAATATCATATGCATGACATATATATGATAATAAATGAAAGTGACATACATGCAATGTCTTCATGTATCTCATATATATCATGTACATCCGTGTATCCCCTGTCTTGTTATTTTAAATCTGTTGTTTTTAGGATTTCTCGGGCATGCCCCAAGGACATACGTATTCAGAGTTATAGTTAGACTTGTTGTAGAGGCTCATGACTTGACATGCCTCCTTATTGTGTGAGGTGTTTTTCCTCATACCATCTTAAAGCTTTTTTTTATCGGAATTAATATTAATTTATCTAACTTAGAGGCCAGATGAATTTTTAATCAATCAACTAGTTACATGGTTTGCTCGATTGGTAGTTAGAGTCAGGTTCCAATCACGTTCCTCCTCAGAATTGGGTGTGACATTGATGATGTAACAAATTTTCACACTATAAATTATAATTTAACTTGGCATAATAGGTTATGTATCATTTATTTCAGGTTAACTATTAATATTAGTAATTATTGTTGGAAATTTGTCTTTGGTGGGGAGGTGCGTCCGCCCATATTTAATGACTTAAACACTAGGGTTCCGCATGTTGGAGGCTCTATCTCTTCACACGTGCATAATCTACTAAGAGAGTAGATGACCATAGGGCCAAGGATCGTCAAATTTAGTTGAGAAATGAAAGAGATATTGGTCCACGAAGTAAAGTGTTTGAGATATGAAAATGTGGTGTGGGACAAATCTACCACATCGATAGGAAAAGGAAGAATTGTTCTCTTTATAAGTCTCAAAATTGGCTAAGGTTTTGGAACTCCAAGGGGTAACCCATGTGTTTGAAGAAGGGAGGACCTAGATGTGCTTGGGTTCAAGGCTAAGCCCACACACGCGCCGTCGCCGCGCGCCCGTCCGGTCTGGGCTCAGGTCGTGGGCCTTGGGCCTTCTTTTGATATTATCTCTTTGGACCCCAAAATTGCTAATATTTATAGTTTAGTCCCTGGAGTTTCTGAAAAGTTGAAATTGGGAACGACGGAAGGCAGAAAGTTTCTGCCTGCCGTTGGAGTTGATTTTTGGAGCGTTAAAACTCCATTAATCTGCACCTTAACTCCTTCCTAACAACTCCTTTATGTTGCACATTAAATCAGCCATTACTTGGCTGATTAACTCCCTCACTAATGGCCATAAATTGTCATTACTTGGCAGTTGAGGAGTCCCTCCCCTTATGCTATATATTGGAGCCTTTTGGCTCAATTGCAGAGACTACAATATACTACACATAGACAAAACAGAAGAGAAACAGATCACTCCAAAACGTGAGCACAAACAATGAACAGAAAACTCTTCCTTCCTTATCTGTTCTTCTGCAAGTCGTTTCACGTTTTGTTTTCTTCGTCAGAATCAACCTATTTGCTTTGTAGTGTTGATTAGTTGCTGTTTTATCTTGGGAGACTATTGCCCGTTAACGTAAAAGCATATATACGAGGCAATCTTGTCTTAAAGACAGAGAGTCATCTCTCGACTCAGCCACAGTTGTAACACTTTAGATTTAGTGTTTCTTGATTTTAGGTTATCAAGATTCAAGACTCAACAAGCTTGCGGCAGTTCTGAATTACCTATTTGTTTATCCTTTCGAACACTTGTAATATTTATTTACTTCCCGTACTGCTTTACATATCCAACAATTATTTACCTAATAGAGTTACTTGCAATTATCATTTAAGTAATCTGATTTCTTAAAGGCCATTTTTAAAATTTATATTGAGTGGGTATTGCTAATTCTTGTTGAAATTAGCTGGGGTGACAAAGATTGGAGACGATTTTAGTTGATTTGGTAAGGCTTTAATCGGAGATTTGTAGCTGGAAATGAAGAAAGGGGTGACAAAGATTGGAGACGATTCTCTGTTGATGTGCATTAGTATTATATGTACGACATACACTGACATATATACGATATATAAGTGATATACAAGTGACATACTCGAGACTGCAATCTTTTCAACAATAAACCTAGTTGAATCTGAAATTCCATCCAAAATCACATCATATATACACCAAATCATCTCAAACTTAAGATATAAACTCCATAAGATGTTCCCAAACTTTTAGAACAACACTAGTCGAAAATGATTCCGAGTTAGCTAACCCGAAAATCCAAACCAAGCTTCAATAATGACCCAGTGTTGTTTGTCAAGTTTTAGCCCACCTAAGGATGTTTCAAACACTTCTCCAATTCAAGAATGATTCCCAATCATATTCAACCACAAACAATCATCTTGAAACCTTTTTAATTTTTTTTTTGTTGTAGGCTATATATATTATGTAAAAAAATTGTTTCTATATTATAAAGTGGACTACTACTGTCAGTTATTGTAAATGTGGGTTTTATTTAGTATGTCTATGCAAAAATCCGTTCTTCTAATTAACATATTTTATCTCAATAGTGAAAATTTTAATATAATGTTTGGAAGAATATAACCCACACTAAATCTTGCACAACTATCTTCCGCGATTGCATACTTCGTTTAAGAATCCACATAAATTCACGTTATGAATTTGCAAAAGTTTTGAAACAAGATTTTCGAATTACTTATCAAGTTTGAATTTTAGCTACGGTAGACAACTTGCTAATCATATCAACAGAGAATCACCAACAAACCAAAAATTTTAATTCAAATTCGGTTACAACAGCTCACGACCTGAGATTCAAAAAAATTTCACAACATATTCTTTATATTCAAGTTTAAATCCCAAGCACAAGCTTCAAATTGATCATTGGGATGAAGAAACTTGAAGAGTAACTATGTGGAAACACCATGAAATCCATTAAGTTTGGTTCAAAATTTTCAATCTGCTTAATTGTAATTTGTTTTCGATTGGATGATCTCTGATTCTGTTGAAAGCATCTTAAAAAGCTTGAATATCATTTATTTTTAGAGGTATTTGAAGATGATTAGAGGCAGATTTGTGTTAATTTTCATATTGAAAACTCAAGATTAAAACGATTCCGATCCATTTGTGTATCCCCTCTATATCCGTGTATATTCCCATGTATATCAGTATATATTTTCATGTATATCAATGTATCTCTATGTATATCATGTAAATCCGTGTATCCCCTGTCTTGTTATTTTATTTCTGTTGTTTTTAGGATTTTCCGGGTATGCCCCAAGAACATACATATTCAGAGTTATATTTAGACTTCTTGTAGAGGCTTATGACTTGGCTTAGCTTGTAGTGGGTTTTTAGTTTCAGATATTCAACTTGACATGCCTCTGTGTTGTTTGACGTGTTTTTCCTCGTACCATCTTAAAGTTTTTTTTGTCGGAATTAATATTGATTTATCTAACTCAGAAGCCAGATAACCTTTTAATCAATCAACTAGTTACATGGTTTGCTCGACTGGTAGTTAGAGTCAGGTTCCAATCACGTTCCTCCTCAGAATTGGGTGTGACAACGATCAAATATAATTTAACTTGGCATAATAGGTTATGTATCATTTATTTCAGGGTAACTATTAATATTAATAATTATTTACCTAATAGAGTTACTTGCAATTATCATTTAAGTAATCTGATTTCTTAAAGGCCATATTTTAAATTTATATTATCAATGCATAAAATTTTAGCTCTTTTTTTTTTCGCGTGCATAGCCAAATAGTTTAATAAGTATATATATATGGAACGCAAACGAACAGGTATATATTTTTGACAATAACCTCTTTTCGTGATCCATAATGATAAGCAAGAGATATTAATTTAGATGAACCAACCTTTATTTAATGTGTTAAGTGCTACACAAAAGTACTTAAATAGTTGGTAGCAACTTATTATACTGATTGATTAAGGTCCCTACTGTCCAAAGGACCTTTGATTAGCACAGTCTAAAGTGTTACCAGGATCAACCCCCAAAATTTGACAGTACCTTCTATAGAACTCAATTCTGCTCTGCATCTGTGCATTTAAACCTTTGTTACATTCAATTCAGCCATTGATGATGTTAGTGATTACGCCATAGCCAGGGACGCGGCGGGCTGCAGAATTTGCTGCCAAGGGAGTCCATCTTCCAGTAATGACATCGTGTGCTGATGGCTTTGGTGGCTGGGGTGTCATCCAGAACCACAACGCTGTTTTGAATGATATTACTGCATCATTTGCTGGTCTGTGCTGCATAACATAATTAAGGCGTACTTTTAGAGGTGTAATTTTATATGGAAAATGGTCGAATATGTCTTTAATCTATTAGAAATTGAGCATATATTTTCTTCGTTAATAATTTAGCTCACATATGTCTTTACATTCAGTAGTTGGTTCAAATATGCCTTTAATTTAATTGAATTCCCAAATTAATCTATGAGCAGATATACCGTTCATTAATAATACAATATGAATGATACTCAATCAAATTTAATTTAAAAATAAGGAGATAAGGGCTAGTCTTACTAGGAAATTTGGATAGGACCTCGACCGAAGTACTTTTTGCCAGGAGCACAAGGCCGATGCTGATTTGCAACGCAGTAATCACCGGGGCTTCCTTGCTCCTGCTTGAAGCAATATCCCCATGAATATGGTCCATCTGGTGATGTTGCCCGCCCACCTATATATTCATACATATGTCAGGCATGCAATTAATTAATGGAATCATAAACAGGAATATACACAATTTATATTAGCGAATATTCTCAGAATATTCTCCGTATATTTTGTAATTATGATAGATATATATTTAAGGTAACTTAGGATTCTAATTGTATTAGGAATCAACCTTTGTAAGGTAAGTTAGTATTCGTACCATATTAGGAATCAACCTTGTACAGCTATATATATTGTGAATAATGAAAGGAATACCCAAGGGAAATTATTCCATCTTTCATGGTATCAAGAGCCTAAAACCTAAATCCCTTCTCTTCCTCATTCTCGGCCGAAATTAACTTTTTTTTTCCTGATTTCACAGGAAAAAAAAAATCTGCTTTCTTCCTCCCTTTCTTGGCCAAACCAGAAAATTCCCTTCCCTCGACAGACGGCAACCATGTCTTCCCCCACAAATTCTGGTTCATCCACTGGCACACGTGACAACCCCTCTCAACGTTCAGTATCTTCTTTTCATCCGGCATTTGCCGTTAACAACATCAAGAATTTTATCCCTATAATTCTTGACCAAGAAGACTGTCAATATTCCATGTGGATGGAACTATTCTACATTCATGCATGTGCATACAACGTGCTCGATCATATTGACGAATCTGTTCCTCGTCCCACCGATGTTACAGACTCAATCTGGCGTCGTCTTGACGCCATCGTCAAACAATGGATCTACGGCACCATCTCCAAAGACCTGTTGTGCACTATCATGAAAATAGGTGCTACGGCACGTGAACTTTGGGTCCGGCTAGAAGAAATCTTTCGGACAATAAAAATACTCGGCCGTATATTTGGAAGAGCAATTCAATAATACCCGCCTCGAGAATTTTAACAACATGTCCGAATATTGTAAGCAACCGAAACTCATAACCGATCAACTATCCAACGTCGGGACTCCTGTTTCAGAAACCAAGATGGTGCTTCAACTTGTTGCGGGTTTACCAAAAGGTGAATATGACACACTCGCAACAATGATTCAACAAGCCGACCCTCTCCCAAATTTCAACAAGGCACGTTCACAACTATTGTTGGAAGAAACTAGACGTGTTAAACAAGAGGAACATAATCAAAAGGCGTTAGCCGTTGACGGATGGCAACACTGCGGCCGGCGGCAACCGCCAGCGATTCCGGCGACGAGAGTGGCGGAGGTCGTGGCGGCAGAGGTCGCAACAACAAAGGCAAGGGCCGCGGAAAGGGCCAACGCAACCGGTGGGATCGGACAAGCGGCGAGCAGGTGGTCCAATGCGGTCCCAAAGAAGGTGGCCCAACCAGCGAATCGGGCCTCGCCCGTATGCCCGTACCCGACCGCAGGGGCCCGGTTCCAGCAGCCTTGGTCGATCGGCCTCTTGGGCCCCGCCCCGGCCACCAGCGAGCCCACTTGCAAAGCAGGCCCGGCCCCTAGCCCCCCGACCGATTTGGGCCGGGCATACACCACCGTGAACCTTCAATAGCTCGACGAAAATTGGTACATGGACACCGGAGCCACATCTCACCTCACCCGGTCGTCAGGTAACCTATCTCAACTACGTCGGCTAAAGTGTCCTCAATTTATTACTGTCGGCAATGGTCATCGCATTCCAATTGAAGGTTACGGTAACACACACACCAAACATCCACACCCACCTTTATCCCTAAACCACGTCCTATACACACCTAACATCATTAAAAACTTAATCTCTGTTAGAAAATTCACTAGCAATAATTTTGTGTCTGTCGAATTTGACCCTTTTGGCTTTTCTGTGAAGGAACTCAATACGGGGAAAATTCTAACACGCTGCAATAGTGTGGGAGATCTCTACCCATTCACTCAATCTTCCGCTAACAAACCGCAAGCACCTATGTCCTTTGCGGCGATCTCTCCCTCCACTTGGCACAACAGACTCGGACATACCGGAGACCCAGTTTTTACCTT
This sequence comes from Anisodus tanguticus, assembly GCA_034509755.1. Classification (NCBI taxonomy): domain Eukaryota; kingdom Viridiplantae; phylum Streptophyta; class Magnoliopsida; order Solanales; family Solanaceae; genus Anisodus; species Anisodus tanguticus. Next base: position 31,000,932 of record CM067556.1, read on the forward strand.
TCTTAGGACTTCTAAGCGTATTCAATGTAATAATGGGAAAATTGCCCAACACTGTTTTTCTTGTCCACTAGGCAAACATACTCGTCTTCCATTTATGTCATCAAACAGTGTTACTTTTTCTCCCTTTGATATTGTTCATGCTGATTTGTGGACATCTCCGATTATTAGTTCTTTGGGTCATAAATTCTATCTAGTATTCTTGGATGATTTTTTACATTTTGTCTGGATTTACCCACTGAAATTCAAATCTGAAGTTTTTTCCAAATTCCTCGAGTTTCAAAAATTCATTAAGACACAATTTGAAAAATCTATTAAATCATTCCAATGTGATAATGGACGTGAATTTAATAACTCAGCATTTCACAATTTCTGTTCTAAACAAGGCATGATTTTCCATTTTTCTTGTCCCTATACTTCTTCCCAAAACGGAAAGGCTGAAAGAATTATACGTATCATCAATAACATGGTCCGCACACTTCTGTTTCATACCTGCCTACCACCGCCTTTTTGGGTCTATGCTGTCAAAATGGTAGAATCGCTTCTAAATATTTTACCAACTAGCACACTCCAAAACAAGACCCCTACCGAAATCCTATACCGTAGGCAACCATCTTATGATCACCTACGTATTTTTGGATGCTTATGCTACCCCAACATAGCCTCCACTACACCTCACAAACTTGCCCATCGCACTCTGCCAAGTGTCTTCCTTGGTCTATCTCCTAATCATCGGGGTATTTGTGCTATGACATTGCTACTCGCAAAATCATCGTCTCCCGTCACGTCACCTTTAATGAGACAACCTTTCCTTTTTCCAATCTCCGAAAATTTCAGACCACCGATTACTTCTTTCTCGATGAACCGAGTTTGTCTCCGGTCATCCAAAATCTGTACCAAAGAATAACTCACCGTTCGACACCACTGTCGCCTCCAAAGGCGGTGTCATTCGACCCTCCCGCAAAGCAATGCGCCACCCGATCCCAGCTCCCCACACCACCCATGCTGCACCCTGTCGAGTCTAATGCACCACCCACACTGCCTCCAGTCCAGCAAATCCAGCAACCTGTCGAGTCTCCTGTTTCTGCAACAACACTGCTACCAACCAGTCCCGCAGCCCAACTGCCTATTAGTCCCGCAACTAGTCCCGACCTCCCACTGCTGCCCTCTCACCGCATGGAGACTCGTGCACAACACAGGATCTTCAAACCCAAGGTTCACTTCAATCTCTCCACACAAACCTTATCACCCATTCCAAAGAATCCAAAACTAGGAAAACTGGACCCAAATTGGAATGCGGCCATGTGCGAGGAATTTAACGCTTTACCCAAGCAGAACACTTGGGATTTGGTATCTAGAGCAGCTGGTGTGAATGTTATCCGGTGTGTGTGGCTATTTCGTCACAAGTTCAGAGACAGTGGTGACTTAGAGAGGTATAAGGCAAGACTAGTTGCCAATGGCACTAATCAAGCAGGAGGGTATTGATTGTGGTGAGACATTCATCCGGTTGTTAAACCGGCCACTATTTGGACTGTTCTCAGTATTGCTATGGGCATGCATTGGCCGATTCATCAGCTTGATGTCAAGAATGCATTTCTTCATGGGGATTTGAAAGAGACTGTGTACATGCATCACCTCACTCCCGGCTTTGTTCATCCGGCGACTCCGCGGTTGTGTGTCGTCTTAGGAAGTCATTGTATGGATTGAAACAGGCACCCCGCGCTTGGTATGATCAGTTCGTCAGGTATCTTCTGCAGATTGGTTTTGTATGTAGCAGGTGTGATACATCTCTCTTCACTTTTCACCGAGGTAGCAGCGCTGCATATTTGCTATTATATGTCGATGACATTGTTCTTACTGCCTCATCTGACGGGTTGAAGAATGAAATCATTGCTCTACTCAAAACTGAATTTGCTATGACTTTCTTGGGCAAGCTAAGTTATTTTTTGGGTATATCGGTGACAAGATCTGCAGCCACTATGTTCCTGTGTCAGCGTAAGTATGCAGAAGAGATAGTGTACAGGGCCAAGATGGCAAATTGTAAAATTATGCCAACTCCGGTGGACTCCAAATCCAAGCTTAGTGCCAATGACGGTGCGCCAGTTTCTGATCCCACTCTATATCGGAGTCTAGCAGGTGCTCTTCAGTATCTTACATTTACTAGGCCTGATATTGCATATGCCGTTCAGCAGATGTGTCTGTTCATGCACGACCCCCGAGAGTCCCATTTTGCCGCCCTCAAACGTATTATCAGATTTGTTAAGGGCACACTAGACTTTGGTTTACATCTATACACCTCTGCCTCAACCAAGTTGCTAGCCTACACAGATGCAGATTGGGCAGGATGCCCCGACACACGTCGCACCACCTCAGGGTACTGTGTATTTCTTGGGGATAATCTTATCTCATGATCCGCCAAGCGGCAGGCCACGCTATCCCGTTCGAGTGCTGAAGCAGAATATCGCGGAGTTGCTAATGTCGTCGCTGAGATCTGTTGGCTCCGAAATCTTCTTTTGGAGCTCCAGTGTCCATTGCGCAAGGCGTCTATAGTCTATTGTGACAACATATCTGCTATTTATATGTCTCATAATCCAGTCCAACATCAGCGGACTAAGCATATTGAGATGGATATCCACTTTGTGCGAGAGAAGGTTGCCGTGGTCGGTCAAAATTTTACACGTGCCTTCCTCTTATCAATATGCGGACATTTTCACAAAGGGACTACCGCGACAGCTTCACCGACTTCCGATCCGGCCTTAGCATTCGGCCTCCTCCCGCTCCGTCTGAGGGGGAGTATTAGCGAATATTCTCAGAATATTCTCCGTATATTTTGTAATTATGATAGATATATATTTAAGGTAACTTAGGATTCTAATTGTATTAGGAATCAACCTTTGTAAGGTAAGTTAGGATTCGTACCATATTAGGAATCAACCTTGTACAGCTATATATATTGTGAATAGTGAAAGGAATGCCCAAGGGAAATTATTCCATCTTTCAATTTAGCACAGAACTCATTATATTTAAAAAAACAAATTGCATAGAATTCCACGTACTTTTAAAATACTTAGTTCAAAATTCTTGTTTTTGTTGTTGCAATTTTAGTGATTTTTCACCTTAAGGAGTCAATTGAACCCATTGAACAAAGGTTTCGTCCCCCTATGTGGTTCATGAAATTAGTCATGACAGTAAAACTAGGAGCGGATGAATTATATTTCCTTGCTTAGTCTCAACTTATGTGTGCGTGTTTAACAGGGCAAGGAGCTTAAAAAAGATAGAGAGATTTTTGAATTTTTTATTTAAAATAAATTATAGATTAAATTAAAATAAAAATTTTAAAATTAAATTATTTCTAAACAGAGCATTATATCATTTTTGGGGGAAATTTAAAAGGCATAATACATACCCTCAAACTTGGCCTCAGATGACAAGTATGACCTCCAACTTTGGGTGTACACAAGTAGACACTTCGACTTGTCTCCACTTTGTCAATTGAACTCTCCAACTTACAAAATGATCATTTAAACAACTTCAAAATTTACGTGTCACGTCAGCAGTTGTATTTATATGTTTAACTTTATACAAGTTGAGATGTCTACTTATGGACGTCCAAAGTTAAAAGGCGTACTTGCCAACTAAGATCAAGTTTGAGAACCTGATTATATATTATGCCAAATTAAAAAGGAAAGTGTGTTGAGTAAAATGAAAGAGAGGAAGTATGCAAGTGGATGCAAAATGGAAAGGAGTAAAGAAAATACCAGTAGTTTCATGTGAAGTTTGAGCCAAAAAGGCAGCAATTTCCTTCTTACGAGTATTGGTGTCACCAGTAGTTCCAAAGCCACCAAAGGATCTAGTAGCTGTTATAAAAGCTTCATAAGTATAGAAGCCTTTGGCAGGACAAGCAGCATCGTTGCGATGCAGAAATATACGCTCAAACAAATTTTTACTAATAAGGGAACCAACATCTTGTGCCAAACCACAATTTAGTGACAAGAGACAAAACAAAGCCACTACCCAGACCTCATTTTTCTTTGCCTTAATTTTCGGTGTGTTTTTTGAGGTGGAGAATATGATTGGTATTTATAGGGAATAAAATAAAATGAAGTGTCAGATGCAGAATTTTCACTAAATGAAGTAAAAATTGGGTAGATTTGTGATTTATTTTCAATTGCAAAAGTCCATAAAAAGTTGGAATAATAGTCCAAAAACAACACATAATATCGATGGTCAGTCATACTCAAAATAGGGGATGTCCATAAATCACTATGTATGATATCGAAAGGCATTAAAGTATAATTTGTGGATGCAAAAAATATTAATTTGACATATTTCCCAAAAACGCAAGATTCACATATAGGAGTCCTAGAAATACGATTACAATTAATAAAATTATTTTTCCTAAGGGAGCGTAAAACAAAGTATCTCGGACGTCCTAATCTAGAATGACATAGGGAAGACGAAAGAGCAGCAAAGGTTGATGGAACTGAAGCTGGATTGTTGACGGCGTTTGAAATAGGGTAGAGATCTTCGGTGCTGTCACATCTCATTATTCGTCTCCCTGTCGTAAAATCCTTTACAGTAAAATCAAAAGGATCAAAATCAAGGGAAACCCAATTGTCAGTTCTGAAAAGTCGCACAGAGATTAGATTTTTAATGAGTTTAGGGGCATGGAGGACATTTCTTAAGATTAGTGGTGGATGTGGTGGGGATAGGGAGGAATGACCATAACTACGGATGGGAATGTCTTGTCCACTACCAACAATAGTATTCTGATTTAAATTACTCAAATTGGAATAAGATGAGAGAGTACCTTGTGATGTCGTCATATGAGATGTGGCGCATGTGTCCATATACCAATTTTTGTCTGGAGTTAGTGCATAAGTCGATGGCGGGGGGCATGTGCTATGTAGGCCTGTTGTGGACGTAGGTCAAGTATGCCAGGTTGGGCCAGTTGGTTATGAGGTGGAGTCCACAAGGATGTCGGATACGGGTAGGCAGCCCACGACGGAGGTTGCTGCCACTGCCGTGATCGCTGCTGGCTGTTTCTGACCGACGGGGACTGCCCCTTCCCACCGCCGTTGTTGCAGGAATTTCTTCCGCCACGACCTTTGCCGAACTGCCTACTCTGGCGGTTGTTATGGGAGGAAGCAGAATGTTGCGGGTCTTCTGACCAATGGTTCTGGTTGTCGGAACTGGAAGCCCTGCCCTTGACGGAGGGCCTGACGGTGGTGGTGAGGGCAACGTCGGCAATGCTGGCCCGAGTGTTGCTACACTTGATTTTTTGAGTTTCCTAAAGGATGAGCTTCGAACGGGCCTCATAAAACGGAGGTAACGACGTGCATTGCTGAAGGATAATGGGAATGTCGTCATAGGATTCGTTCAATCCTGTAATAAGTTGCATGACCAATCGCTGATTAGTGAATGGTGCGCCGATGTTGGAGAGTTGGTCGGCAAGCATCTTGAGTTCTTGACGGTAAGCAGGCACATTTGGAAACCGTTCTGATGAACGTCCTTGAACTTATTTTCAAGGTATAACGCTCGTTGAGTTTTGTTGTCGTGGAAAATACTTTCCAAACGTTCCCACGTTTGGCGGGCAGTGGCATCAATCTCAATGATGGTGTGCAACAGATCATTAGATATCGTGATGTATATCCACTGGAGGATGACTGCGTCCAAACGAGACCAAAGTGCATCATCAGAAGTTGAAGACGATGGTATGTCTGTGGACTTCAGCGTGGTAGGGATGATGTGGTCGATAACTTCGTAAACACGACAATGTATCTTAAAAAGCTCCGCCCACGAGGAGTATTGACCCTTTTTCATATCAAGAGTCACATGGATGAAGTTTTTAATGTTGTTTACGGCAAGTGCAAGATGGAGTTTGGTTTTGTTAGTCATGGAAGAGAAAATTTAGGAGGAAGAGGGAGGGAGAATGGCCGAAAAAACTAGGGTTCCGTCGTGGGAAAAAGAGGGGGTGGGCGGCCAAGAGAGGTTGGCGGCTAGGGTGCCGACGTGGAAAAAAGGTGGCGGCCGAGAAGGTGTATCGACGGCTACGGTAGGGTTTGTAGTTTTAGGCTACTGATACCATAAAGGAATATGCTCCTTGATGTTTATTGATGAATGATTTACAATATATATAAGGTTATAAGAATATTTATTTTGATACAAACTAGGTAACTAATTAACCTAATTATAAAAGGATTATAATTTTATCTAAAATAAGAGATATATAATTAATACAATTAATGAAAGAATATTGAAAAATATTCTATTAATTACAAATGGTCTGTTTCAATTGCTTACCCGTATTTCGAGTGTCTGTCCAAAGAATAAGTCAATTTTGTTGAATAAATAAGGACAAAGGTAGGTAAATTAATGTGCTAAGATTCAAATGATAATGATCCTTTGAGATTTTACGAATTGGGAGCCTACAGTTATTGTTTGACAAGTTCAACTTTGATAACTCGGTCCTCTATTTGGAGTAATATCCACCCAATTGATGTTGCTTGTTGTTTCATCGTACTTCTTTCTGACTTATCATATATTTTAATACTCTTATTTTAAATGCTGAGCAAAAATAGAAAAACAAATCAGCTGAAACTTGAAACTAGCAGTAAACTTTCATTTTGTTGTCACTTGGATGAAGAATGCTACGAAGAAGACACAAAAAATCGTTGGGGACAGCTAAAAAGTGAAAAAGGAGTGTAGGGTGAAATTTTAAGTTTGGGCTAAAATTGTCTTTATTTTGGACCCAAGGACTATTTTTGGTCATTTACTTAAACTTGAGTTTTTTAAGGCATTTTCTTTTTGGTGGTGGCCACATCATGCCCTTTCCATTTTCTGAAATGACATTGGGCCGATGGGCCAAAGTCATTGGATCCGACTTATGCACTCTTTCATTTTTTATTGGAGAAATAACTCATATATACCGTTCACACATCTAGTTTGCAACCAATTTAACCACTGTATCATTCTAACCCACTATTGTATCATTGATGTATATGTATTGTATAGATATATATACATTAATATACATAATGTATATGCTTTGTATAAATTAGGGGTGGGCCGGGCCGGGGTTTGGCGGGATCGGGTCGGGTCGGGTCAGGTGGGATTTGTCGAAGTCCCGTCCCGATCCCGTCGGAATCGGATTGGGGCGGAATCGGGATCCGGGGCGGTTTTTTTTTAAATAACATATATATAAAAAAACTCAATAATTAAACAAGATAGTGTAATAAAAACATCCCAATGTTGTTTTTGTGCCTCTTATATTATTTAATAGACATATGATTATTTTTATAATACAAATACAATTGTCAAAATTGCAACTTTGTGATGTTGTTCAAAAGTTGCAAATTACATAGTAAAATTGCAATTAAAAAAAATACATTTTGAAAAAAACCTATTCTAGTTTCTTGATAATTTCCTGTGGTTCTTCGGTTGGAATTGGTATTTGTTGGTCAAATTGATCCACGTCGCTTCCACCACATTCGGATAAGATTTCATTGTAGTTTTCGTCTTTTTCGTTGATCTCCGGTTGACCGTACCCTCTATGCTCCGCTTGTATCCAATATCTGAATAATACTACAATCTCCAAGCTGTCTCCGACTAATGAGTGTTTGTGCTCTCCTATTTGATATTTGCCGGCAGGAAAAGTGCTTTCAGACGCCGTTGATGACACTTGAATGTTCAAAACATCTCGGGCCATCATTGAAAGTGTCGGAAAGGTCTTCTCATTCCCCCTTCAATATTTCAGCAAGTCTTCACGTCCTTCTTCATTGAGAACGGCTTGGTACGGTACAGAACCCTGCAAAACAAAAATATCAAACTCGCTAATTTGGTTAGTAGCGGTACGGCCGCCGCACATTCTATTTCTGAGGCTTTCAATACTAGCCGCAGAAACATCATGTCTTTTGTGAGGTTGTGTTGAAGAAGAAGAAGAAGATGGTATGGAAGTCGGTAGGTTGCTAGCACTTTCTTGTTGGTAAAACATATATATTTTTTTGCATTGGTCTTCTACGCTAGACAACACTTCTTCTTTAGTTTGTTCAATATGTGGTGGGTGATTTGGATTTTTGGGACTTGGAGGTGGTCGTACTGCTATACAATCGTAAATAGTTTCAATAAGTGATTTAGTACTGTCTATTTTAATAGTCGGATTTAATACAACACCAATAATATAAATAGTGGGAATATGAATAAAATATTTTTTTATTTTGATAAACATTTTTTAATAGCTGGTTTATCCATATATTCATTAAGCAGTAAAAATACTAGAGCTATATAAAACAACATAGTTGAAATAGTAGGATAATATATACCGAAAAATTCTTTTGTTACTTGAAAAAATTTCTCTAAAAATACAATAAGTTCAGAAAATTTTCCCCAATCGCTATCTACAACCATATCAGCTAGATTTTGATTATGAGAGTCAAAAAATAAAGTTATAGGTTTTCTATAGTCAAAAGCAACAAGTAGTTGCTCGTATAAAGAATTTCACCTAGTGGTACTTCTTCTGAAATTTTTCTATAAGGTAGTTGGCAATCGTGACAAGTTTTTTTTATATTCTTTTCTTCGTTGTATTCTATTATTTTTAAATAAAGTTTATAGCAAATTGTATTTTACTAAGAATGTCTTCAAAAAGTGATAGACCATCCTTTACAATTAAGTTATATATATGGCACGCACATTTTATATGAAAATGATCTAAAAAAGATGGAGTTAAACTATTTTTTAAAATTGTAATAGCGTAAATTTTAATAATCGCACACTTGATAAATATTTTCTGTAATAAAAGTACTAGTGTGCCTATCATCTCTCTCTCTCTCTCTCTCTCTTTCTCTCTCTCTCTCTCTATATATATATATATATACTAAGATACGTTTTTGCATAGACCATTTATAATCTATCAAATGACAGGTTACCGTTAAATAATCATGGTCGTTAGTACTACGACCTATATCAGAAGTGATAGCCACTTTACCATTAAAATGATATAATGAATAACGTAAATATTGTTGATATTCATGTGCGAATTTAATACATCTCTTTTAACAGTTGATCTATGAAAACCGTTAAAAGCAGGATTATACATATCTATAATGTAATGAATAAAACCGGGAGATGAAGGAAATGAAAAAGGCAAACCCTCCACATCAACTAATTTTGCCATTGCTCCCTATCTCTATGTTTATCGTATTTAGGGCCTACAATTCCCCCCGTCATAGGGTTAATTTGATCATGTACTTGGTTCGGGACAGTATGTGAACCTTGTCCCGATGGAGCGAACGTTTGCGCACCCGATTTTGAAGCCTCGTATATCTAGTTGGATGAACCCTTGCTACGTGTCTCATTAAACCCCCCATCCCACCGTGACCTTTTTCAGTTTTAAATTTTAAAACATCTTTACAAATTTTATATCTAGCTACTTGATTCTCTACGTCCCTATCAAAAAATATTCATACATCTGATTTTAATGTTAGTTTTGCTAGACCTCGTCTCATACTAGGGGGAATATGAGACATTTCAGTTGAAGGTGCACTAGTGGGTGTGTTATCATCTACATTAGTGGGTGTATCATCTAGATCATCGTCTAAATTAAAGTCTTTTTAAGTTTCAGAAAATAGTTCCTCGTCTAAATCTAATGGTATTGTAGGAAAATGTTCAGTATCAACAAAATCATCCTGTGTAGGAATATGATTCTGTCTAGAAATAGGATAACTAGAAGAAGTACCCTTGTCCTTGTTGCCCCTACTAGAAGAAGCATGACCCCTACCCGTAAGCATACGTTTAAATCATTTCATTATAAATTTATAATTATACTAATAAATAATTAAAGTAAATGAAATTAAGTGCACTAAATAAAATAAATAAACAATAATAATTTAATGAAGGAACGAATGTACCAAACGCCGATGTAACGTCGACGCGTAATCGAGAGGTTGAAAATTGAAACTTTGCTCGATGGAAGATCCTCAAGCTAGTTGCCAACTTCACTCTCAAATGAATAAATAAAATTGAATATTTAGTAGACAATGTAGACTTGTAGAGAAATAGATTGAGAGATTAGAAAGAGTGTAGGAAGATTTGTGAGAAAGATGAAGAGAAAATGATGTATTTATAGTTGGAAAATTGGATCAAAGTATAAATATAATAATTTATGAGTTAAAAATAAATATTAAGGGGGTAGGGGGAGGCCAAAAATGGTTGTTGCACAACGGTCAAAATGTAAAATAGGTGTTGGTGCAACGGTTATTTGTGCAAAATGGGGATTTCGGGTGTGACCGGGTCTAGCTTGGCGGGATTGGGGCGGGCCGGGACGGGACCATGTCCCGTCCCGATTCGAATCCGGATACCGCAATTTTTTTTTAAAAAAAAAGTCGGATTCGGGTCGGGACCGGGGCGGTGTCAGGGTGGGACCATGCCGGGATCGGGCCGACCCGGCCAACTGGCCAGCCATAGTATAACTATAAACCCATGAAACCAACTCAAATTATAATGTATACAAAGTATAGCTACATATTTACATTAATATACTTTGTATAAACACACAAACCAACTCTATAATTTAGTGTATAGATGATGAATTTAAACCCCCAATTTGAGTTCACTCTCCTCTTTCAAATCCTTGAGATATCCTTACTGCCACGAACGATTCTCCTCTATCCTCCATTTTTATTACCAATTTAAACGAACAAAATTATTGAACTCAAAATTTAATGCTAACACTAAATCAATCAGCTTTCTAAAACAGGTGCAAAGTTCGAATAGTGGAATTGATTTCTTGAACGGTTACTTTGAAGAGAAACGGAAAAATTCCTTCATTGAAATCGCAAGATCTGCTACATGAACAACAAAGCCATGCAAGAAATATCTGCCCAAAAGAATTTTTTTTATTAATGTTATTTTAAAAAATTAGAAGTCATAGAAAAAGAATAAAAGATCATGGAAAATGAGTGAGGTATGGGGTTGGGGTAGCGAAGAAGATGGAGTTTGAAGGGTTAAGCGGTGGTGCTGCAAACTAGATAAGCGATGGAATATTAAGGGTAAGAAGTGGATTATTGGGCTAATTTTGGTAAACTAGATCATTTATGGGCATTGGACCGTAATTATTCCTTTCTTATTTACTTGGTTCTGGCTTTCAATGACAATGAATAACTTCTCGGGGGAAAGAACGTAGATGCCTTTGAAAATAAAATAATTATCCGCTCATACCTTTTTTACTTTCATGTCCCAAAAATTATTTATCCAAAATGTCCTCAAAATTACTACACCAATATGGTATATAAATATACTTAGATGATATCATGTGAGAATTATATTTATTTATTCAAAATACACACTTTTCTAAAAAAATCTATGATACCATCATTTATATATATGTGATGATGATATTATAGAAGACTGCTTAAGTCCTTCAATGAGGCACTCATCCGCCCTCCATGATAGCATTATGGTATATAAATCTACTGAGATGGTATGATAGAGGACTGCTTCAGCTCTTCTTATAGTCTTCCATGATACCATCATGATATATAAATATACTGCGATGATATTATGAAGAAAAGATTTTAGACGAGGGGGTATCCGGATAAATATTTTCAGTCGATTGGGTAAGAAGCGAAATTAATTTAGAAATGACATTGAACGGGTAAATACTTTATTTTTTGGGGTATTTTATGTTATTTCCCCTATCTTCTTTAACAAAATTCACATATGATTTTTCAATTTGTCTTTGCTGCAATGTATATTATGTGCACGTGCAGCAGATGCTTTGTTAAGTTTTGGCTATTTTCCAATTACCTTGTAAACACGGATTATATTTCAATCAACAGTTCTAAAATATGTCAAGTCATATGAAAACGTTACAAGAGCAATAAGTTCAACTATGCGAGTGATATTGAATCATTGAAATTAACCAATTAACTTTGAGTAAATGAATTGCTAATTATTTGTTTCTTATTTTATGCAAGAAAAGTTAAAATGCCTAAAAACGTTTCTCTTTTTGACTCTCTTTAAATATTATTCTTTAAAAAGTAAAACCTAAAAGTATTAATTATACAAATACTATATGGTGAATAAAAAAGTAAAGTGAATTTATTAACTATAATCTAAGAAACCGTCATCTTGAGCCGAAGGTCTCTCGAAAACAGTCGCTCTACCTACTAAGCTAGAAATAAGATCTGCATACACTCTACCCTCCCCAGACCCCACATTGTGGGATTTCACCGGGTATGTTATTGTTGTAATCTAAGAAACTGTAAATAATTCAGGCAAGATTCTTCTTTTAGAAACTTAGGTTCTTTACATTTTAAAATAATCTTTTTTTTTGTCATCCATTTTAAAACAATCTAATCAAGTGCGAAGAAGAAAAAGAGGAGGAAAATAAAGTGTTTCCCCCTAAATATCTATAAATTAAAGAGAATAATCGCCACATATTATGGTGGATGGTAAGTATTTCTTTATTTTTAACTAAGGTCTCGAGAAAGTCATGGAAATGAAGTCGCATATAATAAGAAACTTTTTAACTCAAAGTAAGACTTTCGGCATGGATTAATTGAATCCAAAAAAACGGATACTAATGGTAAACCCCAGTAAGTAAAAACTAAAGAGTACTAATGTTCATTTGGATTCAAAGGATCAAAAGTTGTTACATTATTATTTCAATAGAGAAACTAATTTAGAGAAACGGGCCTGCATCCATGAATGGCTTCATCTTTTCTTCTCCGTAGAAAGTCACTCCTACAATCCAGCCATAGACTTGCATATCTCGCAGTTCCTTAATTGTCTGCATAAGTGAAATTTTTTAAAGGCTCTCCCCTCTCCTCTCTCCTCTCTCCTCTCTACACTATCCACAACGGTAACAACACCCCCACCTTCTCCGACGGTAATCTCATCTTGGTGCGCCGCTCCGGTCGGTGATCGGTGACCAGGGTCCCGTTCGTCGACGGACATCAGTGTGTCACAATCATGTACTCTTTTTCCTTACCGCCACTGAAGCATTCAGTCCAGATCTTTCCGGTTGGAACGATTTCCGCCCAGTCACCCCCCCCCCCCCCCCTCTCTTCTCTTTTCTCCCCCTAGTTTTTTTTATTTCTTTTCTCCTCAACCGGAAACCTTTCCCCAGTGGGGTTCCGATCAGATTTGCACATGTACTCGATTTTTCCAACAGGCTCTGACGACGAACAATGAATTTTCGACAGGGAACAGTAACCCGATATTGATTTTCCGGAAGTGAACAATACCATCCGACAGTGAACATTGCTTTTCCGGCGGCGAACATGTTATATTCACCTGGAGTTGGTACCTCAAAGCGCCCATATTCACTCTTTTCCCTTTATTATTGTAGTTGAATTTTGCTTGTCTCATTTTATTAGATCTTGACGTTACATTTCTTGCCTTAATTTTCTTTTCTTTAGACATATCTCCCTTATTGTCGTAGTCCGACTTGCTACTAGATCCTTGCTTATGTTGTAGTATTGGTTTGCTTGTCTTAGGTATCTTTGACTAGGTTTTGCTTGCTTTAGTGGCATTGGTAAGCGATGATAGACTAGAGTCATGTTCTCGGTCGGGGACGTGGGCGAGGGTTAGGGGGAGTAAGTGGGGTAATGGAGATGCTAGGATGAGAATAGGGTCTTGGAACATTGGGACTTTGACCGAGAAGTCCATAGAGCTAGTTAAGATTCTTAAGAAGATGAGGATTAATATAGCTTGTGTCTAGGAGACCAAATGGGCAGGACCTAAGGCTAAATATATGGACGTGTATAAGTTATGGTTCTCGAGTAGGTCGAGGTATAGGAATGGGGTAGGTATATTGGTAGACAGCGAGCTAAGGGATCAGGTGGTAGAGGTTAGGAGGGTCAATGACAGGATGATGACGATTAAGTTGAGAGTTGGAGGGTTCACTATGAACATTATTAGTGCTTACGCACCGATGACGGGCTTGGACAAGGAGGAGAAGAGGCGCTTTTAGGAGGATTTGGACGAGGTGGTGGCAGGTATACCACCCACTGAGAAGTTATTTGTAGGAGGGAATTTCAATAGACATATCGGGTCACTTCCGGGGGGTTTGGATGACGTGCATGATGGCTTAGGCCTCAGGGACAGGAATGGGGCAGGCATCTCACTTTTAGAGTTCGCTAAAGCTTGTAGGATGGTGATAGCAAATTCAAGGTTCCTGAAAAAGGAGGAGCACTTGGTGACTTTACATAGTTCGATGGCTAAGACTCTGATAGACTTTTTGCTCCTTAGGAAGGCTGACAACGGTCTTTGTAAAGACTGCAAGGTTATTCCGAGTGAGTATCTTACAACCCGACATAAGCTTTTGGTGATGGATTTGTAGATCAAGATGGAAAAGAAGAGGAGGGTTGTGGATAAGATGCTAAGAATCAAATGGGAAGTTTGACCATGGCTAGTGCAAATGAGATGTGGGAGAGGTTGATGGCTAAGAGGGCTTGGAGAGTAGTGGGGATGGGACCGGTATGTGGGACAGGATGGCAAGTTGCATTCGAGGTAGCTAGAGAAGTGTTAGGGTCTCGCGGGGTAGCCGTGATGGGCATCGAGAGGACTGGTAGTGGAATGGTAAAGTTGAAGAGAAAGTGGAAGCAAAGAAAGTGGCGTATGCAAAATTGGTAGAAAGCAAGGATGATGTGGAGAAGTGGACGAATAGGGAATCATATAAGATGGCGAGGAAGGAGGCAAAGTTAGTGGTTACGGCGGCAAAAATAATGATTTTTAAACATATGTATGTGGAATTAGAGGGAAAAGGTGAAACTAAGAAGTTGTACAGACTAGCCAAGATGAGGTAGAGGAGGACCCGTGACTTGGATCACATAGGTGCATCAAGGACGAGGACGACAAAGTACTGGTGGAGGACGCGCATATTAGAGGTGGCAGTCGTACTTCCATAAACTCTTGAATGAAGAAGGAGATAGAGACATTGTGCTGGGAGATCTAGAGCAATTCAGAAGGTACCGTGATTTTGGATATTGTAGGAGTATTAAGGTTGAGGAGGTTAAGGGTGATGTTCACAGGATGCACAATGGACCAGCGATCGGGCCGGATGAGATCTCAGTCGAATTTTGGAAGAGCGCAGGTAGGGCAGATTTGGGGTGGCTGACTAAGTTGTTTAATGTCATTTTTAAGATGGAAAGAATGCCCGAAGAATAGAGGTGGAGTATAGTGATTCCTTTGTATAAGAACAAATGTTACATGCAGAGTTGCAACAACTATAGGTGTATCAAGATGGTAAGCCACACTATGAAAGTTTAGGAAATGGCCGTGGGGATGAGAGTGAAAAGAGGCGTGTCTATTTCAGAGAACCAGTTTGGATTCATGCCGAGGCGTTCGACTACAGAAGCCATTCATCTTATTAGGAGGTTAGTGGAGTAGTATAGGGAGAGGAAGAGAGACTTACATATGGTTTTCATCAACCTCGAGAAGGCATACGACAAAGTCCCTAGAGAGGTTCTATGGAGATGTTTGGAAGTTAGAGGTGTAGTTGTAGCATACACTAGGGAAATCAATGATATGTATGATGGATCCAAGACCAGGGCACGGATAGTAGGAGGAGACTCGGAGCACTTTTCAATAATGATGGGGCTGCACCAGGGATCAACTCTTAGCTCATTCTTATTTGTCTTGGTGATTGATGGACTGACGCGACAAATTCAATGAGAGGTGCCATGGTGTATGTTATTCGCATATGACATAGTCATGATTGATAAGACTCTGAGTGTAGTGAACACTAAGTTGGAGTTTTGGATACAGACTCTGGAGTCTAAAGGGTTTAGGATGAGTAGGACCAAGACAAAATACTTGGAGTGCAATTTTAGTAATGGGAGCGACCTTGAGATAGGCGTGGAGGTGAGGCTTGGTAATCAGGTCATTCAGAAGAAAAAAAGTTTTAAGTATCTCGGGTCTATTATCCAAGAGAATGGAGAGATTGATAATGATGTCACACATCATATTGGTGCAATGTGAATGAAATAGAGGCTCGCATATGGAGTCTTGTGCGATAAAAATGTGCCACTAAAACTTAAAGAAAAGTTCTATAGGGTGGTGGTTAGACCGACTATATTGTATGAGGTGAAGTATTGGCCAGTCAAGACTTCACATATCCAAAAGATGAAAGTCGCGGAGATGAGGATGCTAAGATGGATGTGTGGGCATACAAGGAGGGATATGATTAGAAATGATGATAATGGGACAGTGTGGGAGTGGAGTATAAGATGTGGAAAGCGAGGTTGAGATGGTTCGGGCATGTGCAGAGGAGAGGCACAAATGCCCCAGTGCGGAGGTTGGCTATGGACGGGTTCATGAGGGGTAGAGGTAAGCCGAATAAGTATTTGAGAGAGGTGATTAGACGGGATATGACGCAGGTGCAACTTACTGAGGACATGACCATAGATAGGGGATTGTGAAGGACACAAATTATGGTAGAAGGGTAGTAGGTAGTTGAGTGTAATCCTACTTACGCTTACATACTGGTAGCTGTAGTGTTATTATGGTAGCCCTGCTTAGCATATCATACTAGTAGACGCAATATTGTTTTATAGTCCCATGTCCTTTGATTTCTGTTGTTGTATGTTCATTTGTATACTTTGTTTATCTTATTTACCTGTGTTAGTTACTGTTTTTTTTTTCAGAATGCTTTATCATGGCTTATTCGCTTTTGTTACTCTCATTTTCATACTGCTTTAAATTTCTTGTCCGGGTCTGACCGTGTCTCTTGCTTTTCTTGTGCCTATGCTTTATCTTGAGCCGAATGTCTTTAGGAAACAACCTCTCTACTTACTAAGGTAGAAGTAAGATCTGCGTACGTTCTACCCTCCCCAGACCCCACGTTGTGGAACTTCACTGGATATGTTGTTGTTGTTGTTGTATTTTCGTGAAATTGTTTTCCATAACAAACCAATAAAAAGATTTTCGAAGTTTTACTCTTTTTTTGGGTCTCTAAAGCTATAAAAATTCCTAGAAAAGAACGGGAGGCAAAAATTAGGTCTGCAACTTGTATAAATCTCGTGTGCATTTCGAATGTTATAATCATAATTGATTGCTTGTTAAAATTCTTTATAATTTAAAATGCATCTTAAAAAATGATGAGTTCATCTACAAATCTCTAGCTAGAGCTCCCAAATGAGAATACAATAGTAGAACCTTCGTAACAAATGACCCACAAGTTAAAAAGATCTTACAACTCCCATCGATTGGAAAATGACCGAATGATCCCTTACCTTTCGGGTAGATTCAAAATAGTTCTTTAAATATATTTCTGAGTAACTTTTGGTCCTTTAATATCAAAAGGAGATACTGATATTTAATAAATTCTGACGGTTAGATGTAATGGAAACTGTAAAAAAAAAGATATAACCAAAAATACTAAAAAAGTTCCATTAAATTCCATAAACGACAACTTAAAAATAGTATCGGACACCATAAATAGACAAAAAACACCTCAAAATAACTGCTCCAATACTAAAAATAGACCAAAATAGCATAAATTGCATGTCCAAATGTGAGTTCATGTTAACTTCTTTTCCGTTCATAGTTCTTGTTTAAATTCAAGAGTTGGGTTTTATTAAATATTTTATGGAGACCAAAAATGACAATTTTGAGTTTTGACATATTTTAAGAACAAAAAATTGATGAAGAATGTATTTAATAAGGGATTATTTCAAATTTACCCAAATATAAGGGTCCATTTTTGGCATCTTCACCCAACCGCTAAGGGCCCATTTAAGTTTGGGACAACACAATGAGAATGATATTGACAAGCAAAAAAAACATATCTTTTTGGAAACCACATGTTTTTAAGGATGAAACTGTTGGAAATTTACTAATGTGGAATTAAGTTTATCCCATTATTTATGACTCGAATAATTGGGACCCCGCACATCGAAAATGTCGTTTCCACACACGTGTACACGTAGTGCCAAGTATCATAAATTTTATTAGTGAAAGAGATATTGGTACATACGTAATACGTTTGAGACATAGAATGATGGACGGTTATTCGCCAAATGACAAGTATTCCACGTTGGTAGACGAAGGAAGAAGTGTAAGATGAAATGAGTCAGAAATCGCCGCGGAGCCGTAAAGGGCCGCGGCGCAACACCGTCGGAGCCGCGACGCTAATTGCTGGCTTGGGATACTGGAGCCAAGGCGACGTGGCGCTTTCGCAGAGCTGCGATACTTCGGAGACAGAATGCTGCGACGAGAAGATGGAAAGTTCTGACTTTTGGGCTAGTTTTGGAGCATTGAATCTTCATTATTTGGCACATGAATTCAGCCATTATTTGGCTGAATGTAACCCCTCAATAAGTGTAATTACATGGCTATTGAAGGCTATTAGTTGGCTAGTTGATGGGTCATTTCCTTACACTATAAATTGAGGCCTTTGGCTCAATTGTTCAACACTTAGAAATTTTCTGAAATCTTCTTCTTCCTCTCTAGCAAGTTTTTCTATAATCAAAGTTCTTCAAGAGTAACACTTAAGTTTCCTTTGCTCATTTGTTAAGTTATTTTTGTATCTTGGGAGACTATTGCCCGATAACGTAAAGGAGATATACGGGGCAATCTTGTCTTAAGGACAATGAGTCATCACTCGACTCAGCAAATCACAAGGAGTTTGTATCGTTCTTGATTTCAGTTTGTTGTAATCTTTAGTTTATCCTTTCTAGCAATTTGTAATATTTACTTACTTCCCATTTTCTGCAATTATTGTAACCCACAATTTTAAGACAAAATTGTTGTAAATGCTTAGAAAGATGACTGGAATAGAACAACTCGCTTCTGATTCTGCTGCTGTTGCTGCTGCTACTCAAGGCAACCCCTCTGCCTTCCCCACTGCTCAAGGCAACCCCAATGCCATTCCTGCTGCTCAAGGCACACCTAATGCCTTTTTGGTTGCTCAAGGGAACGTTATTGTTCCTCCACCCCCCGATTTCCACAATGAACACCCAGAGTAGTTTATGGGCACCAACTTCAAGAGATGACAACAGAAGATGTTGTTTTATCTGACTGTTATAGGAATGACTCATTTCCTAACAGAAGATCCTCCACAAGCTGGAGATGAAATGGACCCTCAACCTAATGAAATGACTAGAGGGGGCCAAGGTATCTATGTCATCAATGACATAAAGATGGTTTTTTATGCTTGGAGTCATAGTGACTTCATGTGTAAGAACTATATTCTGAACTGTCTGTCAGACCCACTCTACATGATGTATTGCGCCGTAGGCACCGCCAAAGGGTTATGGGAAAAGTTGCAAAAAAAGTACAACGCACAAGATACTGGTACGAAGAAATTCATCGTTGGGAAATTCCTGAAATTTCAAATGGTGGATAGCAAAATTGTGATGTCCCAAGTCCAGGAATTCCAAATGATTCTACATCACCTAGATTTGGAAGGTATGAAACCAAATGAGCAGTTTTTGGTTGCATCACTGATTGAGAAGTTACCTCCCTCGTGGTATGAGTTTATGAGTTACTTAAAACTCAAAACAAAGGAAATTACCTTTGAGGAACTTATTATCAAACTCCAGATTTAGAAGATAATAAGAAGGCCTTGACTAGGGGTCAACAACCCGCTGAGGTAAAGGCAAATCTGGCTGAGGCCAAAGGGAACACAAGCAAGAAGCGCAAGTTCCAGAAAGACGACAAGACCTAGGCGGTGGAGAAGTTCAAGGGGAACTGTCACCACTGTGGGAAACCTGGTCACATGATCAAGGATTACCGCAAGCTCAAGACTGAGCAACAAGAGAAGGCCAAGGCCAAAGGCAAGGCATATGCTAACGTCGTCAAAGACACGCTTCTTGATGACATGATTGAGGAGTTCTCAGTGGTGGTGCTTGAAGCAAACCTTGTTGAGAATCCCATGCAATGGTGGATGGACACGGGTGCTACCAGACACATCTGTTCCAATAGAGATGCCTTCTCCACATATACACCAGTTACACATAAGAAGTTATTCATGGGTAACAACGATTCCTCTGACGTGCTGGGGGTAGGAAAGGTAGTCCTGAAGATGACTTCTGAAAAGGAGCTCACTCTGAAGGAGGTGATGCAAGTCCCTGAGATTAGAAGGAATTTAATTTCAGGTCATTTATTGGTTAATGCTGGTTTTAGGCTAGTATTTGAGTCTAATAAATTTGTAATCACCAAGAATGAAACTTTTGTGGGAAGAGGCTTCGTCTGTGAAGGCCTCTTCAAAGTTAACGTCATGTTTGTAATACGTCCAAGCAATAAAATTGAAGCTTCTTCTTACTTGCTTGAGTCTTCTAATTTATGGCATCATAGATTAGGACATGTTAACTACAAGTCCATCCAATGGTTGGTGAAGTTGGAGTTGTTGCCATCTATCGACGTAAACCCTCAACATAAGTGTGAGGTGTGTGTAGAGGCAAAACTCACAAAGATTCCTTTTCGATCTGTCGAAAGAAATACCACTCCTCTAGAACTTATTCACATAGATATATGTGATTTGAAGTTTGCACAAACTGGGGGGGGGGGGACAAGTACTTTGTGACATTCATTGACGATAGCACAAGGTATTATTACCTTTACTTGTTGAAAAGTAAAGATAAAGCCTCTGAAGTGTTCCGACGTTACAAGTAAAAGTTGAAAACCAACTAAGCGTGCGGATTAAATCCATTCGTAGCGATAGATGAGGAGAATATGTAGCACCATTTGAGGAATATTGTACTGAATCGGGCATTGTTTATCAAACGACGGCTCCATACTCACCACAGTCGAACGGTGTTGCTGAACGCAAGAACCGCACGTTGAAGCAAATAATAAATGTCTTGCTCATCAATTCCGATATTCCCCAAAACATGTGGGGAGAAGTCGTCCTTACCACTAATATGATTCTTAATAGAGTCCCACATAAGGGTAATGACAAAACTCCATATGAATCATGAAAGGGAAAGAAACCCATCTATAAATATTTAAAGGTGTAGGGTTGTTTGGCAAAGGTCGAAGTGCCCAAGCCAAAGCAGGTCAAAATTGGGCCTAAGACTGTAGATTGCATTTTCATCGGATATGCAAATAACAGTAGTGTTTATCACTTCTTAGTGCATAAGTCAGATATTCCAGATATCCACGGGGGTACAATCATGGAATCAAGGAATGCTCAATTATTTGAGGATACTTTTACTAGAAAGGAAAAAGACATAACCTCTCGCAAATGAAGTTATGAACAAAGCTCTTAGGAACCAGGAGTCGTTGACTGTCCGGATCTAGATGGTTCAGATCTAGTGGACTTCGAAGTGGCTGAATATCCAGAATCTAGTATTCTAGATTCTCAGAACTTGGAGACTCCAGAGATGGAATCGAGGCGAAGTAAAAAGGCCATGAAGGATAAATCCTTCGGTCCTGTCTTTGTAGCTTATACGGTTGATGACGAACCAAGGAAAATTGCTGAAGCATTGTCAACTCCAGAGGCACAGCTCGGGAAAGAAGATATTGAGAGTGAAATAGACTCCATCCTGCATAACCATACTTGAGAGTTGGTTGATCTTCCTCCGAGAAATAAATCGTTGGGTTGTAAATGGAACTCAAATGGAAGTATAAAGCAGATGAGTCTATAGATAAGTATAAGGTCAGGTTGGTAGTCAAGGTCTATCAGTAGAAGGAAGGCCTTGACTATTTTGACACGTACTCCCCGGTGTCTAAGATGACGTCCATATGAGTATTTAGTGCAATCGCAGCATTGCGTAACCTTGAGATATATCAAATTGATGTCAAGACTGCATTCCTAAATGGTGATTTGGAAGAAGAAATTTATATGGAACAACCCGGGGGGTATGTGGTTCCAGGGTAAGAGAAGAAAGTCTGTCAACTTGTCAAATCTCTGTACGGGCTGAAACAGGCTCCGAAGCAATGACACGAAAAATTTGATAGTACTCTACTATCGAAGGGTTTCTCCATTAATGAGTGTGACAAATGTATCTACACGAAAGGTAACTCTGACTCGTTCGTCATGTTATGTATGTACGTAGATGACATGTTGATCACAGGGAGCAGTCCTAGCTTGATCCTAGAGACTAAGAACATGCTGAAACAATGCTTCGACATGAAGAATATGGGTATCACATATGTCATCTTAGGGATAAAGATCTCTAAGACGTCTAACGGACTGGTCTTATCTCAATCTCACTACATCGAGGATGTGTTGAGAAAGTTTGAGATGTTTGACAATTCGCCTATGAAGTCACCACTAGATAGAAATCAAAAGCTTGATAAAAATCGTGGTACACCCGTATGCCAGGAGTAATATGCACATGTGATTGGGAGTTTGATGTACATAATAAATTGCACCCAACCTGATATTGCTTATGTAGTCAACAAGTTGGCTAGGTTTACCCGTAATTCGAGTAAATATCATTGGAAGGCGTTGAATCGAGTACTACGATACCTGAAATACATGCTAACTTATGGGTTGCATTATTAGAAATATCTAGCTGTACTAGAGGGGTACAGTGATGCAAACTGGATATCTGATATAGAGAACACCAAGTCCACCAGTGGATATATATTTATAATTGGTGGTGGGGCTGTGTCTTGGAAATCCTCTAAGCAAACTTGCATTGCCCGATCCACGATGGAATCGGAGTTTATCGCTTTAGACAAAGCAGGAGAAAAAGATGAGTGGCTTCACGACTTCTTAGAGGATGTCCCTTGTTGGGATAAACCCGTACCTTCTGTAATAATCCACTGCGATAGTCAGTCGGCTCTAGGAAGGGCACGGAGTTTTATGTACAACGGCAAGTCTCGTCATATTCAACGGAGACATAAGACTGTTAGGTAGCTGATCACCATGGGTATAATATCCATTGATTACATAAAATCAAAGGATAACATAGCAGACCCACTGACAAAGGGCTTACCCAAAGATCATATATTTTGCTTATATATGGAAATGGGCTTAAAACCCAAGCTTTAAGGACCAATACGGTGGTAACCCAACCTTACTGACTGGAGATCCCAGGAATTTGGTTCAATGGGAAAACTAAGATGTAAAGGTTCAGTTGAGCGCTTCGGTGGAAGCAAAAGCACTTCGGGTTATGACCCCTGTAAGGAACATAAACCCAAAGTCGTTCCCGCGATAGACTATAAGTGCTATCTGCAGTGTGGGTAAAGGTTAAGTTTCCAAAACCTTTAATGATCCTCAACGGTTGAGGTTAGGTTTGGGGAAACTTTTAATGGTTTCTAACACTTGTAAAGTGGGGTACATCAGGATATCTTGTAGGAGACCACCTATTTAAGTACGAGGACAGACTACCTCAAATGAACGCACTTAAGAATCCAAGTTGTGTGGTTAGTCGTATGTTATCCTTGAATATAACTCACTTTTCTAAAGGACTCTAGGAATTCTGAAAATTTGAGGTTCAATGAAAATTCTTAAGCCATGACCTTCATTCGGGGACGAATAATCCTGAGAGGGGGATAATGTAACATTCCGTAAATTCAGGTCAGGTGTGTGTTTGCCCCATAATTTCATACTAAAATGAGAGTATAGTCAGTCGACTTGAGTTGTGAGAACTTGAAATCATTTTGAGGGTTCGTATGGTGTATAAGGGTGTTAAGGAATAGTTTTGGAAGGTTGGAAGTCAATAGGATCAAAGAAAGTACAACTCGACGAAGATAGGAAAAGTTTCGACGATATGCTAAGTGTTTTGTGTTGCAGAACCTAATCCGCCCCACAGATCTGGTCACATTTCTTGAGCTCAATTTGGCCAACTTTCTGCCACCATCTGTGGTGAGAAATGCGGCCGCAGATGGTGATCTGCGACGTAGATCCCTCCGCAAAATGGAGGCAGTGGAGTTGGCTATATAAAGCCCAATCTCGAAAACCCTCATCATTTTATTTTATCTCCACCCCAAATTAAACCTATAAGCGCTCAAATACTATCTTAAGGTAAACATATCGATCAAGGACCATTCTTGAAGATTTTAAAGTAACTCCATCTTTAGGAAGCTTAGACCATCAAGGAAACTCCCACTAGATTGTGTCTTGAGCTTAGGATTCTTGGAGACTTGAAAGAAGGTGTGAAGTAGGAGCTCTCTTGGAAATTTAAGGTAAGGTTTCATCTCTTGTGATGTGTCCTTTAGCTCTCTTAACTTGGCTTGAAGGATTGATGGAGGTAACTTGGAAATTATAGGAGTTTGGTGATATGAACTTGGAAGAACATCTCTTGTGTATGAAGTTATGTCAACTTGTTATTTAATATTGTTGTTTGAGATTAAGAGTAAATAATGGTGTTGAATCATGCTGGAGAGGTTGTGTAGTTGAGAAAAAGATTTACGGAAGATAGTAGTGTTAATTTGGGCAAGCATCCATGATAGGCTAACTTTAGAACTTCACACACATAAGTTGTTCGATGAATTTTCTAAATGAAATCTCTTATAAGATTTGAGCTCGATATTTATACAAACCCTCCGTTTAATATAGATAATTATCTGAGGCTCCGTAGATCGTAACTAGCTTCATCGACAAGGTATGTAAGGCAACTTTCCTTTTTGGCATGACTTGACGTAATCATTTTTTATAGAATTCCATCTTGCGAAACTGAATAACGATTAGACTTTCTTGATAAATTGATCCTACTCCTTGGGTACCCCTAACCCCTAGCATCTCTCGAATTCTACATGTTCTAGAATGATTGTATTGAGACTCATGAACGTAGTGCCAATAATAATAGTCGAAGGATAACAACGATATGTCATTCCGGCTCTGCTTGTGATGTCCTTGGAAGTCTGTCTTGCATTACACTTACATATATATATATATATATATATATATATATTCTTACCGAGCCGCAATATAGTCGGCTAGGTACGACGTTTATATGCACACACCACTACAACTAGTTTTGACATTACCGAGTCCTATTGAGGTCGGGTACGACCGAGTACTCTTCGAGGCCGGGTATGATATACTATGATATGATTTGCCCACAGAGCAGCTAGATACTATATTATATGGCCCCAATGAGTGGCTTGATTTTTACAAACATGCATATATATATATTCATGATTATGTCAGGGTATGCTCTCAGAGGCTTATTATAAGTTTCAGGTTGACTTTTATACTCATATCTCTTGTATTACATCCATGTTTACTTATATTTCATGTCTTACATATTCAGTACATCTTTCGTACTGATGCCTCTTTTTCCGGTGCACTATGTTCATGCTCGTAGGTACAGATAGGCAGAGCGACACTCCTCTACAGTAGGTTGCTTATTTCAGTTGTTGGTTATCGCACTCCACTTCTCCGGAGTTGTATTACAAGATTCAATAAGTACTGTTGTATGTATTCATGGTATTTTGGGTATGATGGAGCCCTGTTCTGACCTGTTGATGTATTATAACATTCTTAGAGGCTTGCATACTAGTGTACGATGTGTATATGTTTTGTCGTGGCCTTGTCGGCCTTGGTTATCTGTATATACTGTGCTCTTCTGTTTGCAAGTTGTCTTTCAAACTTCATGATTATTACCTCAATCTAATAAGGATTAACACTAGAATCCTCGTCTATTTCATAGATTGTGAGAATTCAATTCAAGAACACTTGAAGGAAGGAATCATTGGGAATTCATCGTGTGGTAAGTTGGTGTACTTTTTATATATATATATATATATTTATAGGGATTGATTTGGGTGTACATATCATATGAAACACGCTAGAATCCATGGATGAATCCTATGGAAGTAAGAACACAAATTTGGCTTAGAAACCCAAGTTTTCGAAAAGGGTGGGAATTCAAAATAAAAGTATAAAGTTCTAAACTTTATTATTCTAATCAATTGTAGAGTGGGAAAATCAAGGCATGTCTCTTTTCGAACCTACTTTTTCAACCTTTAAAAATGGTTTCTTTGGGAAGGTTTCATGTGCGTTAGGAACAAGCCCTCATGGAACCTTAGGTGTATCATATTGTATATATGTATTCCTGATTTTTCCTATCAAGAGATTGTTGAAACTGATTTATAAAGATTTGGACTTTGAACATGATTTACCCCTATAAGGGACGTTTTAAACTCGATTTCGAAAGCTTGGATATGTCATCTGTTTTGCCCTATGAGCGGGTTTTGTTGAAGTTGAAACTCATTTAATGACTTGAACATGGTTTCTCAACCTATTAATAACTTGATGTACCCCTATTAATGGTATGATGAACATAATTCATAGTGATTGATTCAGCTTCTTTGCTGTGATTGTGATTCGGCTAATTTGCCATGATTTCTATTATTTGTGTTTGGCCTAACTACTTGGGAGAAAGGGTAGTCACTATGAATTCTAGTGTGGTTTTTCTAGCCAATCGGGAGGAAGAGTGGCCACCGAAGGCCAATAGCCTCAGTGTGATTTGCCTAGTCATTTGGGAGGAAGATTGTCCATCAGGGTTCATGACCCCGATGTGGTTCTTCCTATCTATTGGGGAGGAAGGATAGTCATCGAGACTGACAATCCCGATGTGGTGCTTCTATACGGTTTTAGGGAACCTTAATAGTCATCCATTTTTTTCATTGACATGGCTTGTATTGGCATAATTGTGGTTGTTTGTGAGTGACTTGATGTTGATCTTAAGTTCATAAATTGAAGACTTAATTTTGAGAATGACATAATGGATTGGAGGTGATTTAATTCTCTTAATGATTTCTACTAATGGTTTTATCTCTGAATTTTGAAATGTTTTACTTACATTGTTTTACTACTTAATATTATATTATTTTACATTAATTATTATTCCGGAGACACTCACTAAGTACCCAGTACTCAGACATACCATTGCTATTTTTGATGATGTGTCAGGTAACGAAGAAGAGCAGGTTTGTGATACGCATGCGACTTAGGAGAACTTGCTGCTTTCGAGACTATTCGGTGAGCCCACATAATTGTTCATGGGGCACCATTCTATCTGTTCCCGTCTGAAATGTCTGTTGTCTATCGGCTGACGAAATTGGATGACAAATTGATTCCTTAACTAAGTGATTTCGGCTGGAAGCGGAACTCTAACTTCCAGCAATGGGTTCCCCAACTACTCCGAAAAGCATTAGGAAAGTGATTGAGTAAACTAAGTGGTAAGAAAAATAAGTATAGCTAGAGTGCAGTAAAGGCGATAAAGATAAAATGAAGGTATATAAAATCAGTTGTTTGCTTGATTGGTCCCTTTATTCTGTACAAATGATCTTATATTTATAGTACAAGAAAAATAAAACGTGATCCCCCTATGTTAGCCATTAAATTACCCACTAAATCCACTAGCCAACTATGATGAGGTGGTGCCAATTTTTACACCTTGTTTTCCTCTTGCACGATTAATGACACTTCATTTTAGTTGTTGCTGGTTGTTACCGTTTCTTGGGGTCTAGAAGATTCTTTGACTTGATTTTCGAGGCGTCCAAATATATGTGGGTCTCAGTCATTCCTCATAATTATGACTCGGCCAGGCTACCGTAATAGCCGATGAAGCTTTTCTAGCCGAGGGCTAGGACTAATAGATTCAGCTACGAGTCAGTTCAGTTATCGACTTAAAATTATGTTGCCTGCTCATTTTGAGATTTCCACCTTCGACTGTCACTTGATTCGGCTAAACATTTAAAAGTATTTTTGAGTGTTAAAAATTTCCCGCTAGATTAACTCGAGTGCGGCTGTTGAGTTGATGTATTAAAAAATTGTCGTCGTTTCGTGTTGCAGCCACGGGTGTCATTTCAATCACTTTTGCCCTAAATGCATGCAATTATGATTTTCTATAAAATGTTTCTTCCTTTTAATTGAGGCATCTCGGCTTCCACAACTGAATTTCGATGTATTTCAACCGCACGTTTGAAAGAAAGTAGTCCCAATGCGTGTCAGCCACATCTCCAAAAAAAAAAAGATATTTAAGGAGAGACACCCCAGAGGTTTCTCACCTAATCTTCAGCCGTTCCCAAACTCCTTTCCTGCTCCAAAGAACCTTATTTCCTTAATAAAAAAACAATGTCTTCATCTTCCTCTCCATCTCAGGGATCAGATAACGCCAATTTGGCTGCTGATGACCTAACCCTACCTTTTCCTTCATCGATGAACAACTGGTTCTTGCTCCCTATGGTACATTTGAACAGGGCGACCTCCTTTTTTCTCGGTATCTTAGCCCGACAAACTATGACCTTCCTATTACGTGCGATTGGTTCACTGGAGATTGCTATCCGGCTAGCCTGCGTACCTGGCAGGCCAAGATTACCAACTACTTTGATTGGTTGGAATGAGTGAAGTCGGCCAGAGAGGCCGAATGGAGACGCATGGGTCTCTATGACGCTATTACGCTGTTGGAGTTTGACCTCTCCTTTAATATTGGTCTCATATACGCTTTCCTCAGTTACTGGTCGACCACTGCCAACGCCTTTGTTTTCTCCTGGGGAATGATGACCCCCACACTGCTCGACGTGACGACGATACTTGGCCTTCCGATACTGGGAGCTGAAGAACCTGTCTTAAGCGACATAAATGTTGCCGACTTGGGCATCAAGGTCTCAAAGAAATCTTCCGGCTATGGCCACTTCATAACCAACAACAACCGAATATTGCCTCTTCCAGTCGACGATGCCGAGTATCATACTTTTTTGCTCTTTTGGTTCCGTCATTATTTTTTCTGCATAGGATCTTGTGCAGTGATGAATGAGCTGGAAATTTATGCGGCGCTAGCCGTTTTGGGGAAAGATGTCAGCTGGGCATCTCTCTTCCTGACTTATCTTTATATGGCTCTTGGCGATGCCCAGGCAATGTTAAATACCTTAGCCGGTCCCCTGTGGTTCCTTCAGCTATGGATCACCATGTATTTTCTGAAGTTTATTCCTGATGATTTTAATGACCGCCGTTTTCCATTAAACCCGCCGGTGCTAGCCGATACTCTTCGAAAAACACCCTTCGTGCCCCAGGACGCTTTCACTACAGTCTCCACCCTGCATGGTCTGTCTCA
Organism: Anisodus tanguticus; assembly: GCA_034509755.1. Classification (NCBI taxonomy): domain Eukaryota; kingdom Viridiplantae; phylum Streptophyta; class Magnoliopsida; order Solanales; family Solanaceae; genus Anisodus; species Anisodus tanguticus. Next base: position 31,029,890 of record CM067556.1, read on the forward strand.
AGACCATTACACAGATTGGCAACCAATCTTCGAAAGATGGGCCACCCCCAATTGGATCCGTCAAGTAGCCGATGACAACCTTACATTCTCTCAGCGGAGAACTATAGCCCTCACATGAGGGCGTATTTTTATGGCTAGGGATCTATTGGGTGGCTTGAAGCCCACATCTAGGAACAATAAGTTAACCACGGAGCCTTATCAGCCAAACTTTGTGGCAAGGCAATTCGGTCTCACTCAGCACGTACCATGGCCTCACCGCAGTATTGTTTGTTCAACCCAACGTTACATTCTTAATGTAAAACAGACAATGAAAATAGCCGATCACAATCTTGATAGGCTCGCCCTATTTGACTAGCATCCATTTCCTCCGATAGCAATTACTACTGTTGCTTTTGACGATTGGTGGAACATGACCAAGGAGAAATTCTTGCAGTTTCCTATAGATGTCTACTGTGATCAGCTGGTCATGTGAAAGATAAAAAAGACCAAAGAAACCTCTAAACAGTGGACGAAAGAGGCCCCTCTGAAAGCTGCTCCCCTTAAATCGGCTAGATATGCTGCCTCAAGGTCTTCTATTAGGTTGCAACAAACGAAGAGAAAAGGTAAATTTCTTTCTACATATGTGTTGAACAGATTATTCTTGTAAATTTTTTGCTAACATCTCTTATGCGTCTTTTAGCAACTCAATCCCCTCCAGCGTTTGTTAATCTGAAGACCATTTCTAACAACGAATCCCCGTCAGCCAGGAAATCTGTTCCTAAGTAACTTAGGCAAATCAGAGGGGTTGTCATCCGAGATCGTAGTGACTAAGAATCCTACAGAACCAAAGTTCCTGTTTCTGCTGAGGAAGAGGAGGAAATCGAGGTATATCCCTTATTTGGCTTAAATACCTTCGCATCAGCTATCTTTCAATATTTATGTTTTCTATTTGCCCTTCAGGGACCACAACTAACAAGACGTAGACGGCCACAGAAAATGTTCGATGCCCCTCTTCATATTGGAGGGTCGTCCTCTTCGGCTCATGCTTCCACGCATCCGCAGGATCCATTATCGGTTGTCCTCAAGGTCAAAATTTCTCCTGTCAAGGCAGCCGAAGATTTTCATGCTGATGTAGCCGTAGAGGTATACCCTTTCTCTTATGCTTGGTCCTTTACTGTTTCCAAATTCTTGCCTATATTCTGAACCTGTCCTTTCTGTACATGAGACGGCTAGAGATAATCCCTTGACTGAAACCAACCCAATTGATGACTCAGAAGCGCCAGCCGAGATCATTCTTGAAGACGTGCTTCTATAATATTTTGGCTCAATCAACATTGCACCTTTACTATATTTGCCTGTTGGCATTCATCGAGAGCGAGTTGAGGAGTCTTGCCAGGGGAATCCCGACCAGCAATGAAGAGTTCCATGCTTTGAGGGCTTCTTTATTCTATTGTCAAAAGAAGCAAAGTATTCTCTAGTTTTGGCAACCGCCTATAATGACATGGCTTTGGCTCTAAATGACTTATTTAATTTACATAAAACGGTCAAAGATAGCCATGATGAGGTGTTCGCTGCTCTTCAAGTCTCTTCGGTAAGAGAAGAACCACATTCAAACTTCTTTTAATGAGGTGAATGTAGAAAGGCAGAAACATGTCAGCCGAAGAAATGACTTACAAGGGCAGCTATCAAAACTGCGAGCCGATTTGGAAATGATCCAGACGGAGATAAAGGCTATTACTCCAGCCATAAGAGCCTTGGAATCGACTATTAAGGCCCAATATTCCTCCCGATCTTCTTTGTTTCGGCAGAGCATTCATTTGGATAACAAGATCCAGGAACTTGGTAACCAACAAGTGGTTTGGAAATTGGGTCAGAAAGTGGGCAGTGAATGGCTGGCCTAACTAGAGAATGAGTGGACTGCGTGAAAAAATAGACTTGTTCAAGCAATGCCAACACTACTTGTTAGTTTTTTCGAAGTGGTATCCGAGGGAACTTATTCTTCGGTTATGACTACTCCTTTGCCAGTTGATCCCGTTGCTCAGTTGTCAGCTGACATCCTCATGGACTTGCAATTCGAAACCATCATTTCTTCTGTTACTTAAGAGGTATTGTCAGAAGCTGAACAACAGCCATAGGACACTCTAACGGTCGACACTCAAGCTTTTACCTAGACCCTATCAGTTGTAGTCGCTGAGCCTTTGTTGGATGCGGAAAGGGGAGTCCTAGAAGAAGTAGGAACGGATGAAGTAGTAGCCGTTGGTGCGGCTGAGGATGAGAAAGAGACTGCGGCTACCTAAGATGACCAAGCAGCCTTAGATTCGGCTAATCCTAAGACCTTTGTAACTGATGATGTAGCACAACCTTTAGCTAGTGAAACGCCAACCAACTTGGCTTTCTAGTTTTATTGACCCAAATCGAATGGTCTATTTTTATGACCAGGAAGCCGGTCTATGGCTGTTGTTTATTCTTGCCTTCCCCAAATCAAAGTGAAGTACTTTTCACCTTTTTATGTGGCTGTGATCAGGACACCGGTCTGTGGCTATCATTCATTCATGTATTCCCCAAATTGAAGGGAATTAGTTTCTTCTGTGCGGCCAGGCAGCCGGTCTGTCGCTGTTATTTACTCATGCATACCCTAAATCGAAGGGTAATACTTTTTAAGTATTTGCCATTTAAGTTTCTGTCAAGATCTTCATCATGCATGTCTATTAGTCGATACGCGTTGCCAGCAATCTGTTGGCTTACTATGAAGGGTCCTTCCCAATTTGATGATCATTTGCCAAATTTACGATATTTCATTCCAAGCGTTAACACAGTTTTCCAAACCAAGTCTCATTCGGCGAACCTCTTAGGCTTAACATGTTTGTTGTATGATTTAGCCATTTTCCATTTACCGGCTTCGATTCTTTCTAGGGCCATCATTCGATCTTTATCTAGCTGATCTAACTCCATTATCATGGCCTGCTGATATTCTTCTAAACTTAAAGAATTCTGTTTGGCCACCCGTAAAGACTTAACATTAACCTCCAAGGGCAACAATGCATCTTGGCCATATGTTAGCTGATAAGGTGTTGTCCCAGTAGCTGTAGACTTAGAGTTTCTGATTGCCCAAATAGCTTCATCCAAAGTGAGATGTCATACTACCGGTCTATCCCCTATATTTTTACTGATTATATACACAATAAACTTGTTAGCTGCCTCGGCTTGTCCATTCGCATGTGCATAATAAGGCGATGATGTGATCATCTTGATCCTAAATTTCTCAGCAAAGGTTGCCACCTTAGAACCAGTGAACACCGTCCCTTGATCAGTTGTGATCATCTCAGGAATACCATATCTATATATGATCTGATGTTGGATAAACTGAATGACATTTGTCTGATGAACCCTCTTCATCGGTTGTGCCTCTACCCATTTAGTGAAGTAATCGGTAGCCACAATAATGAAATTATGTCCTTTAGCCGATTATGGGTGAATCTTGCCGATGAGGTCCATAACCCATCCTCTGAAAGGTTAGGGCTTCACGATCGGGTGCAACAACTTGGCTGGTACCCGTTAGATTGGTCCATGTCTCTAACACTCTTCACACCATTTTGCGTATTGAAAGTAGTTGGCCGTGATGGTAGGCCAATAATAGCCATGGCGATAAATCAACCACTTCATCATTGGCCCGGCTTTGTGTGATCCACTGATTCCTTCATGAACTTCTCCCATAACTCTTAAGGCCTCTGCCTTATCAATGCACTTGAGTAGCACTCCACTTACGCTCATTTTGTAAAGATCATCATCAATAAGCACATACTTCAAGACTCTCCTCTTAACCTTAAGGTCCTTGCAAGTGTAAGGATCTTTTAAGTAGCTGATTAACACCTACTTCCATGAGTCGATTTGGTCCATGGCTAGCACTTCGGCTGGCAACTTATCATACTCTAGAGTGAGTAGAGACTTTCTAAAGATAGAAGTTTCTTGTTCTAAGTCGTTAGCCTCAACATTTATGCCCTGGGAACATAACTTAACATAGATGATGCGAACCCACTAAGTAACCTGCTAGCCGTTCTGTAACGGGCCAATAAATTTTGATCTTTGCAGTCATATTCCCTAACCAGCTGCTTGATAACTAGTTGAGAGTCTCCATGCATCTTGATGCGTTTCACCTTCATAGAGACTAGGATTTTGAGTCCCATCATGAGAGCATTGTATTCAGCTTGGTTATTTGTCAATTCAGAATATAGCTGATAAGAGAACCTCAACGTTTTATCTCTAGGATTGGTTATCGTTATTCCAGCTCCGACTCATTTCTGGGTTCTTGACCCATCAAAAGTTAGCGTCCAATGGACGACGTCCATACACACAGTAGATGGGGCGCATGGGTTCTCCGCATCTACACAAAGGTGGTCTGCCAAGAAATCGGCTAACGCCTGACCTTTGACAGCCTTGAATGGCCTATACTTGAGAGAAAACGCAGTGAGCTTGATTGCTCATTTCATTAGTCGTCCTTGCAAAATAGGTCTATTCAATAAGTACCAGACGATGTCAATTTTGCACAAAACGTGAACCACATGTGGCATTAAATAATGTTCAAGTTTTGTACAAGCATAGAATAAGGACAAACAAAGCTTCTCTATAGGGGTATATCTAGTTTCAGCCTCATTAAGCATTCAACTAAGGTAGTAAAATGCCCTTTAGGTTCCATTATCGGCATCCTATGCTAACAGGCAACCGATAAACAAATCTGCAGCCGAGACGTATAACTTCAACGGTTTCCCTAGCATGGGAGACACCAGCACAAGAGGAGTTGCTAAGGCCTTTTTAATTTGGTCAAATGCCTCTTGCTGTTTCGGGCCCCATACTAGCTCTTCTGACCCTTTAAGCCAAAACAAAGGTGAGAAAGCCTTCATTTTGCCATCTGAATTAGATATGAACCTCCTTAGAAAGTTGATCTTCCTTAACAGGCTTTGTAACTCCTTCTTTGTTTTGGGTGGTGCAGATTCCATTACTGCCTGGACTTTGTTATGATCTATCTCAATACCTTTCTTATGTACCAAGCAGCCAAAGAAGTTGCCAGCCAATACTCTGAACATGCATTTGACTGGATTCATTTTAAGATTATGAATCCTCATTCTTTTTAGTGCTTGTTCAAGATCGGCTAAATGATCTTTGAAGTCCTTAGACCTTACCACCACATCATCAATGTAGACCTCCACAGTCTTACCGATCAAATCATGGAAGATGGTGTCCATTGCCCTCTAATAAGTAGCACCAACATTCTTCAGACCAAATGGCATAAATACCCACTCCTAAATGCCCAAGGCTCATGGACACCTAAAAGCAGTCTTGTGAATATCCTCGTCGGCTACTACTATCTGATTGTACCCGGAGTATCCATCAATGAATGTTAACACACCATTGGTGGCTGCCGAATCGACTAACATATCAGCTATAGGCATGACGTATTCATCTTTAGGAGTGGGTAGATTTAGGTTCTTGTAATCAATACATACCCGAACCTTACCATTTTTCTTTTTGACTGGCACAATGTTTGTCAACCATTCCACATACCTAGCCATTCTGATGAACCCGACCTTCAGCAGCCGTTCAATCTCAGCTTTAATTTGAGGCATCAGCTGAGGGTGATATCTTCTGAGCGGTTGTTTATGAGGTCTGAAACTCTCCTTAATTGGCAATCTATGCTCTACCAAAGTACGTGCCAGCCCAGGCATCTCATGATAATCCCACGCGAAGTAATCCTTATACTGTAGTAGAAGAGCCATTATACTTTGTGTATCCTCCTCCTTCAGTAAACCACTAATATGTGTTAGCCGAGGGACTTCCTCAGTACCCAATTTGATATCTTCAAAGGGATCCTGAGACTCAAATCTAGGCATAGCCCTTCTTATGGGTGATTCAAGTTCCATCGGCAACTCAATGTCATCGGCTGCCAGTGTTGGTTCTCTGTTGTAGTCCTCTACCTGTAATGCCTCGGCTATCATTGATTTAGAACTTAGAGCAGTCAGCCGATGCCATAAATCACGTATGATTTGGGTCTCCTCAATCATCTAAATTTTTCAAGGTAAGATATGGTTCGACTAATTATTTTATTTAAAAACCTCGTAGAGTAAGATTGCAATATTCCCGAGATCCTTCTTCATATTAATCCACAACAACTATGGGAGCCACATATGGTGAATATAAGACAACCTCCAAGTTCTTAACTCCTGCTTGAAATGGATTATCATCGGCTAGGATGCTTTTTATCTTGTCTCCTTCCCAGAAAATAAGCTTTTGATGCATGGTAGAAGGAAGGCATCGGCTGGTGTGAATCCAGTCTCTGCCTAACAAAATGGAATAGTAAGGCATGCAGTCTATTACAAAGAAGGCATATCTGACCGTTTTAGGGCCTACGGTGATTTCTGCTACTAAGATCCCCAAAGCTTCAGAGGCCTCTCCCATAAATTTAGCAATTTTCATGTTAGTTGGGATAAGATCTTCCATGGTTTTGTTGAGGTCTTTCAAAGTAAGCAGCGACATCAAATTCAGCACAACCCCATTGTTGACGAACGCTCGGCTGATAGCTTTGCCGTTAATGTAAGCCTTAAACTTGAGGGGTTTGAGGTGCTTAACCATCTCTTCCGTAAGTGCACCAAATACAGTTCTCAAAGCATCCCTAGATGTGGTATCAACTATAATACGGGAAAGAGATCCAATGAGAAGGAGTTATTTCCCATTCAGTGTCTTCCACACATACATCACCTTCTAGGCTATCCAACGTAGAGCGGCCAGCCCAGAACTCACATGGAATCAGGATGACCATTTCAATAGTAGCCCAAATCTCATCGGCCGAATCATGCTTAAATAAATCAAGGATGGAGTCTCCCACCTTGTCCAATTCGGTTGACAAAAAGGTAATATCTTCCATCTCCTGGAGACATATAGGAACCGGCTGAGGTTCTAATGCTTGGATCCTCTACGCGATCTATGGAATTGTCTCGGCTAGGGATTCCTTTAGGATAGTAGTCTCCCATCGAGGTTCTTCTGTCGGGTTGTCATCAGGATGTATATTCATCTCTAGTTGGTCCAAAGTTTCTTCTTCATGCAACACTGTCTCTGAAGAGATTGAGCCGAATGCCCGCTCGATAGCCTCAACTACGGAAGGCTCAGGAATTTCCTGCTTATTGGCCGTCTTAGCGCTGGATATCATGTGCAACGTTTGCTTCATCTTCAGCAAGGCTTTGGCACGCTGCATTCTTCTTTTCTGAGTCCTGGATACGACACTCAGTGTTGCCTCTTTCTTTCCAGAAGCCTGATTGATGAACCGCTTCCCTTTCTCTATATTAGCGATTGGCTTAATTATCTTCCGGAGTTTCAGCTGACCTTCATTCCTCACTATGATACGCAAGGAAGAAATGCCTCATTTTACGTTGAACTAAGCCACCATCTGTTTAGCTATGGGGAGTGATTCCTCATCTATCTGGAGCACGCTCTGTTTCTTATCGACTGGTAGCTATGCTTGACCCCCAAGCCTGCGCTTGGGGTCTATGGGTCCCTTTTGAATTTCGAGTACTGTTTGTGAGGTTCCCGAGCAATGTGCTCTAGTTTAGAAGGCGGCCACGAAAAGTGCTTCCAGCTGGCTGTTTGTCTGTGTCCTCACATATGTCACGTAAGCTGCCTAGCCGATCAAACACAGAGGTCCTTGTGGCCTCCTCTAGGGCTGGCCAGTGGGCCGGGCTCGGGTCTGGCGGTGTCGGGGTCGGGGCGGGACGGGAGAAGAGGCGGGGTCGGGTCTGGCGGGCTCTGGCGTGGTCGGGTCTGGCGGGACTGGAGCAAGTCCCGTCCCGATCCCGATCCCGTCGGGCTCGGGTCGGGGCGGGCTCGGGCTCGGGTCGGGATATGGCGGGTTTTTTTTTTTTTTAAAAATAAAAAATAAAATAACATATGTATAAAAAAAACTCAATAAACAAAACAAGATAGTGTAATAAAAACATCCCAAGGCTGTTTTTGTACCTCTTATATTATTTAATAGACATATGATTTTTTTGTAATACAAATACAATTGTCTAAAATCTAAATTGCAACTTTGTGGTGTTGTCCAAAAGTTACAAATTACATAATAAAATTACAATTAAAAAAATTACATTCTCAAAAAAACCTGTTCTAATTGCTTGATGATTTCATGTGGTTCTTCGGTTGGAATTGGTATTTGTTGGTCAAATTGATCCACGTCGCTTCCACTACCTTCGGTTAAGATTTCGTTGTAGTTTTCATCATCTTCTTCGTTGATCTCCGGTTGACCGCACCTTCTCCGCTCCGCTCGTATCCAATCTCTCGAATAATACCGCAATTTCCAAGCCGTCTCCGGCTAATGAGTGTCTCGTGGTCTCCTATTTGATATCTCGCTGCGAGAAAAAGCGCTTTCGTACGCAGTTGACGACGCTTGAATGTTCAAAACATCTCGAGCCATCATTGAAAGTGTCGGAAAGGTCTTCTCATTCCCCTCCGATTTCGGCAAGTCTTCATGTCCATCTTCATTGATAACTTCTTGATACGGTACGAACCCCGCAAAACAAAAATATCTAACTCGCTAATTTGGTTAGTAGTAGAGGTACGGCCGCACATTCTATTTCGAGGCTTTCAATACTACCGCGAAACAAAGATGTCTTTTGTGAGGTTGTGTTGAAGATGAAGAAGATGGTATGGAAGCCGGTAAGTTACTAGCATTTTCTTGGTGATAAAATCTATATATATTTTTGCATTGGTGTTCTACGCTAGACAATACTTCTTCTTTAGTTTGTTCAATAGGTGGTGGGTGATTTAGATTTTTGGGACTTGGAGGTGGTAGTACTTCTATACAATCGTAAATAGTTTCAATTAGTGATTTTGTACCGTCTATTTTAATAGTAGGATTTAATACAGAACCAATAATATAAATAGAGGGAATAGGAATAAAATATTTTTTTATTTTGAGAAACATTTTTTTAATAGCTGCCTTATAAGCTGGTTTTTCCATATATTCACTAAGTAATAAAAATATTAGAGTTATATAAAATAACATAGTTGAAATAGTAGGATAATATATACCGGAAAATTCTTTTGTTGCTTGAAAAAATTTCTCTAAAAATACAATAAGTTCGGAAATTTTTTCCCAATCACTATCTAAAATCATATCACCGGCTTTTTATTATGAGAGTTAAAAAATAAAGTTATAGGTAATTTATAGTCATAAGCAACAAGTAGTTGCTCGTATAAAGAATTCCACCTAGTGGATACTTCTTGTGGAATTTTTCTAAAAGGTAGTTGGCAATCATGACAATTTTTTTTATATTCTTTTCTACGTTGTACTTTATTACTTTTAAAAATAAAGTTTATAGCAAATTGTATTTTACTAAGAATGTCTTCAAAAAGTGATAGACCATCCTTTACAATTAAGTTATATATATGGCACGCGCATTTTATATGAAAATGGTCCGGAAAAGACGGAGTTAAACTATTTTTTAAAATTGTAATGGCGTAATTGTTACTAGAAGCGTTATCTAATGTAATAGTCATAATTTTATCGGTAATTCCGTAATAATCGCACACTTGATAAATATTTTCTGCAATAAAAGTACCAAAGTGTGCCTATCATCTATATATCTATACGCTAAAATACGTTTTTGCATAGACCATTTATAATCTATCCAATGACAAGTTACAAGGTAAATAATCATGGCCGTTAGTACTACGACCTATATCGGACGTGATGGATACTTTGCCATTAAAATGATATAATGAAAAACGTAAATATTGTTGATATTCATGCGCGAATTTAAATACATCTCTCTTAACGGTTGATCTAGGAAAACCGTTAAAAGCGAGGATTATATATATCTCTAATGTAATGAATAAAACCGGAGATGAAGGAAATGAAAAAGGCAAACCCTCCACAAAGAACTAATTTTGATATTGCTTCCCTATCTCTATGTTTATTGTATTTAGAGCCTACAATTCCCCCCGTCATAGGGTTAATTTGACCTGTACTTGGTCCGGACGATATCGGTATGGGAACCTTGTCCCGATGGAGCGGGCGTTTGCGCACCCGGTTTTGAAGCCTGGTATTGGGCATACCTAGCTGGATGAGCACTTACTACGTGTCTAATTAAACCCCCGTCCCACCGTGACCTTTTCCGCTTTAAATTTTAAAACATTTTTACAAATTTTACATATGGCTACTTGATTCTCTACGTCCCTATCAAAAAATGTCCATGCATCTGATTTTAATGGTCGTTTTGTTGGACCTCGTCTCATACTAGAGGGAATAGGAGGTATTTCAGTTGAAGGTGCACTAGTGGGTGTGTTGTCATCAACATTAGTGGGTATATCATCTAGATCATCGTCTAAATTAAAGTCTTCTTGAGTTCCAGAAAATAGCTCCTGGTCTAAATCTAATGGTATTGTAGGAAAATGTTGAGTATCAACAAAATCATCATGTGTAGGAATAAGATGACTAGAAGAAGTACCCTTGCCCTGGTTGCCCCTACTAGAAGAAGCACCCTTACCCTTACCCTTAAACATACCTTTTAATCCTTCCATTTTAATTATGATAATAAATAAATAATTAAAGACAATAAAATTAAGTGATCTAAACTAAATAAACAGACAATAATAATTTAATGAAGGAACGAATGTACCAAACGCCGACGTGTAATCGAGAGGTTGAAAATTGAAACTTTGCTCGATGGAAGATCCTCAAGCTAGTTGCCAACTTCACTACCAATTCCCAAATGAATAAATAAAATTGAATATTTAGCAAACAATGTAGAATTGTAGAGAGATATATTGAGAAATTAGAGAGATTGTAGGAAGATTTGTGAGAAAGATGAAGAGAAAATGAGTTATTTATAGTTGAAAAATTGGGTTAAAGTGTAAATATAATAACTTATGGGTTAAAAATAAATATTAAGGGGTAGGGGGTTGGGGGAGGGGGGGGGGGCTAAAATGGTCGTTGCCAACGGCCATAATCTAAAATGGTCGTTGGTGCAACGGCCATTTTTGCAAAGGGCGAGGGCGGGGTCGGGGTCGGGGTCGGGCGGGCTCGGGTCTCGCGGGCCTGGGCGGGCTCGGGTCTCGCGGGACGAGACATCGTCCCGTCCCGTCCCGAGTTCGAGTCCCGCCCCCGTAAATTTTTTTTTTTTTTTTTGGCGGGGTCGGGGCGGGACCGGGACGGGCTCGGGTCGGGGTCGGGGTCGGGCTGTCCCGGCCCACTGGCCAGCCCTAGCCTCCTCCTTACCAGTGGGCTTCTTTGGAACCCACATATTTTTCATCGCCTGTTTCCCATTGAGATCTTTTGATTGATCTGACTTAGCAAAGGACACCATAGATATCGGTACTGCGGGAAATGGGTCAGTATCAACAGATATTTCAGATGCTTTTATCAGCTAGCTTGAACCTCCCCTCCTTATGCCATTTTGAATTGCCTTCCCGAAGACCACACAATTAGAAGTAGTGTGGCTATATGAGTTGTGCCATTTACAGTACATCTTATCATTGAGCTCTTCGGCAGGCGGAATCCTATGTCCATCAAGCAGCCGAATCTGTTTATCTTTAAGCAGATGATCAAAGATCTGATCTGCCTTTGTAATGTCAAACGAGTAATCGACATTGTCATCAGTTGAACTCGTATCCTTGCCTTTCGTATCTTTTAAGGTTGGGCAAGAATAAACCTTACCCCTAACAATCTCAGCTACCATTACGTCTGCCGTGTAATCGACTGACTCTGAGTCAGACTTATCTTCCTCAATAATGGATATAAAATGAGAGCCTCGGTTTTGATTAACTCTTCCTTTGTCATTCTCCTGGATTTACTGCTCTATTTGGCTAGCCTTCTCGGCTAACTGGCTTAAGTCAGAGCAAGATTGTCCCACTAATTTCTCTTTTAGATGAGGATGCATGTTGTTGATTATCATATGGGCGCATTCTGATTCAGGGAAGTGTACAGTGCATTCCCAAACCTTCTTTCTGAATCTCTCGATATAATCGGTAGCCGACTCATCGACCTGTTGCTTGAGATTCGTCAAATCGTTTATAATGACCTGAGGTTGGGGCCAATAAAATCTATTATGGAAACAACACTCCATGTCAGCCCTACTCTGTACAGAGTTAGGGGTCAAGGATGAGTACCATGCAAATATTGTTCCGGTTAGAGAAATGGGGAACAACTGCAGCTTGTGATACTCATTCTAGCAAACCTCGCCACATTGGGCAGTAAATCTGCCAATGTGCTGAATGGTTGATTTGTCATCATCACCCGAGAAGGTGGCGAATTAAGCGTTTTGAAGCCTCTTGGCAATGGTGCTATCCGATCTACCCAATCGGGGTAGGGCTTCTTGTAAACAGGCATGTCCAAGGGTTTCAGTTGGATGCCAAAGTACCTCTTCATGGTATTCGTGATAGTTTCAGGGTTCATCATATGTGAAGTCCTCTGCCGATTCTCAGCTGGAACCGGCTAGTAGGCATTCTGAACTGGAGGCCTCCATTCTGTACTTTGTTAAGTAGGGTTTTGAAAGTTGTAGGTATTTTGCTGGCCATTACCAATATGTAGGGTATATCCCCATTGCTGTTTTGGGCATAGTCACCAAAGCCTGCAACCTGAGCTCCTAGAACAACCGACGGAACCTGAGGATAAAGTGGAACAATATTCCATGTATGCTCTCCCTGGACATCAGCCGTTCTTGGAAAGTTTGCACTTCCTAGATGGTATAGATTGGGTATCGATTGCGACTGGTGGAATGGTGTCCCGCTGTAGACAGTGTCACCAGATAGCCGAGCAGGGTCATAGCTAGGGGCCACCGACTGCCAATTCGGCTGGCCATTATTGGTCGCCTGTACCGTAGGGCCGTTTGCAGAAGCGTAAGGCATAACGCGCGGCAACCCAAGGTGTCCGGATGCCTGAACTGGTCTCGAGCCATATTGATCTTCCCATACTACAGACTCGCTTGGTCGAATGACACAGTTTGGCCCCCAGCGTTTGGTGGCAACCATATAGTAGATTGGTTACCAAGTGACTAGGCTTGTGCTCCTAGGTGTGCTATCGACTGTACCTAAGTAGGTACTGACTGATACACATTTGGCTGAGGAACAACACCTAGAGTCACAGTTGCATGTTGCACAACGCCACTCGTCAGAGAGATGGCAGAACTAGCCGAACATTCTCATGGATGCAGTCGATTGGCTTCCAGTTCCCTCGCCTGCTGAACCTCATTATGCACTATCGGCTTGACAATGTCAGACAACTGTTTGGAAACCTGATACATAATGTCGTGGATGCCTAAGTCAATATGTTGTCTAATGAATGATGTGGGCATGACAGTTGGACCTTCAAGTTGGCTAAGTTCACCCACAACTTGGGTTGATGGAGGAAGTGGAGGGGTATCAACCGATGTAGGCATACCCGAGGAAAATGGTGGCTCGTTGTTCCTTATGGGAGCATTCTGTTTAGGATGTGGACTGGACTCTGGGTTCATTTTTCTTACCAGACCTTAGGCGCACATGCCAAGCATGATCCTGACCTGGAGAATCAAGCTTCTCTATGGAGTCACCTATGGTCCTACTGGGCGTGCCAAATTTGTTCCCGTCCGAAATGTCTACTGTCTATCAGCTGACGAAATCGGATGACAAATTGATTTCTTAACTAAGCGATTTCGGTTGGAAGCGAAACTCTAACTTCCAACAATGGGTTCCCCCCACTACTCCAGAAAGCGTTAGGACAGTGATTGAGTAAACTAAGTGGTAAGAAATATATATACAGCTAGAGTACAGTAAAGGCAATAAAGATAAAATGAAGATATGTAAAATAAGTTATTTGATTGATTAGTCCCTTTATTCTGTACAAATGATCCTATATTTATAGTACAAGAAAAATAAAATGCGATCCCCCTATGTTAGTTATTAAATTACCCACTAAATCCACTAGCCAACTATGAGGAGGTGGTGTCAATTTTTACTCATTGTTTTCCTCTTGCACGATTAATGGCACTTCCTTCTAGCTGTTGCTGGTTGTTATCATTTCTTGGGGTCTAGAAGATTCTTTGACTTGGTCTTCGAGGCGTCCAAATATGTGTGGGTCTCAATCGTTCCTCGGAATTATGACTCGGTCAGACTATCGTAATAGGCGATGAATATTTTCTAGCCGAGGGCTAGGACTAATAGATTCAGCTACGAGTCAGTTCAGTTATCGACTTAGAATTCTGTTGCCTGCTCATTTTGAGGTTTCCACCTTCGGCTGTCACTTGATTCGGCTAAACACTTAAAAGTATTTTTGAGTGTTAACACTATCTTTATTTTATTAGTATTAGTTTTCAGGCTGTGTCTGAAGTTAGACTATTTCATTTTGTCATCTTAGAGGCTCCATAGATAGACGATTTTGTGGGTATTTGGTTGAAGTCGTTATTTGAATCTCATGGGCGTTACTACATTTTGACATTTATTTATTACATACTTCCGCTGATTTGATTTCATAAATTGTGACCATGAGTTCTACTTAGTATTTATAGCTTGATTGAAATTATTAATAAAAGACTAAGTAGGGACTTGATAGTATTCATTCATAAGGTGCTTCTGGTGTTGTTCATAGCATCGGACGCCTGTTATGTCCAGGGTCGGGTTTGGGATGTGACAAATATGTATCAATTCAAAATGTTTAGAAAATATTTATAAACTTATGGTAAAAAAAATATCTTTTAACTGTCCAAATAGTAATTAAGATAAAAAATGAAAGGAAGGGACTATTTATGAACAAAAAGGTTTCACAAAATAAGTGTTTATTCAAACAAACCTAGATGTTGATTTCTTAATTTTTAAATTAGTAACTACCTAGAAAAAATTATAGAATAATTAAGAGTTAACTTTCAAAATATTTAGCTCCGCTTTGGCTATAGAATTTGAAGTTGAAACTTGAAAACTTATGTTTTTGAAATTGTGATTTCTAGATTTTGAAGTTGAGTTTGGACATTTATTTTACTTTGAAAAAAATTAATATTTTGTGAGTGGAAGTCTCAAAATCTAAAAACTGGTCTTGACTGGAACTTGAAACTTTTTTGAAAACAAATATTTAAAATTCGATACAAAATCTATGACGAAACTGATATTCCAATATAAATTTTAAAATCTAATCCAAATATAAAGCTAGCTTAAAAAATTATCTGACTACAAGCAGCCTCCTCCAACAATCATATAGTGTGTCACTTTAGGGCGCCAGTGAATTGAAGTGTGTCCACCTACCCTCTTTTCATTTCCTGCACAACTTCACCAAACCATCCATTATATTTTTTATTGCTGCTATATATAAGCACATTTACCTATGCAAATTGTAGCAAAGATACCCTCAGCAATTCAAGAATCCATAGTCCCACACAAGAATGTGTTCCCTTGAAGGATTCGTTTAGATTCTGCTGATGTTCTTTTTAGATTGACAACTCAGGTACTCTTCTTATATGTTGTCTTCATAACTCCTAGAATTTCATTTAAGTTTCTCAAGAATTTGATATGAGTTCAATTGAAAGTTGCTCCCCCCCCCCCCCCCCTTTACATTCCTGTTTTTGCTTCTATTGAAATCTTGAAATTGCACATATGAAGTTACAGAAGAAGTATTGATATCTATTACTATATTTATTATGCACATTTATTATTTTATTGTCTCTTTTTCTTTCCTACAATTCATGCATAGGGCACGTTTTTTTTTTTTAGCCGAGGCTGTCAGAAACAATCTTTCTATTATGTGAAGGTAGAGATAAGGTCTGCGTACATCTTACCCTCCCCACACTCCTATTGTGTCATTATGCTGGTATGTTGTTACAGAAGAATTGATAATTATGAGCACTTGAATGTAGGAAAATTAAGAATATTTGCTACTTCGTAAAAGATTTAATTGGGTGTTTGAATTTTGCAGAAACTGGTCTGCATTTGTGAGCTAAAATGGCAGTCCTTAAGCTCCCAGGTGCAGTAACGTGTGGAACTAGTGGTAGAGAATGTGGAAGAAGAACCTTAAAGAAAGCTTTTTTAGTTAAGACTTCAACATGGAACAATTATCATGGTCATTATCTTGGATCGAGATTTGCAAAGAGGTCGCAATTGGACAATGTTGTTAAGAATTGTGGGTTAGCTAGTGATGACCAAGCTGTGGATTCTTCTCATCTTGAAGAAAAGTTTGGGTCAGCCAGAGATCAATTCTTAAATGGATCCTCAAGTGAAGGAGCTATGTAAGATTTCCATCTTAGTTCTTTTTGTTAGGAGTTAGGAGGTAAAGATTAATTGGAGGCCCTCCATGTTACTCGCTCTGTCTCAATTTATGTGGCACTTTTCGCTTTTCGAGATTCAAACTATGTAATTTGACCAACATTTTAAAATGTATTTTTCAGCATATTTGATATGAGAAGAATTGCAACTTATAATAGTTCTTGAATATCTAAATTTTAAATTTTAAAATATTGAGTTGATCTTATCCAATTTAGTTTCAAAGATTAGTCAACTTAACTCTCAGGGAAGCGAAAAGTGTCACATAAATTGAATTGAGACGTAGGGAGTATATGTTTTGTCGAACTTCTGTGTGGAAAACTCTTTCGTGCACATCGAAGATGTTACATCTTACATAAGGGTATCAGAGAGTGTTCATATATTTTTTTTTATGACAAGTGCGTTCATATTTTTTTTTCTGTATCTTGTTTGTATGTTTATTTCAAAATGCATTGGTCACCACCACAAAAAGGATTTTGTTATGAAAATTAGATGCATGGAAAAATTCTACCAAGACATACAGTCCAGTGTTGTCGGTGAGAGTCTCCCATACTATAAGTGTGGTTCAATTCTCACTGTCCCCCTTCCCTGACGTAGTTAAAAAAATTTGAAAAAAAGGAGCGGAAAATTCTAAAAGTTAGATCTCAGTGCATTGTCAGGTACTTCTATTGATCAATCCCTAACTCAGGATGTACAAACCGAGCTTATAATGCTTTCTTTGCCTGCTATTGCTGGACAAGCAATTGAACCTTTGGCACAACTAATGGAGACAGCTTATATTGGACGAATGGGTTAGTTATTGTCCCATATTTCATTTAGTTAGGGTGAACACCAGTTCATTCCTGAAAAGCTCTTTGTTTCGATTAAAGGTGCATTGGAGTTGGCATCAGCTGGGATTTCTGTATCAATCTTTAACATAATATCAAAGGTGTTCAACATCCCTCTCCTGAGTGTGGCAACATCGTTTGTGGCTGAAGACATCTCTAAGTATGCAGATGAGGATTCAGCTGCTGGTAAATTTGCATAGGTGCTAAAAGGGGATCTCCTTATAAGCATGCCGCTTCTTACATTACACATACACACACACACTCACAAATTCATCTATATATCTAGGGAGATGGTAAATATTTTAAAGATAAAAATTATTTGGCTGCCTCTGAAATAGCAAAGTGTTTCCTGAAACAGCTGAAAGAAAGGCACTTCCGTCTGTCTCCACTGCCTTAGTTTTATCTGCTGGAATTGGTTTGATTGAAGCTGTCGCAATGTATCTCGGTTCTGGACCATTTCTCAGCATCATGGGTTTGTCAACGGTAAATAATCCTCACTGAAATACATTTGGATACCCTGATGTGCTGTTTAAATGCCAGTATTATATTTTAGGGCTTTTCTCATTTTTGGCCCGTCTGCCAAAAAATCTAAGTTGCTCGGACTCTTCACTTTTGGTGCCGCACCCGTGTGGACACGACATGGGTGTGGGTGTGTGATCCGTACCCTATATCGGCGGAGAAGCAGATTCGATGATTTCTTTAATCAAAACAAAAGCTAAGGTGAAATTGAAAAAAATGGAATACCTTATACATAGAAATTTCTATGTCACTCCTTTTCCTTTTATGTCGTTCCGGGATTCGCCCCTTGATCAATATTTTCTCCTTAAGTTTTCCACATAATCTCTCATAATATAGGTTTTATAACTTTATTTTAGATATTTCAATTATTTTTAGCCAAATCCCGAACCCGTACCCATACCCATACCCAGATCCGTATCCCCGAATCTTAAAAGTTAGATCATGAAGGATTTGACCTCTAGATCTGCACTTGTATTGGACACCCACACCCGAGTCCGAGCAACTTAGGTCAAAATTGATTTACAGGCGCTTGCCGAAATATACAAAACCTATCGGACACCCACACCCGAGTCCGAGCAACTTAGGTCAAAATTGATTTACAGGCGCTTGCCGAAATATACAAAACCTATACACTGATCATGTAAATTTATGTATATCATATGTATATTTATGTATTTATATTATATGTATATTTGTACTTAATATACAAAACCTATACATTTACTGGCTATTTTGTAAATAAGATCACAGGAAGGCATTGCACTGTAATTATCTCTATATTTATTTTAAGCTTGTATAGTGCCATTCACAGGCTGACATATATGCTTGCTGATTGAAATTGCAAAATTATAACTAGAATCTTGAACCTTTTTCAACAGGATTCAACCATGCGAATTCCAGCGGAGCATTTTCTTAAACTTAGAGCGCTTGGTGCTCCAGCTGTTGTGCTTTATCTGTCTGTGCAAGGCATCTTCCGTGGTTTTAAGGACACAAGGACCCCTGTAATATGTTTAGGCAAGTCTTCTAAACTATTGGTAGAGTATTCAAGGAAAGAGTCTTAAAACTTAGGTGTTAACCTCTTTTGTTTATACAAAATACACAACTCCCTGGCCCAACTCAGCCAACCTTTTGATTTTCATGTAATGCCTTTGTGTACTTTGCATTTCTGCTAACATTAGATGAATGTGTGTAACTAAGTTTTTGGGATTGTAAATATGTTACTGTATATGTTACAATATATCTCCACATCTAAGTAGAGCACCTATTTTGCTTTTATTTCATGTAATGACATGTTCAGCGTCAAGCATGTTCCAATCAATCATAGAAAAACAGTTGTAACACAATTTATATTGAGATG
This sequence comes from Anisodus tanguticus, assembly GCA_034509755.1. NCBI lineage: Eukaryota > Viridiplantae > Streptophyta > Magnoliopsida > Solanales > Solanaceae > Anisodus > Anisodus tanguticus. Next base: position 31,048,835 of record CM067556.1, read on the forward strand.
TATCTGGAAAAAAAAAACTCTTGGAGAAGTAGTAATTTACCTTTTTGGTTTGTAGTGTCAATATATATACTAGAAGAAGAAACTTCCGTTGAATATTTTTCTGCATGAAAGAAGCTAAACTGACTCTTGTTCTGTTAGTTGAGCATGCATTTTATTTTATTGATCTTTCAATATCCTTTAATTGTTTTCTCTAACTTTAACTGGTAGAAAATGGATGGATGTTGCAGGATTAGGGAATCTATCAGCTGTACTTTTCTTTCCCATCTTCATGTATACTTTTCAACTTGGCATCACTGGTGCAGCCATTTCTACCGTTGCATCTCAGTATGTTCGTGGAAAGTTCTATTTTGATTTCTTATAACATCTGGCAAAAAGAATCTAATGACTTTAAATTGCAGATATATTGTGGCCATTTTGATGTTATGGAAGCTCAATAAAAAGACTGTGTTGCTTCTGCCAAGCATTAAGAACTTGCATTTTGGTGGCTATTTAAAATCTGGTAAGTGAAATTGTTGAGCTAATTAATCCCCTGGACAAGTTTTTGTTCCAAATTGACCGAGCTGTTGTATATAACTTTTTATGTTAGTGCATGATGAAAAAATGCATATCCTTCTTTTCCTTCAGAGTAGCTAAATGCTTTTAGATATTTCATTACTTGGGCTTAAACAAGTCTGTTCTTAGAACATTGCTGTAGTTATGAGATTATAGTTACTGTCCTCGGCGGAAGAGTTGTAAAACAACTACATGAGCTAGAAGCTTAGTTCCTAAAAGGGGAAAAGATGTTCGAATGTACTACCAGTGATACTTTCATTTTTGTTTTACTCTAGTTGCAACTTCCGCAAATTCTTGAAAGAAACAGAAATTTACTCAAAACACTTTATAACTTGATCTAACTCTTTCTAGTCTGAAATCGAATTTCAAGTATTAGCTGTTCTGATGATTAACCTGTAATTGAGCTAGTCTGGGTATTATTTGAGAGTTTGCATTCTCTCTTGTGTTAGTCTCTGAGAGAGTTAGTGTCTAACTTTTGTGTGGCATTTAGGTGGTTTCCTTCTTGGGAGAACTCTAGCTGCTGTTCTTACAGTAACTTTGAGCACATCAATGGCAGCTCGATTAGGAGCAATACCCATGGCCGCCCATCAGATATGCTTGCAAGTATGGTTGTCTGCCTCACTACTAGCAGATGCCCAAGCTGCATCTGGTCAGGTAAGCATTTTTGAATTGCAATATATTTGCATGTTGATGATGGAAACAAAATTAACTGAACTTATGAGCTGTAAGCCTGCATGGAACATTTTCAGTAGTCTCGATATGGATGTTAAAGCCTTACCTTTGAAAATTTTCAGGTCTTTGTCATAACTATAGAGACCTGATGGACAAGTCTATGTTTTTCTATTTAACCTTTTGTTTGTTCACTGTGGTTGTGATCCTGTACAAGATCATCTGCAAAACATTGAAGCATGACGAGTATATGTGCTCATTACAGAAATCTTTATCAATTTTACTGTTTAACAAATATAGATTTTTCATTTTCCATTTTGCAGGCTCTCATTGCAAGTTCTTTTGCAAGAAAGGACTACAGCAGAGTTAAATTGATCACACATGTAGCTTTAAAGGTTAGATAGCCTCTTTTGTTGCATATTATAGCTCTCATAAATGGAAGGAAATTGAGACATTCTTAGGTGTTTCCTTTTTACTCTCTCTCTCTCTATTTATTTATCTTTTTTTTTTAATTTCTATTTTAAGTATTTAACAAAGTACTCTTGATATTTTCAGACAGGAATAGCTACTGGAGTTTTATTAGCCATTATTTTGGGTCTGTCTTTTCCTTCTTTTGCTAAGTGCTTCACAACCGACTCTCAAGTGCTAGATATTGTTAGATCTGGTTTACTGGTACGCTTTATCTATTCTGCACTCAGTTTTATGTGTTCCTTCCGTTGCTTCTTCCTCAGCATCTCTAGTCCAACTTTTTACAGTTTGTCAGTGCCAGTCAACCCCTTAATGCTCTAGCCTATATTTTTGATGGGCTCCACTATGGTGTTTCAGATTTCCCATATGCAGCTATGTCCATGGTACGCCGACCTCTATAAAATGTTGCAAAATTGAAAGAAAAGTTACTCTTTGTGCCCCAACTTGTTGCTGATATTTCCTCACAATTTCTAGATGATCGTGGGTGCTCTCTCTTCAGTGTTTCTGCTTTATGCTACTCCTGTAATTGGTCTTCCTGGAGTTTGGTCTGGTTTGACTATTTTCATGGGGTTACGCTGTGTGGCTGGTTTCATGAGGTAATTGAACTACCAAATAAAAAGCATTGTCAAGGGCCTTTTGGTTTAACAATATGTTCTTTGGAAATTAAATATGTTATCTAATTGTACATTCTGAAGTACCTTCCATAGAAAACCTTGCTTAATTCCGTTTGACTAATTTACGATTCATGTTTCTATTTCAGGTTATCAGTGAGAAATGGTCCATGGTGGTTCTTACAGGACTCACAAGAAAATGAGGTCAGTTGACTCTAACTTTCAGTATGTTTCACTAGTCAGGTCACAACTTGCACTAATGTTGATGCACTGATTTTCTCTTATATTTTAACTTCCAGCTAGAATGGCCTAAATGATAGCATGAGCAGCTCTGCGTAACATATGTAACCCATACCCACCTCCTGCCCCCACCTCCCACAAGAAAAAAAGGAAGAAAAAAGAAATGAAAAAGTGCATATAGTAATTAGATTCTGGCAGTTGCTCCATTTCAGATACTTGGCAAAATATGAACCGCTTTATCTACTTGTTTAGCTGCATTAGGGGCCGAGGGAGAAGAAAGAGCAATTAATTGAAGGAGTAGAAAACATGACTAAAGAATTATTTTAACCCCCTTTGCCACCCGCTAGAAGCTTTCCTTGTTTTGTTAATGGAATTTAACTATCAATGTATATATATACACATAAAAGAAATTTTCACCTGCCTATGAATATTTTAATTTTCTGACAAATTGGATTCAATTACCACCTTTAGGCCAACGTTGCTCCGCTAGTGGCTTGCTCTTCTATGCAGCAGTAGAAGAACAAATCCTAATGTTAGCAAGCATGCCTATTACCTTCTTATCGCGACACTGGAATTACTTGTATTTTTTCCTTCCATTGAATCCTAAGTTATGCCGTCTTTTCATGTGCATCTTCTCATGAGTTCTACTTTCTTATATACTTGCTCTTTTCATGTGCCTCTTTTCTCATGGGTCCACTTCTTTTTGTATTTTTATTTTCTAGGTTGCAATATCATAGGAATGCGTTGAGATTAGAGGCCGCAGGCTTTTCAAATGAAGTTAAAGCTTAGGCAATGGAGCTACAATTGCACAACAGATCCAACAAAGTTGAATGAATACATAAATCAGATGTGGTGTACGGTTTTGCAACTATACCTAGCTAAGTAGAATCATCTGTTACTGTTCTACTCAAACCTTAGGACTTCATAGATTCTTTTACGAAGTTCGTATATTTTGAAGCCACAAATACCACACTTCAGAAATAGTGCTTATTTTGCTATCCAACCTAGTAAATAGAATGACAGTATATTTTTTTTTAATTTTTGGGATTTTACTTATATTTACTGTCAGTTTAATAAATTTTTTATATAAGAATATTTAAAATAACATGCTATAGAAGGTTGCTTTTATTTTTCAGGTTACTAATTCCATTTATGATGGATGATTACATGTAATTACTGTTTAAATGACGTGATATTCTAATTACTTTTATACTATCAGTGTACTTTAGCTGTCTTATCGCAGTGTATCCCAATTTATGGAACAGAGCATTTCTCTTGGTGGAACATAAACCTTAAAGATACAAATGAATGTGAATATTGAACCGAGTGGCATGAAGAATGACACAGACTATTTAATTTCGTTCAGAAAAGATTGCCCTGGGCTTTTGCTTTCTCCCTTGGGATAAATTTCTGAACTTTTCCAGTCGAAGTTTTTGTGAGATCCTGAAATATAACTGTCCGGGGTGCCATGTAACGAGGCAAATTATCACTGCAGAGTTGTTAATTTCTTGAGCACTAACATCGAATCCCTCCTTCAACTTCACAAATGCACAAGGTGTCTGTCCCCAGTGGTTTTCTGGTCGAGCGACTACTGCTGCTTCAAGAACTGCTGGATGAGTATGACTATACAGAGTCCTTTCTACTTCAACCGTGCTTATATTCTCTCCACCAGAGATTATGATATCTTTCAATCGATCTTTAACTTCTATATAACCATCAGTATGTTTTACAACAAGATCACCACTATGAAACCATCCACCTCTAAAAACTTCTTCCGTTGCTTTTACGTCTTTTAAATATCTGCTCATTACTGTATTCCCTCTAACCATAATTTCTCCCATTGTTACACCATCCGCGGGCACCTTCTCTGTGGTGACAGAATTTCTTACATCAACTTCCTCAACACAAAGATGTTGCACTCCTTGTCTAGCTTTCAGAGTAAATCTTTCATCTGAAGGCAAAGAATCCCACTCAGGCTTCCACAAGCAATATGTACCTGAAGGGTTAATTTCACACATTAGCACTGAATTTTTTTCACTATAACAGTAGAGTCATGAAATATCCGACTAAAGTATCTGAACTTTACCCAGTATAACAGTAACAGTGAAATCATAAAACTGTTATTTTTATGACTTCACTGTTATAGTTGGTAAAGTTCAATGATCATACGTGAGATTAATCTTGTACCTGGACCACATGTCTCTGTTAGTCCATATAAGTGATTTAGTCCAAACCCCAACTCCTCCATTTTTGAAAGGATTTGTGGTGATGGTGGTGAACCACCTTTCATAATCTTCACCTTGTGTGGAAGTGGCTTCCGGTCACACGGCGGCGTATTCCCTATCATGTTCAAAACAGTAGGTGCACCACCCATATGTGTCACCTTGTATAGTGAGATACTTTCAAATATTTCTTCTGGAGATGCACTTCTGAGACAAACAGTAGTACCACCTACTGCTGCTAGACCCCAAATCAGGCACCATCCATTGCAATGAAATGTCAGAACCGTCCAAAGATAAATAGGCAGTGAACTGGTCTCATGAAGCAAAAATGTGGCAATAGAATTGAGATATGCACCTCTATGACTGAACACATCTTCTTTGTGTCTTGATGTTGTTCCAGAAGTATAGTTAATGCTAATAGGGTCAAATTCAGTTACTGGCCACCTAATGGCAAAATCTTTGTGCCCACTTTCAAGAAGACTTTCATATTCATAAGTGTTGGAGTTCCCACAAGTAGGATTGAAATTGTTAGATGTTTCTGAGATTATTACAACAAGAAGAGGTTGTTCTGTTAGCTTGGTAGCAAGAAGAGAAAGTGCTTCTTGAGCAAGTTGGAGACACTGTTGATCCACAAATATGATCTTTGCTTCTGAATGCATCAAAAGTGTTGATACCATAGTTGAATCGAGACGTGTGTTTAATGTATATAGAACTGCTCCAGCCATTGGTACTGCAAAATGTAGCTCTTGTATTGCTGGTACATTAGGGGCTAGTGTTGCAACCTACAGAAAAGAATGTCAAATCTATAAAATTGAGGAAGTGAAAAAAACGTTCAAATTTTTCTTGTGATTTTCTATATTCTTATGATAAATGGTTTGCTTCGTTTTAAGTTGTTGTGTCATGGATTAAGGAGGTGTTTGTGTAAACGTGTAAATATATTCCCTAACCATAATTAGAATATTTTCATATATTGTGTAAATATAATTATGATAAGACTAGGATTCCTCTTTTGTATAGGCTTAGGATTCCTCTTTTGTATAAGGGATGAATATTGTACTCTATATATACCTTGATATTAATGAAAGACTCCTCAAGGGAGATTAATATCATCTTACATGGTATCAAGAGCCAAATAAACAAAACCCTAAAAACCTTTCTTTTCCACAGCTGCCGGCTGCCTCTCCTACGCTGCGGCCCTCCCGGATTTTCTTCTTGTTTTTCGGGTTTTGTTCTTCCTTTCTTCTCTTCTCTAAATGGCTATCCCTGATTCTTCCACACTTTCTGACGCCTCTACCTCCACAAATCCCACCACAAAGTCATCACCCCCGTTTCATCCCGCCCTTACTGTTTCCAACATCAAGAACCATATTCCCATTATTCTTGATCAAGAAAACAACCAAATATTCTCCCTGGGTTGAACTTTTCGCAATCATGCATGTCTCTATAACGTGCTTCACCATATTGATGACACTATTCCGCGCCCAACGGAGGTTGATGATTCTATCTGGCATCGTCTCGACGCCGACGTCAAACAATGGATATATGGTAGTATCTCTCAGGATTTGCTCCTTACTATCATGAAATCGACTCCACGACCCTTGACTTGTGGAATCGTTTGGAGGAAATTTTTCAGACAACAAGCACACTCGTGCCGTGTATTTGGAAGAACAATTCAACAAAACACGTCTTGAAAACTTCTCCAATGTCTCTGAGTACTGCAAGCAGCTTAAACTTTTAGCGGATCAACTCTCCAACATCGGCACGCCGTCACCGACAATAAAATGGTGCTACAAATGATTTCGGCCTTACTAAGGGCGAATATGATACTTTGGCCACCATTATTCAACGAGCGAGATCCGCTACCGAGTTTTAACAAAGCTCGCTCACAATTGTTGCTCGAAGAAACCCATCGTGCTAAGCGGGATGAGCACGCCCGGCGGTGTTAGCCGTCGACACGCAACCCCAAGATCGACGCCACCGGACAACTCCCAACAATGCGGCGGCCGCGGCGGCAAGGGTGGAAAAGGCCGCGGCGGTAGAGGAGGCCGTGGTCGTGGCAAGGGTCACGGTCACCGTAACCAACAAGCGAAACATCAACGAGAGATCGCGAACAAGCGGGCCGTGACTCCTCGGCGGTTCGTCTGCGGCGCGCGCGCCCCCGATCTGAGCCGCGGCACCCCGCTCGAGCCGCGACGCCAAGTCCATTCTAGTACCAAAGCGACCATACAATCCGTATTCTTACCCCGGTTTGTTAGGCCCCGCTCCACCCCCACAAAGAGGCCCACTTCATGCAAGGTCAGGTCCCGCAGCCCTCCTCCGGCATGACACCCACTGAGTTGGGTCAGGCGTTCAACACCCTATCTATGCAACAACCCGACAATACTTGGTACATGGACTCAGGCGCCACATCTCACGTCACCCGGTCTGCAGGTACTATTCCTAAACTGTTTTGTTTAAAGCATCCTCAATATGTTACAGTTGGTAGTGGACAACGCATTCCAGTTAAGGGTTATGGTACCTCATAAACACAACCTCCTCATCCACCCTTCTCCCTAAAAAACACCCTATATGCCCCACACATGATTAAGAACCTCATATCTGTCCGCCAATTTACTCGTAATAATTAAATCTCTCGTGTGGATTTTGACCCTTTTGGTTTTACCGTAAAGGATCTTCATACGGGGACACCTCTTACGAGATGCAATAGCATGGGGGATCTCTATCCATTCACTTCCACCTCCGCCGCCGCATCTTGCTCTCCCGTCACTCTAGCGGTACATTTCTTCTTCAACCTGGCATAATAGGCTTGGTCATCCAGGAGTCCCAGTTTTTAATTTTCTTAGAGGCAATAATTTCATTGCTTGTAATGGAAAACTTGCCCAAAATTGTGTTTCTTGCTCTTTAGGCAAACATATTCGTCTTCCGTTTAAATCATCTACTAGTGTTACATTTGCTCCTTTTGATATCATACATGCCGATGTATGGATATCTCCTATCCCTAGTTCTCTCGGTCATAAATACTATCTTGTGTTGCTTGATGATTTTTCACACTACGTTTGGTTATACCCTCTTAAATTTAAATCGGAAGTGTTTGTCAAATTTCTTGAGTTTCGCAATTTCATTCAAACACAATTTAGAAAAGGCATAAAATCATTTCAGTGCGATAATGGTCGTGAATTCAATAACTCTATGTTTCACCGCTTTTGTACCAATAATGGCATGGTCTTTCGCTTCTCCTGCCCTCACACCTCACCACAAAACGGTAAAGCTGAAAGAATCATCCGCACCATTAACAATATGATTCGCACCCTATTGATTCATGCCTCCCTCACTCCACCCTTCTGGGTCTATGCTGCTAAAATGTCAGAATACACTCTAAATATTCTCCCTACTAGCACTCTTCACAATATGACCCCTACCGAAATCCTCTACCATAGAATCCCCTCTTATGATCATCTACGGATTTTTGGTTGTCTGTGCTATCCCAACCTTAGCACCACCGCCCCTCACAAACTTGCTCCTAGGTCCACTCCATGTGTCTTTCTAGGATTCCCGCCGAACCATAGGGGCTATCTATGCTATGACTTGTCGACTCGTTAGATCTACATATCTCGTCACGTCACATTCGACGAGACCACATTCCCGTTTTCGAATCTTCCAAAATTCCAAAAACAGGACTACTCATTTCTTGACGAGTCTGCCATCTCTCCCTTCATAATCGAACAACTCACATCCTCTGTTTCGTCGTCAGAGCCGCGGCACCCAAACTTCAGAGAAGCCTGTCAACCTTCTAGCACCGCGACTCTCGATCCAGGAGCCGCGACACCTCCGACGGCTTCGCCCCCACCCTCTCCTTATCCGACTTTACCCCCCGTCTCAGACACCACTCCGCCACCCACTGTCCCTACCCATCCAATGGAAACTCGTTCAAAGCATGGAATCTTCAAACCCAAAGTCCATTTCAACTTGTCCGCCCAAACCATCTCTCCACTTCCAAAGAACCCAAAATTGGCCAAACAAGACCCTAATTAGAATGCGGCTATGTATGAGGAATTCAATGCTTTAACTAAACAAAGACACGTGGGATCTAGTACCTAGACCTCGAGGGGGTGAATGTCATTCGTTGTATGTGGCTATTTCGTTACAAGTTCGAGAGACAATGGGGATCTTGAGAGGTATAAGGTCCGTCTTGTGGTTAATGGCACAAATCGGCGAGAGAGGGCATTGATTGTGGTGAGACCTTCGGCCCGGTTGTCAAACCGGCTACCATCCGCACGATTTTGAGCATAGCCATGGGCAAACACCGGCCGATCCATCACTTGATGTGAAGAATGCATTCTTACATGGAGATCCGAGAGAGACAATCTACATGCATCACCCACCGGGTTCACCCATCCAGCCAGCTTCCTCACTATGTGTGCCGTCTCCGTAAGTTACTATATGGCACAAGTAGGCCCCCGTGCGTGGTATGATCGCTTTGCCGGTATATCTTGCGATTGGGTTTGTATGCGGCAAGAGTGATACATCACTTTTCATTTTTCATCGAGGTAGTTGCACGGCTTACTTATTACTTTACGTGGATGATATTGTTCTTACCGCCTCCTCCGACGGATTGAAAAATGAGATTATTGCCTTGCTCAAGTCCGAATTTGCAATGACCGATTTGGGAAAGCCGAGTTACTTTTTGGGGATATCGGTGACCAGGTCCGCCAATCATATGTTCTTGTGTCGGCGTAAGTATGCGAAGAGATTGTGTACGGGGCTAAGATGGCGAACTCGCAAAGAGGTGCCTACTCCGGTTGATTCCAAATCTAAGCTCGGTGCTATGGATGGTGCTCCGCCTCTCGATCCTACTCGTATAGGAGCCTTGCGGGTGCACTTCAATATCTCACATTCACCGGGCCGGACATAACTTATGCTTTGTTCGGCGGTGTGCTTATTCATGCATGCCCCGGGAGTCTCATTTCACGCGCTCTTAATCGTATCATTCGATACATTAAGGGCACTCTTGATTATGGTTTGCACCTATACCCCTCTGCACCGCATGACGGTTGCTTTCATATACGGATGCGAGATTGGGCGGGGTGTCCGGACACGCGACGCTCCACCTCCGGCTTTTGTGTTTTCTTAGGGGATAATCGATTTCTTGGTCCGCGCAAGCGACAGGCTACCCTATCTCACTCCGATCGAGGCCGAAATTTGAGTACGAGGCGTTGCAAATGTAGTAGCCGAGATTTGTTGGCTCGAAAATTTCTTCGTTAGAACTTCGGTGTCCTTTGCGTCGGGCATCTATTGTGTATTGTGATAACATATCTCGCCATCTATCTTTCTCATAATCCGGTTAAACATCGGCGAACCAAGCATATTGAGATAGACCTACACTTCGTTCGTGAGAAAGTTGCGTTAGGCCATGTCGAGTGTTACATGTTCCATCATCCTATCGGTATGCGGACATATTTACCAAAGGACTTCCCGGACGCTTATTTCTTGACTTCGAGCCGATCTCGCATCCGCCTCCTCCCGCTCCGACTGAGGGGGTGTGTAAACGTGTAAATATATTCCCTACCCATAATTAGAATATTTTCATATATTGTGTAAATATAATTATGGTAAGACTAGGATTCCTCTTTTGTATAGGCTTAGGATTCCTCTTTTGTATAGGCTTAGGATTCCTCTTTTGTATAGGCTTAGGATTCCTATTGTATAAGGGATGAATATTGTACTCTATATATACCTTGATATTAATGAAAGACTCCTCAAGGGAGATTAATATCATCTTACAGTTTGGGTAAACTTATAAGCAGAAAAGTTGCTTATCATTTATTATCACTTTAAGCAATCTTACCAAAATACGTAATTGCTTATTTTAAAAAAACAGTTTCAGCACTTTATGCCTGTCAGTTACTTTCAATCAGCTAACCCGAACGAGCTCTAAATTGATATACGTAAGAAAGCAAGTAAATAAAAAAGAGTTATAAATAAAACAAGAAGGGCCGATCCATACTTTAGAACATCTGAAAAGGGATTTTCCCTGAAGGTATGGTTGAACTAAAAGGGGTGCCAAATGTTAAAAGAATTTTAGTACCAGCATGCAACAATTCAAAAATCAGTCATTGAGGAAAACATAAGAGGTTATCACTCCGTGCACTGCTTCAAAAATCCAAAAAAAGAGAACCCGGTTATAATAAGTAGGCTGACCCGAAAAATGAATAGAGGACTCGTGGAGTGCAAGGTAGGATGTTGAGATCCCTCGGCCCATATCTAGAAGTCTCGAGTTTGAGTTCTAAAATCGGGAAATCTTACCCTTTTAGTGGGGGTATTCAATACGAATTCGAATAAATCAGAGCACTGTGCTTTTTCAGATACTTAATGATTAAACTGAAAAAGTAGAGGACTCATGACAACACGTGGGGTGAGGGTTATGATGGGGTGTGTGGGAGGATGGGAAGGCCTAGAAGGATGAAATGTATGGAACTTGTTTTCCTTGCTTTACCGAAGTCACTTTCCTTAGTTTTAAGAAATTTATTTTCCTAAAGAAAATATTTTTCAAAACTTTTAACCAATCAAACATGGAAAAATTACAAAATATTTTTCTTCATACCAAACATACTAATTACGTCACCCTACAGCAAAAATGACTTCCGATATATGATCAGTAGCGGAATCAACTACAATTACAGGGCCTGCTAGACTATAAAACTGGTAAAGCGACTTGGGGCCTTCAAACAGTTGGCCCCCATTTTTTCTCTTGAAGATGTATTTATATATTATTAAAAAATTTGTGATGTTAAATTTGAAAAAAAAAAAAATTGAGGAAAAAGTATAATAATATTATACTTTTAATGTGGGGACCATTGTTATAATTGGGGAATGAAATAATTTTTAAGAAATTATTTCTGTAATTGCGTACCTATTTTATTGCTTCATTCATATCCTAACAACTAACATGGGCTCAAATTATTTTTCTTATACTAGTCTCAGTGTATGCGCTTTGCGCGTGACTAAAGTGCATACGTCATATAATAACAAGCACTACCGAAAACACTGAATTTAGCTACGAACTTCATCGTAAAACAGCTAAATTGCTAGGAACTGATTTCTTTTTATAATATAATACTTACATTTTGTTTTGATTATGATATTAGGCGTGTAAACTTAGCTTATTCTTGTTGACATGTTGCATTATGCTTTTATAGGAGACTATTAGCGTTTTAGTATCTCATCAAATGTCTATTTCTACTATCTTATCAGTGGTGTCAATTATTTCAATCATGTGAACTGAAATTAGAAAAACAAATTAAGACATCTGACATTGATATTTTTCTTTGTGGTACTTAAATTGGGCGAAGGAAGTATTAAATTACTCTGACAATATAAAAGATACTCTCTCCGTTTTAAAATGTTTGTCTGATTTTGATTTGATGAATTTTAAGAAAGTAAAGAAGACTTTTGAATCTTGTAATTATTAATTAAAGATATGTAGAACTACCAAAATATATTTTAATCTTATGATTTAAAACATGTCATGTGGAAAGTTGCAACTAAAGAGTTGCTAAAAAAGCAAAGAAATATTCTTTTTTAAACGACCTAAAAAGAAAAGTAAGACAAATATTTTAAAATAAAGGGAGTAGTACTAATACTGTCAACGTATATAATCGAAATCCTATTGGAACTTTGCAAGAGACCAAAAAAGAAAACGGAAAAGGGCCAAAGCTACCCCCTAACTATACAAAATAGTTCATATTTACTCTTCGTTTGTTTTTAATATCAAAACTACCCTCCACCATTTATGTTTTGAACCACAAATACCCTTAAAACATTAGCCTTGCCACTGGAGCTGACATGTTAGTCCAACATGGATAAATTTGTTGATACATGACAATCTACCTAGCCAGTCCAACATGGCAAAAATCCCCTCCCTTTAAATCCATGCTTTGTTCTTCTTTCTTGAACCCTAATCACAAAAAACAATGAAAATACCAAAAATAGTTCTTCATTTTTTTTTTTGAGTTGTTGTCTGAAGTTTGAAATTTTGAAGTGTGCTGAAGTTTGTTTGAAGTTGTAGCTATGTGTTGAAGGATTGTGTTCATTTTTTGGGTTCTGGGTCAACAGATTAATCTAAGGCTGGAAATTTAATTCTAAAGGTTGATTGTTGTTGAAAAATTTGTGAAGCCATTCTTTGTGTGTTGAAACTCGAAAATAGCTGTTGATTTGAAAGTTTGTTGGTGAGAAACTTTTAGCTGCTATTGGGTTCTTGAAGTGCAAAAATTTGGTGTCAAATTTGAAAAGATTTAATTGTATGTTACTGAATATTGCTTGGGTGCGATTGAACCTGGACATTGAGCTTTAACAACTTTTTCTTGGTTTAAGAATTGTTATTTGAAAATTTGAGCTAAAAAAAATCTGGAAAAATTCTTAATAACTTGAAAATCTGAAAATGGGTTTGGTGAATATGTGATTGATTTGATCCAAATTTTACTGGGGATTGTTGGGGTTGATCTATGTTGTGAAGCTATGAGTGTTAAGTAAGAAATGAGAGATAATTTCATTTTACCCATTTAACTAAACTATTGGTCGGATGTAATAAACGGGTGAGTGGGTTATCAAGTATTTATTTTACACATTGGACAGTTATGTCAACTCCAGTGATAAGGCTAACGTTTTAAGAGCATTTGTGGTTCAAAACACAGACGGCGAGGGTCGTTTAGATACCAAAAACAAACGGAGGATAAATGTGAGCTATTTCAAATAGTTCGAGGACAATTTTGGCACTTCTCCGAAAAGGAAATTACGACCGAAACAAAAGTTGAACTATTATGTCTTTGCAGTGGATTTCTTCCCAAATTTGTTATCAAGTTAACAAATGAGTCAAAATCCCATATTTGTAGCTAAAAAGAAAAATAAATTACTTATAAGGTGTTGAATACTCTAATGCTATGAGGTGTTTTGTGGAAAAATTGTGCTCGCTTGGCGCAAAACGAGCAATATCAACTATTTGAAGAGTTTTTTTTGGATTGTTTTAGCGCAACAATAGCATTGGTAACATCGCAAATGACACAGAAAGAATAAACTTCAAAATGAGATCACGAAGAATCTACGTTGACATAAAGGGTGTATTTGGTAATGAGGAAATCATTTTTCAGAAAATGTTTTCTAATATTTCCATGTTAGGTTGGAAATGTTTTGAAAAATATATTCTCTAGGAAAACAAAGTTCCGTAATGAGGAAAATGACTTTCCTAATGTAAGTAGGGAAAACAAGTTCCACAAGTGACTGATAAGTCGTGAGTTTTCAGATTATTAGCACTCACTCCTTATACTTTTAAATGTCTTTTAAATGAGTTTACTATTTATTTATAGTGTTTTCAGGTATTTGAAGCTCAAGAAATAAAATGGAATAAAATAATAGTAAAAGCCCAGAAAAGCACTAGAATGTACGGGAGTTGCAACACCGCAAACCTTGTATGCGGCCGCAAGGGGACCGCAAACTTGAAACAGAAGAGTTGACATTATCAAGCACTATACGATGAGTATGCGACACCACAAACTCTCATATGCGGTCGCATATTCTCAAGGAAATCAACCAGTGAGCTAAATGAAAAAGGCAGAAATGCGACATCGCATAAAGCCTAGACAAAACCAATAAATATGAAATGTGGTGACTCCTGAAGTATGCCACCGCATCCTAAAGAATGTTGCACCTCATACACGCCACATATCGAGCAGGGAGAAAATTGGGCATGAGAATGCGGCTAAAATGCGACTGCAAACTCCTTGTGCGGCCGCATTTCTGTCATCGCATAGCGACCCGTCAGCTATTATTTTATACTTTTTGTCCCTTCCATATAAATACTAGGCATATACTTTATTCTCTGAACCTAATTTTTGCTTTTGCATCGGAAAGAAAGCCTTTGGATTGTCTCTTTCAAGCTATTCTTTTGTCTTCATCTTCATTACTCATTGTAAGGATATGATTTCTTTCAATTTAATTAAAGCTTTTGTGTATTTTGCATTGATTATGACTAGTTAAATTCTTAGCTAGGGTTGTGGGGTCAAAGAAGTTTAGCATGTAATTGGGTTTGAAATCAATGCATTAGGATTATATGATTGTTCTTTAATAACTCTTAGCTTTGTAATGTGTATTAATGGTGGCCAACATTGGTAGTGCCTAAATTCTTTATCTAGCTTGGAAAAGTGGGCAGAGATTAGGGAAAGAGTTATTGGCTAGGATTTGGGGGGTTTAACCCCCATCTAATAGCTAGGGCTAGAAATAGCCTAGTTAACTTGAAATCCAATTGAGTGTTCTTAATTACACATCTTAGGGCCTGTGAAAGCCTTTG
This sequence comes from Anisodus tanguticus, assembly GCA_034509755.1. Classification (NCBI taxonomy): domain Eukaryota; kingdom Viridiplantae; phylum Streptophyta; class Magnoliopsida; order Solanales; family Solanaceae; genus Anisodus; species Anisodus tanguticus. The sequence continues at coordinate 31,063,936 of CM067556.1, forward strand.
ATGAAATGTATCAATTGGATTGGAAAACCTTTTGATACCCTATTTAACCCATTATTTAGAACATGATTCTTTCTTATTTGAATTGATCAATAGCTTAATTGCATATTTATCCCGAAAGCATCACAATCCTAGTCCTCAAAACTTGATAGTAAAAACTTAATTATTTGGTATTGTGTCCTTTGATAATCCTATATTCAATTACTTATAACTCCGTCATATAATCATAGTTAGAATCAAAAAAATAATTATTCCATTTCTTTTGAAATATCGGCTAATAGTTGAGACTTACAATTAAAGTGTACGTTTCTTGTCGTATTCCCTGTGAAATTCGACCCCAGCCTTCGTTGGGTTTTATATTTGCTAACGACCACTTCACATCCCTTTTGAAGGTGTAATTTGGACGTATCAAATTTTGACGCCGTTGCCGTGGAACATGATTTTGAAATTTATAAATTAGTGTAACTCTTTACTTTTAGTCTTTATTTCTCATATCACTTTCGTTGTTGTTTTGTTGTGTCGGTGTTATGGCATCCGATTCCGAATCTGATGATGAACTCATGGAGGCTCATGGATACGCCACCGCTATCCAACCTCCACCATTTGAAGGAAAGGCTAGTTTCCACCTCAACACCATAATGTTGCACCTACTCAACACTAAGAGCCTATTTGGAGGTCTAGCCATCGATGACCCAAATATGCACCTTAAGAACTTTCTTGGGGTTTGTTCAACTAATGTGCAACCCAATGTCTTAAGTGAAGCCGTCAAGTTGAGGCTCCTCCTATTCTCTCTCACGGGAGAGTCCACCGCTTGGTTGGACGATCTTCCATCTGGTTCTATTACCACATGGGCGGAGTTGACCAAGGCATTCCTCAAGAAATTTTTCCCTGCATCCTGGATTTTGCAACTCTATGAAGAAATCAACAACTTTCGTCAACTTCCTAATGAGCCCCTTCATGAACCTTGGAATTGATTCAAAAAGAAAATCAAAAGTTGTCCAAACCATGGGTTGCCCAATAGTGTTCTTCTCCATACGTTCTATAGGTCACTTGACTCGGTCAATAAGTCGGTGGCTAACAATATTGCGGAGAGGTCCGTTATGGATAATTCTTATGATATGGTGAGCTCCCAACTTGACAAGCTAACCGAGATAAATGAAGCTTGACATACTAGGTAGTCAAAAGTAGTTAGAGGAAGTTTTTCCCAATCTTTATTGTCAAGAGAGGCGATTAGGAGGGAGGAAGAGAGAGATGAAACTATGGCAAAGTTAATCACGCAAATGGATCTTCTTACTAAATATGTCATGGGAGGTCTAAGAAGGTCAATGCGGTTAGGTCTTGTGAAGGGGGCTCTCCGAATGAATAATGCTACCAAGTCTATGATGAAGAAGCTCATTTCATGAATAATCAAGGGGGTGGGGGTTCTCGACCTAACTACCAAGGTCCTAATCAAGGGACTTGATGACAATGTTAAGGGAATCAAGGTTGGAACAAAGATCAAGGAGGATCGACTTGGAGGAATAATAATCAAGGGGGTTACAACAACAATTATAACAATCATCGAAGCAACAATTTCTATATTCCACCAAAGGGTAGCCAACAAATTTAGAACCAACCATCCACTAGTAACCCCACTAGTTCGAAGATTAAAGATATGCTCTCGAAAGTGTTGAATCAACTGACACTTTTGTCAAAGAGGTAAAGGATGATATGAAGAATATGAGAGATGGTATGAGCACTATGGGGCAAGTTGTGAGCTCTCACTCAACCTCCATCAAGCAATTGGAGTCCCAACTTAGCCAAATCTTGGCTACCCTCAACCAAAGGAAAAAATGTACACCCCCTAGTGACACGGTGGTGAATCTAAGAAACAATGAATAATTATGCTTGCAAGGCGATCACTACTAGGAGTGGTAAGGTACTTGGGGGAGACAAGTTAGAAAAAATGATGTGATTGTTGATGATGAGGCATCTATTGAAGAACTCATTATTATGGAAGAAGATAGTGCTCCTCTAAAAAGAAGAGGGCTAGTATTTAAAAGCCCATTGTCATTGAAGAAATAACTACAAATAATGAGATCCCAAAAGTTGTGGCACCGATTCAAAAAACCCCACCACCATTCCCTCAAAGGCTAGCAAAGAAGCTGGATTATGGGAAGTTTATAAAGTTCATTGAGAAATTGAAGCAATTTTCTATTAACATTACATTGGTGGAAGCCCTTGAGCAAATGTCTGGCTATGCAAAGTTTATGAAAGATCTTGTTACCAAAAAATGGCAAGCTAGCTTTGAGGTGGACGATGCATCATTGTAGCTCAACTGTCACTAAGGCTCTAGTTCAAAAGAAAGAAGATCCCAGAGCTTTCAGTATCCCGTGTACCATTGGAGTTTACATGTTTGCCAAGGCTTTATGTGATTTTGGTGCAAGCATCAACTTGATTCCACTTGCAATTTTCAATAAGTTGGGTTTGGGCACTCCCTGTCCCATAACTATGAGGCTACTTATGGCGGATTGTACCATAAAAAGGCCGGTGGTATTCTCTTTGATATCCTTATTCGTGTGGATAGATTCATATTTCTGGGCGACTTTGTTATTTTGGATTACGAGATGGATTTTGAAGTTCCTATAATCTTGGGATGGCCATTCTTAGCCACAAGGCGATCTCTTATTGATGTTGATAGGGGTGACCTTAAGTTCCGGATGAACAATGAAGAGATCACATTCCATATTTACAAGTCAATGAAGCAACCATTGGACATGAGTGTGATGTCGGTTATTGATACTATAGATGAAGCCATGGAGAATACCATTGCAAATGAATATGTTGGTGAAGTGTTGGCGTCGGTGTTGATGAACTATGATGGAGAAGACTGTAAAGAATTTGAGGAGATAGTTAATGCCTTGGTAGGATTGGGGGCATACAACTACAACCCCAAAAAGCTTGATCTTGACTTAGAGAGAGAGCCGTGAGACTACTCCCATAAAGATATCAATTATTGAACCACCTACTATAGAGGTACGAGTTTCTTAGTCCAAACGACACCTTGCGCATTATAATTTCAAACTGGCTAATGGAGGAGCAACGTGAGAGGTTATTAGCTATCTTGAAGAGATATAAAAGGGCCATTGAATGGTCAATTACGGATATTTGGGGAATTCCTCCCGGTATTTGTACTCATAAAATCAAGCTTGACGAAGAATGTATTCATAGTGTTAAGCAACAAAGGAGGTTGAATCCTTCTATATAAGAGGTTGTGAAGAAAAAGATAATCAAATAGTTGGATACCGGTGTCGTGTACCCTATAACAGCTAGTGAATGGGTGAGCTCGGTCCAATGTGTGTCGAATAAGGGTGGTATTATCGTGGTTCCAAATGAGAGGAATGAATTGATACCAATTCGTACAGTTACTGGTTGGAGGGTGTGTATGTACAATAGAAAGTTGAACTGTTGGACAATGAGGGATCACTTCCTAATGTTGTTCATGGATCAAATACTTGATAGACTCACGGGGAGGGCCTGCTATTGCTTTTTAGATGGTTATTCAGGTTATAATCAAATCACTATTGCCTCCGAGGATCAAGACAAAACCACCTTCACATGTCCTTATGGTACCTTTGCTTTTTAGAAGAATGCCATTTGGCTTATGTAATGATCCCACTACTTTTCAAAGATGCATGATGTCTTCTCCGATATGGTGGAGGAATTCATTGAAATCTTCATGTATGACTTTTACATGGTTGGAGATTCTTTTAAGGCTTGTTTAGAAAGTTTGGCTCGAGTTTTGAAACGTTCTGAAGAGACCAATTTGGTGCTTAATTGGGAAAAATATCACTTTATGGTCAAGGAAGGCATCATTCTTGGGCACAAGATTTTGGAAAAAGGCATAGAGTTTGACCAAACCAAAGTTGAAGTGATTATTAAACTCCCTCCACCCATCTCCGTCAAAGGTGTTCGAAGCTTTCTAGGTCATGCCAGATTTTATAGAAGATTCATCAAAGATTTATCTAAAGTGGAGAACTCCTTATGCAAATTGTTGGAGAAAGAGACCAAGTTCGTATTTGATGAAGCTTGTCTAAAAGCATTTGAGTGTTTGAAAGAAAAGTTCACCTCGACCCTTATAGTTGTTGCTCCAGATTGGTTGAAGCTATTTGAGCTCATGTGTGACGCTAGTGGTTTTTCCATGGGGGGTTCTTGGCCAAAAGAGAGATAAGATTTTCCATCCATCTATTATGCAAGTAAGACTCTCAATGGAGTGCAAATGAACTACACCGTCACCGAACAACAGTTGCTTGCAATTGTCTATACTTTTGAGAAATTCTGAGCCTATTTGTTGGGGACTCATGTTATTGTACACACGGATCATGCGGCTCTTTGTTAACTCATGGCGGATAAAGATGCTAAGCCGAGGTTGATACGTTGGGTCCTACTTATGCAAGAGTTCGCTTTTGAGGTGAAAGATAGGAAGGGGTGTGTGTAACACCCCGTATTTTCGGGTAGCGGTTGAACTCGTAACGTAGGTGAGTAGACCCGGACCCGGGAAAATTTTCGTTGTACTTGTGAATATTAATAAGAGGATTAGTATATAAAAGGGCGTGATCCCGAAATGATTTTGGGATTTAGTAAGAGTGACGACGGGGTTGAATAATAATTGTGTGTCCCCGAAGAGAGTATAGACTGGTATTTTTATTACGAGAATTATGATATTGACATAAGAGGATTTTAGTAATCGTCGGGATTTAAATAATTGGAGACCGGAAATTTAATTGTGTGTATAATTAATTAATTGTGGGATTAATTAATTAGGGAGGGGACAATTTATAGTGGGATTTGGTAAGTGGGATTTTATAAACGATTTGGGGGTGACCAAGCCCCAAACCGATCGACGATATCAGCGCCCATAAGGGCCTCCTTCTCCATTTTTTTTTCTCTCCATTTCTTCAACTCCATTTCTTCATCAAGAATCCATGAGGGATTAAAGGGTCACATTTCTAGCGGGTGGAGGTAAGCCTCAGTTGATGGGTTTTCTGAAATTTCGACCAAAAATTGGGGATTTTCGGGAGCTTCCATATAACCAAAACGAGGGAGAATTCAAGATGTTCTGGGCTTTGATTCCAGTAGAATCGAAGCCAAGAACAAGCTTAGAAACTCAGGAGCTTTACAAGAAACCTTGAATACAATCGGATTCTGGCGCGAATTGATTTTTGGGGTCTGTTCTGGTTGTCGGAAGCTGTGTCGAGGAAAAGGGTTTCCCAACGATTCTCGTCGATGTGTTTAATGAGGTAACCTTCCTTGTTCTTAATAGTTTGTACAATTTTCTGAAGTCATTTCTTGCTATTAGTTCTAAAGACGATTGTCGAAAATGCGAATTTGGGTTGGGTATCGTTAGGACTGCTGTAATTGGGAGTTACTGGGATTGCATGTGAAATTGTGGTACTGTTTTGGAGATTGTAGTAGTATAAGAAGGAGGATTAAGAGAGTTGGATGTTTCACTACTTACATAGATTTCGATATAGAAGAATATAGGTTCTACGCGTTCAAGGTGTTCGTTAGAATGTCCCTAAGAATCTGTTTTTAATGTGTTGATTCGATTGTGATGTAATTTGTCCGTATGATGTAGATAATCATTCATAGAGCTTACAAGGACCCGTGGAACTTAGATAAATTCGACAACAAGGTTGAAGTTCTAAAATGAGGCATACTCTAATATTGGGTTGATTAGTTCGTCTAAGAGGTATGTGAAACCCTTACTTCTTTCTTTTTGGCATGATTTAATGAAAGTACGGCGGACGTACTTAATTCTTATATAGTTTAATTCCTAAAGAGGATTGTTATGAGAAGTGCCTATGATTTTTCAGCAAAGAGTTTATTATGACATTATTATAATGATTTTATTGAGAGTCAAATGATAATTTTTACTTGCATAGCACTCATGATATCTACTCGTGCTAAGTGTTACTACTTCACCTCACCGAGTCCCGGGCCGGGTTACGATTTGTGCACAGCCTTGCATTGTTCACCGAGACCCTCACTAGAGGGCCGGGTTACGTAGGATGAATCCATAGATGAGATATGACTTTACCGAGTCCCAGCATGGGCCGGGTTATGATATGATTCCACCGAGTCCCGTATTAGTGGGCCGGGTTACGTTACAGGTATATATATGTATATGGACAGGCATACATGTTTTCCTGACTTGACTCTCATGTTTATAAGGCACATCTGACTTTTATGGTTTATGGCACAGTTGGATTTGAATCATGATATTTATACTGATCTCTTGTTTCTGTTGGCTACTTATGATCTCCTTTACAGCTTTATGTTTTACATACTCAGTACATTATTTCGTCCTGACCCCCCTTTCCTCAGGGGGCTGCGTTTCATACCCGCAGGTACATGCTATCAGTTTGGTGAACCTCGTGCCTAGGTTCCTACTCGGCGGAGTTGGAAAGCTCCTTTGATCCAGAGCTTTATCATTTTGGTACCGAACCTCTTTTAGACTTCTGTTTGTATTTAGGGGCACGACGGGGCCCTGTCCCGTCATATGTCGTTATTCTTCTTATAGAGGTCTGTAGACAGTGGTGGGTTGTACGTATGTAAGGGTTATGACTCTGTTTTGGTCAGTCATGTTATTATATTCTGTGCTGGGGTGTTCCCATGTATATACTTTACTATCTGGTGGCAGCCTTGTCGGCTCGCTTGTTATGTTATGTTGGCTAGTTGTGACTCCTGAGGAGCCAGGTACATTCGGGGGTAAAGGCAGCCTTGTCGGCTTGCCTACCCTGTCATATGTTGTTATTGCAGCGTTATGCTGCCGGATTTCAGACCCATTAAGTGTTAGTTGGATTATATGTGACATGTTAGTATAATGACGTCATTAGGGCGGTTAGTCGCAGTCCGTCGGGTCGGGTCGTGACAGTGTGAAAACTAAGTGGCGGACCATTCGTCAAGACTTGAAGAAGGTGGGAAGCCAAGTGATGGGCTTCAAGTGAATGATTCATTTCTGGATGAGTATGTAATGGCCGGATAACATGATATGATTCCATGGTATGTTGATTTTACTAACTATCATGCGAGTGACATTATGCCAAGTGATCTTACTACCCATCAAAAGAAGAAGTTCTTGAGTGATGTCCGGAAGTTTTATTGGGATGAGCCCTATATTTTCTGAGTTTGCGCCGATAACACGATAAGGAGGTGTATTCTTGAGGTTGATATGATTCCCATAATTGAAGCTTCTCACTCCTCCCCCGTTGATGGTCATCATTGTAGTGCAAGGACTGCTTCGAAGATCTTCCAAAGTGGTTACTATTGGCCAACTATCCATCAATATGCCTATGATTATGTGAAAGCTTGTGATCAATGCCAAAGGCATGGGGGCATCTCAAGGAAGCATGAGTTATATTTGACACCTATTCTTGAGGTGGAGTTGTTTGACGTGTGGGGTGTTGACTTTATGGGCCCATTTGCGAGTTGGTATGGCAACAAATATATCCTTGTAGCTGTTGATTATGTATCAAAATGGGTGGAGGTAGTAGTGCTTCAAAATAATAAAGGGAAAAGTGTCACCGCATTCTTGAAAAGGTACATCTTCTCGAGGTTTGGTACTCCTAGGGCTATCATTAGTGACGAAGGTTCTTACTTTTGCAATCGTTTGTTCAAAGCCCTTCTCTTGAAGTATGGAGTGAAACATAAGGTGGCTAAGCCCTATTATCCCCAAACAAGTTGCCAAGTGGAAGTTTCGAATAGGGAGATTAAAAGCATCCTATCCAAGATGGTCAATGCCATTAGAACCGATTGGTCACTGAAGTTGGGTGATGCACTTTGGGCATACCGGGCTGCTTTCAAGAATCCAATTGGTATGTCGCCATATTGGTTGGTGTATGGTAAAGCTTGTCATCTCCAGGTGAGCTTGAGCATAAAGCAATGTAGGCCTTGAAAAAATTGAATCTTGATTGGAGTGATGCCTCAAACTTGAGAATGGAGCAATTGAATAAGATGGATGAATTCCGACTCAAAGTCTATGAGAGTTCGGCACGTTACAAGGCCCAAATGAAGCATTTCAATGATAAGAAGACCTTGAAGAGAGAATTTAGCCCAGGGGATCGTGTGTTGTTATTCAACTCAAGATTACGGTTGTTTCCCAGGAAGTTGAAGTCTAAGTGGTCGGGACCTTTTGAGGTCACACAAGTGTTTCCCCATAGTTCCATAGAGATTGCTTGCCCAAGTGAGAATCGAATCAAAGTGAACGGGCAACGAGTGAAACACTACTTGTGAGTGCAAAATAAAGTGAAGATAATTGAGGTGATCTACCTCAATGAGCCTTGAAAAATAATAATAACGTCGTGCCGCGACGTAAAATTAGGCGCTTCCTGGGAGGCAACCCAAGTTTTTACTTTCTTTTATTATTTTAATATTTGTTTGAGTGTGTAGGATGCCAAGTTATAGGAAAAACTGAAGCGAAAGAGTGCTGAGAGCAACTAAAACTTGAAAATTTGAGCATGGGAGTTGAAAAATATGTTGAAACAAAAAATGGGAGGTTTGCGGAGTGTATGCGATGCTGCATTCTCCAAATGCGATCGCATTTCACATCGCATATTGCCCCCATAAAGTTTCAGTGATCAAGGCAAAATCGATGAGATTGCGGTATGATTTCGACGTCGCATTCCAAATGCAGAGCACTATGCAGTTGCATACCGCTAATTGTCATTGAAACAAGTAATGATCAAATGAGAAGAGAATGTGATGCCGCATTCCTAGTTTGCGATCGCATTCTCAACGCATCACTGACAAAGTACTTAAGGTCATTTTGAAATCAATTTCCCATTTTTCCTATTCAAATCCCTCAACCGTTACATTTCTCCACGCACTCTAATCGACGGTTTTTGTCATGAATCTCGCCTAGACTAATATTAAGTAGCATTTCACACCGAGATCCTTCAATTTCATCCCCCAAGTTGTGTAGATTTTACCATCACCTAGTCTTCAATCAACTATAACGTATGTCGATTCTTGCCCTTAATTTCTCAAAATGTACTTGATGATTGATTGGGTAAGCATGATCTTTAGAATCATTTGGTGTTATTGTTGGTTTTGATAATGAATTTTCCCGAATTGATTTTTATTGACAGAGCTTGGCAGACGACGATATTTTACCTTTCCCCTACTTGATCATCGCTATATGCCAGAAGTACAATGTTCTTATTTTCTGGCGGGTGGACAGAGATTGCACCCCCATGGGTTTTGTAGATATCCTCCAGTTGGAGGATATGAGAATTCAGGGAAGAAGAAGAAAGCGAGTGTACAGTCTATTAATTTGACTACGGGATTTGAGGAGAAGGTCCGACCTGCCACCACTACCATGCCTACACCATCTAGTGCTTCTTTTTATAGTACAACTGCAGGGTCCACCTCCAGTGGTGTCCCTCCTACCACAGCTGCATCACCACCTCAAGGCGTCAAGCCCCTCTCTGTAGTAGATTTCTGGACTATGGTACGCATCGTGAGTGTGATGAATTCAAAAGTTACCAACTTCATCAAGACCATTCCAGACATGATCAAAGTTGTAGTTGTTGAGACCAATAAGTAATTGGGAGAGAGAGTATATGGGTTTGAGAAGAGGGGTGAGAAGGTGGAGGCCGGTGATACCAAGAATATGAAAAGTGTCAAGAGGGACCTGACTTAGCTTCAGACAAAGTTTTGTACCTCACACACTCCATTTTTTGCGGCTATGGATACTGATACGGGACTCCCAGATGAGAGTGTCCCGATGGAGAATGTGGAGAGTAGCCTTGAGAGAGAGACTCCCGAGGATGATGGAGATGATGCTGGTACTGATTAGGAGGCCTATGCGACCTTAGATGATTTTGAGTCTCTTCCTGACATCCTAGATGAGACACTTCAAACAGGGATAGCTGCGTCATTTAAGACACAATATTTGGGTGCCCTTACTGATAAAGAGTTTGAGAGAGACATCCAGACAGCCTGTGAGCACTCATTTATGGACCTAGCTAAGCAATGGAAGAAGGGAATTGAGCCCCCCCCCCTCCACAGACTGAGGATGCTATTTCATCTTACTCACAGACTTCTGGAGCCACTCCATCCACTGAGCCCGATTTAGCTCCTTCTAATGCGGCTCGACATAACACTTGATCCGTTCAGGGAGTGCTCACCTCTTTTCTTTTATTTTGGTGCATTGAGGACAGTACACGATATTTTTAATTGGGGGTGGGCCAGTTTTTTATTCGTGGGTGAGAGTTGGTATGATTTCTGATAGTTGGATACTTTGGTTTGTAAATATTTAACTATTCGGGTGTTTGATGTTTATTTGTTTTATTAGCATGTTGACATTTGTCTTATGTTTTTCGTTAGTATTTTCATGTTATTTGTGCGTGTTTTGACCATGTGTCATGGTATTAGCTATATCTTTGATTTTTTTTAGTCGTGGCTCTTTTTCCAAGAATGCTATTAGTCTTTTGAACCCGATATTTTTAGGTAGTGTTGAGTCACTTTTTCCAATGATAGATAGTTGGGCAATTTCTTAAGGAAATTAAGCCTTTTGGTATGTCATTGCGACTTGTTTGGTACCAATACATTGAGATGTGTGCATGTAAGATTGATACACCTCCAAAAATTTCAAAAGTTTCAAAAATTGGGGTTTTAAAGGATAAAAACGATCGATTGGCAACATTTGGCTCATTGTGTGACTTTTGGATACCATTTTTACAAGTTTGCACTAATTGAGTTTTTATTGAACTCAATTGCTCATCTTCTAGTAATGCATGTGCCATGTGTGGCGAATTTTGTTCAAATTGGCTTTTGTGCTTGCTTGTTTCTACTAGAACTTGCCCGGTCAGTCTAATGAATCTTATCTTGAGGATGGTTTTTGGAGAAATAAACTTAGATAGTCTTTATTTATTCAAAATGTAACCCTTATAACATTTTGAGACTACCAAATCATTAAGGTTATCCCTAGTCAGCCCTTTTGAGCCTTGATCCTTTCTTTATAACCACATTACAAGCTGTAATATTTTTGACATCTAACCGCTTTTGAACCCGTATTTCTTTGACCTTGAAGTCTCAACTTAGGCTTTTGGCCTAAGTTGGGGGGTGAGAATTCATGTGAATAAGGTGAGAAGATTAACTTAGGCTTTTAGCCTAAGTTGGGCGCGAGATGACAAATGTGTGAAGGAAACAGTTCGTGGTGTAGTTGTTCACAGGATCCCCTGTTTAAAAAAAAAGAAGTACAAAAGAAAAAAATGGTGTTCGTTTTTATTTGTTGCTTGTGATAAAAGAATGGGGGGAATTGTTGAATAGAAGTTTGAAAATAAAAGTGGCATCATAAGTGAGGAAGTATCTTGCAAGGGTGATAAAAAGGAAAGAAGCAAAGAGAAATCAAAGAAATGGCCCCAAAATGAAAAGATGTGTAGAGTTCAAGGAAGGTATAGTCACTTCATATCCAAATGAGTATCCTACCCTACCCTAAGCCTACATTACAACTGGAAAATCCCATAGAGATCTCCAAACGTTCACCCTTGAGTTATAATTGAAAGAAAGTAAGGGCAAGCCTATGGTTTGATACTTGTTGCACTTAAGATTCTTTGTTGAGTGTGAGTGATTGATTATTGTCACTTTATTACTTCATTTATCTTCATGTGTGGGATTTCTTCTTGTGAGGGTGTATGTGTTATGACAAAGGGGTGACAATTGTACTTTCCTTACTTGCCAAAAAGAGTGTGAACAAGAGAGTGGTAACCTCTAGTCACACTCGGAGGCTTGTGTTTGCCGTGTTATTCTATCAAATACAATTCTGTAAAAAGGAGAGGTGGGTTTGTAAAGTGAATAGACATGTTTATATTCTCATTATTGGTACCAACCGATATTCATATGCATCTATCATGTTAGTGGTCGAGTCTTGTGTGAGTCGAGTCTTTCGTCTTTCGTCTTAGTTTTGTGTCATTGCTTGAGGACAAGCAAAATGTTAAGTTGGGGGTGTTGATAAGTCGTGAGTTTTTGAATTATTAGCACTCACTCCTTATACCTTTAGATGTCTTTTAAGTGAGTTTACTCTTTATTTATAGTGTTTTCGTGTGTTTGAAGTTCTACGAATAAAAGGGAACAAAATAGTAGAAAAGCCTAGAAAAGCACTAGAATGCAAGGGAGTTGCGACACCGTAAACCCTGTATGCGGCCGTAAGGGGACCGCAAACTTGAAACAAAAGAGTTAACAAAATCAAGCACTATGCGATGAGTATGCGACACCGCAAACTCTCATATGTGGTCGCATACTCTCGAGAAAATCAACCAGTGAGCTGAACGAAAAAGGCAGAAATGCGACGTAAATGTGACATCACATACCTATTATACGGTTGCATACCCAAAGCCTAGGCAAAACCAAGAAAGATGAAATGCAGTGACTCCTGAAGTATGCCACCGCATCCTGAAGAATGCTGCACCGCATACCGAGCGGGGAAAAAAATTAGGCGTGAGAATGCGGCCACAAACTCCTTATGCGGCCGCATACCTGTCGTAGCATAGCGACCCGTCAGCTATTATTTTGTACTTATTGTCCCTTCCATATAAATGCTAGACATAGATTTCTGAGCTCATTATTCCATACTTTATTCTCTGAATCTAATTTTTACTTTTCCATTGGAAAAGAAGCCTTTGGATTGTCCTTTGTTTTCATCTTCATTAATCTTTGTAAGGGTATGATTTCTTTCAATTTAATTAAAGAATTTATGTATTACGTATTGATTATGAATATCTAAATTCTTAGCTAGGGTTGTGGGGTCAAAAGGGTTCAGCATGTAATTGGGTTTGAAATCAATTCATTAGGATTATATGATTGTTCTATAATAACTCTTAGAATTTTAATATGTATTAATGGTGCCCAACATTGATAGTGCCTAAATTCTTTATCTAGCTTAGAAAAGTAGGCAGAGATTAGGGAAAGAGTTATTGGCTAGGATTTGAGAATTTAACCATATATCAATTGGATTGGATTCTACCCTAAAAAATGAAGGAATACTTATTGGACCTCCCACTATGTTGAGTATCCCTATAAAATTGCATAGTCTCCCAAGAAATATGTGACATGATGCATTGGAACCATATCACATAAGACTTCATCTTGGTACTTGTCAATGCTAAACTTCACTACAACCTGCTTGGTGACCCTCACTTCTCCACAATCATTGAACCATTGTAGCTTGAAGGGGCTATGATGTTTCCTTGTGGGAAACTTCATATGATCAACCAATGTTGTGCTCACCACATTTTTGCAACTCCCACCATCAATGATCAAGGAGCGAACTTTATCCATGATTTTGCATCGAGTATGGAAGAGATTTTCCCTTTGATCAAGTTTCTCCCTATTCATTGCACCCATGATCCTTCACAACACACATGCCAAATTAATATTCTTCTCTAGCTGTTGTTCATCATCCTCTTCTTCAAATTCTCCCTCATGCTCACCTTTCGGTTCACCATCACTACCCTTCTCACTATCCTCCTCATCTTCATCAGTTCGATAACCATCAAGCATGACCATAATTAACCTCATATTAGGATATTCACTTGCAATGTGACCTCTATCTTGGCATTTAAAACATTAAATAGTAAAAGGATGAGGAAATTTAGTTTTAGCATTGTTACCTCCTTTAGCCTTATCGTCGCCCTTGGCTTTGTAGTCAAACTTGGCTTGGGGAGTTATAGTAGTGATCTTCGGCTTATCCCATTTATCTTTGCCTTTGGTCCATGATGAGGATGAGACGTTCTTGGACTTACAAGAATTCTCCACTTTTAAGTCTGTTTCAACCTTAGTTGCATCATGAAATGTCTCTTCAAGTGTGGTATAGGATTGAAGCCTCGTAGGTTTGGAGATTTCATGATTCAAATTGGCCACAAATTGGATCACCATGTAGTTCAAGTGTTCTTCGGTCTTGGACTTCAACCTCAAGTTCTCAAACTCATCGAAGTACTCTTCTACACTCTTACTTTCTTGCCTCAATATGTATACCCTTTTGATAACATCTTGATAGTAGTCGGGTGGTACATACCTTGTTTCCATGAGCTCAATCAACTCTTTCCAAGTGGATACATCAAATATATGACGTTGAGCTATCTCACGTTTCTTGAATTCCCACCAAGTGGATGCATACTCCTCAAATTGAGTAAGGGAATACTTTGCTTTCAATGCATCCAAGAGGTTGTTAGTAAGAAAGATCTTCTCGCTTTGCAACTTCTATTCTAAGAACTCTTCAAGATCACTGCCACCTTTGAACATGGGAAGTTTCACCTTGATAGTATGCAAATTACAATCTTGAACTACCCTATCTTCATACCCTTGCTATCTTTCCCGGTCATCATGACCTTGCCATGTAGCACGATTATCATGACTTTGCATCTACCCTACTTCTCATAGGGTCTACCAAAACCTCATCGTCTCCCTCATCTCCTTTGGGCTTCATACCCATGTCTCCCTCCATACTTTGGCTCCTCCCACCATTTCTCCCACTGATACGCCTCAACCTCTCCTTCATAAGGGGGATTATGGTATTGGGTTTGAAAGAGTTTCGGGGTAAAGTTTTGTAGCGTTGGTGCATTTGGGTTCGGGTAGGAAACATTTGGTAGAGTGACTCTTGGGGTCAAGTATGGTAGAAGTTCATCTTGAGGGTGTTTGTATAATTGGGGTTGGGTAAGGGGGTTGGTTCACCTCACATATCCCGAGACATCGACATTTGGATTAGTATAGGGTGGAATAGATGAAGAAGGGTTGGGGTTGATTCGAGGATAGCATAACGCTTGCAATTGTCTCGGGGTTATGGTTGGTGAAGTGTTGGGGTTCCTAATTACTTCATCTCCAACAATCGCATCCCCAATATTTGATTGGGGAGTGCCCAACCTACTGGTTTTCTCCACATAAGCCAATGTAACATTGATACTCCCCACATCCGTCCTCATTGCACTCTATAATCATTCTTGTGAATTCCCTTAGTAAGAGCGACATTGAGTCCTCTTCTTCATGAGATTGTCCTCCGAAATTAGCCATGGTACCTACAAAACTCAACAAACAAGTTAGAAGAAAATGTTCCTCACGTCACTCGAGTTTTCGCTCAAGTCTTACCTCACTCTAGTGTTCTTCCAATGTTGTGATGAACCTTTAATCCAATCAAACTCACATGTATGTTAAGCCTTGTGGAAGAATAAATTCTTATTTATTAGAAGAAAGGACGACTCAAAATCTAGAGGACGGAATCAAGAAAGTTTAACAAAATTAAATGAAAAAGAACGAAAGAAGTTGGACGAGAAGAAGTGGAAATCAAAAGTTAATTACCAAACAAGTAGGATTAATTACTTGTTGTTAATTAATTAGAAGGATTAAAGAAAATAAATTAGGAGAAGAAATCAAATGGGATGAAATTTGACTTGAAAATTGAACTTGGCAGCTTTGGGGCGTTGGCTAGCGCAAAAGCCATGCAAGGTTGGAACGAGAGAGGCAATTGACAACCTCTCTGAAGTTGAGGCGTACGCCCCCTACAGGGGCACTGGGGCAATGTTACGCACGTCAGTTACTGGTGTACCATTTGCGTTGGTGGTGGCTGCTGAGTTAGTGCTGACGCGGCGCTGACTCAGCACTGACGTGTCGCTGACACTTTGCTAATGAGGAATATAAGATTTAATTATTATTTATTTTTTTAATATAAATCCGAAATTGGCTAAAATTGGGGCCCCACCAAATCTAGAACCTTAATTTTTTTGCTCTAGAAACACTTTTTGACACTTTGACTTGAACTTTTTGGATCAAAAGTCTCCTTTGGGTGTCTTCTTCATCATAAATTTATGAAGATGACTCAAGAACATGAAGCAGACCCAATTTTCAAATCCGCCTCAAACCAACTCCAAATTGCACCAAATTTTAAATCCGAGCTCCTCTTGATTAGTAGAATAAAACCCACTAACTCTTGATCGAATAGAGCCTTTTTTCACAAAGATCCACTTTCAAATTTCAAACCTTGAAGCTCCAACGATGGTAGAATGTTCAAAACACCTCCAAATTAAATGAAACTTGAAATTTAGGCTCAACTAACACTAGGAAACACAAATCTAGTGTCAAACAACAAAACTAACACAAAATTCTTTTTGGAATTTCAAAAATTTGGGGATTTCTTTTTGGGATTTTTAATTTTTTTAATTTTTCTAGAACTAAGGATGAATGAATTGATAGAACAACACAATTTATTTTTTTGGAATTTTTGGAATTTCGAATTTCGAATTTCGGGGGAATTGTTTTAGGGATTTTTTATTTTTTTATTTTTCTAGAACTAACGATCAAAAATTGATAGAACAATTCTCTTACCAAGCTCTGATACCAAATGATATAAACCTAATTGTAAACTCTAGGAAATTCAAAGACAAAATAAGGATAGAATTGAAACTGAAATTGCAAGGAAAGAAAAATAGAAGTGAACACACATAATTAAAATCAAAGACAATCAATGGTATGTTAAACCCAAAACCTCATTCAACTGAATTAACTAAAACACCTACATTGTGGAAGATTTCCACAAGTGAACATGGTTCATGTGAGAAATTATGAAAAGGTTCTCCAACAACAAAGAAATTACACTCTAAAACTAGATTACTACTAATTATATGCCTAAGTAGAAATGCTAGGGAAAATATCGATTGTCATTCAAATTCAAGCTAAGAATCAAATGAAACTAAGGCAAATATTTATAGTCTATGTCTATTACAACAAAGGTCCAAAAGTGTCCTTTGCAAAAATAACCCAGCATAGGACCTTCTTTGTCTTGCCATTCTAGCCACTTTTTGTGGTGGCCTCCAACTCCATGCACTTCTCCTCCTCTTCATTCCAAGTTATCTTCTACATATTGAAGACCTTTGATTGAAGCTCTTTAAGTACATCCAAGGCCTCCCTCTTTATGAATTTGGCTTATAGAGACTGGAGCTCCCGAGCTTGACTCCTTGTGAAAGGCATCTTTGGGGTCATATCATCTGTGCACTTGTTGATCCCCTTCACACCCCCTAAATCTAGGAGATATGAAGATGTTCTTCATTCCTATCTTAGACATTAACTGAGCATGTTGAAACCTTCTAAGGGCCTTGATACGTAAGTTTGCAAGTTGATCAACATATGGTAAATAGGAAGTGTAAGTGAGACCTTCATGAATCTTTTTCCTTATGAAATAAAAATCGATGTTGATATGCTTGTACGTTCAAGGAAAACTGGTGTAGCTGTTATCTGCAGGGTAGATTTGATATCACTAAACAAAGAAACTAGTAGCTTTACATCAACTCTAAGTTCCTGATATAAGTTAGTGAGCCAAACCACCTCTGCTACTGAAGAAGATATGACTCTATAATCAGCCTCTGCTAAACTCCTAGAAATAGTAGCCCATTTGTTAGACTTCCAAGAAGTAGGTGAAGACCCAAACAAAACCAAATAACCAGTGATGGACCTCTTGATATTAATATAGGAACCCCGATCAGCATCACAAAACACACTAAGCTGAGGAGCACTAGAACAAGACATAAGAACACCAGTCCTGGTGCTTGTTTAACATATCTGAAAAGTCTAAGTCATGCTTTCATGTGTTATGCTTTGGGTGGATGCTTAAACTGACTCAAATATTGCATAGAAAAAGCAATATCTGGTCTAGTAGTTGTGACATACAACAATCTCCCAATAAGTCTTATGTATGAACTGGGATCTGTTAAAAGTGGATCAGAATTAAATGATGAAGAAGGAATATGATGATCAAACTCACCAGTGGTAAATTTCTTATGTATCTCCATGGAAGAAGAAACTGGTTTCCCATATGCTAACCTCATGTTAGCTATAAGCTCCAATAAATGTTTTCTCTGATGCATCAAGATGCCTTTAGAGCTTCTAGCAAATTCTATCCCAAAAAAATACATGAGTTCTCTCAGGTGTTTGATTTTAAAAGCTAACTGCAATACTTCTTTAGTATCCTAGATCAGTAGTGAATCATTCTCATTAAGCAACAAATCATTAACGTACACCAACACTATCACTATCTTGTCACCTGCCTTCTTAGTGAATAGAGAATAGCCTCTATGACTTTGATGAAAATTAGAAAAAATAAAAGCTGAAGTGAATTGCCTTGATGCTTTTTTCAAGCCATAGGACTTTAACGACCTACATACTTGTTTTAGCCCACCTTTGGCATCAAAACTTCTGGAATAGTCATGTAAACTTCCTCATACAAGTATCCTTAAAGAAAAATGTTATAGACATCCATTTGATGGATTGTCCTCTATTTTGCTACAATAATAGAAATGAAACTACATTTCCTTAACCAAGTAATTCCTAGTTTCTCGGTGAAAAACCAACGAGGCAAGTTCTAGAAAATACAAGCAAACACAAGATAGCAATCAAATACCCACCACTCTATGGACATGAATTACAAGATCCGCTACATTTCATACTCTCTATCGAACACAAGGTTATCATCTCATGAGATTCAAACACAAGTAGTCATAAAGTCAAAAAATGAGGCATGCTTTCATAGAACAATCATTAAAGTGTGATGCTACTCTTGTTTTCAAAATTAAATTTTTCGAGGGGTGTCACCAAAATAAAAAAGAGTTACACATGCTAGAAACTATATAAAAGAACTAACCAAGTAAAATTATTCTATCACTAGACCATGATTACTGAACATACACCTTCGGAAAAGAACCAGGAAAGAAAAATCAAGGGGAACTAAACACACACATAAACAATTGCCTCAAAATAAAAACTAACAATAACAAAATAAAATCAAAATACATATATACAAACTACTTGTCAAGTCATTTAAAAAAACATACATGGTACCTCACCCCCAACTTTAAAAGCATATGTTGTCCTAAATGCATAAAAGAATATAAAGTACAAGGACAAAAAGGTTTAGGGTCTCCATGAGGTGCACTAAGCGTCCTCTTGAGTTTGGCTCACGAAAGTGGCCTCTACTGGGGCATCAGTGCCCTGTGACCGTGGAGTGGGGATGGGTACTTCTACATTGCCTATTACGGGCTCAGACTGTGATGGTAGTGGTGGTGGACTGGTCTCTTAGGCCTATGGAGTGGTGCCTATAACTGGGGAAAGAACAAGACCTCCAGCATCAATCTCTGTCTGTGGCTCCTAGGCCATCCCACTAGAACCAATTATTGAAGTTCCTTGGAGAGACCGCGCCGCCAGAACATCAAGAATTGCCTGCTCTATCAACAACAGGTCCTCCTTATCCATCTCATCATCATAATCCTCATCAACCTGCCTCTCTGAGTTATTCGTAGTTTCACTAGAGCCCTCTCTCATTCCCTCCAATCCGAGCTCACTCATCTGTTATGGATCAACACTCTATGGCTGGAGAGGGCTGTCAAGGAGGATCTCAACAGTTTTCAAGTTCTCCAATTCCTACTTCAACCTAGTTACGTCGGCCCGAAGTGAAGAAATAGCACCGTCGTTATCGGCCTCCAACCTCTATACCCGACCAGTCAAGAAGCAAACATATCATCATGGTTCTTCTACTTCTGTTGCACCACACTTAAGGCGGCCTTGATCGGGGTTAAGGAATTCCTAATCAACTTTAAGATGCTCGTCTCAAGATGAGAGGATCGAGCATCAACAATTGCAAGCAATGTGGCCTATCCTCACTATCCCGACCCTCGATAGAACGGGAGCCGATCTTGTAGTAGCTGAAGGTGTAGGAGGAGTGTATCAAAAGTGCATACTGGTGTAGAATTATTAGCTGTGTAGGGAATAGATGAAGTAGGGTCGGCCAAAGTGGTGGCCGAGAGGTGTCCACTGAACCATTGGTGGTCTTCTTCTTCTACCTTGCATGTATTTCCTCATCCTGGATCCTTAATATATCACGTCAAAGATGCTTCGACGACATTGTTAACCTGAGGCAACTTAGGAACTTTATCTTTTTGACATAACTCTGTAATAAAGCAAGGGAATGGGAATGAGGTCTTATCTTGTTGAGATCTCTTTCCGAGTTCCTACTCAATCACATCACCTACATTGACGCGGACCCGACTCATGATACAAGCAATGGGTGCAATATTTTCCAACCGGATGTCCGTCTCATTATAGGAAGGTTGCAAATGGATACTCACAAAGCTTATCCAAAAATTAGCGTCAATGTTCAAGGTGTTCTTGTACACTTTTTTGCCCAAGACAATCTATTTCGGTGTTTTATTAATCACAATTGTCGTTGCCGATGGGCGCAAATTATCTAGCTGACCCGTAATCTTGATGGAAAACTCATTATGGGTGCACACTTTAGTAGGGTGGATTTCTTTGTTGAATGCGGTGCTGCCACAACAAACCGTGACTCCATGAACAACAACCTCCTCTAGAAGTGCCTTGGGTTGCCCTTTTGTTTTCTTTGGAACGGAGGTGGCATATGATGTGTAGAAAATAGATCAACTCCTCGTTGTACTTGGGCAATGGTTCAAGAAAACATTGCCTCTCATGAAGTTCGATCAAATCCCATACATGTGAGAATTAGTCCTTCAAGCTAGATATCTACTTCTCTTCGATGATGGTCCGCTTTTTAGCCTTCTAGTGTAGCTTCTTGGACCCTTTTACCCCGAGTCGGTTGACCTATTGGGCCCTTTTATGCCTCAACTAAATTGCTTGAGCACTCTCTTCTGAAAAATCCTCCTCGCCAGACTGGGAGGTGGACTCCTCATCATCAGATACGACAGTGTCGGGGCGTTTTCTTTTGTTTCCTACCTCGGCAAGTGCTTTGTGTTCACACTGTCAACTTCCCCTTGCCTTGGGGAACTTGTGTGGCCTGATTTGGCCGCAAAGATCTAGCCGCTTATGACGCCTCAGTAATAATCACACCCTCCTGCTCTTGTGTTTTCTTTGGAGCCATTTCTGCAACCAAAAGACATGATGAGTCTTGGACTATAATACGAAAAGCAAAAGAATATCTTTTTGTATTTTTCATAAAGTAATGCAAAATAAAACACATAAAACAAATAAGAAGTTAGACTACAAATTGAAAAAGAAAAAAAAATTAAAAGTTGGAAATATGCTTCAATGATCGCAGACTTGTCTGCGGGCCGCAGTCCAAGTTTGCAGTGTCGCAAACCCAAACTGCGATCCACATACCTTTATACCATTTTTTTGCCCAAAACCTTTAATGTCACTGGGTAATTTTGCGGCCTGTTTTGTAGTCCGCATATCCATTCTGTGGCCCGCAAAATTCATCGTAGAGTTGTCTTTCAATTTTGTTCAAATCAATTGGCACTTTTGCAGACTAGGTACCCTCTGCAGTCCACAGAACCATTTTGCAGCCCGTAACAGAGCATCCAGTTGGCGCATTTTGGGTAGTTTCAAGGATTTCACATCGATTTTTCACAACCTAGTGTTGCCATGCCCATATCAACATAACATACACACACAAATTAAATTACCAATCTCATGTTTTCAATCAATGCTCGTAGGTGCTCAGACTTCCCTACGGCTCCAAATTACACAATTTAAAAAATCATAGGCATGCTTAGGAAACTTTCTAATTACGATCAATTTATACACTTCACCACACAAGTCATCGACTCCAATTGGAGAATCACATAATTAAACCCGAGCCCAACTCCTATGTACGCTCAATTTCACAAAATTCAAGCATGCACAATTTTTCATTCTTTGCGATTTCCAATCAAAAAGGGGTAAATAGGGTAACGTGGTATCATCACATTATTCACAAGCATTATTGACTCTCAACAATAATAAACCCAAACCCACAAGTTATATTTCAAAAGCAACACCTCCATTTTACTTATCTTTGTGAGAAAAAGAAAAAATGAGAAACGAAAACATACATGTGGTGCGACTGAGAGATGAAAGAGATGAGGTGCGAGATATATTGGACCTTGTGCGAGAGATGGTGTGTGTAATGGTTCTTGTAACGGTTTAGAGAAGTAGAGGAAATGTTGGGACTGAGAAATTGTGAAGGAGAAAGAGAGAAAGTAAAAAAATTAGGGTTGAAAGCCCTTTTATACCTTACTCCCGATTTGCGGTCTGGGCAAGGTCGCAATTCTATACTACAGTCCACAGAACTAGAATGCAGCCTACTTACCTTTGCCTTAAGCCCTGCTAAGGTGGCACTTATTTTGCGATCACAGAACCGATCGTAGAATCATTCTTCTGTCCGCATAATGGGTCTGTTTCTCCACATTCTTGCCTTAAACTCTCCCAGGTACCTGTGCAAATCTGCAGACCAAAGTACGGTCTACAGTTCAGGAATGTGGTCCGCAGTTGAGAGGCCGCATTTCTGTCCTTTTCTTGATCCAAATTTTCAACTCCTTGAGAATTTTACAGACTATTGTGTGGTCCGCAGACCGTGTTTGTGGTTCGCAGAAGAGGCCGCATAATGGTCTCCTCTATTCGTTAATTTGTTTTTGCACATCTTTATAAATTTCCTCCCTTTTTGCCTATGTTTCCAGATCCCACACACTTAAACAAAGTACTAAAACAAATAAGTAGACAAATAAGAACAAAGAAACAAACTAAAACTTTGGGTCGCCTCCCATTAGCACTTGATTTAACATCGCGGCACGACGATTGTTACCCAATGTCTTCAAGGTTCATGGACGATGATGATTGTGTTCACCCTATGATCATCAACACTTCTCAAATAAAGCTTGACTCTTTGGACGTTCACCTTGAAGAGGTGGCCGACTTTGCTCTCCAATTCAATGGCACCATATGGAATACCTTTATCACTTTGAAAGGTCCGGATCTTATTGACTTTAACTTCCCAAGAAACAACTTGAGTCTTGAATTGTATAGTAATACCAAGTCCTCGGGCGAAAATTCTCGCTTCAAAATTCTCTTATCATAGAGGAACTTCATCCTCTCCTTATAAAGAGTGGAACTTTCATAAGCTTGAAAACGGAACTCATCCATCTCATTGAGTTGATCTACCCTTAACCGCAAAGCATTCTGCCAATCAATGTTGAGTTTCTTCAATGCCCATAGTGTCTTGTATTGTACCTCTACCAGAAGATGACATGCCTTGCCGAATACCAACTTGTACGGTGACATACCAATATGAGACTTGTATGCTATTATCTATGCCCACAATGCATCATCTAGCTTTCTTGACCAATTCGTCCTCATGTGATTCACCTTCTTTGTCAAAATGCTCTTGATCTCCCGGTTAGATACTTCCACTTGACCACTTGTTTGGGGGTAGTAAGGAGTTGCCACCTTATGTTTTACGCCATATTTCTCAAGAATAGAAGAAAACACTATTGCAAAAGTGAGAGCCTCCATCACTTATGATAGATCTAGGGATCTCAAATCGAGTGAAAATATTCTTTTTGAGGAATACGGTGACACTCTTCCCTTCATTGTTTGGAACGGCTATAGCTTCAACCTACCTAGATACATAGTCAACAACTACAAGGATGTAGTTATTTCCATAAGAAATCACAAACAACCCTATGAAGTCAATCCCCAAACGTCAAACAACTCCACATAAAAAATAGGAGACATTGGCAATTCATGCCTTCTAGAGACATTACCTTTCCTTTGACATTGGTCACAATGCTTCACAAACTCATGGGAATCCTTGTAGAATGTTGTCTACTAAAAATGACTTTGAAGAATTTTGGAGGCCATACTGTTACTAGCATGATGACCCCCAACTGGTGAAGTATGGCATGCTTCTATGATAGAAAATGTTTCAACTTCAGGCACACATCTTTGAATCATATTATCGGCAAAAATTTGGAAGAGATAAAGCTCATCCCAATAGTAATGCCGGGAGTCTCTCAAAAAAATTCTTCTTTTGATGAGAGTTTAGATGATCCGACATGATTCCACTTATCAAATAGTTTGCGAAATCAGCATACCAAGGGATGGGATCTTGGAATGATGCAAAGACTTGCTCATATGAAAAAACGTCATTGATATCTAATTCATTCTTTGGCCTTCTGACCTCTTCAATTCTAGACAAATGGTTCGCCACTTGGCTCTCACAACTCTTACGATCTTTTATCTCGAAATCAAATTCTTGTAGAAGGAGTACCCACCTAATCAAGCATGGCTCGTGTCCTTCTTTTCCATTAGATATCAGAGGGCTGCGTGATTGGAATAAACCACCACTTTAGAACCTTACAAGTATAAGCAGAACTTTTCAAATACAAAGACATTGGACAACAATTCTTGTTCAGTCACTGTATAGTTCCTTTGAGCTTCGTTAAGCGATCTACTTGCATAGCAAATTGGATGAAGGATCTTACCATGTATTTGCCTCAACATTGCTCTAATAGCTACTCCACTTGAATCACACATCAACTCAAATGGAAGATCCCAATTTAGAATCACAATAATTGGAGCCGAAACCAACTTATTTTTCAAATCCTCAAATGCTTTGAGGCATGCTTCATTGAATTCAAACTTAACATCTTTTTCTAGGAGCTTGCACATCGGGCTAATGATCTTAAAGAAATCTTTTATGAATCTCCTAAAAAAACCAGCATGCCCCAAGAAACTTCGAATACCCTTGACGGTTGTTGGATGAGGTAACTTGGCTATCACTTCAATATTGGCCTTATTCACTTCAATACCTTCTTCAAAAAATTTGTGACCAAGGACTATACGTTTTGTGACCATGAAATGACCAAGCTGGTCTCTTGACATCTTTTTAACACTTGGGAGAGATTGTCTAAGCAACTTTCGAAAGACTCCCCAACTACGGAAAAGTCATCCATGAATACCTCCATAACATCTTCCACCAAATCATTGAAAATAGCTATCATGCAATGTTGGAAGGTGGCGGGAGCATTGAAAAGACCAAACGACACCCTTCAAAATGCAAACGTACCATATGTGCAAGTGAATGTCATCTTCTCTTGGTCTTCCGGGGCTATTTGAATTTGATTGTATCCCGAGTACCCATCCAAGAAGATATAATAAACTTCCCCCCCACCCCCCCAACCTATCAACATTTGATCAATGAAATGTAGGGGAAATGATCCTTCCTTGTAGCACTATTTAGCTTTCGGTATTCCATGCAAACTCTCCATCCGGTTACCGTCCTCATAGCTATCAACTTACTTTTATCATTAGGGACCACATTGATCCCTCTTTTCTTTGGTGCACATTGCATGAGACTCACCCATGCACTATCGGAAATGGGGTACACAACCCCTACATTTAACCATTTAATGATCTCTTGCTTGACAACTTCTTGCATTGAAGGATTTAACCTCTTTTGATGTTCAAAACTCGGGGAAATATGCTCTTTAAGATGAATACAATGAGTACAAACACCCGGACTTATCCCTCGGATATCCGCAATAGTCCACTTGATCCCCCTTTTATAAGTTCTCAAGATAGATAATAGAGCTTACGCTTGGCTTTCATTGAGCTTTGATGAGATAATAACTGGAAAAAAGTCATTTGGTCCAAGGAACTTATATTCCAAATGAATTGGAAGCAGCTTGAGCTCAAGAGTTGGCGGTTCAACAATAGAACGCCTGAGATGAGGGATTCTATGATTTTCCAAGTCCAAGGCTAATCGCCCAGGAGCATAAGAATAGGACCCTTGGCCCTCAAGTGCAAGAACGGTCTCCGCAATCCCCTCAAATACTTCATCATCATGATTCAACAACACTGTCATCAAAACTCATTCAATGACATCAATATAGACATTCAATTCTACCTCATCATCAATCACATCAATCACTGAAATCACCCCCATATCCATAGAGTGTTTCATGGACTTGCACACATGGAGGGTAACTTCTTCATCATTCATTCAAAACTTTAGTTCTCCATATTCCACATCACAAATTGCTCACCATCGCTAAAAAAGGTCATCCCTAGGTCATGAGAACTTCATAGTCAATCGCACAATCCAATATCACAAAGTCGGCGAGAAAGATGAACTTATCAACTTTCACAATCACGTTATAAATGATCCTCATTGGTCGCTTCACTATTATATCCGCCATGAGCAACCTCATACTTGTAGGTCAGAGATGACCCAAACCTAACTTCTTGAAAATAGTGAATGACATCTAATTGATTCTTGCTCTAAGGTCACAAAGGGCCTTTGCAAATTGATACACTTCAATGGTACATGGGATAGTGAAAACACTGATATCCTCTTGTTTCTTCACAATAGATCTAGAGACTATGGCGCTATATTTATGCGTAAAATCCACCATCTCAAAACTCACTCTTCTCTTATTTGTTATCAAATCCTTTATAAACTTGGCATACTCCGGCAATTGTTCCAAGGCTTCAATAAGTGGAATTTTTACTGATAGTTGTTTAAGCATCTCCAAGAACTTGTTGACTTTACCATCTTCAATTCTCTTTGTGAATCTTTGTGGAAAGGGAGGAGGAGGCCTTGGAATAGGCTTTAAGACTTTTGGAACCTCCTCTTCATTGTCATTCCCTTTCTCTTGGTTACTCACTTTCTCTTCAATCAAGACAAACTCCTCTACCATCTTGTCATCACTCTTCTTTGGCTCTTAAACCTCATTCAATCTCTTATCTACCACCTACATTGGCATCTTAGGCTCTCCTAACACCTTTCCACTCTTTGTGGAAATTGCTAAACAATGAGACACCCCTCCTCTTTCATTTCTTGGATTTACCACCGTATCATTAGGAAGGGTTCCCTTTTGCTTTGGATTGAGTGTTGAGGCGATTTGCCCCAATTGAGTTTTCAATTGCTTGATAGATGTTGAATGTGAATATACAAGATTGTTGAGCTCCTTCGTGTTAGATTCGAACTTGTCTTGACTCTTCAAAATCTTTGACAACATTTCCTCAAGCTTAGAACTAGTGGGATCGCTGGTCGACTCACGGTTATGATAAGGAGGAGGTTGGGTAGGTTGTTGATATGATTTTCATCTAGGTTGAACATAAGGGTTGGAGCTTTGGTTTTTTGTACCCATTGTTGTTGTCTATCCAACCTCCTTCATTCACTCTCTCCAATTTGGGCCGCCTTGGACATTCTTCCAACCTTGATTCCTGCCTTGATTACTAGATCGCCATAGTTTGCTTGATCCTTGGTAATTAGGTCGGGAACTCCCCCCTGCACATTGTTTACAAAATTCACATCTTCTTCTTGCTCATTGTACCCTTCATGATCCTAAGGTACCATCTCGGATGAACCTTGCTTTGGATCCATGCTTGCCACCGCATTCACTTGGTCCATTTGTCCATCACATGCTTAGTAAGGACCGTCATTTGGGTCACTAATTGAGCCATAGTCTCATCCCGATCTTCTTCTTTCTTTATTGTCTTGCCCAATTAGGAAATACTACAAATAGGAAATTTCAAAATCGTATTCTCCGGCAATGACACTAAAATTTGATCTCGCCCAATTAAGGCATAATGCGGCCATTGTCAAATATAATAACTCAACTAGTTTGGGGACGAATCCCACAAAGAATACATTGTGAAACTAAATCTTATTTGTCGTGTATTAACTCTCTACTAATTCTCTATCTCTAAGGTAACCAATTTTATTTGTTTAAAATGTTGTTTTAACTACCAATTCATGTTTTGTCTAATGTTTAATTACCAAATTGATGAGAGGTTAGGGTTGTGACTTGCATAATGGAAGTAGTGTTGCATTGTGTTTTACTCAGTCTAGGTGTATTCAATATGGTAGGGGAAATGGGGACTACTTTCTAAGTGTGAATTTCTCAATTGACCCACTTAATTTCACTTTAGGCTTTTTCAAGCCTAAACTATGGAAGATATGAGATTACCCATTCTTTACCCTTAGTTGATTCCCTTCTAATTAAAGTTAGGAATCATTAAATGAGGTTTAAAGCCTCAAGTCTTAATTAATGTACCCCTATCCTAGATTCTAGTCTCCTTTCTCAAGTTTGACAAGAAACAACAGGCTTTAGAGGGGTATTTGCAACCAACCTTAATGTAATTCAAATGAGAGGTAGTTAACCACTATATTTAATACCCCTTTATCATATTTAAACCCTAACACAACAACTACATTCCATTTTAATAGACACAACCCCAACTAAATTTCTAGCCACTCATTATATTATAATAAATGTAACACAACATAATAAAGAAAAGCATAAAAAGGAATAGAGTGCTTACAAAACTTTCTGTATTAAAAAGATGAAAGATTCTTCGCTTATCTCTTGAATTGGAACACCAAATAATGTATTTGACTTGACAATGAAATATTCTCCCAAGTGGAGATGAATAGTAAATGTTGGAATGATGAAAATGTCTAATCAATGAAAAGGTGTTAAAAAGAAAGTGTATCACAAAATCCTAGGCAAACTATAGATAGTGACCCAAATTTTGGACTACATGTAATTAGAAAAATGTCATCGCCGACCACTCTACGATCACGGAATGGGATGCAGAACTGATCTTCAATCCGCAAAAGGGAGTTAGAGTTTGCAGAGTGTCTTCAATCTTGGTCTATCTCGAATTGCGGCTGAAAATGCAGTCCAGAACTGAACTGCGGTCCGCAGAAGTGCTTTAAGGCTTCGCAATCTGAGCTTGGATTGTGGAGGAGCAGTGGTTCGCAGAACGAAAGTACGGACCGCAGATTGGATCGCACCTCGGGACTCCGAAGTCTTCTAGTCACTGTTCGTTTCTGCGACTTGGCTTACCATTCTGCGGTCTGCAATCTGAATTTGCAGTCCGCAGAAATGGTCTTCTCTGCATTTCTTCTTTTTTCAGCACTTTTGTCCATGTTTCAACACTTTTCCTCATTTTTGGTATTCGGAGGAAAAAATCCTACAAAAACCAAAATAACGTAAGAAATATACACTATGAATGCATTAAGGACAACAATAATTCATGCAATTGGCATCAAATGTGTCATAATTCTATTGAACTATGGAAAACACTTTATAGTAGCGACACAGATTCACCACAACTTATGGGGTCGACCTGTGAACAAGGTAAACCCAATGGGAACAAAAAAAATGGGGGGGGGGGGGACGACATTGGGCAGAAGACGATCCAAAAAGCGAAGGCTCACCCAGTTGAAATGAGGGGGTGAGATAGGCAAGAGGTAGCTTTCTTCCAAGCCGGCCCGGCCGCGAGGAATCAAGATATCTTTGCCGGTGCTGACTTGGATCTCGGGTGATGGAATAAGGCGGCCAGAAGCGACGAGCAGTCGCGGTCGAAGCTTGGCTCTAGCCGATAGGCTAACCCGGCCCTTAACCAAAGACCGAGTAAGGGGTGATCGATTAACAGTCAAGGGGCTACGAGACTCAAAGAGAGAAAGGATAAATCCCGTCCTTTTGAATAAAAAAACCTTCGGAATGATGGTAGTAGAGTAGTCGATCTGATCTCGCGTGCGGGCAGATAGAAATGCCTATAAATGAGGTAGGCGAGGGTAGCAAGCCCTTCTTAGAAAGCACTCACTGAGTTACTTACGAAATCTCAAATCTCTCTCGACGCCGAGAATTCTTTATGTGTCCACGTCGATTAGAGGTTCGACTTCATTTGGGGCAGGCGCCGGACGTGCTCTTTCTTTTTGTAGGTTGATGGATGACGATGTGTGACAACCTCTCATTTGTTTGACTACTCGCGAGGCCTGCTATGTTTAGGTATAAGAAGCCCCACTCGGAAAAAGAGTGTAAAGCAGTATACCTATTAATTAGTTGACCTATCTTTATTTGTGTTTTCTTCTAGGTCTAAGCCATCAAAATCTGATTAGAATGAAATGTTAGTACAATGCCTTATATATACAACTCGCCAGCTAAGATATTTAAGATGCCAGCTAAGACACTATTCTAACTGTATGCCTAACTAACTATCTAACATTGATAACTAACTATTAATTACACTGCTAATCGACTAAATAATACAAAGAAAGTAATCATGTGTTCTGCACTTCATGGGACATCTGTGCACTTGCTGATCTCCTTCACAAAACCATTTCATGAAAGCTACCATTGTATATTGAAGCACTCATCCCTTATCTCCAACTGACCTATATATATATAATACTTCACCATAATAATGTGAAGTATTATACATCGAATTGTTCCCAGCATGGATCTTGTAATCCAACACGGCAGGCGTAATTGTCTGTGCATTTGCAATCA
Source organism: Anisodus tanguticus (assembly GCA_034509755.1). Taxonomy (NCBI): domain Eukaryota; kingdom Viridiplantae; phylum Streptophyta; class Magnoliopsida; order Solanales; family Solanaceae; genus Anisodus; species Anisodus tanguticus. The sequence goes on from CM067556.1 coordinate 31,094,046, forward strand.
AATCTTTCCAAATAATCACAATGGTGACTCCACATGGACAAACATTCTTCTGTGCACCAGCATAAATAAGAGTACCAAATTTAGTACTAACATCCACTGGCTTTGAGCAACGATTAATTAGAACATGTCAGCGACAAGAATCGTATTTTTATTATTGGGTATCGAATAATCTTTTAAATTAACACCGTGATTTGTTTTTTTTGCGTGTATATTTCCATCTGGGGTTTTGTTTCAATGATTAAGTAGGCGTTAGGCCATAATTTCAATTTTATTTTATTTGAAATTGATGAAGTTGGAGTTGGAGGTGGAATCGTGTTTAGTTATACTTTTTACAAAGGAGAAAATAGAATATTTTGTTTGGAATTTATGAAGAAGGGTTGGAAAACAGGTTTGGAGCAGTTTTCCAAATTTGAAATCCAACTCCAAGTTGAGTTTGGAAATTTATAGCCAAACATCAATTTTGAAAGCTAAGGTTGCCCTTTGGCCTTTATTCTGACTGCATGAGCATAATCAAATGGACAATGATTTTTTCATTGGCACTAATAAGACTAGCACATTACTCAAAGTAAGAAAAAAAAGCTAAATATCAAAAGATATACTTCAGAAATAAAAATGAAGATCTTCTGTAAATTGTATTATCTGATTAAAATATAATCAAGTACGTCCCAAATTGAAAATGGACAAGCAATTCAGGGTTGTTATAGATTAACAACCATGAGCTTTCCAAGAAAAAAAAAACACAAATAGTAACCAAATTCACCATCAGTGCAACAACAGTTGCGAATTATTTTGTATCTGTAATGTTTTTTCCCTATCTGTTTCATTCATAGACCTACTCTCCCGACTCTAAACTCCCAAATCAATCGAAGTAATCCATTTATGGTTGTCACGTAAAGTTGGTTACTGTACATGCCCCCCCCCCCCCCCTTCTATTGTTGAGTCTGCACCAAAAAATGTGCTGGCTCAACTTTTGCTGCGTAGCCAAATGTCGATGCGCTATACTTCCTATGCACCCCTGTTAGTTTCCCTGTTGCTGCCTTCTGGTGGTAGCTCACGATCGCTTTCGAGCATTCCCTAAAGTAAGGGGAAAAAAAGAAGCTTAATCAAAGCAATCTCGAGAGGTGAAGTCAGAATCACACAGAGTACGGAGTTATAAGTACTCACAGAAGTGGATCATCTGAATAACTTGTATGCCATTCACAGGTTTTACTCCATTGCTTGACACCATAAAGCGTGCACTGAGCTGTATAGATCGCCGCAGCAGCCATAAAGGATGGTGGATGCTTAAGCATTTCATATTCCATGAGACAAAGCTCGATTAAGAAGAACGACAACACCTCAAGCTGTTAACAACCAACATTATAAATTAGAGAATGTTACAGCTACTAGAGTGAAATCAAGCTTTTATTACGGATAATTACCTTTCTGGACTGCCCAGAAAAATAATAGCCAATATGTGTGTATATATATATATATATAGTGTATACATATAATATACATAATATTGAAGGGGAGCCTTGGAGTAACTGGTAAAGTTGCTTCCATGTGACTAAAAGGTCATGGATTCAAGCCGTGGAAATAGCCTCTTGTAGAAATACAAGGTAAGACTGCGTACAATAAACCCTTATGTCCGGCCCTTCCCCAAACCCCTCGCATAGCGGGAGCTTAGTGCACCAGACTGTTTTTTATTTTATTTTTTATACATGATCAATATGTTTTGTATATTTTGGCTAACACCCCTAATTAATTTCGGCCGACGGGCCAAAAATGAACAAAGCCCTTTTATAAAAAGCCTATTGTAAGAGGTTGTTTGGATTGATTTTTTAAAAGTGGCTTATAAGCTAAAAGTCATAAGTCGGGGTCCTACCCAACTTTTGACTTTTGGCTTATTTTTGTACCTTTTTAACCTAAAAATAAGTGTTTAAAAACACTTTTTATCTCACTCAAACACCTCAAAAAGTAGAAAAAGTCTTAAAAACCAAAAAAACGCTTCAAATAAGCCAATCCAAACACCCTCTAAAAGCCCTCCAAGGCTCCCAAACTAACCTTCTTATCAGCTTGAGCAGCCTTGAGAAATCTTCTCATAAAAACATATGGAGTTGGAACTGACATATTAAACTGCAGTGTGTTGAGCATCAGGTTTTCCTGCAGTAAAATTAAGGAATGGATTTAAATGCATAATGAAAGTAGAGGAAATGCAGTACTTGTTGATATCATAAGATCAGTATATTTACCATTTCAAGAACGTCTTTCCTAGTGTAGGCACTGGCCGAAATAAGCACCAAATCATTCACCACAGGGACATAGATCTCCTCATATTTGCTTGCTAATAGCATGGCAACAAGACCAACAAGCTGCAGTTTCGTTTTTGCAACTGCTTGCTTCTCCAAAAATCTGTCTAGTAAGTTAACGGTCAAGAATAACGTCTCTTCCTTGAGCTCAAACTTGTGATGTACCTGTTGGTTTAGAATAAGCAAGTTAATGTCACAATAAAATAACTAATTCCATGCTGCCTGATAATTTCCATTTGTGAAGAAGTATTCAATATACCTCAATGAGCCAGTCTATTAGTATTGCTCTCATCCTCCCAGTGATTTCAACCTGTTGTGTTATATAGTTTGGTGAAACACAGCTGTAAACCTGAAATACAATGGCCAATATCAGTTACAATTCCAACTCTAAAGTAACATGCTACTTCAAATATGAAAAAGGTCAAATATTTGTAAGGTACTTATTGAATTGCATCTATTGTGAATATGTTATGTTAGTTAGGGAAAGGAAGCAATTAATATTAAACGTTTTACATGAAGGGAAGGTTGATAATTTAAGCAACAAGATAAATTTAGCCTTAAAATAATCCACCAATGACCAGTGAATAATTGAGATAGGAAGGGAAACTATTTATTATAGTCTTGTTATAAGAGGGAGCCCATTTTTCACGTAGTGTTGAAAAGCTAGAAAGTTTACTTCAGAGGGCGACCCCATTATCGACTGAGCTTTTAAAAAATAATGGGGTCGCCCTCTGAAGTAACCCTCAAAGAGTTTTTCGGTTTTTTTGTGAAAAAAGAATAACTTATTGTTTGAAAAGCAATTAACGACCAATCCTAGTAAAGTTGGCCAATGAACAGGGACAATATACATAGTTTCACCTGCCTCGTTAATACTTATGAAATTTACCTCAACAAAGCTGTAAAAAGTTTATTCCAAACTATTTCTCAGAAGAAGTTATATGACTAGACGGTACAATAAAACCTCGATAAATTAATATTCGATAAATTAATAACCTCGATTAAATAATAATTTTCTTCAATCCTGACTTGGGCCAATGGGATAAAATAATAACCTCGATAAATGCATAAGATAATAATTTTAGAAATTTTTTTTGAGACCCACTGAAAATATAAAATAATAATTTATTAAATACGTATGAAAATTACATATATAATTCATAAAATAATGCACTTCCTAAACAATTTTTATTTCAAACTTGATGCTTTCCTAAAATTACATAACTTGATGATTTTTATTTTTGTACTCACATAATGCTTTTCTCATCTCATCAATTAGCGTAGACTTTTTTACACCTTTCAAATGAGTAGCCATGGAAGAGAAGATATAATATATGAATTTTTATATTTTGATATATGAAGTTAAAGTACATGTGTCTATTTATAAACTCTATATTGTATACTTGAAACAATTCACAACACTTCATATTCTAATGTACATGCATTCTATTTTGAATCACGTCAATCCAAGATTAATTAACTTCTTTTTGACAAGATTAATAAATTAGATAAAATGCACCATCATTAATTAATTGTTTATTTATTTTCTTTTCTTAGTTACCGAAAAAAATTAATTGTTTAATTTGAGAAATATAATGTACAAAATAAAAATTATTCTATAAATTAATAAATATTAATTTATCGATAAATTAATAAAATATTCATTTATCGATAAATTAATAACCCCGTATAAGATAATAATTTTTCAGATCCCAAGAATATTAATTTATAGAGGTTTTAATGTATATAGCTATTTTACATTATCAAGAAAAGTTTACCTACAAGTAGGGATGACAACAGATCGGATCTGGACCGGATCCTACTAGATCCAGATCCAGATTCGTTTTTCATACCTAAATCCATATCCGGATCCAGATCCGTCGGGTCCATAAAAATCAGATCCAAATCCGGATCCATCGGATCCACGGATCGAATCGGATCTGGATCCACATGTAAAAAAATTTGCCCTGCTAAGAAATTTTTTTAAACTGACAAACAATTTTTACTTAGCTAACAGTTTACTATGTTTCAATTTTGAAATGTTCATATGAGATATTTTGTTCGTTGTCTAGTTTTGATTGTGAGTTATTAATTGAAAATGTTGGACAATGACAATAATTGTTGAAAATGCTGACTAGTATTTTCACAATGCAGAACTTGCATGGCTTGGAATCTTCACAAATGAAGTGAATATAATTTTAACTACTTGTCTATGGAGATGTTAGTCATTCACTAATATAACATTGATTTTATTATCAAAGTTACCTCTTTATTTTTGGGTTTTTGAGTTAACGCGGGGATAAATTAAACTTGTTTTGAGAATTAAACTTGCAATGATGTGCTTAGCAATTTTAAAAAAATACTTATAAAATTACATTCTGGGTTATGAATATATTTAATAAAAAATAGATCCATGGGTCGGATCTGGACCGGATACGGATCTCAAATACAAGATCCAGATCCAGATCCGATCCGTCAGAAATGGATCCGGGTCCGATCCGGATCCGTCGGGTACAAATTTTGAAGATCCATATCCTATAAAACGGATCTGGATCCACCGGGTCCAGGATCCATTGCCATCTCTACCTACAAGATAGATAAGTGTTCATAACAGGCCTAATAAGGTAACATGAGTATTATAACATCGTATAGCCAGTTAAATTGCATTGATAGGTATATATAACTTAAATCCTTGTAATGAAATCGGAACCTTGACAACAAATAATTGCTATTAAGATCTAGGACTGACCTCCATTTTCCTGTAATTGGCATACAGATCTCCCACATAGTCAACAACTGCCAATGGATTGTTTGCATCATCACTGTCAATGTCAATTAGTGCCTCCTCAAATATATCTTCCATTTCAACCTCCTGCTGTATTTATAATCATCAATAAGTCTCGCTGCATGAACGCGAAAAATCATCTCATTAAAACGCAAGAAGATCTGTTACCATTTCTGTGTTGTCATTTGAGAATGTCTCAGATTGTTCCAACAACATAGGCATGGGCTGATCTTTAGCTGGCTCATGTTCCTCCCATACCTTAAAATCTTCATCTCCTAGTTCTGGTTTCTTGTTTTCCTGTTTAAAAGAATTTGTGCCTTAGTTCAACTTTTAAGCTATTTGACACTTCCAACAATTACGCCTCAGTCCCAAACAAGTTTACATCGGCTATATGAAAAAAAAAAGTGTGCCGGGTGCACTAAGCTCCCGCTATGTGCGGAGCTGGAGTATGGGGAAGGATCGGACCACAAGAGTCTATTGTACGCAGTTTTACCCTGCATTTCTGAGGGTCGTCTATATGAATCCTCGTTTATTCATTTAAGCTCATATCAGATCATCATCATCATAATCATAATAAATAAATAAATAAAAGTGAAAAAAATACCAATTTTTTTTTTTACTCCATGAGATTGTAATTTTGTACCTCGGGACAATGCTGGTGTGATCTACCAATTTGTGCAGCACCAAATTTCCTTCATTTAAAAAGTTACACTTTATATATCAATCAACTGGCCAAAAATATCTTCTTTTTTACTAATTAGGCAATAGTGGCATTGAGATTACTGAAATATATATACAAAATTCAAATAAAAGGAACTTTTACTGTCTTACCTTGTAGGATTCTTGTTGCACATCCCATTTTTTCTGAAATCAAGAAAAAAACAAATGAATGACAAATATGAAAATTCAGAAACAAAAAAAATTTAAAAAATTAAAAGATGGAGTCAAGAATATAATTACTCTGTTAATCCTCTCTTATTAACAACACAAGGATATGGATGAGCTGCTATTAAATTCTGATTAATCAAGCTAAGTGCTCTTCTTGTTTGTCTCCTCTCCCCTCCAAACTTGACCACACCACCTTTCATTCATAACAATCACAAAGAAAAAAAATTGAACAAAAAAATCATCCTTGCTAACACCAAAAACAAATAAAGAAAGAAAAAAATTCTTAAAAAAAGAAAAAACTGAGCAACCTTATTAGTACAAATAGTTACCTTGTACATTTGTTGTTTTAATCATGTTGGGACAATTCTCTTCAGATAAATCCATTTGTTTTCTTGAATAAATGAAAAAAGAAAAAGAACCAACGAGGGGGAGGAGCAAATAATGGGATATATGTGTTGAAACACAAGTGATGTGATGTCTCTATATATAATTATATATATATATTCAAATAAAATATGGCCGTTTGGTGGAAGATTTTCACACCTGGATGTGGCAAATGGTGTATGAAGGAGACGTTACATTCAAATTAGTCCAAAGATGGAAGAGTGCTAAATTAATTTCTATAACACTCTAATTTAATAGGATGTGAGTTAGATAACTAGTATATAACTTAATTAACATGTCATAATAGATCATTTACTTGTAAAATTTTGAAATTATTTAGTCAGTAAGTACAATAGACAATTAATTGTAATTGACTTCTACATAATATGATTTACACAACGGTCTTTACATAACAACCGTTTGAAATAAAATATCTATTTGAATAAAGTATCATCCTACGGAAGAAACTTAATTTTATTGATTTTACTGCAAAAAAAACTTAAAGCTTCAAGTCAATAATGTCTCTTTAGCGACACATATATCCTACTACATTACTTATTCAATATAATAATATTACTACAATATCGCGTTGATGTCTTCCTTACAAGAAATAAAGATATGATGAGTCTTTTAATTACATAGGTGACAACCGAGTCCTTTAAAATAAATTGTCTTAAAGGCTATAAAGATTAACACATCTCATATCTAATAAGAATAATAAATTAACTTCAAGATTTATACTTTTAAAGGGTCGTTTGGTTCTAATTAGGATAATTTTATTTTAAAATTTATATAGAAGTAATTCACCTAATCCCTTGAACCAAATGACTCATGAACAACAAGACATCAATGCGCTCTCGCCAACTTTTGAGCTTTATGGTGGTAGGCCTCAAAATGTTTTGGCTCCTTCCTACTTTCTAGTACTATTACAAGCGCTAAATTTTGAGCATGACAAGACTAGTGTTTTTTTTTTGCTTTATGTCTAGATTTCAGCATTATTAATTTCATATTCATGTTGTCAGTTTTAAATATCCTTTTCTTTATCAAATTTGAATTGTATTCTCAATTTTGTTATCAATGATGAGTTACTTGGTAGTAATCTTTACATCGTCATAAACGAACTGGATTTTTTTTCCCACAATAGTTCATTAATTCTAATTTTGATTCAATTTTTTGTAGCGAGAAAAGTATTAACTAAGTCAAATTAAATCATGGATGAAAGTAAATCATAAATGAAGTTGACTCCTGTATTGGCATATTCACAATATAACAGACGTAATTATATAGTTTTAGATCTTCAGACCATCACATATTTAATGTATATCATTGAATAAGTTGTTGTCACTCAAAAAAGAGGATTATAAAACAACGTTAAAGTAATGACATAGGATAATTTTAATGTTGCTATCCATTAAATATTTATTTAATATTACTTCCACCTTTAGGAAAAGTATCAATTTTGCCCTTGCCCCTTAACGGAATTCTAGCTCGAGAGTAATTTTAAGTCACGGTTAAAATTTAACGCGTAAATTTTGCTCTTTTTTTCTCGGGAAAAAATTGGACATGCTATAGCTCTATCAATAGCAATGATAATGGAGTAGCAAATAGGGAACGAGTTGCTAACGATAAGTTATAAATGGACCGAAAGTAAAAACATAGGACAAATTAATCATAATTTTTCAAATACTTCCTATTTTGAATTGTTAACTATTGTGACTTATAGTATCTTTTATGTAATTTTTAAATATTTAAATTTTATTTCAAAAAATATGAAGATTATATGTCATAATTCACACCGTAAATTAGTTAGTTTGACCCTCGTACTCCAAACTAAGACAATCTTTTTGCGACTGAAGGAGTGTACAATTAATACATACAATTTAATTTGCCATAACAATATTTTACCAAGTTATGAATTAAAAACACTAAAAATATTTTAAAAAATGATTTGTATTGAATTGGAACTGCAAAATACAAGAATATAGAGATGGGAGAATAATAAAGAATAAGTGGTAAATAAAACTGCAATCTACTTTGATGTATTGAATTCATAATTGATTCAATCAAGGAAAGTGAGATAAGAATATTTGGTTTAATTATCATATAAATTTATATATAACTAAGATTGATTAACCTAATTGGATAAATACTTTATACACTCACTATAAATTTACATACATAAAATATTTAATTTATCGGATAAAATAGACATGGCATATTGTACATTATTTGTTCCTATGTTTGGTCCCTAACCTTGGAATTTTTTTTTCTTAGATACCTCAATTAATATTTATATCTATTAAATACTTTAACCTCTATTAATATGATCTTATTAAATCTCTCATTACTTTCTCTAAAAATATAAGTTACGTAAACTCCATGCTCAATGACATAACAAACAAAGATATATAATTTGAGATTGAGAGAGTAATAATATGTCATTAGTCAATGTCTTTTTCTGGCTGAGAAGATTATATTAAGGTGAGTTGTTGGTCAGCTAAGCTGTTATCTTACTTTGACATGCTTCAACTGATCAAGTCTGTCTGATTTGACATACAAATCTACCGGACTCATATTTTTATGCTATCTAAAAAGGTAACCAAACTGATTGAAGTTGTATGTGGAACTTTGGAATAAGATTGCTATACTGAAATAACTATAGGATATTTCTATGAAAAACAATACTCTTTATGGATACATTATTACTACATAAAGCACAGAGAGTTGGATGATATGAACCCACCCGAGACTACTGCTTGAGCGGTGAGGAAGATAATTGATCATAGAGACAGTTTATTAAAAAAGAACTCAGTCCCCCGGCATAGCTGGATAGCAAAGGAGGGAACTTAAAATTCATCTGGAGGCCTGCAACGTGAGTTCGAACTTTGGTGAGAGCAATTTGTTATCTTCTGGGGTAGGACCTTATAGGTGATATCAGTTGTTCTGTTCTCAAACCGTCATTCATGCACATCCTACGATTTACTGATAGTAGTGCTGAAGGACCGGGACTACTATCTCCAGGAATAGTCTGACGTAAGCCGAAAAGTTGGATATAAAAAAAAAAAACTCTACCCAAAGCACATTACAACAAACACTCACCAGCATGAAGAAATTGGTTGCTTTCAGATAAAAAAAAGTCCATGTTAGTATGCTGCTTCAATATTCCAAAGCCTCTTGGAAGAGTATAACCCTTCAAACTCAAATACACCCAGATTCAAGTTTAATTTGTGGTTAGTTGTCAAATAGAGATTAGTTATAGTGCTCAGAGGGAGAGTTGGCAATCTAAATTGCATAATATCAATTGTTTTTCTTAGATGTAGTATTGAATTGTTGCTTAGATGAACTGGATGTAAAGATTTATGTTAAAAAGAAAAAAGACTAGTACTATTTACACTTAAGCAAGTGCTAACTTGATGTTAATATGGACTTTTATAAAAGTTCAACCTTATCAATTAAAAATATATAGCGGTGTGTTTCACTTTTACAAGTTTTTTTGTTAGGCTTAATTTATCTATTTTCAATTTGAAATGTTTTACCATATTTGATACTCTCAAAAAGTATTATTATTCTCTTCCACTTAACTTGTATAATTTTTTATTTTGAAATAGTACAAAATGTTTGACACTCTCAAACTTGAATGATTACAATAAGTCGACGATGATCGACGTAAATTAATTAATTATTTATATAAATCCTTACATTATTTTACTGTGTTAAGACATAGTTGTGTTAGTTCATAGCTGGATGGCATAGAAGGCTTAAAATCCAGCTGGAGACCTGCAGCGTGTGTTCAAATATTAGTAGGAGCAATTTGCTCTCTTCTGGGGTAGAAATTTGTAGATGATATCTCGCAATAGTGCTAATGGTCCGGGACTAATATCTTCAGAAATAATGTGACGTAAGTCGGAAAGTTGGATATAAAAAAAATAAAACTGTCTCAGACCAAATAGACTTTTTGTTATTAAGTTGTATACGGAGTATAATATAGTATTATTTTTTCTTCTTACAATATATAGGCGAATTAATTTTCATTTTTTGCCCCATTACTGCAAATATAGCAAACAAATAGGCTTCGATTTCATTTCTCAATTGATCGAGATTGTTGATAGACCTCCTGTAATTGCAAAGGGGAGGGATTTAAGTATGGCCGGAGCTGATACTAGTAGTTCAACGGCGAAAGACGACATCGCCGGCGGTGGTGAAACAGTTACCATCAACGTTCGATGTTCAAACGGCTCCAAATTCTCCGTACAAGTGAGCCTCGATTCCACCGTCGGATTATTCAAGTCTATCCTTTCTCAGCCGTCCGATATCTCTTCCGAACAACAGAGATTGATCTATAAAGGCCGGATATTAAAGGACGACCAAACCCTAAAAAGCTATGGTACTATTAATTACTCCTATCTAAATATTTTTGGGATGGGCAACTTGTTACTTTTGTTATTAATGTTGAATTTTTTGTGTTAGTTATATATACATATATACATATATAGTTTCTTATGTTGTTGATCAATCAATAAACTGTACCTCAATTACAAACTTGTTAGGGTTTGAGAGATAAATGCTGTAAATATTCTTATTTATTTGGCGTATTTGTTGATAAAAAGAGTCTTTTGTTTTTAAAATTGTATGTATTTTTGTGTTAGTTATATATATTTTTTATTTCTTATGTTGCTGATCAATCAATCAACTCTACCTCAATTACAAACTTGTTAGGGTTTATGATATATATGCTGTAAATACTCTTTTTTATTTGGCGTATTTGCTGATAAAAATAGATACTTTTGTTTTTGAAAATTTCATGTATGTTTGATTAATTTGTTAGCTATATAAGGATGGATGATAAATGTCTAGAAGTAGAGATTGGTTGGTCTTTAACTACTGAATGTTGGCAACTATGATAAGGCAAAGAGTTCGATTAGCTTAGAATTGTTTGCTAATGCTTTTCTCTGTTCAACACCTAAAGAGTTTAGTAGTTATCGGGATTTGCTAATACATGGTCGTCAGTGAAAAAGAGACGATTCTGAGGAGTAATGTTAATTATTTGTTCAGTGTGGAAAAGAATTCATATAGAATCTGTTTTAACAATAAAAAAGAGAATGCGTATAGAAGTTGTTTCCTGAGCCAGAGGGGAATCTGATTTTTGAAAATTATTCAGTGGGAATATTAGCAGATGTTGTAAACGGCTGAAAACTTATGCTAAAGACTGAGGCACTTAGAATGGAGAAGTATCTTCGTTGACTGTAGTGAAGGAGATGTCCTTGCAGTTGAAGGGAGTAGTAACTTTGAGAGCCTAAATTCGAGTCCTAGGTACAATAGATACGAGCCCATTCGCTCCATCTTTGAAAGGTAGGATTACCTTGACAAGGTATTCCTTATATTTTTTCGATTTAGAAGTGCAATTTAACCTCTGTGTTTGTGTTCTTTCATGAATAGATGGTAAGAATTGATAAATGAGGTGTTAATGAATTAGGAAGTACCATATTTCAATTCTAATATACAAAAAATCATGCTTGTTTAATTACCATATACTCCTTAATATGTCATGTTTTGTCTTGGAACAAGAAATAGGTAAAGGTCAGTGGGAAAAAAAGTAATATAGAGGAAAGATGCAGTGTTATCGGGGGGTTTTGGGCTCTTTTGATAGAGTATGAAGATGTCTATCTGGATCGCATTTTCTTGGAGTTCAGTTTCCACTTTACCAAGTACATTTGATTGTCATGGATACCCCCCCTTTCAAATGTAATTAACTTTCTGATTCTTGTCTTTAACATGGTGTTACTTGATACCAATCACGTTGATCTGTTTTATGATTGGTTAGTTATAACCGCATTACATTCTGGATTGAGTTTTGAAATTATATACTTTCAGGATGCAGGGAACTTCGCTTTTATCTGCTCCCGTTTTTGCATGTTATCAGGCTGATACCTTAGCAATCTAATTTTAATTTTGTGGCAAGCAGGTCTGGAGGCAGATCACACAGTTCATCTCGTTCGAGGTTTTGCCGCAGCTGCTTCTGTAAGTGCAACCAATGCTGTAAATCCAAATGCTAATCAGGATGCACCAAGGGATGCTGTCCACAATGTAGGGGCGCCGTTTGCAGGAGCTCCACTCTTTCCCGGACTTGGAAGTGGTGGTGGTCCGTTTGGAGCTGGACTTCCAGATTTTGAGCAGGTCCAGCAGCAGCTGACTCAAAACCCCGACATGATGAGAGATATGATGAATATGCCTGTTGTTCAGAATCTAATGAATAACCCAGAAATCATCCGCAACTTGATCATGAACAATCCTCAAATGCGAGAGACCATGGATCGTAATCCCGAGCTTGCTCACGTACTCAATGACCCCGCTACGCTTCGCCAGACAATGGAGGCTGCACGAAACCCTGAACTTATGCGTGAGATGATGCGCAATACTGACAGGGCAATGAGCAACATTGAATCGTCTCCTGAGGGATTTAACATGCTAAGGCGCATGTATGAAAATGTACAAGAGCCATTTTTGAATGCAACAACCATGGCTGGAGATACAAGAAACGATTCAGGGACAAATCCGTTCGCGGCTCTTTTGGGAGCCCAGGGGCAAGGCAGAAACCAGTCAACTAATCCTCCAGCTACTGGTTCTGACACAACTGCTAATCCTCCCGCTCCCAATACTAATCCACTTCCGAATCCTTGGGCATCAGCTGGCAGTAAGCTTCTATCAATTTCGTGTCTCTTAACTGTTTTAGCTGCTAGATTTAACCTTGTAACTTCATCTCCTATCCTATTGACGAATATGCTTTGCTTATTAAAAAACAACTTTTATCTCTTTCCTATTCTCCCGGAAACAGCCGCTCTACCTACCAAGGTAGAGGTAAGGTCTGCGGTCTGTGTACACTCTACCCTCCCCAGACCCCACGTTGTGAACGTGGGGTCTTCACTGGGTATGTTGTTGTTGTTGTATCTCTTTCCTATTCGTGCTGCTTAGGACTTGTACATTTGAACACACGTTTTCTATAGCCACTCTTTTCGTCTTTGTTTATTTTAGTAAAATATCTCAAAGTTAGCATAATCTTCTCACAATTCATTAAAAACAATATTATATTTATATCTATCAAAAAATAATTTTATATTTAATTTGGAGGATCTAATTATGTAATATTATTAGGATCCTTTGGCTAATCAGAAGCTAATGTCTTATATATGCAGTGGACCTTTTCATAATGTTAATGATTGAGCATTTGTTATCTTGCTTAATTTTTATTGTTATTTTCTACAACTATTTTTAATAAGCTGGGTATTGTCGCCTTCATCGATTTTGCAGCTGGAGGTGCCCAAATGAACACCACTGCCAGGTCAAATGCAGCTGGGGATACTAGGGCACCCCCTCTTGGTGGTTTGGGTGCTTTGCCGTTGCAGCGAATGCTAGGTGGCATGCCTGATGCCTCTTCTGTGAATCAGTTAATGCAGAACCCAGCCATGTCACAGATGATGCAGTCTCTCCTCTCAAATCCTCAGTACATGAACCAGGTATTAATTTATTTGTTTGGACTAAAGTTTCCATGCGGTCAGTGAGTTTAAGGCTTTATTCATCTTTCTCTCGGTTGCTTGTTTTTGTTTGTGGTGGAAAATTTCTTATCAAGCTTCTCATTTCTTGAATATCTTGGTGGTTAGATTATGGGGCTCAACCCACAGCTAAGAAGCATGCTTGATTCCAACTCCCATCTTAGAGAAATGATGCAAAACCCTGAATTTATTCGTCAGTTGACGTCCCCTGAGACAATGCAGGTAAAAAATTTATGCTTGCCGTCTTTAAGTTGTGCTTGATTGGACTCTAGAGTGTGTACGGTGCATGCAGTGCTGCAAATATAGAAAATTGATATCATTCTTTTTTTGATACGTAAAGGTAAACACTAAATTAGAACTCAAAAAGGTTAAAGTACTATTAGAAATATGCTTAGTAGATTTGTTGCACGTAGAGGATTAAATTAGAACTCAAAATGGTAAAAATACTATTAGAAATATGCTTAGTAGAATTGGTGCAGTAAGAGTTGATGCGAAAAGGAAACCCAAGACACAAGATTACATATCCGGAAGCCTATATATTTGCCTTGAGATTTTGCAGATTGATCTAGTGAGAAATTGAATCATATTGTTTTAGAGATATTGTCAGAGACACACCAAGAGGTCACATGCTTATCAATTGAGTTTATAAATGCAGCCTCACTATGTGTCAAAAATGTAGATGTGGCCTTAGTGTAACCATGCTCATCAAGTGGCCATAATGAAATGGCACTAAATATTAACGTTGGGTATTTAGAAGGAAAGAGAATAAAAAAAATTTACTATGAAAAATAAAGGGGAAAAATTCAAACAAAAAAAGATCTCGTCTGTTTGTTACTTGTTTCTCTTATTGGACATTCTTGAACTACTTTCCAACCCTTGCAATTACTCATTTAGATTCATTTGCTTTCTAAATAAGCTAAGCTCTATGTTAATTTACCAAAAGTAAACTTTACAGATTTTAGTGTCAAGTAAGGTAATGATAGAACTGTACTTATTATTTATGTTTCTACATATTTTGTTGTTTATCGAAACTGTTTTACATTGTCATATCATTAAATATTAAAATATTAATATATCTATTTTATTTCTTGAACATGATCTATGTTAGTTATCATATTACTTGTAAGTGTCGCTGATTCATCAAACATGTTTCCTGGGCACAATGTAAGACATTCTGGATTGAATGTTTTCCATCTTTATAATTTAAAAACTATTATCCTGTCCATTTGGAGCACCAAGGGTGGTAAGAGAAAACCTTTGATATGTGTGTGGACATAGAGCTTGATGAGTGCAGTATTATTTGGGTATATTCTTCTTTCATTCCCTTTTTTTTTTCAAAACCTTGTTCTGACTTTTTTGACTGTCATTCTTCTTCCTTTCAGCAACTTATGAATTTACAGCAAGGGCTTTTGTCTCAACTTGGTCGGCCGCAATCAAACCAGTAAGTCGACATACATCTGTGAAGTTTCCTTTTGCAGGAGAATCTCACACCTCATAGTTTATTTGATATGATGATATGCATTTCCTTGTCTCATTATTACCTTACATATTCTCATATTTCATTTGCCAAAGAGTAGTCTAAACCTTTTTAATTAGGAGGGATAAAAGATTAATTTGTTGAGTGGCTCGAGATCTTTGTTCTGATTTTTTGGATCAGTGGGGTAATTTTCTGCCTGACGTGTATCGCTTATGATAAAGTATCTTTCCACTTGCAGAGGACAGGTTCAGGATGCTGGCCGAACAGGTGATATTTTATTCTCATTTTTCCTAATTTGATATCCGTATAACTGTAATGTACTCTTAGATTGTTCTGAATTAGGCTGGGAGAGAATGGTCTTGATTTAATTATGTTATCCTGGAGCAAATAAATCTTCTTACAATTCTTACCAAGCCTTGCTAAGTCTCTAGTATTTTGACCCAAAACTGGCCGACGAGGAACCATACACATTATATTTTTGTTATGCACATTATTTGTAATGTTTCATGAATAGACATTCTTTTTTGTTTAGTCAACTGAGAAACCTATTTTTGTTTTGTTATATTGCATATGGATTTTGAAATTTTACAAGGATGACAGAGAACTGATTCGGATTTATACCTGTTAGATCTGTAATAGAGTTTATATTTTTGTTTAAAATATTGTTTGAAATTTATAGGTTGAGAATAAGGTTCGGTGGGGATTTTGAAGAAACAAATCCAGATTAAATATACAAATGTCACAATGAACTGTACAAAAGAGTGACATAATTGTGATAGTGAGACGAGATACAAATCTGTACCCGGGAATAGTGGTTTACTGCAGGGATCTGCATATACTATTTTACGCTTATGGATAAGCGAAAGAAAGGTTCCATGATGCATGCTAATTTTAGATGATAGTCTTAATTGGCGAAATTAGCGAGAAATTCAACTAAAGTTGGAACTATGAAGAACTCTGGTTTTATGATAAGTAGAAATAAGACAAACTGCATATAAAAAAGGTAGAAATAAGACGAACTATATTCACTGCAAGTCAATAATAATACCAGTGAAGTGAGATTAGATGAGATAGGGGTGCCAAAATGTAGACAATGGAAATATTTAGGTTTATATTTGAGGAGAATGATGTGATAGATGAAGACGTGACATAAGTTAAAAGAGTATTTTTAAAATGGAGTGCTACGAGAGTTATCTCATATGTGGTTGCCTAACAAAGTGAAACAGAAGTTGTATGCAACAGTTGTGAGACAATGTTATATGGGAATGGATGTGAGTTTTGTAAAGCCATGTGTATCCACAAGATAAATTCCATAAAATTGCATGTGTAAGATGAGAATGTTTAGTCATACAAGGTCATTAAGATTAGAATATCACATCTGACAAAAAAACATAGAGGATAAGATGAGAGGTCGTTTCTTCTATCTCCTATATAGACCTCATATGCACTGGTCAGTATGTTCGAAAACATGATGATTGAAGGTGATAAAAGAAGACTAGGAAGATCTAAAATCATAGGGTAGAAAGTTGTATTAGAAAGACCTGCAGATCTCGAAATTAATATGGATTTAGCCAAGATAATAATACAATAGAAGCAAAGAATCCATATATCAGTTGTTTGTCTTTTATCAGGTCAAGTGTTTGTTAGGAATCTCTTTTTGTTGTTAGATACTCCTTACTAGAATAAGGAGAGCTGCGACTTACTAGATTTAGAGAAAATCTAGTTTTAGGGGAAAATCTTTAATGCTTAGTTTCTAAAGTAGAGAATCGATATGATAGATTATTTAGTACTGGAATAAAATGGACCTGAATAGAACAAATTCAATCCTATGATTCACTGATTTGAGATTCAGGCATGGTTGATTGATTAGTTTGATGGGTGATTTTAAATTTCAAACCAGATTCTTGACTGTGAAGCTCTCATAGTCAGGTGGCCTGGTTGACTGAAACGGGTAGCAATTTATTATGCTGATAGCAACAATATAGGAAATTATTGCCTATTTTCTTGAGTTGTGGAAATACCATGTATAATTAAGGTTGGACAAATAGATTTTTTGTATTATTGGCTAGTTTCACTCACAGCAGCTGGGTGATTTTAAAAATTGCAGCATCTGACAACCTGGGAATGCTGATGAACATGTTTGGTGGACTTGGGACGGAGGGTTTGGGTGTCCCCGGCAGATCCAATGGTTACTTTATTCTGTGTCTTTTTCATTCCTCTCTCTCTCTCTCTCTCTGACATAGTCGATCTCATACTCCTGTTGATGTCTTATTGTAGTGCCCCCAGAGGAATTATATGCAACTCAGCTAACCCAGTTACAAGAAATGGGCTTCTTTGACACTCAAGAAAATATCCGGGCACTTATTGCCACTGCAGGGAATGTGCACGCTGCAGTGGAGCGACTTCTAGGAAACACTGGACAGTAGTGTGTGGATACTCTCTTTTGTATGACTATATAGCTCCTGGTGGGGACAGATAAAATTTTGACGTGGACAGAAGAAGCATCAAATCTTGGATGTAAACAAATTTGGAGTTTGAATTTTTTGGAACGAACTCTCATCACATTCACCCATAGTTCTTCAGTTCATTGTACATACGATGTTAAACTCAATCCTTTAAATTGTTCATTATAATATGATTTTGTGCGCACTTACCTGTAGCATTTCCTAATCGCTTGCTAGGTTGAACAATCTGTTGGATGCTAAATTAATTGCCTGCTGTATTTGTCTATTTTGGTTAACTGAATTTATTATTGTCGCGTAAGTTGTTTGTGTGCTATGGACTAATGCGTCACAGGTGGTTTTTGTACTAAAAGCTTAATGATCGTTAGTTCGTTACAATGAGAATTTTAAAATTTAGAGTTAATATTACGCTTAAGTTGATCATTTAATATTGATGCTAATTAATTGTTTTGGGATAGTAGTCACTACACTAGGTGCAAGTTGGCAGGCATCGGTGCTATGCCACATCTCATCTCATTTTGGGGTGAAACTTACCTGACCTGAACATTTTCATACTACAAGAGAGTTATAAAATGATGGTTTTTTTTTGGGAAAAGGTTCAAGTTCGTACCTGAACTTTGCGAAGTCAGTCATTCATACACTCTGTTAAAGTTTGGTTAAAAATATTCTCACCGTTATCTGATTGTATCACATATGCCGTAAGATCTTATTTCTCTTTTTGTCTTTTTTTTTCTCGTAAAAGAGGATATTTATTCATTAATCATAACCTAAGAGTCATTACATAGAGAAACAAGTCTATGAGACATAGTGCTTATTTCGTCTCTTTGAAGATTACAAATAACAAAAGCGGGGGCATTGGTCTAGCTCATATCCTCTCTTTGCTAATTGGTGCGTCACTCCATTAGCTTCTCTAAAAATGTGCTTGATCGATGTCTGTCTTGCTTCAATACGTAATAGGTACCTGCAATGATCAATTAAGTTTTGGTAGGAGTAGAAATTGTTAGAAAGCATATTGATGAGTTCCTTGCAATCAGTTTGGATTACTAGTGGATGTAGATCCCTTTGAATAGCGATTTCTAAGCCATGTACAAGTGCAAGAGCGATGTTGGTTGCATAATGAATTCCCATGTTAAAGCCTAGCACCCACTTTTGTTACTATCCCTAAAGACTCCTCCGATTTCACCTTTACCGGTATTTGAGCAACAAACACCATCTATGTTGAGCTAGTAATAGCCCGTTCCCATTTAATAAAATGGTATTTCTTATTTTGTTCCTGTTATTCCAGATTTGTAATACTTCGAAAGATGATATTGTTCCTGTTATTTCAGATTTGCCAAAGAAGAAAGGGGAAGATATCTGGCCATGTTAGGTGATCGTTGACAGTAGCTTTGGATTGGTTTTTTTTTTTTTTTTTCCTTCAAGTTGACATGGCATCAGATTCGTCCATATACTGAGTGAGTACATCTTAAGAATAGGTGCTCCATATCTTCCCTTTCCCTCCCACAGATATTACAAGTATCGCTAACTTAAATTTTTCCTCCTATATAACATATGCATTGTGGGGATCCTGTTTTGGCATACTAACCATAAGAAGTATTTTAATTTATTCATATTATTGATCTTCCACAACCAATTAAGGTCCTTATCTTTGAACTTGCAGTTTTCTTTTTTTGTAATCAAGTCATATGCCGCCTTAGTCGAGAACACATTATGGCCTCTAGTATTTCCATTTATAGTTATCCTCTCCTATGTTGTTTTGCTTGATATAAGTACTATGAATTCTATTGATTATGTCTGAAGGTAGCTCAACAGAGAAAGAGTTAGTGTTAATGACACCATTACACATAATATCATTAACAGTTAGGTCGTATTCATGCTTCATTAAGGGTCCATAAATCATGTTTCTAAGAGGTTTTCCTTGGTTAATCCAGTTGTCTTGCCAAGCTTTAATGTTCCTGCATTCTGGTAGGTACGGGAATTTTGGGTATTGTAGAAGCATTAAGGTTGAGGAGGTTACAGGTGTTATTCGCAGGATGCGCAGGGGACGAGCAACCGGGCCTGATGAGATGTCAGTTAAATTTTGGAAGAGCGCAGGCAGGACTGGTTTGGAGTGGCTGACTTGTTGAATTGTTTAACGTCATTTTTAAGACGGCAAGAATTCCCGAAGAATGGAGGTGGAGTACAATGATTCCCTTGTACAAAAACAAAGTTGATATCCAGAGTTGCAACAACTATAGGGGTATCAAGTTGGTGGGCCACTCTTTGAAAGTTTGGGAAAGAGTCGCGGAGATGAGGGTGAGGAGAGACGTGTCTATTTTCGAGAACCAGTTTGGATTCATGCCGGGGCTACCAAAGTCATTCATCTTATTAGGAGGTTGGTGGAGCAGTATAGAGAGGAAGAAATACTTCAATAAGGTTTTCATCGACCTCGAGAAGGCATACGACAAAGTCCCTAGAGAGGTTCTATGGAGATGTTTGGAGGTTAGAGGCGTACTTGTGGCGTACACTAGGGTGATCAAGGATATGTATGATGGAGCCAAGACTAGAGTACAGACAGGAGGAGGAGACTCGAAGCACTTTCCAGTGATGATGGGCTGCACCAGAGATCAACTCTTAGCCCATTCCTATTTGCCTTGGTGATGGACGGACTACGCGACAAATCCAAGGGGAGGTACCATATTGTATGTTATTCGCAGACGACATAGTCCTGATTAATGAGACTCGCAGTGTAATGAACGCCAAACTGGAGGTTTGGAGACAGACTTTGAAGGCTAAAGGGTTCAGGTTGAGTAAGACCAAGACATAATATTTGGAGTGCAAGTTCAGCAAATGGAGCGACCCTAAGACAAGCGTGGAGGTAAGGCTTGGTACTCAGGTCATTCCAAATAAAGGAAGCTTCAAGTACCTAGGATCTATTATCTAAGGAAATTGAGAGATTGATGACGATGTCACACATCGTATTGGGGCAGGGTGGATGAAATGGTGGCTCACATCTGGAGTCTTGTGCGACAAAAATGTGCCACCAAAACTTAAAGACAAGTTCTATAGGGTGGTGGTTAGACCGACTATGTTGTATAGGGCGGAGTGATGGCCAGTCAAGACTTCGCACATACAAAAGATGAAAGTAACGGAGATGAGGATACTGAGATGGATGTATGGGCATACAAGGAGAGATAGGATTAGAAATGATGATATCCGGGAGAAAGTGGGAGTGGCCTCGGTGGATGATAAGATGCGGGAAGCGAGGTTGAGATGGTTCGGGCATGTGCAGAGGAGAGACACAGATGCCCCAGTGCGGAGGTGTGAGAGGTTGGCTATGGACGGATTCAGGAGGGGTAGAGGTAGGGCGAAGAAGTATTGAGGAGAGGTGATTAGACGGGATATGGTGGGGGTGCAACTTACTGAGGACATGACCTTAGATAGGGGGTTGTGGAGGACACAGATTAGGGTAGAAGAGTAGTAGGTACTCGAGCGTAGTCCTACTTATGCTTACAAATTGATAGTTGTAGTGTTACTACTGTAGGCCCGATTAGCCTATCACACTTATAGACACATTATTGCTTTATAATCCACTGTAGTTTGATTTCTGCTGCTATGTGTTCTTTAGTGTATGTTGTTTAGCTTATTTAGTTGTGTTAGCTACTGCTCCCTTTTCTTCGAATGCACTTTATACTGCTTTAATTCCTTATCCGAGTTTGACTGTTTCTCTTGCTTTACTCTTTACTCTTATTCTTGCTCTTGCTCTTGCTCTTGCTCTTACTCTTGCTCTTGCTCTTGCTCTTGCTTTACTCTTGCTTTGTTTTGACTGCCTTGCTTGTGATTATACTTTTTCTTGAGCCGAGGGTCTCCCGGAAACAGCCGCTCTACCTACCAAGGTGGAGGTAAAGTCTGTGTACGCTCTACTCTCCCCAGACCCCACGGTGTGATATCTCACTGGGTATGTTGTTGTTGTTGTTGTTTATACCTTCTTCACAAATCTCTGAGCCCTTAATAATGTTTTTTCAGGTATGGGATCCTGTTATGTTACCCAAGGCCCCTCTTTTTGTCATGTACACTATTTCTTCTTGTACTTATTTTCAAATTATCTCGTTATTGCTTTTATAATTAACCCTAAGATAAGATCTTTAATCACTATGCTTTTTAAAGTATGATGCTTTTTTTCCACTTATTGCTTTATCGTTTAAGACTTTTGTTAATAATTTTGATTCTTGTCTATAGTCAATTTTGTCCCTTTTATGTTTATAATGTATTTTAGCTGTTACGTACTTATGCGTACAAAAAGGAGTAAAGTATAATGTGAAAGACATGTGCAACACGAGATAACATAAAATACTCCTACAGTAATATTTTGGGTAATAATTGTACAGTTAATTATGTATCCATAAGGTCATGCTTCACTTATATTTTTTTTTTCCTTTCTTTCTTGTACGTAACTTATATTGGCCATATGAATTGACATCCTAATCAAGGTTTGTTGATTAGCAACTTCTTCTTATGGTTACATTAATTTCAGACTCATATGGAACCATAAGAAGAAGTTGCTAACTGTCGAAATTAATGTATCACACGTATGTACTAAAATTTTATTTCTCTTTCTACATATAGAGTTATAGCCTATTCTTAGTTCCTCCTTTACTTCTTTCCAAATTATTTCGTTACCGATTGTATGATTAACCCTAAGATGTTCAATCAACTTACTTTTTTCAACATGATACTTTCGTTTTTCAGTTATCAGTATATTATGCTAGATTATAGTTAATTATTTTGATCATAGTCAATTTTATCTTTTTATAATATATTACTCGTTTTTGCATATTGACTATCGAAGTATGTTTCACTTTGAATTTGGTCATGCAAGGGATCCCTAGAAAACATAAGAAAATCAGCTGTATATGTATTTATGCATACAAAAACTATAAAGATCATATGCAAGGCATGTGCAAACTAAGCACATAATACTTTATATCTTTTATACAATATTAATATTTGGGATAAAATTGTAAAGTAAATTATGCATCCATGCTTCACTTCTATTTTCATTGTTTTCTACTACTTCACTTCTGTTGGGCACACCGCACATGAATTCTCATCCTAATCGAGTTTGGAAAGGTGTATATCATCCTCTTCATTTTAATAGGGAGGAGTTTGCTGATCTTTAGACTCATATGGAATCATAAAAAGAAGTTGCTAGAAATGTTGGTAAATAGTGGAAGATAGTACATCCTGAAAGGCGCAACGCACTCTCCGGTATAATATATTCTTTTCGTCCCAATTTATACGAGGATTGACCTGAAAAATTAACAATTCTTTCTTTGATTATGATTTTCTCCAACTCTTTTCATATATTGTGAATTATTAGTTATTCAGACTTATAATACGTTTTATGTAGTTTTCAAATATGTAAATTTTATTATAAAATATTCAAAGATCCTTTGTTTGAAACTGAGTCAAAAAAAGAGTTGCTTGACTCCCGAAACTGGTCAACCCTTATATAAATTGGGACGCATGGAGTATTATTATTTACCACATATATGGTGTTCATGGTTCGCTTTGGTCGGTTTTTGGTTAAAACTAAAACTAATTCAATTTAATCAGCTTTTTAATTATTAAAATCAAACCAAACCAAATATAATTCACATCCATCGGTTTGGATCAAATTGGTTGGTTTTTCGATTTTTAAGAAACTAATGGTACTTCTCTCTTTCATTTTTTCCCTACAATTAGAAAAGAATTATTCATCCTTTTTCAATTTATAGTCCGTTATTAACATTTTGTTGTGGTGACTATAATTTTCTTGAATTATGGAGAAAATATCTTAAGATCTTTAAACTTTAATCAAGTGAATAAAGTTTATAAGAATACAAAATATATATAGGTAATTCTCATAACTGTTTTCTTGAATAAATTTGAATTCATGACTTTTTTTTTTAGGAAATGAGCTTAAGGTGTAAAGTTCATTAGTCTATTAGAGATAAATAAAAATTCATAAAAAATATACAGAGTATTTAAAATTGTTTATAAAAATTAATATATATATATATGTGTGTGCGCGCGCGCGTGCGTACATCTTACCCCCCAGACCCCACTTTATGGAAATACACTGGGTATGTTGTTGTTGTGTGTATGTGTGTGTATGCTTGGTGTATATAATTTATTCGTTCAGTTTGATTTATTCTTCTATTTATTTTTAATAAAATCAAACCAAATATTATCATTTTATTAAATTTCAGTCCAACCCAATCCAAAACCAAACAAAAATCGATTTATTTAATATTCGATTTTCGATTTAACTCGATTTCCAACCAAATCGTGAACACCCTTACCGATCAATTGTGGCGTGAAACAATGAACATATATATGTCTTTTCATTTATAATACTACATGTTTGCAAGATTCGACAAAGAAGACTTCTGATACTTTTAATAAATCTCCACTAATTTGCTCTAATCAAACATTTGTTATGTTTGTAATTTTAATTTTATTCAGACTTTGTTTGATTGATGTAATTTCCTCTGCGTACTTTTTGGTTTGAATAGGATCACCTCGTTTGAATTAGCCTGCATGCATGTAATATACATTAGTTTTTGTAAATGTAGAAGTAGTACACATTTGCTTTAGAGTGGATGGCGATAACAATTGCATCCCTCCGTCTAAAAAAGAATGTCTTAATTTAAATTATGAGGGTCAAATTAATTAATATTCAGTTTGAATCTGGACATAGAATCCTTAATCTTTTGAAATAAAATTTATATATTTAGAAACTATATAAAAAGTACTACTATAAGTCATAATAGTTAACAATTCAAATATTTAGAAAGTATTTAAAACAATTATGACAAAAAAAATATTCTTTGACCGTCCGAACAGTAACTAAGACAATTTTTTGAGACGGAGGGAGTAGAACATATGTTCTCCTAATCCTTGCATACATCACTGTTAAAAATCAAAGGATACTTAAAAATCATTTTTAGCTAATCCAACCACCCTATAAAAATTGAGCAGTCATCAAAACTTTGCGTGAACAATACCGATATATTGTTATAATTTGCTCTGTAAATAGATGTTTGTTAGGGTTATAGTGATTTTAAGTATTCTAATTGATATATAGTGCTAAAAAAATAATGTCTAAAAACAATGATATTTAAATTAATATTATTTAGGACAAGAAGTAAATCCATAAATATCTATTTTAGGACGAGAAGTAAATCCTACCATAAATTGATAGTTAACCTATATTATTTGTTATTTTTGAAAAATATTAATATTACAACCATATATGCAAAAAAGAATTTTGTGAGGTAATGTCGATGACACCCCGCCTTGCTAAATTAGGGTATCTCTGCCAATGTCGTTTATGGAAAAGGATTAAACGAGTTTCTTTTTTCCTAATAATCAGTGTTTTAAAAGAAGGGGCGTGAGACGAGACGTTTTACTTAGTACAGGGAGAGGCGTAGGCCCCGAGGCATGAGTCTTAAGTCCCATGAATATTTTAAAAAATAATAATTTATAATGTAGTAAAATAGTATAATAACACAAGAATTATTTAAAATACATTAATAGTTTAAAGAAATTTAAAATATGATTAAAAAAATTCATAGAAAAGTATAAATAATGCACTAATATAATAGCTATTATGAAGACGTGAATCAACTCTAACATCTTTACTTTCAAATAATAAAAAAATCACAATTTCTTAAAATATATTACTATCATACTATGCAATTTACCTCTCAAAAAGAAAATAATCAATAAACTTTATCAATAGAAATATTATAATTAAAACATCATTCCTTCATAAATAAAATAAAATTACCTTCAAACAGGGAAATAGTAAAATATGATCATTTTTTAACAAAAAACATGAAGATCAATGACAAGTGAAGATGTAAAATTTGGTTGTGTACTTATAAATGAAATGTTAGATGATCACCCTCACGATGTTCTCAAATAGTAAATATGCAGTACTACGGCTTGTTATTTGAGTTACTCTCAAGCTTCTTATTTCTATAGATGAAAAAAACTATTAAGCATCATTCATTTTTTAAAGAATTGAGGGTTAACCATTTTAACTAAGAAATCTGACACACAATTTATGTAAGAACTATTACGCGAGCCCCGGCATTGGGCGTTAAACATGTTTAAGGCATACAATTGGACGCTTAGGGTGTAAGTTTCACAAAATTAAGCCCACATGTGAGTCTTGAGGCGTTTTTCCGGCGCCCCGCCCCAAGGCGAGCCCCGAAGTGAGTCCTAAAACTGCAAGTTAAAACTTTGCTAATAATATTAATCGTTTTAAAGTCATATTTTAACTACGCTGATTGGTCACAACAAACAGCATATAATAGGTTCGAATTTCATATGAATTTTAGGTTTTGGGTTTTGGGTCGGGTTGGATTTTTTAAATGAATTTTTCTTTATTAAATTATAAATAAAAGAGTTATTCATCGGAAAGTTAGGATTTTTTTATGGTGTGATTTTTGTGTTAGTATACTCAAAATTTAGTAACTTTTATATTTAAAAAAATAGTTAAATAACTTTTATATTTAAAAAAATAGTTAAATAACTTTTATAAAAAACAATGATAGTTATGAAATATACTCCGACAGAATCTTTCAACATACTCAGGAAT
Organism: Anisodus tanguticus; assembly: GCA_034509755.1. Taxonomy (NCBI): domain Eukaryota; kingdom Viridiplantae; phylum Streptophyta; class Magnoliopsida; order Solanales; family Solanaceae; genus Anisodus; species Anisodus tanguticus. Next base: position 31,120,506 of record CM067556.1, read on the forward strand.
GGTAGTTAATTTATGACTTAACTGTTTTTAAAACATCTACTGAAAAGAAAATCTACCTAATGATGATATATAGTTTTAGAAACTCATTAATTATCTTTCTCATTTAAGATTCTGAAAATTCTCACTAACCAAAAGGTATTTTTATATTTTCATGTGTATTTCTCACATGATTAATTAACATAAAGATTTTTTTATTTTAATCAGAAAATGAATATCAAATCCATCTAAATTAGGTTAAAATTTGATATTCTTTCATCTTATATACCCAGGAAATTTTTTGACCAGCTAAAAATATTTATCTTTCTTGTGTACTATTTACTACATGATTATAACATATATAAAAATTGCTTTTTTTTTAGTTCTGTGATGAGGTTTATATCTGAATAAATGAAATATCAACTTTTCATCTAAATTACGTTATAAAAAGTGTTATTTCAAAATTTCAAGTCAAAATAAACATAGTAGTACGTGATTGACATTATCCTACAAGAATGCTAATGTATGAAAGTTGTTATTTTTTGGTTCTTGATTTGAATAAAAAATTATGAAGTTACTAAAAAAGTTTCAAATTTATTAACATTCTCTAAACAACCCTTCTGAACCAACACTACGGGGGGAAAACTGCCAAAAATCAAACGTCTCTCTCCACCCTCACTATATATATAATCCATCACCCAACGTTGTATTCACCAACTTTGCCTTTCTCCTCCATTTCAATAAAATTTCTTCCTCTCTTTTTTCTCCTTGAAAATGACTAACACTGGCGGCAGTAACGATCAGGGTGCCTCTGAAAACCCTCAATCGTCTACTCGCGCCTCTCCTCCTCCTCCTCCTTCTACCCATTGTCCCGCTACTCCAGTTAACGGGACTCCAGCCAACCCCACCACCATCACCATCGCCCGCACTAAAATTTTCACCAGTTCCAGTGCTAGTGCTGGTGGTTCCAGCACCGCTATCAGTGCTAGTATTGGTGTTGGTAGCAGCCGCTCTGACGTGCCTCCAAGGAAGCGAGGAAGCATGTTGGCTGCGGGTGAAGGATCGACAAGAGGAGGGGCGGGTGAGGGTGACCAACCCCGTAACGTGAGGCCGAATGTACCCCCATCCCAACCCGAACCCGTAGCCGTACCAGTGGAGCAAAGACGCTGTTCCGTGTGTCAAAGAGTGTTCAGTACGGTCAAAGGCTTGTTTGGACACATGAATTGTCATCCAGATCGTGGGTGGAAAGGTGTGTATCCTCCTCCTACGTTTAACAGAAAAGAGGAATTTGCTGATCTTCAGGCACAAATGAAACCAAACACGGAAGTTGCTGATGTTGTTCCCGTACCTCCTGTTCTACTACCAGATCTCAACATTTCCGAACCGGCGGCAGAACAGAGGTATCAATTGCCAGACCTTAATCTGCCACCGCCACCAGAAGAGGAGGATTAAAGGATTAGTAGTAGTGAATGATTTTCATATATGTTATGTTATGCCGATGGTGTCCTGATGTGGAACAATGAATTCCAGTTTTCTTTTTGTTTGTTTTTATTTATAATTCATGTTTTGCATTCACGATCATATAAACTTGCATTAGTTCTGTTTGTGTATGCCTTCGTTTTGATTAGGCTACAAATCCATGCATGCAATTATACATCTGTTAATTTGGCGTTTTTTTTATAGTAGTCGCAGGATGTTATTTTTTCCAAGAAAGTCGCTGTTGATGTTGTATCTTTATATATATCCTTGTCAACCTTTTATTATTTCTGTGCTAGTATTAAGTTATAGTAGTCGCAGGATGTTTTTTTTTCTCCCGAGAAAGAATGGATTCATGAGACATAACATATATAAGCAAGTTTTGTCTTTCAATTAATTTCGAATTCAATTGAACACATTCTAATCGGAAGAGTTTAACAATATTTTGTTGTTGAAGTGCTGATTAATTAACAACGTTTCTTGTCTAACTAATACTAAAATGTGTCCGGGGGGAGGTGTTGATCTTAATTCCTGAATACATTTTTTTTGTTAGGAAATTATTGCCAATAAGACCAGAATGTACTAATTTTGTTTCTTAGAAATTTCTTTTATGCAAAAATGAAAAGGTATCTATATTTTTCTTTTAATCAAAAGGAATCACGACTTTATTACCACTGCAAAATAAAGTATATTTGAAGGAGGACTAGACCGAGCCTTCTTGTGGATGATGAAACTTCGTAACCATATACTATTTGAATGGTTGTGACTTTTAATTTGTATTATGTATTTGAATGAATTCAGATAACTACTCAAGTAGTGTCCTTGTTTTATGTACTTGTAACTATTAGACGCAGCTATTAGCAAAAGGCACAACTCATTTTTAAATTCTTTAACTCATTGCAACCTTTTAATTTCTAGTTAAGGAGATTGATATGCCGGAATTAATGCATATAATTTATGTCAAAAATCGTATGAAAACTATAAAAGAAGGGAGATTAGACTACTTCGACTGAATTAATGAAATAGTGTACCTACTTTATAGGCAATTTCTTTAAAAAAAAAATACTCTAAAATTTATTTAGAAATAAAAGTTTGCACTAGTATGAGGAGAAGAAAACGTTTCTGGAAATTACGAAGATATGAACACAACTCGAATATTAAGATATATGTAACTTTATTTTTGATATGACAAACCTTCCCTGAACCACCCTTTCTAGTTCTTTTTTTTATGGTTGAAAAGGAAAAAATAATTATAGATAATCAATTCTAAATAAGGTACCATTAGAAGTACCAGTTTGATCCAAAGGGCATATTATACAATTATCTCTAACTAGTACTTGTTGTGTAGGAAACTGTTGTCTGTATTTTTCGATTTCAATTATTAATTTAAATTTAATAAATATCCGATTTTAATGTTTCTAATTATCAATTGATGTATAGAAAACCTTGATTAATCATAGTACATGTCTAGATTTTTGTACTACAAATATAGGCATTTTAGACGTTCTTATTTAGGATATTCAGGTTTTCTTTGACATTTAGTTATCAAATCGGAGATTTTTTTTTTGAATATAGTAACTTCATTAATTTTTTTCATTTCTGGGATTTGGTCTCATTTATATTAGGATCTCTTTTACAAAGTGGTGGATATTATCAAAACTTTCTCTCAATTAATAATTGTCTTAAACAACAAGCCAATTTCTTCCATGTCTAGCTAGTAATTACTTACTAATGGTCTATCAAATCAGAGAATCTACATCCAAGGCAATGGGTTCTTGAACAACCGATGGTTCTCTATAGTTTCTAGGCTTCTAATTAACCATATCTATTATTTTCCTAATTATAATCCATAGCTACTCTTTAGTTATTTGACGTGTATTTATGTGTATTCAAATACACAATTTCAAAATACAGTCAGTCAAATACAAGTATGCTTTACATATTTCGCGTGTATTTAAATACGCAGTTTTCTCCTTCGGATATGCTTCACGACCCAAAATTCATTTGTGCCGTGAGGGCACCTACCATAACCCATAGGTGAATCACTAACATCCAAACAACAATAATATAAAGAAACTGCGGAAAAATTAAGGAAACAACATAAGTGTTACTAAGTCTCAGAACTTAATACATAAACCTTGAAAGAAAACCCCAAAATTTGGTTGTCATGAGTACATAGCTACTAACTGGAATACAAATCTGAAATGATATATAAAATCACTGTCTAAAATACAAAGGACAGAAAGGTAAAATAACAAGAGGGGGTTTCAGTGTCGGGATAGTGTCAGCTGCTCACCCTGGACTCCCAAGAAAGATCTCCAAGCGCCGAGCCTAGCTCCGTTGCTGGCATTCGGGTCAGTACCTACACATAGAGTGCAACAAGTGTAGAGTGAGTACGGAAAACACGTGTACCTAGCAACATCATCGATCGACCCTAGCTATAACAGTGGCGAGGGTTGGTACTCCCCAATACTTCTCTTCTTGCTTGGTTAGTCAAAACATACAGTTTTTACATAATTCAAGCATTTAAGTAAAGATTCTACCATCACACCGAGTCATAAAGTCCATTGCTCTGCACAAAACCTAATAAAGTTTTTAATTTTACCTCAATTAGGATAGATATAGCCATAAGGTTTCAACCTACATCCAAGCGGGCATCTAAATCCTCAAGATTTACATGCTTTCACTAATTGGAATAAGTTTCTCATAATGGTCCCACCCTTTCATGAATTGAGGCACAATCACTATCAATATTTAATCTTTTACCCAAATCAACAAGATTATCGTTAAAGGCTCAATCTTTTAGTTCTTATACTAAGAAACACGTAGACATCCCATCTCTATATCGATCCTAACAATCCAAGTCATAAAGATATCATCTTTATTAGCATTTCTATCAATCACGGTCATAAAGATCCTGTTACACCTCGTAAGATTAAGGAAATAGGATTCAAATACCGGAAATTAGTATACAAGAGGATACGAGGCTTATGAAATTCTCGGAAATTAAAAGAAGTGGGTTTGAGATTTTTTTTATTGAAGAACTTGGGGGGCCAAAGTGTAACAAGAAAATTCAGTTTTTTTTTATAACCTACACTCACCTCTTCATCTTCATTCTAACTTAACCAAAAACTATCCTCTTTTCTCTCCTCCAAGCCAGCTGAGAAACCCCCCACCCATAACCAAATTTAAGGTTTTTATCTCCTCTTCTTAGACTACATTTTCACCAAAAATTAGAAGCCAAAACAACACCAAAAATAGTGGCAAAAACAACCACTACTGGCCGAGAATGGCCCAGGAATTTCGAGATTTTTGGGATGAAATTTTGGAAGAAAAACGTGTAGGGATGATGGCTTAACATTGTAGAACACTTGCATGTCAATTGGAGTTGAAGAAGTGAACAAAAAAGTGAAAGAAATACGAAAACAGTGGGGAGTTTCGGACCCGGGCAGTGAGCAAACTGTGCGGACTATTTTGGACGAAATTTGAGGTATAAAATTCTTCTTTCTATAATCTAATTGGAGTGCATGTTGTTAGAATTAAGGATATGAATTTGTGTTAAGGAAAATTTGGAATTTAAACAATGCATGTGACAATTTTGGGCTAGTTGCCAATTTGGGACAGATTTTGGTGATTGTTGGATTCGTTGGTTATTGTTGTTATTATTATCACTAATTGCATGATGAAATTGAAAGGAAACATTGATATTAAAGTTTAAAATTAGTTATATGGAAGTATTGAAATATGGAATTATGACATGTTGTGGCCAAGAACTTGCATGAAATCGTTTGACATGGTGAGATGTATATGGACTGTTTTAGGGACTGTTTTGTGGTGTTATAATGCTGAAAATTTAGTTACCATTATGCATGTTTAAGTGTGGTAATTGCTAATGTAAGTCCTAAAGGAATAAGGGTGTAAAAAGGTGTAGAAAGGCTACACATTCTACCCTCGTTGTTGTTGGAACATGGACTATTTTTGTGGGCTGTTTTAATGTGGATTAAGAGGCTAAATTTACATGAGAAGTGGGTGTGTAAATCCCCTTTGTTGCTGTTTTGGTTGTGCCCTTAATTGGTGCTTGGCTATTGATGTTATTAGCCTCGTTTGGAAGTTGTGGAAACATGTATAAACAAGGGAAGTGCTGCCCGAATTTTTATATAATAGGAAGTCGTTAGTCGATATAAAGTATGCCAGTGATCATAGAATTGACGAACGTATTACCATTATTATAGGTTGAAGTTCTAAAACGAGACGTACTCTAATATTGAGTTGATTAGTTCGTCTAAGAGGTATGTGAACTATTCCTTCTTTCTTGGGCATGATTTTTATTTAATTAAGGTACGGCGGACGTACATGATTCTTATACAGTTTAATTCCTAAAGATGTTAGTTATGAGAAGTGCCTATGGTTTTTCAGTAAAGAGTTTATTATGACATTATTATAATGATTTTATTGGGAGTCAAATAAAAATATTGATTGCATATGGTTACTCATGAAATCTACTCGTGCTAAGTGTTATTACTTCACTTCACCGAGTCCCAATATGGGCCGGGTTATGTTCGTGTACAGCCTTGCATTGTTCACCGAGTCCCTCACTAGAGGGCCGGGTTACGTAGGATGGATCCATAGATGAGATATGACTTTACCGAGTCCCAGTATAGGCCGGGTTATGATATGACTTCACCGAGTCCCAATATGGGCCGGGTTATGATATGACTTCACCGAGTCCCAATATGGGCCGGGTTATGATATGATTCCACCGAGTCCCGCATTAGTGGGCCGGGTTACGTTACAGGTATATATATGCATATGGACAGGCATTCATGTTTTCTTGACTTGACTCTCATTTTTTTTATAAGGCACAACTGACTTTTATTGTTTATGGCACAGTTGGATTTGGATCCTGATTTTTATACTGACCTCTTGTTATCCATTGGCTACTTATGATCTCATTTGCAGTATTTCATGTTTACATACTCAGTATATTATTTCGTCGACCCCTTTCCTAGGGGCGCGTTCATGCCCGCAGTACGTGTGTGCTCGGTTGGTGACCCTCCGGTTTAGGTTCCTGCGCAGCTGTTTGGAAAGCTCCTTTGATCCAGAGCTTTACCATTTTGGTACAGAACCCGATCATGTTGATTTATGTATATTTAGGGGCACGACGGGGCCCTGTCCCGTCATATGTCGTTCTCCTTCTTATAGAGGTTTGTAGACAGTTGTGGGTTGTACTTATGTAAGGGTTATAACTCTGTTTTGGTCAGTCATGCTATTGTACTCTGTGTTGGGGTGTCCCCATGTATATATGATATTATCTAGTGGCAGCCTTGTCGGCTTGCCTACCCTGGCATATATTGTTATTGCAGCGTTATGCTGCCGGATTTCAGACTCATTAGGTGTTAGTTGGATTATGTGTGACAGGTCAGGATAATGACGTCATTAGGGCGGTTAGTCGCGGCCCGTCGGGTCGGGGTCGTGACAAAAGTGGTATCAAAGTCGTTAGTCCTCGGAATGTCTACAGACCGTGTCTGGTAGAGTCTTGCGTATGGGTATATTGTGCACCATACTTATACGCAGGAGGCTGCAGGGCATTTAGGATTGGTTTCTATTCTTTCATCTCTTAAGATCGTGCAATAGAGCTATGTTATTAGGATAATCCCTTTCTGATGACTTACTATGTTTACAGCTATGCCTCCGAAGACGGCGATAGCAGCCCATAAGGGCAAGCCTACACCGGGAGATACTAGTAGGATTCAGAGAGTTACCAGGTCCCGTACTCAATCTATGACGGAGACTGTGCCCCAGTCGACGAGCTCTGCTTCGTCGCCACTACCAGAGGCTCCAGTTTAGGGGGCAACATCACTAGTTTTCGAGTCCCCAGCACCTGAGCCTCCAGCTCCTCAGCCGGGGGCAGAGGATAGAGCCATGAGAGATACAGTGCAGCTGCTGACTAGGTTAGTGGCAGGGCAGACTTATAGACAGGGACCAGGAGTTGGCCCTAGAGCAGATAGTTTGAGGGTCCGTGATTTCTTGAGTTGTAGTCCACTAGAGTTTTTCGGGTCAAGGCCCGAGGATGACCCGCAGGAGTTTATCCGACAGATGCAGCGTACCTTGAGGGTAATCAGGGCTTCAGAGACTAAGTCTGTGGAGTTGGCTTCGTATACGATGCGGGATATATCTACAAACTGGTATGAGTCTTGGGAGTTGTCCAGGGGAGAGGATGTTCCTCCAGCCACATGGGAGGAGTTTACAGAGGCCTTCCTTGGTCACTTCTCGCCTCCAGAGATGAGGAAAGCTAGAGTGGACAGATTCTTACCGTTGAGGCAGAGTGGCAGGACCATTCGTGAGTATAGCCTGGAGTTTGATTCATTGGCCAGATACGCACCCATTATGGTAGCAGATATGGCAGACAGGGTGCATCGCTTTGTGATGGGGCTGGACCATTATCTGATCGATGGTTGCATGGCGGTGGCTCTTCAGCCGGGTATGGATATTGCTCGTATCCAGGCATACGCACAGGGGGTTGAGGACCGACATAGAGGGCGACAGCCAGACAGAGGTCATGACAGGGACCGGCATAAGAGGGCTAGGTCGGCAGCTTATTCTGGTGAGTGTCGAGGCAGACAGTTCCAGCAGTAGGTCAGATATTCATCTCAGCCAGCACAGAGTTCTCCTCTACAGTCTACGGGCAGGAGGTTCGACCGCCCCGGGTATTCAGCAGCCGGACAGATCTCTAGGGCTTCGGGTTCTCAGAGGAATAGGGACTCTAGTCAGTTGAGGCCATCTTATCCTCGGTGCTCTCAGTGTGGTAAGCTTCATATTGGGGAATGCCGTTCGACCACAGGTGCTTGCTTTTCTTGCGGCCGTCAGGGCCATATGATGAGAGAGTGTCCCAATATGGGTGGTTCAGGTGGGATGACTCGGCCTACGGGGTCGGGTGCTGGTTCGTCGTCATCTATAGCTATGCACCCCACCGGGCGGGGTATTCAGATGCCAGCAGGCCGTGGTAGCGGTCCTTCGAACCGCATATATGCTTTGGCCAGTAGACGTGATCAGGAGGCATCACCAGATGTTGTTACAGGTATACTATCGGTCTTTTTCTGTGATGTATATGCTTTGATAGATCCAGGTTCCACCTTGTCCTACATATCCCCTCTTGTTGCTAATAGAATAGGGATAGAACCTAAGCCGATAGAACTATTTGAGGTAGCTACACCGGTAGGAGATTCGGTTATAGCCGAGCGTGTGTATAAGAATTGTTCGGTGGTGATATATAGCCGTCATACCTTAGCAGATTTGATAGAGTTGGATATGACCGACTTTGATGTCATTAAGGGTATGGATTGGTTGGTTTCTCGTTTTGCCAACGTTGATTGTAGGGAGAAGTTGGTTCGATTTTAGTTTTCAGACGAGCCAGTTATAGAATGGAAAAGGAATGCAGCATCGCCGAGGGGTAAGTTTATTTCATACCTCAAGGCAATGAAGATGGTCAGAAAAGGTTTTATCTATCATTTGGTTCGGGTGCATGATACAGAAGCGGAGGTACCGGCTCTTTAGTCAGTTTCGGTAGTTAGTGAGTTTCCGAATGTATTCTCAGATGATCTCCCAGGTATTCCTCCAGAGCGGGAGATAGATTTCAGTGTAGATGTATTGCCAGGTACCCAACCTATATCCATTCCTCCTTATAGAATGGCACATGCAGAGCTGAATGAGTTGAAGGAGCAACTGAGAGACTTGTTGGAGAAAGGCTTTATTAGGCCGAGTACATCTCCATGGGGAGCACCAGTGTTATTTGTGAGGAAGAAAGATGGATCGCTGCGGATGTATATTGATTATAGGCAGCTGAACAAGGTAACCATCAAGAACAGGTACCCCCTTCCCAGGATTGATGATTTATTTGACCAGTTGCAGGGTGCTAAGTGCTTCTCGAAGATAGACTTGCGGTCAGGTTATCATCAGGTGCGGGTAAGGGAGGCAGATATTCCAAAGACACCATTCAGAACCCTATATGGACATTATGATTTTAGGGTGATGTCTTTTGGACTGACCAATGCTCCAGCAGTGTTTATGGATTTGATGAACCGGGTATTCAGGCCATTCTTAGACATGTTCATCATTGTATTCATTGATGATATCCTGGTTTATTCCCGTTCAGAGCAGGAGCATGTAGACCATTTGAGGACGGTACTTAGGGTCCTCCAGCACCAGCAGTTGTATGCCAAGTTTTCCAAGTGTGAGTTTTGGTTGACTTCGGTGGCATTCTTGGGGCATATTATCGGGGTTGATGGTATTTGGGTGGATACACAAAAGATTGAGGCGGTGAAGACTTGGCCCAGACCTACAACACCTACTGAGGTACGCCATTTTCTGGGGCTAGCAGGGTATTACAGAAGGTTTGTGGAGAAGTTTGCCTCGATCTCAGCGCCTTTGACAAGGCTAACCCAGAAGGCAGCTAAGTTTCAGTAGACAAATGCTTGTGAGCACAGTTTCCAGTTGTTGAAGGATAAGTTGACTACGGCTCCAGTTCTGACTCTTCCCGAGGGACCGGATGGTTATGTCATCTATTGTGATGCTTCAGGTATTGGGCTAGGTTGTGTGTTGATGCAGCATGGCAAAGTTATAGCTTATGCCTCCCGATAGCTCAGAAAGCATGAAAAGAATTATCCCACTCATGATTTGGAGCTAGCAGCGGTGATTCATGCCCTGAAGATTTTGAGACATTATTTGTATGGGATTCATGTTGATATTTATATGGATCACAAGAGTCTCCAATATATCTTTAAGCAGAAGGAGTTGAACCTATGACAGAGGCGGTGGTTAGAGTTGCTAAAGGACTATGATATTGATATCTTGTACCACCCGGGGAAAAGCCAATGTTGTGGCAGATGCTCTTAGCCGTAGATCCATGGGTAGCTTGACGGATGTGCAGTCAGACAGAAGGGAGATGGTTCGTGAGATACATAAGCTAGCTAGTCTTGGAGTCCGGTTGGCGGATTCGGGAGATAGCGGGGTTCTTATTCGGGATGTTGCTGAGTCCTCTATCGTGGAAGAGGTAAAGAAACGTCAGTATGAGGATCATGTTCTGGCCCGGTATAGAGATGCAGCTCTTAAAAAGGGAAAGACTTTATTTGAGGTTACACCTGATGATGTGCTGAGGTATGAGGGCAGGTTATGTGTACCTGATGTTGCAAGCCTACGACAGCAGGTTATGGGAGAGGTATACAATGCCCGTTATTCCATTCATCCGGGGTCGACGAAGATGTACTATGACCTTAGATGCTTGTATTGGTGGGATGGCATGAAAAGAGACATAGCAGAATTTGTTGCCCAGTGCCCGAATTGTCAGCAGGTTAAGGTTGAGCATCAGAAGCCTGGTGGATTATTACAGGAGATTGAGATCCCGACTTGGAAATGGGAAGTGATCAATATGGACTTCATTACAGGCTTACCTCGCACTCAGCGGAAGTGTGATTCCATATGGGTTATCGTGGATAGGCTGACGAAATCAGCCCATTTTCTTCCAGTGAGGACTACTTACTCAGCTGAGGACTATGCTAGGCTGTACATTAGGGAGATAGTGAGACTGCACGGGGTTCCCACATCTATTATATCAGACCAAAGAGCTCAGTTTACAGCTAACTTCTGGAGATCATTCCAGAAGGGATTGGGGACACAAGTGAGTCTCAGCACAACATTTCATCCTCAGACGGATGGGCAGGTAGAGCGTACAATCCAGACATTAGAGGATATGCTGAGAGCCTGTATTATTGACTTCGGAGGTAGTTGATATGATCATTTACCACTCATTGAGTTTGCCTATAACAAAAACTATCATTTCTAGCATCCAGATGGCACCGTACGGGGCCTTATACGGGAGGAAGTGCAGGTCACCTATTGGTTGGTTTGATGTAGGTGAGACTAAGTTGATCGGCCCAGACATGGTTCAGCAAGCTGTTGATAAGGTGAAGCTCATTCAGGAGAGATTATTAGCAGCACAGAGTCGACATAAGTCATATGCTGATAATCGACGTCGACACTTAGAGTTTCAGGTTGATGATTGGGTGTTCCTAAAGGTGTCAACCATGAAGGGTGTGATGAGGTTTGGCAAGAAAGGGAAGCTTAGCCCAAGGTACATCGGGCCTTACCAGGTCATTCGTAGGATAGGCAAGGTTGCCTATGAGTTGGATCTACCATCTGAATTGGAGGCGGTATATCCAGTCTTCCATGTATCTATGCTGCATAAGTGTATTGGTGATCCTTCCAGAGTCTTCCCAGTAGATGATGTCCAGGTGACAGAGGAGCTGTCTTATGAGGAAAGTCCCATAGCCATACTTGATCGTCAGGTCAGGAGATTACGGACGAAGGATGTGGCTTCCGTCAAGGTATTGTGGCGAAACAACAATAGGGAGGAAATGACTTGGGAGGCAGAAGATGAAATGAAGAAGAAATATCCTTACTTGTTCCCTATGACTCCAGGTGGATAGACATAGTTATAAAGGAGACTCTGCCAAAATTTTCTGGCATAAGACTTATTATGAACATTCGAGGACGAATGTTTCTAAGGGGGGAAGAATGTTACACCTCGTAAGATTAAGGAAACAGGATTCAAATATCGAAAATTAGTATACAAGAGGATACGGGGCTTATGAAATTCTCAGAAATTAAAAGAAGTGGGTTTGAGATTTTTTTTATTGAAGAACTTGGGGGGCCAAAGTGTAATAAGAAAATTCAGATTTTTTTTATAAACTACACTCACCTCTTCATCTTCATTCTAACTTAACCAAAAACTCTCCTCTCTTCACTCCTCCAAGCCAGCCGAGAACCCCCCCCCCCCCCCCCATAACCAAATTTAAGATTTTTATCTCCTCTTCTTAGACTACATTTTCACCAAAAATTAGAAGCCAAAACAACACCAAAAACAGTGGCAAAAACAACCATTACTGGCCGAGAATGGCCCAGGAATTTCGAGATTTTTGGAATGAAATTTTGGAAGAAAAACATGTAAGGATGATGGCTTAACATTGTAGAACACTTTCATGTCAATTGGAGTTGAAGAAGTGAACAAAAAAGGGAAAGAAATACGAAAACAGTGGGGATTTTCGGACCCGGGCAGTGAGCAAACTGTGCGGACTGTTTTGGATGAAATTTGAGGTATAAAATTCTTCTTTCTATAATCTAATTGGAATGTATGTTGTTGGAATTAAGGATATGAATTTGTGTTAAGGAAAATTTGGAATTTAAACAATGCATGTGATAATTTTGGGCTAGTTGCCAATTTGGGACAGATTTTGGTGATTGTTGGATTCGTTAGTTATTGTTGTTATTATTATCACTAATTGCATGATGAAATTGAAAGGAAACATTGATATTAAAGTTTAAAATTAGTTATACGGAAGTATTGAAATATGGAATTATGACATGTTGTGGCCAAGAACTTGCATGAAATCGTTGGACATGTTGAGATGGATATGGACTGTTTAGGGACTGTTTTGTGGTGTTATAATGCTGAAAATTTAGTTACCATTATGCATGTTTAAGTGTGGTAATTGTTAATGTAAGTCCTAAAGGAATAAGGGTGTAGAAAGGTGTAGAAAGGCTTCACATTCTACCCTCGTTGATGTTGGAACATGGACTGTTTTTGTGGGCTGTTTTAATGTGGATTAAGAGGCTAAATTTACATGAGAAGTGGGTGTGTAAATCCCCTATGTTGCTGTTTTGGTTGTTCCCTTAATTGGTGCTTGGCTATTGATGTTATTAGCCTCGTTTGGAACTTGTGGAAACATGTATAAATTAGGGAAGTGTTGCCCGAATTTTTATAGAATAGGAAGTCGTTATTCGATATAAAGTATGCCAGTGATCATAGAATTGATGAACGTATTACCATTATTATAGGTTGAAGTTCTAAAACGAGACGTACTATAATATTGAGTTGATTAGTTTGTCTAAGAGGTATGCGAACTATTCCTTCTTTCTTTGGCATGATTTTTATTTAATGAAGGTACGGCGGACGTACATGATTCTTATACAGTTTAATTCCTAATGATGTTAGTTATGAGAAGTGTTTATGGTTTTTCAGTAAAGAGTTTATTATGATATTATTATAATGATTTTATTGGGAGTCAAATGAAAATTTTGATTGCATATGGTTACTCATGAAATCTACTCGTGCTAAGTGTTATTACTTCACTTCACTGATTCCCAATATGGGCCGGGTTATGTTCGTGCACAACCTTGCATTGTTCACCGAGTCCCTCACTAGAGAGCCGAGTTACGTAGGATGGATCCATAGATGAGATATGACTTTACCGAGTCCCAGTATAGGTCGGGTTATGATATGACTTCACCGAGTCCCAATATGGGCCAGGTTATGATATGACTTCACCGAGTCCCAATATGGGCCGGGTTATGATATGATTCCACCGAGTCCCGCATTAGTGGGTCGGGTTACGTTACAGGTATATATATGCATATGGACAGGCATTCATGTTTTCTTGACTTGACTCTCATTTTTTTTATAAGGCACAACTGACTTTTATTGTTTATGGCACAGTTGGATTTGGATCCTGATTTTTATACTGACCTCTTGTTATCCATTGGCTACTTATGATCTCATTTGCAGTATTTCATGTTTACATACTCGGTACATTATTTCGTACGACCCCTTTCCTCGGGGGTTGCGTTCATGCCCGCAGTACGGTGTGCTCGGTTGGTGACCCTCCGGTTTAGGTTCTGCGCACCGTTTGGAAAGCTCCTTTGATCCAGAGCTTTACCATTTTGGTACAGAACCCGATCATGTTGATTTATGTATATTTAGGGGCACGACAGGCCCCTGTCCCGTCATATGTCGTTGTCCTTCTTATAGAGGTCTCTAGACAGTTGTGGGTTGTACTTATGTAAGGGTTATAACTCTGTTTTGGTCACTCATGCTATTGTACTCTGTGTTGGGGTGTCCCCGTGTATATATGATATTATCTAGTGACAGCCTTGTCGGCTTGCCTACCATGGCATATGTTGCTATTGCAACGTTATGCTGCCGGATTTCAGACTCATTAGGTGTTAGTTGGATTATGTATGACAGGTCAGGATAATGACGTCATTAGGGCGGTTAGTCGCGGCCCGTCGGGTCAGGTCGTGACAGATCCCATCATTATATCATTATCATACCATCTCTTATTTTCATCCAATCATCAAAACTAAGCTACAGTGTGCCAGTATTACCCTCCTTAACAGTTATATGATCATAAAGTCATCAGAAATCAACACTAAGTAAAAACAATATCAAACACATATAAGGAATATGAATGAATACAATGCAGCTGATATGTATGGGTGTATGTGATGGCCATATATACCTGGTATACACACGCAGCTACAGTAGCTGTCACATGACCCATGGGGGACACATGAGGTCCATATACCATCTGATCCCATCGGATACTAGCACGATGGCTGAAGTGTCATATAAGTCATCATTCTCATAACCATGTACCATATCTCTTAATCCGACTTCCCAAGTCGTTCTCAGCGATTTATCAATAAACCAATGCCAAATGTATATAATGTATGAATAAGATAGATGTGAATACACCATGTAATCTACATAATCAATTTATCAATTATGTTCAAGTGTTCAGATGAGATATAGAGTGATAAATACATGACAGTCAAATTAGAATATCACATCAAATGGCTACAAGCCCAAGTAAACAACAATCATACCAAGCTAAGCGGACTCTTGCACCGTGCACCGTAGCCCGAAGGCGAAACACATAAACTTCTTCACTTGCTCTATATTAGTTAGTTAATTATCCATTTAAGTTCACACGATACTCGTATTAGTGCTCATGACCTCACTAATACGGGACCCCCAAATCCCCATTACTTCCCTTAGTTCATTACAACCATACCAACACAAATATGCTACATTAGAGTCTAGAAAGTCTCAACTTTTCTGATTATAGCCAAAACTCGTGCAACCGCTTTGCCTTTCTTCCGAGCCTCCTCATAAGCTCACTATGATCAATTACATCGAGTACATGAGATTACGGTCAATCATTACCCATAATCTGCCAAGCTAGATTATAAAGAAACCTCGGACCCACATTATCAAAATACTAACTTTTCTACTTAATTAGCACCAATACATGCTAGATAGTCATAACCACAAGTTAATTGAACAACAAAGCCCAAAAGGATCCTCAATTTCATGAATTAGTGAAAAGTCCTAATTCTAACCCTAAAATTTTCCCCAATTTCCAAAAGGGTTTAAACATGAAATTGATCGATTAATCATCAACTACAAATTAAATACAACACTAGTTTACAATATAAGCATCAAAGAATCCATACAAAAACCCCAATCCTTAATTACAACTCTCTTATTCTCAACAAGACTTTTCTAACATTTTTTCTCACTTAATAAACATACTAAGGATGTAATGTTACTAATACACATTAATGGAGGGAAGAATGGTTACCTTAATGATGGAATCATCTTGATTTCTTCAATACCTTACTGCCCAAGCTCGAGTTCCAAAGAAGAATAATTTTGGGGAATGAAATGAATTCTAGGTCTTAACTCTTATTAAATCTACATAGTATTTTTGCTCCGGCGGAGTCGATTCTGCTAGGCGAACCCGCTCCGACGGAAATCCCATCCGCTGGGGCGGAACTCACTTAACTCCCTAATCGTTGCTCGGGCATAGCAAACTCCTTTGCGGTGCATGCGCCCCAACGAGGAACCCATCCATTGAAGCGGACCTACACCCCCCAATCCAACCCCGCTTCAGCGAGCCTGACCCCCACTGAGGCGGACCCACTAAGGCGAACACCTAGTTGCCGACACGGACACCAGCAACAAGCAGTAGTCCAAAGTTTCCCAAACCTCCGTCAACTATCCGAAACACTCATGGGACCTCCCGAACATAAACCAATATGAAACCCTATAAAAACACATTCCAGACTTGCTCGTGCACTCAAATTTCCCGAAAAAGGTCTCTAACTTTTGGGTTTGACTAAAGTCAACTCTTAAGTTCTAGTTTCACAATTTCTCAAACTAAACCCCAAAACAAACAGAGCTGCCTCGGGACCCGAACCAAAGGCTCAACTAAGTAATAAATGTCGTGTCGTAGCTAATGGAACCGATGAAACTACGAACGAAGAATGTTTACCCAAAAGTCAACTATGGGTCAAACTCTTCTATTCTATTAACATGGCATTTCTCAAACTTAACTAAATGGGTCTGAAACCTACTTGATCACTTTGGAAACCGTGCCACCTATCTCCGTAAGTCATAATTACCAAAATAAAGCTAAGGGTATTCTTGGGAAAATAAGTACAAAATGACCAAATAGGTTATTACATCATTTACCACTTAAACACATGTTCGTCATCGAACGGTAAGGAAAAGCACCAAAGTTACTGAGTAGCCGAAGAATCTCCGCCATAAACCTCATGAAAGACTTCGCATGCAAAGAACCACGCTGAAAGCACTACTTGTCTACCTTACCACTCAAAGCTTCCTTTGACTTAGTTTTAAAATCCTCAATTTCTTCCACAAATGATTTTCTTCTATTTGGACCGACTTCGCTCAAATCGCTTGACTTTTACTGTAACCACACCTCTGAACACATTTGATTCAAAAAATTCCATCATGAACACTCAAATTCTCTAGTTGTAGCCACCATCTGTTACCAAGCTTGTACCAGTCAAATATTTCAATTCCACTTACCTTTGTTCCACACCATCCAAAGTCCTCTTTAGCACTAAGAATTTATAGAAACCTGTCATCATATGCCATGAGTCTAAATTATAATTCTCTCTCATCATAAAGAATTTGCTTGTTCTGAGCCAAGTCCAAATCTTTCCATCCGAAAACTGACCTTATCCAAGGTCCATTACGCCACTTCCAAATCCGTTAGTTTCGTTTTATCGAGCTGAAAACTATTGAGATAACTCTCATCATCTAATTCCTCTTAACCTCTAAATATCGTAATACGCGTATTATCCAGTGACTATCTTGATTTGCCAAATATGTAGGAAATTATCTGACCATCTCAAGGTTTCCCATATCCATTTGTACCTTCCCAAACCATCACCAAGTACCCCGCACAGACAATTAGATTGCCCGACTAGATAGGGTCAACATAATATCATCAAATCAATTTCCAAACTCAAAATAAATCCCGGTAACTCTGCCATATCTCTGTTTGGAATTGTAAATCTATCAAATCCTCTAAAATAGATTACTGGACTAGCCATAAATCTTTATGACAATATAACCATAAGCGAATCGGGCGATACATGAATGATACTGACCTGGTGCAAGGCGCACCACTCCTAACATGTCACCAATAGTCACCTGAACTGACTCAATCCCTTCACACAACCAATCATGGTACTCTCATAGGTCCGTGGTGGCCAATCCCAATCCATTACTCGTGAATACTCAATGTCGCGATGTCATACATGACTTGAAAACTGAACTCTACCCAAGTCATCAACTTAATATCGAGGAACTACACTTCATAGCTTAAGTCTTCCTGTTCTCAACTCATAGTTCATTCGAAAATCTGACAGAACCTCATAAAATATGAATACATTGAATCTTCCTTTTTCCGCTTTCACTTTACTCGTTCACTACTCCGAATGCTTCGATGCAAGGCCTGAAGCCTCATACTTCTCTTTCATAACCATTGAATTTTTTATTGTAATGTCCATTTTTACACTTTTAGCAAATCCGAAGTATCAGTTCTTTCAATCCATGTGCCTACCACACACATGAACTCTCATGTCATTACTACTTGATGTACTCAACTATGCTATCCAGCCAGTAATGCTTTGACGTCATCTAGTATCACAAACACAGGTTCACTTCAAACATATAACTTTAACCTTGAAACTTAAGAGATTTCAAGCTTCTCTTTTGTTGATCGACTCCAATGCATTTATTTATATCATGATATTTAATTATCCATTAGTACCACACAAGCCATATTCACATCAATCTTATCATGTCAGTCATCGGAAACCCAAATCTCACGATCGTCAATCACAAATCCCCATGGAACTTTGCCATAATACTTAGTCAACTCCCGTAGATTTCTTTCTTCCATTCTACTTAACAATTACATCCTATCTGAAATAATGAGAGATAATTCCACCATAACTCACACTTTTGTCAAATAATCATGTTGCTTAGAACCCAATATGCCCTTATCTTACTTCTTAAATTTCCATTTTCTACCAAAATTGCATTCGCCGCTATCGATCGAAAATCACCCAAACCCACTCGAGAGTGTACCAAAATATCATAG
Source organism: Anisodus tanguticus (assembly GCA_034509755.1). Taxonomy (NCBI): domain Eukaryota; kingdom Viridiplantae; phylum Streptophyta; class Magnoliopsida; order Solanales; family Solanaceae; genus Anisodus; species Anisodus tanguticus. The sequence continues at coordinate 31,139,270 of CM067556.1, forward strand.
ATCTTGCAAAATAACTGAGTCAATCCTGGAGATGGTAATAAACCACAAACTCGAACAACCGAAGGTTTTCCTTTCCTCACTCGAATCTCAAAACTAGATGCTTATCTAAATCAAACACATCATATGAACAATCCTTCACGAAACCTCCCACCAGAAATACTGATCAACCTTTGTTACCCTAATAAGGTTTATTTTTTCGCCGATATAATATTCCAAACCGTCACTGCAGGTCTATAACCTGCAAGGCAATCTCACTGACCATTCACCAAGTTCTACAAATGCTCCCACACGGTTCCATACTAACACCCTTGCTTGTGATCTCTTAACTAAAGAGTCCTTCTTCTACCCTGGCTTACAAGTACATCAACCAAATATCAATACACAAAGTAATATAGTGAATTCACTTTTATTGGTTTCCACCATTATCACTGATCCTTACTTAAATTCCCGAAATGTATTCCAAAACTTAAGTTAGTTAACATCTACCATTGATCTACCACTTTAAATATCCTTATTGATTGACACCTCACTCTAGGGTCCTTAAACGATGCTTGCCCGAGAAGAACCATATTTTGCCTTGTCTTGTCGAAACTAGAATGCCTCAACAAATCTGTAGGTATCCTCCTTATTTCATCAATTCTGAGAAAATGCATGACTATCATTTGTGAAAACTTGTGTAGCCCTAAGCAACAAGTACAAGGCCCACATTTCTTATCCACAATTAAGTGCAACCACCGGTAACACATCTTCACACTTGTCCACCGCTAGATGTATCCTATTATTAGTATCCACTTATCCTGGGGCTGTTAGCCAATTACGTAGAGAATTCACGTTTCTCTTGTCCTTAGTCCCATGAATTAATAGGCTTAGCATAATCCGCACTCCTATCAGATGAACAGTTCACCATTTTAACATTTTGTCACCAAGCTTGAACAATTCAAATTCTCTTTAGTACCATTCAACTCCGCAAGATGGAAAGAAAACCTTTCATACGAACCTCATAGCAAGTCTTGTCACCTCTGACCTCATCACCAAGGATCACTTTTCACTTCGTTGTCTTTTACCAAAAATCTCTTCACAACATTACCATGGTCACTGTCCTCTTATATGACCAGTTGATCCTCTCAAGTCTAAGCTTGTCTTCAAATACCAACTTATGTACTCTTCCATTACTGAATCATCGGCTCGTCATTGATACAACCTCATCACAAGACTGTCGCAATGAATCTGAATGACATTGAAGTATTTCCATACCGATCACACCTCAAGTAAGACATCCTTGATATGTCAAACCATTTCAAGTGCAGTTCTCAAAGTCGTAACGCTATTTACTTAGATACTTCGCTAACCATAAGAATTCAAATCTCCAACTCCTTCCCCATCACCTGTTATACCGTAAAGGCACCTTTTCGACCTTTAGTAACAAACTGTTGAAAATATGGAGATCAAGCAGTCTTTTGTACCATCTCCCCTATTTCTTAGAGTTATCACTGAACCAAAGAGTCTGAATCACAACCTCGCTCAACCAAACCTTCAAATTATAGCTCCAATCTGAACTCGATCTTGCGTCTTTATCATAGTGACACATCTCGTACTATACTGCGTGATGTCACATCCAGTCGTTCGTGGGAAAATTTGAGAACCTGTCCTCACCATTGGTGAGAGATTAAAATAAAGAAGTTTAGGCCTTAGACCGAATCACATATGCACGATAAGGAAGGAAAAACTGAAAGTTCCCTAAATGTCCTATAACCTCTCGAAGATACGTTCGAAGCTCTTCGTACCGATATGCAAGACTCTACCAGACACCGCTCTTGTACTCATGAGACCATTGAACCTAGTGCTCTGATACCAAATTATCATGACCTAAAATCCCTTTGTGTCATGAGGGAACCTACCCTAACCCATAGGCGAACCACTAACATCCAAACATCAATAATATAAAGAACGAGAAGTTAAGGAAACAACATAAGTGTTACTAAGTATTAGAACTTAATATATAAACCTTGAAAGAAAAATCACAAAATCTGATCGTCACGAGTACAGAGCTACTAACTGAAATACAAATTAGAAATAATATAAAAAATTACTGTCTAAAATGCAAAGGACAGAAAGGTAAAATAACAAGAGGGACGGTTCCAGTGCCGTGATAGTGTATGTGGCTCACCCTGGACTCCCAAGAAAGTTCTCCAAGCATCACGCCTACCTCTACTGCAGGAATCCAGATCAGTACCTGCACATAGAGTGCAACAAGTGTAGAATGAGTACGGGAAGCACATATACCTAGCAACAGCATCGACCGACCCTAGCTATAACAGTGGCGAGGGTTGGTAATCCCCAATACTTTTATTCTTTCTTGGTTAGTAGTTTTTACGTAATTCAAGCATTTAAGTAAAGATTCTACAACAACACCGAGTCATAAAGTCTATTGCTATGCACAAAACCTAATAATGTTTCTAATTTTACCTCAATTAGGATAGATATAGCCATAAGTTTTTAACCTACGCCTAAGCAAGCATCTAAATCCTCAAGATTACATGCTTTCACTGATTGGAATAACTTCTACTCATAATGATCCCACCCTTTCACGAATTGAGGCACAATCACTATCAAGATTTAATCTTTTACCCAAATCAACAAAATTACCGTTAAAGACTCAATCATTTAGTTCTTATACTAAGGAAAGCGTAGATATCCTATCTCTATATCGATCATAACAATCCAAGTCATAAAGATCTTATCTTTATTAGCATTTACAGCAATCACGGTCATAAAATATCATTATTATATCATTATCATACCGTCTCTTATTTGCATCCAATCATCAAAACTAAGCTACAAGGTGCCAGTATTACCCTCCTTAACAGTTATATGATCATAGTCTATCCAAAATCAACACCAAGTAAACACAGTATCAAATACATATCAGGAATATAAATTAATACAATACAGATGATATGTATATGTGTATGTGATGGCTATATATATCCGGTATATACACGCTGCTGCAGTAGCTGTCACGTGATCCATGGGGGACTCATGAGGTCCATATACCTATCCGATCTCATCAGATAATAGCACAATGGTTGAAGTGTCATATAAGTCATCACTCTCATAACCATGTACCATATCTCTTAATCCGACTTCCCAAGTCATTCTCAGCGATTTATCAATAAACCAATGCCAAGTGTATATAATGTATGTAGTATAATCAGTTTATCAATATTTATCAATTATGTTCAAGTGTTCAGACGAGATGTAAAGTGATGAATGCATGACAATCAAATCATAATATCACATCAAATGGCTACAAACGCAAGTAAACAACAATCATACCAAGCTAAGAGGACTCTTGCACCATACACCGTGCCAAAAGGAGAAACACATAAACTCCTTCACTTGCTCTATATTAGTTAGTTAATTACCCATTTAATTTCACACGATACCCGTATTAGTGCTCGTGACCTCACTAATACGGGACCCCCAAATCCCCATTACTCCCATTGGTTCATTACAAGAATACCAACACAAATACGCTACACTAGAGTCTAACAAGTCTCAACTTGTCTGATTATATCCAGAGACTCACACAACTTAGCCTCCTCACGAGCCCACTCTGATCAATTATATCGAGTACATGATCTTATGGTCTATTATTACCCATAATCCCCCAAGCTAGGTTATAAAGGAACCTCAGGCCCACATTATCAAAATACTAACTTTTCTACTTAATTAGCATCAATACATTCTAGATAGTCATAACCCCAAGTTAATTTAACAACAAAGCCCAAGAGGATCCTCAATTTCATGAATTAGTAAAAAGCCTCAATTATAACCCTAGAATTTTCCCAAATTTCCAAAAGGGTTTATACATGAAATTGGTCGATTAATCATCAACTACAAGTTAAATACAACAATAGTTTATAATATTAGCATCAAAGAATCAATACCCAAACCACAATCCTCAATTACAACTCTCTTATTCTCAACAAGACATTTCTACCATTTTCCCTCACTTAATAAACATACTAAGGATGTAATGTTACTAATACACATTAATGGAGGGACAAATGGTTACCTTAATGATGTAATCCTCTTGATTTCTTCAACACCTTACTGCCCAAGCTCGAGTTCCAAAGAGGAATAATTTTGGGGAATGAAATGAATTCTAGGTCTTAACTCTTATTAAATCTACATAGTATTTTCGCTCCGCCGAAGTCGATTCCTTTGGGCGAACCCGCTCCGGCGGAATCCTCATCTGCTGGGGCAGAACTCACTAAACTCTCTAATCTTTACTAGGGTGGAGCAAACTCCGTTGTGGCGCATGCGCCCCAATAAGAAACCCATCCGCTGAAGCGGACCTACACCCACCAATCCAACCCTTCCTCAATGAGCCTAACCCCCGCTGAGGCAGATGCATGGTTGCCGGTGTAAACACCAGTAACCAGCAGCAGTCCAAAGTTTTCCAAACCTCTGTCAACAACCCGAAACATTTTCGGGACCTCCCGAACACAAACCAAACATGCAACCTTATCAGAAAACACATTTTAGAATTTCTCGCGCACTCAAATTTCCCGAAAAAGGTCTCTAACTCTTGGATTTGACTAAAGTTAACTCTTAAGTTCTAATTCCATAATTTCACAAACTAAACCCCAAAACACACTAGGCTGCCTCGAGACCCTTGAATAAAGGCTAGGCGAAGTCATAAATGTCTTTTCCGGAGCTAATGGAACCGATGAAACTATGAATTTAGCATGTTTACCCAAAATTCAACTATGGGTCAAACTCTTCTATTCTTTTAACTTGAAATTTCTCAAACTTAACTAAATGGGTCCGAAACTTACCCGATCACCTTAGGAACCGTGCCACACATCCCCTCAAGTCATAATAACTAAAATAAAGCTATGGGAAGGGTATTCTAGGGCAAACAAGTTCAAAATCCCAAAATAACCAAATGGGTCGTTACAATACTAAAATACAAGCGAACAAAAAATACAATGTATTTTACACTAAAAATGAAAAATACAATCAAATATGAAAAAATAAAAAAATACAATCAAATCCCATCACATCTTCGGCGAACATATTAAATACACTCAAATCCAGATTTGAGAAATACAACTATTTTCAGATCTGGTCGTGCTCTCTCTCTCTCTCTCTCTTGCTCCAGCAAATTTCTTCCTCTCCGGCAAACCTGCTCTTCCACATCACTCAAATATGGTGTATTAAGATATCATCAATACGCAAAAAATACAAATCCAAAGAATAGAGGAGTCTTAAGAGTATGGTAAAGAAGAAGAATAGAGGAAGGGGGTCGTGAGGGGGTCACCTGGGGTCGTCAGAGGGTTCGATGAGTGTCGTTTGGGGTTAGAGAGTCACCTTTGCCGGTGGCCAGATATGACGGGGTGGAGAGGAAGATGAGGGTGTTCGTGTCTTTTGAATTAAATCTAAGATTTTGGATGCGTGAAAATAATATAGCTACGAAGGATAATTGAAATACACAATATAGCTACGGATTATAATTTATTTAAAATGTAGTTATTATACTTAAATACCTTCTATAATTAGTTATAACATGTGAAAATTCCTATTTTAAATTGATGAGATTTATCATCAAATCAATAATAGAAAAGATTAAACATTTATGAATATCATGAATAAAGCATAAGAACAATATTGAGGAAAAAGAAGATAAGGTGTTCATGATCAATCCAAATCCAAGGGGCCATGATCAACACCTAACGAGTAGCGAGCATCTATTCATGACAAGCGAATCAAATATCTCATTAATCATGTAAACTATAACTAAGGAGACAAAGTGTGTTTATTGTTAATAATTGTTGAAATCTGTCTCATGAGTTGTTAGTCGATGTTGAGTTGGCATGATGACATAGTTGTTGATGTATTTTTTCTTGCGAAAGATATTAGTTATTTTCTGGATAAGTTTTAGTTTGTTGATTTCGTATTCTTTAGGCATGTAGTTGTTGGTAGATTTGTTCCTAATTATTAGGAAGTTCTATTTCAGTTTTTACTGCATATCTATTAGGATTTCTATTGTATTTAAACAGTTATTCATTCAACTCAATAATATATCTCCTTTATCTTCTACCGTTAGTTTTATTCTCATCTGTTAAACACTAACATATTGGTATCAGAGTCCCTCTTCTTAAGGGATCTGTGAGAGGCTTATGATGTTATTTGACTGAGTGTTTACCTAAAACATCAACCAAATCTGCTTCTATAAAAAACCATTAAAACAATGGAAAGTGAGAGTTCTTTCATTGTTGTGGCTCCACCAGTGTTTGATGGAGAAAACTATTAAGTTTGGACAGTGAGAATGGAAGCTTATTTGGATGCGTGTCACTTATGAGAGGTTATAGAGGAAGACTACGATGTATCTCCTCTACCAGGAAATCCAACCATGGTTCAGATCAAAACTCACAAAGATAAGAAGACCAGAAAGTCAAAGGCGAAGGCGTGTCTTTATGCTACTATATCGCCTACTATATTTTCTAGAATCATGACTCTTAGTTCAGATAAGGCAATATGGGACTTTATGAAAACAGAATATTATGGAGATGAAAGAATTCGAGTCATGAAGGTCTTAAACCTGATGAGGGAATTTGAAATGCAAAAAATGAAGAAATCTGATACTATTAAAGAGTACTCAAATAGACTTATCAATCTGGCAAATAAGGTAAATTTACTTGGTGGCGAACTTTCTTACAAAAGAATTATGCAGAAAATTCTTATTACTTTACCTAAAAAGTTTGAGGCGACAATTGTTTTACTGAAAAATTGATGAGGAACGAGGAAGCTATTGAAGGAGCCTTACAAGCAAGGCAACAGTTCAAGTATAGAGGCAATGGAAGAAGCAAAAAGGCAAGAAGAGCCATGCTACGACAACAGAAGTGGCTGCAACTGATGGCAATTCTAGCAACAATAACAAAGGTGGAAAATATCCAACTTGCCAACATTGTGGGAAGAGAAATCATCCACACTTTAAGTGTTGGAGAAAAAATGCAGAAAGTGTCACAAATTTGATCATGCTGAGATTATTTTCAAAGAGCAAAGATTACAACTACCAAATGAAGCACAAATTATATACCAACTAGAAGAAGAGCAATTGTTTGTGGCTACTTGTTTTGTAAGTGAAAGTTCAAGTGACAGTTGACTTATCGATAGTGCTTGTACGAATCACGTGACCAATGATGAAAAGATTTTCAGAGAGCTTGATAGATTAGTTACATCAAGAGTCAGAATTGGAAACAGAGAATACATCACAACAAAAGAAAAGGGAAATATAGCAATTAAGAATTATAAAGCTACAAAACTTATTTCTGAAATTTTGTTTGTTTGTGAAATTGATCAGAATTTATTAAGTATTGGATAGCTGATAGAAAATGGATTCAGATTATATTTTGAGGATATGGTGTGTCTGGTCATTGATCCAAGTGGTCAGGAATTATTCAGCATTAAAATGCAAGGAAAAAGTTTCTTTTTGTGAAATTCGATGGAGGAAGAACACGTAGCTTTTTCAAGTCAGTCCACTATTGCAGAAACGTGGCATAAGTGGTTGGGTCACTTCCACCACAGGGCTCTTTGGTATATACAAAAAAAGAGTTGGGAAAAGGTTTACCTCCACTTGAAGAGGAACTCCCAAGTTGCGAGGCATGTCAGTATGGTAAGCAAACAAGATTGTCATTCACAAAATCACCTTGGAGAGCAACTCAAAAATTACAGTTGGTTCATACAGATCTTGGAGCCCCCCAAAAAACTCCATCATTGAAAGAAAGCATGTATTATATTATTTTTATTGATGATCTAACAAGGATGTGTTGGATATACTTTTTAAATTCAAATAAGAGGTTGCTGAAGTTGTTTGGAAATTCAAAGCCTTCGTAGAGAATCAAAGTGGCTACAAAATACAGGTGCTTAGATCAGATAATGGGACTGAGTACACTTCAGATCAATTCAAACACTTTTGTAAAGTTGCTGGAATAGAACATCAACTTACTACTTTATGTACTCCACAGAAAAATGGAGTAAGTGAAAGGGAGAATAGGACTATCATGGAGATGTCGAGGTATATGTTTTACTAGAAAGAGCTTCTTAAAAATTTCTAGGCAGAGGCAGCCAATGCTGCTATTTTGTTTTGTTGAACAGGCTGCCTACAAAAGTAGTAGAGGGAAAGATACATTTTGAGGCATGACATGGGTATAAGTCATCCTTAAAGAACTTAAAAATATTTGGTTATTTGTGTTTCTCTTATTTTCCACAAGTTAAAAGGGACAAGATGGACAAGAAAGCTGAACCTAGAGTACTCATTGGTTGTAGTACAATCTTTAAAGCTTACAGAATTTTTCACCCTTATACTAAAAAAATTGTGATAAGAAGAGATATATATTTTATGGAGAATTAGCAATGAGACTGGGAGGAAGGTAACCAGGAGCATATTACAAGTAATCTACCAAATTTTGATGAGAACATTGATGATCAACCTGTGAGAGGAATAAAGTTTCTTGCTGACATATACCACAGATGCAATGTGGCCATTTTAGAGCCTTGTGGATTTGAAGAAGCCATTTTAAATTCCAAGTGGCAAGCTGCAATGAAGGAGGATCTTGCAATGATCGATAAGAACAAGACCTGGTAGCTTGTAGAAAAGCCGCAAGATATATCATTGGTGTGAAGTGGGTTTACTGCACAAAACTAAATGCAGATGGCTTGGTGAACAAACACAAATCTAGGCTTGTGGTGAAGGGTTATGCTCAGATTTTTGGTGTTGATTTTACTAAAACATTTGCACATGTCCCAAGGCTTTACACAATCAGACTTCTTTTGGCAATTGCAGCACAAAAGGGCTGGAAAATCTACCAACTAAATGTTAAATCAGCTTTTTGTAAGAAGAAATTTATGTTGAACAACCTGAAGGATTTATTGTGAAAGGACATGAAGATAAAGTCTACTTGCTGAAAAAGGTCCTCTATGGATTAAAGCATGCCCCAAGGGCTTGGTACAGTAGAATCAATGATCATCTTTCTAATTAAAGTTTTCAAAAAAGCCTAAGTGAATCTGCTCTTTACATAAAGCATACTAACTCTGACATTGTTATAATTTCTCTGTATGTTGATGATATTTTAGTAACAGGAAGTAATGTGGTGCTCATAGAAGAGTTTAAAAGAGAGATGATGAAAATCTTTGGAATGACGGATCTTGGAGAGATGGCTTTTTTTCTTGGAATGGAGATTAAGCAAATCCAAGATCAGACATTCATTTGTCAGAAGAAATATGTAAAAGAAATTCTAAAAAAAATTAGAAGGACGACTGCAAAAGTATGAATATGCCTATGAATCAAAAAGAGAAGCTAATGAAGGATGATGGTGCTGAATGAGTACACGAAGAAAACTATAAAAGCTTGATAGGATGTTTGATGTATCTTATAGCAACAAGGCCAAATATATTAAATGTTGTAAGTGTACTATCTAGATTTCTGAATTCTCCTAGTGAATTGCATATGAAAGCTGCCAAAAGAGTGCTCAGATATGTCAAAGGAACAACGGATTATGGAGTCAGATTTAGCAAGTGCTAGAATTTCAAACATCAAGGATTTTCTGATAGTGATTGGGTTGGTTCGGTTGAAGATATGAAAAGTACTTCAGGGTACTATTTTAGTTTTGGCTCGGGATGCTTTGCTTGGTGTCTGAAAAAGCAAGAGAGTGTTTCTCAATCAACTGGAGTGGCAAAATTCATTGCTACTACAGTTTTTGTCAAACAATCTTTATGAATAAAGAAAATCTTGTGCGATCCTGGTTTGGAGATTAAGGAAAGCACTAAGATATTTGTAGATAATCAAGATGTCATTACTATTTCTCACAATTCGGTGTTTCATGGAAAGACCAAGCATTTCAATGTGAAGTTATATTTTCTTAGGGAAGTGCAAAATGATGGTCTATTGAATCTGATATATTGCAAAATGGAAGAGCAGATGTCTTATATTTTTACAAAAGCTCTTCTTGTAAGCAAGTTTGAGTTCTTGAGAATGAAACTTGGGATTTACAGCTCTTGATGCAAGGAGGAGTGCTGAAATCTACTGAGCTATTAGTCGATGTTGAGTTGGCATGATGACATAGTTGTTGATGTATTTTTACTTGCGGAAGATATTAGTTATTTTCTGGATAAGTTTTAGTTTGTTGATTTCCTATTCTTTAGGCATGTAGTTATTGGTAAATTTGTTCCTGATTATTAGGAAGTTCTGTTTCAGTTTTTTACTTCAGATCTGTTAGGATTTCTATTGTATTTAATCAGTTATTCATTCAAATAAATAATATATATCTCTTTATCTTCTACCGTTAGTTTTATTCTCCTCTGTTAAACACTAAAAATAATCAGTCACATCTCATATAAAAAGTTACAAACAATCAAACGCTTTAGTCAACTATTGTCCTATTTTTTTCCTTCTCGATAAGGGGCTTTCCCAACAACACTGGCAACCTCCATGATCTTTTTCAATTCAATATTTTTCTATTATTGACACCTGAACCATGTTTTTCCTCTTTCATGTCTCATACATATTATATATCGATCCATTATTTATATGTTTTGCTCATGGATTATGTCGTAAGTATATTATTCAACTTTTAGTATGTCATATTACTTGCTTCAACAAACATTTAAATATTGATATAAACATTTGATGTTTAAATACTTTACTCTATATACAATCTATGTATATGAACAGCCATAACGTATCGTCTTCATTGAATATTTTGTTGAATGTCACATATTCTCCGCTTAGAACTTTTAAATTCGTTATGTGTACGATTATGTTTGGTTATGTACTCATGCCACATCCATGTTGTAGAGAAGCTGAATTTGTGCGTTGTTCTACCTTATCTAGCTTAGTAATAGTTAATTTTGTGCTTCTAACTAACTTACATTAATTATACTTAGATAAATAGTTGCATTAACCAGTTAGTTAGAACCATATATCATAGCATTTAATGAGATTTGTTAGCTTATATACGTAACATTACTGTACCATTCATTCTGTTCTAAGAGGGGGAAAAAGCTTCCGCAAATGCTCTTTCTTCCTTCTTCAACATGGATTGATTGTCCTAAATTTATCTAGATCCATAAGTTTTATATGGTATTAGAGCTATGATTAGATAAATCTAGGGATTTTTCAGTTTCAATGAGGGAATTAACGAAGATAGTTCTTGAGTTTTTTGAGATATGTAACAATGGGGAGTTGAAATGATGGTTCGATGACACTCTATCACAATCGCCCATTGTTTCTGAGTGCATCAGATACTCGAGCTGTAGTATAAGTTGGAATTGAACTTGTTGGGATGTATAATTACATGTTATAAGTCGAGATATGCAACTCACTTAATTGACAAAGAATAAACTGGAACTCATTGACGATTCGATCACTCGTGATACGTATGATGTGACTTTGATGAAGCAACAGGATTGTTGTAACACCATAGTGATTTCATTGATAATTGTTAAATATACACATATACACACGATATACACGTGTATATGTGTATATTTGGCTTTCGGATTCCCCTTGTACCGTGTAGGATTAGTAGTAGTTTAGTATCCTAGTTTAGGTAATGTTGTAATGTAATTAGTATTGTACACTTACCATAATATTTGTATTACCATAAATGTATAGTTAGTATCCAAGTAGAATAAGGTTTTAGGAGTAGAATAGGAATAGAATTATTCTATTATGAAAATATGTAACTTGTATATATAGCCTTTCAATCAATGAAAATAATCGAGGGATTATTTCTTTCATGGTATCAGAAGTCTAGGTTAAATTTTTCTCTCTCAAAATCTTCCTCCTCATGCACCGTTTCCGAGACTCCAACCTCGATTTCCGTGCCTTGTTTCTTCCCCAATTTCTCTTCCAAATCCCTCAATCACATATTGTTCTATCAATATGTCTACATCACGGAACACGTTTCATCCTGCCCTTACAGTTTCTAACATCAAGAATAACATCCCTCTTGTTCTTGAAATAGAAAACGTCCAATATGTGACGTGGGCCGAGCTGTTCAAAATTCACGCACGCTCGCATCAAGTCATCCATCACATAATCTCCGCGGCTCCTGAGGATACGGAGGTGCCAAAACGCGAGGATGATCCTATGTTGTGGACAACTCTTGATGCTACCGTCCTTCAGTGGATATTCTACAATTGCTACCGATCTTTTGCAAACGATTATCGAACCTGACGCTACGGCACAAGCGACTTGGGATAGATTACGTGATATATTCCAAGATAATCAGAATTCTAGAGCTGTTACTCTTGAGCAGGATTTCTCCCACATCAATATGGAAGATTTCCCTAACGTTTCGGCCTACTGCAAAAGATTGAAGGAATTGGCGGACCAACATCGCAACATTGGTGCGTCGGTTTCGAATGACCGTTTGGTCCTCCAAATGTTTTCAGGCCTCTTCGAGGCCTATTGTGGTGTTGGCACGCTTCTTCGTCAAAGCAATCCACTTCCGTAATTTTATCAAGCTCGTTCTATGCTTACACTCGAAGAAGCGGGCATGGTTAGAAAGGCGGCTACCGGTACTAGTCATGTAGTTATGATGACTGAATCCACTGTCCATCCTCCCGGTTCCAACAACTTGGGCCAAAACCGCAACAACTGTGGCGTCAAAAAGGGAAGAAATAAGAAAAATAATGGCAAGAACCGAGGCGGCAGCCGGCAGAATGGTGATAGCGGTGGGGGTCCTCGCGGTAGTCAGCAGCAGCAGCAGTTCTGGGCCCCATAGTGGGCCCCTATGCAGTGACAGTGGGCCCCACAACCGCAGTTTGGGCCCAGTCAATTTTTACCCAACTGGCAGTGTGCTGCCCAACAGCAGTCCAGGCCCAATTCTACCTGGTCCACGTACAGTCAGTCTTTTGGGCCGAGGCAGCAAGTAGGGGTACTTGGGCCTCAGCCTCCGCAGGCCCATCATGTCACGGCACCCACGTTTACCGACATCGAAGCCGCAATGCACACGCTTGGTTTAAATCCTCCAGACCCAAATTGGTATATGGACACCGGTGCCACTACCCACATGACATCCGATTCAGGTACGCTCTCGTCTTATTCCAATTTGAGCAACCCTCGCGGCATAATTATGGGTAATGGTAATTCTGTTCCAATTCATGGTTATGGTCATAAAACTTTATCTCCCCCTCATCCACCTCTTATCTTGAAAAACACCCTACATGCCCCCCAAGTTGATTAAAAATTTAGTCTATGTCCGTAAATTCACTACTGACAATTCTGTTTCTATTGAATTTGATCCATTTGGTTTCTCTGTGAAGGATTTCGAGACGGGGAGTCCTCTCATAAGGTGTGATAGTAGGGGAGATATCGCACCCAGTTTCGGTCCAACGAGTCAAGCCGTGCCATCTGCATTTGCAACCCTCTCTCCTTCCTTATGGCATGCTCGTCTTGGTCATCCGGGATCATCTATTTTGTCGTCATTAGATAAAAATAATTTTATTTCATGTAAGGGTACGAATAGTACTCCAAATTGTCAGTCTTGTTCTTTAGGAAAAATTGTTAGGTTGCCATTTGTAGACGCAAATTCTCATACGGTAATGCCATTTGATATTATTCATAGCGACATATGGACGTCTCCTGTTCTTAGTTCTTTAGGTCATCGGTATTATGTTCTCTTTTTGGATGATTATTCTATGTTTTTATGGACGTTTCCGATAGTGAAAAAATCTCAAGTTTTTTCCTTCTTCTTAAAATTTAAAGCATTCATTAGAACCCAATTCGAACGAGAAATCAAAAATATTCAGTGTGATAATGGCAAAGAATATGACAATGGGGTGTTTCGGGAATTCTGTTCTAATAATGGAATCAATTTTCAGTTTTCTTGTCCTCATACGTCTTCACAAAATGGGAAAGCCGAACACAAAATTTGTTCCATAAATAACATTGTCCGAACTTAATTAATTCATGCTTCCGTACCCCCGTGTTTTTGGTATCATGCTCTGCAAATGGCTACATATCTCCTTAATATATTTCCTTCCAAAGGTTTGACATATTCTTCCTCCCTTCAAATTTTATATAATAAAATTCTGTCATATTCACATCTTCGGGGTTTTGGGTGTTTGTGTTATCCATTATTCCCGTCCACCATAATTAACAAACTTCAGGCCCGGTCTACTCCATGTGTGTTTTTGGATTTTCCGTCTAATCATTGTGGTTACAAATGTTTTGATTTATCCTCTAATATTTATGAATCCCAATTTCCATTTGCTAAAGTCAATACTCCCGCGCCTAGTTCGTATAATTTTTTGGATGATAGTATATCCTCGTATATTATTCACCATTTTCGGACGTATTCCGCACCCAAAATTCTCCAGCGGGCCCACTGCCCGCTGGTCCCACTGATCCGTCACACACTGCAATTCCCAGTTCAGTCACTGGGCCAGTTTCAATGATTGGGCCAGCCCAGCCCAATTCTGGAACTAGTCCAGTTCATGCGTCTGTTTATCGAGTTGGGCCAGCAGGCCCACTGCCTGTTGGCCAGTCTGTCCCGAGCCCAGAAAATTCTTGAAATTAGCCTAATTCTTCCTCGAGTCATAGACCGGTCACTCGTAGTCAACGGGGGGTGTTTACACCAAAAATACATTTTAATTTACATTCTAATGTCCCTAAATCACCCTTACCTCGTAATTATGTGTCTGCCTTAAATGACCCGAATTGAAATATTGCTATGACCGATGAATATAATGCTCTTATTGATAATAAGACGTGGGAGTTGGTGCCCCGTCCATCTAGTATTAATATTATCAGGTCCATGTGGATTTTTGCTCATAAGGATAATTCAGATGGTTCATTTGCCCGACATAAGGCGCGACTTGTGGGTGATGGTAAGACTCAGTAGGTTGGTGTAGATTGTGGTGAGACGTTTAGTCCGGTGGTCAAGTCAGCTACCATTCGCACTGTGCTTATCTTGGCTCTTTCGAAAGCATGGCCTATTCACCAGTTAGATGTAAAGAATGCTTTCCTACGTGGTGATCTCAAAGAAACAGTCTATATGCATCCACCTTTAGGATTCAGGGATCCCAAACATCCTCATCATGTATGTTTGTTGAAGAAGTCCTTATATGGGCTTAAGCAGTCTCCACGGGCCTGGTATACGCGGTTTGCAGACTATGTTTTGACTATTGGGTTCACTCACAACAAGTCGGATAATTCTTTGTTCATCTACCGTCGTGGTTCGTCCTTGTCCTATATTCTGTTATATGTGGACGATATTTTTTTGACTGCCTCTTTCGATGCCTTACGCCAGTCTAGCATGACAATGCTCAGCTCTGAGTTTGCTATGAAAGACTTGGGGGCCTTGAGCTATTTTTTGGGGATTGTTGTCACCCGTCATGCAGGAGGGTTGTTCTTATCTCAAAGGAAGTATGCAGCTGAGATCATTGAGAGGGCTGGGATGTCATCCTATAAGTCTACGTCCACTCCAGTTGATACTAAGCCCAAGCTTAGTGTTGCGACCGGCGTACCATACGAGGATCTGACCCGCTATCGCAGTCTTGCAGGGGCCCTTCAGTATCTTACATTCACGAGGCCAGATATTACATATGATGTATAGCAGGTGTGTTTGTTTATGCATGATCCCATAGTTGAGCACATGAATGCACTCAAACGCGTCATTCGGTATATTCAGGGTACGCTAGAGTATGGTTTGCATTTATATCCCTCCTCGACTTCCACACTTGTCTCGTATACGGATGATGATTGGGGTGGACACCATATGGTCTACGTCTGTCTATTGTATGTTTCTCGACAATAACCTGGTCTCATGGTCTGCGAAACGTCAGTCGACATTGTCCCGATCCAGTGCCGAGGCCGAATATCGAGGAGTAGCTAATGTGGTCTCAAAATCATGTTGGTTACGTAATTTGTTGTTGGAGCTTCATTGTCCCATTCAGAAAGAAACATTGGTTTATTGCGATAATATTAGTGACATCTACCTTTCTGGTAATCCGGTTCAGCACCAGGGCACTAAGCATATCGAAATGGACATTCATTTTGTCCGCGAAAAGGTTACTCGTGGTCAGGTACGCGTCTGCCAT
The DNA here is from genome assembly GCA_034509755.1 of Anisodus tanguticus. Taxonomy (NCBI): domain Eukaryota; kingdom Viridiplantae; phylum Streptophyta; class Magnoliopsida; order Solanales; family Solanaceae; genus Anisodus; species Anisodus tanguticus. The sequence goes on from CM067556.1 coordinate 31,155,386, forward strand.
GTCCCGTCAAGGTATCAAATTGCCGACATCTTTACAAAGGGTCTTCCCTCGGTCCTTTTTGAAGATTTTAGGGACAGTCTCAGCGTTCGAAGATCGCCCGCTATGACTACGGGGGTATGTTAAATATACACAATATACACACGATATACACGTGTATATTGTGTATATTTGGCTTTCGGATTCCCCTTGTACCGTGTAGGATTAGTAGTAGTTTAGTATCCTAGTTTAGGTAATGTTGTAATGTAATTAGTATTGTACTCTTACCATAATATTTGTAATACCATAAATGTATAGTTAGTATCCAAGTAGAATAAGGTTTTAGGAGTAGAATAGGAATAGTATTCTCCTATTATGAAAATATGTAACTTGTATATATAGCCTTTCAATCAATGAAAATAATGGAGGGATTATTTCTTTCAATAATGAGCATTGTAAGTAAGAAACTACTCCGTGAAATTATATTTAGATCTAGTTCCTTTCAGTCTAAAATAATCTAAAAGAGCATTTTTATGAAGAAAATTTATCATTTGCAAAAAAAATTTGTTATGTTGAATCAAGGAGTTTCATCAATTTCTACTTATTTTTCAGAACAGGAAGATCTATGGGATGAAATTGAATCTATGGTATCTCCATCATCATGTAATAATGAAATATTTTCAAAGGAGGTTCCATCAAAGCAAAGAAATATTTTCAATACATTATGTGATTATTGGGAAGTAAAGGGACATATTAGGGAGAACTATCACAAGCTAAATATAATGAGAGTTTTGTAAAATGGAGGATATCAAAAGAAAAACTGTTACAAGATTGTTGGATATCCAGCTAAGTTCAAGAATAAAACAAGGGTGGATGCAATCAATGGAGTTCTTAACTCTATTGAATGAAATAGCAATGTAATGCAATTTGGTGGCTCTGGAAATTTGGGAGGAAACAAAAATGTGATGCAGTTTGGTGGCTCTGAGAAATTGAGACCAGTTTTCACACAAAATCAATATAAGCAAATCATTAACTTGTTGAACAAATCCACAACAGTATATACCAGTGTTAAAATGGTAGTTAAATCAATCTTTGATTCAATTACAGATTTAAATTGGATAGTTAAATATTGGAGGGCTACTAAATATATGATACGTTATGTTGACATGTTACAAAATAATGGTTTAGAAGGAAATTCAGAAAAAGTTCACTTGCCAAATGATGACTCAGCAATTATCACACAAATAAGGAATTGTAACTGACCGGAGGTGACATTGTCAATCATGTTTTATGTGTACCAGCTTTTAAATTCAACCTATTATCAATTTTAAAGTTTATAAAGGAATTAAATTGTTGTGTTAGCTTTTAACTTGATTTTCTCTTCACTGTAAGAGTGAAGAAGTTTAGTAGAGAGGTGGATGATTTATATGTGTAGGATTTACAGAGAAAGACATCACTATTGATAGATCCTTAGCACTAGTCCATGAAGTCAATGTAGAGTTGTGGCACCAAAGGCTGCGACATGTGCCTATGATAATTTTTGAGAAAATTATATTTAAAAATAAGGCTAATTTTATCAAATCATTGTTATATTTGTCCGTGAGCTACACAAACTAGATAATCATTTCTTATGAGTAGTAATAAATAATAGAATAATCATTATTAATATTGTTATTAATAATTATTATTATTGTAATTAGTGTATTATAATTTATATATGGTAGGATGTAAAATATTCATTAAGGAGATTAGCATTATCTTGGAAAGATAATTAGACATGATCTTCTCCTTATCATTTCCTTAATTGTAGCATATTTAGTTGTATATTACCCACCTTTGTGGAAGAATAATATTGAGGAAAACATTTTAGTTACTCTAATATTCTTACATGTCAGAAGATTAGGGAAATATCCTACCCTAAACAAATCACCTCCAAAATTTTGCCTCCCCCCTCCTTCCAAGCACAACCGGTCGACCTCTCTTCCTCCAATTTTTTTTTTTTGTTATTTTCCATTATTGTTCTTCTTTTTCCGGTCAACAATGTATGTCTTCAAATCCACATTCCACCCGCCCTTACTGTTTCTAACATCAAAACACATATTTCCATCACTCTTAAGATGGAAAATGTTCACTATGCTACTTGGGCGAAGCTTTTTGAAATCAGTTGCCGTTCCCACCGGGTTATTCATCACATTATCCCGTCGGCAAATGGAAAAGGAAAGGAGTTAACAACAGATGATGACAAAGAACTATGGGAAACACTTGATGCCACGGTTCTCTCATGGATTTATGCAACTATCTCTCATGATTTGTTGCACACAATAATGGAACTCGACTCTACGACAATGTAAGGCTGAAATCGTTTGCGGGGATATTTTTCAAGACAACAAAAATTCCCGAGCTGTCACATTGGAGCTAGAATTCTCCACCACCGATATGGCGGATTTTCCAAATGCGCCGGCATATTGTCAACGCCTAAAAGTATTGTCGGATCAACTCAAAAATATTTGTTCTCCGCTCACTAACAACCGATTGGTTCTACAACTAGTTGCCGGACTTACCGACGCATATAGTGGCGTTGGAACGCTTATCCAACAAAGCAATCCTCTCCCACTTTTCTATCAAGCCCGCTCTATGCTCATTCTTGAAGAGGCGGGTTTTGCCAAAAAGGCCGCAATCATATCAAACTCCGCCATGATTGCCACCCAAACACATGAAAATGCTACCAATTTCGAACCTACACAATAAAATCGAGGACAAAAAGGACGAATTTATGGTAAAAATCGGGGAGGAAATTGAGGAAATAACGAGAATTGGGGCCACCGAAATTCCGGTGGCGGCGACAGAAATTCTGGCCAGAACAGTACCACCGGTGGCCAAAACTGGCAGCCCCGCTGTGGTCCAGCCTAGTGGGCCTGGCAGTGACCTTGGGTTGTGCCACTATGCCCAGTCCCGACGGAAATTTGGCCAGGCCAGTTCCTAGACCCACTAGCAATTTCCAGAATTTTTATAGGCCTTCCAGCATTAGGCCGAGAAGCAACAACAGTTCAGGCAATAATGGGCCACTACCGAGGCAGTGGCAGTAGGCTCATTCGGCAGTGGCCCACCCAACGGATATTGAGTCCGCCATGCACACTCTTGAACTTAATCCACCCGACGCAAATTGGTATATGGACTCCAGAACGACGTCTCACATGACGTCCTCCCAAGGTAATCTCTCGTCCTATTTTAATTTGAGCAAAAATAATGGTATAATTGTCGGAAATGGTCATTCTATTCCAATTCAAGGTTATGGTTCTACTAAATTGTCCCAACCAAACCCACCACTAACCTTAAAGAATGTTCTTCATGCTCTACAGTTAATCAAAAAATTTGTATCTATTAGAAAGTTTACTACTAATAATTGAGTGTCTGTTGCTTTTGACCCTTTTGGATTTTCCGTGAAGGATTTTCAGACGGGGACGCTTCTAATGAGATGTGATAGCCAAGGAGAGCTTTATCCAGTCACCTCACACATTCAACGATCCAAGTCACCATCTACTTTTAAAGCTTTAACATCTTCATTATGTCATGAACGTTTGGGTCATCCGGGAGCTCCTATTTTAGACTCCCTCAAACAAAATATTTTATTTCATTTACTCAAACACGAACTTTAAATAAGTGTCATTCGTGCCCACTTGGTAAACATGTTCAATTGCCGTTTGTTTCCTCAAATTCATGCACACTTATGTCATTTGATATTATCCATTGTGATATTTGGACTTCCCCCGTTTTGAGCTCTTCGGGCCATAGATATCATTTACTCACTTTAGATGATTACTCTAATTTTTGTGGATGTTTTCTTTGTCAAAAAAATCACAAGTTTTTCCACATTTCTCAAATTTAGATCATTCATCCGAAATCAATTTGAACGGGATGTAAAAAATATTCGATGTGATAATGGGAGGGAGTTTGATAATAGGTATTCTTGGGATTTCTGCAACTCAAATGGTTTAAACTTTCGTCTTTCATGTCCCCTACATCTTCACAAAATGGGAAGGCGGAACGAAAAATACGAACCATAAACAGCATTGTTAGAACATCTATTGCCCATGCAAATTTACCCCCCCTCATTTCGGCATTATGCACTACAAATGGCCACATATTTATTGAACATACTTCCTCACAAAAACTAGTCCGATCAAGCTCCACTAAAAGTCCTATACCTACAAGATCCTTCTTATTACCATTTACGGGTGTTCGGGTGCTTGTACTATCCACTTTTTCCATCTACCACAATAAAAAAACTTCAACCCCGGTCTACTCCTTGCATTTTTTGAGTTATCCTTCCAATCATATAGGGTACAAGTGTTATGACCTATCCTCCAATAAAATCATTATAAGTAGTCACGTCATCTTTGATGAAACAAATTTCTCATTTGCCAAAATGCATAAGTCCAGACCACCTACCTATGATTTTCTAGATGATGGTATATCCCCGTATTTGGCCCAACATTTTTCACGGCCCACTGTCTCGGTTTCGGCCAACCCGTATAATTTGGGCCTCGAAATAGTGGCCCAACAACGTCCCACAACCACTGTTTCAGCCAGCCCAAATCATTTGGGTGAACTTTCCCACGGAACAGAAGCACAAAATCGGGACCACACTGCCTAGCAAACAGGGCCATTATTATCATCACTGGCCTAGTTACTGTTGGCAGAAATAGTGGCCCAATTTCAAACAGGCCTAGTTCCGGAAATTCAAATCATCCCCTCAGCCCAGTCCCGTTTCTAGCACAGTGACCCATCAGCCGAAGTCAACACGACATTGTCAAACCCAACGCCAAATATAGCCTACACACTTAAGTCTCAAAATCACCATTACCCCATAATCCTCTGTCTGCTCTTCATGACCCGAATTGGAAAATGGCTATGGATGATGAATTTAATGCTCTTATTAAAAATAGGATGTGGGAATTGGTACCTCATCCCCCTCATGCTAATATAATTCGGTCTATGTGGATTTTCAGTCACAAAGAAAAATTTGATGGTACTTTTGAGCGGCATAAAGCCCGTCTTGTAGGTGATGGAAAGACACAACGTGTTGCCGTGGATTGCGATGAGACGTTCAGTCCGGTAGTTAAACCAGCGACTATCCGAACAATACTTAGTTTGGCTCTTTCAAAGGGATGGCCATTTCATCAATTAGATGTCAAAAATGTCTTTCTCCATAGCCAACTAAATGAAACAGTGTACATGTACCAACCTTTGAATACAGGGATTCCAAATATCACAATCACGTGTGCCTCCTCAAAAAATCATTATATGAGCTGAAGCACGCTCCCAGGGCATGGTACAAGCAGTTTGTGGATTTTGTTTCACATATTGGTTTTACGAACAGCCGTTCCGATCACTCTCTATTTATTTATCGCCATGGTAATAATATTGCTTATCTTCACTTATATGTGGATGATATTACATTGACTGCCTCATCAAATGCTCTTCGAAAGTCCATCATGTCACAGCTTGGTTCTAAATTTGCAATGAAGGACCTCGGACCGCTACACTATTGTTTAGGCATAGCGGTGACACGACATGCAGGTGGTTTGTTTCTCTCCCAAAAGAAGTATGCAACAAATATTGTTGAACGAGCTGACATGTCCTCTTGTAAACCCTCAGCAACTCCGGTAGACACTAAATCCAAATTGAGTGCATCTTCCGGCAAGACTTTTGCCGATCCGACACTCTACCACAGCCTGGCAGGGGCCCTGCAGTATCTAACCCTTCACCAGACCAGATATTTCTTATATTGTGCAACAAGTGTGTCTTTTCATGCATAATCTGGTGGATGATCATATGCATGCTCTAAAATGCATTGTGCGATATATACAGGGTACTCTTGAATATGGCTTGCACTTATACCCATCGTTCACGTCCGCACTTATCTCCTACACAGATGCCGACTGGGGAGGCTGCCCAGACACCAGACGCTCCACCTCAGGTTATGGTATATTTCTTGGTAATAACTTAGTTTCTTGGTCCTCAAAAATACAGGCCACGTTATCCAGATCCAGTGTCGAAGTAGAATACCGAGGTGTTGCCAATGTTGTGTCTGAATCATATTGGCTTCGAAATCTTTTTCTTGAGCTCCACTGTCTGATTCCGAAAGACACATTGGTGTATTGTGATAATGTTAGTGCCATCTACCTGTCCGGAAATCCAGTCAATCATCAACGCACAAAACATATTGAGATGGATATCCACTTTGTCGTTGAAAAAGTCTCACGCGGACAAGTGCGGGTGCTACACGTCCAATCACGCCATCAAATTGCAGATATTTTTACTAAAGGTCTTCCGCTGATATTATTTGAAGATTTTTTGGACAGTTTCAGCATCCGTTTGCCTCCCACTTCGATTGCGGGAGAGTGATAGAATAATCATTATTAATATTGTTATTAATAATTATTATTATTGTAATTAGTGTATTATCATTTATATATGGTAGGATGTAAAATATTCATTAGAGAGATCTTAGCATTATCTTGTGAAGATAAATAGGCATGATCTTCTCCTTACTATTTACCTAATTGTAGCATGTTTAGTTGTATATTAACCACATTTGTGGAAGAAGATTATTGAGGAAAACATTCTAATTATTCTAATATTCTTACATGTAAAGAATGGATCTTGGGCCTAACTCAACCCCAAAAGCTAGCTTGTAAGGTGAGGATTGTCCAAGTTCATATAAGGAGTCCATGTTTCCATTCCATATCCGATGTGGGACTCTTAACACTCCGCCGCATGCTCAGACCTTGTTAACTGGAGCGTGGATAATATAATTTGGGTGCCCAATATCGGTGAACAAAGAATTGGAATGGGCATGACTCTGATACTATGTAAAGAATGGATCTTGTGCCTAACTCAACCCCAAAAGCTAGCCTGTAAGGTGAGGATTGTCCAAGTCCATATAAGGAGTCCATGTTTCCATTCCATAACCGGTGTATTCTTTACATGATATCAGAGCCAGACTCATTCCAATTCTATGTTCACCGATGTTGGGTCCCCAAATTATATTATCCACGCTCCAGTTAACAAGGTCTGGGCGTGCGGGGGAGTGTTAAGATTCCCACATCGGATATGAAATGGGAACATGGACTCCTTATATGGACTTGGACAATCCTCAGCCTACAAGCTAGCTTTTGGGTTGAGTTAGGACTAAGATCCATTCTTTACATCCTAATGAATATTTTACATCCTACCATATATAAATGATAATACACTAATTACAATAATATAATTATTAATAACAATATTAATAATGATTATTCTGTCAATAAAGAAGGAGTTCCTTTGTAGTTATTACATATGGATGTATGGGGCCATATAAAAATTTTACTCATCATAATAAACTGCAATACTTTCTCGTTGTGGTTAATGACTTCTGCAGATGAATTTGGGTCTTTTTATTGCATCTTAAATTTGATGCTACTTTTATTTTTAAAGATTTTCTTATGATGATAAAATTCAGTAGACCAGACAATTAAAAAATTTAGATCAGACGATGAGACAAAGTTCTTCAATACAAGCAGCAGTCAGTTTTTTAACAGTAAGGGAATAATCCATCAAAGTTCATATTCATATACTCCACAGCAGAATGGAGGGTTGAGAGGAGGCATAAACATGTATTTAAAGACTGCATGGGCTAATATACTTTAAGGTCACTTACCACCTAAATTCTGGGGGAAATATATTAAATTTTCAGTGTATGTCATTGAAAGTATATTTATGTCTTAGAGACAATCTGTATTAGGACAAATGTACTTTATACACATTCGTATTATTATTAATGGAGATTAATAATTTGGCATTTGCAATTATTGAATTATTAATTGATTGTTTATAATATTCTATAATATGCATCCCTGGAGGTTATGTTGTTATTAATAGTGTGAGTTATTAATATTATAACGTAACTCTTAAAATAGCCTCGACTAATGATCATCGAGAATGGGATATCGATGATATGTGATAAGTCGACGTGTGGTCTGCATCACATCCTTAGAGGATGTAGTATGTCTCACCTGCTATGAGTAATGACTACTCGTGATGGACACATGGGTACTTTGGAAGTATAGGTATACCTTGCTGATATACTGTTTGTTATACTTGTCTAAAGTATGATCAGCGTGTGGGAGATAAAAGTCCTTAGACTTGAGGTCAATACGCACCTTGTCGACAAAGTAATATACTTTGATCCTGTCCTAAGCTCAAATGCCTTATAGGTTGAGATACGGCTTGTATTGGGTACATTACTATGTGGATTAAAGGTGGTAGTTGAGCCAAGATTAGGATTCATTCCTCGAATATATATTCGAGAGAACACTCAGATTCTCAGTGATATTAGGTTGACTAAGTAGTTGGCCAACGCAATAGACATATTTAGAATATGGTCTAGTTGTCAACTAATATAAATGAGATATAATGATTAAGCCATTTGGATAGACACTTGACAAATCCTAAGCTTGATCGGGTGTGTCGTGAATTAAAGGATTTTATCTTACCACATAGAGGTTAAGTTTACTGGATTCGTGTAAACGTACTTCACATATTGAGTTCGTCTTGCGGCGCCGTCTAGGAGTTCCACATAGACCTTAATTTGATTAATGTCGATATGTGAAGGAATGTAGGGTCACACTATGTCGATTGTCCTTTCGATCTAAGGATGTATAGAGAGTATTAAATATTCGATTTCGAATCGAGATATTTAAATGAATAATGATTATTTTAATTAAGTCAAAATTGGATTTTAGATTTAATTAAGAATGTGCAGAAAATAAATCGAGACGGTGCAGGAACACGTCAAGTGCCGCAGCGCCCATACCCTAGGGCCGCGGCGCTAATGACCTAATCTGCCTCGATTTTTGGGTCAGGCCCAAGGTCAAACCCTAATCCGGGTTGACCTAATTTTCACCTATAAATACAGACATTCTCTTCATTATTCAATACCAATTTTCAGATTATCATTCTAAGCCTTAGAGACTTAGAATTAAAATACTCTCTCGAACCTCTGCCGGATTTCCTAGCTTTCCGAAAGAGAAATACATTAAAACTTGGAGCATGCAATCGTAAGGGCATTCGCGTGCGCACCTATAGTAGATAAATATTCCAGATAAATACAACATGTAAGTGTTCATGCTTTATGGTTACAGGTTTTGATTGTTATATAATCATACCAGAATAAGTTGTTGGGGTAAGTAAGAAATAAAAATTTAAACTTTCGCTGTACCTTACTTATGTGTTTTGAACCCAACAAAACCTACAGTCATCAATAAAATTCCTTCCACAGTTCTGAAAAATATTTCACCCTCTGAATTTTTGTTCAAGATCACATTCATTGTCTTATATGAAAGTTATTGAGTGCCTATGCTATGTAATTAATCTGACTATGTAGGATAAGTTTTCCGCAAGAGTAATTAAGTCAGTACTGTTAGGGTATGTTGCCACTCAAAAAGGGTACATATTATATGACTTGACTTAATATTCAAGTGATATAATATGAAAATGAATACAATTTTTATTAAGTGCCTGTCCAGAAAAACATGAATATATTTTTTAGATGATGCTGATTCCCCTTCTGCCCTATCACAAGAAAATTAGTTAGCCATTATTTTATGAAGTTTAGGAACTCTATGATTTTCTGGTTAAAGGAGCAGTCCACTATTTCACGGAATTCAACTGCAGCTAAATACAAGAGTCTAGATTCCATTGTTGCTGAAACTATATGAATTGCTGGCATGTTCAAAGAATTGAGTCGTTCCTCTCTTCAGATTCTAGTGCCTTTGCTTTGTGATAGAAAATCTTTCATTCAGCTTGCTAGAAACTCAGTTTTTCATAAGTCCACTAAGCATATAAACATGATTGAATATCACCTTATTGAGGAGAAGGTGCAATATGGTTTGATTTCTACTTTATCTTTATTCAGCAGAGCAACCTGTTGATATACTTACCAACAGTCTCACTCGATTGCAACATGATCATCTACTTTGCAACATGAAATAAAGAATCTTTTCATAGCTTTTAGTTTGAGGGGGTGGGGTATAGAGGGGTTGAATTTAAGCACTGATGTACCTTAGGTAGCTTATGGTTAGATAAATCGGTAGCATTAATCAGTTAATTAGAATTACAGTTAAATAGCAGTTAGTGGAATTAATTAGCTTATACTAGCATAAGTGTACAATTTATAATTCATTCTATTAATTTTAAGAGAAAATACAAGAAAAGCTTCAGCAAATACATTTTTTTCCTTCTTCTCCATGGATTGTTTGCCTTCAATTCATCTAGATTCATAAATGTTACACATGCGTACATTCATTTTGAAATTCCTTTATGCATGCCTAGAATTGTTATTAGCTACCTTGGAGGAAGAGGACAATTGTTGATGCATATAAATTTTTGAGTTTAAGTAATATATACCATCAATGTAAATAATATTTTGCATCTCAAGTCATTTAATAAATTATAGGTAAACCTTCTTAAAACGTGAATTTAATTTTTTTAAAATAAGATATGTTACCTGCTATAATAGGTACAAATGACCTGACAGTGTAAATTTTTTACCGTAACAATGTATTACTTAAACTCTTTTTTGTATAATCATATGATATTCGGTATCCACTGGCGCGACTAATCAACTTAAACTTTATGAGTTCAACTTTTAAATCTTTTAGTATTGACTCCATGTATTTTTAAAATAATGGATTTATATCTATTATTTCTTGTAATTTTAATGGTTGTTTTATATATAAATTTATGCTCCGGTCTACGTATAAATTTTTTATACATGCATATGATTAAATGAGAAATCACTTTCTACCCAAGTGTTTTCATTCTAAAGGCTCGAACTTGAAACCTCTAATTAAGAGTGAAAGGGTTATATCCCTCCCACTGCCACACGTGGTAGTTGATAATTGTATAACTGAAACATGCAGAGACATACATGCATGAGACTTCTTCATGTAGAATTTTAGAAGAGGCAGTACACACAATGTCATCCACATATAACAACAAATAGGCAATGTTACTACCTCTATGAAAAATAAATAGAGAATTATCACACTTGCTGCTAACAAACCCAAACTGCATAATGTACTGTGCAAAGCGATCATACCATGCTCTAGGCTACTGGATGTACAAACCCAGGCGGCTGGTGCATGTAAACAGTTTCTTTCAAATCCCCATGTAAAAATACATTTTTCACATCAAGCTAATGAATCGGCCAATGCTTACCCATAACAATACTCAGAACTATGCGAATGGTAGCCGATTTAACAACCGGACTGAACGTCTCACCACAATCAATACCCTCTTGCTAATTAGTGTCATTAGCCATAAGTCTCGCCTTATAGCACTCTAAGTCACCACTGTCTCTGAATTTGTGACGAAATAGCCACATGCAATGGATCACATTCACCTCATCCGGTCGAGGAACCAAATCTCAAGTGTGCTATTTCGTTAAAGCATTAACTTCCTCCCACATGGTCTCATTCCAATTAGGGTCTAGTTTGGCTAGTTTTGGGCTTTTAGGAATTAGGGATATAGTTTGTGTGGATAGGTTAAACTTGACTTTGGGTTTGAAAATCTCGTGTTGGGCACGAGTTTCCATACGGTGCGTGAGGGCAGCGGTAGATGTGGTATGTTGGTGGGTTGACATGTTACGCGTAGGGGAGGTAGTGAACGTGTCGGGTAGGTGGTATGGGTGGTCGATGGAGTGTGTTAGGGTACCGGTGGAATCAGGTGACTAATATAGGAAGGGTTGGGTACGATCGATTTGGTTGGGGTCCGGTGATGGGTAGAGGTTGTGACTAGGCGACGTTGGGGCAATTGATGTCGGGTTTATGGTACGGGCTTGGTTGGTGGGACCGGACCAGTAATGGGAGTCGGTTGGTGGACTGGAATGACGGACGTCGGTAGTAGTGACACTGGAGACGTCGACGAATATTGTCGGTGGGTGCTGGATATGTCGACTGGATAGATCGGTGATGCCGCAGGCCGCTTGCCGATGGAAACAGTGGCAGTCGGCGGTGACAGAGACTGGACTGGTCAACTACCGATAGTGGCAGTGACTGGTGGTAGTGACTATGACAAACTTGACAGATCGATGAAGGGATGAGATGTTGTTGCTGGAACTGTAGTAATGTGGCGGAGGACTTGGTGGACGATAGGAGATGTGTCAGTGGCTGTCGAAATCTGGGAGGCAGCGGTGGGCTGGATTGACTCCAGTAATGGAAGACTTGAAGGGGTAGGGGCGGCGGCGGAAACTGACAGTGCCGGAGCAATGGGTTCCGGCTGTGATGAAATAATGGTGTCACGGCGGAGTAACATGTTGTAGATGGGGGAAACAGCGGACTTGTCTAGAAACGTATCATCCGTGTTTTGAAATTTTTGGATATTTGCAAAAGGGAAGATGGCTTCATTAAAAATGACATGACGAGACACAATGATTTTGCGGGAAGACATGTCATAGCACATATATCCCCTATGATTGAAAGGGAAACCTAAGAACACATAAGGAATGGTGCGAGGTGAAAGTTTATATGGGGTCGTGGAGGTAAGATTCGTGTAGCACAGGCAGCCGAAAATACATAAGTGCTCATAAGTTGGGATCCTACGAAATATAATTTCGGTGGGTGTTCTATTATGGAGAGCTTGGGTGGGTAAAATATTTAGAATATATTCGGCCATTTTGACAGAATAGACCCAAAAGACATGGGGGAGGGAAGCATGGAATAGGATCGTACGAACCATGGTATTGATAGTGCGAATGATTCGTTCGGCCTTGCCATTTTGGGAGGAGGTGTGGGGACAGGAGAATCGGAAAACCATGCCATTAGTGGAGCAAAAATTGTGAAACGCTGAATTATTAAACTCATGATCGTTGTCACATTGAAATGATTTTATATCTTTTTCAAATTGTGTTTTGACATAGACACGGAATGCAAGAAACTTGGCAAACATTTCAGACTTGAATTTAAGCGGATATACCAAGATAAAGTGAGAATAGTCATCTAATAAGACGAGATAAAATTTATGACTCATTGAGCTAGTAATGGGGGATGTCCATAAATCTATATGAACAATGTCAAAGGGAGAAAACGTAACACTTGAAGAAGACTGAAAAGGAAGGCGAACATGTTTGCCTAAAGGGCAAGAAAAACATTGTTGGGAAAGTTTCCCATTATTACAACGAATCAAATTATTGTTTCGAAGAAAATTAAAAACATGAGCTCCTAGGTGTCCAAGTCTGTTGTGTCAGGTTGACGGAGAGATTGTTGCTAATGCGGTGGGAGAAGAGACATGGGAGAAGAGAATTGGGATGTGATGATTGCTTTCAACCATAATAGATTGTGGAGTATTTAAACTTCGCAGTTGAGTAAGATTACTAGAATTATTGGTGAGGTGATATGTGGTGCCCATATCCATATACCACGCGTTATCGGGCTGTCGAGGAGTCAATGTGATGAAAGTCGGGCTCTAATTGGATTGGGAGACGACTGGAACGGATTGTTGGGCTCCAGAAAGTATGGCTGGATTGTTGTGGCCCATTGACTGGCCTGGAGCGGACTAGTAGGCTGCCTGAAATTGGGCCCAAACTTGGTTGCTAGAACTTGGGCTATTAGGCTGCCAAAAGTCGGGCCTCGGTTGTAGCCCCAATTGCTGCTGGGCCACGGCTGCAGAATGCCTTTCCATGAATTCTGGGCAGTGTTGTTTCGACGCTGCCATGAGGGGAAAAAATAGGGTGGGTTCGGAAATACGAGGTGTATAACGGCTTGTATAGGCTATATACGAGGTGTATATGACATGTTGAAGAGATATGGAAGAGATGAGGGTTGTTTATCAATGTATGTCAGTGTATATCGAGGTTGTTACCAGAGTTTGGGGGAGGGGGTGGGCAGCTGTATATCAGTGTATATCAAAGGTATACCGTTGGTATATGAACGGTTCGGCACCGGAAAAGAGAAGGTATTGGCGACGGGAAATAGGTTTTAGGTAGGGAAGGATTTTTGGCTCTGATACCATGTAGAATATTATTAATCTCTCTTGGGGAGTGTTTCTCATTAATACAAATATATATAATGTATAAAATGTGGAATCCAATACCATAAGGATCCTATTTCTATCATAATTATACAACACTATATATTACAAAATATGTGGAGTATATTCACTAATATACGTTCATACTTCACTTTCTATCTGAATGAGGTATATATATGTTAGGAATCCAAGACACTTTTACAGATACATAGTCAAAATTTATTATTTTAGAACTAAATTATTTATGATGTCAACTTCATGTATACAAGCTTGCTTACATGGTTGATTTTAAAGTTACAGCAGGTGGACGTTAAATAATAAAGTTCCCTGACATAATTATATAGTTTAAATGTACAACTATGACCTTTAAATAATAAAAAATAATTCAAAGTGCAAATTATGAAAACAAAAGGAGGACGATGCTCATTACTACAACAAATGTAGTAAATTAGCAAAACCTCTCGTATTATACTAAGGAATCATTTGGATATAAGAAATCTTTTTTTCTTTCAAATGTTGTTTGATTATGTATTAGACTGTTTTTTGATTAGTTTTGAATATAACTTTTTCATGTTTGAAAAATTAGTTAAGTTAATTTTTTTCCACCCACAATTTTTTAAATTTTTTTCAAGTGAAGTGTGAAATGCACGTCTAAGCAAAACGTTAATAGAGCCAATATTCTGCAGAACGCGAGCCACCTGACACTCACTTAGGGTCAGGTTCATATAGCTTTGTGAACGTAGTTCGCCTTCCACAATTGCTAATAAGGACTATCAGTATATATATATATATGTATATAACCAGTGATAGACTTTGACATTCTTGAAAGGTGGGAGTTCGTGGGGGATTGCTTTTGGAGTGAATTTTTTATCTCTATCATTGAGGTAACTTCTCGCTAATTTTCGTTGAATATTATACTGATTTTGGTTGGATTTAAATAAAAGATTCATGAGATTTGAATACTAAAACGGGAGGTTTTCTACTCAGTTTCCTAATATGTCAAATTTGATATTTGACCATGCAATTAGACTGTAAATGATAAACTAACCATAAATTTTCTAACGGGTGGTTCATGTAATTTATTTTAGGATTAATTTGATCATGTTGACTGAGGATTGAATTTTAAGGTTGACTTAAATTTTTCAATATTAATATAAATTGACCACCTAGCATAGTTTTACGTATTATTAGAAGCTTTCTATTGGAGGTCATTTGGTTAGAGAATTGGACAGTGCTAGGTTGGGGAATCTCACCTGTTTTAAAGTGAGTGAGACTTCAACTTCTGGATTGCTTGTTTTCCAAAAAGCATGACTTGAAATCTTAGTTAATATTTTCAAACCACCTAGTATGGACAAGTGTGCTAGGTTCTGTGTGTTATTTTGAGCTACTTATTGTATGTTATACTCTTTTATGACTATGGCATGTAACAACCCGTTAGATTGTTTTGAGCTCTAGATCTTTTTTTTCTAATTGATCTTTTTCGTAGTTTAAAAATGATGTTTCTGGGAGAATGAGTGACACAATTCGCGAGGCAATAGAAAAAGTAAATTTTGGAAATCCTTAATTTAAGAACTGAAAATGATTCACTAAAATCAACATCTGGGGCTAATGAACCCCGTGTGTGGGTTTGAACAGTTCTGTTAGGTGCGGAATGTAATTTTTGAGTTAGTTGGATGGTTGTGACGGATCTTGAGAGGCTCGAGAATGTTTTGGGACTCTTAGTTGAGAAACTAGTTAAAGTGATTAAATGGAGTTGACCACGGTCAACATTGGGTCAAGACGATCCTATTTGGTATTTTGAGTGTGCGAGCAGATTCATAGCATATTTTATGATAATGTATATTTGATTTGTGTTCCAGGATTCCGGATGAGTTCCGAGGTTTAAAATAATAATTCAGGGACTTGGAGGTTTTTTGTTTAGCTTGTCCTGCGGGTGAGAGTTTGCATCTGTGAATTTAGGACTAGTTAACGAGGCTTGCATCTGTGAGGTTATTTTCACAGATACACGCCGCAGAAGCGTGTTTTTGCTGAACCTGCAGTGTCGCTGGCCAGAGTATATTTATTTTGTTTTCCCAATTTGATTTTATTGTTCAAAACATGAATATGGAAGCTAGAAACCTCGATTTTGGGAGATTTAAGGGAATTTTGAGATTTCGTCGTGGGGATAATAATCTTACATCTTTTTTATTACTCTATCATGTAATCTTGCGGATTTTGGTCATTTAATCATACTTTGAGTTGGGGAAAATGGGATTTCAAGTCCTAAAATTTAGATTTCATAATTTCATGATTTGGAGATTGAATTGATGATGGATTTGAGTCCTTCTTATAGATTTAGACCCCATAGGCTTTGGGTAAACCAATTTTGTGATGAAATTATAGCTTTGCCCTCCGAGGCTCGGGATTATCTTTTTGGGTGACTTTTCGGGTTTGAAATTGTAGTACAGCAATATGGGTGTCTACAAACTTGTATTCTTATGTAGATTTCATATTTGAACATATTGGGATCGTTCATAAGCTTTACGAAAGGGCAAGGCTCTATTGTGATCGTCGGGCTTCGAATCAAGCAAGTTGAGACCTTGTTTGACTTTATTTAAAGCGTGTGGTTGGTAAATTAACTACTAAAGTGGGAGTAATGGAAAATAAGGGGGTCCCGTACTTGTGAGGTAACGAGCAGTGGTACGGTACCAATGCCATGATTTGGTAAATTATATCGCATTTGAGTCGTGTATGTATGTGGTCAGAATGCCAAAACATATGGACATTAGTTGGTAGTTGATATTGACTAATTGATTGATTACTTGAGATACGATTCTCTTATTTGATTACTTATGTGATATGTTGATATCTTACTTATCGATTATATGTTTTCATCACTTTGAAATGCTCGTCTAATGATAAAAAATAAATTAAGAAGAGTTTTTACTTTATAGCCTTGTTGCTTATCTTGTGTGCACGTCATATTCATGCTTTCATATGATATCTTCTACATATTACACTTGAAGATACATATGTGATGTCCGATAGAAAGTAGTTCTGGACAGAGTGATACGGATAATAGCCGTATATGGGCTAAGTATTGAGATCGAAAGCCGAATTGGCTAAGTGTTGAGATTGAGAGCTTAAATAACTGAGAACCCGATGTGAAATGGTTCCGAGTGATGTATGAACCTCGCGAGACCTCCATGGGTCACTAATTTCATATTACGGACCGTGTGTATATCGGAGATTTATTGTCTTTGCATTGCATTGTATTTGCATGTCATTTCATATTATTTCATTGATGCCTTATTGTTGGATTTACTTGAAAATTCGATTGGAATGTACTTGTCTCGTTCGACGGACTACTTAAATACTTATTGAACTGAGCTTCCTATCATTACTTGTTGCATTGCAACTATGCCTTATGTACTAATAGTGGATAAGTGTGGGAGTAGGCATTCGGAAGACCAACCCTCTTCATCGTTTTAGTTTAGGATCGGCCGACGATGCTGTTGAGTACATGTTAAATTTTCGTACTCACTTTACACTTGGTTCATCCTTTTGTGTGCAAGTTCTAACCCCAGTGTTAGTAGTAGCCAAGTGATCCCTGGCGTTGAGGGGTGATTTTGGAGTTGTCAGGATGAACTATTGGTTGTTCTGCGGCACCAGACTCAATCTCTATTTTACTTTCTGTTTTTACTTTTCAGACAACCTTGTAGACTTTCAGATATGTATTCCGTATTAGTTGTTCTTATACTTATGACTCCGGGTTATGTGGAGGTGTATGACTTAATTTTTGTATAATCGAGTAATGAAACGCTTTTATTGACTTATGTCTTGTTCTTATTTTATTTCCGCTTAATAATTGACTAAAGAACTTATAAATTGATTTGGGTTCGCCTACGGATTTGATAGGTGCCCACACGGCTATCTCGACTTTTTGGTCGTGACATGACATGACACTGTTGAGACTTGAAGTATGATTTAAAATTATTTTTTTAAACGGAACATGACATCCTAGAATTGCATTGACATGAATCATGCTAGAAGTATTTGACATTGTTACATGCATTAATTTCACTGGTTTTATATTATACTAGTATATATATCCTATATCCGCGCGTTGCACGGACCGTTTCAAAGAAAAAAGAAAAAGATAATAGAAATAGATGTATATGAATCATGTGTAACATATTGCAAATTTTATATTCTCATCTTTTTGGATCAATCTTATTACAGACTAATATTTTTTATGACATATGTAGCTTCTACTGCTTCATTACTCACCATTTCTTCAAACAGTATACAGATCATTTGTGTCTCTAATGAGGATAAAACAAAGGTTTATGACTGCAGAAATGGTTTGATTATTATGGACCATTTGAGCTATTATTGGAGAAAATGTTAGCCTTTACAACCTAGGAAGATTTAAACCGTCTAAGGCAAGTATCGATTGTCTTGTAAAATAAAATATGGTATGTTCATGACAACCATGTATCTTCACAAATTCAGCTCTTTTGCTTTCTCTGATTGATAATATGCATTCAGGTCAATGCTGTTACGGGACCTTTTTCTCCGAAAATGTACTGCTAATCTTGCTCATTTATGTCCCCCATATCCAACTAATGAACTATTTGAATACATTGAACTTGCAATTTTATACGTGCATTCCCAATTCAATGTAGATCATTGTAAATTCGATGATTAGATTACCATGTTATAAGTTTTCTGGACAGTAATCTTGCAAATTGATTTTCTAATATTCAATTCAATAAAGATCATTGTCAATTTGATGACTCTATAATTATTTTTAGACCAACATGTTCTCAATTCTATTCAGCCAACATCCTCAGTTTCAAGTTGACAGCATGCTAGCCGTTTAACAAAAATAGGGTATAATAGACTTCAAAATATCAATCGAGACACCAGTTTAATAAAACATGTATAGCAAAGAAATAAAATTAGAGATCTATCTAAAAAGTTGATGGGTACCAGAAACCAAAATTATAGAGTACTAAATAATGATTCCGCAAGACTTGTAGATACAGTAACTTTTGCAATTTTCTTCTTCTTCAATACTCTCTTGATCTTGTTTCCGGACAGTTGTGCCTTTGGGTCATCATCAACTTGTTAGAAATTTACTAATGTGGAATTAAGTTTATCTCATTATTTATGACTCGAACAATTGGGGCCCGGCACGTCGGAAACATCGTTTCCACACACGTAGTGCCAAGTATCGCAAATTTCATTAGTGAAAGAGATATTGGTACGTAAGTAATACGTTTGAGACATAGAATGATGGACGGTTATTGACCAAATGACAAGTATTCCACGTTGGTAAACGAAGGAAGAAGTGTACGAAGTGTAAGATGAAACGAGTCGGAAATCGCCGCGAAGGGCTGCGACACAGACATCTGTAAACCCATTACTTTATCTATCTCTTAGAACCGTTGGTCAGTTAAAAAATGCTCATAGACATCTGTATTTGCCTGACGTTTTATCTTCATTATAATGTCATTATCTCTTGACATATATATTTAATGTCTACCTTGTATCCATAGGCGTCATTGGCCCTTTTTCACATGTTTAGGTGCTAATCTCAAACTTTACTCACAGTTACTTCCGTTTACATACTTTCTGAAATGTATGACTACATATGTTGTGGAACCGATGTTTCGTATGTTTATATCCAATTCACGGTGTTACATGATCCAACGACTTATCAAGCTTTCTTGTTTTATCATTATTATATCTCCTATCGACCTAGTGCTCATTCGTCTTACCTTTACATTTCCATTTCAAATTGCCTTGGGGGGTCTCTTATCTTAAAGTATTTCTCATACTATCTTCCAAAACATCAGAGGTTCGTCACCTTTAGCCGAAGAGTTCTTACTGTTCCTCCTCTACCATTGGTCCTTACGCTGTGCTAGAGTAATCATACCTTTGTGAAACCTATATAACTATAATCTCATTCACCTTTATCATTTTTGTCGTAATTCTTCCTTCTACTCGTCATTAAACGAAAAATATTTCTGCCTTGATACTTGATCATACCTTTCCATTCATACTTATTAACTATTTTCATATTTCTTGAAACCATTCCTCAATTGTTCTATAGTTCTCATCCTCAATTGCCCCTATTGTTATCCAGAGGTTATTTTAGAATTGTAATATGTTGCATAATGAAGCCGAAGACCTCACCAGTCCAATACATATAGCATACCTTAACTTACTAACATTGATACATGTAATCCTCAATAATATGCGGTATCGCTCTTTACACAAGGATTGGAGACTTATGTCCCCTTCCACTACTATGGATAACTCGATCCTTATATATGACTTGGGCTCACCATTCTGGGTACGTCACTTTACGTGATCCTCTTAAATTTACTGATGGCGCTCTCCAGACGATTTGATTGTGGCAATCCATTCTCGTTAATGATATCCTGGGATAATTCCCAATCTACTCTAGGTAAGACATTACAATTTAGGTCGTACGTACATAACATATTCCCTCATTCTAATCAACAATAGTCACTGTGAAACGTGTAGATTTTCATAACTTACTAAACCTTCCAATGATGTCTTCTGTCTTTCATATGTACAACTCATAATCATCTTCCATACCTTTATGCACCAACTTGGGACACTTCGGAACATTGCGGCAATGGATGCCACACTAAACCAACCCCATGTACCTCTACGATATAATTCGGCATGCGCTCGACCACACTGACTACAAGATGGTCGGGGCGATCTTACTCGACCTTTACAACTTTAATCCTAAGATATTGGCATCTTTGAACCCTTTAAATATCGGTGATCCCTGACCAATAAATTCCTTAGGTTATGAGCTCCCTAACCTTTCAAGGGCATATCTCTATCATATGCTCTAGGATGAAGTCGTGCTTGAGAAAGGAACTTGCTCATATTCTCTGATGGATATGTCTCAATAGAGACCATACTGCTTGCATTTACACTCAATCCAACCTCAATCTCCTTGTTAATCATAGCCCTATTAGAAAAAGGAATTGTTATAATCATGAACATGATAAGACTTACAAAGAGAATTCTTACAACTCAGCTCTGTAGCACGATACTAGATCAAGAAGGAAGGTAACCATTATCCTAGATGCCCTGTAGCCCCATGTCTATAAGTGTGGTGCACAACACACCCATAAAAAAGACTCTACTAGACACGGCTTGTAGACTCCCTAGGACAGACTTGCTCTGATATCAAGTTTGTCACGACCCAAACCGGAGGGTCATGAAAGGTACTCGGACCTTACTTGCCGGACACCACTAATCACATATTTAGCAGCTAACTGTTATTAAACATGGCCACTAGGGCCGCCACGAGGTATGTAAAATCCTGCAACCAGAAGGACCCAGCCTATATACATATACATACCAAAGCCGACTAGGCCATACATGATACTATACACAGGACATTTGTCTACAAGTCTCTAAAGAGTACGTAACATCATAAGGTCGGGATAGGGCCCCGCCATACCCCACCGCATAACCAAAATATCATATCACGACTAGACTGTAACTCTGGAACAAATAGAGTGCTCTAATATCAGTTGAACCAACAACCTACTAGTGCAAACCGTCACCCTCTTTACCTGAGTCTGCGGGCATGAAACGCAGCATCCCCCGACAAAATGTACGTCAGTACGAATAATGTACCAAGTATGTCAGACATGAAAAATGGCATACTAGAGACCTAAAAGTAACATGAGATAAGAAACAACCAACCAGTGGAGGATGCCTCTAAGGGCCACAATATGCCTAAATACCATGTATGTGCGAAATGCCTCTGAGGGCCATAATATGCCTAAATGTCATGCACAATGCGGTCGTACATATATATGTGTATATAACGCCATCTCCCATCATATCATTTCGGCCTCTGTGGGCATAATCATCATCATATACCAGCTGATCAGGTGGTGTGCATATATAACGCCGTATCATTTTTCCAATCCCCTACATATATATAATGCATACCATATAGTAGTGTATATAACACATGTGGGTCAAGGGTAATACATGAATATAATGCATGACAACATGAATGATAATAAAACAGTCTATGTTTATCGGAGTGACATAATATCGCTTCACCTCCGATTAATATTATGAATACTAACATCTCATATACCTCAATAAGAATTTATGAACATATTTAGACATGCTTTGAAAATAGGAATGAATAACATTAACATTCTTAACTACTAAGAGTAGAATCATTTATTAGATAATATTACGTTTACGTTTCGTACTTGGAACATGCCAAAAGAAAAAAAAATTGCCTTAACATACCTCAATTCCACTAATTGTCCGAGTCATGATTTTCTGATTCTCGTATCCCCACAACTCTTCCCAGAATGGCAAGGTCGAACGAATCATTCGCACTATCAATAATATGGTTCGTACGACCTTGTTTCATGCCTCTCTAGCCCCTTCCTTTTGGGTCTATGCTGTTAAAATGGCCAAATATATTCTAAATATTTTGCCCACTCAAACCCTTCAAAATAGAATACCCACCAAAAATCTATTCCGTAGGATCCTAACTTATGAGCACCTATGAATTTTCAGCTGCATATGCTACACGAACATTGCTTCCACAGCCCTACATAAACTTGCACCCCGTACCACTCCTTGTGTGTTCTTAGGTTTCCCTCCTAATCATAGGGGTTATCTGTGCTATAATGTATCTTCCCGCAAAATTATTGTGTCTCATCATGTCACGTTCAATGAAGCAATCTTCCCATTTTCGAACATCCAAAAGTTCTGAAAATTGAAATATAATTTCCTTGACGAGTCCGACCTCTCTCCCATCACAATCCATGACATGTGTCAGTCATCCACTACCTAGCAGTCTCTGACACCCACTGTCACTACCACAACGCCAACTCTGGCGTCTCTTCCTTCTGTTAGATCGTTGTCACCGTCACCGTCGGTTTCCATCACCACCGGCGATCAACCAAGCAACTCAGTGCCTTCACCGTTCCCCATCCCCGTCATTGTATCATCTCCCCAACACCAACACCAAGTCGCATCCCCACCGGCAACCATCCTCACATACTCGGATCACCACCAAATAACCCAACTCTCGGTCCCCTCCCACCACCAACACCGTACCCTACCCTATCGTCTTTCACTTGTCTCAATCTACCGAGACTGGCAACAACACCCAACACCACTACTGCTCCCGAACTCGCCCCACCCAGATTGACGACACCACTTACACCAGCCACCGTAAACAATCTCGAGTCACCCAACCGACCCCAACACCCTATCCAGAAACCTTACAGTGAACCAAACCCAACCCCTAACCGTAACAGTGCTCCCGACCCAAAACCCAGCAACCATACCCGGCCCACAACCTCACATCATATGGAAACTCATGCCCAAAATGGGATCTTCAAACCTAAAGTCCAATTTAACCTGTCTACCCAAACCATTTCCTCAATTCCTAAAAGCCTAAAATTAGCCAAACTAGACTCGAATTTGAATGCGTCCATGTGTAAGGAGTTTAATGCTTTAACGAAACAACATACTTGGGATTTGGTTCCTCGACCGGAGGGGGTGATGTGATCCGGTGCATGTGGATTTTTAGTCACAAGTACAAATACAATGGTGATTTAGAAAGATATAAGGCCAGGCTTGTGGAAAATTATACTAATCAGCAGGAGGGCACTGATTGTGGGGAGACATTCAGTCCGATTATTAAATCAGCCACTATTCGTACAGTCCTGAGCATTGCTATCGGTAAACATTGGCCGATTTATCAATTTGATGTCAAAAATGCCTTTCTACATGGGGATTTAAAGGAAACTATTTACATGCATCAGCCACTTGGTTTCGTTCATCCAGCCGCCCCTCAGTATGTATGTCATCTCTGTAAGTCACTGTATGGTCTGAAACAGGCCCCTAGAGCATGGTATGATCATTTTGCATAGTACATTATGCAAATTGGGTTTACATGCAGCAAATGTGATAATTCTCTATTTATTTTCCATAGAGGCAGTAACATTGCTTATTTGTTGTTATATGTAGATGACATTGTTCTTACTTCTTCTTCTGATGTGTTGAAAAATGAGATAATTGCACTGCTCAAATCTGAATTTGCTATGACTGACTTGGGGAAGTTGAGTTACTTTTTGGGGATCTCAGTGACTAAATCTGCAGACACTGTGTTTCTATGCCAGTGTAAGTATGCAGAGGAGATTGTGTGCAGGGCTAAAATGACAAATTGCAAGATCATATCTACTCCAGTTGACTCTATATCAAAGCTTAGTGTTTTGGATGGTGATCCAATATCAGATCACACTCTCTATAGGAGTATTGCAGGTGCACTACAGTACCGACCAGGTTGTTGTCCTATACAGATGCTGATTAGGCAGGTTGTCCGGACACGCGACGCTCCACCTCAGGCGACTGTGTGTTCTTAGGGGATAATCTTATTTCTTGGTCTACCAAGAGACAGACCACATTATCCCGTTCGAGTGCAGAAGCAGAATACAGAGGCGTTGCTAATGTTGTTGTTGAGATCTGTTGGCTCCGAAATCTTCTTTTGGAGCTTCAGTGTCCATTACGTAATACGTCTTTAGTTTATTGTGATAACATATCCGCCATATATCTATCTCATAATCCGGTTCAGCATCAGCGAACCAAGCACATTGAGATGGACATCCACTTTGTTCGTGAGAAGGTTTCTCTCGGTCATGTCAAGGTATTGCGTGTGCCTTCTTCATATCAGTATGCGGATATATTTGCAAAGGGCCTTCCTAGACAACTCTTCCTCGACTTCAAATCCAGTCTTAGCGTTCGGCCTCCTCCTGCTCCGACTGAGGGGGTGTATTAGCACGTGTACAATTGTAATATATTTAGTCATATTTAGTCTTATGTAATTATGGTAGATATATAATCCCTATTGTATGAGGATTCCAGATTGTACACCCTATATATATTTGTATTAATGATAAAAACTACCCCAAATGAGATTAATACAATTCTACCTCTTCTACCAACAACTGAGTCGCTTACATATCTGCAGCTCAAAGCTCTATTGATAGATTTTGTTTACCTAAAAGACATGAACATGACACAATTGTAGGAGTTAATGTTCACGGACTCTAATAGATACTATTACATCCGATGACTTTTCATTCTAATTGAGGTGTCTTGATTAAGATTGATTATCTCCAAATGATAAATATATAGAGGCAACTGAAATATTTATAGATGTGGCAAAACATTAAAACTAAATCATTCTTAACCACTACATAACACCGACAGTATTCATAGAGAGCAGAAAACACACACTTAGATAATTCCTTTTGCTTGCTAGAAATAACTCACCGTTAGCCTCTTTGCAAAGCTTGTCCTGTTGGTACCCTTTAACTGTCAATTTCATTAAGATATCCTTTTCTTCTTCATTTTTTCCTTAGATATTGAATCTTTAAGTGATGGCAAACATATTCCTGTCAATTAATCAAATATGAATATTTTCCCGTAAAAAAATTAGATTAACATAAGGGAACCATGGAAGAACTTAAAAGGTATACCCAACTGAGAAAATGATCAAACCTCAATAGAAAGAGCAGGAGTAGAACCGTTAAACTTTGGCACAAATAAACACCTTGTCTATTTATCAGAAAAGAAAATCAGATAACTTTTATTTAGCACAATATAAGATTGGCAAAAGTTTGCATTGTGAGTTATGATTCAATTGATTCTCAGCTGGAAAGACTACTTAATGACACATCAACAGTTATTCTCGCAGACCTGATAATCGAAGATCTAGGAAATCTTGATTCAATTGAGGTATATACACCCTCAAAATCTTTATATAACCTGAGGAGAGTAAAGGATGTACACAACAGCATAAATAGCTAATTTTTTTCAATTGTTGCCTTCCAAAATATCATGGCCTCATAAAATTTTCACTATAATACACTGTTTATTTTCTTTTTCTTTTCCCATGTTATAATTATGATCCACATTGTGGGATTTCACTGTGTATGTTGTTGTATGTTATAGTTATGATATGAAGTGTAGAAATCCTCATAAAAACATGACAAAAATTAAGAAATGCAAACTTTTCTGTTATTTTAGGAATTTGCTGAACATATTTCATCTTTTCAGAACTGCAAACATATCTGTCTATTTGTGTCACGTTCCAAATCGGGGAACGTGCGGGCACCTACACCTTTCCCACCTGATAGGCGAACCCGTCCCTTAATCACAGCTCAATAAAAAATAAAGTAGAACTCATCAAATATACATAATAAGTCTAGGATAGAAAACGAAATAGTGCGGAAGTAATACAACAATCCCAAGGAATCTGGTCTAAGGCCGTACAAGAGCCATTACAACATAACTACAAGTCTGAATACTAATACATAGTCTGCAAAGTAAAATACTTTCTCGCAATAGCAAAATATGACAAGTAGATAAGAGAGACATTCGAGTTGCGGATCCGTCCATGTGCTCACCCTAGATGCGCGTCAGCAAAGCCTCCGGAATCAATCAGAGGGAGAGGAAGTCGACCTCGTCACGTACTCTGTACTCATAAAAGAATGCAACAAGGTAGTATCAGTACAAACACTATGTATCGGTAAGTATCATAGGCCAACAACAGTTAGATAACATATATAAAGTAAGAGACTGAAAGATATGCATGCTTACAATCAGATATAAACACTACACAGTCCAAGTATAGCATCACAACTAAAAATACCAAGTTTGAACCCAATAAGTATGAATATGTGAATATGAATGCATATGCAATGTAATAATACACACACGCTCCGGACGGAATACCTCCACGCCTCGATAGTCATGACCCATGGGGGACCCGCGAAGTACATATACATGTTACGACGTACATCCCGATCTAATAAATATTGTGGAACGTGCAACCTGGTCCAATGTATGTATGTATATATATGTGTATATATATATAAATATATGTTGCGGTGCGCAACCCGATCCAAATGTATGATCATGAATGTATGAGTGATATGAATGCCATTGAGAATATATCAAGTCAATCGTGCCACGCATGGACACATAACATCATGTTAAGAATGAATCAGTCCTTCCTCTATACACGGTCAAATCTAGTATGATACACGTGGCGATGAACCACTAGATCAAATAAGGCAACAACCACAATCAAGCAACAATATCAACCTAAGTATTCCATCCCAACTTCATACCTGAAGTTGTAACATGCTTTCTCCAACAATCACTAACTCTACATATGTTTCGCTAACCGAAGTCTAACCATAACATAAGTCATAACCTACCTGGTAGCCGAGCGGGAGCCACGAACAATCACACATTAGCCTTGCCTATTCGAAGAGCCTCCAAGTACTCAAAGTCTATCCATAAATGAATACTAAATTTGAAATAGAAAAAACAATACACATATTGCTATCCTATACTTTGAATCAAACCAACTCTGGAAAAAGGGGGAAAACGTACCCATAAGGGTAAAACGATAAATTTGAAAGTGAAATTAGTAATTCGACGTTCTAGAAGTCTAATTCTACTATTTAATTGCTAAATTAACTCAAGAATAGGTCAATTTCATTCTTCAAGTCAAAGCCCCCAATTTAGTATAATCCCTAACTTTCAATATTTCAATTGATCAACCTAAATGGTAGATTCTAGCCAATTAGCTAATAAATCATGAAAATCCATACATGGATTAGTCAAATCCACTGATAATTCTTAGTTAGAAAGGCTAAAACTCAAATAATGAAATAGACATCAAAATTCATCTTCCTTCATAAGTTTTATAGGATTTCTAGCATGGATTCAAGTTTAGGAAAGGTTAAGGAATGAATTCTAGGTTAGGGAACTTACCCACAAGAGAAATCAGCCAAGAACTCCTTCAATTCGCCTCCAAGATGCTTAGGAATGATAAATGAAGTGATAGAAAATGAAGGGTTTTAACCAGTACATTAAATAGAATCTGGTCCCCGATTTTCGCTGCAACGGCCACTGGTCCGCTGCAACGGGTCCTCTCCTACGACCCACTGCTCGCTACCACGAGTCCGCCACAATGGATTCCATTCCTCTACGGCGACTCAACACAATTCCCCATGACTCTCCATAGCGGATCAGGCCACACTGTGGCGGGTTCGCTATAGCGCTTCTGGAGCCGCTATGGCGGACATCAGACACTAGAAAAACAGCTCGTTTTCACAAACTCAACCTCAAAATTCGACAATCACCCGAGACCTCCCAGACACAAACCAGACATGCATTCACACACAAAAAAATGCTACAGACTCACTCGTGGTCTCAGAATTCCAACAGAGGTCTATTTGAACGAGTCAATACCCAATGGCCAAAGACCAACTTTCCAACCAATAAATAAAAATGCTCCCGAGTGTCTCGAACGAGTCCACCACAGTGGATTCCACTCCTCTACGGCGACTCAACACAATTCCCATGACTCGCCAAAGCGGATCAGGCCATGCTGTGGCGGGTTCGCTATAGCGCTTCTGGTGCCGCTATGGCGGACACCAGACACTAGAAAAAATGCTCGTTTTCACAAACTCAACCTCAAAATTTGACAATCACCCGAGACCTCCCATACATGCATTCACACATACAAAAAAGCTACAGACTCACTCGTGGTCTCGAACTTTCCAATGGAGGTCTATTTGAACGAGTCAATACCCAATGGCCAAAGACCAACTTTCCAACCAATAACCAAAAACGCTCGCGAGTTTCTCGAGAACCGAACTAAACGCCTTACCAAGTCACAATCAACCATTCGGACCTCTCAGAATTGACGAATTTTTGTAAAAAATCCTTTTATCAAAAAGTCAACTATTGGTCAAATGTTTTCCACTGTAAGGTTATATTTCGCAAAAGTCATAAAAACAAATCTCTCCCGATCACCTCGGGAATTATACCACCCATCCTTGCGAGTCAAAGTCGTATTAATAAGGCTCAGGGAAGGGTCATCGGGGTAAATGGATCAAAAGTGCAACAACGATCAAACGAGTCGTTCAATTTGTCAATAAATTAATATCCATCAATAGTATACTATACTAACATAAGCTTATCTTTAACATCGCTGATATGTTTCTCACAGTCCAAGAATAGCATCACAACTACAAATACCAAGTTTGAATCCAAAAAGTATGAATATGTGAATATGAATGCAATAATACACACATGCTCCGGGCGGAATACCTCCACGCCTCGATTGTCATGGCCCATAGGAAATCCATAAAGTCCACGTACCTCCTGCGGCGTACAGTCCGATCCAATATATGTTGCAGAACGTGCAACCCAGTCCAATGTGTGTGTGTGTGTATATATATATATATATATATATATATGCGCGCAACCCGATCCAAATGTATGATCATGAATGTATGAGTGATATGAATGACATTGAGTATGTATCAAGTCAATCGTGTCACACATGGACACATAACATCATGTTAAGAATGAATCAATCCTTCATCTATACGCGATCAAGTCTAATATCATACACGTGGCGACGAACCACTAGATCAAATAAGGCAACAACCACAATCAAGCAACAATACCAACCTAAGTATTCCATCACAAATTCATACCCGAAGACGTAACATGTTTTCTCCAACAATCACTAACTCTACATATTCTTCGCTAACCGAAGTCTTACCATAAGGTAAGTCGTAACCTACCTGGTAGCCGAGCGGGAGCCACGAACAATCACATCTTTGCCTTGTCTTTTCGTACAGCCTTCAAGTACTCAAACTCTATCCATAAACTAATTCTAAATTAGAAATAAGAAGAACAATACACATAGTGCTATCATATCCTTTGAATCAAACTAACTATGGAAAAGGGGGGAAACTGGACCATAAGGGTAAAACAGAAAATTTGAAAGTGAAATTGGTAATCCAACGTTCTAGAAGTCTAATTCTACTATTCAATTGCTAAATTAACTCAAGAATAGGTCAACTCCATTATTCAAGTCAAACCCCTAATTTAGTATAAAGCCTAACTTTCAAGCTTTCAATTCATCAACCTAAATGGAAGATTCAAGCCTATTGGCTACTAAATCATCAAAATACATACTTAGATTAATCAAAGCCACCAGCAATTCTCATTTAGAAAGGCAAAAACTCAAATAGTGAAATAGACATCAAAACACATCTTCTTCTTAAGTTCTATAGGATTTCTATCATGGATTCAAGTTTAGGAAAGGTAAAGGAATTAATTCTAGGTTACGGAACTTACCCACAAGAGAAATCAACCAAGAACTCCTTCAATTCGCCTCAAAGATGCTTAGGAATAATAAATGAAATGTAGGAAATGAAGGGTTTTAACTAGTGCATTAAATAGAATCTGATCCTCAATTTCCGTTGCAGCGGTCACTGGTCCGCTACAGTGGATCCGTGCCTGCAACCCACTGCCCGCTACCACGAGTCCGCCACAGTAGATTCCCATTTGCTGCAGCGACTCAACACAACTCCCCATGACTCGCCATAGCGGATTAGGCCACTCTATAGCGCTTCTGGTGCCTCTACGACGGACACCAAACACTAGAAAAACTATTGGTTTTCACAAACTCAACCCCAAAATCAGACATTCACCCGAGACCTCTGAGACACAAACTAGACATGCATTCACACATAAAAACACACTACGCACTCACTCGTGGTCTCGAAATTTCCAATGAATGTCTTTTTGATTAAGTCAACACCTAATGGCCAATGATAAATTTTCCAACCAATAACCAAAAACATTGTTGAGTGTCTCGAGAACTGAACTGAACATCCCACCAAGTCACAATCAACCATTCGGACCTCTCGGAATTGATAGATTTCCAAAAAAGGTTTGTTTACCCCAAAGTCAATTAGTGGTCAAACATTTTCCACTTTAAGGCTCTATTTTGCAAAAGTCATAAAAAATCTGGCCCGATCACCTCGGGAATTGTACCACTCATCCCCGTATGTCAAAGTCGTACTAATAGGGCTCAATGAAGGGTCATTAGGGGTAAATGTCTCAAAATGCAATAACGATCAAATGGGCCATTACATCAGATATCAATTAATCAATCGCTCGTCCTCGGGTGACAAGGAAAGAACGGAAGCCGATGAGTAATCAAGGAATATCCATCATAGCAAGAAATATACTAACGGTATCGCTTTTTCACTGTACCATTTAATCTGTCATTAACTTAGTTCTATAACTCAAGTCTACAATCCCTTTATAGCCGAAATTTCTTTCACAACTGATTCTCTAATGTAAAAACTGACTAAGCTCAAATTTTCTATTTGATCACAACTATACCTCTTTACGCGTCCAATTGAATTCATAACTATCACGGTAACCACCAGCATCTTTTAGTTGTAGCCACAACCAAAATCCAACATGTGCCGATAATATAGTCTGATTCGACTACCATTCCTTCTCAACTATCTAGGTTGTCATTGCACCAAAATCCCTTAGAAACACATAAACACACGTTACAAGTCCAATTTTCCTCGAATCTCTAAATCATCATACTATAAGCATACCTACTGATTACCTTGTCGTGACAGATCTGTAGAAATTCAACTGATCACTCTACAGACTTCCCATAACCATTTGTACCTCCTCAATACATCATCAAGTACCCGTGTAAACCATTAGAACTATTCAAATCATTGCCATCCGATAAAACATCATGAATCCTACTTGCAAACTTCAATGAGAATCGGTAACACTGTCATACCTTCATTTCGAATTGAAATCCATCAAACCCATGTCGGTAGTTTACTAGAATACTATAAGTCCTTCAGGCAATATAAACACAAGCTACCCGATCCTAAATGAAAAAATCTGACTCAGAATAAAATGTTGAATCTTTAAATCATCAATAGTCATTCGAATTGATTTCATACACATCTGATAGGCTTTCCATAAGCATGCGGTGACATATTTCGTCCCTTTTCTCATGAGTAATCAATCACGTGCCATCACCCATGACTCCAAAGGTTGAATTCCATCCAAGTCATCAACTTAGTACCGAAGATCTGTAACTTTGATTGTAACCTTCATGTTTCTCGACTTCCACCCGATACGCAAGTCTGATAGGACCTCATAAACTCTAAATACATCAAATCCTCTTTGTACGCTCTCTTAACTCACCCACACTCTGGACACCTTGTCAAACCTCTATTTGTCATGTCTCGCTATTTACCAGTCTTATCAAATAATTTCACTCGGTGTGAAAGATGCAAAAATAATGCCATCATAATCTATATCTAACCCATGAATTTCCATTGTTCCAAATTCAAATCCTACCCTATCTCGAAGAGTCACCTTACTCATTCCAAATTATCCTAACTTCTCTATTTACACCTTTCATTCAAATCATAACCACCACTAATGATCGATCACTACTCAAACCTGCTAACATTCTCGTATCGTTTCGTCGAAGTACCCTTTTTGCCAAAAATTCCTAACCGAAATAATCCTCCTACTATATTCGTTCCTAAGTTCACTGACCTGATCATCGATATCTGAAAAGCTATTCACCATTAGTATTAGTCAACCATCATCACTCTGTTACCATAAATAACCCCATTGACCAACACCTTATTCGATATTCCTTAAATGATGCTCACCCGTGAAGAACCAACCCTTACCTTATTTTGCTGAACCATACACAACAAACTAACCGTGCAGTTTTTCCCTGTCCTTCGATCAACTCCAAAGTCATTCTACCAG
Source organism: Anisodus tanguticus (assembly GCA_034509755.1). Taxonomy (NCBI): domain Eukaryota; kingdom Viridiplantae; phylum Streptophyta; class Magnoliopsida; order Solanales; family Solanaceae; genus Anisodus; species Anisodus tanguticus. Next base: position 31,188,170 of record CM067556.1, read on the forward strand.
TAACTATTGAACTTTTCAAGTATAAACCTTTACATACCAATGCCCATAAATCTCATCCAAAAACTAGATGCAACACCCGTTAATCCTTCTAATTATACCTTCACATTTTTCCAATGTAAGAGTTATTCCTATTAGTCGGTCACTGCTCCCTTTAGCATACGACGAGTCCAACATACCAACGCATATACGACTTTCATACTTAAGAGATTTCAAGCTTCCCTCTTATTAATCAACTTTAGCTCATTCATTCAAGAATGATACGAAATTAACCACCTTGGTACAACGCAAGTCATCTTTCCATCAACCTTATCACGTCAGTCATATGAAACTCGTACCTCACAGTCGTCAATCACAAACCCCTATGGCACTTCGCCGTAACACTTAGTCAAATTTTGTAGACTTTCTTCAAGCATACTTAATAATTACCTCCCATCTGAATGATGCGATATAATCCTATCCTAATTCATACTTGACTCAAATAATCTTGTTGCTTCCAATCAAACATGTTTTTATCTTCATTCTCAATTTCCATATTCTATCCAAAATCACATTCGCCGCTATCGATCGAAAATCACTTAAACCTACTCGAGAGTGTATCGATATATCGTAAATCTTGAAAAATAGTTGAGTCAATCCTTCGGATAGTAATAAACCACAAACTCGAACAACCAGAGGTTTTTCTTACCTCACTCAAATCTCCAAAATTGGATGCTTATCTGAATCAAACTCATCATATGAACAATCCTTCACGAAACCTCCCACCAGAATTAATGATCAACCTCTGTTACCTCCAAAAAGATCTATTATAGCCGATGTAATATTCCAAACCGTCATTGCAGATCCATAACCTACAGGGCAATCTCATTTACCATTCACAAAGTTCTACTAACCAAATATCTATACACAAAGTACCATAGTGAATTCACATTTTTTGGTTTCAACTGTTATCATTGATCCTTACTTCAATTCTCAAAATGTACTTCAAAACTCAAGTCAGTTACCATCTACCATTGATCTACCACTTTAAATATCCTTATTGACTGGCATCTCACTCATGGATCCTTAACAGATGCTTGCCCAAAAGAACCATCTCTCACCTTGTATCGTCAAATTAGATTGCCTCTAATAAATCATGTAGTTATTCTCCTCATCCCGTCAATTTCGAAAAATTGCATCACTATCATCTGTTAAAACTTGCGTAGCCCTAAGCAATAAGTACAATGCCCACGTTCCTTGTCCATAATTAAGTGCAACCACCGGTAACTCCTTAAGTAATACATCTTTATGCTTGTCCATCACTAGACCCATCCTCATTAGCCAATTACGTAAAGAGTTTGCATACCACTCGTCTTACTTTACCACCGCAACGCCATCCTCTCACACTCCACTTAGCCTTTCATACTCTAATGAATTAACAGATTTAGCAATTCAATTCCGTAAGATGGAAAGGAACTTCTCATACGAACTTTGTAACAAGTCCTACCACCTCAAGTAAAACATCCTTGATATGTCAAACCTCCTCAAGTATCGTCCTCAAAGTCGTATCGCTTATTACTTAGTTACTTCGTTAACCATACATATTCAAATATCCAACCCTTTCCCCATCATCTGTTATACCATAAATGCACCTCTTCGACCTTTGAGTAACTATATGTTGAAGAATGTGGAGATCATGCACCCCTTCGTACCAGCGCTCCCATTTCTAGGGATATCACTAAACCAAATTATCTATATCACAACCTCGCTCAACTGAGTCTTCAAATCATTGCTCCAATCTAAACTCAATCTTGTGTCTTTATCACGGTGACACATCTCGTACTATACCGCATGATATCATATCCAGCCACTCATGGGCGAATCCGAGAACGTGTCCTCACCGTTGGTGAGAGAATAGAAATGAATCAGACACCAATTTGAATGTTCCATATACCAATTTAAATAAAGTAGCACGAAATAATGAATAAGTTGAAGTTTTCTAAATGTCCCATAGCCTCTCACAGATAAGTACAGAGCTCATCGTACCGATCCGCAAAACTTTACTAGACATGCTCTTGTACTTATAAATCGGGTGACCTAGGGCTCTTATACCAACTTGTCACGTCCCAAATCGGGGAACGCGCGGGCACCTACACCTTTTTCACCTAGTAGGCAAACTCGTCCCTTAATCACAGCTCAATCAAAAATAAAGTAGAACTCAACCATCAAATATATATAATAAGTCTAGGATAGAAAAGGAAATAGTGCGAAAGTAATACAACAATCCCAAGGAATCTGGTCTAAGGTCGTACAAGAGTCATTACTACATAATTACAAGTCTGAATACAATACATAGTCTACAAAGTAAAATACTATCTCGGAATAGCAAAATAAGACAAGTAGATAAGAGAGACATCTGGGCTGCGGATCCGTCCATGTGCTCACCCTAGATGCTCATCAGCAAAGCCTCGGGAATCAGTCACAAGGAGATAAAGTGGACCCTGTCACGTACTCTGCACTCATAAAAGAATGCAACAAGGTAATATCAATACAAACACTATGTATCGGTAAGTATCATAGGCCGACAACAGTTAGATAACATATATAAAACAAGAGACTGAAAGATAGGCATTCTCACAATCAGATATAAACACTACACAATCCAAGAATAGCATCACAACTACAAATACCAAGTCCGAATCCAATAAGTATGAATATGTGAATATGAATGCATATGCAATGCAATAATACACACACGCTCGGGGCGGAATACCTCCGTGCCTCGATATTCATGACCCATAGGGAATTCGTAAAGTCCATGTTCCTCCTGTGGTGTACAGTCTGATCTAATATATGTTGTGAAATGTGCAACCCAGTCTAATGTATATATATTGCAGCGCGCAACCAAATCCAAATGTATGATCATGAATGTATGGTTGATATGAATGCCATTGAGAATATATCAAGTCAATCGTGTAACACATGGACACATAACATCATGTTAAGAATGAATCAATCCTCCATTTATACGCGGTCAAGTCTAATATCATACGTGTGGCAACGAACTACTAGATCAAATAAGGCAATAACTACAATCAAGAAACAATACCAACTTAAGTATTCCATCCCAAATTCATACCCGAAGACGTAACATGCTTTCTCCAACAATCACTAACTCTACATATGATTCGCTAACCGAAGTCTAACCATAAGGTAAGCCGTAACATACCTGGTAGCCGAGCGGGAGCCACGAACAATCACATATTCGCCTTGTCATTTCAAAGAGCCTTCAAGTACTCAAAGTCTATCCATAAACAAATTCTAAATTAGAAATAAGAAGAACAATACCCATATTGCTATCATATCCTTTGAATCAAACCAACTATGGAAAAGGGGGAAAACTAGCCCATAAGGGTAAAACGGAAAATTTGAAAGTGAAATTGGTAATCCAACGTTCTAGAAGTCTAATTCTACTATTCAATTGCTAAATTAACTCAAGAATAGGTCAATTCCATTATTCAAGTCAAACCCCCAATTTGGTATAAACCCTAACTTTCAAGCTTTCAATTCATCAATCTAAATGGAAGATTCAAACATATTGGCTACTAAATCATAAAAATACATACTTAGATTAATCAAATCCACCAACAATTCTCATTTAGAAAGGCTAAAACTCAAATAGTGAAATAGACATCAAAACCCATCTTCTTCTTAAGTTCTATAGAATTTCTAGCATGGATTCAAGTTTAGGAAAGGTAAAGGAATGAATTCTAGGTTAGGGAACTTACCCACAAGAGAAATCAGCCAAGAACTCCTTCAATTCGCCTCCAAGATGCTTAGGAATGATAAATGAAGTGATAGGAAATAAAGGGTTTTAACTAGTGCATTAAATAGAATCTGGTCCACGATTTTCGCTGCAACGGTCATTGGTCCGCTGCAACGGGTCCGCTCCTGCGACCCACTGCTCGCTACTACGAGTCCGCCACAGCGGATTCCATTACTCTACAACTCAACATAATTCCCCATGATTCGCGATGGCGGATCAGGCCACGCTGTGGCGGGTTCGCTATAGCGCTTATAGTGATGCTATGGCGGACACCAGACACTAGAAAAACTACTAGTTTTCACAAACTCAACCTCAAAATTCGACAATCACCCGAGACCTCCCAGACATGCATTCACACATAAAAACACGCTACGGACTCACTCATGGTCTCGGAATTTCCAACGAAGGTCTATTTGAACGAGTCAATATCCAATGGCCAAAGACCAACTTTCCAATCAATAACCAAAAACGCTCTCGAGTGTCTCGAGAACCGAACTGAACACCTCACCAAGTCACAATCAACCATCCGGACCTCTCAGAATCGACGAATTTCCGAAAAAAATCCATTTATCCAAAAGTCAACTATTGGTCAAACGTTTTTCACTTTAAGGCTCTATTTCACAAAAGTCGTAAAAACACATCTCGCCCGATCACCTCGGGAATTATACCACCCATCCATGCGGGTCAAATCGTACTAATAAGGCTCGGAGAAGGGTCACCGGGGGTAAATGGATCAAAAGTGCAATAACGATCAAACGGGTCGTTACAATTTGTCAATAAATTGATATTCATCAATAGTATACTATACTTACATAAGCTGATCTTTAACATAGCTGATATGCTTCTCACATGTTTATTCCACTCCTTACCGAAAGTACATTGCGCAGTAAAGATTGCAGCAACTGCTATCATTGATGGTGGGAATCGAAATAGATCAATCCACAACCTTTTCAGCAGGAACAAATGTTCACAACTACACATTTTCATGTAGGAACTAATATGCATAGCTGAAGGGATTAGGATACCTCCAGAAAAATCAACACATGCGCAAGACATTACCAAAAGGTTTCCCTCTGGCTAAAAAATTCCAACACAGTTCTAAATTTTCTAGCTTAATGTTCTCATCTCCAAATTTCTTCACAAGATTTTATTCTTTAGAACCAAAACTCTTTCTGCTAAAAGTCTTCCAGTTTACACAATTTCTGCTAAAAATCTTTATACACGTTCCTTCTAAAAGTAATTCACTTTACAATTCTTATCATAAAATTATCACTTCATTTAAAAAATAAAAAAAAGAACCCAACAATCAACAGTAAAAGGGTAACTGCTATAGCTTTCCTACTTTCCTCCAATATTGGCCCCAAAATTACAGCCCTTTTTCATTCTTTATTTTTGTCCCTAAGATTGCTATAAATTACACATAATCATAGCCTTCTAAATACCCAAAGAGAAAAGAGTTTTTTTAAAGCTTTCAATTAGTGTCTTTGGAGGAAAGAACAAAGTCTAAATACCAAAAGAGAAAAGAGTTTTTTCATTCTCAGTTTTAGCGTAGTTGTTTAGGGGGTATTCATTCAATTTGCACCTTAAAATACTCAATTCTTCTTCCTTTGTTTGCTACTCGTAACAATATCCTCTACCTCGTATGATTACCATATACTCTTATACCACCTAAAACTTTACAGTTTAGGGTTATATGAAATAAAAGCCAATTGTACTTCGACTAAGATTAAATTACATAAGCAAATTAAAGAAAATAAATTCTCTTACCAGAAGCATTGCATCTAGCTTGCGTAGTGCTGGGATGTTCATTTGAAAATCAATTATCTACTCTGCCACCATAATCTGAAAAGTAAAAACAAAGAAGAATTAAAAAGAAAACTCCCTTCTTTACAATGCTAGTAAAAACATATAAGAATTAAAAAAGAAAAGTCAAATGCTAATCTTATATTATCAAATTTTCCTATAATAAAGTCTCTTTTTCTTTTCTGTTAGTCTAATAGAAGCAAACCAATATGAACTGCATTGAAATAAAATATATTTACAAAAAAATGAACTTACGATACAATTTCTTCCAAAATATCGACAAAAAATTTAAAATTTAGACATCTTGTGATAGGATGGAGATAAGATTAAGATTATAACTGTGGATGTTAATACATATTTGAACAACTCCAATTTCACCAAATCACTATTCATAAAAAGCAAAGATATATTTGGATCAAAAAATATTTTATCACTTCATTCATCTAACCATCCGGTATCAAAACCATACTTATCTTATCAATTTAAATTTAAAAAATTGTATCTCTCACTTCAAATTTAAAAACTTCATCTTTTTTTACAAAACTTTATATTTGAATTCAAATTCACACCATGCAGAAATACCATTTTCATTTCAATTTAAAATCTGCTTCGCTATGATAAATTAACACAAGGAAAAAGATTACAATTTTTTGAAGAAAAATGCTACCGAATCTTAGAGATAACATAGGTAACGCGACATTTGAATAAGAAATTGACAAAGGATTCCTATTAAGTTTATGTCACATCTTCAAATTTATAATTCAATTCAACTTCAAAACTAACCATAAAAAGTAGCATCAGTGGATTATATTGTTCGCAAAGTGTTTGGTTCTTCTTTTTTTGTTGCTTGCTAACATATGTATACATAATGAAGCGAGAAGCATGTACCTTATACAATAACATTTATGATATTATGTATTTGCAGTATAATTGTGAGAACAACTGCTAGAATCTACACAGATAATCTATATATAGATTATCATGTTTGTTTCCAAATTATCAGCATGTGTTTTTTTAAAGTCTGATCATTTTTATGATCCATGTTTGATATTCTAAACAATAACAAAACATAGAATATTTGTACTTAAATAACAGAATTAGACAGAATATATTACCTTTAAATTGAATGTTGCGTCCAAATATGACTAAGAAGACCGAAAATGAATAAAGCAATTGATGTTGAATAGTCATGTGAAGCCAGATCGTACTAAAGATAATGAATAAAATTCGAAAAATGATAAATCGGAACTGCTGAACAAACACATGAATGAACAAAAATCACAAGTCACAACACAGAGGAAATATCAAAACTTCAAGTGATAGAATTCAAAATTGAATAAAGAAAGAAAGGAAAGGAAAGGGGATACAAACGTGGGCTTTGGGATTGGTTTTAGGTTTTTTTTTTTTTTTTTTTTTTGGTCTTTTTCATATTTTGTCCTTTTTTTAATATAAACAAAAGTGTGCTTATCATTTATAAAAAAAAAGTAAAAAAATCACCCTGAATGAATGTAAAGTTTTATATTTCTATACGTAAGATTTTTTAAATTTTTATATCTCAGCGTAAATGGATAAAGAAATTAAAGATTAAAGATATATGTAAAAGGAAAATGTGGTTGAACTTCTCCTTTATTTTTAATAAAAAATTATCTTTAACTCTTTTAACAATAATAATAAATAGATTATTATTCTTCTTCTTAATATATCTTAACTAATTAACTAATTTTTGTCCTAAAACTAACATGGCATTCTCCTATATTGCCACTTGTCACAATTATAGGGCAAACTATCTTTTTTTAATAATATATAGATATAGATTCATATGATGATGTTATTTCGTGTATTGCCCGATATTTCTAGCTAGCAATTTACCGAACCGCAATGGTTCTTGTTCTAAACAGCCCTAGTGTTCAATGAGCCAACCATTTTTATATCATGTTTACATCTTAATTCTATTGTTCAACTTTCTTTCTAGTTAATGTCGGGCGCGGCCCTAGACTTTTGTATTAATATTCTTTAGATGCTCCTTGACAATATATTATGAATTTGGGGTTATTTTTAGTTATTATTTACTTGCTAAACTTCCACAATTGAGCTATTTCATTTATCTTGTTATGATACTTTTGACATACAATTGCGATATAAATTTTGATTTTCCATCATCTAACGAGTAGTAGCTTGTTGGGTGCAATGTTGCTGCCTTAATTAATGAGCTCTCAATAAATTATGTAGTATATCATGATTACTATTGAATCATGGTAAACTGTAGTTACTTGGACGTTAAATGATATTCATAATACACCAAATATATTATATGGATATCATGTTTACTGTTGAATAAAATCTATCAAATCTAAAATCTGAGTCATTTATTTGATAATATATTCTATATTTTATAGTATACACAATATACTACTGACATATAATGGTATATTAGTTATGTAATAGTATTCACAATATATTACTAATATATTTTCTTGTATATCATAAAATAAACAATATAAATCATTTTTTTAAAAAGAGTGACATGTTTACTCTTCGATAATTATGATAATAAGTGGTTATTGAAATACGGTGTTCAATAGACATTTTACGGCTTACATATTTATGTAGAAAGACAAATCAATAAAATAAAAGAAAAAAGAAAGTTAAAAGTAATGACAAAAGCTTTGGACTGAGGAATTGTACTGAAAAAATAAGAATAAAAATAAATAAATAAATTGAAAAATAATTTAAAAGTAAAAGAGAGTGACTAAAATTTTGGACCGAGTAAATTTACAAAATTAGAAAAAGAAAAATATATAAAGTGGAAAAACAACAGATTCAAGGAAGTGAACAAATCTTTAAAATAAAAAGATGCTGTCGGTGCACGTTTAGTATGGCTTGCTGACGTGCGTTTCCGCCATGGCCGGACGACCTTGGAAGAATGAGGATAATCCTACAATGATCTAACTTAGAAACACATATCCATGCTTTGATTTCTGCGGGAAAACAGAATTCAGGGGTGTTTGGTTCCGAACCTGATGGATAAGTCTACAACTAGCTCGACGGTAGAGAAACCAACCAGACTTATCTCTCCTATGCTAGAGTCCTAGTGGATGTGGACCTGCCTACAGATGAAAATAGGAATTCATTTGTTCAGGGTGTAAGAACTTGACTAGAAACCAATTTTCTGCAAATTTTGTATTCAACATGTGCATGAGTGTAAAAATGATCCAAGCAGAAGAGGAAGCAAGTTCAACAACCACCAAAGGAGAGACTAAGTAAACAATGGGTTGGGAAACCAGGGCTTGTAAAGGATTTGCTAGATGTTGTAGCCAAGACAGTACCTGTCTAGGAGGATCAGCTGGTGAATACCAAGGAGCCAAATAAGGGTGCAAAGCAGCATATCTATGAAGCTCAGACTCAGTTGACAAAGAAAGATTGGCCAACACTGCCTACAATATATGTCTTTCATGTTGGTACTCTATTGTACTTTATAAAGCAGTACGGGAAGTAAATAACTATTACAAGTGTTTGAAAGGATAAACAAATATTCAATATTCAGAAATTGAATCTTGTTGAACAAATAGGACTATCTTCAAAACTGCCGCAAGCTTGTTGTGTCTTGAATCTTGATAACCTGAAATCAAGAAACAACTAAATCTGGATGGTTACAACGTTGTGTGTTGAGTCGAGTGATTGCCCTCTGTCCTTAAGACAAGATTGCCCCGTATATATGTTTTTACGTTAGCGGGCAATAGTCTCCCAAGATAAAACAACACTTTAATCTCAACGCTACAAAGCCAATAGGTTGAGCCTGACGAAGAAAACAAATATGACTCGACTTGCTGAAGATATGGAAAAGGAAGGAAGAGTTTCTGTTTACTCTTCTCTTTTGTCTCTGTGTATATAGTGTGTCTCTGTTGTGTATATCTTGTGTATATGTGTGTATTTCAACACTATTTTTCGTCACTGTTTTTGCTGTTTTTCGTGACTGTTTTGAGCTGTATTTCGTGACTGTTTTGTGCTGTCTATATTGCTGTTTTTCTCTATCATGAATTGAGCCAAAAACAGCTCAATATATAGCATGGAGGAGGGCAGCCCAACAGCCACAAACAAGGCTGTAATGGCCATTAAGGGAGGGTTGTAATGGCAGGTTTAATGCCATGAAGGAGGATGTTCATGGCCTTGAAGGAGGGCTGATTAATGGTCATGAAGGAGGCTGCTCAACTGCCCAAGTAATGGGCTATTAATGGAGGAGTTAATCAGCCAAGTAATGGCTGGTTAATGCTCTAAAACACAGTCCAACGGTTCCGTCACCCCAAAATCAATTTTCCAGAAACTCTAAGGACCAAACTATAAATATTAAGCAATTTGGGATCCAAAAAGATAATATCATAAAGTCCCCACAGCCCACGACCCGTGACCCGTGACCCGAGCCCGAGCCCGAGACCGGACCGGACCGGACGGGCGGGGGCCGGCGGTGCGCGTGTGGGCGGCGGCGCGCGTGTGGGCCGGCAGCGCGCGCGTGTGGGCCGACAGCGCGCGTGTGGGCTTAGCCTTGAACCCAAGCACATCTAGGTCCTCCCTCCTTTAAACACATGGGATACCCCTTGGGGTCCCAAACTCTTTACCACATTAGAGACTTATATAAAGAGCAATTCTTCATATTCCCACCGATGTGGTAGATTTGTCCCACACCATATTTCCATGCCTCAAACACCTTACTTCGTGGACCAATATCTCTTTCATTTCTCAACGAAATTTGACGATTTTTGGTCCAACGGTCATCTACTCAATTAGTAGATTATGCATGTGTGAAGAGACATAGCCTCCAACATGTGGAACACTAGTGTTTAATTCATTAAAGATGGGTGGACGTATCTCCCCGCCAAAGGCAAATTTCCAACAATCCCCTCTATGAAAGAGAGATTATGGCGCGCACACAAGGTGCCTACTTTCAGCAATCTTTCAGCGAAAGGATATTGCATCAGGAGAGGTAGCTTCCGCTTAGAACCTTTCCTAGTTAAATACCATCGGACTTACTTATTGCGCGGTGAACGTGATGTCTTGAACCGTAAGTGTTTAGTGTAAGCCAAGACAATGATACCAACACAATAACTCTCCTTATTCATTTTCCTTCTTATTTTTTTCTCCGTTATGGCCGTGGACACACTTAGATTCTTAAGTGCGTTCATTTGAGGCGGACACCTCGCACTTAAATAGGTGATCTCCTACAAGGTATCCTGCTATACCCCACTTCACAAGTGTTAGGAATCATTAAAAGTTTTCCCAACCTTAACCTCAACCATTTGAGGATCGTTAAAGGTTTGGAAGCTTAACCTTTACCCACCATGCAGGTAGCACTTCAATGTCTATCGCGGGAACAGCTTTGGATTCATGTTTCTGTACAGAAATCATCATCGGAAGTGTTTCTTGCTTCCACCGAAGCGCTCAACTGAACCTTTTGCCTCTTAGTTTTCCCATTGAACCAAATTTTTGGGATTATTTGGGTTTTAAACTCATTCCCCTAGACAGGCAGAACATTTGATCTCTGGGTAGTCCCTTAGTTAGTAAACAAGGAAGTGACACCCGTGATGATCAACTGCCATACGGTCTTATGTCTCCGACAGATCCTGACAGATATGTCCAAATGTCGTCATCCGTGTCCTTCATGAAGCCGACAGCTAGCCACAGTTTATAACTGCTGAAGGCACGGGTTTCTCCCAATAAGGGACGTCCTCTAAGGAGTCATGAAGTTACTCAACTTCTTTCATGCTTTGTATAAAGCGATAAACTCCGATTCCATCATGAATCGGCCGATGCAAGTTTTCTTAGAGTATTTTCCAAAACCCACCATACACATTTACTTGTGGCTTTGGTGTTCTTCATATCTGATGTCCAATTTGCATCACTTTGTTCTCTCGGAACCGCTGGACATCCAGAATACTATAATCCGTAGATAAGCGAATAATTCAGATATCGTCATATCCGACTTAACGCCTTCTATTGATCTTGTATTAAAATCCTCAGTGAACCTTAGTTCAACTGATCTGTTTGTAGGACGATATCAGGTCGGTTGTAGTGTGTACAATACATTGAACTACACATGACTTGTGCATATCGCTCCTTGTCTATGGGTGCACCATGATTCCAATTAGTTCTATGATTCATATCCATTGGTGGCTTCAACGAGACTGTCAACTATCGACCAGTCCGTTAGATGTCTTAGAAATCCAATTCCTAAGATGTCATCTCAGTGATACCCATATCTTTCATATCGAGACTTTGTTTCAATATGACTTTTACTTTCGATCGTTGATTCTCCAACTGTTGGCTTTCTAACTTCGAGTCAATGTTTCCTTGTGGTCGATTCATTGTTTCTGTTTTATCTGAAACTTTCAGGACCAAAATGTAAACATTTCAGGAACCAAAATGAAAGTTCAGGAAGAAGCCCAATAGTCTAGCAAACCAACTCTGACCCTCTTCTTCCAACTCTCCGGTTGGGAAGGCTGTTTCAACATCCATGCCAGGCAAGACTGCAATGGCCCTAGATGTTAAGCTACTCACAGGGGAGCACTTGTACAAGTAGCTGAGGCCTTATACTCGACAGTAGATCCATCTACTTTGTACTCACATTTGAGTATCCATTTTCACAACTCAAAGGTTCTTTTTCCGGAGGAAGATCAACCATTACGCAAGTATAGTTCTATATGATGGAATCTATTTCTCTCTTTGTAGCTTCTTTCCAAAGCAGTGCTTTTGGAGATGACAATTATTTATTAATTGTCCATGGTTCGTTCTCAATCATACAAGCTAGAAGGCATGGAACAAGTCTTTGTCCCCTCTTTGCTCCGTCTCGGTTCAACATCTAGAATCCCTGAGTTCTGCAGATCTGGAATATTAAGTTCCAGATAGCCAGTAACTTTCGAGTCCTATAGATACAGAACGTCTAGTTCCGGACAGTCAGGCCCTCGCGGATTCTTGTTAACCTTGAGTAATTACTTCTTTTTCCTTTTCAAGGAAAGTTATCTTTAAAGAATTCAGTATTCTTTGACGCCAAAATGCAATAAACACTACTGTTATTTGCAGATCTAGTGGATATGCAATCTACAATCTTAGGTCGAACTTGACCTGTTTCGGTAGTCCAACTTCTACCAAGCCACCCCACATCACAACCTTTGTATGTGAGATCCTTTTCATGTCTCACACGGAGAATTCTCCTTATCCTTATGCGGAGTTCTGTTGAGAATCACATTAGCGGTAAGGATTGCCTTGCCCCACATAATTTGGGCGTATGACTTTGCGCTTGGCTAACACCGTTAGACTGAGGTGAGTAATGAGCAGTCGTTTAATAAACGATGCTTCACATTCTCCCCCTCTATCACTACGCATTTCTCAATCCGTAGGCTTAGTTGATTTTCAACTTCTGCTTTGTAGCGCTTATCCGCTTCAACAACTTCATCTTTGCTTTTCAACAAACAAAGGATTACATACGTTGTACCATCATCAATGAAGATCACAACGTACTTGTCTCCCTCCTCTATTTTGTATAAACTTCAAATCACCCAAGTAGGTGTGACTAAGTTTTAGAGGAGCGGTACTTCTTTCGCTATTCCTTTGACGGAACTTGGAAAGGTGATTTTACCTCTTCGCCTATCTCACATTCATTTTGAGGGTTTATGTCGACAGAAGGCAACAATCTCAACATCGTTAGCTTTTGAATGACTTTCTATTTAACGTGTCTTAATCTATGATGGCATAGATGCACAGATTATAAATATATCATTCATTTGGCTACAGACATACTGTACCATTCTTAGTTATTACAGACCTGTTGGACTAGTCTCAAACCAGTTTGACCAACAACGTCCCTTAAACCAAGTTTGGGACATGCGTCACCTCCTTTTGGAGTGATCCCATTCCCTTAAGTCCTATTGAGGACAATCTCTCCAACCCCTTCTACTTTAGAGGTGGCGTTGCTTCACATGAACAACCTCTTGCCCGTGGTTAGGGCGTAATCAGATCATATTTGATCTGGATACTCTAACCCACTCCAGTTGCTTTGGCAGACTGAGTGTTCAATTTCTTTTCTGCCTTTCTTTAGGCCTTCAGATCATTTAAGACCTGGAAACTCTGGCCTACCACACTAGGTGTCCATTACTTTTCCTATGAAATGAATTCTGGCCCCACTCCAGTCGCCCGTAGGCTTTGTATGATTGAGTGTCCAATATCATCATATCAAAGGTATTTTGGCCCATCAGTCGCCCGGAGGCTTTTTATGATTGAGTGTCCAATATCATCCTATGAAGGATCTTCTGCCAAATAGTGTGATAGGCTCAACGTCTTTAGCTTTTAGTCTTCTTCTGTTATGATTGGTTCCCAGATAATTCTTGGCGCTTACTTAAGAGTGGTAACAGTTTTCGCACAGTTAGTGGATCTTTCTCCCTCGTATGTGCGAACATACTTTACACACTTTTAATAATTTACACTTAAAAGAACGGATCTTTTTAAGTCGTTTACAAAATCCAATCTTTAAACGAGAAAGAAGATGAGATTAAACTTTTGATTTTAAAGCGTAACGAATATAAATTATTTTCATATTCCTCCTTACTTTAATCCATTTTTAATCAGACATCATTTAATCTTTATTCTTGACAAGTAAGAAAAACTACTTATCCCAATTTCGGATTCTGGCCCACTTCAGTCACTTCATCGGACTGAGTGTCCATTTTCTCCTTACCATTATTCGGATCCTTTGTCTGGTACAGATATAGGTCTTTAGCTGCAAGATAGAACCACATCTTCATCCTTCTCCTTTTGTCCCAGTTGACATCCTCAGGCTCTCGTGAGCGTTTGTTCCCACCACTCTCGGGAGCGGTGACACCATGAACATGTTGACCTTCAACAGCATAATCATCACTTTCTTCTACCAGAAAACCATTGCCATATCCAGATTTGGTCACACAATTTTTGACCCACATCTTTCGAACACTAATAGTAATACAATACAATCTTGTCTAAAGTTGTTGGTACTCTATTGTACTTTATAAAGCAGTACGAAAAGTAAATAACTATTACAAGTGTTCGAAAGGATAAACAAATATTCAATATTCAGAAATTGAATCTTGTTGAACAAATAGGCCAATCTTCAAAACTGCCGCAAGTTTGTTGTGTCTTGAATCTTGATAACCTGAAATCAAGAAATAACTAAATCTGGATGGTTACAACATTGTGTGTTGAGTCGAGTGATTGCCCTCTGTCCTTAAGACAATATTGCCCCGTATATATGCTTTTACGTTAGCGGACAATAGTCTCCCAAGATAAAACAACACTTTAATCTCAACGCTACAAAGTCAATAGGTTGAGCCTGACGAAGAAAACAATTATGAATCGACTTGCTGAAGATATGAAAAACGAAGGAAGAGTTTCTGTTTACTCTTCTCTTTTGTCTCTGTGTATATAGTGTGTCTCTGTTGTGTATATGCGTGTATTTCAACACTATTTTTCGTCACTGTTTCGTGACTTTTTTGAGCTGTATTTCGTGATTGTTTTGTGCTGTCTATATTGCTGTTTTTCTCTGTCACGAATTGAGCCAAAACAACTTAATATATAGCATGGAGGAGGGCAGCCCAACAGCCACAAACAAGGCTGTAATGGCCATTAAGGGAGGGTTGTAATGGCAGGTTTAATGCCATGAAGGAGGGCTGATTAATGGTCATGAAGGAGGCTGCTCAACTGCCCAAGTAATGGGCTGTTAATGGAGGAGTTAATCAGCCAAGTAATTGCTGGTTAATGCTCCAAAACACAGTCCAACGGTAGGCAGAAAGTTTTCTGCCTACCGTCACCCCAAAATCAACTTTTCAGAAACTCTAGGGACCAAACTGTAAATATTAAGCAATTTGGGGTCCAAAAAGATAATATCAGCCCACGACCCACGACCGGACTGGCGGCGCGCGTGTGGGCTTAGCCTTGAACCCAAGCACATCTAGGTCCTCCCTCCTTTAAACACATGGGATACCCCTTGGGGTCCCAAACCCTTTACCACATTAGAGACTTATATAGAGAGCAATTCTTCCTATTCTCACCGATGTGGTAGATTTGTCCCACACCATATTTCCATGCCTCAAACACCTTACTTCGTAGACCAATATCTCTTTCATTTCTCAACGAAATTTGACGATTCTTGGCCATACGGTCATCTACTCACTTAGTAGATTATGCATGTGTGAAGAGACAGAGCCTCCAACATGCGGAACACTAGTATTTAATTCATTAAAGATGGGTGGACGCATCTCCCCGCTAAAGGCAAATTTTCAACATTTCAAACAGGGCGAGATGGAGAAATATTTGAAAAAGTAAAAGGTGTGTTTGGCTGGATTGGTTGAACCTAAATTTAATACTTATCTGAGTAAAATTGCCAGAGGATAGAAACATATTCGCTATTATGCTCAAATGAAAAAATATGAGTGTTTTAAAAAAACGGCAGTTGGTGTTAAAATATAAAATTCATGGACAATACATTCACTGCCTGATTACTGATAGGAGTACTGATTTCCAAAGCTTACTAACAGTGAGATATGAAACCAATAGTCTTGAAGAAAGTCTAATATGACCACTGTAGTGTATGAAGTTTGGATTGAAAGGAATATGAGGATTTTTTCAACACAAGGTGTCTATTAGAGATCATATGCTACATTTGTGTATCAGCTCCTTGACAGCTTACGAGGTTTTGGTAGATAGGTTTCTTGATCTTATGTTGTTATAGAGGTTGCATGCTGAGAGGGGATTGGATTGGTCTATCCACCCCTGATTTGTAATTATTTGCTTGATAATTAATAAAGTGTTCCTTTAATTGCCAAAAGTAATAATATTTAAAGTAGCTTTTCATGTAAATTTTTCCAAATTTGAGTGATTACATGATAATTGAGATATGAATATGTTAAATCATAATTAAATAATAAATATATATATTTTGTCTTAGTTTTGATGAATAAACTTATATTGTCTGATATATCTGCAAGGCCAGCTACTTGCTTTAGGCCCCAAAATTACTAATATTATAAAATATTATTATATAATGTACATTATATATAGTTTATTTAGAATGAAATAATGATTTTAACTCATAGAATTCAACTTTTTTCAAGTAAAATTTCTATCCAAACATAGTTTCAATATTCAAATACTCTTTTTCAATTTCAATTATTCATCTTTTAACTTCAAACAAATATTGTGCAATCGAGCACTAAATAATTTGAAGTACACATTCTTTTTTATTCTTTCTTATGTTTTTTGTCAAATTCTCAAATAATATATATATATCAAATACTCCCTCTACTTGAATTTATGCGCCTGACTTTCTTTTCTAGTCTATTTAATAAAAAATGCATCTTTGATATTTATTAAGTTTCTAATCATAATTTATGTTTTACTAATAACACACTTTCTTATAGGAATAATATGCCGTACATGTTTAAGACTATAGATACAAAGAAGATTTTTGGTATGTTATACACATTTTTAGTCAAATTAAAAAGATTTTACATTCTTAAACTTTATGTCAAGTCAAACTAAGACACATATAATAAAACGAACAAAATATATTTAGGACCTTTTATTCAGGTTTGGCTTTAGACCACATATTTCGTTGAGCCGCCACTGGATATCTGTGTCGATGTGAAATTGGATAATCAAAATATGTGTAAAAATTAATCCAAATATTACTGTCATTAAGAAAATAAATATATATGTAAAAATCATTTGTCATAGATTTACGTAGTTTAATATAAATACTGGGCACTATATGTTGTTTCCTGAAACAAAAATTGCTGGTAGGCTGGTTGCTTTGAATTTTTCATTCAATTTAAAAAGAATA
Source organism: Anisodus tanguticus (assembly GCA_034509755.1). Classification (NCBI taxonomy): domain Eukaryota; kingdom Viridiplantae; phylum Streptophyta; class Magnoliopsida; order Solanales; family Solanaceae; genus Anisodus; species Anisodus tanguticus. The sequence continues at coordinate 31,205,632 of CM067556.1, forward strand.
GAAGAGAATAATATGAGATGCATCATTGTGCTACTCCACTAAACCAGCGCCGGCTGATAGGGAGACAGAAAAACATAGCAATTATATTCCTGATGGTTTACTATATAACACTTTGGATTAAATAATGATTTTAAATTTTATACCAAGACAGTGCATAACTTTTCTATTCAATTTTTCTATGTATATTTTTTCATAACCGAATATTTTGTATCTGGCATTTTTTTAGCATGCTAGATTAGTTTTTTTTTTCTTTCATATTAGTTAACTTTTCTAGTAAGATTGATGGGGTAACTTGAAAAAATAATACTCCCCTCTATTCCAATTTATATGGAACAATTCAAATTTTGATCATAAATTTAGACACGTAATCTTTAAATATTTTGAAATAAAATTATATATTTGAAAACTACTTGATAATTAAGAGATTTTATTACCAAGTAAAAGAATTACAACACATCAAAAAAATAGCAGGACGGGACAGAGTCCCAACATCAAGTAAAACTATTAATATGCATATCTACACTTCTAACAAGGATAAAAATTAAGTGACTTAAGATTTTTACTAGTTTAGGCTTCAATCAATCTTGCTCTAAAGTATACTTCCTGCACAACAGTTCTCAAAATAATATCCAACACTTCTTCTCTTCCCTTGAAACACAAATTGATTCCTTTCATGCCAAATCTGATATATACTTTCTACCAAAACCATTTTGTAGTTAACTGAGCTAGGATGGCTTTGTGTTGAGCTTCCATCCGTGAACATTTCCTATCCCATTTCCAACAAGACAAACAAAGAATAAGTGGTTAATAGTCTCTACAGCCCCTTTGCATAGCTGACACAATGGATCTGTTGGAAATTTATCTTTGGTGGGAGTTGCGTCCAATCATCTTTAATGACTTAAACACTAGAGTTCCGCATGTTGGAGACTTTGATTCTTCACACATGCATAATCTCAGTTTCTTGTTCCAGTTTATTGTAATTTCAGTTTGTGGTAATACTTAGCAGTTACTTATTTCCATTTCCTGCACCATTGTAATCTAACCGGATCCACATACATACCCTATCTTTGCTATATACTCTCCCATTTGACACCAAATAACCACTTAAGAGGACAAGGATTGCTATGTGTGAACTTCCTCCATGAGCTTCAAATATATCTGCCTAATGGAGAAGTGCTTCATCTGCAACCTCCATATAAGAAACAGCTTTGAACACCTTCTTAATGATCCAACCCTGTTTCTTTAAGTGTGCCTTCATTAATGTACCCATAATTTATCTTCAGAGTTCCATATACAGCTTTGTTCCACATCCCTATGTTTAGCAAGTTCAAACCACCGTCACTTTTAGGTAGACAGAGTCTTTCCCGAGAAATCAAAGCCTTTTTAGATAGCTCAATATTTTCAGTCCACAAAAAATTCTGCAAATTCTAATTATCTGTTCAACAACCTTTTTAGGTAACAAGAATACTTGGGATTGAGAATAACACACTTTGCAAGAGCTGTACCCTGCCTGCATATGAAAGCAGCTTAGCAGTTATAAGTCGCAATAACTTACCACTCAATATATTAATAATACATGAAAATCGCGGTCAAAAAGAAAAACTCATTTGACTAAAAGTGTCATATAAATAAAAACGGCCTTGAATACTATATAAATATTAAACATATATTTTTGGTGCACAAAATTTAAATTCATAGTTAAAAAATAAAGTGTAATAATTATCACCAGTAAATTAGAGATTTTATCAGAAACAAACTGCATGTTAAGATATGACTACACTTTATTCTAAAGCTGGCCAGTGGGCCGGGACAGCCCGACCCCGACCTGAGCCCGTCCCGAGCCCGCCCCGGTCCCGCCCCGACCCCGCCAAAAAAAAAAAAAAAAAAAAAATTACGGGGCGGGACTCGAACTCGGGACGGGACGAGGTCTCGTCCCGCGAGACCCGAGCCCGCCCCCTGTGCCCGCGAGACCCGAGCCCGCCCCAGGCCCGCGAGACCCGAGCCCGCCCCGACCCCGACCCCGCCCTTTGCAAAAATGGCCGTTGCACCAACGGCCATTTTAGCCCCCCCCCTCCCCCAACCCCCTACCCCTTAATATTTATTTTTAACCCATAAGTTATTATATTTACACTTTAACCCAATTTTTCAACTATAAATAACTCATTTTCTCTTCATCTTTCTCACAAATCTTCCTACAATCTCTCTAATTTCTCAATATATCTCTCTACAATTCTACATTATTTGCTAAATATTCTATTTTATTTATTCATTTGGGAATTGGTAGTGAAGTTGGCAACTAGCTTGAGGATCTTCGATCGAGCAAAGTTTCAATTTTCAACCTCTCGATTACACGTCGACGTTACGTCGGCGTTTGGTACATTCGTTCCTTCATTAAATTATTATTGTCTGTTTATTTAGTTTAGATCACTTAATTTTATTGTCTTTAATTATTTATTTATTATCATAATTAAAATGGAAGGATTAAAAGGTATGTTTAAGGGTAAAGGTAAGGGTGCTTCTTCTAGTAGGGGCAACCGAGGGCAAGGGTACTTCTTCTAGTCATCTTATTCCTACACAGGGATGATTTTGTTGATACTCAACATTTTCCTACAATACCATTAGATTTAGACCAGGAGCTATTTTACGGAACTCAAGAAGACTTTAATTTAGACGATGATCTAGATGATATACCCACTAATGTTGATGACAACACACCCACTAGTGCACCTTCAACCGAAATACCTCCTATTCCCCCTAGTATGAGACGAGGTCCAAGAAAACGACCATTAAAATCGATGCATGGACATTTTTTGATAGGGACGTAGAGAATCAAGTAGCCATATGTAAAATTTGTAAAAATGTTTTAAAATTTAAAACTGGAAAAGGTCACGGTGGGACGGGGGTTTAATTAGACACGTAGTAAGTGCTCATCCAAATAGGTATGCCCAATACCAGGCTTCAAAACCGGGTGCGCAAACGCCCGCTCCATCGGACAAGGTTCACATACTAATATTGTCCCGACCAAGTACAAGGTCAAATTAACCCTATGACGGGGGGAATTGTAGGCCCTAAATACAATAAACATAGAGATAGGGAAACAATATCAAAATTAGTTGTTTGTGGAGGGTTTGCCTTTTTCATTTCCTTCATCTCCCGGTTTTATTCATTACATTAGAGATATATATAATCCTGCTTTTAACGGTTTTCCTAGATCAACTGTTAAGAGAGATGTATTTAAATTCGCGCATGAATATCAACAATATTTACGTTTTTCATTATATCATTTTAATGGCAAAGTATCCATCACGTCTGATATAGGTCGTAGTACTAACGGCCATGATTATTTAACTGCAACTTGTCATTGGATAGATTATAAATGGTCTATGCAAAAACGTATTTTAGCGTATAGATATATAGATGATAGGCACACTGGTACTTTTATTGTAGAAAATATTTATCAAGTGTGCGATTATTACGGAATTACCGATAAAATTATGACTATTACATTAGATAACGCTTCTAGTAACAATTACGCAATTACAATTTTAAAAAATAGTTTAACTCCGTCTTTTCCAGACCATTTTCATATAAAATGCGCGTGCCATATATATAACTTAATTGTAAATGATGGTCTATCACTTTTTGAAGACATTCTTAGTAAAATACAATTTGCTATAAACTTTATTTTTAAAAGTAATAAAGTACAACGTAGAAAAGAATATAAAAAAATTTGTCATGATTGTGGACTACCTTTTAGAAAAATTCCACAAGAAGTATCCACTAGGTGGAATTCTTTATACGAGCAACTACTTGTTGCTTATGACTATAAATTACCTATAACTTTATTTTTTAACTCTCATAATAAAAAGCCAGCTGATATGATTTTAGATAGTGATTGGGAAAAAATTTCCGAACTTATTGTATTTTTAGAGAAATTTTTTCAAGCAACAAAAGAAATTTCCGGTATATATTATCCTACTATTTCAACTATGTTATTTTATATAACTCTAATATTTTTATTACTTAGTGAATATATGGAAAAACCAAATTATAAGGCAATTATTAAAAAAATGTTTGTCAAAATAAAAAAATATTTTATTCCTATTCCCTCTATTTATATTATTGGTTCTCGTATTAAATCCTACTATTAAAATAGACGGTACTAAATCACTAATTGAAACTATTTACGATTGTATAGAAGTACTACCACCTCCAAGTCCCAAAAATTTAAATCACCCACCACCTATTGAACAAACTAAAGAAGAAGTATTGTCTAGCGTAGAACACCAATGCAAAAATATATATAGATTTTATCAACAAGAAAATGCTAGTAACTTACCGAACTTCCATACCATCTTCTTCATCTTCAATACAACCTCACAAAAGACATCTTGTTTCGCGCTAGTATTGAAAGCCTCGTAAATAGAATGTGCGGTCGTACCTCTACTACTAACCAAATTAGCGAGTTGGATATTTTTGTTTTGCGGGGTTCTGTACCGTATCAAGAAGTTATCAATGAAGATGGACATGAAGACTTGCTAAAATACTTTGGAGGGGGAATGAGAAGACCTTTCCGACACTTTCAATGATGGCTCGAGATGTTTTGAACATTCAAGCGTCGTCAATCGCGTACGTCGAAAGCGCTTTTTCGCAGCGAGATATCAAATAGGAGACCACGGACACTCATTAGCGGGAGACGACTTGGAAATTGCGTATTATTCGAGAGATTGGATACGAGCGGAGCGGAGAAGGTGCGGTCAACCGGAGATCAACGAAGAAGATGATGAAAACTACAACGAAATCTTAACCGAAGGTAGTGGAAGCGACGTGGATCAATTTGACCAACAAATACCAATTCCAACCGAAGAACCACATGAAATCATCAAGCAATTAGAACAGGTTTTTTTGAGAATGTAATTTTTTTAATTGTAATTTTATTATGTAATTTGTAACTTTTGGACAACACCACAAAGTTGCAATTTAGATTTTAGACAATTGTATTTGTATTACAAAAAAATCATATGTCTATTAAATAATATAAGAGGCACAAAAACAGCCTTGGGATGTTTTTATTACACTATCTTGTTTTGTTTATTGAGTTTTTTTTATACATATGTTATTTTTTTTTTTTTTAAAAAAAAAAAACCCCGCCGTATCCCGACCCGAGCCCGACCCCGCCCGACCCGAGCCCGACGGGATCGGGATCGGGACGGGACTTGCTCCGGTCCCGCCGGACCCGACCCCCGCCGAGCCCGCCGGACCCGACCCCGCCCCTTCTCCCGTCCCGCCCCGACCCCGACACCGCCAGACCCGGCCCGCCAGACCCGAGCCCGGCCCACTGGCCACTCCTACTTTATTCTCATCGAACCTTACACTCTGTTATTGTAGTAATTATGACCAGTAAAATAGGCACAAAATTCTCATAATTATCTTAAATAAATTTGATACTCCACTAATTATGTTCCATGTACACAAAACAAAGACAGTAGAAGAAATTGGGCAGGCGAGATGTAAGGGAAGAGTTGGGTATTCCGTTAAATTGGCAGCGAATCAAACGTTCTATCATTCCTTTGTTTTCATCCAGCAAAGAATAGTGGAACCCAATGAACCTTTCTTCTCCTCTCTAATTTATTCCATTCCATTGCCATTTTTGCTCCTCCTTGTTATTTTTTTTTTACTTTTTATTCCCTTGTCAGAATTACACCCTTATTGTTGTTGTTTTTGATAGATTTTCCGCTCAGGTAATTCAATTTCTGCGCTTTTTATTTATTTTTAGTGTTTGGGGTTTCCTTATACATCTTGTTTTACTTTGTTTCTACAATTGATGGGCCATAAATTCAATATATTTTTGAATTCGTGAAATTTGATGGAATAATGCCATAAAAATTAAATCTTGATGGTAGAATTGGTAAGAGGAATCTCAATTCACTGTTAGATCATAGTTTGAGACGTTTTCATTAGCTGATACTCCCCTGTGAGTCCATTTGACAAATCTTTAACGCTAAATTGGATTAGATCAACTCAATATTTCAAAACTATAATTTATATATTCAAAAACTATACGAAAAATACTATAAGTTAAAATTCTTCTCATGTCAATATGATGAGAAAATATATTTAAAATATTGGTCAAAGGTCACATAGTTTGAATCTCACATAAATTGGGATGAAGGGAGTATATATTTTGTTTAAGAAACTGGTTGCAACATCTTGAACTTGGAAGTATATATTCAATAGGAAGAACTTTTCTAACATAGTTTTTAGTCTATGAAAGATAGGCAAGAAAAAAGTCGTCACGTGATCATTGAATAATTTTTAGCCCACGGGACGGAGATTAAAGCACAAATATGTTGGTGATAACACCCTTCGATAACGTTCTTTGCGTTGTATTGTGATATTTTACTGGCTTATTTTCCTTGCAATCCTGCATCGACTATTTTCCTTTTGAGCTGAGGGTCTATCGGAAACAGCCTCTCTATCCCACAAAGAGGAAGAGGTAAGGTCTGCGTACATCCTACCCTCCGCAGACCCCACTTTGTGGGATTATACTTGGTATGTTGTTGTTGTTGTAACAACCTTCAATAATGCAGTTAAAATCGATATGTGAGAAAGAAATGAAGAAACTATAGGGTGGCAACACGGGTTAGTTGTTTGATTGAATATGTATAGGAACTCAAAGAAGGGTAGGAAGTTTATTAGATTCATATCTGCGTTATGTAATTAGATTTGTTGAGGCTCAACTCTGAGTGCTCTCTTAGGTGTAATTGTTTGATTTGTTGGTATGGTAATAGTTCACAGTTTATTACCAAAAAAACACGGTTTAGTTGTGGCATGACCAAAAAGAAAACAAAAACAGCTGAATTACTGATAACGGCTAGTCACTTCTGCACTTGTTCTTTATTGCCATTTGTTGTCGTCCTCTTAGAATTCTTATGCTGGTATGTTTCTTATTTTGACAGTTAAAACTGATAGTATCAATTATGTTTCAGTGATTTGATTTTGTCTTTCAATTTTATAGTGATTGAATTCCAATAATGATGGAGAAGGCAGATTCTTCACAGAAATTGTATAAAAGGATGCGACTTTGGGAATTTCCAGATGAGTATGTTGTTGAGCCTACTGATGGATCCTCTGGTTCATGTTTGGAAATCAGTCGGGTGGATGGGTCGATGAAACTAATAGGTTGCTTGCTTATTTTGCTGTTTTCAAATGCTCTCCTGATTCTTAGTTTTTCTATAAGCTAACTTTGTTCTTTCCTGGTTTATTCTCTTCTTTAGATGAGATACCACATTGCAGTTCACTTCGTGTTCCCAAAATTCGGACAATTTTTGGAGTTATTGGGATACTAAAACTTTTGGCAGGCAAGTCAGTAAAAGTTTTAGTTTTTCTCTTTATAGTTCCGTAGCGGGATAACTGTTATCACAGTTGAGTCCATTTAGGAATCCCTTTTCTTTCCGTTAATGTACTATGTGTTAATAGGAAAATATTATGATCAATAATTTTATGCGAAAGTATCCTTTTTCTTGATCATTCTCTTCACAGATCTTTCTACGAAGTATTTCGGTTAGAATCATTACACCGATTTCTGGTCTTGCACCAATATGCTTATGGTCGAAAAACAAGACTTACATTAAAAGTCACTAAAAAGTTTTATCATGCCATCAAAAACCTCCTCCCTTTTAGCTATCGTACTTATACCCGAGAGGAACAGATAAACAGAATATGGTATGTTGCAGAAAAACGTAAAAATTCCAGAAAAGAATGGTCACAAGTGCTCTTTTTATTGCATTCAGGGTCATATTTATTGGTCATAACAGAACGCGAAAGTGTTGGATCTTACATGGGACACCCTATCTTTAAAGTCTCGTCAATGAAGGTTTTCCCTTGTGATCATTCTCTCAAGAACACTCCTGTTGGACAGGTAGTTTCTCCTATCTACTTTCTTTTCGCGGATTCTTTTGAAGCTTATCTAGTTAGTTCTGTTTCTGTTGCAATGATGTATCTTTGTCCTTTTGCAGAAAAAAATGGAAGCTGAGTTTTCTGCACTGTTAAATGTAGCAGAAAAGACTCCTGGTCTGTACTTTTCTTATGATGTCAATATAACATTGAGGTGAATTATCTTTTCGCATTTACAGTGCTTAAACGAGCTCTGTTGCCTTTATTTCTTATCTCAAAGGTTCTTGGAAATTGATCAACTAGCTCTTTGTGCCTATTGAAAAACTATTTATTCTTATTAATTTTTTAAGAATGGGGAACATTCTGGTTGAAAGAGTATTTATAAGTGCCTAGTGATTGACATAAAGCATGGACCATGAAATTCTGAGCTTTAGATGTTTGATGTTTGAATTGGTTGTCTCTTGATACGTTGTCGGAACTACTATTCCATTCTGCTTGTCGCCCACTCTTTTGATCTTCTAGCAAGGCTCTTTACTAAAGAAAATAGGATCTCAGATCGGATGCTTGGAAACATAATGATTTATGTTGAAACTAAGATTAACGTACCTCTGAGGATACAGTGTTTATTTACGTTAATTGAGGCGAACATATACAATGTTTTTATGTTATTTGAGGTGAAGTATACGGTCGTTTTGACCATTTGAGCCAATTGGGTATCCAGCTGTCTGAATTTGAAGGATTTTGGGGTTTTCTTGTTCTTTTCTGTTTTAAATATTTGAGCCAATTGGGTATCCAACTGTCTGAATTTGAAGGATTTTGGGTTTTTCTTGTTCTTTTCTGTTTTAAATATTTGAGTTATCCTGGAATAGTGCTATGGTATTTGTAGCAGCAGTAGTGAAATTTTAGGAGGCTTACACAGAAGAAGAAAGAAATGAAATGGAAGAAAATCATTCCTTATATCTTAGGGTAAGATAGAAAATAAGATAAAATTTCTCTTGCTCGCCAGTTTCATTTCAAACATACAATAGAAATAAAATGATATTCCTATAGTATCCTCTTTGGATTTCCTCATGTCGCATCCCTTCATTCCATTAAAAACATTATACCTACACCGTCCCCTCTATTAGTCTTTTTACCTTTCTGAGTGATAATTTCTGAGCATCATTATCACCTATTCCAAAATTGTTGAGCTTTTCCTGAATGGACTAGGCACATATGCGATTTTCTATAAAAGTTAACTTTGCAAAAAAAAAAAATGCTTCGGAGTTCAAGTCTTCGGTTCTTTCTGAAGGTCATTTTATCAGTGTATAACTGAGAGCTTTCGTGCCAACATTTTTTTAAAAAAAAATCTTTAGAAAAAGGGCAGCCCGGTGCACTAAGCTCGGGCACGGGGTCCGGGGAAGGGACGGATCACAAGGGTCTATTGTACGCAGCCTTACCCTGCATTTCTGCAAGAGTCTTAAAAATTTTAAAATCTTTTAAGGTTCTTATTTTGCATCTCCCTCTATTCTGATCTCATTACGTTGAACCCCTGTTAAGTGTTACTTCTCTACCTTAGACAATAAATTAGGTAAGCTATGTTTCAGCTATCTCCCTTTGTTATAGTCTTATAGATCATATTTTAGGTTAGCATTTTTGGAGGTGAATTCTATGATTTTTAAAAGTTGTTTAACACTTGAAGTTTACTTGTTCTTAATTTGAAGTACACTAGAATTTGTGACACATTGTTATCACTGTTACATTTCATCTGATTGTAAGAAGGGTGCAATCCTCAATAATAAGAAACTTATGGTTCCTGCTGCAGTGCTCAGCGGTTGCATGATTTGGGTGATGAATCCAAGTTGCTTCCTCTATGGAGACAAGTAAGTCTTTAATATGCTGCATGATGTAAGTCCTTAAGTGTAGTCATTTACTCATACATGGTAGCTTGTTACTCTTTTTACTGATATAGTACCTTTGTTGATCGACTAACAGTTGATCTTGAATATCGATTTGATAACTTCACTTTTCATTTGTTTTTGTGCAGGCAGACCCTCGGTTTCTTTGGAACAACTATATGATGGAAGTGCTTATAGATCACAAGGTAAATATATTTTGTGAGTTGCATTCATTTTGTTGGATCTACTCTAGATTTGTAACTCATCTGTTTGTCCTTGCTGTAACAGCTTGATCCCTTCTTGCTTCCAGTTGTCCAAGGCAGTATCCTTGCAATTCAGTTATACATGGATTTTTTTAATTCGCATGGCTACTTCAATTCATGTTTAAGGGTAGCTTTGTTTGCTATCTTTTAAGGTTATACCTTAACTTTTCATAAGGTTTTCACAACTTTCAAGCAGCAATTGGGAAAGACATTGTCGATGTTACGCTGATTGCAAGGAGGTGTAATAGGAGAACTGGTATTCTTTGCTTTCTTATTGGTTCCTTCTTAACTGGTGAATGATACTTTTTTGAAACGTTGACAGTTAACTAGTGTATGATATCAATGGTGTTTCAACTGTGTAATCCTTTAAAAGGTCCATAAAGCACCTTGCTTCTTTGTTATGTCATTGGCATATGGACAACATTTTACATATGATTCTTACCGTGTTATGTATTTTGTGCTCTGGACTTTGCTCACTTTCGTCCATTATCATTTATGTACATTACAGCTTTCTTTTTATGATCTTTACTCACACCCACTTCAGACACCTGTCAGTTAAAGTAAATCCTGGATCAATGTTTTTCAAGACTATGAATACAATTTTTTTTCTTTTTAGGCCTTCAATCTCCAGATTAATACTTGGTTTTATTCTGCCTAAAGATTAATAAACCTTTCCAGTATTGTATAGATGGCTTTGGATTTAGGTTCTATCTTATAAGTGATTGTAGCTTATTAGATTTGTCAGTAATGAAAAAAAGTAGCCTTTACTTTTCTCATGTTCTTCTGTTATCCTTGAAATAATTGCTAGATTTTTTTATCATGGAGAAAGAGCTCTTAGAAACCTAATTAGAAGTGGCGTGTACTCTGGCTTATGTGATTAATTAATGTAGGCACTCGGATGTGGAGAAGAGGTGCTGATACTGATGGGTTTGTTGCAAATTTTGTGGAAAGCGAGCAAATTATACAGCTGAATGGGTGTACTGCATCATTCGTTCAGGTAGACTTGTTTAACGATGTGATGGTGATTCTTTCAACATCATATCTTATTTCTCGTGAATTACTCTGCTTTGCTTTTTTTGTTTTTGGAGCAAACGATATTTATTTATATATTAAGGTAGGGAAACATTACAAGCACTAATTTTACCGAGTTTAGCTAGACTATTACTAGTAGTAGGAGAGACTCTTTTAATTCTATAATGTCCTTTGTCTTCTAATAAGTAATACAACATCTCTTGGGGTGGTTATACAACATCTCTTGGGGTGGTTATACAACATCTCTTGGGGTGGTTCTAACAAAATGCTGATTTGATCTTCAGTTGTGTTGTTACTCTGCTTTGCTTACTTACATGATTTGAGGGTGATATCTTTTTCCTTTTTAGGTATACAATTTAAATCAATTTTATTGTTTATTCATACATGAATAAAATACTTACTAATTGCTAAAATAAGGAAGCAATCACTGCAAATATAACCTGGCGTTTGAGTCTGGGATCGATCACACAGGGAGTCTACGCCTATGTATTGCTAGTTAATATTGCTAAATTCAAAAGCTCAAACAATTCCCAAGTAAGAAAAATAAGAATTTCTATATTATTAATTAATAAAACCAACCAATAAAGAAATATATAGAATAGCTAACTGAATAGATGAAGGGGTATCAATAGGGTTATGGTTTCCCAATTGTTTGAATGAACTAATGGCGTGTTTCCCCTAGCCCGGCCTAATTCTTCTCGTTTGATCATGAGTTCTTATATTATCGCTAATATCATCCAATTATTAGCAATAAATTCCTAGAGCTACTCTCCCTAGTATATCCCAAGTATTCATGTAACCAACTCACCGAAGATATCACAACAAGGTCAAATTATCCCTAATTGTAACTTGTGAATCAAAACAATTATTTCCTTAATTACTTTGAAGCATTGTTGCACAATAAAAACCCAATCTTGATTCTTTTCCCAAGCAAAACAAGATTTTAGGGAACAATAATTGAGAGCTCATCAATTAAACATCATACAAATCATTGCTGATCAAATGAAACTGAAGAAGGCTCGATTAATGGAAAACACAGTCAAAAACTCATCCAACAAGAGGTTCTATTGAAATCTTTAGCTACTCATATTTTTAATCAAAGACATCATGAACCAAGTCAAACAACACCCTTAACAATAGAGAATAAGAAAAGTTCAGAAAAAAACTGTTCAAATCTTCAATTGAAGCGGACTTTGGGCTCTTCCAAGCGCCAAGAAGCTTCAAGAATGGTGTTCTCTCTGGTTCCCAGTCAGGATGGCTGCTGAAAATAGGGTAGGAGGCTTCTATATGGCCTAGAAATCTTGTTTGGACTAATATTACCGAATACATCGATCAATATTTTCTGTTAAATGCAGCGGTGACTTGATATTCTTGATAGGAGATACTTCAGGTCACCTAGGATAATCAGATAAACTACTAACTATAGTAACTTTGTTCCACCCTGCACTGTGCAACTAAGAGTTGAGCGGAGAAGTGTATCAGCTTGCGCTTTCTGTTTTTCCCTTTCCTATTTTTCATTTTTCCTTTCTACTGCGTACACTCTTCCCTTCCAAGACCCCACTTGTGGGACTACACTGGGTATGTTGTTGTTGTTGTTGTTTCTGGGTGATAAAACAAAGCTTCGACTAATCAGGGTTGTAAGACAAGTTACCTCTAATATACTTAGGTACTTAATCAATTATCAAAAGCATTTTGGTGTTAAAGATCATTCTGTCTATGGTAAAAGATGCCATAGAAACTTGGTGTTGTATTTATATATCATTACATTTGCACGACCTTTTCTGGCTACCCATCCTTTGGAACTGCATTTGCGATAGGATATCTACTAAATTAGATTTTCTATTTGGGCCAGGATAAATTTCTCAACCTTGATATATCTTCATACCTGATTTGACTGATTCCAGAAGTCATATTACTAGAACACAAAGTATTAGAGATTCCTTACGAGTTTTAAAGTCATAAATCCGTGATGGTCAAAGTTAGACTGTATCATCTATGTTAAAGAAAACAAAGAACTTTCTTGGCTTTCAACGAAATGAAAAAGTTGGGAAATTTCAATCTTAAATGTCTACTTGCATTTCTTATGGCAAGATATATTGGTTTGCTTCATTGCATGCACATGCTTATATATATTTATGAGATATCATGCTGTTTTGTATAACTTCTTAGTTTACCTTTTGTAGGTCAGAGGGTCAATCCCACTATTGTGGGATCAGATTGTTGATTTGACATATAAACCTAAGTTTGAGACAGTGAGACTTGAAGAAGCAGTTGAGTAGCATTTTCTACTTTTCACTGTATTTATTCTCTTCACATTCTTTATATGGCTTCACTTATAATTGCTTGTATTTTGTGACGTATCCGCAGCCTAGGGTAGCTGAGAGACACTTTTTGGACCTCAGAAAGAAATATGGAAATGTTCTATCAGTTGATCTCGTCAATAAGGTACAATCTTTGGATAATTATTTCATTTTTGCCAGACTAGTCAATCTGACAATTCTTTTAATGAAAATGTTGCTCTAAAAGATGTGACCAGGATGTCACGGGTTCAAGCCGTGGAAACAACCCCTTGCAGAAATGCAAGGCTGCGTACAATAGACCCTTGTGGTCCGGCCCTTCCCCGGTCCCCGCGCATAGCGGGGAGCTTAGTGCACCAGGCTGCTGCTCTAAAAGATGTCCTCTGATACATAGAAAGTAGTTTGATTGTCGAGTATGTAAATACATGGCTATAAATGTGTCCACGGTGATGTGTAACGCAACTTTAACGATTTGTCATTTCTTCTCTGAAACTCTTATCAGCATGGAGGAGAAGGGCGTTTGAATGAAAAGTTTGCCAATGCAATGCAGCATGTTTCTGGTGATGATGTAAGGTAAGGTCTTTCTTCTGGTGATCTAATCAATATACTAAGTTGCTGCACTTCAGTCTAATATTGAACGAGTTTTGCAGATACTTGCACTTTGATTTTCACCATATATGCGGGCATGTTCATTTTGAGCGTCTTTCTATCCTTTATGAGCAAATTGAGGATTTCTTCATAAAGAATAGGTATATATTCCTTTGAGTTTACAGTTGATGTATATATTCCTTTGAGTTTACAGTTGATGTATATATTCCTTTGAGTTTACAGTTCATGTATATCGTGGGTTTATAGTTGATAGCTTTAGTTGGTTTACGTTTTTTTGGGAGTTGGAGTTTCTAGGTACCTGTTTGCACATTCTTCTTCCCCTTCTTCCGAACTTGAATCTGAATGACAGGTGTATGCGCAATAACTAGTCAATAAGTCCAGCTTTTAATCTTAATGTTCCTTCTAATTAATAGGGAATAAACAAAGAAATATTTCACTTTCAGAAGTCAGAAAGCAGGTGAAGCAAGGATGTTTATCTTATATTATGCATCTAAGATGCAAGAAGCTTATGCCAGGACTACCTGCATTGCAGGCAAAGCAAGAATACTAGCCGCAAGGGCATAACTATTTTCTTTCTGTTAGACTTGAAAATGACGTGAAAATGAAGATAAAACCATATGAGTGAGTGAGTGAGAGTGAGAGCTCCTGGAAGTTAACAGAAAAGATGGAGTGTGTGGATACTTGGTGGACCTTGATGGTGTTAATGTCTTTTAAATAGACTCTGAATTGATCTGCATCAATTAGTTACTTTGTATGGTTTGGTGTTTCCTTATGCATGGAGAGGTAGAACCACATTCCCTGTCATTCTGCAATCAATATACTTTAGTGTTGCTTTTCCGGTATGCCATTCTTAAATTTGATTTCTTGTTTTCATATTAGGTACTTTTTACTGAATGAGAAAGGTGAAAAAGTTGAGGTGCAACTTGGAGTTGTGAGGACCAACTGCATTGATTGCTTAGACCGTACAAATGTCACTCAGGTATTTCCGTCCTAGGAAATCTTACTAGATTTTATTATATGGATACAACAACAACAACAACAACATACCCAGTGAAATCCCACAACGTGGGGTATGGCGAAGGTAGAGTGTACGCAGACCTTACCTCTACCTTGGTAGGTAGAGCGGTTGTTTCCTTATTATATGGATATGCATGTAAAAAGAGCTAATATTTATTGGTCCAGGGAGGACAATGTCAAGTCCTTGCAGTGCTTGTTCTCTATTTAACATGTTTTAACTCTGCCCACTGCAAAAGGATACTGCTTAATAATTGCATGTTCTTTCTATTTACACTTTACGCACGTATTTATGCTCCTTGTTGAGAGACCTTGGGCCTAACTCAATCCCAAAAGCTAGTTCCTGAGATCTACTGCTTAGTTTGGGTCTCAAAGGAAGAACTAAGTCTGAACGAATTCTGGAAAACTGTTCCAGCTTGTGCCGAGGGTCTACAGGAAACATCCTCTCTACCCTACCCAGACCCCACTTTCTGGGATTTCACTGGGTACGTTGTTGTTGTTGTTCCAGCTTGTGTATGTTGTGTCCTTTGGAAGAAAGGAACTGTAGGTGTTTTGAGGGCAAAGCAATCACTGTACGGGAGATGAAATATAGATACTTGTGTATGCTACTGGACATTTGGAAAGTGGACAATATAATATGGGGGCCCAACATTGGGTAAACCAAAAATTGAGATGGGTCTGGCTCTAATAACATTTTGATAAATAGACCTTGAGCCTAACTCAACCCCAAAAGCTAGCCACTGAGGTGAGGATTGTCCAACACCATTTAGGGAGACCAATTACCCCATCTACAACTGATGTGGGACTATTTTAACACTCCTTTAGAAGCACTTCAAGAAAATTCTGTCGAAAAGTTGGAGTTCAATGAAAGTTAGTAGTTTAATTCTAGATAAAAGTCTTGGTTTTAGTTTGAAATGTAGCTTGTATCCTTTAAAGATTGTATGGTAAAAGGAGGTTTTGTCTAGCTGTTTATAGATGATCTGAGTTTGAAAACAGCTTCTTTCCGTGCTATTTCTACTTTTGCATTTCAGAGCAAACAAGTCAACTGTAACCTATTAGGATCTACAACTGCAGTAAATTCTTCTGGCCCAACTTTTTGACTTTGTACTTAACTTCTTCATGATGTTTACCTATCAGCTTCTTGGTAGCAGCATAAGCATGTTAACTGTCTTTTTGCTCAAGTTCATAGGCTATGTTATTCCACTCCATTGAATGCAGGGTTATAGTGAATGTTCTGACTTTCAGTGTTACATTTTCCTAAATTATTAGAATATTAATTACGGCACCAATTTCTTGTCTCTTACTTTTGGTGGTGATGGAGGGAGGGGGTGGGGAAGGACAGACAATTTTTTGAGCTGAGACTTGAGTCGAGGCAAGACGCAAGAGGAGCCCATACCAATTAAGCTAACCCATATAGGCTACTGCCATGTTCTGCATTTCTTCTCTCCTTGAGGAAATGTTCTAATAAATGATATTCATTTGCAGAGCATGCTTGGTCGCAGAATGTTGGAATTCCAACTCAGAAGGCTTGGTGTTTTTGATGCTGAAGAATCTGTTAGCACACACCCCAACCTTGATGAGAGCTTCAAAATATGTGAGTAATTTTTGATAATCTGTATTAAAGTTTTCTCTCAAGAGTATATGTTGCTTCATTAGCATTTATGGAAGAAGATTTTGTACTGTAATTTTTTTGCGGAAGCACCTAGTTCTATTTTGGCTTTTACAGGTTCTTGTTCTGTCTCCTTTTTAACTTTATATGGTTAAGTGCAGTGTGGGCCAACCATGGGGATGATATAAGCATACAGTATTCTGGTACTCCAGCCCTAAAGGGAGATTTTGTCAGGTAACAGTTTTTCTCTTTGACCATGCTAAACGTGTCTCTTTCTTGTTCTGCTGAAACGTGTAGATGTTATTTATAGGAGGGATGAAAAACAGGCAGCAATTTTTATACCGGTATACTTTCAGATTATAGACATATCTTAGTTGTCTATGTAATTGAACCTTAAAGTTACCAGTCAGTTTCTTATATTCGCTGGTATGCATGCGTAAAAACTTCCTGGTGAACTATCAGTCACATGGCAATTTGGAGTTGTTTTAGCAGTATTGATTTTTGTAAATCAGTAATATGATCAAAAAGACTAAAATTTATCTTTTGAAGATACAGAAGTTCTTATGCTGGAAAGTAGAAGATGTCTTTTGTTCTATTTAGAATTAATCATGAATTTCGCACTTCTATGTGCATGTACTTTCTTCAATAATCTTCAAACTTACTATTCTGAACCCAAGTTTTTTGTTCACCTATCATCTGTCATGATCGCAATTTAACATAGCTATTGATGCAGATATGGCAAGAGAACAGTCCAGGGAATTGTCAATGATGGTGTGAATGCCCTAATGCGATACTACTTGAACAACTTTGTTGATGGTACAAAACAGGTATTGCTGTTTGACTTCAATTTTTTACCTCTCATATCCATTTAAACACTGAAATTTATCTTCGGCTTACACTTTCTGAAGGATGCAATCGATCTAATGCAAGGACATTACATTATGTCTGTCTCCCGAGATATGACGGCGACATCGCAGAAAGGAGGCATTGAGGCTATAGCTGTGAGTGCTATTGCTTATTCTTACTATATCATGTTTTTATTGTTCCTATTTATCAGATTCCACTGAGTAGCTGTTGTTGGAATAGCAAACTGTCGCATTCATTGGTAACCTTACAAGGTTAAAGTAGTTTGGCTGAATTTGATATTTCATGTTCTTGACTGGGACCCTCTTTATACATGAGGTAGAGCTTGGGGACAAGGCAAAGACAAGAAATGACATACCTCAAAATTGGGAGAATAGTAAATAGTTAAAACGGTGTAGAATAATATCCTGTTGCCTGGTAAGTAGAGATTTTGTGTGAATATGAGATTAATTGGTGAAACTCTCTCCTGAAGGTTGATCGATCACGCTTCTGCTCTTGCAAATACCTTTACAAGTTAGTATCTAGTGCAAGTAAAAGTTGATGAGAATGTGAACTCACAACAATATATGTATTGGAGAGATTGTTAATTAATCTGGGGCTAACCAATTTCTAAAGCATAAGATGAAACATGTGAAATCAAAGGACTTTACTTGAATGCTACTGCAGCTACATGCAAAGAAATGATCAAAAGAGTTGTATTTTGTAGGAGTTGGACGTTTAGATCAGAACCCGTTACTATTTAACAGGGGATTCACCTCAAGCATATTCCATATTTATCATTTACAGGAATTGGGAAATAAAGTAGGTGAAGCTATGTCTTCATTGAGCTCCCTCAACTGTAAGGATAGGCGTTAGTTTCAAGTTTCTCTGCGAAGCCATTTATGATCTCAACACACCAAGACAAAAGATAGGCATGCAAATGAAGTGAGATTTGTCAACCAGAACATACCAGTATTTAAGGACCGTATATAAGAAACCTGTCCCTCTCTTTTACTCACAATCTAAGTTCAAAGGTCAGAAAAGAGTGTTGTCTTACAGCTACATGTTAAGTGATTATGGTACCCAAAGCCAGAACACTTGGGTTGCGGACTTACGGCCCTTCCCTGGATCCTGAGTGACTGTAGGATGCTTCATGCACCGGGCTGTCTTTTTCATTTTTTTTAAAACTACGTGGCAGCCATTTGATTGTCATAA
Organism: Anisodus tanguticus; assembly: GCA_034509755.1. Classification (NCBI taxonomy): domain Eukaryota; kingdom Viridiplantae; phylum Streptophyta; class Magnoliopsida; order Solanales; family Solanaceae; genus Anisodus; species Anisodus tanguticus. The sequence continues at coordinate 31,224,287 of CM067556.1, forward strand.
TAATGTGCCCAAATTGGACTGATAAAAAAGAATGTGCCCGAACTTTTTTGAGTAGTTAGATAATACGTTATCTTTGTACATCTGTGTTTTGTCATACTTCCTTTTTGTTTTCTCGTAACAGTTATTGAGTCCAAATGTGTGCTGAATTTGTTTAGCAGGCTTTGATGTTGTCAGTCATTTAATCTCACCTAATTATAATCTTTTATACCTGCAGTCATTTCCTCTTGCCTTGGGACTGATTTTGACTGGGCTATTTTTCGCTACCTTGTCACTGGGAAGAGGTGAGTTGCCATACATGGAAATTTTCTTCTGATTCTTCTGTATAATCATTATCTTTTTATTTCTGTCTCAATAACCAAACCAGTTTAGTTGCTTTTGGTCTAGTTTTTGTTTTTATCTTTTATTTGGGGTGGCTGGGGGTGAAGGATTTTATGTGGCTCCATAAGCTATATAGTAAGATGATCCATGCATCATAATTAGGGTTGGAGTTTTTAATCTAAACTACAACTCTAGAAACAGAAATAAAGGCAAGAAAAAGAGAAGTAATATTTGCTGCTGGAAAGATATCTTTCCATTGAACTGAAATGGTGTTTAAATACAGAAAAATGCAACAACTAGAGCCTAGATTTAAGCAACTACTTTGCACATGATTCCATGATCAACAAACTCCTAAAATCTCAACAAACTCCTAAACATCAGCAACTAAGTTAACACTACTGAAAATGGCTAAAAACAGGAAAAAATCCAGCAACTTCTTTTGACTTTCTACTGCAGTAACTGAGGCAGTTAATCACCACTCCTCCTTGCTTCAGTTGCTGCAAATTCCAAGCATCTCTCTGAGAATTTCAAATCTGCTCCTTGGCAAGGCTTTGGTAAACATATCTGCCGGTTGAAGATCCGTCTTGCAATAGTTTAACCCAACAGATCCTTCTTTCTGCGCGTCTCTGTGAAAGTAATTTGATATTGAAATGCTTGGTTTTCCCATGAAAAAAGTATTATTTGAGATAGCAATAGCTGCTTGATTATCCAAAAACACCTCTGTGCACTTTTCTTGATTTAAATTCAGATCAATCAACAGTTTTATAAGCCATAAGGCTTGATTTGCAGCAGCTGTTGTTGCAATGAACTCAGCTTCAGCCGTAGATTGTGCAACAATCTCTTGCTTTCTAGAACACCAAGAAAATATCCTGAACCAAGATTAAAACAATAACCAGAAGTGCTCTTCATATCATCAGAAGAACCAGCCCAGTCACTATCAGAATACCCCTGCAACACGTACTTCTGATTTGCATAGAACTTGATTCCAAAATTCAATGTTCCCTTAACATATCTTATCACCCTTTTAGCTGCTCTAAAATGAGTATTAGTTGCACAATTGGTGAATCTAGATAGAAGACTTACAACATATAAAATGTCGGGTCTAGTTGCGGGAAGATACATGAGACATCCAACCATACTTCTGTAAAGAGTCATCCACTTTTTCAGCTTCGTCATTCTTGCTCAACTTCTCCTTCTGACACATTGGAGTAGTTGTCTCTTTGCAATTTTCCATTCTGAACTTTTTCAAAATGTCTCTTGCATACTTCTTTTGACAGATGAATACTTCATTTTGCTCTTGCTTGCTTAACAAGTTCATCATTGCTTCCTGTAACCAGCAGGTCATCTACAACAACAACATACCCAGTGAAATCCCACAATGTGGGGTCTGGGGAGGGTAGCTTACCTCTACCTTGGTAAGTAGAGAGGTTGTTTCCAAAAGACCCCCGGCTCAAGAAAAAGCATAAGCACAAGCAAAAAAACGGTCAGACCCGGACAAGAAATTTAAAGCAGTATGAAAATGAGAGTAACAAAAGCGAATAAGCCATGATAAAGCATTCTGAAAAAAGAAGCAGTAACTAACGCAGGTAAATAAGACAAACAAAGTACACGAAAGAACATACAGCAGCAGGAATCAAAGGACATGGAACTATAAAACAATACTGCGCCTACTAGTATGATAGGCTAAGCAGGGCTACAATAATAGCACTACAACTACCCGTATGTAAGCGTAAGTAGGACTATGCTCAACTACCTACTACCTTAATCCGTGTCCTCCACAACCCCCTATCTAAGGTCATGTCTTCAGTAAGTTGCACATGCACCATATCCCGTCTAATCACCTCTTTCTTCGGCCTACCTCTACCCCTCCTGAACCCGTCCATAGCCAACCTCTCACACCTCCGCACTGGGGCATTTGTTCCTCTCCTTTGCACATGCCCGAACCATATCAACCTCGCTTCCCGGATCTTATCCTCCACCGAGGTCACTCCCACTCTATCCCAGATATCATCATTTCTTATCATATCCCTCCTTGTATGCCCACACATCCATCTCAGCATCCTCATCTCCGCAACGTTCATCTTTTGAATGTGCGAAGTCTTGACTGACCAACACTCCGCCCCATACAACATAGTCGGTCTAACCACCACCCTATAGAAGTTGCCTTTAAGTTTTGGTGGCACCTTTTTATCGCATAAGGCTCTAGATGCGAGCCTCCATTTCATCCGCCCTGCACCAATACGATGTGTGACATCGTCATCAATCTCTCCATTCCCTTGGATAATAGACCCGAGATACTTGAAACTTCCTTTATTTAGCATGAGTACCAGCAGGTCATCTACATATAGTGATATAACAAAATAATAGATTTCATCACCTTTAATGTAGAGAGTAGCTTCGCTAAGGCTTTTTCTAACACCGAGCTACAACAAATACCCATCAATTTTGCTGTACCAAGCTCTGGGCGCCTGCTTTAGTCCATACAAAGCTTTCTTGAGCTGATACACTTCATCTTCATGTCCTTTGACTGCAAATTCTTCAGGTTGCTCAACATAAATTTCCTCCTCAAGAAAACCATTCAAGCAAGCAGATTTAACGTCCAACCGAAACACTTTCCAACCCTTTTGTGCAGCTATAGCCAACAATAATCATGGTTTCTAATCTAGCAGCAGGAGCAAATGTATCAGAAAAATCAATACCAAAAATTTGAGCATACCCCTTTACAACAAGTCTGGCTTTGTGCTTGTTGATAGAGCCATCTGCATTCAGCTTGGTTCTAAAAATTCACTTCACTCGACTTTCCTGTCTTTGGGCCTTTTCATGAGTTTCCAGGTCTGATTCTTCTCAATCATGATGAGTTCTTCCTTCATTGCAGCTCTCCATTTTGGATCTTTTTCTGCTTCCCAGAAATTTGGCTGCTTAAGAATAACCATATTGCATCTTTGATAGATATCAGAGAGATATCTCGTGCCTCTTACTGGAACATCATCCACCAACTCATCTTCTTTCAGCTGGAGCGTCGTACTTTGATCTGGAATTAATATTGGCTGTGCTTCTTTCCAGTTCCATTGTTCATCCTCCATGAAATGCACATCTCTACTTATCAGAATTTTCCTTGGATGAGGTTGGAAAACTCTGTAAGCCTTAGAAACAATGTTGTAACCCACAAATATTCCAGCTTCCGCCTTTTTATCCATCTTATCTCTTTTAGTCTGTGGCACGTAAGTAAAGCACTAGCATCCAAACACTTTGAGATTTTTTAAAGAAGGTTTATAACCATACCAGACTTCAAATGGTGTCTTTCCTTCTAATGCTTTTGTTAGAAGCCTGTTGAGTAGAAAGACTGAGGTATGTGCAGCTTCTGCCCAGTAATCTTTTGGCAAACACTTCTCGTACAACAAACATCTAGCCATCTCCATTATGGTACGATTCTTCCTCTCACTAACTCCATTTTGTTGTGGAGTATATGGAGCAGTGAGTTGGTGTTCAATCCTGGCTTCTTCACAAAATATATTGAATTGATCAGATGTATACTCTTTGCCATTGTCAGACCGTAAAGATTGAATCTTACAGACACTTTGAGTTTTGATCCACTTCTTGAATTTCAAGAAAATAGCGGCAACCTCTGACTTGAACCTGAGAAAGTAAATCCAGCACATTCTCGTATAGTCATCAATGAAAACTATGTAATACTTACTCCCTTTGAGTGACGGAGTTCTGTGAGGACCAGCCAAATCTGTGTGGATTAATTTTAGTTTTTCAGTAGCTCTTCAGGTTGCTTTCTTGAAAGGAAGCCTCGTTTGCTTGCCAAATCGGCAAGTTTTGCAATCTGGTATTTCAGCTTCAAGGTTAGGCAACCCCCAAACCAGATCTTTCTTCTGTAGGTTCATTACAGCATCATGGTTGAAATATCCGAGCGTTTTGTGCCAAACCTCTGCATTTATCTTAGTTGCAGAATAAGATTTTGGCTCATGCTCTAAAAGATCCAATGTAAAGCTCATTTCCTTCATCATTACTTTGAATAGGTTTTTACCTTCCGCATCCTTGATTTGACAATAATTGATTTCAAAGAGAAGTTTGAAACCATTCTCAAGCAGCTGGCCAACACTTAACAGACTATGAGTTAAATTAGGTACAAAAACACGTCTTTGATTAGTTTGTACCTGAAGAGCCTTTGATTTCCACAGTACATTTGCCTTCACCAGGAATATATTCTCCATTGCCAACTTTACTTTGGTATTTACTGAAGTATCCAACTCCTTAAAGAAATTTCAATCAAATGTCATGTGGTTTATGCAACCACTGTCAATAAGCCACTTATCACTTGAGCTGCTAGTTGCAAAACAGGTTGCTACAAAGAGCTGCTCCTCATCTTCCTCATTAGCTACCTGTGCTTTGTTGAGTGTTGTTCTTGCAGATCTTTTGATGATGTCCCATCTTATGACATTTCTCACATTGTTGATCTGTCCTTCTCCTGCATTTGAACGGTGGATGACCCTTCTTTCCATAATGCTTGCAAGGAGGAAAATCATGTTTTGTTCCTCTATTGAACCTAGGAGAATCAAAACCTGAGTTTTCCTTCGTGTTTCATTTTTTCTTTCCCTTGTCTCCCTGGTTTGACTGAACTTTTGCAGGTAGTGCACCCTCGATAGACCCTTCAGACCTCATAAGCCTTCTCTGTTCTTGTGCCTGCAAAGAATTCAATATTTCTGCCAAATTAATTTTTGACAGATCCTTAGAATTTTCCAACGAGGAAATGGTTGCTTCAAAATTTCAGGGACTGTTACAAGATCTTTTTGAACCAATCTAGAATCAGGAAATTCAGAGCCAAGTAATCTTACATTGTTGGCAATGTTGAGTAATCTGTCAGAATACTCTTTGATTGTCTCTGAATCCTTCATCTTTTGAAGTTCAAATTCTCTGATTAGGTTGAGAACACGCATTCCTTTGATCCGTTCATCTCCTTCATATTCTTTCTTTAGGAAATTCCAGACCTCAAACGTTGATTTCAATGTCACAATCCTGACAAAGATATCAGATGAGACTGCAGCAAATAACGTAGCTCTAGCCTTTGATTTTCTTGTTTTTTTCTCCTTGTGATTCTTTATACGCGCCCTGGTTGGATTTGCAGGCAAGGGAGGAACTTCGTAGTCCTCCTCAACAACTTCCCAGAGATCATTTGCCTCCATATGTGCTTCCATTCTTGCTGCCCAGACCTGATAGCCTTTACCTTTAAAGACAGATGGTGCTAGAGTGAAAGGAGTTTTTGAATCCATAGAAGAAGAAAAAAGATGTATTTCCCTCAATTACAGGTCCCTCAAGAAGAGAGCTCTGATATAACTTTTGTTGAAGTTTTTAAGCTAAACTACAACTCTAGAAACAGAATAAAGGCAAGAAGAAGAGAAGTAATATTTGCTGCTGGAAAGATATCTTTTCATTGAACTGAAATGGTGTTTAAATACAGAAAAATGCAACCACTAGAGCCTAGATTTAAGCAACTACTTTGCACATGATTCCATGATCAATAAACTCCTAAAAATTCAGCAACTAAGTTAACACTGCTGAAAATGGCTAAAAAACAGGAAAAAATCCAGCAACTTCTTTTGACTTTCTACTGCAGTAACTGAGGCAGTTAATCAACAATTAGGGTTAAAGGAAACTGCATAAGGAGTGTATTTTGCAGTATGTCCCCGACATGGGCAAAACAATGCATTTGAAGATGGAATTATTTGATGCCCTTTATGCTGCATTTTCTTGGTCTTCGTCGTTCTTTTCTCTGTAGCGTATGTGCACAATTCTTGTGGAGAGAAAAGCTCTGTAGTTGGTAGTAAAGCGCCTTTGCTGCATATCATTGGAACCTTACAGCATTTATGACAATCTTTACATCTCTTGATACTCATTAACCTTATCTTGTTTTCGTTCATCTACAGTTCGGCATGATGTTTGGAACCTATTATTTTCACTTATTTGGGCAAGCATAAGTTTGGCCATTGCTGCACTTGTGAAGGCCAATGGTCGCATGTTCTGTAACAGGCCTCGCCTGCACCAGTCAAGGCGTTGATTTTGCGGGTTAAAGATGCTGGATTAGTTGCCATATTTGCTGAAGTTGCTAGTCAACATATTCATTTACAATCGTATTCTTTGTTAAGGAATCACGCTGCTACGGATTGCCTATAGAAAAAAATCGATTACTACCATTTTGCTTCTTTCATGTCATAACTATGATCATTTCATTTCAGAGGGCTTAGCTACGGATGATTGTTTACAGATTGGAATTTTGGTCCAATAATATTTTGTGAAGTCATGCTACAGAAATTTAACTTTGGCTTCGATAGGCCAGTGTAATTCCTGCAAGTGCTTTTCTGGTTCTTAAATTATGTTTGGTTAATTTATGTTTTGCACAGCAATATATCCCAAGTCTTGAAGATATGAACCTTACTATGCGACAAGGAAATGTTCAATCTTCACCATTACATTATCCCCTAGCCTCTTTGGTCTTTTTCTTTCGTCCTTTTTTTTTGTCCGAGCAAATCCTACGTCAATAAAATGGTTCAAAATTGAGATGGATCCTTCATATAAACACTGGTCGTACATGTCCCACAATAGAAGTTAAGGTTTTTGCAAACTCCTTGAGAAAGACATGATAGCCCTAATCATAAGCGTATTTACCTAAATCGCCCTTTTTTCTTTCCTTACACATCTCAATTAACACACCACTTATTAGAAAAGTAAGCGTATACTTGACAAAAAAGTAATGAATTATTTCTTGTTTTTCTAAAACTTAATATATTCGTAAACAAATTCAGTTTGCCAGAAGAGCTGATAGAGGGCTCTGAAGTTTGTGGTGGTAGTAAAAAAATTGAGCTAGTTTACTAGGCAGAGGTGAAAGTAGTTATGAAAGAAGAGGAGAGTAGTCACATTCATTGAATTATAATAGAATTTTAAACAGAAAATGGTCCTAATAGAGGTTTAAATACAACAACAACATACCCAGTGAAATCCCACAACGTGGGGTGTGGAGAGGGTAGAGTGTACGCAGATCTTACCTCTATCTCAGTAGGTAGAGCGGTTGTTTTCGAGAGACCCTCGGCTCAAGACAAAGCTCAAGCACAAGCAAAGTGAGACAAACAAAGCGACTAAGCCATGATAGCGAATTCTGAAAAAGAAGCAATAACTAATGCAAATAAATAAGACAAACAAAATACACATAGCAGCATACATCTGAAAATGGTCCTAATAGAGGTTTAAATAACTTGGGTATATTTACTGAAAGTTGATTAATCATTGGTTTGGTGATAAAAGAAGGCAACGTTCTCATTGACCAATCTTAGGGCTCATTTTTTTTCATTAAAATTAAGACGTCTTAATTTGAATGCACATCTGAATGATTAAGATGTTATCTCTAGATTTGAACACTGAATCTTAAACATGTGAATTTGCATAATGTATTATTTAAACATAATAATATACAATTCAAATAAAAGAGTAACTAAATATAAGAAAATAAATATAAATTTAATAAAATAAAAATATTTATTCGCTAGTGATAGCGGAGATGCTTTGTAGTGATGGCGGTGATGGTGATAGTTGTGATTGTTGAGGTAGTTGGTGTTGTAGTGACTGGCGCGATAATGGCGGTTGATAGTGGTGGTTGCGGTTGTGATGTTGGAGTTGGTTGATGTTAGTAATTGACGGTGGTGGTGGTGGTGGATGAAGAATGTGTGGTGGTTGACGATGGTGTTGGTGGTAGTTTGTGAATGTGCTAGTTATAATGATAGAGGTGGTTAGTAGTAAGGATTGACTGCAATGATTGTAGTAGCGATGGTGATAGTGGTTGTTGATATAATTATAAAGATGGAGGTAGGAGGTGTGGTAGCGTTTGACAATAATGGTTTTCAACAATGGTGATTGCTAGTGATGGTTGTAATGGTAGAGGTGGTTGGTGGTGATTGTGATGGCAGAGGTAGTGGGTGGTGATGGGTGTGGGGGTGGTGAGGGTGAGATGAAGGGGTGGGGGTTAGGAGGAGGATGGTGGTGGTTATGATGACAGAGGTAGTTAGTGATGGTAGGACGGGGATGTGGGTGGGGTGGGGGTGGAGAGTAGATAAGGGTGGGTGGGTGGTGGTGGTGGTGGGTGGGATTGGGAAGGTTGAGGTGGGGGTGGAGCTAGTGGTTGTGGACACAGTGGTGGTAAAAATTATTCATATAAAAATATTTCTTAATGATAAAAATAAGTGTTAGATCTCAATGTAAGTAAATGATCTTAATGACCTAAGGTCTGAACCATTCAGATTCATGCCTCCATTAAGTACAAATAAATTAGGCCTTAGCCCTCATTTATTTGTACTTAATGAATATGTGAAACTTTATTATTTAATTTTCAATTATCAAGTGCTTCTATTTTTTAAAATTTGAATCTTAATCATTTAGCTCTCAATCTTTAAGTTTTTGTTGGAAAAACAACACAAAATATCCCTAAAATACAAAATATTTACCCACGTATGTCCCCTACCAAACTAATTTCGCCTCTATTCAGCTTATCGAAAATATTTACTCGAGTACCCCCTCGCCCAAAACCCTTCCTCCATGATACCATCGCAATATATTTATACATTATGATGGTATCATGGACTAAGAGAATGATTGAAGCAGTCCTCCATGATACCATCTCAGTATATTTACATATCATGATAGTATCATGGAGGACTAAGAGAGTCTCTCATTGTAGGACTGAAGCAGTTCTTCATGATATCATCTTAGTATATGGTATATACTACTTCCTCTTTCCTAAAAAGATTCTCTTACTTTTTTTATTAGTTTGTCCCAAAAAGATTAGCACATTTCTATATTTATAAATAATTTAACTTTATGATATGATTTATAGCCACACAAATATCTAAGGCTTGTTTTGGACCACACATTTCAAAAGTCTTTCTTTATTTCTTAAACTCCGTGTCAAGTCAAACTAAGACAATATTTTTGGTACCGAGGGAGTACGGTGGTATCATGGAAGCTTAAGGAGTATCTCATTGAAGCATTGAAACAGTCCTCCATGATACCATCTCAGTATATGTATATATGATGATGATATCATAGAGTTTTTTTTAGGAAAGTGTGTTTATTTTAATAAATGAACATGATCATCTATGATATCATGTCAGTATATTATATCGATGAGTATTTTTGAAGATATGAAAAAAGTCCTCTATGATGTTATCATGGTATATAAGAGACATGGTGATACCATGTTGGTATCATAATTTTGGGAGCATCCGAGTAAATAATTTTGGAGGTATGGACGAGTAATTATTTTGCTTGGAGGGACATCTATGTTCTTTTCCCTTTCTTTTTCTATTATAACCACTTAATGAGTTTGAATGATTAATATCCCATTTAGAATTATTGATTAGAAGTAGTTGATGAGAAAGTACTTTCAGGTGCTGAAGTTGATTTTATAAGTAACCAGTTATGTGTTTGGATAGAATTGTAAAAATTTATAGTAAAGCCAACCAACCGCTTAGCATTGTGACATAAAATACAATGCCTCAAAACAATTGTAGCCACAATTCTCAAAGAAGTGAGAATGATATGCTCTACCACTACTTTTTTTTCTTTCTTCTCTTCTTTTTGGATACTGTATGCTCTAGTGCTCTACCACTACTATTTACTATCATTGTCAGTACTTGTTGCAAAAGCTACTAGCTGTTGAATGGAAACTGTAAAGTCTTTGGAAGCCTAAAGTAATAACTCCAAGCATGGAACTTCTTTGTTCAAGGAAGAAATGTAATTGGTGAATTCCATTTTGTGCCTGTTTACAGCTTTCTTATTGTCATAAATTATATTTCATATTTGTTTTTGATAGTATTAGAAGTAATAATGGTAGTTGCAGTAAGTATCAGATTGTTAGTCACTTCAATAGCCTACAAGGTCCAAATCTGTATTTAGTAACTTAAGATCAAGGTTGTTATCCTCAAGCCCCACTTTTTTTTTTTGCAATCCATTTGCAGCTTATTTCCAAATCCACCCACTGTAAGGTGCTCAACAGTGTGAATTACACCAGGTTGTCCATAATATAAACCATCGACAAGTTAATAACTTTACAAGTTAAATGCTTCAAACTTGTAACAAGAAACAATGCAGTGTCTACAGAACCAACTCTACATACAAAGTAAAATAATTGTTATCTTTTATCTCTAGAGATATGATTGGGAACTCTTCCCCATGTCCAATAATGTAAAATTTGATCAATGAATGGAAGCAGATAAGAGGACATTTAGCACAGGTAGAATGTCTTTTTACTGAACTCTTTATAAGTAATGGGGAATCTTTGTATTGAAGTAGTACATAAAATGTAGGAATTCTAGACAAAGACATGATTCTCTACAAACAACATCCAATCATCCATGCTACCTCAAATCCCATAGGTGATTCTCTCGTATATACAAAAGTGCTTTCAACCCCTTAAAAAGTGTTCCTACACTCTTCAAGTACGCAAACTTTTGTTCTATCAGAAATGTTCAAGTACGTAAATTCAACTAATAAAGTATTAAGTATTTATTATTTCAATTTTATCATAAGTATAAAAGTGAAGTATCTTCTTCATTATGATTTATGAGTATCAAGACTTGTTGACATCTTGTTGCGTAAAGTGTTTATCACTGGTTGTAAAGTGTTTCACGTATATTTGAGTATCGCCATTCATAGAGCGAAACTATGATCAGTTATATATCCTAATTTGTTTTAAGTTTTTCAAAATAGACAATTAAGGTGCATAGGGAGTGTCAATATTTTTGAGATAAGGTCATTTTTAATAGAAGTAAGGTGCCAGTGTTATCCCACAATTGAAAAAATATATATGTATCATAGTTCAACAACAACATACTCAGTGTAATCCTACAAGTGGGGTTTTAGAGGGTAAAGTGTATGCAAACATTATCCCTACTTGGGAGGTAGAAAAGTTGTTTCCGATAGACACTCGACTCAAGAAAAAGCATTTTGACTCAAGATGTATAGTAGTTGACACTTGTAAATAAATGAGTCTTGTATTCATCAAGTAATATATATATATTTTGGGTTTTGCTAATCTACTATATGAAGGTAGTAGGCTAGCAATGTACCCACTTTTTAATTTCCTTAAATGCCCTTATTATTTTTTGCCAACGCATTAAAACGATGGACCTTTTTGTCATTTAACTTTAAAAAAAGCCCAATTCATTCTTCTGTCCCTCTATCTTTCCTTCTCTTTGTTTCCGTTTCTCTTTCCCTTTACAAGTCCTCCCTCAACTGCAATGAAGCTCCAGCCACGACTTTTCTCACTTTTCTCATCTGAGCTAATAAAAAGTACAAGTGCAAAAATAACTAAAGACTTTGGGAATGAAACCCTAATAGGTATATCTTGTATTCATCAAGTTACCGTACATACTCCCTTCACAGTTTTCATCTGATATCTATAGGCATTTCAATTGGAATATACTCCATCAACTGAGCTCTAAGTTTATCCTATCACTAAGGTTATCAACCACCACCAACACAATAAATTACAGCGATCACTAACACGCGCTAAATAAACTTAAAGTCTAAAAAAGGATAGAACTACACCATTTGCTGAAGTTTGAGCTGGCATTTTGAATTCAAGAAAAAGTTCAAGAGGCACGTACCAAAACTAAGTGCTTACTCTTAGTAAAAAGAAAGATCTAACAGAAGGTACATGGAAGCTCAAAGCTAATCAGAGACAGCAATTCGCACCTCGGGGCAGCTTCCAACTTAGAAACAAGCTCCGTGCTTCTGTGCCAGTAATTTTTCCATCCCTGTCCGTGTCCACTGCCATAAATACTTTGCTATACTTCTGATAGTCAGACTGCGTAATCCTTGGCCACGGAAGCTGAGACTGACCAGGAAGAGAATTTCTAGCTGCACTAGGATTTGCAGCAGAACTCTGCACTGGGACCTGTTGGTTTGGTCTCACAGTCAAATGAGCTTGCTGATGCTGGTGCACCGGCTGCTGCGGAAGTGTAGTCTGTGAATCAACTGAGTTAGCCTTTACAGGAGGTTGGGACCCCGTAGATGCTCGGTCTGTGGCTGATGAAACTGCTAAGCTGCTAGCTGAAGATATAGTTGGTGCGGAGCTTTGCCTTGGTTGAACTGATGCAACTGAAAAAAACATCTCCAAAGAGTGAATCTGATGGAAATCCATTTCCTGCGACTGAAACTATTTTAGGACCTTTCGCATCAGGCGGGTTACCATGCGACAAAGTTGCATCATTTGATTTTGATAGATCTGGTCGCACTAATGACGTGGTTGCTTGTTGGGTTTGTTGTGCAGAAGGTGTCGATACAGCAAGAGCAAATGCATCCTGACTTCTAGAACTGACACTGGTATTAGGAGCTTGGGAACTGGTACCTGCTTGTGAGCCACCATTCCGGCCAGCAAGCAAATCAGTGGAAGTGGGAGGGCGAGAAGCTGCAATAGTACTTGCAACTAGCATTCCTTGACCAGAAACATTTGGTTGAGAATGGAAACCAGGGCTAGGATTTGAGGGCCTAGGAGGCCTCACGTAACTTTGCTGAGCTGGTAAGCCTTGTTGAACCCTAACGCCAAAAGTTTGAGCTGCTGTTGGAGTAGCACCACTAACTGGAGGAACTGCAGAACCAAACGTATTAATTGGTTGAGGACCTGGTATGGCTGCAAGGTTTATTTGGGGAGCAGGAATTTTGGCTGAAGCTGGAGTGAATAGTGCAGCCTTCACTATTTCTACTCTCGATTTTGTGCCACCGTAACAAGCTTGAGAGCATTATAAAATTCTTGGTGACTAAGGAAGCCGGTACGACTTTGATCAGCATATGTCCATATCGGGTGAGCACGGGTACAGGATACCAGATACCCGATCGGAACTGATACTAACGGGTAGGTTTCGGGTAGATATATTATAATAACGGGTAGGTTCCGGGTATTAAAATTAGGAACCGATCAATGTCGGGTCCGGTTCCGGTTCCGAAAAATAAAAACCGGGTACCCGGAACCGATACCCGGACCCTATGAACCCACCCCCCATTTAAATTATTTAGTTTTGGGCGTTGGAGCGTTTACATTTTTGGCCTAGTCCGGTTGATTAGGTCCGACCCCTAAGCTCATTTCTCTTTCTACACTACGCACACTGTGAGGTCGCCCTAAATCCTAATTTTCATACTTCTCAGTTCTCATTTCATTTAGAGGCAGCTCGTAGCCTTGCCATTCGCCATTACGCAGCTAGCACCCATTACGCAGATCGCAGTAGCCTCGTACTCGCAGCCTCTCCTCTCTCTTGTTGTCACTGTTTCTCACTCCATAAGCTTAACAAAGGTTGCGGCGTTGCGCTCGAATTCCTCTCGGTCTTGTTAAAGGTATGAATAACCCTTAAAGTTGTTGCATAGTTAAGAACATTAGGTTTTTGCATGTATTGGCTTAATATCAAAACTGCATGAGATAGATCTGGTCTTGTATGTGTTAAATAGTTCAGATTTCTGATGATTCAATAGAGAATAGCCTGAATTAGTTTGGGTTGATTTCTGTTAGTTTAGATTGAATTAAAGTTGGGTTGATTTCTGTTAGTTTAGATTGAATTAGTTTGGCTTGATTTCTGTTAGTTTAGTCTGAAGTAGTTTGGCTTGATTTCTGTTAGTTTAGTCTGAAGTAGTTTGGCTTGATTTATGTTAGTTTAGATTGAATTAATTTGGCTTGATTTCTGTTAGTTTAGTCTGAAGTAGTTTGGCTTGATTTCTTCTTCATCATAATGTTACTGTTTTTCTTCTTCATCATAATATTTTGATGTTTCGAGAAGTAAAAAGAGATTTTTATGGTCTGGTTTGCTTGATAGGCTCTTATGGTAATATTGCCTATCTTGATATGGGTTTGTATCCAAGTTGTTATTTTTGATGTGCTCTGGTTTGCTTGATAGGCTCTTATGGTAATATTGCATTTTAAAAATTGATTTTTTTCACTCTTATTGTTTCTTGTTATGCTTAATTTAATTGGAGTTATTGTTTTTTTCTTTATGAGCATAACAAGAAACAATAAGAGTGAAAAATAAGGATTCTCTATTGAATCATCAGAAATCTGAGTGGATTTGTCGTGGATTTGTCTCCAAGTTGCTATTTTTATGTCCTAATTGAATCATCAGAAAATGAGGATTCCCTTTTATTGTTTGTTGTTATGCTCAATATATTGGAGTTGTTGTTTTGTTTTCTCCTCTCATAATATTTTGATATTTAGAAAATTGAAAAAGCTAGTATTTGGGTTGATTTCTGTTAGTTTAGATTGAATTAGTTTGGCTTGATTTCTGTTAGTTTAGTCTGAAGTAGTTTGGCTTGATTTATGTTAGTTTAGTTTAGTCTGAAGTAGTTTGAGTGTGATTAGTTTATTTTTCTATGGATAAATTAGTTTATATTTCTATGGCTAATTGGTTTATCCTTCTTTCTTAGTACGTCATAGTTACTGACAATGTTTTATTTTGATACTTTTTTGGTAGATGGCTGAGGCTAGCATGGCATCCACAACTCGTGCACCATCGGAAAAAAAGAATGCAACAAAATTTGAGGCTTGGGAGCATTTTGTAAAAGCAATAGATGAGAAAACTGGTAATGTTGTTTCTATATGTAATTATTGCAATGAAATCTTAGCTTATAATGTTAACAATGGTACCTCATCCATGTGGAAACATTTGAGAAGTTGCAAAAAGTATCCTCACAATATTGACAAGAAGCAAAAATTGATTGGTGCTCATTTTAAAGGTAGTATAAATAGGGATAATGAGCATATGCTTAGCACTTGGAAATATGATAAAGATTTTTGTAGGCACATATTGGCTAGGATGATTATTATTGATGAGCAACCATTTAGAACGGTTGAACGTGAAGGTTTTAGGGGTTTTGTGTCTGCATTACAACCTTTATTTAAGCATATTTCAAGATTCACAGTTGCTAGGGATTGCATGAAACTTTATGTTTGTGAAAACTCATGCTTAAAAGATTAGTTGTCATCTCTTAAATCTAGGATTGCTCTCACCACTGACATTTGGACTTCCATTCAAAATTTGAGCTATTTATGTCTTACCGCTCACTTTATTGATGAAAATTGAAATTTGCATAAGAGATTGCTAAACTTTGTTGTTATGCCTAGCCATAAAGGTAAGGATATTGGTAAGATGGTAGAAAAATGTATAATTGAGTGGGGAATTAGAGATCGTATATCAACAATTACAGTTGATAATGCGAGCTCTAATGATGTGGCAATTGCTTATTTGAAGGACAAGTTAAGAAATACCCTTGTTTTGGGGGGTGAGTTTTTTCATATGAGATGTGCAGCTCATATATTGAAATTGATTGTGAAAGATGGGTTGAGTGAGGTTCGTGAATCAATTAGTCGAATTTGAGCTGCAGTTAAGTATGTTAGGAGTTCCCCAAGTAGAGCACAATAATTCCAAAGTTGTATAACTGAAGAGGGCATAACTTATAAGGGCTCTGTTTGTCTTGATATTAGTACGAGGTGGAATTCTACATATCTTATGTTAGAAAGTGCTAGTAAGTTCAAACAAGCATTTGTAAGACTTGAAGATGATGATATGGCTTTTGTGACTGAGCTTGATTGTGGTGTCCCGAAAGATGAGGATTGGGAAAATGCATCCTTGTTGTCTTTATTTCTGAAAAAATTCTATGAGGCTACTATTAGGATGTCAGGAAGTCTCTATGTGACAACTAACCATTATTTTCATGAAGTTATTAGCATGTTTTCAACATTAACTGAATGTGAATGCCAAAATAATAACGAAAACCTTAAGGCGATGGCTACAAAAATGAGAGCCAAATTTGACAAGTATTATGGGAGTATTGAGAACAAACATGATGGTGTTGATAGCCGTAGTACTAGATCCTCGATATAAGTTGAGATTTCTAAATTAGAGTTGTAGAAGGATTGGTGTTGATGATGTTAAAATAGAACTGATGGTTAGTAAGGTAATGAATGTATTGGAACGTCTTTTTGCATTCTATGACAAAAATCATTCTTCTATGGTTGATTCTAGTGCATTGGACAAGTCTAAAGGCTCTATTGACAGTGTTGGTGGAGAAAATTTTGGTTTTGTTGATCCAGCTTCACTTGTCAAAGATTGGTACCAGGATGACCAAGATGAACTTGGTGGGGATTTAAGATCTGAATTGGAAAGGTACCTTAGTAGTCCTCGTGAGCCCAAAAATGAAACATTTGATTTATTGATGTGGTGGAATGTTGCTAAGTCGACTTACAAGGTTCTCAGTTTGATGGCTAGAGACATCTTAACCATCCCCGTATCCACGGTAGCCTCGGAATCGGCTTTTAGCACATCTGGTCGAGTGCTTGATCAATTTCGCAGCTCTCTAACTCCTAAATTTGTGGAAGCTTTGATTTGTTGCCAAGATTGGTTGCACTCATCTTCAAAATCCATTAGTGTTGAGCAATATATGGAAGATGCAGAAATATATGAGGAAGGTAAGTCACTAGGTCTTTCTTTATTTTTGTTTTATGGATTTGGGTTATTTAGAATTTTTATTTTTGTGTATTATCTTTTGTCTTGGAATCTCACAATAGTTTCATTTTATTTTTGTAGAGCTTACTTGTGTCACGGAAGACATAATGGCGGATTAGTATGCAAGTGGACGTGTGGCATTTATGGCCGTTTATTTAATTTTTTTGGCATCTCTTGTTTCTTGTGAAGATGTATTTTTGTTTTATGTTTATTTGGAGTTTTGTAATGTATTCTTCATTTAGTGATTTCAATCACTGATTTCAGTCACGGGAGACTCATTTCAGATTTTCAGTCACTGATTTCCTCCATTTTAGGCTCAAAAGCAGATCTGCAATTTCAGTCACTAAATTTCCGATTATGCTAACTTTTTGGATTATGCAGAGTAGTTTTGCAATGTTTTCTTCATTTAGTGATTGTGTTGTATCATGTTCCTCCATTTGTCATTGATTTCAGTCACGGAAGACACATTTCAGATTTTCCGTCTCTGATTTCCTCCATTTCAGTTACTGATTATGCAGAGTAGTATTTATGACATAAATGGTTTACAGGGTACTCGGGAACCTACCCGGAACCGCAGGGTCCGGGTAGGTTCCGGGTAATGATTGCTATGGGTAGGTTCCGGATAGTAGATTTAGGAACCGGTCGTTTACTGGGTAGGGTCCGGATAGTTCAAAAAAGTTAGAATACCCGGACCCGCTTACCCCTATCCATATCTACATAAAGCAAAAGAAAATGTGAAACTTAGTATTAAAAAAAAGAGGATACAATAGCTCCAGATATCTAAAAAGAGTCGCAGAAACTACACAAACTACTACTTCCCCATCTTGACTATGTTGAACTTGGTATCTATACCTGACTTTTGCCAAGCAGCATATTTATTGTAGAGCTAATTAATACAACACCTGCTGGAATATAAAAACATGGTTCATCAAGCACAGGCTGAACCATAAAGCTATTTGCTACTCTTTTTCCTCTTCTCAAGAAGCTCTGACATATTTTACTAACTAGTTCATGGGTTCATTTCTTCTTTTATCAGTTTGTGGACCACTATTCCTTTGCATGTATTATTAGAATTGAAACTGAAGGTATCAAATTATCAAAACATCACTATGGTTGTGTCAGTTCATGTAAACATTTTCACTTACCACTTTACCACTTTAAGAAACTTTTCAGTATCTATTACCCACATTCATAATGTTATTCCTCGAGCTCCTGAAAATTGGTTCAGTATAATAACTGCCCAAACTTACTTGTCCCCAAACAACTGAAAAACCATGTATTCCATCTCAGGACACCCCCCATTTACTATAGTGCGACAAAATTTGCAGCTAAAATGTATATTAAAAAACTACAGCTAGTATTGCAACAACAAAACGAAGCAGCCAACATCATATACAGGGAACCAGCATGCGAAGCACAAATCTCAAGAGATTGAATCAGGTTATTCAATTCCTATAAAGGTGTCCCGTGATGATGACCATTGCCAACAACTGTAGAACCAAATTGATAAAAAACAAATGTTGATAAGATCCTTTTATGGTAAATAACTTAAATGTCCTTAAAACAATTTACAGAAAAATATATTTAGAAATACTTTTACATAGAAAAAGGGCAAATGATGGAAACAGAATAAAAAGATAATTAATATATATTTTTGGAAGAAAATTTTAGAGATTATCAAATTAGAAGTACTTAAGTTCACCAACTTATGATTTTTAACTGATTATGACTTATAATCACTTAACTTATAAACACTTTTGATGTTTATTAAATTCATAGATAATTCAAAAAGTACGTATAAGCTAGATTGACAAACTTATAAGTGTTGATTGTGTTAATTGATTAGCAAAATTTTAGCATACTTTAGTTTCCTCACATAATTATAGAAATAAAATATTTTCTTTAATTGTAATTGATTGTCTTTACTTATTTAATATAAATTTTTTGTATAAATTCCCTTCTCATGGGATGTAAAGATATAAATAAATACAAGAAATGTTTTTCCTTGTATAAATCTGCATGGTAGGAGAGTCATTGGTGAGTTTTTCTTCCCTAGCAGCACTAGAGTTCCCTTTTTTTCCCGAGCCTTGTATGTTGTGGGACAACTAATACCGCCACCGGGCTGTCGGCCAAAGCCTAATAACAATTTCGACAGAGATTGTCGCAACTCTGGCAACGTGTCAGATTCACACGCCGGCGAGTGTAACCTTTTCCGGCAACTCTTTGAAAGAACTTTTTTCTAGGTTCGCAGGCCTATTCAGATCGTACCCAATCAATTTCAGAGTTTTTCGATCACTAGAGCTAAGGCTCCGATAAAGCAGATCAGTTTTTCCGACGAGGTAGACTTCTTTCAACAATTTCTCTTAGAGTTTTTCCTTCTTCTATGAGAGACAGGATTGAAGATATGCTTTTTCTGAACTCAGGAAAAATTTATCTTTCTAATTCCAAGTCTTGTAAAAATTATGCTGAACATAAGAACAGTAGATAATAATTATCTTTCATAAATTAGTGTTATGAAATTAGAGGGGCTACTATATATCTTGCATAGTCAATATCTTGTTTGCTCTATATAAAATTTAAAATTGCTTTGTTATATTATTGGAGAGAAGAGACAACTTACTGCATCTGATAATGGTCAGTGGAATTCGAACAATTTACTTATATGGCATGGATTTTGAACACTATGCCTCCATGAAGTTTTACACAGTATCAATAACTTGACACATCAAATTCTTTTACGGAATTCAACAAACGTAGTTATAGTTGATTATTACAAAGGTGGCAGGAAACGGAAATTACAAGTAACTGCAAAGTAATTCAAGAATTGAAAATTACAATAGAACAACAAAACTGAAATTACAATTTTGTTGAGAAGAAAAACTGGAAACTGTTTTTGTTTGCTGAGTCGAGTGTGTCACTCTGTCCTTAAGACAATATTGACCCGTATGTATCCTTTATACATCCTGGATAATTTGTCTTCCAAGATAAAACAGCAATGGAACACTTGAGCAAAGGAAACTCAAGAGCTACCGTGAAAAATATTGAGTAATGAAATGATGCTTGGAAGTTGTAGGAAGAAACTGTTTTGCTTGTGTATTTTCGTGTATTGTAAGTGTTTTTCAACAATGGTGCAAGGGGTGTTTATATAGGTGAGGGAGGGGCTGTTTAACTGCCTCCATAATAGCCATTATTGGCCAAATAATGGCCATTATGGAGGTAGTAAAGCCACCAAAATAAATGGTGGAAGACACCAACGGATTGGCCATTATAGGAGGAGTAATTCAGCCAAAATAAATTGCTGAATTGAGTGCTTTTCATTTCTGCTTTGACCGTCTAAATTCTGACTTTCTGGAAACTTCGGGACCAAACTGTACATCTAAAAGAATTCTGGTCCAAACTGTACTTCTGGCAAAGTTCTCTGGCCCAAAAAGATAATATTAGAAGGCCCACGGCCCGTGACCCGGAACCGGACGGGCGGCGGCGCGCGTGTCGGCTTTCCTCGAACCGAAGCACATCTAGGTCCTCCCTCCTTTAAACACATGGGATACCCCTTGGGGTCCCAAACTCCAAACCAATTTTGAGTCTTATATACACAACAATTATTTCTTCCTCTACCGATGAGGGAGAATTGAACACAATACCACACTTTCCATGCTTCAAACACCTCACTTCGTGGACCAATATCTCTTTCATTTCTCAATGAAATTTGACGATTCTTGGCCCTACGGTTATCTACGTACTTAGTAGATCATGCATGTGTGAAGAACCGGATTCTCCAACATACGTAACACTAGTGTTTAAGCCGTTAAAGTTGGTCGGTCGCAACTCCCGCCAAAGGTCAATGATGCTCAGATTTTTTAAAATTCTGAAGAAAATTCATTGTACTAAGCAGGGGTGAATTGATCATCACTGATTGTTATTCTGAATTGAGCGAGTTATGATAGGAGATAGACTATTATCACAATCTTCAAACAACTAGGATGCAGTCCTATTTCAAGAATTAGGTGAAAAGGAATGGATTTATGACTCTCTGCCGGTTTGAACCAATAGCATATGACTGAATCAGGGTTCAAGTTATTGGCAAAGTTCCTTTTCCTTCTCATGCACATGCATACTCCTATATTCGATTGGAAGAATCATGCTTTCCAATCGAGAAGTTTGGGTTAACTTTCTCTCATGAACAATCAAAGGCAATCACTTTTGATACAATGTGATTATTGTGGAAAGCCAAAGCATATGAAGAAGATATGTTATAAACTATATGGCACACCAACAAGAGGTCGTGGGTGAAAACTTGTAGATCCATCAAGTGGTCGGACTAATATTGCATAAAATATGAAAACATCCGGGGAAATGATGTCTAGAGAAACATTTTTTCCCGGATGAACTTCAGTATATTCGTCGACTCCGGACCAAACTTGGTTCATCTTTTGTTGCCACTTCTACTTATGTGAAATAAAGTACTGGCTTTATTGCTCTACTTAATTCTTGAATTGTATATTAATTCTGGTGTGATAGACACATGACACGATCATCATGAGACTTTCAAAACTACTTTTCTAGTCTCAAAGGGGATTCTGCCAGAATCATCAATGACTCTCTAAATCTTGTCTGATCATTGTATTTTCAGGATCTTCAGATAAGAAAGGGAATTGACAGTGTTGTATTAAATAATGACTTATACATATTTGATGAAACTCTAGAATCCTCTCAAGCATTTATTTTTGGAGAAAATAAATATGTCAATCAAGAAATAACACAATGATATAAGCGGCACTATGTTATGTCTTTTTACAGAAGTTATATTCTAGTTATTTTTCAGAATTGAGTTTGACTTTTTGCTTTCTGATGCTTGTGAATACACTAAGCGTACTAGAAACTCTTTACTTACTACTCCTGATATAATTATTTATTCTGATGTATGTGGTCTTACTCAAACTGTATTTTAATCTGTAAATTAATGATTTGTTAGATTTATACATCGTTGCACTAGGATGACTTGGGCATATTTGTTAAAGGACAAACGTGAAGTTTTCTCTTGCTTTCAGTCATTTATAAGATGATCGAACTCAATTTAAGACTAAGATAAAAATCTTTGAACTGACAATGACACAAAATGCATGTATAAAAGATTCAGTACTTATCTGGAGTTTTATTGGAGAATGCATCAGGCCAGTTACCCATACACTAGTGCACAAAATGGGATACTAAAAAAATATTCATTTGTTAAAATGGAAAGATCTTGTGTATTTACCATGATGCCAAAATCCTACAGAAAGGATGCTATTCTAGTTTCTTTCCACTTTATCAACAGAATGCCGCTTATAACTCTCAATTTTCAGAGTTCTCTAGAGGCTTTAAAGGGTGAGGATAAATGTATTGTTCCTTCGAAGGTGTTTGTCTTTGTCTATTTCGTTTACACTAGAAATTCTAGAAAACTTGATCCTAAAATTTTTAAATTAATCTTTATTGCGTATTATCCTACACATAAAGAATGAATTCGATCATCCTCCCTCTAGGAAATTCTTTGTGAGTATAAATTACATTATTTCGAGAATCTAAGCCTTATTCGGTATTACACCACCACCTTTTCAGGGGAGAGCAATAAGAAGGAAGAAAGAATTAAGGGAAACACAGTTGAGTGTTTAGATAGACATGATTTGATAACTTACTCAAGGAGAAAAGAGCAGAAGAAGACACTATGCAATCTGACGAAGTTGAGCCCTCTTCTATTGATGAGTTATATACATTTCCTAATTAGTTAGATTTGCTTATTGCTCATAAAAGAAGAGTCAGACCTAATTTTGTCTTTTATAATTTTTTGTCTCCCTTCTATAGAGCTTTACATTGTCTATTTCTTATGTGTTTATTCCTCAAAATTGAAGGACAGTTTTTTACAAATCCTAAATAGTTGCATGCAATGATTGAAGAAATGAAGGTCTTGTAAAAAATGAGACATGAGAACTTGACACTTCACCACTATACAATGGTTGGTTACACATGGGTCTTCGTAACATAAAGTTGATGGCTCGATTAAAAGATTAAAAGTAAGATTGGTCACTAAAAAAGCTTAAACTTATGAAGTTAATTATCGTGAAGTATTTGCCATAATTGCAAAGATGAACACTATTAATATTCTTCGTCTGATGCAGTTAATCTTAATTGATACTTACAACAATTTGATGTGAAGAATACATTTTTTATATAGACTAGAATAAGAGGTGTATATGGAGATCCCTCCCACATTTGATATTGAGAAAAGTAAAGAAAAGGTGTGTGGATTTAAGAAAGCCTTGTATGGACTGAAGCAATCCCCTTGAGTTTGGCTCAATAGATTCTGCAAAGCAACGATCTCCTTTGGTTACCAATAAAATAATGTTGATTACGCCCTTTCTATAATACATCAAAAGGGTAAGCTCACTCTTCTTATTGTTATATTGATGACATAGTAATGACAGAAGATAACAGAGGAGATGACCCGTTTGAAGCAATTGTTAGCACAAGAATTTGAGATAAAAAATCTAAGAAATTATAATATTTCTTGTAAATTGAGGTTGCTATATCAAAAAGAGGAATCATTATTTTTCAAAGGAAATATATTCTAGATATCTTGAAAGAAACTGGTATGATGGATTGTAATCTAGCATAATCGCTTATTGAAAGCATATCACAAGTTACAACACAGGTTTGGAGAATCAATTGATAAGGAGAGATATCGAATGTAAGTTGGAAGACTCATTTATCTCTCACACTAAATCATGCATAGCCTATTTAGTCATCTTTGGTGACTCAGTTCATGTATGATCTCCGATATCTCCATATGCAAGTTATCTTTCACATTTTGCGGTATTTAAAGTCTGCTCCAAAAAAAGTTTGTTTTTCTCTAAACATGGGCATCTCCAATAAAAGCTTTTAAGAATGCGGATTGTGCTGGATCTTTGGATGATTTAAGATCTACATTCGATTACTATACACTCGTAGGAGAAAACCTAGTTAATTGAAAAGGCAAGAATTTAAGTGTAGGTACCAAAATCTAATGCGAAAGCAGAATATGGAGCTAGGACCCATGGTGACTGTAAGCTTCTTTGGCTACAAAAGTTACTGAAAGAATTGAGTTTGTATGAAAAATGAGAACTTTCCTTGTACCGCAACAACAACGCTGCAATTAGTATAGCTCAGAATCCTGTTCAACTTGCATTATCAAACAAAACATGTTGAAATTGATCGACACATCATTAAAGAGAAAGTTACTATTAGTACGTTGAGTTTGCTTCGTGTACCGTCTAAAACTAGTGGAAGTGCATATAAAAGGCCTCAGTAAATGACTTTTTATACTTAATTTGCAAGTTGGACTTGTTTGACATCTTTGCACCAACTTGAGGAAGAATATTGATTGTGTTAACTGATTGGGATGATTTTAGATGACTTTATTTTCCTAATGTAATTATCGGAATATAATATTTTTTTATTTGATTGATTGTCTTTTATATTAAGATATACGATTCATTGTGTAACTACCTCTTCTCATGGGATATAAAGACATACAGAAATTCCAAAGTCTTTCTTCTAAAAATTCTCAATAAGCTTAGTCAAATACCCTCTAGACTTAGTAACAAAGTCTTAATATTATTAAGATGTTGATTCATAGAATTTTGCACAAAGATATTTCACCATTACTCCATCCACTTTTATCACTCTCCACTATTGTTAAACTCACACTATCAACTACCATCACCCACAATCACTATTACCGTCAATCACCACAGACTGTTGTCACATCCACTAGCCACTATTTATAACCACAGGACCGTTAACAAAAAAAATACAATCACCAACACCAACCTGCTATTACCACAAACACGTCAACAGTGGCCACCACTAACCACCTCCTTATATCGTCAATTATTGTTATCAATTGTCACCATCACTATATATCATGATCGTCCACCTCAATATTAGTTTCACCATCAACTACCATAATTAACTACTACTATCATCCACCATCATCACTAAATACTAACCACAACCACCATTATCACCAATTACCAACACCATATAAATTTACTAAATTTTATATTTATTAATTTTCAATAAAGACAATTTATTTATTCAAATGTTGAGAAAACATACTATCTAAATTATCTAGTATTTGAATCATAATATAACATCTTAATCAGATATCTTTATCTTAATAAAAATAGACGGGCCTTACAACAACTTTTGGCTTATGTAAATAATATAAGTATTGTATATACATTTTAGTACAAAGGGGGCCTTACAACAACTTAATTTACATTTCACCACGCAGGACTGACCGCTAATCTTTGCTGTAGTCTTACCTTCCACAAATGAAATCAGGATGCTTATAAGTTTAACCAATAGTGGTACATTCATTCCCATGGAATACAGAGGTTACAGACAATACAAAATTTGTTATCCAAAATAATGATTAACCAAATTGGATTACAACAAATTCAATACAATTAAATCTATAAACAAATTCATTTTTCTTCAGCTCCCACTTGCCTTTCCAGTTGTACCTGTCATCTTCCAGATCCGGCTCTGAATCCATGGCGGCTTGCACCACGTGGCGAAGGATGATGACTTCTCGGCGATTGCTTGTATCGATGAGATGAAGGCTCGGATTTGCTTTTGGAAGCTTTTGGTTTCTCCTTTATGGATTCAACTTGTTCCAACACTTCCACTACTTCTTTCATAGAAGGTCTCTTCTTATGTTCTCCTTCCAAGCATTTTATAGTAAGCTGAGCAATAATTGTTGCTGCATTTGAACTATATTGGCCTTCCATTCGGGTGTCCATAATGGACTTCAGCTTCCTTTTGTAAGAAAGCATCGGTTTCACCCAGTCCACCAAATTATGCTGTCCGCTAGGTCGTTTTGTGTCAAGTGCTCGTAAACCTGTCAAAAGCTCAAGCAAGACGACACCAAATCCATACACATCACTTTTTACATACAGATGACCTGTTGACATGACAAGAATCCTTGGATTAACATATTATACTGCAAATGTTCCTGCGATCTAGCTTTTTCTTCAAGGTAGTCTTGCTACTCTGCACACTGGCAAATCAGATAATGCGAGAAATTCCTACTCTTATGCATCTATATTGCAATTTATGCATAGCATAATGGCGATCAAATTACTACTGGTGATTCAATAGATGTGCATATATAGCTGTGTATATTTATGTACTGAAATCTAAGCCTATGCAGGAGAACGTGGAAAATGTTAGCGTTTTATACTTAGATCACCTATGAAAATATTGATACTAAAAAGGATTACAAAATTTTAAGAAGAAATAGTTAAGTTCTAATTTTGGATAAATGATCAGATATTCTTCCTAGTTTCTGCAAGTTATATTTTTAGCTCACCTGTTGCGATGTATTCAGGAGCAGCATAACCATATGTGCCCATAACACGAGTAGTCACATGTGAGTTCCCAGCTGAAGGCCCCACTTTAGCTAAGCCAAAATCTGATAGCTTTGCATGGTAACTCTACAAACAGAAAAGTACAAAACCTTTAAATTTGTCCTTATGCAGATGTACATTAAAGTTGGAAAGGAGGAAATTCGTTGAAGAAAAAACATAGTTATACTCCTCAGCCTTTAAACTTAAGTCCCGTAGGAAAAAAATGAAATTATATAATGTGATGTTCATGATATTGAACAGAACAAAACATTCAAATTCAGTAGAATTGCTCAGATCATCACATAATGTACACATTCACAGCCTCTTTTCAGATGGCCAACCATATGGAACGGGAAATCCTCAAAAAAGCCAAAATATAATAGATGAATAATTTCAGGAATCCAGCCGATTCTAGGTCTTGGTCCAAACTACCCAGCTACTATGAAGATATACCAAGCGCAAAGGATATGCAACAAGTATATGTCAAACCCAATGGCATATGCAGGATTATTCTTTTGATAATCGAGAAATCCCCGAGGGACAATGGCGCACGGTTCGAAACTCGATGGATACCCCTCTACTCTTCACTTAACAATGTATACACACATATATAAGAGAAAAGTTTCTGCAAACTGGTGTGGGATTAGACCCATTACTAAAGGGTGTCTCCATCACTGGTCCAACCAATGTAGTAGTTGACTCTTGAATCTAGATTTTCTTTGTCCTTATTCTCTTATAGTTATAATGTATTAGAAAATTGGCATACCAAATGAAGCACAAGTCAAGAGATCGTACCCCATCAAGCAGTATATTGGAGGCCTTGAAATCTCTGTAAATGATCTGCTTTTCTGAAGAATGTAGAAAAGCTAAGCCTCGTGCCGCTCCTATGGCAATTTTGAGCCGCAGCTCCCAAGAAAGTGGTTCAATAGCTGTACTCCCTGCAAAGCGACATACCACAGATCAATGCACCATATCAATTATTGAGATAATTACAGTCCAATGCCTTTCGGTGATCTAATTTACAAAATAGCCAGCAAATGTGTAGGTTATGTATGTTAAGTATAAATATACATATGATATACATACAATATACATATAATATACATAATCAGTGCATAGGTTTTGCATATTTTGGCTAGCACCCGTAATTAATTTTGGCCGATGGGTCAAAAATGGAAAAAGCCCTATCATTGTTAGGCTTGTTTCGGTTGAAACTCTACCACAGAACTACTTACTTCTGAAAAGATGGTTTTCCAAGCTTCCTTTTGGCATGAATTCATATACAAGTAACAGTTCCTTGTCTTCCAAACAATATCCTAGCAATTTAACAAGGTTCGGGTGTGAAAGCCTTCCTAAGAAGTTCACTTCCGCCTGCATTTAATTGAACGATTATGAGTGTTAACTAAAGCATCTAACATAGTCTATAAATGACAAATAATATAAACTTTAAAAGTGAACTAGCAATACAGAATGTAGTTGATAACAAAAGAAGAATACTGGAAAGTTCAAGTGCATTTCCTGATACCTAAATAAAGAATTACAAAGCCTAAATAACTAAACAGACCGCCCATCTCAACTTCAGTGATGGCAGTGGCAGATAACACATTTGATGTTGACATATTTCCATACGTTTTGATATTGCTTTACTCCCACTTTTATTGCCTTTTTTTAGTTTTAGTGCTATATGCCCAACGGAACAAGGTAACTTGAAGTTACTATAGAAATTATTTCAACAACAAAAATATTAAACACCTAACAGATAAAACTGCTACATTATTACAGGAAACAGATGTGTATTAGTTTCTCACATTATTACAGAAGCAGATGTGTAGTAATTTCTCAAAACGTGTGACTAGGAGTAAGATAGGAAGTTTGACACATTATATCATACTGTTAACTCAATTCTGACAAGATAAGAAAATATTCAGTGGCGGATATAGCATGATAGGTGGGGGTTCAATTGAACATGTGCAAAAATTTATTAAAATTGCAATAAATACTAGACATGAACCCATAACTTTCAAAATACAACGGGTTCAAACTAAGAATCTTAAAAGGTTGAACCTATAGAAGTTTAAATCCTGATCCGCCTCTGAAAATATTTATCACAAAATCGTTGTTTACTTACAAGCTACTATCATTGTGGGAAGAAAGTGAAAAATGGCTCAAGATTAAATTATGACAGACATCTCAAACAAAAGAGAGCAAATTTTACAGTGAACCAGACCACCAATGCATACAAAGTTTTGCTTACACCTTATCTGTATTGTTGGGATCTAAAGGAAGAAATATGGACTCAAATAGAAACCAATAGAGGACTTTATATTTAACAAGTAGTTATGTATTATCAGTACACAAAGTGAACTAGCAAGATTAATGTATATTTCCAGCTTTAAAAACATGCAAATTAAGCAATTAAAATCTACCAATAATTGACTCAAGAATGAATTTACATATAAAGATGTCTCAATACACACATCTTTCCACTTTAGTAGTTTATTCATTCAACTTCATCAAAGAGTTCATCCATGTGGGAGGCAATCCTAGTTTGTTAGAGAGAAACTGTCTAACCATCGAATAGTCTGTCTACCTACAGGTTTTACTTGACTAAAGAACAAAAACTGAAAATGCTTCATACATAATACTCCCCTCCGTCCCAATTTGTTTGGGAGTCAAACAACTCCTTCTTTGACTACGATTTTCTCCAACTATTTTCATATATTGTGAATTATTAGTTATGTAGACTTATAATACTTTTTATGTAGTTTTCAAATATGTAAATTTTATTATAAAATACTCGAAGAATCTATGTTTAAAATTAAGTCAAAGAAAAAGTTGTTTGACTCACAAACTGATCAACCTTCAAACAAATTGGGACGGAGGGTGTAGTTAACCAAAAACTGGATACCCAAATTTTCAGCCTATTTAACAACCACCGCCTCATAATTGTCCCTAAATGATCAGCAACAACGTAGCTTATGTTTTTTTCATTGCACTTTCCTAGTTTGTGCAATGAAAGCTCTTTATTGAAGAGCAAAGGTTTCAAACTATTGCCTCCTTCCCCAAAGGAAGGTCATGTTATCTATATGTATTCGAAGCAAGTAAAAACACAAATAGGAACAACACGTTAATTAAACGAGAAATAAATTTCTGAGCACACAGATTGCACTGTGTGTCCTTAAGGAATTTAATCCTCCCACTGTTGCCCAATATTTTGGATTAATTCCTCCTAGGATAGAACGGAGTAAACTGTTCTATAATAGCTACACTTCATCGGTCAAAAAATATATCAATCAATCATTGACCGACCAAAGCCGAGGCAAGCGACGACGGCGGCGCGAGACTTGCCTTCTTCTCAACTCTTTAAACTAGAGTAGAAGGTGTTTTTCTATTTATACCCCACAAATACCTTTCCTTCTTATTTGGGACAAAAATCCCTTCATTTCCGATCCCCAACCTAACCCAAAGGTCATGGGATCCAGTGTTATCAAAAGCGAAAAGAGCAAAAAAGATCTAAGGTCAGCTGGGGCTTTAAGCGAAAAGCGCAAATAAAGTGTGGACTTTAATGAAAAAAGGTGCAATGGTGCAAATATACAAATATATGTATGTTTAGTCCAAAACTTTTAATAATAAGCATGAATAACAAATATATGGACAAAGAAATTGTAGAAACATTACGATAAAGTGAACTATCAATTATCTAGTGTCACCTCTTCAAGAGATGCTCATTGGCAAGGAAAAGTATGTCTTAGGGCCTTGATGATGACACTGAAGCGCACATAAAGTGAGGTGAAGCGCTCAACATGTTTTGAGCCTCGCTTCAGGGCTTAAGCGCGCCTTTGACAACACTGATGGGATCAAACCTCATTCACACCAAAAAACCCAACAAGTCCAACATTGTGCTATGAATAAAAATGCCTATAATTGTACCAAAAATCGTTAAATTGTCATACCTGCCACTCTTCAAATCCCTGCATGCTTTCAGAGTTCAACTTCTTGATGGCAACAACCATTCCAGTGCCAATTTTAGTTGGAGCAAACGTCTTCTCATCGACCCAGCCTTTGAATACGGTCCCAAAACCACCCACCCCCAAAACCGTATCAGACTTGAAATTTCTAGTGGCAGCCTTGAGATCAGAAAAACTATATGTCTTCAAATTTGGAGTAGGAAATATTTCTCCACCATTCAAACATGAGTCCTCGCTTGCCGCCACTGAAAAATGGCTATGCCCAGTACTACTACTATTTGAAAATCCAACACCACTGCTGTAGTTCTTTGATGTATCTGCACAAAAAGTCTGGTCTTTTAACTCCAAATTAAGTTAAAATCTATGAAATCTGAAAAAGAGGCTTTGGCAAAAATTAGAAAGAACATAAAATTGCACCTCTAAATTATGGTCAACTTATCATTGCCAAGAAAAAAAAACAAAATCCATTTGGATCCTTTGGTAACAACATACCCAGTGTATTTACACAAGTGAGCTCTGGGGGTAGGATGTACACAAACTTAACCCCCACCAAAAAACTTAACCCCCACCTTTGTGGGGTATAGAGGTTATTTCCGATAGACCCTCCGCTCAAAAGAAACATAATCGATGCAGAATTGTAAGGAAAATAATACAGCATAATATCAAGACACATTTGGGTCTTTTGGTAACCACTCAATAAAATTGGAAAAATACACAGAAAACTAGCATGGCCTTTTACACAAGATGACATGCAGAGAATCTAGAAACAGTCAAAATATTTCCCATTTAAACAAAATCAACAGAACCCATTAGGGTATTTAACAGGAAAAAGAACGTAATAGTAACTAAAAGAAAGAACTTCAATTAAATCATCCACGAGACAGGTACAAAAAGAAGTTGCTTTACGACTTATATCAATACAAAGAAACAAGAAAAGCGTGAGTAGCCAGAAAAGGAAAAGAGTATAAAAGTACCTGGTGTGGAAGGTCTAGTTGAGTAGCTGGGATCTTTGCCACTACTAACATTATTAGGGTCACAAATCTCCGATCCAAAACAATTCCCCATCAATTTTTACCCACAAATTTGCTCCACTTACTACAAAATTGTTACCATCACTCGAAAGAAATCAAAAAAGGGGCAAAGGAAAAGGTGAAATCTTGATTTTTATGAAGATGAAATGATGACTTTTTTGTTTTCTGGGTGGACTTATGACAAACGGTGGAATTCTGGGAAAAGCTAATATTGTTGTTGTTGTTGTTGAAACAAAGATGATTAAATTGCTGGGATTTTACAGTGTGGTTTCCTGGTTTAGCTACTATTGTTGTATAGTGATCGTGGCAATGGCTTCAACCAGAAAGACAAGTTAGACAAGGGACCAATTCTGAACACAAGTCAACGGCCGACTTTGTATAGTCCAACAACTAAAGATGTCAATGGATACTGGACCCGGTCCGGATCCGGTGTATCCAGATCCGTTTTATAGGATATGGATCTTCAAAATTTGTACCCGACGGATCCGGATCGGACCCGGATCCGTTTCTGACGGATCGGATCTGGATCTGGATCTTGTATTTGAGATCCGTATCCGGTCCAGATCCGACCCGTGGATCCATTTTTTATTAAATATATTCATAACCTAGAATGTAATTTTATAAGTATTTTCTTAAAATTGCTAAGCACATCATTGCAAGTTTAATTCTCAAAACAAGTTTAATTTATTCCCGCGTTAACTCAAAAATAAAAAAATAAAAGGGTAACTTCGATAATAAAATCAATGTTATATTAGTGAATGACTAACATCTCCATAGACAAGTAGTTAAAATTATATTCACTTCATTTATGAAGATTTCAAGCACATGCAAGTTACGCATTGTGGAAATACTAGTCAACATTTTCCACAACTATTGTCATTGTCCAACATTTTTAATTAATAGCTCACAATCAAAATGAGACAACGAACAAAATATCTCATATGAACATTTCAAAATTGAAAAACAGTAAACTGTTACTTAAATAAAAATCGTTTGTCAGTTCAAAAAAAAATTCTTAGCAAGGTTACATTTTTAGCAAGGTAATTTTTTTTACATGTGGATCCAGATCCGATCCGTGGATCCGGATCTGGGTATGATTTTTATGGATCCGCTGGATCTGGATCCGAATCTGGATTCAGTTATGAAAAACGGATCTGGATCTGGATCTAGTAGGATCCGGTCCAGATCCTATCCGTTGCCATCCCTACACCTCACCATTTATTTTGTCCCATTTTTGCCATCTACATTAACGATTTTTTCTTTTTTCTTACGCTCGTGTTACTCTTCTTTTTTTTTTTTTTAATATTACGAGTCTAAACTAAAAATGTGTATAATATATTAAAATATTTTTTAAATTATATAGTTTAAATAATTATCATATAAGATATTTAGATTGTCATCTTTCCGGACAAAACACAGGGATTAGTACTTTTGATCCCTAAGTTACAACTAGAATTTTGTTGACGTTGTCTGCTGCACTTTCTCTCCTTCTTCCTCCGTTAGTTTAGCCGCATGAAAGCATCGTGTGTTATTTGTCATAAGTGAAAAATAATTATTACCTTTCTCCAATGACATTATTTTTTTTTTGGTTTGTTCCATAAAAAATTATCTTTCTATATTTTAAAATAATTTAACTTTAGAAAATAATTTTAAGTCATACATTTATATAAAACTTATTTTAGACCACATTTTTCAAAAGTCTTCCTCTCTTTATTAAATTATGTATCAAATCAAATGGTGTCACATAAATTGGAATGGATAAAGTAATAATTATGATAAACTTATGAATACATGCAAAGGGATTAAAAGTGTATAATTTAATTAATTGAAGATTAATATATTTAGTCAAATATCATAAGCACCAAAAAAATTATCAATAATTGAGTCTATTAGCCTTTTTTTTTCTATCAATTGCACTAATCTCCTCTGTATTTCATCGGTATACAATAATATCACATAAATTGGTATTGCATTATTCAATGATATACTCCCCCGAATACGGATTTAGGATTAAGAAAATAGCATTGCAGACTTGTTGGGGACTTGCTTGATCTATTGTTTAAGTTTTTTATTAGTCTATTCACGTTTACTTTTTATAGTAAAATTTGTACTTTATCTAAATACTATGATCATCTTTAATAATCAAAATATTTATCAAAATACTTGTAGATTTGATAATATTATTATGAATATTCTAATTTTTTTTTCAAAATGGACATATTTTCTTAAAAGATATTTTCATAATCTGAGCAGTTATTTTACCTCACCCCTAATAATGTATAATCATTATTCCAACCAAGTGCACTTCCTTATTTAATACAAACAAACCTTTCATCCAGCTTTTGTCGTAAACAACGTCAAGAATTTTATTTCCATCACACTTGAGATGGAAAAAAGGCAATACACCTCTTCGGCGAAATTATTCAAAATTCATTGTCGCGCATATGAGGTAATAGACCATATCATACCTTCCGAGTCATCATTGGAAACAACTGGGGTAGACAAAAAGTTATGGTCCCGTCTCGATGCTATAGTCCTTCAATGGATTTAAGGCATTATCTCCAACGATCTTTTGCATACCATATTAGAGCCGAACTCTACGGCTCAACAGGCGTAGGAACGTTTACAAATTATTTTTCAAGATAACAAACTTTCGAGGGTTGTATATCTTGAACACCAATTTATCAACGTTAAATTGGATGACTTCTCAAACGTGTCCGCCTATTGTCAAGAATTGAAGGTACTTGCCGACCAACTTTCCAATGTTGGTTCGCCTGTAACAAATCAAGAGATTGGTTCTTCAATTGATTGCAGGATTGAATGAACAGTATGATGACATTGCTACATTCATTCAACAGAGTAATCAGTTGCCTTCATTTTATGAGGCTCGTTCGAAGTTGATTCTCGAGGAAACACGGAAAGCGAAACAGGCATCCTCCGGAGCAGTAACCGCCGGAACTGCCCTCGTATCCACCAATTCATTTTCCGCGGGTTTTCAGCCACAAAATTCTGGTTCGAGTGGCAATGGAAATTGAAACAATAATGGTAAAAAACGGGGGTCAAATTGTAACAATAACAAAGGAAAAAATATTGGTGGAAGGGGACGGGGTAGGGGAGGCAGCCAACCAGCCGGCGGCAACAACTAGTCGGGTTAGTGGTGGCCCAACCAGTCGGGGCAGTGGCCACCTGCCCAGCCCGTCGCAAACCAGTAGGGACAGTACCCACTGTGTACCTGGGCCCAACAGTGGGTTGCCCCGCCATGCCCATATCCAACATCGACATGGGTCAGGCATCCCTCTTCAAATCGCCAACCCAGAATTCTAGGTTCGCGTCCACAATATGCATTTGCGGCCCAGACACCATCTTTTGTCGGCTATGCACTCACCGACATTAAACAAGCCATGAACAACATGAATCTAAGTGTTCCAGATGAGTCGTGGTACATGGACACAAGGGCTACGTCTCACATGACGGCATCTCAAGGTAATCTCTCATCTTATTTTAATATAAGAAGTAATAAAAATATTGTTGTCAGCAGTGGGCAGGAAATTCCAATTCGTTGTATTGATCAGGTAAAACTACCCCTCCACACCCACCATTATACTTGAAAAACGTCTTACATGCACCAAAACAAATTAAAAACTTGATATATGTTAGACGTTTTACAATTGACAACAATGTTTCTCTGAATTTGAAATTTCTGAAAATGGAGTTGAAAAGCATGTTTGGGGCACTTTTTTGCAAATTTAAAATCCTAACACCAAGTTATATCTGGAAATTTAATCATACTCTGCTTTTGAAATAAAGTGAAAATTTTCTGGAAAAAATAGTTTTCATGAACAAACAGCTCCTTAAATAATTTTTCTCTCTTTTACACCGCCATAGCTACATCTCGTTCTCCTCGTGTCGCAGTTACATCTCTTCCTCATAAGTACATTGATCAATATTATTAAGGATGACAACAGATCGGATCTAGATCGGATCCTACTAGATCCAGATCCATTTTTCATACATGGATCCAGATCCGAATCCAGATCCATCGGGTTCATAAAAATTAGATCCAAATCCGGATCCATCGGATCCACCGGGTCCACAGATCGGATTTGGATCCATTTTTTTGAACTGACAAACGATTTTTACTTAGCTAACAGTTTACTGTGTTTCAATTTTGAAATGTTCATATGAGATATTTTGTTCGTTGTCTCATTTTGATTGTGAGTTATTAATTGAAAATGTTGGACAATGACAATAGTTGTGAAAAATGATAACTAGTATTTCCACAATGCAGAACTTGATTGTGTGTGGAATCTTCACAAATGAAGTGAATATAATTTTAACTAGTCTATGGAGATGTTAGTCATTCACTAATATAACATTGATTTTATTATCGAAGTTACCTCTTTATTTTTTGGTTTTTGAGTTAACGCGGGGATAAATTAAACTTGTTTTGAGAATTAAACTTGCAAGGATGTGCTTAGCAATTTTAAGAAAATACTTATAAAATTACATTCTAGGTTATGAATATATTTAATAAAAAACGGATCTACGGATCGGATACGGATCTCAAATACAAGATCCAGATCCAGATCTGATCCGGCAGAAATGGATCCGGATCTGTCGGGTCCAAATTTTGAAAATCCATATCCTATAAAACGGATCTGAATCCACCGGGTCCAGGATCCACTGCCATCTCTAAATATTATGCCTTAGTTTCTAGAAGCCAATATATATTCTGGAGGAACCACATTTGAAGATCACCAAAACGCACGAGGAAATGAGATATCTTGATCTCTTACAATTTGAACAGAAAAAAATAACTTTATCAGATCTCTTATGTGTTTTTTCAAGATTTCTTATGTGAAAAAAATGAAGATCTTTTATAAAAGGGTCATAAAATTTTAAAAAAAAATTGTAAAAGGCCAAAATACTATTTCTCCCAAAACGCGCTTGGTCAAACCATGTGCAACTCTATCAACTATATGAGTTTAAATTTTTTGTAGCCACAGTGTTTACAACTTAAATTCTTAAAGAAAATATTTATACAGTTATATCACTTAAAAGACTATTTCAAGTAATTCTCAATGGTAAGCATTATTAATAACCAAGAAAAGACCGTCGGTAAAAAATGCTACAAGTTGATTTATTTCTTAGAAAGAGGTTATTCAAATGTAAATCATAGAACAGTTATCAAATTATAGGAGGTTAACCACGGGAGAAATGATTTTATATTCCACATACAATTTTTTTTTTTAATTTTATGTCCTGTTTACAAGAAATTTTAAATTTTATATACAAAAGATCTAAAAAATAACACATAAAAAGGTCAATTTCTTCCGTTCAAATTGTAAGATGACAAAAAATCTCATTTTCTCGATTAACCATTAACTTCTTTGACCCAAAGATGAGATAATCATATCATACCATTTTGTGCCTCCCAACTTTTTGAGAAAATGAAATCTGTTGCCCTTTTACAATTTAAATAAAAGAAAATGATATTTTTAAATTTCTTACGTGTAAAAATGAATCTCTTATAAAAAGGTCATAAAACTATTTAAAAAAGCTTTGTAAAGAGCTAAAAAAAAATCATTTCTCCCCTTTAGCATTTCTCTTATAAGAAAGAACCAAACGATCCCATGACAAAATAGCATAAATTATCCCGTATGTTAACAAAAGACTAATTATATTTATCAGGTCAAGCAATCTTAAACCATCAGATCTTACACATCAGTCATCATCATCAGTCATCATAATGTCCTTACAATTACAACTGACACTTGAAGGTTGAAATTGAAGACATGGCCTAATCGAGCTACATGATAATAAAGAGCAAGGGGGAGATGTCTACTTCAGGCCAAAACTTTTTATCATAAAAATACAAGGAAACAAGCAATCAAACGAGGAAATGAGATCTCTTGTCCTCTTACAATTTCAATAGAAGAAAATGACCTTTCCAGTTCTCTTATATGTTTTTTTCAGATCTTTTATGCGTAAAAAAAAGTGATAAAACTAAAAAGAAAAAGTTGGCAAAGGGCTAAAAAACCATTTCTCCCCAAGCAAACGGAAGGAAAATAGTAATCCGGACCTTCCCATCCCTTCTGAAACAAAATCAGAAAGACTAACAACCTGTATATAATAGATTGGGGAAGAGTGCACTACAGAATTGACTCGCAAAACAAGAATACTCAGCATAACAGAACTGCAGAATAAATAGACAATCAGTTGACGGCCAAGAGTTTTAAAGTAAGTTAGCCAATACCACAACTAAGACATTCGAGATTGACAGTCCGATAACTTTCACAGATTCATATATTGTCTAGAAAACATAATGAGGGAACGGGGTGGACTAAAACCGAAAATGAAAGAGGAAACAGCTGACTATTTAAAAGCTCCATACTAGAAAATCTCCTCTATCATCGCCGTGACCTTGACCCAGCTCGTCTTGCTTCATCTGGATTTGAAGGAAATAGCTCGATGTACCTTGTTCCAATCACCACATTGTCCTTGCACATAGCTTTCTTAGCCTCCTCAGCCGATGCAAATTCCACAAAAGCATCTCCAGTAGCTTTTCCATCAGGCCGATAGGTAATGTTTATCTTGTCATCTGCAAGGTTAAATTCCCTACCAAAAAACTTGACAATGTCAGCTTTCGTACACCTGTACGGGAGACCGCGCATCTTCAATATCTCCGTGTACTCCATTTCATCTTTGTTCTGTGACCCCCTCTTTGGTCGAGGAGGTGGAAGGGAAGGACGATAATCAGAGTCATAACCTCCTCCTTCCTTCATCTCAGCAGCAATAGCTTGGTAATAGTCTTGCTTCTTGCAACTGAAAACCTCCACATATCTCCTCCCCATGTTCTGCCGATCCCTCTGAAGAGCATAATCCACTTGCATGTGACCAGCGAAGACAACAAATGCTTCTCCAGAGAACCTACCATCCTTGTTCACAAGGAAAATATCCACAATGTCCAGGCCAGCAAAGAACTTGTAAATGTCAATTTCAGTGCAATCGAATGGAAGACCCCTTAAACGAACAACGGGAAATGCAGAGGGCTCAAATCTGCTATCATAGTCATAAGCCTGCTGATAGCCACTTGCACTGCTGCTCACTGCGAAGTAGGGATTTGATTCCATCATTCTTGGTCTCTTTGAGCCAATCTCGTACCCGTCTGAAAACCCCCCGCTCCCCAACATTGCCCTTCATTATTGATACCCAGGGAAAAAAAAAATTCCCCCACTCAACCTTGTTAATAAAAAACCAAACCCAACCCATATTTTTTCCTACAACCTAGTTTTATGTACTACTTTTCTCCAAAAAAAATCACAACATTTCATGCATGCTTTCAACCAATAAGCATAATTATCAGAAAATGAAACACAATAAATTGTAGACAATACGAGAAATCAATACCTAAGCATAAACCTAAACCATAAAGTTCTCAAGTTAAAGGGGTGATTTTTTTACCTTTAATATGTGCTTAATATATCTAGCAACACAAACAAAGTCAGCTAGATAAAGCAAATAACCATGTCGAAAGGCCATCATGACCCAAAAGTTCTCCTACCATTATATAGACGGTGGGAAAATCACCTAAATGTTCTAGGACAGGATAGTCTTGATAAGTTAATCCTCAAGAAAATGTACGGGTCAAGTTTATGGCTAGCAAAACTCCCTAGAGATCAGTAACTTTGTGTTTTAACAAGAAATCCACAAAAAAAAAAAAAGCAGTCCGGTACACTAAGCTCCCACTGTGCGCGAGGTACGGGGAAAGGGCGGACCACAAGGGGTCTATTGTACGCAGCCTTACCCTGCATATCTGCAAGAGGTTGTTTCCACGGCTCGAACCCATAACTTCCTGGTCACATGACAACAAATCAACAGCGCCCTAAAGATGTGGTACTCATGTACACTGAAAAGGTCAACAGACAAACCTCTTTATAACGACATCATTTGTCTGGATATTTCTTGGCTGCTATAGCGAAATGTTGTTATAAATAACATATAAAACATAACATCACATTAAAAAATCGGTTCCAAAAAACAAACTTGGCCGACATAGTGATATAGAGGATGACTATTATAAAGAGGTCTGAATGTACTTTATTCTTGTTTTGGTGTTGAGACAAGCAAAGGGTAATCTTTAAAGTAAAAAATTATTAAATTTGTGTTGTAATCACTTTACGGAGAACAAAAGCCAGACATGGAAAGAGCCAAGGGCGAATTTATATATAAATTACGGGGCATGTGAGCCCATAGTCTTCCCGTAAAATTAGATATTTATGTACATATTTTCTAAAATTGATATAATATTAACTGCTTGCACCCACGCTCCAAAAAGACTGAATTGTGCACTTGGTTAAATGCTAAATTAATACCTAGAGAATTGGGGATGAATACCCACTTGCTACTTTTTTGGCCAAATGCATAGATGGCCCCTCAACTTGTCTCAAATTTCCATTTTGGCACCTCAACTAAGGAAAGTTCCTATTGAAAACTAGAACTTCATTCTTTGTGTGCCTATTGAGCACAAAAGCTGACATGGCAAAAGAATGTGTATTTCACCCTTGTTAGGAGCGTGAATAAGTCTAAAATCGTGTGTTTCCTCTTGTTTTCATTTTTAAAAAGACCACTTTCTTTACAAGCCACCACACCAGTATCTCATCTCCATTAGTGCCGCTCCCCTGCCACCATGACATCTACAATTATAGTTTTAACATCAAGAAATTCAAAACTTTTTTTCAAGATTTAGAAAATGACAATCATCTCATATCTGTTGCTGTTAAGACACTCTCTCTCTCTATATATCTATCTATCTATCTATCTATCTCTTCAAATCACTAACAACAATCCAAAAGGTAAAAAGAATGGCAGATAAGAAAGTGAAGCTCTGCAGAATTCAGTCACTCTCTCTCTTCAAATATCTTTGAACCCAAGACTGAAAACTTTTTTGTTGACTAAAAATTTAAAAACAAAAATTATTTGCCCCAGCAATCTAGTTTTGACTTTTTTTTCTTCCCCAACTTTCCAGATTTTGCCATTTTTTCTCTTCAAATTCCTTCCATTTTTCCTCAAACTAAATCGAGGAAGAAGACGGGTAAAAGCGTAAGAAGAGAACTTTTCCTTCTATTTAATTATTTTCTCTTTTTTCTTTATTTAAATTTTTTACTTTTTTCTTTTGCTGACTTGTCCTTTTTAAATTGGTCGTATTTGTTTGGTCTTGGGGAGTAGCCATCACACACTTAAGTTTGTTTAGGACTGTCAAAAGTGTGTTCAATAGGCACACAACAATGAAGTTGGAGTGTTTAATAGGAACTGACCTTAGTTGAGGTGCCAAAATGGAAATTTGGGACAAGTTTAAGGGGCTATCTATGTATTTGGCCAACTATTTTCCCCCTTTTTATGTGGTGCACCCATGTTTTAGAAATTCTAGATTCGCCTCTGGAAAAAGCAACAAGTTGAGACACAAGCATGCCCTAAACCCTTTCTTTAAATGCCCAAATTAGACTACCAAAATTAGAAGAAAAAAAAGGAGAAAGATCCAGGATTTCTCCATGCTATCAAATTTCCTTTCCAACATATAGCATAAGAATGCGTTTGTTTCACAGTCTAAAGGCAAAATCACCCTTTCAGCACTACAAAAGATTATTTGGGTCGAGAGTTAGCTACCAAATTCAATAATTTGTTAATATATGGCACTAACGCAAAGCTGCTTCCATCCCCGTATATCAATCAATCAACTACCCATCAATCCAAATTAGTTGGGGCGGCCATATGAATTCTCTCTACCCATTCTACTTTATTCATGTCCAACATTCTATATTCAGAGAAATAGCTAGATTATTCTTAAACAAACATCAACATACAAAAAAAAAAAACCCCAGGAAAACAAAGAACACTTGTAATCCACATCAATAGATAGAAAAATAGAATATTAATAACGAATGAATTAAATTTATCAACTAATGAGATATGGTAAACTTACCCTCTTGGTCCGTACATAGCTCCGAAAGTTGAAGGAAAATCGAAATCGAAGAAACCCTAGCAAAGGCAGGTGTATCAAAGTTCCTAATTGTTTTATGAGGAGTTTATTTATATATAGACGAAATGACAAAAAAATAGTGCATTATTTAGACGCACAAATTACTTAAGCCACCTAAACCTCTTTAGTGCCTATAAAATAAGGGTGGCAAGTGGGCCGGGACGGCCCGACCCCGTTCCAAGCCCGCCCCGATCCCGCTTAAAAAAAAAAAAGAACGGTGGCGGGACTTGAACTCGAACTCGGGACTGGACAATGTCTCGTCCCGCCAGACCCGAGCCCGCCCCAGGCCCGCCCGCCCCGACCCCGTCCCGAGCCTGACCCTGACCCCGCCCTTTGTCCCCCTTTGCAAATATGGCCGTTGCACCAACAACCATTTTAGATTTTGGTCGTTGGCCAACGACCATTTTAGGCCTCCCCCCTCCCCAACCCCTTAATATTTATTTTTAACCCATAAGTTATTATATTTACACTTTAACCCAATTTTCCAACTATAAATAACTCATTTTCTCTTCATCTTTCTCACAAATCTTCCTACAATCTCTCTAATCTCTCAATATATCTCTCTACAAGTCTACATTGTTTGCTAAATATTCAATTTTATTTATTCATTTGGGAATTGGGAGTGAAGTTGGCAACTAGTTTGAGGATCTTCCATCGAGCAAAGTTTCAATTTTCAACCTCTCGATTACACGTCGACGTTACGTCGGCGTTTGGTACATTCGTTCCTTCATTAAATTATTATTGTCTGTTTATTTTATTTAGCGCACTTAATTTTATTGTCTTTAATTATTTATTATCATAATTAAAATGGAATGATTAAAATGTATGTTTAAGGGTAAGGGTAAGGGTGTTTCTTCTAGTAGGGGAAACCATGGCAAGTGTACTTCTTCTAGTCATCTTATTCCTACACAGGATGATTTTGTTGATACTCAACATTTTCCTACAATACCATTAGATTTAGACGAGGAGTTGTTTTCTGGAACTCAAGAAGACTT
Organism: Anisodus tanguticus; assembly: GCA_034509755.1. Taxonomy (NCBI): domain Eukaryota; kingdom Viridiplantae; phylum Streptophyta; class Magnoliopsida; order Solanales; family Solanaceae; genus Anisodus; species Anisodus tanguticus. The sequence goes on from CM067556.1 coordinate 31,266,598, forward strand.
TAATTTAGACGATGATCTAGACGATACACCCACTAATGTTGATGACAACACACCCACTAGTGCACCTTCAACTGAAATACCTCATATTCCCCCTAGTATGAGACGAGGTCCAACAAAACGACCATTAAAATCAGATACATGGACATTTTTTGATAGGGACGTAGAGAATCAAGTAGCTATATGTAAATTTTATAAAAATGTTTTAAAATTTAAAACAGGAAAAGATCACGGTGGAATGGGGGGGGGGGGTTTAATTAGACACGTAGTAAGTGCTCATCCAGCTAGGTATGCCCAATACCAGGCTTCAAAACCGGGTGCGCAAACGCCCGCTCCATCGGGACAAGGTTCACATACTGATACTGTCCCTGACCAAGTACAAGGTCAAATTAACCTTATGACGGGGGGAATTGTAGGCTCTAAATACAATAAACATAGAGATAGGGAAGCAATATCAAAATTAGTTGTTGTGGAGGGTTTGCCCTTTTCATTTCCTTCATCTCCCGGTTTTATTCATTACATTAGAGATATATATAATCCTGCTTTTAATGGTTTTCCTAGATCAACTGTTAAGAGAGATTTATTTAAATTCGCGCATGAATATCAACAATATTTACGTTTTTCATTATATCATTTTAATGGCAAAGTATGTATCACGTCTGATATAGGTCGTAGTACTAACGACCATGATTATTTAACTGTAACTTGTCATTGGATAGATTATAAATGGTCTATGCAAAAATGTATTTTAGCGTATAGATATATAGATGATAGGCACACTGGTACTTTTATTGCAGATAATATTTATCAAGTGTGTCATTATTACGGAATAACCGATAAAATTATGACTATTACATTAGATAACACTTCTTCTAACAATTACGCAATTACAATTTTAAAGAATAGTTTAACTCCATCTTTTCCAGATCATTTTCATATAAAATGCGCGTGCCATATTTATAACTTAATTGTAAAAGATGGTCTATCACTTTTTGAAGACATTCTTAGTAAAATACAATTTGCTATAAACTTTATTTTTAAAAGTAATAAAGTACAACGTAGAAAAGAATATAAAAAAACTTGTCACGATTGTGGACTACCTTATAGAAAAATTCCACAAGAAGTATCCACTAGGTGGAATTCTTTATGAGAGCAACTATTTGTTGCTTATGACTATAGAATACCTATAACTTTATTTTTTAACTCTCATAATAAAAATCCAGCTGATATGATTTTAGATAGTGATTGGGTAAAAAATTTCGAACTTATTGTATTTTTAGAGAAATTTTTTCAAGCAACAAAAGAATTTTCCGGTATATATTATCCTACTATTTCAACTATGTTGTTTTATATAACTCTAATATTTTTATTACTTAGTGAATATATGGAAAAACCAGCTTATAAGGCAGCTATTAAAAAAATGTTTGTCAAAATAAAAAAATATTTTATTCCTATTCCCTCTATTTATATTATTGGTTCTGTATTAAATTCTACTATTAAAATAGATGGTACTAAATCACTAATTGAAACTATTTACGATTGTATAGAAGTACTACCACCTCCAAGTCCCAAAAATCTAAATCACCCACCACCTATTGAACAAACTAAAGAAGAAGTGTTGTCTAGCGTAGAACACCAATGCAAAAAAATAGATAGATTTTATCAACAAGAAAATGCTAGTAACTTACCTAGCTTCCATACCATCTTCTTCATCTTCAACACAACCTCACAAAAGACATGCTGTTTCTGCGGCTAGTATTGAAAGCCTCAGAAATAGAATGTGCAGCCGTACCTCTACTACTAACCAAATTAGCGAGTTCGATATTTTTGTTTTGCAGGGTTCTGTACCGTATCAAGAAGTTATCAATGAAGATGGACACGAAGACTTGCTGAAATACTGGAGGGGGAATGAGAAGACCTTTCCGACACTTTCATTGATGGCCCGAGATGTTTTGAACATTCAAGCGTCATCAATCGCGTCGAAAGCGCTTTTTCTCCGACGGATATCAAATAGGAGACCACGTACACTCATTAGTTGGAGGCGGCTTGGAAATTGCGGTATTATTCGAGAGATTGGATACGAGCGGAGCGGAGAAGGTGCGGTCAACCGGAGATCAACGAAGAAGAAGATGAAAACTACAATGAAATCTTAACCGAATGTAGTGGAAGCGACGTGCATCAATTTGACCAACAAATACCAATTCCAATCGAAGAACCACAGGAAATCATCAAGCAATTAGAACAGATTTTTTTGAGAATGTAATTTTTTTAATTGCAATTTTATTATGTAATTTGCAACTTATGTACAACACCACAAAGTTGCAATTTAGATTTTAGACAATTGTATTTGTATTACAAAAAAAATCATGTCTATTAAATAATATAAGCAGCACAAAAACAGCCTTGGGATGTTTTTATTACACTATCTTATCTTGTTTATTGAGTTTTTTTTATACATATGTTATTTTTAAAAAAAAAGGAAAATCCGCCGGACCCTGCCCCGACCCCGACCCCGACCCCGCCCCGACCCGATACCGACGGGATCGGGACGGGACTGGAGCAAGTCCCGCCAGACTCGACCCCGCCAGACCCCGCTAGACCCGACCCCGACCCCTTGGCTCGTCCCGCCCCGACCTCGACCCTGCCAGACCCGGCCCGCCAGACCCGAGCCCGACCCACTTGCCACCCTTACTATAAAATAATGAAAATGAATATTTATATGGAAAAAGGTCAAATATAGCTCTCTAGTTTGTTTTAAATATAGCTCTCTATTTGTTTTATGAGTTTGACTTTATCTATGTTACATTTACGATTAAATATCTTCAAAATTTATATTCATACCCTTATTTGAAAACAAAAAATCTCAAATTCTATTAAATTATTTAATTTTAAAAAATATCTCATCCCTTAATTGACCAGCTCCGACCACATATTATATGTTGCCCCACCCCAAATATAGACCTAAAAACATATCAGCGATTTCAAATCTATTAGGGTTGCGATTTATTTGGATGGGTCGAATGTTTTCTCTTCATTGAATCTTGAAATGGACAATTTGGAGAATGAAATTGAGAATTTGAAGATTGAAAAGGATTATTTATCGAAAATGGTTGCTACCTTGGAGGTTACTAATCAGTTGGAAATGAACAAAGTTAGGATATTTGAAGAGAAGTATTCTAAGATAAAATTTAAATATTATGATTTCATGGGCTCTTTTTATTTGGTTTTTGGTGGCACTTATGGCAAAGTGTATTGGGGATTGTAATTTTAGGTGTCAGTGGCTTAAAATTTGAATTTTGATGAAGCTACTATGTATGTGTATTGATCTTTTCTTTTGGAGGTGTATTGGATCTAGTTGTAATGTGAATGTAGTGTTTGTTAAACTTTTCTCTTTTTTTTATTATGTAGTTTTTGAATGAACTAAATGACAACAAAATCAGTCATCAAGATGACACAAAAGTTAGATAAAAAAAACTAGACAAACACAGTCCATAATATGAATAAGAACTGGATATAATTAGTCGTTAGTGTGACCGAAACACTGAGAAATTCATTGTCTGTGAAGTGACCAAAAGTGATGCAAACTAGAAACCAAAACTACTGCAAAATTGGACAAAATAGTTCTTAAATTAAATCACCAAAACTGAACTAAAACTTGTTTAGAAACTAAACCAAAATATGTCTCAAACATAACCTTTTACCTTAACAAAAACTAAAACAAAATTTGAAATAAAGTCGTCAAAACTTGTCTCAAAAGTCAAAACTAAACCAAAACTGAACCTTTTACCTGAACAAAAACTGAAACAAAATTTGAAATAAAATCACCAAAACTGAATCAAAATCTGTCTCAAAACTAAATCAAAATCTATGTCAAAACATAACCAAAACTGTCTCAAAACAGATACAAAACTGAACCAATACCTAAACCAAAACATGAATCAAAACTTGAACAAAAACAGATTAACCTGGACCAAATCACAACTACGACTCTGAACCAAAGTAGTACCAAATGATTCTTAAAATAGTGTCAAAACCTAATAAGACACATAACACTTCATATATAATCTGGAAAACAATCCTAAAAGTTGTTCTTCAACTTCAATATTACATTGGGAATGTCATTCTATAACCCCAAAAGGATGCAACAAAAATATTATTATTTGATATTTCACTGCCACCATAAAGTACTGAACCAAGTTTTCACAACCAAAAGTAAATCATAAGTTATAATATTACATCAACTAAAGTTTTCACAAAATAAACATCTTGTTTTAGTTGGTGCGTCACTCTTTCACTGTTGTGCCTTTGCCATTACCCTTTTTGGCCTTGAGTTTGTCCACCCTTAGCTACTCCAATTGTATTTCAGTTATAGATGCATTACCCTTCCATAAGAGACCTTTTGGTACATACAAGTCACTTGGTCTACTTAAACCTCTAGCATCACCAAGAAAGTTGAATTGTCTTATTTCAGTTGGTAGTAGTTGCTTCTGTCTTTCTTGGATTCTAGAATTCAACTCTGAAACACCTGTTCCGATTCACTTTTACGCAAAGGCTAAAAACTACAAAGAAGTTGAAACTCTAATTGGATATTTAGTTTTTAGCGTCACCACCTAATTTATAAAAAAATTAGGAAAATCGGGTAAAAGGGTTTATTCAAAATTTGTGAAAAATCCTTTAAAAATCAGAGTTTGAGGTAAGAGTTCTGGTGATCCCCGGGGAAGGTGTTAGACATTCCGGTATTAAAAATCCGTAGAATACGATTGACCTTTGGGTTCTATAACATGTTTATTTATTAAAAATTACTTAAGTGTTTACTTTCCGCAAAATCAATAACATGTCATTCATTTTCATTTCAAATTTAAAAGGGGTTTTGAAAACTAAAAAGTTGAATTTCATTTGAAAAGTTTGTATAGGGGTAGTTTAGTTAATCCATTTTCAAATTAAAGTACACTCAAAATTTAATTTGAGTAGGACACCACTATTTTAGTCCAATGGAGTATGACATGCCATGGGTCTTTGATAAAATACAAATTTTCCCCTTTGTTTATCATTTGAAGGTTAACTAATATCCTACTTCCTAAATCAATACATCAAGGATTGGAACCAGGAGCAATGTTTGAGAGTACGTATGTATACCAGAATATTTTAGAATTAAGACGAGTACGACAAGTAAGAAAATGAGTGAACAAGTGTCGAAAGAAGTAAAGAAAGGAGTTGTTATAATTATGAGTAGTGAGAAGGTATGAAAAAAAAGAGATTCCTTTTAGATCATGAATGAGAGTTAATTGTGATGATACGCGCACTTCAGATTCGAATAACATTGTCCATAAAGTGTTCACGATTGAGATACTATAAATATAAGAGTTTTCAGCACACCAGTTAGTAAACAAAGTTAAGTTGACAATTGAATCATTTATTCGCAAGTGACTTGACTAATGTGAGGGCGAATGAGAGAAGTTGACCTGAGGGAACACATCAGTTAGCTAAGTGGGAGTGCAATTGGAGGATTCAGATAGTGATAGCCCTATGACTTAGAATACATCAGGGTCATCCCTCATACTGGAAGAAAAGGAACGTCATGATGAAGATCCCATTTTTAGAAAAGATAGTTAACAAAAGAGAACCGCAACCTTCAAGCATAATGGGAGAGGGACCCCAGGTGGAAGGTCCATTTGTGTATTCCCAATGTAGCAGGATTACGAGACAATATTATGACAGAGATCCACTGCTCACGATATTCCATTCACCCTGGGTCTACTATGATTTATCATGATCTCAACGGTATGTATTGGTGGAACGACATGAAGAGGAACATTGCGGATGTGGTAGTTCAGTATCTTAATTGTCAATAAGAAAAATAGAGCATCAAAAGCCTGACGGCGTGACTCAGAACATTGAGGTCCCGGTGTGGAAATGAGAAATGATTAATATGGATTTCATTACAGGTTTACCTCGCTCTTATCATAAGTTTGATTCTATTTGGGTGATTGTTGATAGACTGACCAAATCAGCTCAATTCCTAGCGGTCAAAACTACCTACACAGCCAATTACTACGCAAAGTTGTACGTTAAGGAGATTGTTCGCCTTCATGGTGTGCCTATTTCTATTATATCCGACCGAGATGCGCAGTTCACAGCTAAATTCTGGAAATTATTTCAAAAAGGTTTGGATACTCAAGTTAATCTTAGCACAACTTTCCACCCTCAGACAGACGGGCAGGCCGAACGTACAGTTCAAACGCTCGAAGACATTCTATGAGCTTGCGTATTAAACTTCAAGGGAAGTTGGGATGATCATCTATCCCTTATTAAATTTACGTACAATAACAGTTAACATGCTGGTATCAAAATGGATCCATATGAACTTTGCATGAGCAGAAATATAGCCTTTCGGATGGTTCGAAGTAGGCAAATCAGAATTATTGGGCCTAACCTAGTACACCAAGCCATAGAGAATGTGAAGCTTATCCAAGAACGACTGTTAACCGCTCAAAGTCATCAGAAGTCGTATTCAGATGTGCGACGGCGAGACTTAGAGTTTCAGGTAGATGATTGAGTCTTCTTGAAGATTTCTCCTACGAAGGGTGTAATGAGAAAAAAAAATCCAAGGTACATTGGGACATATCTCATAATTCGATGAATCGGCTAGGTGGCTTACGAATTGGACTTGTCTTCGGTGTTAGAGTTTGTTCATCCGGTATTCATGTTACTATGTTGAGAGCGTGTATTGGAGATTCAACCCAGATTGTGCCAATTAACAATGTGAAAGTTATAGAGGACTTATCATATGAAGAGGTTCCTATTGCAATCCTAGATTGTCAAGTCCGCAAGTTGAGGACTACAAAAGTAGCCTCCGTGAAAGTTTTATAGCGAAATAAGAATGTAGAAGAAATGAATGGAAGGTGGAAGAGGAGATGAAGCACAAATATCCTTACCTATTTCAGACCAACGCCGAGGTTCTGAGAAAAGCATAAGCTAAGTACTATTTCATATTAATATAGTTAATGCTTGAGGATCATGTGAGGTCTGATATGATGAGGTATGCTATATTATATAGCCCCGAGAAACAGTGGTTGGTTTTCGACCGACGTGACAGGGATTAGATATGTCACCCCAACATTTGAGGACAAATATTTCTAAGGAGGGAAGAATGTAACATCCTGTACTTTCGGGCCATGGTTTGAATAGCTAGACGTATGGAAGTAGACCCGAGCCTCGAAGAATTTTTGTCATATTCAAGTTTGCGTATCAAGAGCTTGGTGTATAAAATGATAAAACCCCAAAATAATTTTGGACTTAACAAGTATGACGACGGGGATTGAAAATAATATTTCATGTGTACTGAAAAAGGCTACGGACTAGTGCTATATTTCACCATGATAATAAGTATATGAAGTGTGTTAAAATAATTATTGTTTGAGTGAATTAAGATCAAATTAATTAGCAATTGTACAAGGAAACAAAGTGATTAGTCAAGGGACAAAAAGGACAAATGGCATGATTAATAAGGAACACATGTAGCATGGAAAGGAAAGGTAACATGACTAGTAGTATAGTTGACATTTGTGAGGGGAAGACACATAGACATAGAGGTGGCATGACAAGAATTGGACGTGTGGGTGGAATCCACTATCACAAAAGATGATAAAATATTGACACCACTTTTCCTTATCTTTGATCTCAAAGAATAAACTATATACAACACCCAATAAAACATTTTGTTCCTTAATACAAGGCAGCAACGTGTTCTACATATGAAGCCTTTATTTCATGGCAATATGTGATATAGATACATATATACAAAAACATATGCAACAACGTATTATGTGAATAGATACACATATCCACACATTCAATGTGTAAATAGGAAGCAACGTTTCATTTTTTTTTGGAAATATAGCTAAGTCCCTCCAGGAACTACATATAGTAACGTGATTAACTTTTAAGTGGAGCAACACAATTTAATTTTTTAGGAGCAACAACGTCATATATTTCATAGTTGCAGTGAGACGATTTCATTTCATGGGTTGATTTGTAATAGCTATCGAAGGGGGATTATTCAAGGTATGTTAAGACAAATTATTTCTTCTTTTGGCATGTTCCGTGTAACAAAACGTAAACGTAATATTGTCCCATAAATGATTCTACTCTAAGTAGTTAAGGATGTTCATGTTATTCATTCCTATTGTCAAAGCATGTCTAAATATGTTCCTAAATCCTTATTGAGGTATATGAAAAAAATGTTAGTATTCATAATGTAAATCGGAGGTAAAACGATATTACGTCACTCCGACAAACTTATATTGTCTTATTGTCATATCATTCATGCATTACATTCATGTACATACCTTGACCTCAAAAGGAGTTATATACTCTATTATATGTATGCATTATATATATGTATAGGATATGGGGAAAGGGAAGATGTTATATACGCACATCACCTGCAGCTGGTACAGATATACACGATAATGATTATGCCCACAGAGGCCGATATGATATGATGGGATGCCCACAGAGGCTTGATGGCGTTGTATACGCATATGTGCATGACCGCATTGTGCATGACATGTAGACATATTATGGCCCTCAGAGGCATTCTATACAGACATTATACTTATGCATATTATGGCCCTCAGAGGCATCCCGCACAGACATGATACTTAGGCATATTATGGCCCTTAGAGGCTTTCTCTCCTGGTTGGTTGTTTCTTGTCTCATGTTACTTCTAGGTCTCTATTATGCTATTTTTCATGTCTGACATACTCGGTACATTATTCGTATTGACGTCCATTTTGTCTCGGGACACTATGTTTCATGCCCGCAGGCTCAGGTAAAGAGGGTGACGGTTCACACTAGTAGGTTGCTGGTTCAGCTGATATTGGAGCACTCTATTTATTCCAGAGTTGTAGTCTAGTCATGGTATGATATTTTTTATATGCATAGGGGTATGGCGGGGCCCTGTCCCGACCTTATGAGGTCACGTACTCTTTAGAGTCTTGTAGACAGATGTCCTGTGTATAATAGTCGTGTATGGCCTTGTTGGCCTTGGTACCTATATATGCATAGGTTAGTTTTTTCCGTTTGCAAGAGTTTACACATTACCTTCTAGGGGTGAGCGGGTCCGGATACCCTAACTTTTTTGAACTACCCGGACCCTACCCAGTAAACGACCGATTCCTAAATCTACTATCCGGAACCTACCCATAACAATCATTACCTGGAACTGCAGGGTCCGGGTACTCTGTAAACACCATTTATGTCATAAATACTACTCTGCATAATCAGTGATTGAAATGGAGGAAATCAGTGACTAAAATGGAGGAAATCAGTGACTGAAATGAAGGAAATCAGTGACGGAAAATATGAAATGTGTCTTCCGTGACTGAAATCTGTGACTAAAATGGAGGAACATGATACAACATAATCACTAAATGAAGAAAACATTGTAAAACTACTCTGCATAATCCAAAAAGTTAGCATAATATGGAAATTTGGATATGCTTTTGAGCCTAAAATGGAGGAAATCAGTGACTGAAATAGAGGAACATGATACAACACAATCACTAAATGAAGAATACATTACAAAACTTCAAATAAACATAAAACAAAAATACATCTTCTAAAGAAACAAAAGATGCCAAAAAAATTAAATAAACACCCATAAATGTCACACGTCCACTTGCATATTAATCCGCCATTATGTCTCCCGTGACACAACTAAGCTCTACAAAAATAAAATGAAACTATTGTTAGATTCCAAGACAAAAGATAATACACAAAAATAAAAATTCTAAATAACCCAAATCCATAAAACAAAAATAAATAAAGACTTAGTGACTTACGTTCCTCATATTTTTCTGCATCTTCCATATATTGCTCAACACTAATGGAATTTGAAGATGAGCGCAACCAATCTTGGCAACAAATTAAAGCTTCCACAAATTTAGGAGTTAGAGAGCTGCAAAATTAATCAAGCACTCGACCAGATGTGCTAAAAGCCGATTCCAAGGCTACCGTGGATACGGGGATGGCTAAGATATCTCTAGCCATCAAACTGAGAACCTTGTAAGTCGACTTCGCAGCATTCAACCACATCAATAAATCAAATGTTTCATTTTTGGGCTCACGAGGATTACTAAGGTACCTTTCCAATTCAGATCTTAAATCCCCACCAAGTTCATCTTGGTCATCCTGGTACCAATCTTTGACAAGTGAAGCTGGATCAACAAAACCAAAATTTTCTCCACCAACGCTGTCAATAGAGCCTTGAGACTCGTCCAATGCACTAGAATCAACCATAGAAGAATGATTTTTGTCATATAATGCAAAAAGACGTTTCAATACATTCATTACCTTACTAACCATCAGTTCTATTTTAGCATCATCAACACCAATCCTTCTACAACTTCAATTCAGAAATCTCAACTTATATCGAGGATCTAGTACTACGGCTATCAACACCATCATGTTTGTTTTCTCAATACTCCTATAATACTTGTCAAATTTGGCTCTCATTTTTGTAGCCATCGCATTAAGGTTTTCATTATTATTTTGTCTTTCACATTCAGTTAATGTTGAAAACATGCTAATAACTTCATGAAAATAATGGTTAGCTGTCACATAGAGACTTCCTGACATCCTACTAGTAGCCTCATAGATTTTTTTCAGAAATAAAGACAACAAGGATGCATTTTCCCATTCCTCATCTTTCGGGACATGACAATCAAGCTCAGTCACAAAAGCCATATCATCATCTTCAAGGCTTACAAATGTTTGTTTGAACTTACTAGCACTTTCTAACATAAGATATGTAGAATTCCACCTCGTACTAATATCAAGACAAACAGAGCCCTTATAAGTTATGTCCTCTTCAGTTATACAACTTTGGAATTATTGTGCTCTACTTGGGGAATTCCTAACATACTTAACTGCAGCTCAAATTCGACTAATTGATTCACGAACCTCACTCAACCCATCATTCATAATAAAATTCAATATATGAGTTGCACATCTCATATGAAAAAACTCACCCTCTAAAACAAGGGTATTTCTTAACGTGTCCTTCAAATAAGCAACTGCCACATCATTAGAGCTCGCATTATCAACTGTAATTGTTGATATACGATCTCTAATTCCCCACTCAATTATACATTTTCTCTACCATCTTACCAATATCCCTACCTTTATGGCTAGGCATAACAATAAAGTTTAGCAATCTCTTATGCAAATTCCAATTTTCATCAATAAAGTGAGCGGTAAGACATAAGTAGCTCAAATTTTGAATGGAAGTCCAAATGTCAGTGGTGAGAGCAATCCTAGATTCAAGAGATGACAACTTATCTTTTAAGCATGAGTTTTCACAAACATAAAGTTTCATGCAATCCTTAGCAACTGTGAATCTTGAAATTTGCTTAAATAAAGGTTGTAATGCAGACACAAAACCACTAAAACCTTCACGCTCAACCGTTCTAAATGGTTGCTCATCAATAATAATCATCCTAGCCAACATGTGCCTACAAAAATCTTTATCATATTTCCAAGTGCTAAGAATATGCTCATTATCCCCATTTATACTACCTTTAAAATGAGCACCAAGCAATTTTTGCTTCTTGTCAATATTGTGAGGATACTTTTTGCAACTTCTCAAATGTTTCCACATGGATGAGGTATCATTGTTAACACTATAAGCTAAGCTTTCATTGCAATAATTACAGATAGAAATAATATTACCAGTTTTCTCATCTATTGCTTTAACAAAATGCTCCCAAGCCGCATATTTTGTTGCATTTTTTTTTCCGATGGTGCACGAGTTGTGGATGCCGTGCTAGCCTCATCCATTTACCAAAAAAAGTATCAAAATAAAATATTGTCAGTAACTATGACGTAGTAAGAAAGAAGGATAAACCAATTAGCCATAGAAATATAAACTAATTTATCCATAGAAATATAAACTAATTTATCCATAGAAATATAAACTTATCACAGACAACAGAGGATCTAATTTAGCAATCTAAACTAACAGAAATCAACCCAAATTAAGGATCTAGGAAAATATATGAATATTCACAAATCGACAATAGTATATAAAGGAGATGTAGATGCATATATTCATTTAGACAACAAAACCTAAATAGAGTATTATTGACTATAAAGTTCATTTTAAAACATCAATCAATTATCATATTTTAAATAACATTTACTTGTAAAGTAGAAAAACAAAAGCAAAGGAAGACCACAACCTTTGTCAAGCTTCTGGAATGAGGAACAATGACAACAAGAGAGAGGAGAGGTGGAGCAGGAGCAGCGGGGTCTGCTTTTTAGCTTTTATGTGTGTTCAGCTTCAGCATGTTAAATAATCTTCCTTTTTATTTTTATTATTTTGGAAGTTTGATGGTAAAACTTGATGATTCTTACTTCCTTTTTGTTTTCATTATTTTGGACAGGTTGGAGCTGAAGATAAAACAGTATTAGATAAAATTTGTTGATTCTCTAACTTCCCTTGCTAATTCAAGTAACTCTTTGGGATCTCAAGACAAGGAAAACAACATATCTTTGAAGGTTGGGGAATTCCAAGAAACCATCATGGATGATAAATGTGATGTAAAGAAGGTCTTAATTTTAGGTGTTGGTCGAGTTTGCAGACCAGCTGCAGAACTTTTAGCATCAATAGGTAGTGTGCCATCTAGGCAAGGGCTGAAATCATCTATAACTGCTGATTTTGAAGAGCAAAATTGTGTCCAAGTGATTGTTGCTTCATATTCATCTATGTCTTCAATCTTCATTGTCCTAATATTATATTCTTAGAGATAGTGTAAGATTTATATCTTCTTATGTTTTTGTCTTTTTTCCACATCATATGATTATCTTGAGGTCACTTCTCTAATTCTCCTCTCAATTTTCTCTTTTATCAGCTTCAACCCAAACTAATTCAATCTAAACTAATAGAAATCAACCCAAACTAATTCAATCTAAACTAACATAAATCAACCCAAACTACTTCATACTAAACTAACATAAATTAACCCAAACTACTTCATACTAAACTAACAGAAATTAACCCAAACTAATTCAATTTAAACTAACAGAAATCAACTCAAACTAATTCAATCTAAACTAACAGAAATCAACCAAAACTAATTTAGAATATTCTCTATTGAATCATCAGAAAGCTGAACTATTTAACACACACAAGACCAGATCTATCTCATGCAGTTTTGATATTAAGCCAATACATGCAAAACCTACTGTTATTCATTATGCAACAACTTTAAGGGTTATTCATTACCTTTAACTCAACGCAACGATTCAACCTTTGTCAAGATTCTGGAGTGAGGAACAATGACAACAAGATAGAGGAGAGGCTGCGAGTGCGAGGCCACTACAAGCTGCGTAATGGCGAGGCTGCGAGTGCGAGTTGCGTAATGGCGAGGCTGCGAGCTGCGTAATGGCAAGGCAGCCGAGGCTGCGTAGTGCACTGCTCTGCTTAATGATAAATTGGAAAGTGGAAACTGAACGAACAGTATGAAAATTAGGGTGTCTTCTATGTATTTGTGTTTTAGTTTATAACGAGAATTAGGCTTAGGGGTTGGTCGGACCTATCAACCGGACTGGTCCAAAAAGGTAAATGCCTCAAAGCCTAAAACTAAATAATTTAAATGGGGGGTGAGTTCATAGGGTCCGGGTATCGGTTCCGGGTCCGGGTACTCGGTCTCTATTTTCCGAAACCGGACCCGGACCCGACATTGATCGGTTCCTAATTTTACTACCCAGAACCTACCCGTTATTATAATATATCTACTCGAAACCTACTCGTTAGTATCGGTTCCGGTCGGGTATCTGGGTACCCTGTACCCGTGCTCACCCCTAGTACCTTCCTAGTTGATTATTCCCATGTGTCAAAGGGATATCAGCGGGATATTTGGTGATGGTCCTTGTGGCCATGATTGAGTATTGTTAGATGTTAATTATATGATTAGTGGTACTCGACAATTAAGGTTCGGGTGCCCGTCATGACCCTCCGGTTTGGGTCGTGACAAAGTATCTAGCCATGAGAGAACGTGTTAAAGATAAGAAAGTGGTCATTCAATATGTTAGCACTGAATTGATGTTAGATGATCCTTTAACTAAAGGCATGCCACCACAAAAAATTAAGGATCATGTAGTCACAATGGGACTTAGTTCCACTATGTAAAAGTTCATTTTAATAATGAATATTGTTGAAACTCAATTTTATATGATATTGTTTTATTTATTACTGTGTGCACATTCAGTTTATTATGAGAAATATTGCTAAAGTATGGACCTAAAATAAATATTGGGTTTATTCATTAAGTAATATGGGCTAAGACTTAAAGGCATAATGCATTGTGATACATGAAAGATACTACCCGATCTTAGGGGAATTATAGCCATGATTCATGTATTATATTTATTTTTAAAGCATATTTTGGGTGGTGTATTCGGACCAAGTGGGAGAATGTTCGTTCACATTCAATTTTAAACATGTGAAAGTGGTCCTCTATTTTTGGGACCAGTTGAAACTCCCCCTCATTTTCTCAAACTACCCATAACTGCTGCCCATTTTCTGTAATTGTTAAAAGAAGTTCTTGATGGAAGAACATTATAAATAAGACCAGATCCAGATTTAAGGTCCCTAAGCAGAAAACTACTCCTAAAATAAACTCAATACCATCTAGAGTGAGGATTTAAGTGCTTAGAAGACCACCGGAGGAACCGACGACGACGATGATGTCAACCTCACTTTCATAACAATGGCCGAATGTATGTCCATCATCTTTCTGCTGCGATATTTCTATGTATTGTCTTACAGTATTTTTAGATTTTGTTGTAGTGTTCAGAAACTGGAGTTATGCTTTTTAGGGGCATATGTTCTTTATCCTTTTTGAGTAGAATATCGTGCATGTTTTTGTGGAGTTTGATGTGTTTGGCCATTTTTATGTTAAGTTTAAAAAGTTTTGTCATGTCTGGTATAACTTATGTTGCGTGAATATAAACTTATGCCGCGCAAAAAGTGGTGAAGGGCAAAAATTAAAACCACAAAGGGCAAACATTAAAGACCACCCCAAAGTAGGTGCATTTGTGCTAATGAATTAGTTATTTATTGTTAAGAGTCCCACATTGGAAGTTGAATGGGAACATGGACTCCTTATATGGATTTGGACAATCCTCACCCTACAAGCTAGCTTTTGGGGTTGAGTTAGGTCCAATATCCATTCTTTACATGGTATCAGAGTCAGCCCCGTTCCAATTCTTTGTTCGTCGATGTTGGGCCCCCAAATTATATTGTCCACGCTCCAGTTAACGAGGTCTGGGCGTGCGGGGAGTATTAAGATTCTCTCACATTGGAAGTTGAATAGGAACATGGACTCCTTATATGGATTTGGATAATCCTCACCCTACAAGCTAGCTTTTGGGGTTAAGTTAGGCCCGAGATCCATTCTTTACATTTATCAACGTTATAGCATTTCTAAATGTAAACCTTCCTACACTTTTTCAAAGTTCCATTATACAACTCATAAAAATGTCACCCGGATATCTTGATTACAAAAAATGTAACTTACCACAATTCACGCAACTTAGTATATCTCTTTTGTTCTGATATACCAAATGAATGTACTCTTTCTCCTTTTATTTTGCATCTTCCACTCCTTTAGTTATTATTGAGGGTTCGTTTGGCAGGAGGAATAAGTTATTTCATATAGATGAGATTGGGTGAGACATGATGGGATAATTCCAATCCATGTGACTAATAATTTCTGAAAGAAATAATCTCCTTGATTATTTTCATTGATTGAAAGACTATATATACAAGTTACATATTTCCATAATAGGAGAATCTTATTCCTATTCTACTCCTAAAACCTTATTATACTTGGATACTAACTACACAATTATGGTAATACACATATTATGGTAAGTGTACAATACTAATCACATTACAACATTACCTAAACTAGGATACTAAAAGACTACCTAATTTACACGGTATTAATCCTTCAATCGAGAGAAACAATATACACAATATACACATATATATTATGTGTATATTTAACACACCCCCGCATTCATAGCGGGTGGTCTTCGAATGCTGAGACTGTCCCTAAAATCTTCAAAAAGGACTGAGGGAAGACCTTTTGTAAATATGTCGGCAATTTGATATCTTGACGGGACATGACAGACGCGTACCTGACCACGAGCAACCTTTTCGCGAACAAAGTGAATGTCCATCTCGATATGTTTAGTGCGCTGGTGCTGAACCGGATTATCAGAAAGGTAGATGACACTAATATTATCGCAATAAACCAAGGTTGCTTTCTGAATAGGTGAATGAATCTCCAATAGAAAATTACGTAACCAACACGATTCCGAGACCACATTAGCTACCCCTCTATACTCGGCCTCGGCACTGGATCGGGATAATGTCGCCTGACGTTTGGCAGACCATGAGACCATGTTATAGCCAAGAAACATACAATAGCCAAACGTAGACCGTCTTGTGTCTGGATAGCCACCCCAATCAGCATCCGTATACGAGACAAGTGCAGACATCAATGAAGGATATAAATGCAACCTATAGTCAAGTGTACCTTGAATATACCGAATGAAGCGTTTGAGTGCATTTATGTGCTTAACTCTGGGATTATGCATGAACAAACACACCTGCTGGACAACATACGTAATATCGGGTCTCGTAAATATAAGATACTGAAGGGCCCCTACAAGACTGCGATAGCGGGTCAGATCCTCGTATGGTACATCGGTCGCGGCATTAAGCTTATGCTTAGTATCAACTGGAGTGGATGTGGACTTACATGATGACATCCTGACCCTCTCAATGATCTCGGCTACATACTTCCTTTGAGATAAGAACAACCCATCTGAATGACGAGTGACAGCAATCCCCAAAAAGTAACTCAAGGGCCCCAAGTCTTTCATAGCAAACTCAGAGATGAGCATGGTTATGATAGACTGGCGTAAAGCATCGGAAGAGGCAGTCAAAGTAATATCATCCACATATAACAGAATATAGGCCAAGGACGAACCACGATGGTAGATGAACAAGGAATTATCTGACCTGCTGTGAGTGAACCTAATAGTCGAAACATAGTCTGCAAACCTCATATACCGGGCCGGGAGACCGCTGCAAGCCCATATAAGGACTTCTTCAACAAACAGACATGATGAGGATGTTTGGGATCCCTGAATCCCAAAGGCTGATGCATATAGACTGTTTCCTTGAGATCTACATGTAGGAAAACATTCTTTACATCTAACTGATAAATAGGCCATGCCTTTGAAAGAGCCAAGCTAAGCACATTGCGAATGGTAGCTGACTTGACCACCAGACTAAATGTCTCACCACAATCTACACCAACCTGCTGAGTCTTACCATCACCCACAAGCCGCGCTTTATGTCGAGCAAATGAACCATCTGAATTCTCTTTATGAGCAAAAATCTACATAGACCTGATAATATTAATACCAGATGGACGGGGCACCAACTCCCACGTCTTATTATCAATAAGAGCATTATATTCATCGGTCATAGCAATTTTCCAATTCGGGTCATTTAAGGCAGACACAGGATTACGGGGTAAAGGGGATTTAGGGACATTAGAATGTTAATTAAAACCGAGAATGCTTGTGTGGGCCGAGGCCCAAGCAGTCCACCATGCTGCCTCAGCCCAGTGCTGAAACGAGAAGAAGAAGGGGCCTGACCGTTAGGCCTGAATTTAGGCTGTCCAACCCACTGCTCGTTGGAAGAACTTGAAAAATAGGGGCTGTTGGGCCACAGCCCACTGCCCACTGCCATGGGCCCCACGGCTGGGACCAGTAGGGAGGTGGCCCACTGTTGACTGGATGGGACCCACATCCGAAATGCTGTCTACCGGAACCGCCACGTTTGCCCCCGCGGTTTTTACCATTATTCTTACGATTATTTTTGCCGCTACCATGAGCACACTTTTGGTCCAAATTATCAACAAAACCCGAAGAATTTGTGGAGGACGTCATCATGATTATAGGGCTTGCACCGGTAGTCGCCTTTTTAACCAAACCGACTTCTTCCAAAGTAAGCATGGAGCGGGCTTGATAAAAGGCGGGAAGTGGATTGCTTTGACGAAGGAGAGTTCCAACGCCATTATAGGCCTCAGAAAGGCCGACAACCAATTGTAGGACTAGACGATTATTTGTCACAGGTGCGCCAACATTACGTTGTTGATCTGCCAACTCCTTGACTTTCTTGCAAGATGCAGACACGTTCGGAAATTCTTCCATGCGAATTTGAGAGAATTCCTGCTCGAGTGTGACAACACGTGAATGTTGGTTATCTTGGAATATGTCACACAATCTATTCCAGGTAGCCATAGTCGTAGTGTCCGGCTCAATGATCGTCTGTAAGAGGTCAACCGAAATAGTGGAATAAATACACTGGAGAACGGTAGCATCAAGAGTAATCCATAACTGAGGATCCTCCGCGGGAATATGTGCAGCGGGATGAATTATGTGATGGATGACTTGATGGGAGATAGCGTGAATTTTAAACAATTCTGCCCACGTCGCATATTGGACGTTTTCCATCTCAAGAATAATAGGGATGTTATTCTTGATGTTAGAAACTGTGAGGGCAGGATGAAAAATGTTCTTAGACATAACGAAAGAACAAAGGGAGAGGAGGGGAAATTTGGGAAGAGTGGAGGTAAAAATATTACGAATTTCGGTGAAGGGGGACGGAAATCGAGACAGTTGTGGTCGAGAAATGGCACAAAAACCGAGAGCAAGGCAGAAGCAAGTTTTAGACCTAGTCTCTTGATACCATGAAAGAAATAATCCCCTTGATTATTTTCATTGATTGAAAGACTATATATACAAGTTACATATTTTCATAATAGGAGAATCATATTCCTATTCTACTCCTAAAACCTTATTATACTTGGATACTAAATATACAATTATGGTAATACACATATTATGATAAGTGTACAATACTAATCACATTACAACATTACCTAAACTAGAATACTAAAAGACTACCTAATTTACACCTAATTTAATCCTTCAACCGAGAGCAACAATATACACAATATACACATGTATATTGTGTATATTTAACAATTTCATCCCATCCTATCCCTCCTACCAAACGACCATGAATGACTTAGTAAGCCCTACCACTACAATCTCTTCAAAACACTTCTATACATTTACAGAGATACCATTTGGACTATATATAGGCAGTCATCATTGTCATTGGTTAGTTAATTTAATTGTAAAAAAAGTTGTAGTCAATAATTTTCTGTAACTTTTGAATCATAAATTTTCTTCAAAACAGATTGAAGAGTAATCACTTTCCAGTTGAAGTCTGAACACCGTTTTGCATAATGCAAACGAACCATGAACGCCATTGTGCATAATACAATGAACGATATTTCAAGTTGAAGTCGTATGGTGGGTTCTTGACCAAAAAAATAAAAAGAACCTGTAACTGTTTCTTTAGGAAGCAGGAAACGAACAACCTGGTGTCGAGACATTTAATTTAATTCTCCAAGATATATACCGTATAGCTGTTACCTATACCTATGTTTATTTCAGTTACTATTCATTAAAAGTACAAAACATCCCACATTAGCCGAGTCCGAGGAAGGGCCGCACCTCAAGGGTATGATATAGACCGTCTATCCTAATGCAATTATTAGTGGCTGATTCCAAGGCTCAAACTCGTGACCTACACGTCATACAAAGACAATTTTACCGTTGCTTCAAGGCTCCCTTCAAGTTACTATTCATAATTTCCATAACCACACTTCTCTATAGCTACAGTGAACACAACCTTATGCTTTCTGCGGCAATGACACTGTTGGCACTACCATATAAAGGTTTACAGTAATCGGCTCGTTCAGGAGGTGATAAATCAAACACTGGCCAAAATTTCATCTATAAATGCACATATTAATCGCAATCAAATAAATACACATCAATAGACTGACTATCTTGGTTCTTTTCGACTGATGTGTATTTAACTTTAGAGTAGAGTACATTTGTACTCTTGTATCGCTAAGTAGGAGAGCGCTGGGCTCGATCTCGAAGCATGGTAAGATATTATCATTTTCAATGATACCAAGTCCCGGCTATTCGTATACTTTGCTCTCCTATTTGAATATTTTTCGGCAGATAAGTTTGCTGACTCTAGTGGATAATAGTAACCATGGAATGACTCCCACCTGCAGTTGATTACACAAGTTAGTTAATCTGTTCAATAAAAAGACAGGAAGCTTTGGAAGTGACATGGATTCATGAATACTGAATTAAGAGAACATTGGCACACTAAAAGCACCACCAAAAGAAGGACAAGATTTAACAAAATAAAAGTTACAAATGAATCAACTGAAAGTAAGAAAAAGTAAAGAAGTAAGATTGAGATCTTCAGACCTTTCAGTCTCAATTTTGTTAAGTGAATGGACACCAAAATAAATTACCTTTTCCTAACCTCCTAAACTTATCTCTAGGCAAAATATCAGCAACTATACCCTGCCCAGAAATTAAGTGAATAGATCCTTCTATTTGAGTTCTTATAAAAGGAAAATTATGAGTTGAAGCCTAAGAGAAGAATCTCACATCGGATATGGAATGGAAACATGGACTCCTTATATGGACTTGAACAATCCTCACCTACAAGCTAGCTTTTGGGGTTGAGTTAGGCCCAAGATCCATTCTTTAACATATCAGAGCCAGACCCATTTCAATTTTTTGTTCACCGATGTTGAGCCCCAAATTATATTATTCACCCTACAAGCTAGCTTTTAAGATTTAATTAGGCCCAAGATCCATTCTTTACACGTCAACCTATCAAAAAGAGTACAACTCCCAGCTATCAAAGGCTCAAACCCAAGATCTAAGCTCGTTACTAGTTCCTACAGTCACAGTTTTCCGAAAAGAATTCCAATCAACGCTAAATCCTCACGGTAGTTACCATGACGTTTTCATTCACTGGACCTCCAGCTCGCCAAGACAAAATCCTACCTGCAACAGAATGTTATAGCAGATTCAGTATGACATGGTCACACAATGGTGGTGAAAGAAATAAATATGCATTTACCATCTAGCCCATTGAAAGACATGGCATAGCAGATTAATGAATATAAAATCAATATTACCTGCAACAACAACACAATCAACAACATGTAGGTATACATGGTGTCAGAAAGGTTAAACAGAACAAAAGCTGAGTCGAAAGATGACTCTCTGTGTTTAAGATAAAATTGCCCCGTATATATATGTTTTTACGGTAATGAACAATAGTCTCCAAAGATAAAACAACAACAATCAACAATACAAAGCAAGTAAGGTTGATTCTAGCGAATAAAATGAATATAGAATAGACTGCTGAAGAGGAGAGGATCTGTGAGTTTCTGTATTCTCTTATTTCTGTCTGTCTTTAGAACTGAACAGAAGGGTTTAATTTATAGGAAAGAGGTGGGCATTTCTGAGTTCTGACTGTTGAAGTCAGATTAGTTGCAACGTTTCAGAGTCGTTGCAGCATTTGGTTATCTCCGAAACTTTCAGGACCAAAATGTAAATAAGAAACATTTCAGGGACCAAAAAGAAAATTCCGGAAGACAGCCTGTGACTCGTGACCCGAACCGGGTGGGCGGCGGCGGTGCACGTGTGGGGCTTAGCCCCGAACCCAAGCTCACCTAGGTCCTCCCTCTTCTTAACACATGGGTTACCTCTTGGAGTCCCAAACCCTTACTCAAAACTAGAGTTTATATAGTGCTCAATCCTTCCATCTTCTACCTATACAGGAGATTTGTTATTTGGCCAAAACAATCCATCTATTCATGTCTCAAAACACCTTACTTTGTGTACCAATATCTCTTTCATTTCTTAACGAAATTTGACAATACTTGGCACTAATATCATCTACTCATTTAGTAGATTATGCATGTGCGAAGAAACGATGTTTTCAATATGCGGGGCCCACGTGTTTAAGTCACTAAAGACGGAAAAACTCAATCCACATAGTTAAATTTCCAACACAACATACCCAGTAAAATCCCACCAAGTGGGGTCTGGGGAGGGTAGAGTGTACACAGACCTTACCCCACCTTGTAAAGGTAGAGAGACTGTTTCCGATAGACCCTCGGCTCAAGGAAAAATCAATATTACCGGCATATACCAGTCATAAAGTTGATAAAATGACATGCAGGTGTTAAGACCAAATATACTAGGGGATAACACATTACCGAAAGGTTGCATGAGCTGCTTAGGTATGGAAGCCACGGGAATACGCCAAAACCAGATAATCAGCAAGAAGTAAGTCAAGACCTGTGTGATCAGCAGTTGATTAATTATCTTACAATTTTAACAAAGGTTGTAAATATCTTGGCTATCAACGTTCGCATCCATTACCTTTATAATTGTTAGGGCCTTTGTGTGTGTATCATATGACGATTTCATCTGTTTTATGAGTTTTTCATGATCTGCATGGCGCCAAATGTAGTTATTGGGAATAAACAACAGCAAGAACACCAAATTATACCTCAATCTCATATTAGTTGAAATAGGTTATACCTCATTATCTATTTGGATTCAGGTAACCAATAATTTTTCTTTTACAACAAATTAAGGGTTTTCTAACACTAGAGGATCTCGTTATTTTCTTGCTGACACACAAATCTAAAAACAAACTAGAACATGTTTGGCAAAAAATGAGATGAAATGTAAGTATACCACCATGACTAATCTGTACTCCAACCTAGATAATACCGCCTATTTGGTTCTTATGCATCCATTATGTTTAAGTCTGCAAGGATTCAATGTGTCATATCATCCCGTTTAATCTCACATCACCTTTGTTTTTTTCATGAAGTAAGATATTTTATATAATAGGCATCAAGAAGATGCAATAAATACAAATGAGGGAAGGAGAAGTCAGCTTGGTACAAAAAGTGCAAAGCTTCCAAAGTCAGAGACCTTTCCATGTGTAATTTATGGCATAAAGCAATGCCTTTTAAAATATCCTTCTTGAGTTGGATGCTTTGCCTCGGCAAACTTCCTTTCAATGAAGCACTTTCTAAATTTGGCAATAATTACCATTTACTAGTATTACTGCTGAGGGACCGTGATGTAACACCCCGTACTTTCGGGCGATGGTTTGAATGACTAGACGTATGTAAGTAGACCCGAGCCTTGAAGGATTTACATCATATTCACGTACGCAAATGAAGAGATTACTATAGAAAAGAATGCGGTCCCGAAATAATTTAATATTTTAATAGTGTGACAACGATGACTCGTAATAATATTTTAGTATTTCATTAAGTAGGTCCCACCAATAAGAGGTGGTTACTATTAGTAACAATTGGATAAGGACCAAGTATGGGGTCAATAATCAATTACGTGTACGTATCATGTACAGACACTAAGAGATTATGTGTCTTATGCCTAGGAATTAGGACTTAGATGATGCCAGCAAAGTAAATTGTGATTAACTTATTCGTCTCATTTTGGGAGGTTATCATTGTGCTTTATAATAGTAATAGTGTGACCAGCTAGTTCACTTTAGAATAAGCAATTACATTCTTAAAATTTTGGTTTCACTTGAAGAAGAGAAAACGTCCAGCAAATATTGGTTTAGAGCAAAACGTCGAGCAAATATTTTTGAACAAAACGTCTTGCAAATATTGTTTCAAAGCAACGTTCCAGCAAGTGATTATTAAAAAGGGGTTGGTTCCGTTATTATTTAAACGTTAACTTATAAAGAAGGTTGATTCCAACACCATTATTGGAGGTTCGACAATAAAGGTATGTTAAGGAAAATCCTTCCTTCTTTTGGCATGTTCTGAGTACGAAACGTAAATGTAATACTGTCCCAAAAATGATTCTACTCTTAGTAGTTAAGGATGTTCATGTTATTCATTCCTATGTTCAAAGCATGTCTAAATGTGTTCCTAAATCTCTATTGAGGTATATGGGAAAGATGTTAGTATTCAACGTTAATCGGAGGTGAAGCGACATTACATCACTCTGATAAACTGATAGTGTCTTATTATCATATCATTCATGCATTATATACATATATAAACCTTGATCTCAAAGGCGTTATATACGCTACTATATGGTATGCATTATATATATGTATGGGGTATGAGAAAAGAGAAGGCATTATATACGCACCACCACCTGCAGTTGATATATATATGATGATGATTATGTCCACAGAGGCCGATATGATATGATGGGATGCCCACAGAGACTTGATGACATTTTATACGCATATGTATATGTATGACCGCATTGTGCATGACGTTTAGGCATATTATGGCCCTCAAAGGCATTCTGTACAGGTAAGACACTTATGCATATTATGTCCCTCAGAGGCATTCAATACATGTTGATTGTTTCTTATCCCATGTTACTTTTATGTATCTATTATACTATTTTTCATGCATGACATACTCGTTACATCATTCGTACTGACATCCCTTTTGTTCGGGGGACGCTGCATTTCATGCCCGTAGGCTCAGATAGATAGGGTGACGGTCCACACTAGTAGGTTGCTGGTTCAGCTGATATTGGAGCACTCTACTTGTTTCAGAGTTACAATCTAATCGTGGTACGATATTTTAGATATGCATAAGGGTATGTCGGGGCCTTATCCCGACCTTATGAGGTCACAGACTCTTTAGAGGCTTGTAGACAGATGTCCTGTGTAGAGTAGTCGTGTATGGCCTTGTCGGCCTTGGTACCTATATATGCATAGGTTGGTTTCTTCCGTTTGCAAGAGTTTACACAGTACCTTCCCAATTTATTGTTCCCATGTGTCAGCAGGATATTTGGTGACAGTCCTCGTGTCCATGATTAAGTATGGTTAGATGTTAATTACATGATTAGTGGTACTCGGCAAGTAAGGTCCGGGTGCCCGTCATGACCCTCCGGTTTGGGTCGTGACAAACTTGGTATCAGAGCATGTCTGTCCTAGGAAGTCTACAAGTCGTGTCTAGTAGAGTCTTGTTTATGGGTGTGTTATGCACCACACTTATAGATAGGAGGCTACAGGGCATTTAGGATGATAGTTACTTTCCTTCTTGATCTAGAATCATGCTACAGAGCTGAGTTGTGAGAATTCTCTCTGTAAACCTTATCATGGTTATGATTACAGCAATGCCTTCTTCTATTAGGGTTATGATTAGCAGGGAGATCGAGGTTGGATTGAGTATAAATGCGAGTAGTATGCTCTCTATTAAGACAGATCCGTCAGAGAATATGAGTAAGTTGCTTTCCCAAGTATCGACAAATTTAGTAGTACCAGAGTAGTTGAGGGAAGTTCCCGTACCATCAGCCCTACCACCGGCTCCGTCTGATAATGATGTAGGGAAGACGGTGCAGGTATTGAATCAATTGGTTACCTCTCAGGCACGACTTCATCCTAGAGCATCTGATAGAGATAGGGCCTTGAGAATCAAGTGAGACCGCCCTGACCATCATGTAGTTTGTGTGGTCGAGCGTATGCCGAATTATGTCGCAAAGGTACAAGAGGTTGGTTTGGTGTGGCAACCATGGCCACAACATTCCAAAGTGTCCCAAGTTGATGCGCAAAGGTAAGAATAATATGATCATGAGTTGTACAAATGAAAAGCAGAAGACATAATTGGAAGGTTTAGTAGGCTATGAAAATCTACACGTTTTGCAGTGACTCGTGATGATTAGAATGAGGGAATATATTTTGTACGTGCGACCTAAATTGTAATGTCTTACCTAGAATAGATTGAGAATTGTCCAAGGATATCATTAACGAGAATGTATTTCCATAATTGAATCGTGTGAAGAGTGACTATCAGTAAATTTAAGAAGATGACGTAAGGTGACATATCCAGAACAGTGATCCCAAGTCATATATAATTATCGAGTTATCCACGGTAGTGGAAGGGGATAAAAGCCTCTCATTCATGCGTAGAGGGCCATACCGCGTATTATTGAGAATTACAGGTATCAATGTTAGTAAGCTAAGGCATGATATAGGTATTGGACTGGTAAGGTCTTCGGCTTTATTATGCAACATATTACAATTCTAAATAACCTCTGGATAACAATAGCATGTTAGGGGCAATTGAGGAAGAGAACTAGGGAACAATCGAATAATGGTTGTAAGAAATATGAAAATAGTTAATAAGAATGAATGAAATGGTATGATCAAGTGTCAAGGCAGAAATATTTTTCATTTAATGACGAGTAGAAGGAAGGATTACGACAAGAAGGATAAAGGTGAATGAGATTATAATTATGCAGGTTTCACAAAGGTATGATTACCCCAGAACAACGTAAGGAAAAATGATAGAGAAGGGACTGTAAGAACTCTTCGGCCAAAGGTGACGAACCTCTGATGTTCAGGAAGATTAGTATGAGAAATACTTTGAGATAAGAGACCCCCCCCCTCCAAGGAAACTTGAAATGGAAATGTAAATGTAAGACGAATGAGCACTCAGTCGATGGGAGATCTAATAATGATAAGACAAGAAAGCTTGACAAGTCATTAGATCATGTAACACCGTGAATTGGATCTAAACATACGAAGCATCGGTTTCACAACATATGCAGTCATACCTCTCATAAAGTATGTAAACGGAAATAACAGTGAGTAGCTCGAGATTAGCACCTAAATAGGTTAAAAGGGGACATTAAAGATATATGTCAAGAGATATTAACATTAAATTGAAGATAAAATGTCAGGCAAATACATATGTCTATGAGAATTTTTAAACTGACCAAAGGTTCCACGAGATAGATAAGCTAATGGGTTTATAACTTAATGAGATCAAGGAAGTCTTTTCCCAAAGCGCCATTGACAGAAAGTCTTAGCCAAGAGGCAAGTGAAGGAATTCGAATCGAAGTATAATGACCAAGTTTGGATATAGTAGGTCAACGTTATGTAATGCAATTCTTTAGAATCTTCGACGTACTGAATAAGGGAATAAGTTAACAACTCATCATTTAAGGGGTAGTAACGCCAAGGATTGGAATCAGGAGACGTAGGTATACCAGAATATGTTAGAACTAAGAAAAGTACGACAAGTAAGAAAATGAGTGAATAAGTGTCAAAAGAAGTAAAGAAATGAAATTGTTTATAATTACGAGTAGTAAGGAAGTACGAAAAAAGATTCCTTTCAGACCATGAATGAGAGTTAACTGCGATAATACGCGCACTTCAGATTCGATGACCTTGTCCATAAAGTGTTCATGATTGAGATACTACAAATATAAAAGATTTTAGCACACAAGTAGTAAGCAAAGCTAAGTTGACAATAGAATTATTCACCACAAACGGATTGACTAACGCGAGGAATAATGAGAGAAGTTGACCTGAGGGAACGCATCAGTTAGTTAAGTGGGAGTCCGATTGGAGGATTCAGATAGTGATAGCCGTATGACTCATAATATAGCAGAGTCATCACTCATATTGGAATAAAAGGAACGCCATGATGAAAATCCAGTTTTTAGGGAAGATCATGAAGGATATCTAACAAAAGAGAACCTCAACTTTAGAGCATAATGGGAAAGGGGACTCCCAGGTGGAAGGTCTATTTGTGTATTCCTAAAGTAGCAGGATTACGAGACAAGATTATGACGGAGGTCCATTGCTCTTGATATTCCATTCGCCCTGGATCTACTAAGATGTATTATAATCTCAAAGGTATGTATTGGTGGGACGACATGAAGAGGAACATTGCGGGGTTGGTAGTTCAGTGTTCAGTAAGTAAAAGTAGAGCACCAAAAACCCGACGATTTGACTCAGAACATTGAGGTCCCGATGTGGAAATGGGAAATGATTAATATGGATTTCATTATGGATTTACCTCATTCTTATAATAAGTTTGATTCTATTTGGGTGATTGTTGATAGACTGACCAAATCAGCTCAATTCCTGGCGATCAAAACTATCTACACAGCCGAGGACTACGTAAAGTTATACGTTAAGGATATTGTTTGCCTTTATGGTATGCTTAGTTCTATTATATCTGACTGAGGTGCACAGTTCACAGCTAACTTCTGGAAATCATTTCAAAAAGGTTTGGGCACCCAAGTTAATCTTAGCACAACTTTCCACCCTCAGACAGACGAGCAAGCTGAGCGTACGATTCAGACGCTCGAGGACATGCTACGAGCTTTTGTGTTGGACTTTAAGGGAAGTTGGGATGATCATTTACCCCTTATTGAATTTGCGTACAATAACAGTTATCATGCTAGCATTAAAATGGCTCCATACGAGGCTTTGTATGGACAAAAATATAGATCTCCTATCGGATGGTTTGAAGTAGGTGAATCGGAATTATTTGGGCCTGACCTAGTGCACCAAGCCATAGAGAAGGTGAAACTTATCCAAGAACAACTATTAACCGCTCAGAGTCGTCAGAAGTCGTATTCAGATGTGTGACAGCGAGACTTAGAGTTTCAGGTAGATGATTGGGTCTTTTTGAAGATTTCGCCTATGAAGAGGGTAATGAAATTTGGGGAAAAGGGAAAGTTTAGCCCAGGTATATTGGGCCATATCGCATAATTCGATGAGTCGGCCAAGTATCTTACGAATTAGACTTGCCTGTGGAGTTAGAGTTTGTTCATCCAGTTTTCCATGTTTCTATGTTAAGAGTGTGTGTTGGGGATCCTTCCCGAATTGTACCAATTAACGATGTGAAGGTTACAGAGGACCTATTATATGAAGAGGTTCCTATTGCTATCTTAGATAGACAAGTCCGCAAGTTGAGATATAAAGAAGTAGCCTTCGTGAAGGTACTATGGCTGAATAAGAATATAGAAGAAATGACATAGGAGGCGGAAGAGGAGATGAAACACAAATATCCCTACCTATTTCAGACCAACGCTGAAGTTTCGAGAGAAACATAAGGTGAGTTCTATTTCAGATTATTATAATTAATGCTTGAGGATCATGCGAGGTCTGATGTAATGATATATGTTATATTATATGGCCCCGGAAAAAGGGGGTTATGTTTTTACGCTACGTGACGGGGATTAGACACGTCACCCCAACATTCGAGAACGAATGTTTCTAAGAGGGGAAGGATGTAACACCCCGTACTTTAGGGCGATGGTTTGAATGACTAGACGTATGTAAGTAGACTCGAGCCTCGAATGATTTATGTCATATTCATGTACGCAAATGAAGAGATTAGTATAGAAAAGAATGCGGTCCCGAAATAATTTAAGATTTTAATAATGTGTCAATGATGACTCGTAATAATATTTTAGTATTTCATTAAGTAGGTCCCACCAATAAGAGGTGGTTACTATTAGTAACAATTGGATAAGGACCAAGTATGAGGTCAATAACCAATTACGTGTACGTATCATGTACACACACTACGAGACTATGTGTCTCATGCCTAGGAATTAGGACTTAGATGATGCCAACAAAGTAAATTGTGATTAACTTATTCGTCTCATTTTGGGAGGTTATCATTGTGTTTTATAGTAGTAATAGTGTGACCAACTAGTTCACTTTAGAATAAGCAATTATATTCTTAAATTTTTTGTTTCACTTGAAGAAGAGAAAACTTCCAGCAAATATTGGTTTAGAGCAAAACGTCAAGCAAATATTTTTGAACAAAACGTCTTGCAAATATTGTTTCAAAGCAACGTTCCAGCAAGTGATTATTAAAAGGGGCTGGTTCCGTTATTAGTTAAAGGTTAACTTGTAAAGAAGGTTGATTCCAACACCATTAGTGGAGGTTCGACAATAAAGTATGTTAAGGCAAATCCCTCATTCTTTTGGCATGTTCTGAGTACGAAGCGTAAACGTAATACTGTCCTAAAAATGGTTCTACTCTTAGTAGTTAAGGATGTTCATGTTATTCATTCCTATGTTCAAAGCATGTCTAAATGTGTTCCTAAATCTCTAGTGAGGTATATGGGAAAGATGTTAGTATTCAACGTTAATCGGAGGTGAAGCGACATTACATCACTCTGATAAACTGATAATGTCTTATTATCATATC
The DNA here is from genome assembly GCA_034509755.1 of Anisodus tanguticus. Lineage (NCBI taxonomy): Eukaryota > Viridiplantae > Streptophyta > Magnoliopsida > Solanales > Solanaceae > Anisodus > Anisodus tanguticus. Next base: position 31,296,624 of record CM067556.1, read on the forward strand.
ATTCATGCATTATATACATATATAAACCTTGATATCAAAGGCGTTATATACGCTACTATATGGTATGCATTATATATATGTATGGGGTATGAGATAAGAGAAGGCATTATATACGCACCACCACCTGCAGTTGATATATATATGATGATGATTATGTCCACAGAGGCCGATATGATATGATGGGATGCCCACAAAGGCTTGATGGTGTTATATACGCATATGCATACGTATGACCGCATTGTGCATGACATTTAGGCATATTATGGCCCTCAGAGGCATTCTGCACAGGTATGACACTTAGGCATATTATGGCCCTCAGAGGCATTCGGTACAAGGTGATTGTTTCTTATCCATGTTACTTTCATGTCTCTATTATTCTGTTCTTCATTCCTGACATACTCAGTACCTCATTCGTACTGACGTCCCTTTTGTTTGGAGGACGCTGCGTTTCATGCCCGCAGGCTCATATAGACAGGGTGACAGTCCACACTAGTAGGTTGCTGGTTCAGCTGATATTGGAGCACTCTACTTGTTCCACAGTTGCAGTCTAGTCTTGGTACGATATTTTGGAAATGCATAGGGGTATGGCGGGGTCCTGTCCCGACCTTATGATGTTACGTACTCTTTAGAGGCTTGTGGACAGTTGTCCAGTGTATAATAGTCGTGTGTGGCCTTGTCGGCCTTAGTATGTATATATGTATAGGTTGGGATCTTCTGTTTGTAAGAGTTTACGTAGCACCTTTTAATTTTATCGTTTCTATGTGTCAGCAGGGTACTTTGTGACGACCCTCGGGGCCCATGATTAATTATGGTTATATGTTAAATATATGATTAGTGGTATTCGGCAAGTAAGATCCGGATGCCGGTCATGACCCTCCGGTTGGGTCGTGACACGGGATTACTATCTCCAGAAATAGTCTAACGTAAGTCGAGAAGCTGGATATAAAAAAAAGAAAAAGAAATGCAACTTTTTTGTTAGCTAAGAAGCTTGTAGTATATAGGAAAGGATAGTGTATAGGCTAATCCTTTCTTCCGTTCTTTGGAACTTTTGTGTAGTTGGTTTCTTGGTGGGGATTTGGTCCCTGTCCCCCTCCAACTCTGTACCCTTTTTGGATGAATAGACATGGTCGGAGTCAGGCCTAACCCCACACTATGGGCTCACAACTCTGGTGAGGCTTTAAATAAATAAAAGAGCGAAAGAACTGACATAATCACCTTTGTTCTTCTTATGAGAGACTAAACTTGCAGCACACAGATCAAGTTTTAATTCTATACATCCTAATACCCTTAGGGGTCGTTTGGTTGGTGGATGGGATAGATAAGGATATTCCATGAGATTATTTTATCCTTTGTTTTAAGAGGTGAAGGCGTTTTACGCAGCTCGGGGCGAGGCGTAAGCCTCGAGACACGAGATGTATGCCTCATGTATCTTCAATTTATAATTTTAATACTAAAAAAATAAGCACAAGTAAAATTTTCATTAAAATTCTGCAAATAAATTCAAATAAATTACCAATAATATAAAAATTATTATTATAATTATTATATGAGAAAGGTAACAACACAAAAAAATGATACTACGTAATAGACTATATAATTTTTAAAATAAAATTTTCGTCCACTTCGTCATTAATCTTTACATCTATTAGTTCTTTCCACCCTCAACTAATATTAACTAATATTTGCATTGATTTTTATTTATATATTTCAAATAAGGAGAAGGATGAAAAGTGTAATAGCAACGACAACAAATTATAACAGTTGCTTAAGCAACATAGTGTTATGAAATCTCTATACTACCAATTCATAAACATTTAAAAAAATTATTTATGGCAGTGTTATTTATATATTTTAGAAAAAATCACTACAACATGAAAACACGATAATATAAAGTATAAATATCATTACACCAATAATAAAAATTATAATCTATAGCAAAAATACTTTTAATTTTAAAAAAATCAAAGTTAACACCCGAGATTTACGCCCGAAATTCTAGGGCGTATGCCCTATGGATCTACGCCTTTCATTTGCGCCCCGGAGCGTTTTTGATATGCCGCGCCCCTGGGCTCGCCCCGAAAACGCCTCTGAAAACACTGATTTTATCCCATCTTCTATATGGGATAACTTATCCCACCATTTATACTAAAATGGTGGGATGAAATAATCGTGAGGCTAAATAATACTACTCATTACCAAATGCATGATAAAATAATCTCATAGGATATCTCGGGATTATTATCCATATCCCACCAACTAAACAACCCCTATTTTCTAGATTACTTATCTTTAGTTCCAACTTTGATTAATAAACACAATATTAGTTGTAAATAGCATGCATCATAGAATTTATTCAGTATATTATTGGTTTATCTTTAACCATTTATGAGAAGCTCGTTTACATTTTCTCTGACTATTCTCACACTAGCAACCACTCATTCACACATCTTTTATGGTATTTTGATATGCATTCTTTTTTTCTCAAACACCTTCCCCCAACTCTTTTCGCACTCAATCAATGCTCCCTTTAAGTAAATGATATCATGTGGAGATCTTTCTTCATCTCCCTATAAATTTTCATAAATTTCCTGAATAGAACACTATCCCAAACTGTCATTAGTCTTTAACCATAAGAAGGACAGGGAACTTGGTTTCTAAATATCTATGCTCTAACTGACAGGAACAAAGTGTCCATAGAATTATGGAAACTTTCTGCTTAAAAGGATCGTGTATCGGTCAAATAGTTTTAAGTCCTAAGAAGAGACATGTGTATTTGGTCCTTCGATAGTCCTAGCTAATTGTTCATGGTGTACAATACGTTGTTAATGGAACTGACAATTTTCTCCAAATGACTATGACATCTCCAGAGAATTGTGAAGCAATTTGCTGGCTGTGTGCACACTAAATGTGATGTGCAGAGAGGATGGTATGGGTAGGTACGAGAAAGACAATGTTGAAATGAAACTGTTAGCATGCCAAACCTTTTTCCTTTATTACTGAACCTAAGAAGACAGATGTTTTGCTCTTGAATTCGTCTCATTCTGGTTGTTTCACCACCCAAATACTTTAGGAAAGTAGAAGCCTAATTAGTACTGTCAAGCTGAATTTGATAGAAGTATTTCCAGGTATTCTTCTAAAAGATTTCTTGCTATGATAACCTGACTACACCAGCCAAAATACAGTATTGGGATTCTGACTGCTATTTCTTACTAAAGTGGTTTCTACTATGATTACCATCAATCTCTTTCTACATGCTATTTTACTTGTCCAACTGTGATTTTATGGGGAACTATGAACCTATGCACCAATATTCCCATAAATCAAGTCTATAAGAATTATGGATGGAAAATAGTGTATATTCTTAGCATGGTAGTATATGCCATACTTTTTGCAAGTTCCTGCTCCTTGGCTGCTGCCGTCCTCCTTAGTTTGGCAGCTTGTGCAAATGTTGAAGGCCTGAAATCAATATGAAAACAACATGAATGTTTACATATCATAGATGCTGTACAAAGTCAGTATCATTTACAAAGTGAATTATCAGCCCGGGCAACTCTTTTCTTTCTTCGATAAAAGCTCAGAAGAAATACTAGTATTTTGGTTGGAAAACTGAACGTCTCCTAAGACATCATAAGTTTTATATACCATAACAAGGGACTTATTGATATCACGTGTCTACTAAAAAAACTGCAAGTTTGGTTTTTACCATCTACAAATTGACTATCAACATATAGTTCTCCATTCAACATGGCTATATAGATAAAATAATTGACAGAACCCATGTATACACGGTATACCAAACCAACAATATTTAGGTTACTTACCATAATTTGTAGAATTCTTGTACATGTGTAATTATGATATTAGTAGTATAATAGGAATAAGATTTTTCATATTTAGATATTGTAAATTGTATCTATAGACCTCTTCATTAATGAACATAATTTGTAGAATTATTGTACAAGTGTAATTATGATATTAGTAGTATAGTAATAATAATATTTTTCATATTTAGAGATTGTAAATTGTATATATAGATCTTCTTCATTAATGAAAATAATCAAATGATTTCAATAATGGTCCACCCTTTCCGTTTTGTAACATTCAAAAATGTTAGACATCATCTCATTTTTATACAATTTGCACAACCTTAGCAATTCAGATTCATTAAATAATTCATGTTTTGAACTTTGATATGATATTTTCTTTATCAAGCTAGCTTTACAACAATTACTTTAAACATTTTCATCCACAATCATTTTTACAATATAAGTCAAATTAACATATTTTTTTGATCAGGTAAGGTATTACTCCAATTAACATATTAAACTCCATCTCCAGTAAAATACACCATATAAAATGTGACAGAGGATTACATAGAAGGATGTAGCTTTTCATATTCATTGAGAAATAATTAAAAATAAATATTGATCATGAAGATAAGCTTTGATAAATAAAAGAAAATATAACATTCATGTGCAGAACTCCACGTAACTCGAATTACAGTAGAAGATTTTGAATTCACATACAAGATGACATAAATATTAGTAGTAATTACTTGAACAATTGGAATCACTTACTGTGACATGGCATTCGCCTCTTTTAGCAGCTGCTTAATTTCTGCGCGCAACTTCAACTCCTCAGCATTTACAACAACTCTCTGAAAACGAAGACTTTAAATTAGACATGAGACAATAGCAAAGTGATAGAATATACGTAGTATATTTCTGATATACGTAGTATATTCCTTAATATTATTAGTGATATTGTACATCTGTAATTATGGTAGTAATCTTTAGTATTAGGAAAATGTATATTTGATTTCCGTAATTATAGGCTAGGTTTACTATTGTATATCATGTATATAAACCTATTACATTAATAAAAATAATAAAGGGATTATTTTTTTTCATGGTATCAGCAGTCTAGGACAAACTTTTCCTTCTCCAAAAATATACCACTTCCGCCGCCCTACTCCCCCTTGGCCGTCCCTCCCCCATCACTTCAAATTTTTTCCAAAACCCTAATTCTCCTCTTGTTCTTCCATCATGTCTACTACAAAGAACACCTTTCATCCTACCCCTGCAGTCTCCAATATCAAGAACAACATCTCTATCGTTCTTGAGATGGAAAACGTCCAATACGCGATGTAGGCAGAACTATTAAAATTCACGCAATGTCTAATAGAGTCCTCCATCACATCGTCAAACCGGAAAAAAGGCAAGGAGAAGGTGCCTTCCACCAATGATAAAATAGAGTTGTGGGCAACTCTAGATGCTACGGTGCTCCAATGGATTTATTCCACCATCCCTACGGATCTCTTACAGACAATAATCGAACCCGATGCCACGACAATGGAAGCTTGGAATAGGTTGCGTGGTATTTTTCCAAGATAACAAAAATTCTCATGTCGTGACCCTTGAACAAGAATTCTCCAACATAAATATGGAGGATTTTCCGAATGCCTCAGCCTACTGTCAAAGGCTCAAGGAGTTGTCGAATCAACTCAAAAACGTTGGCGCGCCCGTCACGAATGATCGTCTAGTTCTTCAGATGGTTGTAGGACTCTCCGAGACATATAATGGGGTTGACACTCTTCTTCGTCAAAGCAATCCTCACCCACCATTCTACCAGGCTCGTTCCATGCTCACCTTAGAAGAAGCAAAATTGGATAAAAAGGTGGCTACCGGAGCCAATTCCGTCATGATGGTGGCCATGTCCCGCTAAACTGATGACTCTCAATCGTTCTCCAAAAATTATGGTCAAAACTATAACAACGGGGGTGGAAAGGGTGGTGGCCGCGATGGCAGTGGTGGCCGCGACGGCAGTGGCGGACGAGCAATCGACAGTGGCGGTCAGTAGGGGACCGGGCCACTGAACCCCTGGCAGCAGGCTTGGGCCGCTGGGAAGTGGCCCTGGGCCAATGGGCAGTGGCCCATGTTGCCCTGCCCAGTTCCCATCCCACTTTCAACTTGGACCAGGCCCAATGGACAACAGAGGCAGCAGCAGCCTAAGCCTCGTAATTACACGGCCTGGCAGCAGCCTGGCTTTCTTGGGCCTCGGCCACAGCAGGCCTTCGCTATTGCGGGCCCAGCAGTAGCCCCAACCCATACGAATATAGAGGCGACAATGCATACATTTGGGCTAAATCCTCCGGATGCAAATTAGTACATGGACACTAGTGCTACTTCTCACATGACGTCCGCACCATGTAATCTTTCGTCTTATTTCAATCTGAACAAAAATCATGGCATAATTGTTGGTAATGGTAATTCAATTTCAATTCGTGGTTATGGTCACACAAATTTATCTTCCCCGAACCGACCCTTAGCCTTGAAAAATGTCCTTCATGCTCCTCACTTATTTAAAAAATTTGGTACATGTTCGGAAATTTACAACTGATAATTGGGTTTATGTTGACTTTGACCCTTTTGGATTTTCTGTGAAGGATTTCTCGACGAGGATACCTCTAATGAGTTGTGATAGTCGGGGCGAGCTCTATCTCATCACCACCTCCACCACCACTACCACTAAACAAGCCACACCGTTAATGTTTACTGCTTTAGCACCTTCATTATGGCATGCGCGTTTGGGTCATCCGGGAGCGTCTGTTATTTCCTCCCTTAAAAATAATAAATTTATTGAGTGTAATAGTACGCGTAGTACTAATGTTTGTCCTGCTTGTCCGCTTGGAAAACATGTTAAATTATCATTCGTTGCCTCTAATTCTAGTACTTTGTTGTCATTTGATATTATTCATAGTGATTTGTGGACATCTCCCATTTTGAGCTCTTTGGGCCACCGTTATTATGTGTTATTTTTGGATGATTATTCTAATTTTTTGTGAACATTTCTGTTATCTAACAAGTCTCAAATTTATTCCACATTCCTATCATTTAGAGCATTCATCCGTACCAAATTTGAACGGGAAATTTAAAACATTCAATGTGATAATGGAAGGGATAATGGGCCATTTAGGGAATTTTGTAAGGTTAATGGAATATTTTTTCAGTTTTATTATCCACATACATCCTCACAAAATGGGAAAGCCGAGAGAAAAATACGTACCATTAATAATATTGTTCAGACATTACTAGCACATGTTTCATTACCACCTTCATTTTGACATCATGCATTACAAATGGCTACTTACCTTCTTAATATACTCTCTAGCAAAGGATTAGCATATCAATCATTCTTTCTCACAAAGACCCATCGTATTCTCATCTTAGGGTGTTTATTCTATCCTCTCTTTCCCTCCACTACAATAAATAGACTACAAGCCCGCTCTACCGCTTGTGTGTTTTTGGGTTATCCGTCTAATCATCGTAGTTAAAAATGTTATGATTTATTCTCTAATAAAATCATAATTAGTCGTCATGTCATTTTTTATGAAACCCAATTTCCATTTGTTAAGTTGCATAATTTCGTGTCTAATTCTTATAATTTTCTGGATGATGGGCTCTCACCGTATGTGGTCCACCATTTGGTCCGGCCGACATCTCAGGATTTGGACCAGCAGACCCGATGCCTACTGGCCTAGAACCTTCCCATGATCAAATTCAGCCAGCATGCCCACTACCTACTGGCCCAAACTCCCTCCGTCATCCAATTATGTCAGTAGGCCTACTGCCTACTGGTCTATTTTCCTCTTTCGGTGAGTCCCTGCCAGCAGGCCTAATGCCTGTTGGCCCAGCGCCAAGCTTCCTTTCTTTCGGGCAAGTCCAATTACAAAGAATACATAGGCTAGACAAGCGGTACACTGAACACCAACCCAATCTCGAGTTTCTATCACACAACCCTTTCGGCCAGTAGGCCCACTGCCTGCTGGTCCAACCCGTGACCCCCCTCTCAGTCCAGTCAGTTCTGATGTCACTACACTGACCCAGGTCTAGACCACTTCTATTCGGAGTCAAGAGCCCGTTATTCATAGCCAACAGGGTATCTTTAGACCAAAACTTCATTTTACTCTCAACTCTAATGTCACTAAATCACCCCTACCACGTAACCTCGTGTCTGCCCGTCGTGATCCGAATTGGAAAATGGTCATGGATGATGAATATAATGATCTTATCGAGAGGCATAAGGCCCGTCTTGTAGGTGATGGAAAAACTCAACAGGTTGGTGTGGATTGTGGAGAGACATTTAGTCTGGTGGTCAAACCGGCAACTATTCGCATTATTCTCAGTTTGGCTTTCTCAAAAGCATGACACATTCATCAGTTGGATGTGAAAAATGTGTTCTTACATGGTGATCTCAAGAAAATTGTATACATGCATCAACCCTTAGGTTTTAGGGACTCCGATCATCCTAACCATGTGTGCTTGCTGAAGAAGTCCTTGTATGGGCTAAAACAGGCCCCTCGGGCCTGATATAAATGGTTTGCAGATTATATGTCTACTATTGGGTTTTCTCACAACAGGTCTGATCATTCTCTGTTCATCTACCGTCGCGATACTTCTCTGGCATACATTCTGTTATATGTAGATGATATTATATTGATTGTCTCCTCTGATAAACTGCACAAGTCTATCATATCTCTTCTCAGCTCCGAATTTGCTATGAAAGACTTGAGGCCTTTGAGTTATTTTTTGGGTAGAGTTGTAACTCATCATGCAGGTGGTCTATTTTTATCCCGGAAGAAGTATGCAATTGAGATTATTGAACGAGTTTGCATGCCATCCTGTAAGTCATCTCCTACTCCGATTGACACCAAACCAAAGCTGAGTGCTAATTCTAGCACACCCAGCGAGGATCTCTCCCACTATCGCAGTCTTACGGGGCTCTTCGGTATCTTACATTCACGAGGTCCGATATTACTTATGCATTGCAGCAGGTGTGTTTATTTATGCAAGATCCGAGGGAAGAACACATGCACGCTCTTAAACACATTGTGCGTTACATTCATGGCACTCTTGATTATGGTTTACACTTATATCCATCTTCCGTATCTACTCTCATGTATTATATATATGTTGATTGGGGTGGATGTCCAGATACCAGACGCTCGACATCTGGTTTTTGTATGTTTCTTGGTGATAACTTGGTCTCTTGGTCGGCTAAACGCCAAGCTACTTTATCGCATTTTAGCGCGGTGGTCGAGTATCGAGGGGTAGCCAATGTGGTGTCTGAGTCCTGTTGGCTGCATAACCTCCTCTTAGAGCTTCATTTTCCTATATAGAAAGCTACCTTGGTATACTGCGATAATGTTAGTGCGATATATCTCTCTGAAAATCTTATCCAACATCAGCGCACTAAACATATCGAGATGAATATTCACTTTGTTCGCGAAAAGGTAGCTCGTGGACAAGTATGTGTCCTGCATGTCCCTTCACGGTACCAAATTGCTGACATCTTTACTAAGGGTCTTCCCTTAGTTCTGTTTGAAGATTTTAGGGACAGTCTCAGCGTACGACAACCGTCCGCTATGACTGCGGGGGTGTGATAGAATATACGTAGTATATTTCTAATAAACGTAGTATATTGCTTGATATTATTAGTGATATTGTACATATGTAATTATGGTAGTAATCTTTAGTATTAGGATAATGTATATTTGATTTTGGTAAGTATAGGCTAGGTTTACTATTATATATCATGTACATAAACTTATTACATTAATAAAAATAATCAATGAATTATTCCCTTTCATAAAGTAATTAATTGTTTAAGAAAAAAGATTAGAAGATTCATGATTTGTCTAAACAGGAAGAAAGAAAAACTTTGACGAACAAACAATCGATTTTATTTATGTTAATTCATGACAAATTGATCATTCAAATAACAGAGAATGATCAATCTCTACTACTTTCGTAATAGAAAATCAATAATCAGCAAACAATATATATATATAAATTGGTCGTACATGATGTGCATGCATATATAAATTATTTTAAATGTGTGCGTACAGACACTCGTAAGAGGAGAAATACACACACATGTATCTAAATATCATATCATTGTTAAATTAACATAAACAATATAAAAAATTAAATATAGGTTGAGAAAATACACTCGTATTTAGTTCGACACAGCGGGAGAGGTACTGAACGGCGACGACGATTAGGAATATCATGGGCGCGGCAACAGATCCTTCAAGTTTTTCCATTGATTCCTCCATTTTCTTGGCTTTATTGATTCATATTTGTTTCGTCTACGTTGCCTCACGAACCAATATGTTACGCAGATCTTGTTTTTCTGTTACGCAGATCTTGTTTTTCTCCATGAAATTCTCATTATACAATTTATTTTTTTTAATCGTAATTTAAGTTTTCACTCATTTACGTAAACTTCCCTTGCCTCCATTTATATTTTATCTTTATTTTAAAAGGCTTGCAAATATATTCCTTAAAAAAATAGTCTTTCAAAATATTAGACTTTGATATTATTTAGTATAATATATTGAAAAAATGACATAATTAGTTATCAGGTGAAACTATTGACATTCAATAATATTATCTAAAGTCTAAACTCTATACACAAATAAATTATTATCTAAACTCTAAAATAATTTATCAAAATTTGATATAATGATTTAATATTTTCTCATGAAGTTTTGAGCTTCTTGTAGAGATATCACTTTATGATCTTTATTCATTATATGTATGACTTTGATTATTCACGAGCATAAAAAGTCAATAAATAAAAATAATAAAGATATCATTTCTACATCAAAAATTTATATTATTTTAATTTCACCTTGAAATAGAGAATTAAAATTTAAAAAAAAAAAAAAATTAAAAAGTTAGGAGTGAAATAATAATTTCTTTTGCCAAGCAACTATCAACTTTTTATTTTCAAGTGAAATTGATGTCCAAATACAATTTCCAATACTCCTTTTTTCAACTTTTATAATATATTGTCCAGATGCCCATGTTATAAGTGGATCAACCCGTTATCAAATCTGGAATTGAGTGGGATGGCGGAGGCATTGGCCATTGCAGTTGGGAAATACACATACGTACACGAATTGGGTAAAGGCCCACCTGAAGCCAATGACGCTCACCTTATTGTTGTTCCTAGGAGTAGAGAAAAGGGTTTCACCATATTGAGTTCGGGTAGGAAACTCAAAAAAAAAAAAAAACTTGAGGTGTATTAAGTCTTTGCTCACGTAGTGTTGGTTTCTGTAATTAATAGTAGTACATGTCACAACTTCGGTTGACTGCGTGAAGATCCCATCAGAGCACAAGGATTAGCGTAGAGGTGGTTAGTGGGTAACAAAGTGTTATCATATGATTTAGGTAGTCACTTAGTTTCTTTTTCGTTAATGTGTATTGATATATGTTACTATATTTATTTTGTACATTTGTTATTTTATTGTCTCTTTTTCTTTCCTACACTCCTGCATTGGATACATTTCTTTTGAGCTGAGCATCTATCGGAAACAACTTCTCTATCATGTAAAGGTAAAGTCTGCGTACATTCTACTCTGCCCACACCTGCTTTTTTGCTAGTTCTCAAGAATTTATAATCTGGCTTGCAAATTGCAATTAGGAGTTTTTTTTTTCTCTGTACTTAGAAGCAAGAGGGTAGGATAATAACTTTTTCTATCCTCAGTAGCTTTATCAATGACAATAGTATGTAGCTTGTGGTGGTTAGTCACTTGGGATTTTGGGTGTGTTTGGTATGAAAGGAAAATGTTTTCTTGGACAATGAGTGAGTTTCTTACTTATCTTCTGAGTGTTTGGTAAGTAAGCAAAAATATATTATTCCAAGAGAATTTATATGTTGTCTAGCAAAATATTATGGGGGTGGGGAGTGGGAGTTCGGGGGTGGCGGGGGTGGGATGCTCAAGAGTGGGGGTAAGGGGCGTTGGGTGGGTAGGGGGGAAACAATCCCTACTTTTATTAGGGAAGTCATTTTCTTCATTTAAGGAACTTGTTTTCCTAGAGAAAATATTTTCGAAACTATTTGACCAACCAAACATGGGAAAATTGGAAAATATTTTTTGAAAAATGTTTTCCTCCATACCAAACACACCCTTAAGGCTGTAAAATTACCATACAAAGATGAAGTTGTGTTCAAAACTTTGTTCGCCTCAATTATGTTGATGCTTAATTTGTAGTAAGAATATTGTGTTTAATTTAATGATGGTCATTCAATGCAGGGAAAGCTAGATACTCTTCATATTTGGAGCTTAGTTATCATGGCATCGCTCATTAGGTTATTTCTAAAGAAGCCAGTTAAGAAAGGTGAGGATGTTTAAACTTCTAGGAATTTACTTCATGTACAGCTTATATTGTGCATTTTCCAGATTTAATCACATCCATTGTTTCTTGAGCTAAATCGGAGCAGTCTCTGCCATTGCACTTTGTATTGATGCACATTGTGCAAGATGGTCAAAATCTGAGACCAAACCTCATTAAATATTCTATGTACTTGTCACTCAGTAACTTCAGTTAGTACCTTGGATATGAAACCTTTCACTTTAGAATTGTTTGTCAATAGGATTTGAAGTATTACTTCCTTCAGTCCAAAATAATTGATGGTTTAGCCTCTAAAAGTTTGTCCAAAATAATTGATGCTTCACAAAACCAAGAAGGTATTTAATTCTTTTTCCCAGATTTGCGGTTGACACTTTCCTAATTCCCATGATAATTATGTCAGCTCAAGAAGAAAAGAAAATCATAATTAAGGGTATGTTAGTCAACCCCTTTTAACTTTTAAGAGTAATTGAATTCCTTAATTCATGTGCCCAAGCTTAAAACATCAATTATTTTGGACTGGAGGGAGTATCTACTATAGAAGGTAAAAGTTCTCGACAAAGTTTTAATATGGTAGTGGGTATAACCTAATCTTTAATCTGGTTTAAACCTAAGAAATGCAGTGCACAAAATTGATTGTTGTATGGTATCATAGAAATGCCTATACATTTGCTGTATTTTTGTAGTTATAATGTTCTAGTTTCTAGCAAACGATTGACTAAAGTTCGATAATTAATGTCTGACAATCTGGGGATCACAATTCATTCCCCTTGTCCTTATATATATAAGAGTGTGTGTGTGCGCGCGCATGGATTTGAATATGTGTAGTTGTTTCCCCTCTACTAGGATTTCGGGACCTTAGTCTCCAAAGCCACAAAAAGGAGCTGGGAGAATATAAATATGTGTGTGTGAGTGTGATTGTGCGTGTAATTCTTGCTTGTTTCCGGCTTCTAAAAGTTTGCTCAAACACAGTAATTCTATGCTAAGAGGAAATTTTACTGGGAACCAAAATGATAGGACCAAAATGAATCATTTGTTTACTTTGCTCTACTTGGGACAATTTCATTAAATCTGGTAAAGAGTATTTTCTTCTAAGGCAAATTACAGGTTCTACCTACCAAGATAGAGGTAAGGTTTGTGTACACTACCCTCCCCAGACCCCACATTGTGGGACTACACTTGGTATGTTGTTGTTGCAAATTACAGGTTCTCTTGAAACTAGAGGTTTTCTGAATCACCCTTACCCCTGCCAGGACATAATGTATTCAAATAAGAGCAACTAAACCTTAATCCTAACTTGCTGTTATCGCTTCTATAGATCCATTAATGTCATTGTGTTCTTCTTTGTTAAGTTCGAACTAGTCCTAAGGCAAATTACAGGTTCTCTTGAGACCAGAGATTTTCTTAATCACCCTTACCCCTGCCAGGACATAATGTAAACGTAATAAGAGCAACTAAACCTTAATCCTAACTTGTTATCACTAATATTAGATCGTTATGTCATTGTGTTCTTCTTTGTTAAGTTCGAACTAGTCCAAAGGCAAATTACAGGTTCTCTTGAAACTAGAGGTTTTCTGAATCACCCTTACCCCTGCCAGGACATAATGTAAGTGTAATAAGAGAAACTAAACCTTAATCCAAACTTGTTGTTATCACTTATATAGATCCGTTAATGTCATTGTGTTCTTTGTTAAGTTCGAACTAGTCCTAGAGATTGTAGGTCTTTTTGAAACCACTTCTATCCATGTCGTTTTAGGTCTACCTTGTCCTTCTTAGCACCTTCAAGCAATAGAATGTCGCACCTATGGACAAGTGCATTTGTTGGCGTAAGACATGCCTAAACTATCTCAATCATATTGTTCAATTTTATCATCTATTTGTGCAATTGCGTTCTGTATCTAATGTGATCATTTCTGGTCTTACTCAACCTTATACAGCCACTTGTTTCTTAATCTCTTTCCTGAATAGGCAGCTACCGTTACATAAACAAGCAGAAGTATTTAGTATATTATTTTTGCTCTGTGCCTATCCTTCCCTGTGTGAGCTGCTCAAGTTATTTTCCTATATGAGATTGGACAGATAAAATTCTTCTCGAATACAAGTGAAAAATGATTAATTTCTTAGAATCACTTGAATGTGTTTTGATGATACCATGTCCATGAAACCATGAGGGCACTATTTTATACTTTTTGTATCTGATCTGAGAAACTTGTAACTCTGTCATTTTTAAACCAGGTGCGGATGCCGAAGCCCTAGTTCCAGTTCTTTTTCAGATCTAACATGAGTGTGATTCAAAGAAATAATCTCTTGATTATTTTCATTAATGAATGGGGTATGTATACAAGTTACAATCTCCAAATATGGAAAATCCTATTCATACTATACTTCTAAATCCTAATCATACTTGTACAAGAATTCTACAACTATGGTAAGTTTGTACACTAGTTTAATTACAATCCTAATCCTATTTGAGTACGGTATCGTGCTATATTCTATCACCCCCGCAGTCATAGCGCGCGGTTGTCCTACGCTGAGACTGTCCCTAAAATCTTCAAATAGAACTGAGGGAAGGCTCTTCGTAAAGATGTTAGCAATTTGGTATCTGGAGGACACATGTAAAACACGTACTTATCCACGAGCTACCTTTTCGCGAACAAAATGAATATCCATCTCGATATGTTTAGTGCGCTGATGTTGGACCGGATTGCCAGAAAGATAGACTGCACTAACATTATCACAATAGACTAAGGTAGCTTGAAAGTGTAATTCTAATAAAAGATTACGCAGCCAACATGATTCAGATACCACATTAGTCACGCCTCGATACTCAGCCTCTGCACTGGATCGCGATAATGTAGTCTGGCGTTTCGCAGATCACGAGACCAAGTTATCCCCAAGAAACATACAATAACCAGATGTCGAGTGTCTGGTATCAGGACAGCCACCCCAATTAGAATTTGTATATGACACGAGTAGAGACGGAAGAAGGATATAAATGCAAGCCATAATCAAGTGTGCCCTAGATGTACCGTATAATGCGTTTGAGCGCATGTATATGCTCAATCCGTGGGTCATGCATGAATAAACACACCTACTGAACTGCATAAGTAATATCAGGTCTCGTGAAAGTAAGTTACTAAAGTGCCCCTGCAAGATTGCGATAATTGGTGGGATCCTCGTATGGTGTGCCTGACGTAGTACTCAGCTTCGGTTTGGTATCAACTGGCGTGGAAGTAGACTTACAAGATGACATACCATCTCTCTCAATAATCTCTGCAGCATACTTCATTTGAGATAAAAATAGACCACCTGAATGACGCGTGACAGCAATGCCCAAGAAATAACTCAAGGGTCCCAAGTCTTTCATTGCAAATTCAGAACTGAGAAGTGACATGACAGACTTGCACAGATTATCAGATGAAGCAGTCAATATAATATCATCTACGTACAATAAAATGTATGCCAGAGAAGTACCACGATGATATATAAAGAGAGAATGATCAGACCGGTTGTGAGAAAACCCAATAGTAGATACATAATCTGCAAACCTCTTATACCAAGCCCGTGGGGCCTGCTTAAACCCATACAAGGACTTCTTCAGCAAACAGACATGATGAGGATGATTGGGATCTCGAAAACCCAAGGGCTGATGCATATAGACTGTCTCCTTAAGATCACCGTGTAAGAAAATATTATTTACATCCAACTGATGAATAGGTCATGCTTTTTAGAGAGCTAAACTAAGAACAGTGTGAATGGTAGTCGATTTGACCACCGGACTAAACGTCTCACCACAATTCACGTCAACCTGTTGAGTTTTACCATCACCTACAAGACGAGCCTTATGCCTCTCAAAAGAACCGTCAGAATTTTCTTTATGAGTAAAAATTCACATAGACCGAATAATATTAACACCAGATAAACAAGGTACTAACTCCCACGTCTTATTTCCAATAAGAGCATTATATTTGTCAGTCATAGCCAATTTCCAATTTGGGTCATGTAGTGCAGACACATGGTTACGTGGTAGTGGGGATTTAGAGACATTAGAATTGAGATTAAAATGTTGTTTTGGTTTAAAAATACCCCTTTGACTACGTGTAACGAGCCCTTGACTCGAGGTAGAGTTGGGTGGATTTGGGGAAATGTGCGGGACGGTGACGGACTGGCCAGCATGGGCGGAAGCCGATACTGGAGTGGACGGGAACACTGGAACAGTACCAAGATCGGTACTAGGCCGTGTTTCTGCCCACTGGGCAAAATTGGCGAAACAGTAGTAATGGGATTGAGTGGGCCAACAGGCAGTGGGCCTGCTGGCGTATTTGGTCACGGGACAAATTTGATAAATGGTGGATAATATATGGTGAGACCTCGTCATCTAAAAAATTATACGAACTAGGCACGGGACTACTCACTTTAGCAAACGGAAATTTGGTTTCATAAAAAAGAACATGGCGACTAATTATGATTTTATTAGACGATAAATCAAAATATTTGTAACCACGGTGATTAGATGGATAACCCAAAAACACACCAGCGGTAGAACGAGCTTGAAGTTTGTTAATTGTAGTTGACGGAAAAAAGTGGATAGCATGAACACCCAAAGATCCTAAGATGTGAATACGAAGGAGTCTTATTATAGAGAATTTAAGGGGAGATTCATAAGCTAACCCTTTGGTAGGAAGTACGTTAAGGAGGTAAGTAGCCATTTGTAGTGCATGATGGCAAAAGGAAGGGGTACGGAAGCATGGGCTAGTAAAGTTCAGACAATATTATTAATGGTATGAATTTTTCGTTCGGCTTTCCCATTTTGTGAGGACGTATGAGGACAAGAAAAATGAAAAACTATGCCATTAGCATCACAAATTCCCGAAACAACCCATTATCGTATTTCTTGCCATTATCACATTGAATATTTTTAATTTCGCATTTAATTGGGTACGGATGAATGCTCTAAATTTTAAGAAAGTGGAAAAACTTGAGACTTTTTAGATAACGAAAAGGTCTGCAAAAAATTAGAATAGTCATCCAAAAATAAGACATAATAACGATGGCCCAAAAAACTTAAAACGAGAGATGTCCATAAATTACTATGAATAACGTCAAAATGCTTCAAAGTACGAGAAGTAGAGGCTACAAATGGTAATCGAACATGTTTCCCTAACGGACAAGAAGAACAAAGTGGAGTACTACGCGTACCCTTACAAGAAATAAAATTATTTTTATGAAAAATTACTTAGAAGCATGTAATGTTTTGGACATTAGCTTATAGTATAGTACGATCCTCTGGATCCGTGAGTGGGGTATGAAGCCCATACTTTCCGTAATATTATTATCTGTCTGTGTGTTGCGTAACTCTGTGTCCTCTTTATTCCCATCATACTTGTTTAAAATGAAAATAAGCTAAAGATCGAGTCTTTATTGTATAAATGACTAAGTTAGAACCTGTGTGGCCTATAATTATTTTTTGATGTTGTGCATATCATAATTACGCTTCATAATGTATAAACATATGTGGCAATAGATGAGTATAAGAGTTGTGTGATTATACTTAGGTATTGTGTGAGCATATTTAGGTACTGCGTGAGTCTGCTGTGTGATTATACTTAGGTATTGTGTGAGCTGTGTGATCCTACTGTGTAATTATACTTAGGTATTGTGTGTGAGCCTAAGTGGTATATGGTCCTCGCGAGTCCCCTATGAGTCATGATTCATTGATATTCGAACGTGTGTATACCGGTGATGAGAAACAAATGCCTTGAATTGCATAACATCTACATTTCATTTCATTTACTCATTCCTTTCTTGTTTCTTGTTTGCCTAAACTGCGTAATTGTCGGTTTATCATGCTACTTGGCTATTTGAGTGTTCCTGAGTAGTGAGAGGTTCTTAAGCTTAGTTCTAAATCTTGGATTGATTAGATTCTATTGGTATGAATCGTGAATACCCTATTAGGCTTGGGTAACTAGATGATATAACCTAGGCTTGGACTCTTGGTTTGAGTGGATTCAAATATTACGTTATTGTAGTTAATTGATGGCGGTTAATGTTGAAGTAGTAATCGGTAGGTCAGCCCTCGTCTTCGTTTAAGATTGGGTCAGTCGACGATGTTGTTGAGTACCTATTGTTTTTGTACTCGCGCTACACTTGATGCACCTTTTCGTGTGCAAGTTCTATTTCTAGTTCTAGTGGAGTTCACGACTATCCCACTGATGTGGAACTATTCTGAAATATTCGGGGTGAGCTACATGGTAGATTTGTGGCACCGGATGCTTTTTCCTTATGTCTTAATTATGTCTTTTCATTTCTGGACAATTATGTATTTAGGGATGTACTCCTAGCCTGTATTCCTTAGATAGTTCTTGTACAAGTGACACCAGTCTTGGGAGTTTGTAATATTTTTGTAATATTTATACTATGAGATTTCATAAGACTTAAATTTATTTACTTTACACTTTTCGCACTGTATTGTTTTGTATTTAATTCTAGTTGGATGGTTGTGGTTGGCATACTGATCCTTGGGGTTAGTGCCATCACGACTTGCAATTTTGGGTCGTGATAAATTAATATCGGAGTGTTAGGTTCACCGGTATCACAAGTACAAGAACAATGTCTAGTAGAGTCTTGCGGATCGGTATGGAGACGTCTTTGCTTATCTTTGAGAGGCTATGAGACAGTTAGGAAAATTCCATTCTTTCATTTCTTATCGTGCGTATGTGATTCAACTTAAGGTCTAAACTTCTTTGTTTCAATCTCTCACTGAAAGTGAGGATACATTCCCGGGTTCGCGCATGAGCGACTTATGTGATATTGCGTGGTAATGGTAAGTGGTGTGTCACCATGATAAAGACGCGTGACCAGGTTCAGGTTATAACTATTATTCAAATTTCGATTGAGGGAAGTTATGATTTTGACCATCTAGTTGAATGATGAACTTATGAATTGGGAGCAATGCTTCAAACGACTACATAATAGCCAAATTCAGTGGCTAGTAGCTCAGAAGTCAAGGAAGTATATTCATGGTATTGAAAGTGATGAGAAGAGGTAAGATGATTCTAAATGGTTTGATTAGATGAATAACTAGGTAATGAGCATTGTGGTTATAAAGAGCTTGATGGAACAATTTCGGTATGGCATAAGAGATTCTTGAAATGCATTGAGATGTGACATATACTAATATCCTGAAGGCGAAGGAAAAACCAAGATAAATCTTTGATCGGGCAGGAGAAATAGATATTGAGGCTATGATAGAGATTTTCGGAAGGCATATTAGCATGGAAAATGACTTTTATGATAATATATGAGGGAGTAGGACTTCTTAGCACCCTATATCAATATCAGTCATATGATGATCCCAAGTGGTGGATGGGCTCGTCCGACAAAAGTTTATATGGAAGATTAAATCTAGCGGGAGTAATCGGGTGTAATATTTTAGTGAGTCAATGGTTTCAGGTTTGCTTGATATTTCGATATAGGGTGCTAAGAAATCATTGTTGAATTACGAGCTTGTTCATTCTGCGATAGAACACTCTATTTATGAAGGGGGCGCTTCAAAAGCATGATTTGATCGGTAAAAATAGATCGCATTGCAAGTTTTTGGTGGGAAGTAGAAACCAACTAATGGAAAATACTCTAGCAATAGACGACTGTGCATATTTAACTACTTACATAAATACTGGTTGTTGCACCTAAGTCGGGAAAGAAATGTGGGTCTTGTATGTGTTGCTTAGGCTCGACAAGTTTCTACGAGTAATGGTGGTAGGTAACCAATTCAAGTGGCGAAGCATACTTTAGGCGACTAATTGATGGTTAGTTTATACAAGGAGCAGTGAATTCACCAAGGGACTTTCAAGTGGCTATATTGAGTTGGTAGACTCATGACCAATGTGAAATGATGATTCATCTGTTAAAGAATTTTCAAGGAAACTATTATGAGCTATATGAGGACATCGATAGGATTTTATGTGTGGGAGTTGAGGATCACCCTACAATTTATAGACTAGTACGGTGGTGGGTTGAAGTATTATGACGGCAATAATCAACTTTGTTGATATGATCAGGTTCGGTCGGCACTTCGGGTAGAAAGGCTTCGGGAAAAATGGTATGTATGATTTCAGATGTTTTATAGGAGTGCTCCATTAAAGATTCGACTGAGGCAAGTGAAACTTTCAGATGCTCCATATTATGGTTTACTACTATCTCCATGATTGGCTTAGCTACTTTAAAAGATGTATAATATTTTGACTCACCCCACAAGTGGATTTGAGTGGTTTCGGTTGATGATGATACGAGTGATTTTTAATGGAACATGGTAGGTAAAGAATCAAGGAAAAGGCATCTCACTGGTGGTTTTAGAGGATAAATTTTCGTAAGACTTGGAATTAAAGTAGCGTAACTACTTGAATCGTGTACGGGTTATGGTGGCATTATGTTTTATCATTCAGATTGGGTATAAAAGTGATAAGTATGATTGAGGAATGAAGTCTATGGAAAATTCGACATGGTGTATGGCAAGTGCCGATGCGACTTTTTGATTAAAGATTGATGATGAGGTAACTTGTGTGATATGGGTAATTTCATGACATCCTTGAATGGGCGAGTTGCAATTAATTGATCATGAGGAATCTCTACAATTAAAAGTTTAAGTTATAATTCAAGGTAAGATCTTGTATGTGGTAGTAAAATGTGTTGAAGCGTTGGCGGGTAGTTAATATGGTTGAGTATTTCAATAACGAATGACTAGAGGGTATGCGTGTGTGATAAGACTCATGAATTGTAATATTTGACACTCTCGGATTTTTTAAAAAAGTAATTAGACATTGTATTCAAAGATTCTTATGGTTTTGAGGGGTAAAGTTTGGGGTAGTAGGCCTTATGTTGGAGTGTTCGAGGTGGTGAGCAAGTTTAGCGGAATAGTGAGGAAGAGATTTCGATGTAATTAGATTCCCTGAAAATTCAAAGTCATAAGGTATAGTTCATCTGTACTTGGTTGATGACTTGGGCAAATTTCAGCTTTTGTGGTTGGGAGCGACGCACAGGATTGAGTATTCAAGAATAATAGATCAGAACGGGTCACCACAGATTTATCAAAGGTTTACTCTCTATTTTATAAAGGTTCGGAAATAGTTCGGATGATTATTGATGACATTCAGGGAATGATGCATTTTAACCATATTAGGTCCATTCATTTAAAGCCGAGTGGTGTATGGTCATATTACCTATAGGGATTTATGGTTATTCTGGTAACCCACTTCTGGAGGATTGAGGATTTTTTGGTTCAAAGTAGAGGTACGACGTATTTACCAAGTGTGATTGGAGTTTACAAGGAGGTTTGATACTATTTTCGTCGATGGAAGGTATACGGAATATTCTAATGGTCAACATGGTTACTTGGTGATGTTTTGGGAAGAGGTACAAATGAATATGGTATGTCTTTGGAGTGATTGGTTGATTCTTACAAGTCTGGGACGATGAGATAGTTACTAGAATGATGTGCGCGGCACACCGTGGAAGGATCAAAAGGATTTGAATGATGAGTGGTGACTCATGGGTTTTAGCCCATCGGGATGGAGTTAATAGATTAGAAATTTCATGATCGGCTTTGGATGGAACCAGACTATTTGTGTAAAATTAAAGGAAGGTTTGACGAGACTTGATGCATAAAGTGGAGAAGCGGAATACTATAGACCTTGTGGTAGGGTTTTCACAAATTTTGAAAGAACCTTGGTGTTACTTTAGTGAGTGTAGATTGTTTGATAAAGTCGGCTCATTCTATACCGGTTCAGACTATTTGTGATTCAGAGGAGTTGGTCAGGATTTTGATTTGAGAGATAGTTGATTTATGGAGTGCCCATTTCAATCATTTCGAATAGAGGCACGTAATATATATTCCATTTCTGGTGATCTTTGTAGAAAGAGTTTGGCACTCAGGTGTAGCTTCGCATAACATTTTACCCTTATACAAATGTTCAATCCGAGCGGTCTATTTAGGTCATTGAGTTTATGTAACGGGCCTGTGTAATTTACCTTAGTGGTCAATAGGATCATTTCTTGCCTTTAGTTAGGTTGCTTACAATAATAACAATTATCATTCAAGCACCGTTCGAGGCATTATATGGTAGGAGACATCGTCTTTCCATTGGATGGCTCGATGCATTTGAGGTTAGGCGTTGGAGTATGCGGTGTAATTCTTTGGACAAGGTCAAGTTGTTCCATTAGGGATTCTTATGGCTTAGAGTAGACAAATGAGGTTATGCATATCATAGGGTTCGTGACTTAGAGTTCATGTTGGTGAGCGGTTTCCGTTGGGAGTTTTGCCCATGAAGGGTGTGAGAAATTTAGAAAGGGGGGTGGTTTGAGCCCTAGATATTGCGACCATTCGAGATTGTTTAGCGTATTAGTGGGGTAGAATATGAGTTAGCGTTTCCTCCTGGGTTGTCGAGTGTTCACCTCGTGTTTGGGTATTTCATGCTTAAAAGGTACCACTCGGGTGGCTCCCATGTGATTCGATAGGATTCAGTATTGCTTGATCAAGAATTGACTCATAATAAGAAGCCGGTTGCTATACTCGGTAGGTAGATTCAGGAGTTAGGCCTAAAGAGGTTACTTAAATAAAGGTTTGGTGGAGGCATCATCTGGTCGAGGAGTTACCTAGAGACTAGGACGGACATGCGGATTACATACCCTCAGCTTTTTTGAGATTCAGGTACTTTTTCTCTTTCATATTCGAGGGCGAACATGTGTTTAGGTGGTGGATGATGTAATGATCCGTTTGATCATTTTGCCTATTTTGCGTATTTTCCTGAAAACACCATTTCCTATAGCCTTGCCATGCTAATTTGATGTACGAGGATGGGTGGCGCGAATCCTGAGGCAATCGGATGAGAATAACGGGAGAAAACTGAAGTTCTGAGTTTTGAAAATTTCAAGTTTGGAAAGTTTGACTAGGAGTTGACTTTTGAGTAAATGCGTCTGGAATAGAGTTCAGATGGTTCCATCAGCTCCGAAATGTGATTTATGACTTAAGCGGACTGTTAGAACGAGTCCCGAGTGATTTCAGTGCGATTCAGGTAAGTTTGTAGAAATTAGGAAGTTTTAAGTTAAAGAAAAAAGCTTAAGATGACTTTTAGTCAACATTGAAGGCATTTGAGTCTTTTTTGAAGTTTTGTCAATTCCATCAAGTCCGAAATGTTGAATATGATCTAATGAAGTTGCTAGTTCGGTCCCCGATGTGTTAGGGTGTGATTCGGGCATTTGGTTGAAATTCTTGAATTTTAAAAGATTAAGAGTTGACTTGGGACAACATTTGGTCAAGACGACCTCGTACGACAAATCCGAGTGTGCGAGCATATTCATTGCATGTTTTAGGAGTAGTTTGCATATTTGGTTTGTGTTTATAGGATTCCGAGTGAGTTTCGGGTGTTAAAGCAAAGCTTTGAGCATAGCTGAAAAAATTCCAATATATGGTGTGAGCGCGATCGCGCACCAGGAGCGTAATCACACAAAGGGGAGTAGATGGTCACCGCTATCGCGCACAGGCAGCGCCGTTAGCGCAGAAGGAAAATTGCAAGGCAGCTATATCACATTATTATTGCGTGATCGCGCTTAAGGGGGAATTTCGGTCAGTGCTATCAGGCTATGGGTGCGCGATCGTGCTAGTCTGTGTTCTCCAGGTTGAGCGCAATTGCGGTGGCCCACCGCGATCGCGCCAATTAGGCTTCATCTGTTATAAAATGAGTAGAATCGGGAATAAGGATATTTTCACCATTGTTAGAGTTCTAGAGCTCGGATTTGAGCTATTTGAAGTGAGTTTTGCAAGATTTTTCGTGTGGGTAAATTCCTAATCCCCATTTTATTATTATACCTACAATTATTAAGGAATTTCATCTTGAAAATCGTGATTTGAGACTTAAAATTAGGGATTTTAAACTCCTAGGTTGAAAATGGAGATTTTTTCAAATAAATCTTGGATTTGATATTGATTTAGTTGATTTTTGGTATATGGACTCTCTAAGTCTTAGGTAAACTAGTTTTAGAACAAATTTCTGATTGTGCCCTTCAAGGCTTGGAGTTCTATTTTTGGGTGGTAGCAATATGGATATCGATAGACTCGTGTATTGATGTACTTTCCATATTTGATTAGATTTGGAACTTTCAGAGGCGTTACGAAAAAATAAATCTTCGTTGTGGTTGTCGGACTCCTATTCTAGGCGAGTTGAGATCTTGTACCTTACTTAAGCATCATGGTTGGTTTAAATGAATTAACTAAATACGGGAGTAACAGGGATTATAAGGGAGTCTCAATACTTGTGAGGTGATGAGCACCCGTATCGGGTACTGGTGACATGTTATGGGTATTTGTGCTTTAAATTACTTAGAAGAATGTCATGATTTGGGCATTAGTTGATAGTATAGTACGATCCTTTGGATCCGTGAGTGGGGTATGAAGCCCGTACTTTTCACAATATTAATATATGTATGTGTGTTGTGTGACTGTGTATCCCCTTTATTCCTATCATACTCGTTTAAAATGAAAAGAAGTTAAAATAGAGGCTTTATTGTATAAATTACTAAGTTAGAACATGTGTGGCCTATAATTGCTTCTTGATGTTGTGAATATCATAATTACGCTTCATAATGTATAAACATGTGTGGCAATAGACGGGTATAAGAGTTGTGTGATTATACTTAGGTATTATGTGAGCATACTTAGGTACTGTGTGAGCCTGATGTGTGATTATACTTAGGTATTGTGTGAGCTTGTTGTGTGGTTATATTTAGGTACTGTGTGTGAGCCTAAGTGGTATATGGACCTCGCGAGTCCCCCATAGATCACAATTCATTGACATTCGAACGTGTGTACACCGGTGATGAGAAATAAAGGTCTTGCATTGCATAACATCTACATTTCATATCATATCATTCACTCATTCCTTCCTTGTTGATTGTTTGCCTAAACTGCATAATTGTCGATTTATCATGCTACTTGGCTATTTGAGTGTTCCTGAGTAGTGAGATATTCTTACGCTTAGTTCTAAATCTTATATTTAGACTCTATTGATATGAATCGTGAATACCTTATTAGGCTTGGGGAACTAGATGCTATAACCTACGCTTGGACTCTTAGTTTAAGTGGATTCAGATATTACGTCATTATAGTAAACTGATGACGGTTAGTGTGGAAGTAGTAATTGGTAGGCCAGCCTCGTCTCCGTTTAAGATAGGATCGATCGACAATGCTGTTGAATCCCCGTTATTTTTGTACTCACGCTACACTTGCTGCACCTTTTAGTGTGCAGGTTCTATTCCTAGTTCCAGTGGAGTTCGCGACTATTTCACCGCTGTGGAGCTATTTTAAATGATTTGGGGTGAGTTACATGGTAGATCTGTGACACCGGATGCTTCTTCCTTACGTCTTAATTATGTCTTTTCATTTCTGGACAATTATGTATTTAGGGATGTATTCCCTGTTTGTATTCCTTATATAGTTCTTGTACAAGGTTCACCAGTTTTGGGAGTTTATAATATTTTCTTATTATTTATACTATGAGATTTCATAAGACTTAAATTGATTTACTTAATAATTTCCGCACTGTATTTTTTTAATTTAATTCTAGCTGGATGGTTGCGATTGACTTAATGATCGTAGTGGTTAGTGCCATCACGACTCTGCAATTTTGGGTCGTGACATAATGCAATGAGATAAAAACTATTGTGAGATGCGAATCAATTCTAACATCTTAATTTTCAAACAATAAAAAAATCACAATTTCTTAAAAGAATTTACAATTATGCTATGTAATTTACCTCTCTAAAAGAAAATAATGAATAAATTTATCAGTATTATAATCAAAACATCGCTCCTTTATGAATAAGAATAAAATTACTTTCAAATAGCAAAATAATAAAATATGATAATATTGAGATATCGTACAAAACACATGATGATCACTGACAAGTGGAGATGTAAATCCGTCTATGTATTTTTTTTTTAAATGTTAAGTGATATTTACTCTCGCGTTGTTCTCAAATAGTAAATATGCAATACGACGACTTGTTATTTGATTAATCTCAATCTTATTGTTTCTATAGATGAAAAAACTACTAAGAATTCATTTATTAAAGAATTATAAGGGTGAATGGTGTTAATTAAGGAATTTGACACATAATTTGTGTAAGAATTATTAGGCGAGCCCCGATCATTGGGTGTTAGGCGTGTTTAGGGCATACAGTCGGGCACTTAAGGCGTAAGTCTCACAGAACTATGTATCACACGAGAGCCTCGAGGCGTTTTGTCAGTGTCCCGCCCAGGGACGAGTCCCAATACTTCCTTTTAAAACACTGATTTTTATAACGTTGCTATTCTGCCGAACACACACACGTGCCAATACCCCTGAAATCTTGCTACGAAATTGTTGAAAATCTTACGGAAAATATTTAATCACGAACTGAAAGAAATAACCCCTTGATTATTTTCATTAATGAAGAGGTCTATATATACATGATATACAATATCCAAATATGGAAAATAAATCTACATTTTCCTAATACAATTCTAATACCTTGTCCTAATAGAAGAATAATATCATAATTACACGTGTACAATAATTATACAAATAAAGTAAATTATATATAAGCTAGGAAGGTGATATACACGGTTTGTCACGTTGGCTTTCCCACCCCCGCAGTCATAGCAGGAGGTTGTCGTACGCTGAGACTGTCCCTAAAATCTTCAAGCAGTACCAAAACCCTTAGTAAAGATATCAACAATTTGGTATCGTGAAGGGAGATGCAATACACATACTTGTCCACGAGCTACCTTTTCTCGAACAAAGTGAATATCCATCTCGATATGTTTAGTGCGCTGATGTTGGACCAGATTTCCAGAGAGATAGAATGCATTAACATTATCACAGTAGACCAAGGTAGCTTTCTGAATAGGAAAGTAAAGCTCTAATAGAAGATTATGTAGCCAACATGACTCAGACACCACATTGGCTACCCCACGATACTCGGCCTCCGCATCGGATCGCGATAAAGTAGCCTGGCATTTTTCCGACCACGATACCAAGTTATCTCCAAGAAACATACAATAACCAGATGTCGACTGTCTAGTAACTGGATATCCACCCCAATCAGTATATGTATAAGACACGAGAGTAGAGACGGAGAATGGATACAAATGCAAACTATAATCAAGTGTGCCATGTATGTATCGTATAATGTGTTTGAGCGCATGCATGTGCTCATCCCTCATATCATGCATAAATAAACACAACTGTTGCACTGTATAAGTAATATCGGGTCTTGTGAAAGTAAGATACTGAAGAGCCCCTACAAGACTGTGATATTGGGTGGGATCCTCGTAAGGTGTGCTAGAAGTAGCATTCAGCTTCAGTTTGGTGTCAACCGGAGTAGACGTGGACTTACACGATGACATTCCAGCTCTCTTAATAATATCAGCCGCATACTTCTTCTGGGATAAAAATAGACCACTTGCATGTCGTGTGTCAACTATACCCAAAAAGTAACTTAAGGGCCCCAAGTCTTTCATAGCAAATTCTGAGCTGAGAAGAGACATGATAGACGCGCGTAGATTATCCGAAGAGGCAGTCAATAAAATATCATCCACATATAACAGAATATATGCTAGAGAAGTACCACGATAATAGATGAACAACGAATAATCAGACCGGCTGTGAGAAAACCCAATAGTAGACACATAATTGGCAAACCTCGTATACTAAGCCCGTGGGGCCTGCTTAAGCCCATATAAGGAATTCTTCAGCAAACAGACATGGTGAGGATAATCGGGGTCCCGGAAAAACAAAGGCTAATGCATGTAGACTATCTCCTTAAGATCAATGTGTAAGAAAGCATTTTTCACATCCAGCTGATGAATGGGCCATGCTTTCGAGAGAGTTAGACTGAGAACATTGTGAATGGTAGCTGATTTGACCACAGGACTAAATATCCTTCCACAATCCACGCCAACGTATTGAGTTTTACCATCTCCTACAAGATGGGCCTTATGTCTCTCAAAAGAACCGTCAGAATTTTCCTTATGAGTGAAAATTCACATAGAACGAATAATATTGACCCTAGGAGGACGGGGCACCAACTCCCACGTCTTATTTTCAATAAGAGCATTATATTCATCATCCATTACCAATTTCCAATTCGGGTCACGAAGGGCAGACACTGGTTTACGTGGTAAGAATGATTTAGTGACATTAGAATTTAGATTAAAATGTCGTTTAGATTTAAAGATACCCCATTGTCTACGATTAACGGACCCTTAACTCAAAATAGTAGGGGACAGGTTTGGAGTTGGCTGCAGGTCTGGTTTGGACTGGCCAGCAAGCAGTGGGCTTGCTAGCCCAGAACGCGGACGTATTTGTGACGGAACTGAGCCGGCATGCAGTAAGCCTACTGGCCAAGACAATGGATGAGGAGCAGAATTTATTGGGCCAGCAGGCAGTGGGCATGTTGGCCGAGAAGCCGACACGGGGCCTGGATCGATATCTGGAAATGGTCGCAGGCAGTGGGCCTGCTGGCCGAGAAATAAAGGTAATATTTTGACCATTTGGGCCAGCAGGCAGTGGGCCTGCTGGCAAAACCAGATCACTGGTCTGTTGGGCTAGGTGATGTATGACGTATGGTGAGAGTCCATCATCCAAAAAATTATAAGTACTAGACACGGATTTAGACAATTTAGCAAACAGAAATTAGGTTTCATCAAAAATAACATGACGACTAATTATGATTTTATTCGAAGATAAATCAAAATATTTGTAACCACGATGATTAGACGGATAACCCAAAAATACACAAGCGGTAGAAAGAGCTTGAAGTTTGTTAATTGTAGTGGACGGAAAAAGTGGATAGCACAAACACCCAAACACCCTAAGATGAGAATACGAGGGGGCTTTATTATAAAGAATTTTTAAGGGGTGATTGATATGCTAAACCTTTGCTAGAAAGTATGTTAAGAAGGTAAGTAGTCATTTATAAAGCATGATGCCAAAAAGAATGAGGTAATAAAGCATGAGCTAGTAAGGTTCGAACAATATTATTAATGGTACGAATTTTTCTTTCAGCTTTCCCATTTTGTGAGGACGTATGAGGACAAGAAAACCAAAAATATATGCCATTAGTGTCACAAAATTCCCGAAACGGCCCATTATCATATTTTCTACCTTTATCACATTGAACGTTTTTAATTTCCCGTTCGAATTGGGTACGGATGAATGCTCTAAATTTTAAGAATGTGGGAAAACTTGAGACTTCTTAGACAAAGGAAAGGTCCACAAAAAATTAGAATAATCTTCCAAGAATAACACCTAATAACGATGACCCAAAGAGCTCAAAACGGGAGATGTCCATAAATAACTATGAATAATGTCAAAATGCATCAATGTACTAAATGTAGAAGCTACAAACGGTAATCTAACATATTTCCCTAGAGGATAAGAAGGACAAATATGAGTACTACACGTACTCGTACAATCAATAAAATTAGTATTTTTTAGAGAAGAAATAATAGACAACCCGGATGACCCAAGTATGCATGCCACAAAGAAGGAGAAAGAGCGGCAAATGTTGAAGGTGTGGCTTGACTAGTGGAAATGGTGGTGGTGGTGATTGGATAAATCTCTCCCCGATTATTACATCTCATTAGAGGTATCCCCGTCTTGAAATACTTCACAGAAAATTCAAAAGAGTCAAAGTTAATAGAAACCCAATTATCAGTCGTGAATTTTTGGACAGATAACAAAATTTTTAATTAAGTGAGGGGCATGAAGGACATTTTTTAAGGACGATAGGTGGATGTGGAGGGGACAAATTTGTGTGACCATAACCACGAATTGGAATTGAATTGCCATTACTAACACTTATGCCATGATTATTGCTCAAATTGAAATAAGACGAGAGATTACCTTGTACGGACGTCATATGAGAAGTGGCTCCGGTGTCTATGTACCAATTTGCGTCCGGGGAATTTAATTCAAGTGTATGCATCGCGGCCCCGATATCCGCAGGCATCTGGACTGCTGCTGGGCCCGTAACAACGAAGGTCTACTGAGGCCGAGGCCCAAGCAGGCCAGCCTGCTACCAAGGCCCAGCCTACTGCCAAGGCCCAACAGGTTGTTTGGCTTGTGAATTTGAAAAACTAGGCCTCTGAAAATTCTAGAAACTGGCCTAGTTTGCTGGATAAGGCTGGAAAGGCACATTGGGCCACTGGCCCAGCCCCACGGCCAGTTGGCCCAACGCTGTGGCCCAGCCGGCCCACTGCCACCACATTCGCAACTGTCGCCACTACTCCGACCACCGCCACTGCCGCGGCCGCGGCCGCGGTTCTTGCCACCATTTTTTCAATTTTGACCCTTTTTGCCGCCACCGTTGTTACGGTTTTGGCTAGAATTATCTGAGAATGAGTGAGGGTCATCCGACATGGCCATCATCATGACGGAATTTATTTCGGTAGCTGCCTTTTTATCCAAGCGGGCCTCTTATAATGTGAGCATGGAATGGGCCTGGTAGAACGGTGGGAGCGGATTACTTTGACAAATGAGTGTCCCAACACCATTATAGGCCTCGGATAGGTTTGCAACCATCTGAAGAACAAGACGATCATTGGTGACGGGCGCACCAACGTTCTTGAGTTGATCCGCCAATTCCTTCAGCCTTTTACAATAGGCTGAGACATTAGGGAAATCCTCCATATTGACATGGATAAATTTCTGCTCAAGAGTGACGCCACGTGAATTTTTGTTATCTTGGAATATATCACGCACCCTATTCCCATCGTCGTGGTGTCGGGTACACTAATCGTCTGCAACATGTCCGTAGAGATAGTGGAATAAATCCACTTGAGTATTGTAGCACCAAGAGTCGTCCATAACATAGGGTCATCATCGGCGGTAGGCACCTTCTCATTGCCTGCTTCCGCGGGGATCATGTGATGAAGGACTTGATGCGAGCATGCGTGAACTTTAAATAATTCTGCCCACGTCGTGTATTGGACGTTTTCCATCTCAAGAACAATAGGGATGTGGTTCTTGATGTTGGATATTGTAAGGACAGGATGAAAGGTGTTCTTTGAGGTAGACATACTGAAAGAACAGGAGGAGAATTAGGGATTTGAAAAAGAATTTGGAAAGAGGAAAAAAAAACAAAGAATTGGCCGACGGCCGTGGAGGCTCGGGTGCCGAGAGGTAAGGGCTGCAGAAGTATGGGTTAGAGAAGGAAAATATGTGTCCTAGACTTATGATACCATGAAAGAAATAATTCCTTGATTATTTTCATTAATGAAGAGGTCTATATATACATGATATACAATATCTAACTATGGAAAATAAATCTACCTTTTCCTAATACAATTCTAATACCTTGTCCTAATAGAAGAATAATATCATAATTACACTTGTACAATAATTTTACAAATAAGGTAAATTATATACAATCTAGGAATGTGATATACACGGTTTGTCAACCGTGTATACATGTTGGCTTTCACGAACACTGTATGGAACTTGTCAGCTTGAGACGTGTCAAAAGACATTGTCCTTAAGGTTATTTCATCCGGTACAGGTGTATCCCTAGGATTCAACAAGCTCTTTTAGTATGAATTAAGAGCCAGAATCTAATAAATACTTAATTTAATATAAAACCGAGCAAAAAAATAATAATAATAAGAAGAAGAAGAAAATTTTTTTCTTAGTTTCCATACCACGAAGTAAAATGCACTGTTAGATTTATATGCCAAGGAATGAGCTTCTGGTCATCATGAAATTGTCAATTGCATTCAAAAGCAATAAAGAGCAGTCATAAAGATAATTCAATTGATCAAATTATAAGTCATAGAACGGTTGGGCAACTGCCATTTTTCCTCATTAAGATGACCATAAAGGATAATGAAAGGTAATATAAATTTTATATGATAAAGGAATTATTGAACACTAGAAAAGTTCTCAAAGAAGATTATTATTTTTGAGATATTATATACTCCTAATTTTTTAACAGAAATTGGGTTGGCACGTGGTTCATGTACCGGAATTTGGTGACACTGTGTCTCTTTCACGTCAGAGCTCATCAATTTCCATTGTTCCTCAAGTCCAGGTAGGTGGATCTTTTTGTCTATCCCTTTCACCAATTGTACACTTTGCACTTTTTCTTACTTCTTTTCTTTTCCATGTAATATTGAATCGAGATGGATATAAATCGAGCAACATGGATAGTGAATTTTCAAATAGCAGATCTCAAACTTGATGGGGGATTAAGGCGTAACTATTGTTGTGTTGTTATTATTATTATTATTATGTTTAAGAATTATACATGCCTTTAAATAATAGTTATGATGAAAAAACTATTTTATCCAGAGATTTCTCGAACTAAGTTAAAAATATTCTTTTGACTAACTACCACAAATTGGTCCTAAACTAAAGCTTTCTTCTACTTTAAGTGTGTTTTTAGTCTAATCACAGTTGTTAATTAGTACATCTGTTTCAAAATTATTATTATTATTATGAAAAAAAATGCAATATAGTCTGTAAGTGGGCACTGTTTTGAGAAAGCGGCTGTTACTCAAATATCAGTGGTCTTTATTTATGTTCATGTTATTTTGGTACAACAAACCATGATAAGAGTACTTTTGCATCAAACCAAATAATGCTCCAGTTGCTTATTAGAATTTAGGACAACTTATTCCATGTAATCCAGATTGTAGTCACAATTGGAAACTTCATAATATCTCTGTCTCCTCCTTTTTGTTCTTGCACAAAATTAACAGGGAAGGAGTGCCCAAAATTATCACCTCTTAGCTGCTGAATTGTCCCCTTATAGCCACCCTAAAATAACCATAATAAAAGAAGGAAAAACCCACTTCACGCATTTAAGTAATCGAGAAGATGCTTGACCTCTCTTTTTTCATGCCTAAAATATCAAACTTGTCATTGTGAGAGACGAACGAGGACAAAAGAAGTGAAGAAAATAGCCTGCCGTT
This sequence comes from Anisodus tanguticus, assembly GCA_034509755.1. Lineage (NCBI taxonomy): Eukaryota > Viridiplantae > Streptophyta > Magnoliopsida > Solanales > Solanaceae > Anisodus > Anisodus tanguticus. Next base: position 31,329,828 of record CM067556.1, read on the forward strand.
AAGCCTACCAGATAATTGTTCTCTCTTTTCTACTTCAAGTGATTTACTTCAATAATTCCTCAAAGAGATAACAGTCTCTGAATATGGAAGTTTGACGGAAAGAAAGAACCAATATATAAGCAACAGGACAAAAGGGAAGGTTCTTTGTAAAAATTTAGTGGCGACAACTATTTTCAGAGTATGTATACAAAAAATTATATATCAGTTGTTACAAAGACCTCAACCTGAGTTAAAATCGAAAGAAAAAAAATATTGGGGGCTGTAGCTTCTCTCTTGCCACTCCTACCTGCAGAAATGGAGAATAAACTTCCTCCACAGAATCCAATTCTTTCGATGTTTAATGTACAAAACACACTCCAAATCTAGAGGCTCCCATTAATGTTCTCTACAGGCTGCTAAAGATTGTTTCCCTAGCTTGATAATGCTGAGTCCAGATGATGCCATATACTACTAACTCTGTAGCTTGCTTTGTTCCTCCAGGCCTTCCAAAGAACATGGTCAACTTATTTGTTTGTGGAATGAAGGATCATCTATTTGGTGAATGTCAACATCATTAAAACAAGTGGAAGCTTCACCAAGGAATATTTCAGGACTGATGCCAATTTCTCCTTTTGGAGGCCGTTTCCTCGTGATAATCCAATAAAAAATAATACATCTAAGTCTAACCAATGACTTGAATCTAATTAAACCTTAAGACAATCCAAAATTAATTCACAAGTAATCTGTTACAGGGGAGAGAGGGCAATGGAGAGTCGCTGCAGTGACAAGACCATCTATTCATTCATACATTACTTACCGGCCTCCATCTGTAGGTTTCTCATCCCGGCATTAACCTTCTCCATACCAGATTCACTCTTCACCTCTGTTTCGTTTAGACTTTTAATGTTGAGCCATGGGTGTTGCAAGCACTGCTGAGCAGTTGGTCGATTCTCTGGCTCAAAGTCAAGAAGGGGACCAAGAAATTTGGCAAATTCTAGGGCATCAGTGTCAGAAAATCTGAATTTATCAATAAGTAATTTTTCTAAAGACCCATACTTCAGCCTCCGGATCCTCTTCAAATCTCCATATCTGTCAAAGTAATCTTTAGATCGAGCCCCACCATTAGCTATCTGCGTCACCATCAGTTTTTTATAAGTGATAATGTTAAACATTACTTCTAAAAATGATTCTTAAAGGCTCACGCAAGCAAAAAATAAAGCTGCTCACCTTCCTAGGTATCTTTCCAAGAAGCTCCATCATCATAGCAAGGTGATCCTGGAACCAAAAAAGATATTAAGAAATACATTCAAGTGCAGTTTTTGAAAATCTTTTGCTGATGCAATAAGATCCATCTGATAGGAATCTTTCAATGGCTAATTTGGATAACTCCACTTCACATGAGCAAAGAAAGCTGATCTTAAATCAGAAAAATAAACTTCATAAACATGTCTAACATAAATGAGGACCTTCCCCCCAATACAAACATCCCCAGAGTCTAAGTTGCAAGAAAAGGATAATATTGAAACAAAAGGAACTGAGCACAACAGTTGAATAGTGCAACATCAAACGAACGGGATCAGAAAAGCATAGATTAAATTATCCTACCTCATCTTCACTGAAACCTTGTCCACCTTTGGGTGTGAACATCATCTCACCAGTAGCAAGCTCAAATGCAATACAAGCAAAGGACCACATGTCAGCAGAGAATGAATATCCAGACTGAAGTATAACTTCTGGAGATCTATACTGCCGTGTTTGAATTTCTTGTGCAAACTGCTTGTCAGCCCAGCATGCATTTCCAAAATCCACAACCTTGCACCTGAAGTTAATTCCATCAAGATTTCTATTTGTTTTCGCACCGCCTCCCACCCCACCCATTGAAGCTCGTCTGCTAGATATCCTGGCTGCTGCCCTCCTTGCCCTTTGTTTTAGCTTTTTCTCAATAATATTCATTGTTGCTCCTCCATTTGGGATCCCTTCAGGCCTTTCAAGTATGGGTGTTGTTCCCGATCTAATTGGATCCTTTGTGGCATTAATCGTGGAAAGTAAAAGAACATTTTCAAGTTTTAGGTCTGTATGAATAATTCCAAGCTCCCTATGCAAATAATCCAGACCAGTTAGAATGCACTTGCATATTTCCCTAACTTTGTCCAGTTCAAGACCTTTATAACGATTATATTTGACGAGGTGCAATAAGCTGTCACCAAGAAATTCAAGGACCATGCATGGGTGCTGTCCATTTGGGCCTGTATGCTTAAAATGGTCAATAAGTCTAACAACATATTTACTGTTATATGGATCACCGTCAGCAATAGCAGAAAGGACTTCAATTTCGTGAAGAGCAGCTTGAGCAAATTGTGGCGCACTTTTCTGGATCTTCAAGGCTACAAATTCCTACCCAAACAAAGTTAAGTAAAATAAGCTCAGAGTCCAAGAAAAGAATTCAAAAATTCTATAAATTTCAAAACCTAGAACAATGAGAATACAGAACAGGAAATCTAAAGCACATGCTTGTTGGAGTTAGTTCTGAAACCAGATGTTTTTGAATCTTTTCAGTGCTTACTAGGTGGCTTACCATCAGTTAGACATTGAATAAACATTCTCCAAAGAAGAGCAATTCCATGTGCTTATTCTACATATCAACAAAATATCCTTAATCTTCCATGATGAAGCCAGCTAATGCATTGATATTCTAGCTCTCAGTCTACTATCACCAGTGGATCCTAAACCAGGTCAAATCCCCCCTAGACAAATGCTTTTGACATGGACTCGTTCAAACTTCTCAAATAGAAATGTAGCTCTATGGAGCTCAGAATATGTCATTATAAGAAATCATGAGACATTCGGAAATGAAGTCATCCCAAACATTTTTTACCCTTTATGATGGCTCATAGGTCTTCAAACAATGTTTTAACCACATGCACAAAATTATCCGCAGCATCAAGGACTGTTTCTTGGGTCACAGATCTTACAACTTGAAAAAGAGACCTCATATATGCATAGTATTCATCACAAACATAAGCATTATATGCCAAGTCTGACATCATAAAGAAATGGCTAGAATGGTAATTGACTAAAACTGAATGGAGATTGTTTCACTCCGTAAGCAGTAAGAGACATATTTTACTTGCTCGAGATGGTCGGATATAGACAAGAAGAGTGAACTAAACGGAAAAAAGAGGAACCCTACTTGAGCTCTAGTGTACAAACAAAGATGATCTTAATCAATTAAGCGTAAGTATTAAATCTTAGCACAGGAAACTTTTCATAAATCGTGAAATAACGATCTCAAATAAGCATATACTCTGATGAGTTCACAAATCAAAGGAAATGAGGAAAACTATTGATCCATTAAATTATACTCCCTCCATAACAATTTATTTAATACTTTTTAACTAAACTTTGAACCTAAATTAAATTAGATTAACTCAATATTTTAAGATTAAAATTTATATATTTAAATCTAAAAGTTGTATAAGTTGCACTTACTCATATCAATTTGGTGAACTAATACATCTTAAAATATTGATATTTTAATCAAAAGTTCAGCTAGTTTGAATCTGGGGAAGTGAAAAATATTACGTAAATTGAAACAGATAGAGTAATGAAGTCTAAAAAGAAACTTCTAATATGAAATACGAAAGAAAATATTGAAGAAAACAAAACGTACGGATGATGTGGTATCATAAGCGAGCCAAACGGTGGAGAATTCACCCCAGCCGAGTTTTCGCTGAGCGATATATCGGCCACCGGAAAATGAATCGCCGATTCTGACGGCATGATATCCTCCCTTTCTATATGAATCGATTCCTTCGTCTTCATCTTCCGATGCCGACGACGACGACGGTGAACCTGACATGATCGATGAATGGATCGAACTTGATTTGTATACACTGTGATCTACAAATTATGCATTGGATATATATATATATGCGCGCGCGTGGCCTTCAATACCATATTTTCTCCACTTTTTGCTCTTTTCCTCTTTTTCCCATGCCTATAATTTTCCCTTTATCCAGTTTTATTTCGTTTCCTCTTTTATCTAAGTTGGGACTTTATTTTTAATCGAGTTGGAACATCCAAGAGATTAAAATTACGGTTTATGTGTAAGACATCAAAATTTTGTAGGACTCCACAAGATGAGTTTACGTCTTCAAACTCTAATAATTTGTTTGAATGGTTGTTAACTATTGTATTGTGTTGTGTTGTGTTGTGTTGTGTTGTTAGTTTACTTACAATGTTTGTTTTGATTGTTACTTTAATTTTAATGTATAGTATCGTCAAATCCATCGTTACTTAACGACGAAAAGTTCCATTTTATGTAACAATCGATTTGGTGTCATCGCGTCATTACCTTATTTCTTTTCTCATTTTTATTATCTACTAATTTTATTTTATCATTTACCCTACCTTTTTATGGTAGCTCTACCCCTACACTACTTTTCTTGTATGTTTATCCTTCAAATTGTTGATGTATGAGATTATGTGACGATGAAAAAAGATACAATTTATCCAAACATTGTATCAATCAAAACAATACAATACGATACAATACAACACACAATACGATATATTATGAAATAATATGTAACAACCATCCAAACAGGGTGTAAGTTTGTTAGGGTTTCTTGGAGGCTACTCTACCCTAACCTAACTCACGCCTACATAAAGGGACACATTTCCACCGAAAAGGCATCTCTAAAATCGCACAAATTCATGAGATATTCACAATGAGATCAAGGCATCAAATATTGTCTTTATCAAACTACTCGACGTTCTTGGAGATCAAGTACATCACAAGGAGGTCTTCCTATGTTCGAAAAATATGCTACTAATGCCCTTGAATTATGGAGAAATATTAGGAGATAAGAATCAAGGAAATACACAGAATTGTGCTCACAATCTTGATAATAAATTATTTTGTGATTGCAGTTTATTTACTGTATTTAAAAATTTGTTGCAGACAATGTTTACAACAAATTTTTGATATGTGAAATATAAATTGCAACCACAAACAAAATATGAAGAAACAGAATATTTTATTGATAAATATTGCGAGTACAAAATCTGTTTAATCTCTTGATTCTTCTTTCACAAAATTTTCCCATAATTTGAGGGTCGTTAATAGCGTATTTCTCGAACGCAAGATGACCTCCTTGTGATGTATTTGATCTCCAAGAACGTCGGACAGATTGATAAAGACAATATTTGGTGTCTTGATCTCTTTGTGATTATTCCATGAGTTTATGAAACTTTTGAGATACTTTTTTCAAGGGAATATGTGCTCCTTTATATAAGCATTAGTTAGGGTTTACAGTAGAGTAGTTTCCAAAACATTCTAAAAGACCTTCGAGTTTGAAGATGAATTGAACTCGTCTTAAAGAGTCCCACAAAATTTCAATGTCTACAAATTCTGGCACGCCTAGTGGGACAATCTCTACCTCTCATCTCTTCTAAGTTGAGGAACATCATAATGACTCAAATGAAAATCAACCCCAAATTCGATATTACTGCGGTTGCTCACTCTAAAAGTGGATTGGAAGCTATCATGGAGATTATTGACCAAATCAAAAGGAGCAAAATCAAAACGCTGGGACAACAAGTGTTGCAAATACCGTCCAAGTTAACTCGTGTCTCTGGTTTATCTTCTCTAAAAGGAATGATATCTTCTTCCTCCATGCTAAAAAAAGGAATAATATTGTTGAGGCGGTCGAAAGAACTTGGGCTCAACTTAATCTGCTACAAGAACGCTATTGCATGTCTAATAACTCCTTCATGTAAGAAGATGATGATGTCTTAAACGCTAGATATGCTCCAATTTCCTATCAAGACGCTCCCCAGTCCAAGATCTATTCAAGTATTGATTCATATCATTCTTCATCCTACATGATAGTCGTGCAAATAATGATGATTGACGCTTCCACTATATAAGAACGACTTGCAAGTTTGACTAAAGCAGTTGAAGGCTTGACAAGAATTCTAACAAGATGCTAGAGAGAGCTCGTGGATCAAAAGTCACAGATTTCTCTACAAGCTACAAGCATTCAAGCACTCAAGGATTTATCTACGAGTTCTAGAGATCAAGACGAAGATTCAAGATTAAGCTCAAAAGCCCTTGAATCCAAGTACAAGTCAATATCAAGCTCAAAAGCTTTTGAATTCAAGTATAAGTCAAGATCAAATTCACCAAGTTCAAGATCAAGCTAAAAAACCCTTGAATTTATTATCGAAAAGACGAATAAGAGAATTCATAGAGATTGTAATACTCATATTTGAAATCAAATAATATGATTGTTGCGATATTTTCCTGTCTTGATTATTATTTTCTCGACGCAAATTTTATTTTCTACATTATGTTCAAACAAAAACATATATTTCAAAATCTGAGCACCGTGGAGATACATTCTTTAAGCTAATTATAGTCTATTATATAAATAGATTTTTTAAATCAACCCCAATTTGAAATTTTTTAAATCAACCCCAATTTTTTTTTTCTACTGACATATAATTTTTTAGTTGAAAAAATTAGCCAATATTGGACATAACGTAAAAGCATGACTAAGCCCCTATATTTCCTATATGCATAGATTTTTTTTTCTTCCGTTATTTTTTACTTTTTGTTAAATTTGTATAAGTTTCAAGAGATGTTACTTCTTTAAGGATAATTTCTTCTCTTGTGATTTTAGGTCTACTTCATTTTCTTTATATGTATTCAATTAGTATGATTCCGCACCTACAAATATATACTACTTAAAATTCTTCGTAAGACGTGACTAAGCTATTTCAAACGACATTTTCTTATTTAGATATTATTGATTAAAAAAATACCTTGAGTTTATTATCTCAAAATAGAATTATTGGGGGCTTGTTCTCAATGGTGGAAACCTCTAGGCAGTGAAAGTTTTTTTCTTTTTTCTGCATATAATGCATTTTCACTTTTTTCGACTTTTATGATTTGCCATATTTGAGGAGTTTTGCTTTTCTAGGGTGGGGGAGGATAGAAAGGCATGGCGTGCATTAGGTATTTGGGTTAAAATTAGTTGAGTTAGAGTAATCATTTGTTGGTGGAGAAGTTTAGATTTGAGAACACAGCCATGAGCCAACTGCCAAGTTGGGCATTAATCTAATGTGAGGAAAATGATGTCCATCATCCCATTTGAGACTTTGTAGAGTTGATAATTTCCACCACGCAACATCCTAAAAATATATTAGTAAGCTACTTTTTGTTTATATATTTATATCATATCATTTAAAGTTGTGTTAGACAGTTTTTATAATGTCGTGTCAATATTAACAACAACAACATATCCACTGAAATTCAACGATGTGGGGTTTGAAAAGGATAGAGTGTACGTAGACCTTACCTCTATCTTGGTAGGTAGAACGACAATATCGTGTCAATATCACATTATAAAAACACAACCTTATTTATACTGTAGAAAAAATAATAAATTTTGAAAATGTAACTTTTAATTAATCACTTTTATTTAAATATTATGAAGTGTCCATTCTTATCTTGATACACTTATAAAATATTAGCAATTAAAAATTGGGAATGACAAAATACTTTTATTGGCTTTCATTTTTTAATATTAATCTATCATGTTTGATTACTTTTTGTAGTAGTTTATATATATGTAAAGAATGGATCTTTGGCATAACTCAACCCCAAAAGGTTAGCTTGTAGGGTGAATACTGTCCAAGTCCATATAAAGAGTCCATGTTTCCATTCCATATCCGATGTGTGACTCTTAACACTCTCCGCATGTCCAAACCTTGTTAACTGGAGCGTGAATAATATAATTTGGGGGCCCAACATCGGTGAACAAATAATTGAAATGAGTCTGGCTCTGATACTATTTAAAGAATGGATCTTGGGCCTAACTCAACCCCAAAAGCTAATTTGTAAGGTTAGGATTGTCCAAGTCCATATAAGGAGTTCATGTTCTCATTCCATATTCGATGTGAGACTCTTAACAATATACGTACTAGTTTTCTTTTCATTTCTGACCTGTTATGCCAAGTTATGAATTGGTCATTTTGGTAATAGATAAAGAATTGGTCTATATCAAGCAGTTCACTTGGAATTGTAGAAACAACAAAGAAGGTAATGAACTTGATACGAAGTATATATAACTAGATTTTTCATGTATGCATTTAAAAGTTTGACCTCCTATTTTTCATTATTTTTCGTGAACTGATAGCCTACTCACCTTATTCAATTATTGCAGGAATTACAACAACAACAACAAAAAAAGATTGAAGTTGTCCAGTTCCATATTATAATACCAAAAGACAAATGTCACTTGAACATCTCCAATTTTTCACTTATGTGGGTTGCAAATCTGATTATTGCACCAATTTTAGAGTTTGAGGTATATATATCCGTAATTGATCTATATTTCTATAACATATGAGTTGTATAAGCAGAAGACTTAAGATTTTTTATTATTATTATTTTATTTTAAAAGGAAAGAAGACTTAATTAAAAAAAATTGTCTTATTATTTTATTTAAAAGTAGTATGCTCATGAATAGCAAGACAGTAAATTTAGATGATCACTCAACTTTCACTTACTATACTAAATTTACTAAGCTATTTTTCGTACGAAAGATCGCTCAACTATACTCAAGTAATTTCGCCTAAATATCACAGAAAATCGTATCTTTTTTTGAATGATTTTTTTAGTTACTAACAAAAATTGTTTAGTCACTTTATGTGATACAAATTCAATGATAATAGTTTAATGACATTTTTTGGCCATACTTAGTGTTGGGCTAAAATAACTCAAAGACACTCCTAACCTGGTGTTATATTGTCGCTTAGGTTGACATCATTTTTTTCCAAATATGTCTTGCACTATTAAGAGTATCCAACAACTTAGAAGTGTTTTTTTTTAAGCTATCAATGTCGGTCTTTATTCACACCTACCCAACAATCTCCCGTTTGAAGGGGTGTATTCAATTAGGATTTTAAAAGACTATTTTGGGATAAATATGTCTTGTGGTAGTCAGTTAAGATTTTTAAATAATTTAAATAAGTCTTGTGGTATTTAATCAAGACTATTAGGATTTTTTAAAGAGGGTGTCTAAATCTAGTGGTATTAATTAGGATTTTAAACAAGTAACAAAAAGTCTTTTATTATTCAAAAACTTGCTAAACAATCGGGATTTTAAACAATCAAAATTTTATGTGACTTTTTAATGGAAGACATAAATAACAAACCCTATAAAAATCTTTTAAAATCCTAATGAAATACACCTCATAAATTTCAGTGACCTATCATCAATGACGAATCCATAATTATACATAAGCGGGTTCAGTCAAAGACGCCAATCACTAAGAAAAATCCAAATTTGTGACGGAAAATTTGTGACAGCCAATGTCCGTCACAAATTATGATAGACTTATGACGGATCAATTTTAAAGATATATTTTATCATAAAAAATATTTTGTGACAGATTTATGACACATTTGTGACAGAATTCAGAGACGACTTTATGACAAAAAATATTCCGTCACAAAATATTAAAAGTTATATATATTGATAAAATTTCATCACAATTTAAAAAATAATTAATAAAAATTAGTCTTTTGTGACGGCCTATGTCGTCTCAAAATTGTGACGGATTTAGAAATCTGTCACAAATTTAAAATGCACAAAACTTTTAAGGCTGCTCTATAGTTTCCTAACCCTAGTAATGTATTTTTCCTAAACCAATATTTCAGAACTCAATCGAAGACTCAAATCATGGTGTGTTTCTTCAACATTATTAGGTCTACTAGACACTTACTCTTTTTTGTTTAATATTTTGGATGTATTGCTCTCAGATTTACTCTTTTGCTGAAGATGATTTTTTTCAGTTTTAAAATTTATTGAGAAATAGTAAATTGGTATAATGATTTCGATAACTGATTAACTTGTTCTGCTACTGGAGAAAACCATCTTTGTTTGAGGTGAATTGCAAGCTATAAAATTTTGCCATTTTCTTTGTACGGTGATGTGGGTTTCGATTGGATCCGAATGGAAAACGGGTTTTGATGGGGTAAAGAGAAGTTGAAGTTGAGTTTAATGGGAGATTGATAGGTTATAGCCATTGATGTGAGAGTTTGAGGAGCAGAAGAAAACAACAATGAATACAGATTCAAGATTCTGAATTACTCACTATATGAAGCTGGAGGCACAAAGCACTACACCTTTTCACTAATAGTATCTCTTTTTAATAATTATCATGGACCTTAATATTACCATATAATGGTAAAAAAACACATCAAAGTATTTTATTTTTTTTTGCGAATTTTATATTTGAACTATCATGTGCTTAAGTTTTCTATCTGAAAATATAATCAACTATTTATTAATCCTAAAACACATCTAAAAGCTGACTAAGTATTTGAATACAATCGTCAAAAGACATGTGATAGCTTAATTTGCTCATAAAGTTTTGTCCATATGATAGCTGACTCATTAATTTTGAAGTGTGTTTTTATAAATAGTTGGTGAGATAGTTCATGTAGAAAACACAAACATCACCCACCGTACCTAATTTGGTATTAGATTGCGCACTATATTTTTCTAGGTATACATTAATTTTGGGCAAGCTGAAGCTCATTTCCTTCATATGGTCTATTATTTATCAATCAATTTTGTCTTTTTATATTTGAGTTGTTGTATTTCTGTTTTGCTATTTTCTAACAGTTGCAGTTTTTAGCCCAATGTAATGGGGTTGGTTATGAACAAATTAATTTGTAATAGTTGTGGAAATTACATGGTAAGAATACTTGCATTGTCAATATGTCACCTCATAAATATCAGGTTTGACTTATACAAAAATATTATTGTTGATGAATATTGTGAGGAAGAGATATCTAAGTATGTTTAGACATTCAATTTTGGTCCTTGCCTCATTGGTGGTATTCTGTTGTTGATGAATATTGAAAAAAAGTGGAGAACACATTAGCTAAGTCTTTTGAGAAGACTCAAAAAAATAAGCCTATAAGGAAAATGTGAGTTGGTGGCATTGTATATGTAGGTGATCTATATTTTAGGAAGAAGAAGGTCCTATCTTATAGCTGTGCAATTCATGTATTCATTGTATTTGTGTGGTGTGAGTTTCACGTGAAGGGAATGGTTAAGTTAAACAGATTTTTAACTCATTCCGTTAGTTTTTACAGTTGTGGGCTAAAATGACCATGTTTTATATACATTAAGGACTATTTTATCCTTAATTTACTTATAAAAAAAAGATCTTTAACATTGGTAGGAAGTGGAGATGAATAATCAATGGAAGGAGAGAAAAAATATATAAATATAATGGCTATATTTTGCTTGGCACTTCCTGTTGGATCAGAAACTCTAATTACTCAATCAATGCGAGAGTCCAAGTGAAGAATTTATGGCACATCCTTCATATTCATATACATATGACTTTTATTTTAGTGTTAAAGATGGTAGAGTATTGGCCTAGCTTAGCAAAGTGTCATGCTTAAACTTCATGTTTTAAGGTTTTTTTAAATAGTATTAGAACATAATGATTTCTGATAAGCTAATCTCATCTTTATGGGTTGGTTTGGCATAGTGTATACAGTACGGGATTGGTATCATATTTAATATGGATACAATAAGAAGACACGTTATAAATTTAGGTTGACCAATTTGCCACTACTACTATAACGGAGAAAGGACAATCTGCCTTCTAACCCGAGGTCAAATGAGTCCTCAGGCTCCGGAAGCTACACGTGCTTTAAGATATGAGGATATATAAATCCTTTTTTCTGCTTCTTCCCGTTAAGGGACATGTTCCCTTGTCTCTTATTATGTAAAATGGGTGATTCCTTGTGACTTGATTATAGCTTGGATGTGCAAGATGGGTAGGACCGTAGGAGAAAGAGAATACAACGAAAAGCTATAGTGTTGTGTCCATCCATGCATACTTTGGATAATCTGGAAAGCAAGGAACATCAGGTGTTTTGAGAAAAAAGAAGTTGCAATATATTTCGAAATATAATTGCTTGTAGAAACTCTTTTTGAGCTCTTGAGTTCTCTTTACTGTAGGAGTAGAACATATATACTTTTGCGCATGTACAAAACAACAGCTGGTTTGTGCTTACATTTCTTTTGATTATTTAGAGGGCAATTATATCTTTGACAAAGTTCAAATGATTTCATCAAATTAACTAATTGGTCTGTTGTTGTATTTCTAGCATCGTGTCTTCTGCTGTTGTATTTCTGGGTGTCGTGTCTTCTGTCTCCACTAGTAGGATGGTAGTAAAGTTGTTTGATTTGTTAAGTAGTGGAGCGTAATATAACTAGTGGAAAGTTGCCTTTGAAGGTAATATCAAGATACTGATGAGAAATTATGGGAGAAAAATATATTATTGAATTATGTATCTATATTATTATATTGAGTGCTCTATTTATAGATACTATATTCTAATCTTTTTCCATGTAGGATACCATATACAAGTTATATTTATATTCCTATTCTAACACTTCCTCTCAAGCTGGTGCATACAAGTCATATGTACCAAGCTTGTTACAGATGTATCTAATACGAGGAGCACTGAGTGACTTGGTGAAAATATCCGCAAGTTGATCACTCGACTTCACAAATTTAGTAACAATATCTCCGAAGAGTATCTTTTCCATGACAAAGTGACATTCAATCTCAATGTGCTTAGTCCTCTCATTAAATACCAGTTTGACGCGATATGAAGGACATCTTTGTTATAACACACAAGTTCTATTTGATTGATTTCTCCAAATTTTTATTTTCTGAGTAACTGCTTAATCCAAACTAGCTCACAAGTTGCTACAGTCATTGCTCGATATTCTGATTCAACACTAGATCGAGCAACGACACTCTGTTTCTTACTCTTTCAGGACACCAAATTACCTCTTATTAACACCCAATATCCGGACGTAGAACGTCTATCAGATGGTGATCCTGCATAATCAACGTATGTATATCCAACGATCTACTCATGGCCTCGATCTTCGAAAAACAGTCATTTACCTGGAGTTAACTTAATATATTGCAGAATGCGGACAACTGCATCCCAATGACTATCACATGGAGAATCCATAAACTGACTTACAACACTCACAGGAAATGAAATGTTAAATCTAGACACTGTGAGATAATTCAACTTACTAATTAGCCGCCTATATATTCCAGGATCATTGAGTGGCTCCTCCTGTTCTGGCAGGAGTTTAGCATTCGAATCCATAAGAGTGTGAATAGGTCTACATCCCATCATTTTTGTCTCCTCAAGAATGTCTAAGGCATACTTGCGTTGCGAAATAACAATACCTGACGTGGATTGGGCAACCTCAATACCTAGAAAATACTTCAGTCTGCCGAGGTCTTTAGTCTGAAAATGCTTAAAAAGATATTGCTTTAAACTAGTGATAGCATCTTGATCATTGCAGTTATAACAATATCGTCAACATAAACCACCAAATAAATACTCAAATCTAGACCAAAATATTGATAAAAACACAGAATGATCTGTTTCACTACGAGTCATGCCAAACTCCTGAATTATTGTGCCGAATTTACCAAACCAGGCTCGAGGAGACTGTTTCAGACCATAAAGTGACTGACGCAATCGACTCACCAGATTAGACTCCCCCTGAGCAACAAAACCAGGTGGTTACTCCATATAAATTTCTTCCTCATGATCACTATGGAGAAAAGCATTCTTAATGTCCAACTGATAAATAGGCCAACGGCGGACACCATCCATAGATAGAAAAAGATGAACAAATGTTATTTTAGCCACGAGAGAGAAAGTATCACTGTAATCAAGCCCAAATATTTGTGTATACCCCTTCGCAATAAGGGGAGTCTTAAGCCGATCAACCTGGCCGTTCGGATCAACGTTGACTACATAAACCCAACGACAACAAACAGTAAATTTACCTGAAGGAAGAGGAATAAGCTCCCAAGTACCACTCGTGTGTAAAGCAGACATCTCGTCAATCATAACATGTCACCACCCGAGATGAGAAAGGGCTTCACATGTAGACTTAGGAATGGGGACAGAGGACAATGATGATACAAAGACATAACGGGATGATGATAGATGATGATAACTTAAAAGGGTATAATGTGGGTTAGTATTACGAGTGGACTATTTACCTTTCTGAAGTGTAGTCGGTTGATTAGGAGAAGACAAGTCCGCAGTAGGTGCAGGGTTTCGATGTAAGACATGAACCATCTGGACCTGATATTGGGTCTGATGCTGGACGTGGCACTGTGGTTGGAGTGGTGGCACTGTGATTGCTGATGTAAAAGTAACTGTAGATTCCTCAAAGGTCGGTGTAGGTAAAACTTAAGGTATAAGTAAAACCTTAGAGATATTAGGATGATAAGAAGGAGACCTAAAGTAAGGTTGAGACTAAAAAAATGTGACATCAACAGACATAAAATATCTATGGAGATCAGGTGAGAAGCAACGATGCTCCTTTTGAACACGATAATAACCAATAAAGACACATTTAAGAGAGCGAGAGACTAATTTATCTGTCCTAAGATCTAGGCTATGCACAATGTGCTCCAAAAAACACAATGGGGAAGAGAGTATAGAGATGACTAAGAATATATTATGGAATATTTGACTCTGAATAGAAGAAAAGGGCGTTCAATTAATTAAATAGCAAGACGTGAGGAATGCATCACCCCAAAAATGCAGCGGAACATGGGATTCAATGAGAAGAGTGTGAGTAGTCTCAATGAGATGTTTATTCTTCTTTTCTGCTACCCCATTCCGTTGAGGGGTGTAGGGACAAGATGTTTGATGAATAATTCCTTGGTAAGTCATAAACTACTTAAACTGAGAGGATTTGTATTCTAAGGCATTATCACTACGAAAAGTACGAATAGAAACACCAAATTGATTTTTTATTTCAGCACAAAAACTTTTGAATATAGAGAATAACTCAGAACGATCTTTCATTAAGAATAGCCAAGTATATCGGAAAAAATCATCAATGAAACTAACAAAATAACAAAATCCTAAAGGTGAACTGAATCTACTAGGACCCCAAATATTAGAATGACTAGTGAAAAAATAGACTCTGCACGACTCTCAGAACTACGTGGAAAGGTAGCGCGAGTGTGTTTCCCAAGTTGACACGATTCATAATTTAATTTGGACAGACTAGACAAACTAAGCACCATCTTTTATAGCTTAAACAGACTCGAATGTCTCAATCATTTATGGATTAAGTATGGAGGATCTATAATGGAGCATACTATGGAGGCATTAGGAGAGGTAAGATGGTAGAGGCCTTGTGATTCATATCTTGCACCAATCACATGTCCCGTACTGCGATCCTGCATAACAAAAGAATCATCAAGAAATATTATGACACAAATTAGGGCACGTGTCAAACGACTGACAGATACAAGATTAAAAGGACAACCATGACATAAAGAACAAAGTTTAGAGGGCCAGAAGACATAGGACTAGCTTGTCTAACCCCTTTTAGTTTTGTTTGGATCCCATTGGCTAAAGTAACCGGAGGAAGAGACTGTGAATAAATCATATTTGACAAAAGTGATTTGTTACCAGAAATATGATTAGAAGCGCCCGAGTCAACGACCCACGATGGAGGGATACTAGACTGTGAAACACAAGCGAAAGAATTACCAGCAACAAAAGTATTAGTCTGAGAATATGTGGTTGTTTGTGGAGATGTCTGCTTACTTACTCTATACTGAAGGTACTCATTATATTCTCCTTCAGATAAAAGCCTTGGATTTCCTGTAGTGTCAGTCTGAGCAACATGAGCATTATTGGGTGGTTGACCATACAGAACACGACATACGTCACGAGTGTGTCCAAACTTATGACAATGAATACACTGAACATCATTAGGTAGTGGCCCATGTAGAGCACAACATATGTTGCGAGTGTGTCCAAATTTATGACAATAACTACACTTAGTTCAAGATTTTCCAAAATGACCTCCTTCTCGTCAATTATCCATAGACTGAGATATTTGATTCTCTATGGTTTGAGAAGCGAGAATGTATGAGTCAACGGTTGGTGATGAAACCACTGTGTGATTAGGAGGTACAACAAGACGCAAATGAGAAAATAGTTCATCAATTGTAGGAACCGTATGACTCGCCAAAATCTGATCACACATCGAATCAAGGTCAGTAGGAAGTCCAGTAAGAACTAGAAACAACATTTGTCTTTGCTCTTTGTTGTTTTTCAATGTTCGTAGCGATTGACATCAACTGCTCAAATTCCTCCATGACTGCCTGAACATGTCCCAAGTAAGTAGACATATCTGATTCCTATTTCTTTAAGTTGGTCATCCGAATATCACATCATAAAATCGAGATATGTCATTAGTGTATAAAGCACAAGCCTTTTCTCAAACTGAGTAACATGTATGGAAGAAACGAAATAAGGGCATCAACTTGGAATTAATAGATCGCCACAAGAGACTACATAATTGAGCGTCAACCTTCTCCCACTGTGCTTTGGCCTTTTGTCTCACTAGTCTATGTTTATTCATTAACCACAATAGTCTTTTGCGTTAAGTGATCTTGAGCACCTTGACCCTTGCACCACAACTCAACCTAGGAAGCTCAAGCTAAATAGTTTGAACTTCCCATTAATGGTACAGAAGTAATCATAGGGCTTGAAGTTCCAAGTCTAGTGTTTTTGGAGCCAAAAATAGCATACCCGAAAGACATATTGGAACATTTGACTTCAAAGTATTCTAAAAGTTAAAATCAGAGGGACAAGCCGGAAAACCAAATCTGAAATCTAAGAAAAATTCAATATCGCCGGAAAAAAGGGGTTGTGGCATTAGAAAATAGTTCCGGTTATCGCTAATCCAAAAAAATATATGAATATGCTCGCAAGGATTGGGCGAATCTAAGAGAAAAAGAATCGCCAAAAAAGCTCATTGGAAAGAGGCCTCACGCGCCGGCGCGTGGGTCGTCGGTTCTCAGCGGCGCTGGTTGGGGTTTGGTCGCGGGAGCCTTCCGAGTATGATGACAGTATTTATTTTTGCAAACTCTGAAGGAAATACGCCGCCGACGCAAACAGTAGCTAGTTCAGTTTCCGGAATTGATGCATGACAATGTGACTATTTTTTGGATGTTTCTCATCAATGCTCTGATACCATGTGAGAAATTATAGGAGAAAATATATTATTGAATTTTGTTCTACATTATTACATTGAGCCCTATTTATAGATGGTACATCCCAATCGTTTTTCATGTAGGATACTATATATAAATCTTATTCCTATTCCCATTCCTATTCTAACACTTACCTTTCCTACATTTGAAAGTGTTTGAGATACAACTCTCCTCTACTTTCTTGTAATTGATTAAATTTCTTCGTATTAGGAATCTGTTCAGATTTTTAATTGTGGTTTGAGTTAGTCTAAGTCATATTTTTGTCATATATACAAAATCTTCTTAATGTTGTCCCAATACATTATGGAGATTTCAATTTATTTTGGGTACAATTGTATGATAACATTACTTGATGTTGACCATTTGCTATTATCTAAAATCTTACCTTTAGCAAAATATTATTTGATAAGGGAGTTGAGGCACAAAACAGAGGAGGAGATTGAAGCATCATTCTTCAACAACGCTTAAAGGAGGGGATTTTCACGTTTGAGCGAACATAGAGAAGGTCGACTCCGTTATGTGGAGGAGCGATTTATGTGTGCATGATGAGTGAGATGGCATTATCACCCAGTTCATATTTGAATTCTTCTCGCCCCTTTGATACAGATTCTTGGAATGCTTTAGTGGCTACTAAATGTTAGACTTTCGTTAACTTTATACTCAAATGTTTAGTGTTTCTAGATTTTTTATAGAAGTTATGTAGTTTGCCGTGTTTAAATTCATATATAATAGATTTCATAGTATGTTTGTTACATTTTTGTTATTGTTAATTGATTTATGCTTTTAGCTAATTTGATGTCATCTTTTTATTAATGTGAAAGGTGAAAAATAAAATTTGTGATGAAAAAACTATCCTCACATTTGTCAAAAAATAGCTACCAAAGGTTTGAATTTGTGACGGAATATTGTGTCATAAATATTTGTGACGGAATATGTTGTCACAAATGTTTAGGTGAGAAAATAAAATTTGTGACGGAAAATGATTTATCACAAAATTGTGGCGGATTAAGTCATCACAAATCCGCCACAATTTTGTGACGGAATCAAGCCCTATAAGGCTTCTCAATTTTGTGACAGAAATATTTGTCACTATTATGTGACAAAAAAGTATGACGGAATTGATATCCGTCAAAAGAAATTTACGATCAAGGACTATGTGACGATCGTGGTTCCGGCACAAACCAAGGTTTGTGACGGATTTGTCCGTCACAATTTTGACATTTTCTTGTAGTGAATAGCTAATAGTATAAGCAGTGTCAAGTATGACAAGCTGGTTCAAAGTCGGGTAATCTTAAAGTTGGCGCTCAGTCGTTTTAACAACATTGAAAAAGGTGGTCTATGCATAGTCATTCTACGGCCACGCATGTTGAAGATAGTTGTTATAGAATTAATAAAACCTAAAATAGATGAAACACCAGATAGATGAAGACTAGAAATTGCTAAATCAACTGCTCCTCCAGAATGGTTGGTAATACCACTTAAGGGCGGATAGACCGTCCACCCATTGCCGCTATCCACTTCTACTAAGGCTGATCTTAATAGGAGCAAGAGACTTGGAGGCAACAATCATAATGAAATATTATTTAATCATGGAAATTCCATGTCAAACGCACTTATCAGAATCATAACATACCAATTACCAGATCCACCTATCATCGCCGGCATAATCATAAAAAATAATATTGCTAAGAAGGTACAAAAGAGTATCTTTTTCTATTTAATTTAACAATTTTTACTCTAAGAAATTCACTTTAATTTTTATAACATGTCACGACAAAAAATTAGAGATCGTGATGGCGCTCAATTATCCCACCATTAAGCAAGTCAAAATCCAAACACAACAATATAATCGAATAACTAAAAGCGAAAAGTAAGAAATCATACGAAATATCCAATATTAAGTCTGATACATAAGAAAATGCACAATAACAACACCACTCAAGATTCGTGTCACAAGTACAAGGGCCTCTAAGAAATACATATAAGTTTGAAATCATAATACGAAGTCTGAAAACATTAAAAAAAACATTGTCTGTATTAAAAAAAAATGGTAAAGGTGGAAGGGACTAGCGATATGGATCGTCCAGGCAGCTCACTACTAGATCTTCGAAATCAATACCCTCGTACTCAAACCACTCCGCAGGACCACTCGTATTCAGAACATGATCTGCACCACAATGAGTGCAGCAAGTGTAGTATAAGTACGAAATCATGTGTACCTAGTATATCTCATAGACCGACAACGAAAGAAGTAGTGATGAAGTATTTAAGAAAAATATTATTATCTTTACCAGTTTATCTTAATTCAGACCGATCAATTAACAGGGTAGAGAATTATCAATTATCGAGTAAGTCAAATAGCCAGGTAATTAGGCAATCAAGCTAAAGTATCCAAGTGGGAGCAACAATACAAGAAATCAATAAGTAAAAGTATGATGATGCAATGTTGTTGTGACTCAAGCACCAAAATCCTCTCACAAGTTGTATATACGCGTAACTCCTCTGTAATTTTTGGGAGTTCGTGACCTATAGAGAACTCGCTAAGTCCATATATCGTCGGAATCTTTTCCCTTCGACTTACACACATTCACCGGAATCATTTTCCATCGGCTTACACACATTCGCCAGAATCATTTTCCTTTGGCATATCACAATCTGCCGAAATCATTTCCCTTCAACATTTCACAATCTCGCCGGAATCATTTCCCTTCGGCTTCCATTTCATGTCAATGTATATGTATGATACAACATATAAGAAAGTGAATATCTCAACAATTCGAACGCAATGTCCAACAGTTTCAAATAAGTTCATCAATAATCCAGACTCAATCGCCAACCAATTTAAATAAGTTCATCAACAGTTTAGTCTTAGTAGTCAATATGTTTAGATGAGTTCATCAATGAATCAAGTTTAATAACAATTTCAATATATTTACCAACATGTGTTATCAAGAGTGTACGAGGTTCTTTAAGCTGCCCAAACACAACAATGATCAAGTCTACACGTAGCACATAACAGTTAATGCCCACATTCTTTGGTATTCAGACCACAGACATAATGACTCGAATATGATACAAACTCTCAAATAATGGCACCGATACGAGTACCAATGCCCATCGTATCATGGATATGAGACCTCCCGTTACGCCTTTAACTCATTATTATTTTTATTTGTATTCTTTACTTAATGAAAAAGTCTCTCAAACGAAGTCTAGAAAGTCTTAACATACCTCGAATGCCGAGTAAACACACCACAGACCTCAAAATTTCTCCTTCTCCTTCTGCAAAGCCTCGGAACGCTCTAAAACCATCAAATACATAATCTACTGAGTATACGAGTCTGTAGACACTTATATTGCTATACTTTAATTTAGAACTCAAAAATGAATTAAAAAAATGTAATCCCGAGCCCACAAGGGAAAAACTGATTTTTTATTAAAAAACTGGCTTACCCACAACCTAAAGGTTAAGAATCTAAAAAATCATCGAAATCTGATCACGACTTCATATGCAATTTCACATTTTGAAAACTCATTTCATGAAAAACCCCAATTTCTAAACTACATTCATGGATGGTATCACCACAATTGCGGCACCGCAAAAGCGGCCAAGAACCGCATTTGCGGCCTAGAAACCAGAAATATGGTAACAACAAAAGTGGCCCCTAACCACAAATATGATATTCCACTACTTGCCTATCATCGCAAAAACGACACAACATCGTAAATGCGGTAACCTTAATTGCGGCACCAAAAACCAGCAAATTCCAAACTTCTCTCGAACTTCAATTTAACAGTTGAAACTCATCAGAAACCTTTCGGACACAAATCAAATATGCATTTCAGTTATAAAACACGTATCGGATATGCCCGCGCACTCAAAACACCTAAAAGTGATCGTCTTGACTCGATATTAACTGTGGTCAACTTCAATTTTTTAACTTAACTAGTTTCTTGATGAACAACCCAAATTGCATCCGAATTCCTTGGGACTCGAACCAATGGCTCGACTAAGTCATAAATCACATTTCGGACCTAATAAAATTGACGAAACTATCATTTGACATCGTTAATTCCCAATGTTGACGTTGATCAAACTTTCACATTTTCTTAACTTAAAAACTTTCAATTTCACAAATTCTTCTCCGATATGTACCCGATTGCCTCGGAAATCATGTCACCCATCCCCGCAAGTCACACATACCATTTTAAAACAATATAAGGGTATTTTGGGGGGAAAAGAGGATAAAAGCACAAAACGACCTAGCGAGTCGTTATGTCATCTACCCTTAAACAAACGTTTGTCCTCAAACAGTAAAGAAAATTGCCCAAACTATCGAATCGCCAAATAATCTCTCTTATAAACCTCGTGAAGCCTCCACAGGCAAGGATCACGACGATAGCATCACTTGTTCATTCTATCCGTCAACGTAGGATCTATTGAAAGAGGAAATACTTCCTACTGAATATTTTTTAATTTTCATGAGTAAATCTCTAATTAATGATAGGAGAGATTATTTTAATATTACAGGAGCACAATTAATTAGTATATGTTATATACTACAGCTCGGGTTGCTAGGTCCGATGTCTCTTCATCTTTTATTTTTCAACTGCAATAATGTTTAATTCTGTTTGTTTATCGAGAAACAACCCAATTTTGACTTTTTCCATTTAGGATCATTTAATTATCATAATTAATTTGCAAAAGTCCATGATCGTAGTATCAACCTTAGTACTATATATTTTGCTACTCCCATAGCAGCAATAAGCATGTTCATATATCTTGAGGTCTTTTTTTAATAATAATTAGAATTAACACATTTTAGAACAACTACAGCGTTAATACATCAGTTCTGTATTTTTCATTACTATTTATTAGAGTATGGAATAGTAAAATAAAAGTTATGCTCTTTTATCTATTAACCCCTTTCTTAATAGCTAGGGCTTCAAGGCATTACTATCATAATGAGATAAAGTAATACAATTATTTTCAATTATTTTCCTAAAAAAAGTTAATGAAAGTGGTCCTAGGTCTCATTTGTTTTTATTAAGATTAAGTCGTCTGAATCTTAATGCATATCTGAATGATTAAGATATTATCTCTAGATCTGAATACTGAATGATTAAGACTGTTTGTTTTTCAACTTCTGAATATGCATAATATATTTATTTAAACATTATTATACAATTCAAATAAATAATAACTAAATATTAAATATAAATATAAATATAAATATAAATATAAATATAAATATAAATATAAATATAAATATAAATATAATAGAATAAAAATATTATTTGATAAAA
The DNA here is from genome assembly GCA_034509755.1 of Anisodus tanguticus. Taxonomy (NCBI): domain Eukaryota; kingdom Viridiplantae; phylum Streptophyta; class Magnoliopsida; order Solanales; family Solanaceae; genus Anisodus; species Anisodus tanguticus. The sequence continues at coordinate 31,352,286 of CM067556.1, forward strand.
AAAGAAACATTTATGTTCGATAGTGATGGTAGAGATTTTTTGTTGCGGTGGTGGTGCGGTGGGGGTGGAGGGTGGAGGGTGAGGGGTAGTTGGGTGGGTGGGTGGATGGGGGTTGGAAGGAGGAGGAGGGTTGTGGTGTTGTGATGGCAGAAGTGGTTAGTGATGGTGAGGTAGGGTGAGGGGTGGAGGGGGGGGGTAGGGGGAGTGAGGTGGTGGTGATTATGATGGCAGTGAGGTACTTAGTGGGGTTAGGAGGGTGTGGTGGAGGTAGAAGGGCGGGTGTGGGTTGTGATGGTAGGGAGGTGGTTAGTGGGGTGGGGTAGGAGGGTAGAGGTAGGAGGTTGGGTAGAGGTGTGGGTAAGAGGGTTGGGTAGTAAGGTGGGTATATGTGGGGTGCTGGTGGTGGGGGCTGGGAAAGGTGGGGAAGGCGTGAAGTTATCCATATAAAAATATCTCTTAATGATATCAAGCCTCTGTTCAAAATCTTAATAATTACCTATTCAGACCAAATAAGTACATTTATTTACATTAAGATTAAGACGTCTGAATCTGAATACACATCTGAATGAATAAGATGTTGTCTCTAGATCTGAACACTAAATGATTAAGACTGTTTGTTTTGAAACATCTGAATGCGCATAATGTATTTATTTAAACATAATAAATATACAATTCAAATAAAAAGTAACTATATATTGCAAAATAAATATAAACTTAATAAAATAAAAATATTAATTGATAAAAAATAAAATATTTACGTTTGATAGTGATGGTGGAGATGCTTTGTAGTGGTGGTAATATTTGGTACTAGTGTCTAGTAATGATGGTGGTTATAGTTGTGATTGTAGAGGTAGTTCGTGTTGTAGTGACTGACGTAATGATGGTGGTTGATAGTGGTGGTGGTGGTCATAAATGGTGGAGTCGTTGATGTTAGTAATTAATGGTGTTGGCTGAAGAATGTGTGTTGGTTGAAGATGGTGTTAGTAGTAGTTGACGCCGGTGCTAGTAATGATGGTAGAGGCGATTAGTAATGAGGATTGACCGTAATTGTGATAGAGGCGACAATGACGGTAGTGGTTTTCAGTGATGATTATGATGACATATGTGGTTGGTAGATGGCTGGTGGTTGAAGACGGTGGTAGTGGTGGTGGATGTGACGATAAAAGTGGTTAGTGGGGGTGGGGTGGTTAGTCGTGGGTGGGTAGAGGGGGTGATGGGTGAGGTGGGTTTGGCAGTTGGGTGGTGAGGTGGGAATGACAGTGATCGTTGGTGGTGGTGATTGTGATGTTAGAGGTGGTTAGTGGGTGTAGGGTTTGGTGGTGGGTGAGGTGCGATTGGGTGCGGTGGTGGGTGGTGATGCGTGGGTGGGTAGTTGATTGGTGGAGTGGGGGTGGTAATGGCTGGTAGTTGATAGTGGTGGTGATGGCTGTATTGATAGAGGTAGTTAGTGGGGGTGAGGTGCTGGGTGGTGATGGGTGAGGCGATGACTGGATGAGTAGTTGGGTGGTGTGATTGGGGTGGTGGTCGTGATAACAGAAGTGGTTAGTGGTGGAGAATGGGTATGGGGTAGATGGGTGGTGGTAGGGTAGGGTGGGGTGGAGCTGGTGGTTGTGGACATAGTAGTAGTAAAAATTATTTGTATAAAAATACATTTTAATGATATTAAAATTTTATTTAAGATCTTAATAATTAAGATCTATTTAGGCTAAATAAGTATCTCAATCTTAACATAAACAAATACAGTTAATAACCTAAAATGTGAACCATTCATGTACATACTTGCAAATAAATAATACATAAGGTTCCAACCATTTAGATTCAAACCAAAAAATTAAGTGCAAAGGAACGAGCCCTTCCATACCAAAGCTTCGGAAGGAGAAAACAAATAAATTTCATATTATTTTTTTCCACAATGGAATTACATCATTTAAGTTTCAGAAAATTCAACATTTATGGCAAAAGGAGAGAATGAATAAATTTGAGCAATAATTTAATTGATGAAGAACAGCATTCATTGAAATGAAAACCAAACTTTGATCAAACGACATAAAACTACCACGGCGAATGCACTGTGTTTTCTCACTTTACCACATCATCCTCACCGGCACCGGCAAGTCGCCGTCGGCGGGCATTCTAAAACCCTTGGAGTTTTGTTTCTCTTCAAACTTCGCAATAAATGATTCGATAACGATTGCTTTACTTACAGATCTTATTTCAGAAACGCAATCAATCGGGAACGATTTATCAATTAAGTAATGGCTGCACAGAATATGGATCAATTCGAGGCGTATTTCCGGCGGGCTGATTTGGATCAGAATGGTCGGATCAGTGGCGCTGAGGCCGTTGCTTTTCTCAAAGGCTCCAATTTGCCCCAACCAGTCCTCGCTCAGGTTATTTCATTTCTACATTGGTTTTATTACCTGCCTTTGATCCCTTAGGGCCATTGAGAAGAAATAGGATCCATTTAATATTTGAGATAAACACACCTGAACGGTCACTTTTTCGCGAGTTTTACACTCAAACCATTAGTTATTCCCTTTTCCTACCTGAACTAGCACCATTTATGTATTAAAAATGCCTAGTTGAATAGACGGTGATAGTTCATGTAGAAAGAGGGAACAACTGATAGTCAGCCTAGTTAGCTTTTAGGCGTGTTTTAATATATAGATGATGATTTTTAGGTTGGAAAAGGGAATATATGGTGATAATCCTGATAGGAAAAGGGAACAACTGATAGTTGACCTAGTCAGCTTTGAGGTGTGTTTTAATACATAAATAAAAGGTGATAGTTCAGGTAGGAAAACAGAATAGATGGTGATAGTTTAGGTAGGAAAAGGGAATAGATGATGATAGTTTAGGTAGGAAAAGGGAACAACTGATAGTTAGCCTAGTCAGCTTTGAGATGTGTTTTAATACATAAATAGTTATAGTTTAGGTAGGAAAAGGGAATAGATGGTGATAGTAGGACCCAAGAAGATTTGGAATATTCAGTGTCATTTGATGTTCTAAACCTCATTCCCAAACTAATGGTGTCAGCTGTATGAATTTTCTATGTCAATTTCCATTATATTTAGGCACAGTTCAGTCTCAGTTGAAATTTATGAAATCACCCAAAGGCTGATTATACTGTCTTCACTTAAACCAAGTGACGGATTCAATATCAACCAGTCGCAGATCTCCCATATCTTCCGAATCTTGTTTCCACTCTATCTTTCAGAGAGGAGCCTATTTGCTGTCATTTTCTCTCTTTACCATGTGTTCCTCCTTCCCGGAGCAATCACATGCTTTGGTTCTACAGTTGTTGGCAATGGTCATCATCACGGGACACCTTTATAGGAATTGAATAACCTGATTCAATCTCTTGAGATTTGTGCTTCGCATGCTGGTTCCCTGTATATGATGTTGGCTGCTTCGTTTTGTTGTTGCAATACTAGCTGTAATTTTTTAATATACATTTTAGCTGCAAATTTTGTTGTACTATAGTAAATGGGGGGTGTCCTGAGATGGAATACATGGTTTTTCAGTTGTTTGGGGACAATTAAGTTTTGGCAGTTATTATACTGAACCAATTTTCAGGAGCTTGAGGAATAACATTATGAATGTGGGTAATAGATACTGAAAAGTTTCTTAAAGTGGTAAGTGAAAATGTTTACATGAACTGACACAACCATAGCGATGTTTTGATAATTTGATACCTTCAGTTTCAATTCTAATAATACATGCAAAGGAATAGTGGTCTACAAACTGATAAAAGAAAAAAGAGATTTCTGAAGTAATGAACCCATGAACTAGTTAGTAAAATATGTCAGAGCTTCTTGAGAAGAGGAAAAAGAGTAGCAAATAGCTTTATGGTTCAGCCTGTGCTTGATGATCCATGTTTTTATATTCCAGCAGGTGTTGTATTAATTAGCTCTACAATAAATATGCTGCTTGGCAAAAATCAGGTATAGATACCAAGTTCAACATAGTCAAGATGGGGAAGTAGTAGTTTGTGTAGTTTCTGTGACTCTTTTTAGATATCTGGAGCTATTGTATCCTTTTTTTTTAATACTAAGTTTCACATTTTCTTTTGCTTTTTGTAGATATGGACATATGCTGATCAAAGTCGTACCGGCTTCCTTAGTCGCCAAGAATTTTATAATGCTCTCAAGCTTGTTACGGTGGCACAAAATCGAGAGTTGACTCCAGAAATAGTGAAGGCTGCACTATTCACTCCAGCTTCAGCCAAAATTCCTGCTCCCCAAATAAACCTTGCAGCCATACCAGGTCCTCAACCAATTAATACGTTTGGTTCTGCATTTCCTCCAGTTAGTGGTGCTACTCCAACAGCAGCTCAAACTTTTGGCGTTAGGGTTCAACAAGGCTTACCAGCTCAGCAAAGTTACGTGAGGCCTCCTAGGCCCTCAAATCCTAGCCCTGGTTTCCATTCTCAACCAAATGTTTCTGGTCAAGGAATGCTAGTTGGAAGTACTATTGCAGCTTCTCGCCCTCCCACTTCCACTGATTTGCTTGCTGGCCGGAATGGTGGCTCACAAGCAGGTACCAGTTCCCAAGCTCCTAATACCAGTGTCAGTTCTAGAAGTCAGGATGCATTTGCTCTTGCTGTATCGACACCTTCTGCACAACAAACCCAACAAGAAACCACGTCATCAGTGCGACCAGATCTATCAAAATCAAATGATGCAACTTTGTCGCATGGTAACCCGCCTGATGCGAAAGGTCCTAAAATAGTTTCAGTCGCAGGAAATGGATTTCCATCAGATTCACTCTTTGGAGATATTTTTTCAGTTGCATCAGTTCAACCAAGGCAAAGCTCCGCACCAACTATATCTTCAGCTAGCAGCTTAGCAGTTTCATCAGCCACAGACCGAGCATCTACGGGGTCCCAACCTCCTGTAAAGGCTAACTCAGTTGATTCACAGACTACACTTCCGCAGCAGCCGGTGCAGCAGCATCAGCAAGCTCATTTGACTGTGAGACCAAACCAACAGGTCCCAGTGCAGAGTTCTGCTGCAAATCCTAGTGCAGCTAGAAATTCTCTTCCTGGTCAGTCTCAGCTTCCGTGGCCAAGGATTACGCAGTCTGACTATCAGAAGTATAGCAAAGTATTTATGGCAGTGGACACGGACAGGGATGGAAAAATTACTGGCACAGAGGCACGGAGCTTGTTTCTAAGTTGGAAGCTGCCCCGAGGTGCGAATTGCTGTCTCTGATTAGCTTTGAACTTCCATGTACCTTCTGTTAGATCTTTCTTTTTACTAAGAGTAAGCACTTAGTTTTGGTGCGTGCCTCTTGAACTTTTTCTTGAATTCAAAATGCCAGCTCAAACTTCAGCAAATGGTGTAATTCTATCCTTTTTTAGACTTTAAGTTTATTTAGCACGTGTTAGTGATCGCTGTAATTTATTGTGTTGGTGGTGGTTGATAACCTTAGTCATAGGATAAACTTACGTATAAAAAGTGATAGACTTTAGAGCTCAGTTGATGGAGTATATTCCAATTGAAATGCCTATAGATATCAGATGAAAACTGTGAAGGGAATATGTACGGTAACTTGATGAATACAAGATATACCTATTAGGGTTTCATTCTCAAAGTCTTTAGTTGTTTTTGCACTTGTACTTTTTATTAGCTCAGATGCGAAAAGTGAGAAAAGTCGTGGCTGGAGCTTCATTGCAGTCGAGGGAGGACTTGTAAAGGGAAAGAGAAACGGAAACAAAGAGAAGGAAAGATAGAGGGACAGAAGAATGAATTGGGCTTTTTTAAAGTTAAATGACAAAAAGGTCCATCGTTTTAATGTGTTGGCAAAAAATAATAAGAGCATTTAAGGAAATAAAAAAGTGGGTACATTGCTAACCTACTACCTTCATATAGTAGGTTAGCAAAACCCATAATATATATATATATTACTTGATGAATACAAGACTCATTTATTTACAAGTGTCAACTACAATGCATCTTGCGTCGAAATGCTTTTCCTTGAGTCGAGTGTCTATCGGGAACAACCTCTCTACCTCCCAAGTAGGGGTAATATTTGCATACACTTTACCCTCCCCAGACCCCACTTGTAGGATTACACTGGGTATGTTGTTGTTGAACTATGATACATATGTTTTTTTCAATTGTGGGATAACACTGGCACCTTACTTCTATTAAAAATGACCTTATCTCAAAAATATTGACACTCCCTATGCACCTTAATTGTCTATTTTGAAAAACTTAAACAAATTAGGATATATAACTGATCATAGTTTCGCTCTATGAATGGTGATACTCAAATATACGTGAAACATTTTACAACCAGTGATAAACACTTTACACAACAAGATGTCAACAAGTCTTGATACTCATAAATCATAATGAAGAAGATACTTCACTTTTATACTTATGATAAAATTGAAATAATATATACTTAATACTTTATTAGTTGAATTTACGTACTTGAACATTTCTGATAGAACAAAAGTTTACGTACTTGAAGAGTGTAGGAACACTTTTTAAGGGGTTGAAAGCACTTTTGTATATACGAGAGAATCACCTATGGGATTTGAGGTAGCATGGATGATTGGATGTTGTTTGTAGAGAATCATGTCTTTGTCTAGAATTCCTACATTTTATGTACTACTTCAATACAAAGATTCCCCATTACTTATAAAGAGTTCAGTAAAAAGACATTCTACCTGTGCTAAATGTCCTCTTATCTGCTTCCATTCATTGATCAAATTTTACATTATTGGACATGGGGAAGAGTTCCCAATCATATCTCTAGAGATAAAAGAAAACAATTGTTTTACTTTGTATGTAGAGTTGGTTCTGTAGACACTGCATTGTTTCTTGTTATAAGTTTGAAGCATTTAACTTGTAAAGTTATTGACTTGTCGATGGTTTATATTATGGACAACCTGGTGTAATTCACACTGTTGAGCACCTTACAGTGGGTGGATTTGGAAATAAGCTGCAAATGGATTGCAAAAAAAAAGTGGGGCTTGAGGATAACAACCTTGATCTTAAGTTACTAAATACAGATTTGGACCTTGTAGGCTATTGAAGTGACTAACAATCTGATACTTACTGCAACTACCATTATTACTTCTAATACTATCAAAAACAAATATGAAATATAATTTATGACAATAAGAAAGCTGTAAACAGGCACAAAATGGAATTCACCAATTACATTTCTTCCTTGAACAAAGAAGTTCCATGCTTCGAGTTATTACTTTAGGCTTCCAAAGACTTTACAGTTTCCATTCAACATCTAGTAGCTTTTGCAACAAGTACTGACAATGATAGTAAATAGTAGTGGTAGAGCACTAGAGCATACAGTATCCAAAAAGAAAAGAAGAAAGAAAAAAAAGTAGTGGTAGAGCATATCATTCTCACTTCTTTGAGAATTGTGGCTACAATTGTTTTGAGGCATTGTATTTTCTATGTCACAATGCTAAGCGGTTGGTCAGTTGGCGCTTTGAGACATTGTTTATACAACCTACTTAGAGTGTGATAGCATATCTCTTACTCTTTTGAGAATCTTTCCTATAATTATATTAGAGTATCTTGTTTTCTATCTTAAGGCCAAGCTGGCGTTTACTTGGTCCTTTGAGACGTTAATGCAGTTTGTTTTTGGTTTTCCAGAGGTCTTAAAACAGGTGTGGGATTTATCAGATCAAGATAATGACAGCATGCTTTCTTTGAGGGAATTCTGCATTGCACTCTACCTGATGGAGCGACACAGGGAAGGTCACCCTCTTCCTTCAGTCCTTCCAGCTAATCTTATCTTTGACGCGTCACCATTGCCTGCTTCTGGTCAGCCTACAGGATCACATGGTGCGACAGCTTGGAGAGACACACCAGGTATATTTCACCCTTTTTATACTATGCACATACAGGCCTTGGACATGGCTTGTGAGCCAATCATGTACACATGCATATGGCAAATTTATTCGTCAGCTAACATATTACTTTGGCCTTCTCACTTTATAAACAGTTACAAATGAGATATTCATATTGGTCTAGTTTGTTATTAATTCACTAAAATTTGAATAACGTATATGAGTAATATACGGTGGTCTTTATCAGTATTACTAAGAGGCACAAACTAATTTTGGGCTAAAATTCTTCGATAGAATGGATGAGAGCTTGTTTCAGTTTTCTGGTAAGTTAAGTTATTTGTCTTTTTTATACCGAAAGTGTTAGGCCTCGTCTAGTGCTGGAAAAATGGATAAAAAATGAAAGTATCCGTCCAACTCGCCCAATTACAAACGGGTTGGATAATTGATTTATGAAAAATGGATCGAATATGGATCATATCCATATGACCCCCTAAGAAAATGGATAAACCATTGGTAGAAAATGGATAAGAAGCAATGGAACTTGATGGTCCAGGATGCTGCAGCTGCAGTTCCCATGAATTCAAATGCAGATGAATTAAGGACCGCTCTTCTTAGAAAATTTCTGTAGTATTAGGGATGCTACTAACTGGAGCTTGCATCATAGACAAAATATGCTACTAAAATTTGGCACTGACAGTGATTGCCTTTGGTTGTTCATGAGAGATTGTTAACCCCGACTTTTCAATTGGAGCCTGATACAACATAACAGCTCGTCGGCTCTCTTTCTGTTGAAACATAGGAGTAGAATATAGGAGTTTGCATCCTCAAGAAAAGGAAAAGGAGCTTTGCCTCATTTGATCATACTCTTGGTTCAAGCCGGCCAAAAAATCATTGATCCTTTCCTTTTCAACAAATTGTTGAAAGAGAAATGCATCATCATTATAATTCGCTTGGAGATCCTGGTAATAGTCAATCTCCTACCATAACCTACTTAACTCGGAATAATAATCAGTGATGGTCAATTCACTTTGCTTAGTAGCATGAATTTTATTTCGGATCTCGAAGATCTGGGCATCATTACCTTGCATGAGTAAATTTTCCTTGTTGAATTCAAGATCTTTTCAGCAGTATCAAACAATAAATATTGCTCTCCTCGAGAGAAGGAAAATGAACTTTGCCAAGAACTTGAACCTTGATCTGATCATACTCTTGGTTCAAACCGGCAGAAAATTATAGATTCTTTCCCTTTCAACCAATTGTTGAAAGAAAATTTCATCATACGTACACTTCACTTGGAGATCCTGATAACATCATAGTGAATCTCCTGCCGTAACCCACTTAACTTGGAATAATAATCACCGATAGTCAACTCATCTTGTGTAGTGGCATGAATTTTATTTCTAATCTCAAAGATCTTGGCATCATTACCCTTGTGTAAGTTCACTTAGTTGAATTCCAAATCCTTTCAGCAGTAGAGATTTGGGGATGCATAGTATTCAAAAGCCATGTCATAACAAGGGAATTATCGAAAATCCCATTAACCATAATTAGCATCAGTCACAACATGTGCTTTCTTTTCTCCAGAAATTTAACCAAGTAGTTTTTTAGATTTAATGAAAAGCAAACAAGATTTTGACCATGCAAGGTACGTATCATCCCCATCCTTTTACAACATTGATTTGTGAGAGAGTTATTATCTACGGGTGTTTTGAGCTGGTGTTTCCTTTGTAAGGAGGTGAGTGAGGACATGGACTATATTCTGTTACATTGCAAGCTAGCCACAAGGTTATGGGAGGATATGTTTAGATGGTTTGGAGTTTCTTGGATAATGGCAAGATCCGTGAAGGAGTTGATATTCAGTTGGAAGAGTGGAGCTAGTAGGAAAAGGCACAAGGCTTGGAATGCTACTCCTCTTAGTTTAATGTGGCCATTTGGAAAGAGTGAATAGGAGAGCTTTTGAAGGGGTCCAGATGAACTTTGCTCTATTGAGGAGTAGTCTCCGATCCTCTATTTTCTTTTGGTGCACCCATATAGTTCCTGTTTGTTTAGAGGATTGTGTGTCTTTTTGGAGAGCCATATTTTGTAGGTTCTCCTTTTTTGGTATACCACTTATATACGGCCAGGTTGGCCTTGTTATTATTAATGAAATCTTTTACTTGATAAAAAAAAAACAAAGTTTTACTTGGGACAACTTCAAGGAGGGAGAAAACTCTACCTCTTTTTTTGAAAAAAGGAACCGTAATACTGCAAGAGAGAAAAGCTCACCTCAAAATGCAATAATGGCTCTGATACCAAAAATTTGAGAAAGAAGAAAAGGCTTCTTTTGTGTTTTAGTATATCTTTACATCCCATGAGATGGGGTATTTATACAGTGATCCTAACTCATTAAGGAAAGACAATCAATTACAATAAAAATAAAAATTATATTCCTAATATTACGCTAGGAAAAGGAAAAATATTGTCTCCTAAAATCATGCTAATTAATTAACACAATCAACAGAGATAAAAGATAGAAGTTTAAAAAAGAAAAGAGGATTTGAAGGGGTGCTACTGTGCTGGTGTGCATGGAGGAGCTGTCATAATCTCAGAGTTTGTTGGAGCAAGATAATTCCGTATTTTCATTTCTTTGGATTTACTCGACGCGTTTTGTTTTGCTTTTTATTAACAATATTAGTCCTAAAAGGTACAAGATACTGACATGGGATGATAAATATTTTTGTGGAGTTTGACTAATAAACTCTCTCTTCTTTGATCTAATGATGGTTAATGTCGTTATTGTGGTTTAGACTTATACAAGAAATATTATTATTGTGGTTTAGAATTATACATTTTGTTAATATAAAACCTTCCATTGAGCAAGTACGAAATTTATAAGATTTTATATTCCTTACATTTGTTATTCATATCGAGTTATTCAAGTACATATGATAAGCACACATGTATTTGTAGTTGCTGTTAGTGTACTATATCATGTGGATGGAATCAAGCAGAAAATTAACGGTGACATAATTTTATTTGTACTAGAGCAATGCTCTGTTTTTTTTTAAAGAGAACGTAGTCGATGAACGTCTAAAGTGAATGTAGTAGATGAATGTGGTAGATGGATTATTTCTTTTTTATAGAAGCTGGTGACATTCTTTAAGGGAGGTAAGAATTTCAGATCAATCTCTATGTTATTGAGTTCGAGAAGGAAGCTAAACCTTAATTAATATTTTCACTCTTTTTGTATGGAAAAATTGATATTACAATTTAAAGACATTACAAGATTGAGCTAACTAGTATGTCAATCAACAAGGCCTTTGGTATTTCCTATGAAGTTTCTATATCGAGAATCTCACTTGTGACTTTCAGCTATTCAGTTAGTCTCGTCATTTCTTCCTCCCTCAGGTTTCCAGCAAACACAGGGGCCAAGTGGTGTACGACAAGCGGCTTCTGGTGCTCCAAGGAAGCCTCCTCGTCCAGTACCCATTCCCCAGCTTGATGAAGCTGTGCAGCCTACTAAACAGAAGCCTAAAGTTCCAGAGTTGGAGAAGCATCTGATTGACCAACTTAGCACGGAGGAACAAGATTCATTGAACACGAAGTTCCAGGAAGCAACTGATGCAGAGAAGAAGGTCGACTATAAATGTTCTATCAAATGTTTTTTCTGCTCGCCTTTATTTGTCTTAAACCCCCTTTCCTCTTTTTTCCCCATGATTACTGCCTGAAATATGAACAGACCAGTGAGAGAAACAATGGTATTTGGGATGGATCTTTTTCACTAGATAATAGAGTAGTCGTCATTTTGTCGAATCTCGTATCAAATGTCTACATATTAACGTGTGTAATCTGTAATGTACAAAGATGTGATATGATGTAGTTTTTGCCTTTCAATAAATTAATAGAGGACATGATTCATATATGAACATCATACTTGGGGAAATCTTCCAAGAGATTGCCTGGTGTCTTCCATGTTTTGTTTCGGTTGTATTTACTTTTTTTTTTTTTTTTTTTGCATCTGATGTCTCGAAAGGCCATCGAGTAATTTTGTGTGGGAACTGAAGAATAGAAAGATTTTCTAGTGGTGAAGTAACACTGTGACTTTGCTAAGTAAAGCATTTGTACTTCGCTTTAGATTGTGAAAATTATATGCTCCTGGCATGGTGTCTGGTCCATCATAATTTCATAAGCAGTAACTTTTAGATATTTCTTACTTGCTCATGATAGCTGGACTTAGTGGATCTGCAAATGCTACTTTGATGCTATGAAGACATTGGTACTAAAATTCCCTTCTTTACCAGTTATTATCTGCTGCTATTAAGGATCAATGCTGATCTTCATATTTGACTTTAAAAAAAGTTAATTTACCTTGATACTTAAGAATCCAATTTCATTTGTCAGTTAAAGCTTGATTTATTGGTGAGTACTCGTAAAAACCAATTGACGTATATTCCTTTATCTCTTATGCTATAATGCCAACCACAGGTCATGGAACTGGAGAAGGAAATATTAGGTGCCAAAGAAAAAATTCAGTTCTACCATGCAAAGATGCAAGAAATAGTGAGTATTTTGATCTAAAGTTTTCTCAGTTTTATTTAGATATCTCTCAATGTTTTGAAGCAGGGATATAAATCCTGAATTGGCCTCTCCATGCCCCTTGGGGAATAGATTAGGTGTTATTCCCATGGTTGAATTTCCTGGTTATGTCTACTACAGATTGTGTTTTGTTTGTATGACTTGTTATCTCATTACTGACCAAATAAGTGCCGCCAGACAAGAAGCTAATAGCAACCAATTTCGTCTGTCCTAAATAATTCAGTTTCTATCTTTACATGTCAGCTTGGATTCTTGGTAAAAGTTTGCGCTAAAATTAGCACAAACATAGATTAGTGCTTGCTGCCTGTGCCTCTCTTGTGTATTGTTCTGAGGACGTGAATAAGGCACGACCTGATAGTTGGAACTTTTCACCGTTAGATTTTTCATGTCAATATGTTTTTCCGCACTTCCGTGTTATGGCATCATCTACAAAATTAAGTCACGTTGGGCTAGTTGTTTGTGAAATTTTAAGGTGATGTTTTTGCTATATTGATTGAAAGCGGCATCTATACCTGATTCAGAACAACAACAACATACCCAATGTGATCCCACAAGTGGGGTCTGGGGAGGGTGGGGTGTACTCTGACCTTACCCCTACCTTTGTGGGGTAGAGAGGCCGTTTCAGAACCACCAGCATTATAAACTTGTTTTCGTGTTGCTCTTGCATATTTTTTGTCAAATTTAACTATGCTTTTGAATAAGTTTCTTGAGACTTGTTCTTTTCAAAAAGGAAAAAAAAGGAATTACTAGGGAGGGGGAGTAGTAGAAGAAAAAGGATGGGAAGTAGAGAAATGAACCGATGTTACCTTTATAAAAAAAAAGGACCGAAATTTCAGTGGCTGAAATGATCATCATGTGTCAAAATCCCATATGGGGTTTGATCTGGTCTACTAATGTGATAAACTATTTAAATTGTCTGTCCAACCAATTATTTTGGGGTATATTATGGTCAACATTGTCAATGTTTGGGCTGCAGAGATGGAGGAAACTTGGAGTATTTTACACATTTCTTCTATGTGGTATGTGGTTTGTATAGCTTAAGTGCCTGGCATTTATAGTAATTTAAAACTGGGATTGCACGTTCTGGGTTTGCATTTGCTTTATTTTTGCTAGGAGAGTAATATCATCCATTAGATGGAGATGGTTGTGTTTACTTGGTGTATAATGTTGCTAAGCAATGAAACTGTAGTGATTGTAATGCTGCCTCATATTTTCATCAATTTGATTCATTTTAAAGATGTGTTAGAACTTTCTTACTTCTTAGTTAAGATATGCGAGTCAAAATGTTCAATCAGTGTAGCTAATCGAACACGTAACAGAATTTAAGATTAGGAAATAAATTTGGAAGTGCATGGAAAGTAATACGCTACTTGTTTATGCAAAAGAATTACTATAACTAATTCATGGTGAACCCAAGGAAAGGATAACGAAGTTCAAACACATTATGGAAGAATACAATATAAAAGACTTTAAATGAAAAATAAATTTAAAATTTAGAAGATGCAAAATCTGAGAAGAGGAGAAGCAGAGAAAAAGTATGCAAATAAGAAGTCATTTGGCACATAACTCAGAAGCATAGCATCAGACTAGCAGACAGCAGAAAAATGGACGGACAGGCAGCATCTGTTCCTTCTTTTTCTTTGAATTTTTCACTGCTGCGCTATTTTTGTACGCTGTTCTACAACAGGAACCTTTAAATACTAAATAGTTGCGGGGTGTCTTTTTTTCAAGGATAAGCATGCCCTTTCTGTTGTGTAGTGCTAGATTGATATAACTTTTGCAAATAAAAATGGAAACTGCAATAGAAGCTGGATCAAACATGACTAGACTAGATCTGGCCGAATATAGAATTATGACCGATAAGATGCAGTGAGATCTTGGATTGTAAGATCCAGCTGATATTAAGAGTGCAGGTCACATTTGATAATAAATGGACCTAGGATCTAACTCAATCCCAAATCATGAGGTAAGGATTTCCAAGGACTTATAAGGAAAAAAATTACTACATCCAATACCGATGTGGGCTCTAACACCCCCGTCAAACGCAGGTCTGAGCATTTGGAGCGTGGACAATATAACACAGGGGCCTAACATTTGGTAAATCAAGAATTTGGATGGACATGGCTCCAATACCATGATAAGAAATGGACTCAGGGCTTAACTCAACCGTAAATGCTAGCTCATGAGATGGGATTGACCAAGACCATATAAGCAAACAAATTACCACATCCTACACCAATGTGGCACTCTAACACCTCTCTCTACTTCTCTCCTTAACCAGTCTTGACTTTTGAGTCTGATATTCACTTACCAGTTGGATCTTTTATTATTCATATTTCACACAACAGTAATTAGTGATTATATCTGTATATGCACTAGGGTATCATGACATACATTTATTCATGGCCTTGGTCTAGAGTTGTTCTTCCTGAAGCTGTGATTTTCTATTCAGTAACTGATTGGTGGGTTTCCTTTGCTGGCGTGTTCAGAAATGGATATCTGTAGTTGAAGCACATCACTAATACTGTCATTTTGCTTGGCCTTTTCACCAGATTCTATACAAAAGCCGATGCGATAATAGACTAAATGAGATCAGCGAAAGAACTTCTGCTGACAAAAGAGAGGTAAGACTTATTTGAATACAACAAACTTGAACACGTCCAATGATTTGTTATGTAATAAAATTGACAATTTTACAGGTTGAATTACTGGCTAAAAAATATGAAGAGAAATACAAGCAGACTGGAGATGTTGCTTCTAAATTGACCATTGAGGAGGCCACGTTTCGGGATATTCAAGTACCTCCCTGGCTCTTTCTAGCCCTATGCACTTATACTAACTCTTATGTTCTGCTAGTGTCTAGTAAATTGTGCAAATCTAGCAGAGCTTTGTTGTGATATTTTTTGCTGAAACTTTTGCAGGAGAAAAAAATGGAGCTGTATAGAACAATTGTCAAAATGGATCAAGATGGTAAAACTGATGGTATCCAGGTAGCTATAGTTTACCACTAATAGATTTGCTGGAGATCTCCAGAATTTATCTAAATTCAGTCTCTGGTTTTTGTAGGACCGTGCTAATCAGATTCAGGCAGACCTCGAGGGGCTAGTAAAAGCTTTGAATGAACGCTGCAAAAATTATGGGCTGCGGGCCAAACCAACTACTCTACTTGAGCTTCCATTTGGTACTTGTGCTAGTATTTTTGTAGTTTTGCAATTATATGTGCTTTCATTTAGTTATTTTATATGTTCTTTATTCTTGATACCATAAAATCCAGGTTAAAAACATTGTTGAAAATTTATTTCCTGCATTTCCTGTTATTTTTGGTTCCGAGTTGACCCCACTTGAGTTATTGTTATTTGCGACAAATTTTGGTTCTACTGGCTGTTTATTTGTTCTTATAGTGCCATTTATGTTTTATTGTTGTTGGCCTTCCTTTTGGCACCCGAGTTCAGTGTAGTACTTAATTAGGGGATCATTATTAACTTCTTGCTGGCTGCGTTAGGATTTCTTCCAGTTTTGTAGTTTTCTAATCCTGTTGATTATAAAAGTGAAGCACCTATTGATCATATGAGGATGTAATCTGTGGCATGTGTATATTTCAATTTCTCTAATGAGACCTATTCCTTCATATTTAAATCTTGTGATCTAGATCACGAGTTGGGACTAATTCTGATGTTGAAGAGCTGTGTGTTTATTAAATGGTCAGCACCTTGGTAGGAAAAATGGGATAGCATGCCATTTTGAGACTCTTGTATTTTTTTTTATCTAAGCTGTCTGATTTTTCAATTGCTTTAATTTTTTAATGTTTCTGATATATTAGTAATTATTTTAAAGGTTGGCAACCTGGCATCCAAGAGGGGGCATCAGACTGGGATGGAGAGTGGGATAAATTTGACGATGAAGGTACGTTGTAAGATGTCATATTTAAGTCAAAAGATGGGTATTCAAAGTGCCTCCCACCTGATCAGCTTCTGTCATTTTTAGACCAAAAGACTTGAAACTTTCATAGTGCCTTCAGTGACCACTGGATCAACTTAATTTTCTCCCTTAACTTTGTGCTGTTTTATTATTATTATTATTATTATCTTTTTCAAGTTGTCGAAACTTAAACTCTTCGCATTGTTGAATAATTGTCCACAGAATTCACATTTGTGAAAGAGCTCACCCTTGACGTACAAAATCTCATTGCCCCTCCTAAACCAAAATCTTCACTGGTTCGGGAGAAAGCATCTTCTTTGAATGACCATGATACTGGAAAATCATCTGCTGATGCTGACACTGATGCAAAGGCAGAGAAGTTGCCAAACCCTGTAAAAGCCAGAGAGATGACAGATGTGGAGACTGCCCATGCAGCAAGAAGTCCAACTGATAGTCCAACCAGGAGTAATGCAGTTAAGAGCCCGTCAAAAGCATTTGAAGAATCGCTGAATAGGAAGGACAGTACTTTTGATGGTTCTCCCCATGCTGCCCAAAGGTAATGTAGTTGTTTTCGTCCTTTTTTGGTGATTTAATCTACAATGGTGTTATACTCTCCAAATAATGACAGACCTTTTCTATTATTCAATCGTATTCTTTGATGGATTCAGCTTCTCTGAACTGTTAACTTCTTTAGAAATCTGAACTTCTGTATTACTAGTGCAGTGAACACTGGGGAGCTGAATCTGTGTTCTCTGGTGACAAAAGTTTTGATGAATCTGGTTGGGGTACATTTGACACAGACCATGATGCAGATGCTGCGTGGGACTTCAATTCTGCTGCTAAGGTAAATGGATACATCTATTTCGTTTTAGTTGCAAAAAAAAAGCTGATGGTTACATTTACATGTTCGCTTATTCACTTTTTCAATTACAAAGCTATAGGAAAAGAATCTTCAGGGGCATCCAATGGTTCTTCGGTCTATCACCTTTTCTGAAGCATCTCTTTGCCTGAACTTTTCTTTTGTCGCTGCATCTTCTGGTGCATCTTGGTCTAGGCAATTTTCTATTCATCTGTGGTGATTGGAATAGTTTGTTTCTCATTGTCTCAGTTGAAGGGGCGTATAATGTTGCTTCTTTTCCGCGGTTTTGCAGGATTCTCGTGATGAGAAGCACACGGAAACTTCTCTTTTTGACGATGACGACTGGGGCCTAAAGCCTATAAAAACAGGCTCCACAAATTCTAGCAACTCGCTCCCGAAGCAAACCCCATTTTTCGATTCTGTTCCTAGCACCCCTAGTTACAATACTGGGTTCAGTTACTCAGAGAACCAGTTCCCGAAGCAAAGCCCATTCTTTGATTCTGTTCCAAGCACACCTAGTAACAACTCTGGATTCCCCCAGGGAGACAACTTTTTCTCTAGGCCAAGTCCCTTCTTTGATTCTGTTCCCAGCACACCAGCCTATAACACAGGTAGTTCTCCAGTTGCTGATAACATGTTCCAGAGAAATAGTCCATTTGCCTTTGCGGACTCGGTTCCAGGCACGCCTATGTTTAGCTCTAACAACTCACCTCGAAGATCTAATGAAATGTCTGAAGACCACTTGAACAGCTTTTCCAGATATGATTCCTTCAACATGCATGATGGTGGCCTCTTTGGTAGTCGTGAGTTTTCAAGATTTGATTCTATGCGCAGCACCAGAGACTCTGAGTATGATAACGGTTCATTCCAGCAGCGTGACTCCTTTGCTAGGTTTGATTCATTCCGCAGCACAGTAGACTCTGATTATAATTTTGGAGCCTTTCCGCCTCCCGAGTCACTGTCGAGGTTCGATTCCATCCGTAGCACCAGGGACACAGATTATGGTCATGGTTTCCCATCTTTTGATGATGCAGATCCATTTGGGTCCCATGAACCATTTAAGACATCAGTGGAGAGTCAAGACACCAAAGAGAAATTCTGATAATTGGAAAGCATTTTAATATGGTAATGGATTTCCTTATGCGGTCTCTTTTCTTTACTCTTTTCCCTCCATTTTATACTGTTTTGGCCAGAGTTTTCGGTTGTAGGATTGGTTTTGATTAGATGGTCTTTCTGTGTGGCACGAGGTAGTGTTATTAGAGGGGGAGGGGGGGGGGGGGGGGAGGCGCTATTTTGACCTTTTCCTTTCTCGCTTTTACTTCTTCGAACTTCAAGGTGAATAGAACTTATGTTGTGTTCATCCATATTCAATGTATAAAAATTGTAAAATGATCTTTTCATTTTTGTCAGCTGCTATTTGAGAGTTAAATCTAGTCGAGAGTGATTTGTTCCCACTTGAGTGCCAGTTATTATGATAACAGTTGATTGAGGATTGTGGTAGGAGCATGATCATATAAATATATGTATCCATTTCACATAATTTAGCATTCAAATGATTTATGACAGTTCTAATATGTATTACATTGATTGTCTATCACAACCGTATCTTTTATTCGAACTTGAAGCTGGTTACACTTTGTGAAACTTACAGACACCTACCAACTCTCTTAAACTCACTAAAATTTGCTTTGATAACTAGTAGAATCCCTGAAAGATCAATCAAATTTGGTTGGAAATGGCAAAGTTCGACCGTAAGAAAGACTAATGAAGAAGAGTCATTGATAGTCACAGTACCATTATCGATGAATGCATTAGCTTAAAGGGAAACTAAACAAATGTTAGTCTTTCAAATTAACCTCTGTCTATCATTACAATAGTCGGATAAAACTATAGTAAATCACATTGTATTAAGTTCCGGTATTATATAAGTAGAGAAAACCAACTTGGCCTTGCAATAAGTAAAAAAAGTTAACTGCACATTATTATGACTCACTCCATGGCCGAAACAGTAAGAAAATATTGTTAATCAATGACCTCTGATTGAAGAAAATCTACTACAAGTAGGTAGGAACTGAAAGGAACACTTGTAGGAAAATCCAGTTCACAACGAGTCTGATACTATTATTATATGTGCACATTTTGATTTTGGCATATGCAATGAGTTCTATTGAACCCACTATTAGGCTCTGATGAGTCTATGACAAGATAAAATAAAATGTCATTGGGAGTAACATGTACTTAACCTAAACCATAGAGTACATGAAATATCTCTCATGATTCAATTAAATTGTAATATGAAGTAAGTAGCCAACTTCAAGCTTTGATTCCAAAGATCTCCAGCATGGATGAGTAGGTTCCATAGACTGCAAGAACTGCACCCATTAAAACAAGTGCAGCATCAAAAGCCAAACCATGCCATCCCAGTTCTTTCTTGAACACAATTAAGTGAAACATAGCAGGCAACACAAAGCTAAGAACAATGCACACACTGCTCCCAACCAGTGACAAGAAATCAGCAAAATTTGGTACCATCAATGCCACTAAAGTGACTACCAAAACCACAATCCATCTCAGCCAAAAATAATATCTGCCTTCACAAAATCTCCTTTCCATCACTTCATACACAGGGTTCATCATCAGTGGGAAAGTAAAAAACAGATTTATGCAAAGTCCAATCTGCACTAAAGTGCTAAGCAATCCCCTCCCAAGATTAGTAGTAATTATATCTTTGGTCTCTTCACCAAAGGCAAAATAACCCAACACTCCAAACCGGTCCGGGCTCAGGCTCGGGTCACGGGTCACGGGTCGTGGGTCGTGGGACTTTCTGATATTATCCCTTTGGATCCCAAATTACTTAATATTTACAGTTTGGTCCCTAGAGTTTTTGGGAAGTTGAATTTGGGAACGACGGAAGACAGAAAGTTTCTGCCTACCGTTGGAGTTGATTTTTGGGGCGTTAGTGTGCATTAACCAGCCATTACTTGACTGATTAACTCCTCCATAATCAGCCCTCCTTCAATGGCCATAAACATTCTCTCTAATGGCCATTAACAACCCTCACTAATGGCTATTAACAACCTTGTTTTGGCAGTTGAGGAGTCCCTCCTCCATGCTATATATTGATGCCTTTTGGCTCAATTGTGTAACGCGAAAAATAGAATACAGACACTGATATAAAAACGAGACACACTAAATACACAGAGACAAAACAGAAGAGAAAGTCAGTCCAAAAATGTTGGACGAAAACAGAAACTCTTCCTTCCTTTTCCATTTCTTCAGCAAGGCGTTTCGTGTTTGTTTTCTTCGTCAGACTCAACCTATTTGCTTTGTAGTGTTGAGATTAAAGTGTTGTTTTATCTTGGAAGACTATTGCCCGTTAACGTAAAAGCATATATACGAGGCAATCTTGTCTTAAGGACATAGTGCAATCACTCGACTCAGCACACAGTTGTAACAATCCAAATTTAGTGTTTCTTAATTTCAGGTTATCAAGATTCAAGACTCAACAAGCTTGCGGCAGTTCGGAACATTGGCCTACTTATTTATCCTTTCGAACACTTGTAATATTTATTTACTTTCCGTACTGCTTTACAATATCCAACAACATCTACCTATGTTTCCACACACAACATATCCCAAATCACCAAAAGATGAGATTTTTTTGGCAAATTTGTAATGGGATTCAATCTTTCTTCTTGAATAGACTAATAGCATCATACAATAATAAGTAAGTGAGGCTACTGAGAATAGCATGAGAGTACCCATGACCCATCCTGTTTTCTTGAAACTATAAGGAAGGCCAAGAACTCCAGCACCAACTACTGCTATGAAAACATTAGCAAAAGTCTTGGAAGATGAAGAAAGGTGTTGGGTGTCAGCTAAAAGTGGTGTATCTTCTCTTGGGATTTGTAGAACATGGGAAGATGAACTTGCTTTATCTTTATCAAACCCCATAGGGCAAATTTAAATCAAGAACCCAATTTTAGTGCCAAAACACTGAAAAAGATCAAAACTTTATTGATTTTAATGACTCAAACTGTGAGGAAATAGTAGTATTGCAGATCAAATAATAGTGTTACAAATCAGAGAGGAGGAAACTCTTGAGTTTGTTTAAAATGCTAAGTTCTGGAGTACAAAGGGAGTTTTAAATTAATTGAGGGGACCATTCGAGAAGACAAGATTTGAAAGTGACAATCGATATTTTTTTGAACTGAAAAATCTCTACACGGCTTTTTTTTTTCCTTTGTTCTTTTGTCAGATTGGTTTATTGTTCAAATGGATTGTAAATATAATATTTTTAAAATTATTTTAAAGCTAAAATAAAAGTATTTTTGATGATTTTTTTTATTTGTCTAAATTTTGATAGATAGAGCTATCTAGTATTTATACTGGTAGAAGATAATAAGTATCTTATAAATTAAAAGATAATGATAAAAAACATACTTGAACTATCAATTTTTTCGTGAGTTTTCTACTTGAACTATCAGGTGTGCGAGTTTCGTATCTGAACTATTACCAACTATCTATCAAAACATATTTCAACTATTAGTTGTTCACTTTTTCTACTTAAATGATGTGATAATTCAGTTAAGAAAAGTGAACAACTAATAATTGAGGCATGTTTTGATAAATAGTTGATGATAATCCAGGTAAGAAATTCATGAAAAACTGACAGTTCAGATTATTTTTGACCATTAACTCTAAAATTAATTAAGGTATATGTAAGTTGGATGGACACCATGATTATGAAAAAGAGAAATCTTTTTCTTTCACTTTTGAATCGTGGTGAAAAAGGACAGATAGTCGATCGTAAAACGTTGTTGCAATCACTAACAAATATTTTATAATTTGTGAACATGATTGCTATTACATGTGTTGTCGACCATTTCTTAATTGAAAAAGACCTTTGTTTAACAAGTTTCTTTTAATGAAAGATACGTAACAAAAAGGCTAAAAATGCACGGACAAGTTTCAGGTAGCATTTATATAGTATTGGAGATTGTAGAAACAAACAATTCTCACCCACTTTTCTATCGTTAAAAGTCCCACATCAGATATATAATAAGAATATGGACTTAGACAATCCTCACCCTATAAGCTAGCTTTTGAGGTTGAATTAGACCCAAGATCCATTCTTTACATGGTATCAGAGGCAGACTCATTCCAATTCTTTGTCCACCGATGTTGGGCCCCAAATTATATTATCCACGCTCCAGTTAACAAGCTCTGGGCGTGCGGGGGAATGTTAAAAGTCCCACATCAGATATGGAAACATGAACTCCTTATATGAACTTGAATAATACTCACCCTATAAGCTAGCTTTTGAGATTGAGTTAGGTCCAAAATTCATTCTTTACTTCTCCCACAAAATTCTTCCACCTAGTACCTAATTCATAAAATATCTCTACACGTCCATTAAAAGTTAGCTCACAGATTAGATATGAGAAAATTATGATGCATGCATTGTTTCTAAGGTAAAGGAAATGATTGGATCCTCATTTGGCGATTGGTACTTGTTTTCGGATGCCACTAATTTAAATTCATACTGAAAAACTTACTTTTAAAGATGTTATTTATCAAAGATGATTTCATTTCTGAAACTGAAATTCAAAATCTTTGATATCGTGATAAACAATAAAAGCGAAAGTGCTCCCCCCTTCATGAGTTTCCCTTTTTTAAAGAGAAAGAACAATGCCAGTTTAGAGAAGAACTATGTAGGAATTAGGAAAAAAAACAATGGCCGTTTAAAGTAGAACAATGTAGGAATTAGATGGCTGATGTTATACAAAAAAGAATTGTTTTTTTAGCATGAGAGTCCTTCAATAAACACATTAAATAAAATAAAGGGTGTATAATTCAGTTAGACTAAGACACGTATTATTATAGGAAGTCAGCTGCAGATTGCTGTCATATAATAAACACATACTTTTTCGGTCGCAATTTACATGAAACATTTTATTTTTTGACACTACTAGAAAGTACGAATTAACAATAAAATTTTAGCAATAATATATGCAACAATAAACTAAAAAAACATAAATGACAATAAAACTTTAATATATTGTTGCTAAAAAAACGTTAATGGCAACAACTTGTTGAACTTTTTGTTGCGAAAGCTTTTCTTATCGGAGGTTATTGCAACGGCATGCAACAATTTTTGTTGTTGCGAAAAGTACTTTTGGCAACAACATCCAATATATGACAACAAAAAATGTTGTTGACAAATGCCTTTCTTCTTGTAGTGTGAGATTCAAATTATATGAATTTTGATCGATAATTTAAAATATATATTTTTTGTATCATATTGACATGAGAAGGAACTACATTTTAGTACTTTTCATACAATTTTTAAATAGTTAATTTTAAAATATTACATTAGTTTAACTCAATTTAAATTTAAGATTTAGTCAAATTAACTATCAATAAGCGATTACTAAGTGTAGCAATTATTTTCCAATCAGCTAATCCGATCCATTTGATCTCTTCCCAAGAAGTTGGTGATTTTCTTTATCTTTAGAAGTTGGTGAATTGAGACAACTTTGGCAAGTATAGATAATGATCCTAATTAGTGCATCTTTAGAATTACTACTTTGCAACAGTAGTTTACCAATATTTTTTATTTAATATCTACGTTTTCTTAGCAATAGTTGTATTGAAGACCACGATACATAAAACTTAGTATGTGGAAAGAAAACACTAATTCTGTTCTATTTCTTTTACTGAAATCTAGACGATAATCTCTAATACATAAATAGATCCTCAAACTTGATCTCACAAATATACCTTTTAATTTTGAGTGTGCACAAGTAATGCGGATCCAAAATTTTCATTAGGGGTATTCGAAAAATAAAAATATAGTGTTTGAGATTTGAACTTGGAACCTCAAGGTGAATTTTAAACCCCCTAAATAATTTATCCAACCTCAATTCTTGTTTTTAGGGTGTTCAAAATCTATCTATCTATATATATATAGTATATTTTTTTTGCCGAGGGTGGCAACACCTGGGACTTTACTAGATCCGCCATGTGCACAAGTATGCACATAAACTTGTATAAAGTTGAACATGTAAACACAAATACTGATGTGGCACTGATGTGACAGTAATGTGACACATAAAATTTGAGGTATCTAGATGATCATTTTGTAAGTTATAGTGTTCAACTGATAAAGTAAAAACAAGTTGAAATGCTTACTTATACACATCCAAAGTTGGGGGTATACTTGCCAACTGAGATCAAATTTGAGGGCTAGTTATGTATAACGCCATTTAATTAATCACTAAACACAAATCACACAACCTTTGGTGCTAGATTAGAAAAGAGACAAAATCTAGCAATTGGAAATACAAACAGAAAGGTTAAGATTTTACTAGAAAGCAAATAGTTAAGCCAAGTGTTGTCGTCCCTTTAAAATAAAAAACAATTTGGTAGGCGTTTGACAATAGATTCCAAATATCTTTTACTTTATTTAGAATATATAGAATTGGAGTTAAAACGGAGTTATGTTTAATTATACATTTTTAATATTATTTGGAATAATGTTCTTGCTTGAATGTACTTTTTAAATTTGAACTACAACTATAAAAGTGAAAAATAAATTGAAAAACAGGTTATAAGTTATTTTCCAACTTTTTATGCGAACATTAATTTTAGTGAAATTTTTGTTTTAAAAAAAATAAAAATTCTTTATGGCCAAACGGATCCTTGAATATCATTGCTCTGGTGGAATTAAAGCAGCAAAATGTTGAAAAAAGGAAGAATGAACGTTTAAGTATTTTTTAGTCGGATAACATCTCATTGTGATGTTCCATAAGTTATTTCATTCAGATTAGTATTTTTGTTCTGCGAAAATTTTACAGAAATTAAAAAATAATTATAAGTGTATGATTCATTCATAATTTTTTCAAAAGATTTTTCTCAAAATGAAAAGTAAGTTTTACAAAAAAGAAAAAAAACACACATATATACCGAAAAAGTTGCTCACTAGAAGTATGTAGAAGATTTTTTCATGAACAAGCTGTCGAAGCTACTCTTAAGTGTTGCTAGATCAATCATTTTCACCATTTAGACAACGAAAATTGTCATCTCTTATGACTCTGTTTTTAGTAGTATTGTTTTGTCATCTTCAATATCTATCATTTATTTTCTTGCATGGACAAAACTACTAATTCCTTTTGCATGATCTTGGCGAACTCTTTTCTCATTTAGAAGAAGTCACAACTCTTTAAATTAATTTTATATTTTGTACTAATTAACAAAATACAATATCAAATGAAAAATGTTCGAATTTCAGTTCAGGTTTACCCCAAACTATACACCTCCTAAAGTGGATCATATTTGTATATGGACAGTTCTCGTCTCCTCTTGATTACCTATCATACATAATCTAAACAAATCCCTTCTAACATCAACCACCCAATTTTTTTGATAATACATCTCACGTCACATCAAGTAATAGGATGGAGTGTCACAAAATGGTCCGTTATTACGAGGCTTAATAAGTACTATTAGGATTTTCTCTTGAGAAAAGAGTAGAAGAGGCCCCCATGGGCACAGACGAGTTGGTAAGTGGCAAGGTGATTGAGGTACAACCACTTCGACGTCGCGGGTTCGAATTCGTGTGGTGACAATCTTTGTTGAAATATTGCAAGGGCTGTTGCTGGGTTCGTGTCCCGTTGGTCCTCTCCCTTGCAGGACTGCCACTCGCACATATCCCTCGATTTACATCCCACCTGGCCAAGGGGCCTCTGGTACATGTGGGGGGTTTCACCTTCGGGACTTTCCCCATCACAAAGAAAAGAGTAGAAGAAGTCTATCAAGTATAAGGGGCAAAATGGTCATTCATTCTACATCCGATTATCTGTTATTCTGTTAATTTCTCTGTCCCAATTTATGTGACACATTTTTTAGTCCGTTCCAAAAAAAAATATCAACATCTATAATTAGAAACAAGTTAACTTTTAAATTCCTCTTTTGTCCTTAACGAAATAATTTATAGCCACACAAATATCTAAGATTTGTTTTAGACCATAAATTTCAAAAGTATTTCTTTATTTATCAAATTTTATGCCAAATCAATATGAGTCACATAAATTGGAATGGATGGAGTAGTTAGTTAGCATCCACCATTAGTTGGTTAGATTTAATTAAATCAATCGATACATAATCGATTAAGACTTTGATCAATATTAGTTTACTGCTTCTCTTCATCTCTTTATGTCATTTTCTTCGTCTTTCTTGCATGAAGGGTTGAAACCCTAGTCACATACGAACTAAACAGTTTATTAATAAAATATATTATAGCAAGAGTACAATATCCCTAAAATCGGATAGGTAAACCCTCTATGAAAAATTCTATAATAGACAACCTTCTATCAGTCATCTAAGGATTTTAGTTTGCTTATGCCATGCTAAAGTCACAAATCAGCATGACAAAATAATGTCTAGATCAATAGCAGCAATACATATATATAAAAACTATTCGCTATGACTTGTCTAACATGTCTTTCTTTGTAAATAGGGATATTGTATTTCGTGAAGAAATTTTCTCTTTCCGCGAGGAATATCACATCAGATTCCATATTCAAGGAAATTTATTCAGATACACACAATTCAACCAACTGAGTTTCATTTCGGAGACACACATGCTGATATGTAAGTTCTGTTATTCCTGTGAAAAATATTCAAATCCAAGGGGTAGTGATTTCACAGACACCTTTCTCACACCCAAATTTTCAAATTCAAAATCACAATGCCAACTAGTTATTTCTGTGAAATTAGTCGCTCATAACAAGGCTAAGCATCGCCACTGGAAACATTCTTGTGGTAGCTGCTGTAACAAATTTCCGACGCTTGCAGAGCTGCAAGCCCATTATAAACGACTCAACCATTAGTTATTTTTTTGTTTTTTCTCTTAGTTCGTTGGAAATGAAACACTCTCACAAGTAACTTTTATTCAAACTCAAACAAATATTACAAGAGCATTCTCACTCAACAACAAGATGCTACAACTCACTCTTATAAGATTTTGCTTCTTCACTCACTTAGAAGCTCTTAATTTTCTTGATTCCTAAACTAAAATGAGGAGGGGTATTTATACTGCTTAAGAACAATCCTACACCACACAAATAAACTAATAAAAAATTACAATAACCATACACCTCATTCTTCTCCATCCTTCTAACAATATTTTAAATTACCAAATGATTTACATGGATAATTACCACACCCTAGAAGATTCTAGGTAGAGGACTTGTAGTTTTGGACCTCGATTATGGACTTGGACTCCAATTTGATTGGGTTTGGGTTTGGGCACCCATAATAGATCAAGTTTATGATCCAACGCCCCCCTTAAACTTGATCTTGTGACTCCTAGTAAGTTCCTTAATCTTATGAAGTCTTCGCTTGTGTAACATCCTGTACTTTTGAGTCATGGTTTGAATCGCTAAGCGTATGTAAAGTCGCTAGGCGTGTGTAAATAGACCCGAGCATTGAGAAAACTTATGTTATATTTACTTATGCTAATAAAGAGATTAGTATATAAAAGGATTAAACTCGAAATAATTTTTGACGTAACAAGTGTGACGACGGGGAGCGGAAATAAATTTGGTGCGTGCACAAAGAGGTTATGAACTAGTGTCATATCACACCAATTATGACATTGAGTATATGAAGGTCTTATAAGTTATTAGGATTTAAGTGAATTGGGACCACAAAATTAATTGTGTGCATAATTGATTGATTATGGGGTATGATACATGTGTGGCGTGAGGGTGTGAGCCACGAAACCATTTCACAATGCATGTAATTAGGAGGTGTCAACAATTAATGGTTAGTGGAGGACATCATGATGAGGGATCATTATTACGTTGGGAGTTTATATTATAGCCTTGGGAATCTTTTGAAACATTCATCAATTCCTAACCGTTCATGTTGGTGAACATTTTAATGCTTTGGAGAGAATAAATTGTGGAGCATTTTTAGACTCCTCCAAATTCCATTTGGTTTGCACCTGAAACAATGCCAATTGCTTAGTAAATTTTAAGATGCAAGCAGGAAGCAGTTCGTTCATTTGGGAAAAGAAAGAGTTGCTTCATTCCATTGCCTTATTTTCGTAGTATGCTTTGCAAATATTTGGCCAAAGTTCCTAGTCTGTTTAAGGTATTCTCCACGTATCGAGGTATGCTAAAGAAAATTATTTCTTTCTTTTGGCATGTTCCATGTAACAAAGTATAACCGTGATATTGCTCCATAATTTATTCTACTCCTAGTTGTTAGGAATATTCATGTTATTGATTCCTATGCTAAAAGCATGTCTAAATATGTTCCTAAGTCCTTATTGAGGCATACAGAAAAGATGTTGGGCTCCATAGTGTTAGCCGAAGGTACAAGGATATTATGGCACTCAAGATGTTTTATTGTCATTCATGCATTTTCATTTGCATTATATTCATATATTACCCTGGACCACTTGTGCTATTCACACTACTATATGGTAAATATTGTATATATAGGGGATATGGGGAAAGGAAAGGCGTTATATACGCACACCACCTGTAGCTGGTACAGACTATCACAAAAGAGCCCTAAGAGACCAATATTGAAGCCTGTGTGGCTAATACGATATAACCGGATGCCTGTGTGGCG
Organism: Anisodus tanguticus; assembly: GCA_034509755.1. Classification (NCBI taxonomy): domain Eukaryota; kingdom Viridiplantae; phylum Streptophyta; class Magnoliopsida; order Solanales; family Solanaceae; genus Anisodus; species Anisodus tanguticus. The sequence goes on from CM067556.1 coordinate 31,381,112, forward strand.
GTTATGGGAAGGAAGGTGCCAGTATGTGGCTAATATATATGTATATCGCATTTGCATCATGAATACATTTATTAACCATTATATGGTATGATGCCCACATATGCGGTTATGGGAAGGAAGATGCCTGATAAGGCCGATGTGTCGCATTTGCATTGTGCATAACATTTAGGCATATGTATTAGGGCCCACAGAGGCATTTACAGCTGGTCGGCTATTTCTGTTTCAGTTGTTATTATATCCCTAGTATATTATTGTTCATGCCTGACATACTCAGTACATCAGTCGTACTAACGTCCCTTTTGTCGGGGGACGCTGCGTTTCATGCCCGCAGGTTCAGTTAAAGAGGGTGACAGTTCACGTTAGTAGGTTGCTGGTTCAGATGATATTGGAGCACTCTATTTTTTTCAGAGTTGCAGTCTGGTCGTGGTACGGTATTTTTGCATACGTATATGGGTGTGTCTTGGCCCTGTCCCGACCTTGTGATGTCATGTATTCCTTAGAGGCTTGTATACAAATGTCCTGTATGTAGTAGACTTGTATGTCCTTGACGGCCTTGGTATGGGTATGTATATATATAAGTTGGTTTTCTAGATAAAGATTTCACATACTGGTCTTTCGGCTTAGTCCGTGTTTAATTCTATTTGGGTGTTGGTTGTATGGTTTAGCGGTACCCGGCGGGTGGGATCCGGGTGCCCGTCGCAGCCCCGCAGTTTGGGTCGTGACAAACTTGGTATCAGAGCATGTCTGTCCTCGGGAGTCTACAAGCCGTGTCTAGTAGAGTCTTGTTTATGAGTATGTTGTGCACCATACTTATAAGCAGGAGGTTGCCTGACATTTAGGTATGGTTTCCATATTTTCATATCATAGGTCGTGCGCTAAAGTTGAGTTTTAAGAATTTGAGTTTAACTCGTGCCTGTTATGGTTTCAGTAATGCTGGTTACCAAAAAAACTTTGGTTAGTTTATATTTGTAGCCAGTAAATAAGCGATTTCTATCAAGAAGATTAATACGCCAGGAGGGGCAGTATTATTGTTAAAATTCGAGATTATGAGAAGTTGTATCACTCATATACGGAAGATGGAAGAGATAATGCAAGCCGGGAAAACAAAATGTTTAGTAAGGTAAAGGAAGTACTAAGCATCGGCACGCAAGAGATTGTAAGGATTTTCTCTGTAGACCTTATCGTACTTACGATTACAGCAATACCTTATTCCAGAAGGATTATGATTAGCAGGAGATTGAAGTGGGATTGAGTATAAATACGAGTAGTATGCTCTCCATTGGGACAAATCCGTCAGGGGATATGAGTAAGTTACTTTCCCAGGGGTCGGCGAATCCTGTAGCACCAGAGGAGTTGAGGAAGGCTCATGTACCATCAGTCCTACCACCGGTTCCATCTGATTAGGATGTAAGGAGACCGGTGCGGGTATTGAATCAATTGGTTGCCTCTCAGGAACAACCTCATCCTGAAGCATTTGATAGAGATAGACCCCTTAGGGAGTCAGGGAGATTATAACTGAAGGAATTTATTAGTCAGGGATCGACGATACTTAAAAGGGTTCAAAGATGCCGAGATCTCGGGGTCAAAGTTATACAGGCCGAGTGAGACCGCCCTGACCATCTTATAGTCGAGTAGCAACGTTGACAGAAGCATCAAAAGGAAAGAAATCCAGAGAGCAGTAGTATATAGAGCATAGCCACAAAAATGTTAGAAGATGCAACAATTGAGCCATAACAACCGAGAACAAAATAGCAGCAGTTAGATAGTCCCGACAGGTAGCATATTCTTAGGATGTGTAACAACTTATCAAAGTTCAGCACTTGAGAATGATTTGTTCACTCGAGATTTGCAGTAACGGGCAACAATAATGGATAGCCACAACAAGTGGAAATAAAAACAACAGCATAGGAATGTCTCTCGAACATAACATTGGTTTAGACAACAAGCATAACAATCACTGCTTTTTCTTCCAATTATCAGCAAAGTAACAACAATTTCATTTCAAGTTTAGCAGCAACTCGAGGACATTTGGGATTTGAAAATCACCAAGTCATGCAAAGAAAAAAGGGGTGAAGAATGAGTATCACAACATGCTCAAGTAACAAATGGACTATTATATTAGATAAAGGTTAGGATATCCAAAGGAGTGGGTGAGCACACAAAATAGCTTCATGAATATAACCTCCGTATAATAATAGGGGAAATTAAGGATGAGAATTGTGGTACAATCAAAGGATGGTGATAAGAAATATGAAAACAGTTAATAAGTATGAATTAAATGGTATGATTAAGTATCAAAACAGAAATATTTTCCGCTTAATGATGAATAGAATGAAGGATTACAACAAGAATGATAAAGGTAAATGAGATTATAGTAATGCAGGTCTCACAAAGGTAATATTATTCTAGAACGGCGTAAGAATCAATAGCGGAGGAGGGAAGAAGGAACTCTTCGGCCAAATGTGGCGATTCTCTGGTGTTCAGGAAGGGAGTATGAGGGGTACTTGGAGATAAAATATTTTCCCCAAGGCAATTCGAAATGGAGATATAAAGGTAAGATGAATTATGCACAAATATCCATACCTATTCCAGACCAACGCTGAGGTTCCCAAAAGAAGCATAAGGTGAGTTCTATCTCACGGTATTATAATTAATGCTTGAAGACCATGAGAGGTCTGAGGTAATGATGTATGTACATTGTATGGCTGTAAAAAAGAAAGTAGTTGTATTTTCTGGATACGTAACGGAGATTAGATATGTCACCCCAACATTCGAAGACGAATGTTTCTAAGGGGAGAAAGATGTAACATCCCGTACTTTTGGGTCATGGTTTGAATCGCTAAGAGTATGTAAAGTCGCTAGGAGTGTTTAAATAGACCCGAGCGTTGGGAAAATTTATGTTATATTTACGTATGCTAATAAAGAGATTATTATATAAAAGGATTAAACTTCAAAATAATTTTGGACATAACAAGTGTGACGAAGGGGAGCGGAAATAATTTGATGCGTGCACAAAGAGGTTATGGACTAGTGTCATATCACATCAATTATAACATTGAGTATATGAAGGTCTTATAAGTTAATTTAAGTGAATTGGGATCACGAAATTAATTGTGTGCATAATTGATTAATTATGGGGTATCATACATGTGTGGCATGAGGGTGTGAGCCACAAAACCATTTCACAATGCACGTAATTAAGAGGTGTCATCAATTAATGGTTAGTGGAGGACATCATGATGATGAGTCATTATTACGTTGGGAGTTTATATTATAGCCTTGGGAATCTTTTGAAACATTCATCAATTCATAACAGTTCATTTTAGTGAACATTTAATGCTTTGGAAAGAATAAATCGTGGAGCATTTTTAGACTCCTCCAAATTACATTTGGTTTGCACCTGAAACAGTGCCAATTGCTTAGTAAATTTTAAGATGCAAGCAGGAAGCAGTTCGTTCATTTGGAAAAAGAAAGAGTTACTTCTTTCCATTGCCTTAATTTTGTAGTATGCTTTGCAAATTCTCTGCCAAAGTTCCTAGTTTGGTTAAGGTATTCTCCAAGTATCGAGGTATGTTAAGGCAAATTATTTCTTTCTTTTGACATGTTCCATGTAATGAAGTATAACAGTGATATTGCTCCATAATTTATTCTACTCCTAGTAGTTAGGAATATTCATGTTATTGATTCCTATGCTAAAACATCTCTAAATATGTTCCTAAGTCCTTATTGAGGCATATAGAAAAGATGTTGGGCTCCATATTATTAGCCGAAGGTACAAGGATATTATGGCACTCAGGATGTTTTATTATCATTCATGCATTTTCATTTGCATTATATTCATATATTACTCTGGACCACTTGTGCTATGCACACTACTATATGGTAAATATTGTATATATAGGGAATATGGGGAAAGGGAAAAGTGTTATATACGCACACCACCTGCAACTGGTACATACTATCACAAAAGAGTCCTAAAAGGCCAATATTGAAGCATGTGTGGCTAATACGATATAACCAGATGCATGTGTGGCGGTTATGAGAAGTAAGATGTCCTTGTGTGGCCAATATACATGTATTACGCATTTGTATCATGCATACAGAGGCAGTTATGGGAAGGAAGATGCCTGATAAGGCCGATGTGTCGCATTTGCATTGTGCATAATATTTAGGCATATGTATTAGGGCCCTCAGAGGCATTTACTACTGGTCGACTATTTCTGTTTCAGTTGTTATTATATCCCTGGTATATTATTGTTCATGCCTAACATACTCGGTACATCAATCGTACTAACGTCCCTTTTGTTGGGGGATGCTGCGTTTCATGCCCGCAGGTTCAGTTAAAGAGGGTGACAGTTCACGCTAGTAGGTTGCTGGTTCAGATGATATTGGAGCACTCTATTTGTTTCAGAGTTGCAGTCTGGTCGTGGTACAGTATTTTTGCATATGCATATGGGTATGGCGGGGCCCTGTCCCGACCTTGTGATGTTATGTATTCCTTAGAGGCTTGTAGACAGGTGTCCTGTGTGTAGTAGACTTGTTTGGCCTTGTCGGCCTTGGTATGGGTATGTATATATATAAGTTGGTTTTCTGGATAAAGATTTCATATACTGGTCTTTCGGCTTACTCCGTGTTTAATTCTATTTGGGTGTTGGTTGTACGATTTTGCAGGACCCGGCGGGTGGGATCTGGGTGCCCGTCGCGGCCCTACGGTTTGGGTCGTGACAACTTTTTAGTGGCTTGGTAAAAGTATTGGCAACTTGATCTTGTGACTTCACATATTCAACTTGCACATCCTTTCTTGCAATGCACTCCCTTATATAGTGGTAGCGAATATCGATGTGCTTGCTTCGATCATGGAATACTGGATTCTTTGCTAAGGCAATGACTGACTTGTTGTCGACACAAACCTTGGTAGGCTCTTCTTGTATCAAGCCTATCTCCTTTAATAGATTTCTAAGCCAATTTGCATGACAAATTCATGAGGTAGCAGCAACATATTCCGCTTCACAAGTGGAGAATGTGACAATCGATGGTTTCTTTGACATCCATATGAAAACAATATCTCCCATGAAAAATACGAATCTAGTAGTGCTCCTTCGATTATCTATGTCTCCACCCCAATCACTATCGCTATATCCAACAAGCTTGTAATCATTAGAAACTTAATATAACAAGCCAAAGTCAATTGTACCTTTCAGATAGTGAAGAATTCTCTTTGCGGCTTTAAAATATGTCATTGTTGGAGATTCCATGTAGCGACAAACCAATCCAACTGCATGAAGAATATTGGGCCTCATGCAAGTTAGATATCGAAGACTTCCCACCAAACTTTTGAAGAATGTTGGATCTACACTTTCGCCTTCTTCATGTTTGGACATCTTGATTCCGTATTCCGTCGGTGTGCTTATCGGCTTATAGTTCTCCAGCTTGAACTTCTTCAGGATCTCCTTTACATAGCTTTCCTGTGAAATGAAAATTCCATCATTTTGTTGCTTAACTTCAATGCCAAGATAGTACGCCATGAGCCCCATGTCTGTCATCTCGAATTCTTTCGTCATTACTTCCTTGAATTCATTGAACATGCTTGGGTTACTTCCGGTGAAGATCAAATAGTCCACGTAGAGCACACGATCAAAATATCTCCATCTTTGATCTTGATATATAGAGTGTGCTTATAGGGACATTTGTTGAAGCTATTTTCTTGGAAGTACTTGTCGATTCGGCTATTCCATGCCCTTGGTGCTTGTTTTAGCCTGTAAAGAGCCTTCTTCAACTTCAACACCTTGTCTTCGTGGCCTTTGACTTCGTAGCCTAATGGTTGCTAAATGTAGACTTCCTCTTCAAGAACTCCATTTAGGAAGGCAGACTTTACATCCATCTGTTGTATCTCCCTCTTGTTTTGAGCTGCCAAAGAAGTGATTAGTCTGATAGTCTCCAATCGAGCAACAGGAGCAAATACCTCATCATAGTCAATTCCAGCCTTTTGACTATAGCCTTTAGCAACTAGCCTCGCCTTGTGCCTTTCAATCTCTCCTTTAGTGTTTTGCTTTGTTTTGTACACCCATTTGACACATATCGCCTTATGTCCCTTAGAAAGTGAGGTAAGTTCCCATGTGTCATTCTTCTCGATGGCCTTGATTTCTTTGTACATCACATCTCTCCACTTCTTTTCTTGCACTGCTTCTTGAAAGCTCACTGGTTCACAATCGACAAATAGACAAAATAATATAAGATTATCTTGTCGTCCAGTTACCTCATAGAGATCTCTAAAGCTTCTTGTACGTTGCACAACTCTTTCACTTTGACTCCCACTTGACGATGACGAATGTGATGAGTCTCCTTGAGTGGTTGATGTTGGTGAAGTGGGTGGAGTTGCAAGTTCTTGTTGAGGTTCACCTAGTTGCTCCCTCATTATCTGTTCATCTTCTTCAAATCGAGGAAAGAAATTGAAGTCATCTGCATGAGAGTTAAAATCCCATTCTCCTTCTTCGTTGAATATCACATCTCAACTAATCACAATCTTCATATTGTCTGGATTGTACAACTTGTAGCCCTTCGAATTAGCATCATAGCCGATGAAGATAAAGCTCTCGCTTTTAATATCAAGCTTCGCTATTCTTTCATCTGGTACATGAACATGGGCTATACTTCCAAAGGTTCTTAGGTGGGAAATACTAGGCTTTCTTCCACTACATGCCTCTTGAATTGTATTTCTCCATACACTTCTTTTTTGGATATCGATTTGACAAGTAGACCGCACACGCTACTACTTCACTCCAAAACTCCTTGGGAAGTTTCCTGCTTTTGAGCATGCTTCGTGTCATGTCGATGATTGTTCTGCTCTTTCTTTCTGCCACGCCATTTTGCTGGGGGATCTAGGAACTGTCATTGGTCGACGAATTCTATTTACAACACAGAACTCTTGAAACTCCCTGGAAGTAAATTCTCTACCTTGGTCGGATCTCATGGATTTGATCTTTCTACCGCTTTCTCTCTCCACTGTAGCTTTGAACTTCTTGAAAACTTCTGACTTCTGTTTCAAGAAATATACCCAGGGTTTTCTTGAAAAATCATCAATGAAGAAAAGAAAATTATTACTGTTACCGAGAGAGCTAGGCTTGATCGGACCACACACGCCAGTATGGATGAGCTCGAGTGGCTTCTTGGCTCTTGACTCTGACTCCTATGGAAATCTTTTCCTGAATTGCTTCCCGACTAGACACCCTTCACAAAGCTGGTCAAGATGGTTGATGCGAGGTAGTCCCTTCACCATTTCCTTCTTAGATAGTAGCTCTAGACCTCTAAAATTGAGATGCCCAAATCGAAGATGCCAAAGTCATGATTCATCTCTGTGGCAAACTTTCAGGCACTTTGCAACATCGTTCTGTATGTTGATCAGGAACATTCTATTATTTGACATTGGCACTTTAGCAATGAAGTTATTCTTATCATCTTTTATAGAAAGATTATAATCATTCATATGAATATCATAACCTTTCTCTAACAGTTGTCCTAAACTCAAGATGTTACTTTTCATATTGGGCACATAGTAGACATTGAAAATAAACTGATGTCTCTCATCTTTCAAACAGATAAGGATGTTACCTCTCACTTTCACTGCTATTGTGGAATCATCTCCAAACGAAACATTTCCGCTTACTGACTCGTCTAGCTCCACAAACATGTCTTTATTTCCACACATGTGATTGCTTGCACCACTGTCAAGGTACCAGGAATTTGCTTGGCAACCATCAGTTTCCTTTTATGCTAGAAGAAGAGTTTATTTGCTATATGTCTTCTCCTTCATGTAGTTGGCCTTCTCCTCAATTTTATTGTTGGGAGCTCTACATTCTAAAGCATAATGCCCAAACTTATGATAATTATAACATCGAACTTGAGATTTTTCATACCTTGAGTTTCGATTGATTCTTCCACGACCTCGTGTTGAGCTTTCTCCTTTCTCATAGTTGTTGTTGGAATTGTTGTTGTTGTAATTCCAACCTCGTCTATGACCGCGACTTCCACCTCTGCCTCGGCCTCGGCCACATTGGTTTCTATCATTGCCTTGGCTCTCATGTATATCCTTGAGTTGCAGCTTGAGGAGTTGCTCAGTAAACCCTTGCTTCTTCTTATGCTTCTCTTCGTATTCTTGCAATGATCCTTGGAGTTGCTCAATCGTCATTTTTTTCAAGTCTTTAGTTTCTTTAATCGTCACAACGATGCGGTCAAATTTGGGATCCAATGAATGGAGTATGTTCTCTATTATCCTCACATCTTCTAACTTTTCATCATTTCTTTTTAATTGATTAGAAACAGCTACTACTCTTGAGAAATAATCCGAAATAGACTCAGATACTTTCATGTGTAAGGATTTGAATTCACCTCTTAATGTTTGGAGACGGACCTTCTTCACTTACTCGGATCCTTTGTAAGAGGTTTGTAGCTTTTCCCACGCTTCCTTGCCAGAGCTTGCACTCGAAATCTTTTCAAAGCCATCATCATCTAATGCTTGGTAGATGAGGTAGAGAGCCTTCTTGTCTCTCTTTATTAAATCCTTCAAAGTTGTCTTTTGATCTGGTGTAAGAGCAGCAAAAGCAGCATCATTCGCAGGCTCGTTATAGCCTTTCTCTATGATATCCCACACATCTTGTGATCCAAGAAGTGCCTTCATTTTGATACTCCAATTGTCGTAGTTGTTGTTGTTGAGTGTCAGAACTTGGAATGGTGCCATACCATTTTCCATATCTCTCAATATAATGAGAATTTGCAAAATTTGACTGCGCAGATGAATCCGAAATGTCGAAATACCTTGGGAGGGAGTTTGATGGCTCAGTCAACTCGGCTTGGATGGCTCGGTCAAGTGGCTTGGTCAACAGGCTTACGGCTTGGTCAGCTCGGCTCCAACTCGGTTGACTCAGCTCAACTCGGTGAGTCAACTCGATTTTTCGGAAGCACTCTTCCGGTGGCGTGTGGCGGCGCGTCTGAAATCCGACCGGGGAGATTCTGGCGGTGTCGGATTCCTATCGTCGAGACCTTGGATTTGATATGCAATAGTGTATACTTTCTAACTGGCTCTGATACCACTTAGTTGGAAATGAAACACTATCACAAGTAACTTTTATTCAAACTCAAACAAATATTACAAGAGCATTCTCACTTAACAATAAGATACTACAACTCACTCTTATAAGACTTTGCTTCTTCACTCACTTAGAAGCTCTTAATTTTCTTGATGCCTAAACTAAAATGGGGAGGGGTATTTATACTACTTAAGAATAATCCTACACCACACAAATAGGCTAATAAAAAATTATAATAATCATACACCTCATTCTTCTCCATTCTTCTCTATCATTCTAATAATATTTTAAATTATCAAATGATTCACATGCATAATTACCACACCCTAGAAGATTCTAGGTTGAAGACTTGTAGTTTTGGACCTTGATTATGGACTTGGACTCCAATTTGATTGGGTTTGGGTTTGAGCTCCCATAATGGATCAAGTTTATGATCCAACAATATCTGCATTAGAAATATAGATGAGAAATACTTTTCATCCCATTGTTGCATAGCAGGCATTCAGGTGCAATATCCATGCCCCATTTAATCAACCTGTCCTTTGTATAGAGTTTCCCCAGAACCGCCAGTCGCAGTGTAAAAATCCATTTAGGATGCCCAAAGTTATTGCACACCAATCTTCTCCAGTTGACCTTAGGGAAATCACCCCTTAGTTTATTATACATTTGTTTTATGGAGTAGTTAAATGTCTGTATAAACTCTTCCTCACTGATTCCTGCACTTGTCATATCTTTACTAATTGCTAACACCTTATGTACTACCCATGATGCCTGTTTTGAGTTCACATCCCACACCTTCCTGCCTTTTATATAGTAGATGAAACATGGTTTGTGTCTCAAGTTCTTTAGAATTCTTGTAAAGTATTCCATGCCTAAGACAAAAAGAAATGGATACATAGGTCCCATTGTCTTAAACCCCTCTTTGCTTGAAAAAGGGTTGTAGCTTCTCCGTTCACACAGAGAGAAAAAGAGACTGTTCTGAGGCATTCCATTACCCACTGTATGAATAGCTGTGGAAAGTTCATATGGGTCATTACCTGTTCTAGGAAGGTCTATTCTAGTGAATCATAAGCCTTTTGTATATTCACCTTCATCATGCACCTAGGGGATATGTTCTTTCTTCTATAACCCTTTACCAACTCATGGCTAAGGATTATGTTGTCATTAATCATTCTCCCTGGTACAAAAGCTGATTGACAATCATCAATTAAGCAATCCATAACATTTTGTAATCTGGTTGTCATCACTTTGGATATGAGCTTGTATAGTACTGTACAACAAGAGATTGACCTAAATTCCTTCACTTGGGATGGGTGCGTCACTTTGGGAATAAGGGTAACATACGTGCAATTCACTGGTCTATGCATTTTAAGGTTATTTAAGTATTTTAAAGTTTAATCCCTATAGTGTTAATACATATCTTCCATCTCAATCCAGAAGTTATTTGACAGAATACAGAGTTTTAAGAAAATTTTTATTTTGAAATTTGTGATCTAAAATAGTCCAGAACATTTTATGTGGTTATAAATTATCTTATTAAGGATAAAATAGAAAATTTAAAGTCAATTTCTTACTAAATATAGAAATATGACATTCTTTCTGAAAATGATTAAAAGGAAAAGACGGTCACATAAATAAGACAAGGGAGTATATTCTTAATTACACATTTTACTCTACGTAAAATAGTAAAATATAAATTCCGAAATAATTTACTCTGAATAACTAATACCTCATGCCAAATAATTGCATTAGTTATACAATTTCAAGATCTCAGTTGTAAGATTACATTAGGTATGTTTTTATGCGCTCAATTAAATAATGCATTAATTATATATCTATTATATTTTTCATGCGAATGAAACACATGATTAGTTATCAACAATTGTGTTTTCTTATGACCAATTAATAATGCATGCTATGTAATATATGCATGCTATATTATTGTTTTATTGTTTTGATGAATTGACAAACTTGTTTAAAGGAACCAGTTTCATTCTTGAATGGACTAGTTCTGAACCTGCAAGTCAATTCTACATCTGTAAAGCCGCTGACAATGTGGCAGTGTAGCAGCACTGCTGCAAAGCTGTTGCGGGATGTCCATTGGTCCAAGGATTAAGGTTTTATCACTTTCTTCACTCATCCTTTATATACAACATATGAAGGAGTGACAAATTTGAGCTTACAAAAAACCAGAAAACTCATATATATCTCAAGTGCAAGTCGTCGTCCAAAAGGGACACTTATCAAGTGTGAAGCTTCAACAAACAAGGACCAGTTCTCCATCACTGAATATGTTTTAAGTCCTTAGGTTTTGTTGAGTTCTTAACTTTTGCTCCTTAACATTATAAACCTACACTTCTTGTATGAAGCTGTTTTGTAGGTAATTAGGTTCTAAAACCTTGAGTTGTAAACTTGACTAGAATCAGTGAAGGTGTGTTTGTACAATAGAGTTATTGTAAAGTTCTTGCAATAGAGTTATTGTGAGTAAGAGAGGTTAACATGTTCTCTTAGCTAGAGTTAGTCAAGGTGTGTCTTTGTAATAGAGTTATTGTAACGGGTGAGGAATTAAGAGGTTAATTCCTAAATTGCAATAGTTTGTAATCTAAACTTTGCTCAATCATAGTGGAGTTTTTTAAAATACTACAGTGGTGGGTCGTGGTTTTTAATCCCTTGAGCAAGGAATTTTCCACATAAATATCTTGTGTTATTTACCTTCTGTCTTTACTCTACAGAACATCAGAGAACCTGGTTCTTCACTATATTTGGTGGAATCATATATTTTATCAATTGGTATTAGAGCAGGTACTTTCTAAAAGGCTAACACCTAGAAAAGATCTATCTCATGATTGCTTCACCAAACATAGAAGAATGACAATCTACCGCAAGACTCTCTAGATTCAATGAAAACATTCTATGGGGGTGGCAAATAAGAATGCATAACTTTATCATGGCAGAGGACTCTGAGCTATGGGCTGTCATATGCGATGGTCCACATGTTCCTATGAACATAGATCCAGCTGATCTTACAACTACACCAAAATCTAGGAAGGTATACAATGATACAGATATAAAATCAGTTGAGAAGAACTTTAAGGCTAAGAAAATCCTTGTTTGTGGTATTGGTCCAGATGAATACAATCGAATCTCAGCTTGTCAAAGTGCAAAGGAAATTTGGGAAGCATTACGAATTGCCCATGAGGGAACCAGTCAAGTGAAAGTAGATATGCTTACCACATAATATGAACCCTTTAAAATGAAAGACGGAGAGTCCATTCAGGACATGCACATCTGGTTCACCTCTATTATCAATGAACTTCACTCCCTTGATGAAGTTATTAAGACTCACAGGCTCATACGCTAGCTTCTCAGCAATCTACCATCTTCATGTGAAAGCAAAGTAAATGCTATTTTAGAAGCTAAGGACTTGCAAATGATGACCATTGATAAGCTCATCGGAAATATCAAAACCTATGAGTTGAAAAAGCGCAGTGGTTCAAGTGATGATGAGTCAGAAGTGTGGCGTAGTGGTTCTACGTGACCCTAGATTCTTGTTAACGAGTGCTTTCACTTTAATCCCTCCTGTTTTAGGGTAACATTTGAATATTTTACTATTTTATATTTGCTTTAGTGGCTTTGGTGAATGATGGTAGACTAGGGTCATGTTCTCGCTCGGGGACGGGGGAAAATGGTAGGGGGTAAGTGGGGTAAGAGAGATGCTAGGCTGAAAATAAGGTCTTAGAATATTGGAACTTTAACGGGGAATGCCATAGAGCTAGTTAAGATTTTTAAGAAGAGGAAGATTAATATAGCATGTGTCCAGGAGATCAAATGGGTAGGAACTAAGGCTAGATATGCAGACAAGTATAATTTATGATTCTCCGGTAGGTCAAAGTATAGGAATGGGGTAGGCATTTTGGTAGACAGCGAACTAAGGGATTAGGTGGTAGAGGTGAGGAGGGTGAATAACAGGATGATGGCGATTACGTTGATATTACATTATTAGTTCTTATGCGCCACAAGCAGGCTTGGACGAGGAGGAGAAGAGACGTTTTTGAGAGAATTTAGACGAAGTGGTGGGAGGTATACCACCCACTGAGAAGTTATTTGTAGGAGGGAATTTCAATGGACATATCGGGTCACTTCTAGGGGGGTTATGATGAAGTGCATAGAGGATTTAGACTCGGGGTCAGAAATTGGGGATGCGTTTCACTTTTGGAGTTCGCTAGAGCTTGTGGGATGGTGATAGCCAATTCTAGATTCCTAAAGAAGGATGAACATTTGGTGACTTTTCATAGTTCGGTGGCTAAGACTCAGATAGACTTTTTGCTCCTTAGAAAGGTTAACAAAGGTCTTTGTAAAGACTGTAAAGTTATTCCGAAGGAGGATCTTACAACCCGACATAAGCTTTTGGTGATGGATTTGGAGATCAAGTTGGAGAAGAAGAAGAGGGTTATGAATGACAGGTTAAGAATCAAATGAGGGAGTTTGACCATGGCTAGTGCAAAGGAGATGTGAGAGAGGTTGATGGCCAATGAGTCTTGGGGGAGTAGTGGGGATGTGACCGGTATGTGGGACAGGACGACCAGTTACATTTGTGAGGTAGCCAGAGAAGTTCTAGGAGTCTCGCGGTGTTATCGTGGTGGACATTGAGAGGACTGGTGGTGGAATGGTGAAGTTCAAGATAAGGTGGAAGGGAAGAAAGTGGCGTATGTTAAATTGGTAGAAAGCAGAGATGAGGTGGAGAAGTGGACGAATAGGGAACTGTATAAGATAGCGAGGAAGGAGGCAAAGCTAGCGGTTATGGCAGCGAAAATGGCGGCTTTCGAACGTTTGTATATGGAAATAAAGGAGAAAGGTGGGGATAAGAAGTTGTACAGACTAGCCAAGACAAGGGAGATGAGGGCCCGTGACTTGGATCAAGTTAGGTGCATCAAGGACGATGATGGAAAAGTACTGGTGGAGGAAGCGCATATTAAGCGGAAGTAGCAGTCTTACTTCCATAAACTTTTGAACGAAAAATGAGATGGAGACATTGTACTGGGAGATCTCGAGCATTTTTGGTAGGCACGGGGATTTTGGATATTGTATGAGTATTGAGGTTTTGGAGTTACGGGTGTTATTCGCAGGATGCAAAGGGGATGAGCGACCGGTCCTGATGAGATCCCAGTGGAATTTTGGAGGAGCGCAGGCATGACAGGTTTGAAGTGGTTGACTGAGTTGATTAACGTTATTTTTAAGATGGCGAGAATGCTCGAAGAATGGCGGTGGAGTATAATGATCCCTTTGAACAATAACAAAGGTGATATACAGAGTTGCAATAATAGGGGTATCAAGCTACTAAGCCACACAATTAAAGTGTGGGAAAGGGTCGTGGAGATGAGGGTAAGAAGAGACGTCTATTTCCGAGAACCAATTTGGTTTCATGCCGGGGTGTTCGACCACAAAAGCCATCCATCTTATTAGGAGGTTGGTGGAGGAGTATAGAGAGAGGAAGAAAGACTTACATATAGTTTTCATCGACCTCGAGAAGGCATACGACAAAGTCCCTAGAGAGGTTTTACGAAGATGTTTAGAGGTTAGAGGTGTACCTGTGGCGTACACTAGGGCGATCAAGGATATGTATGATGGAGCCAAGACTAAAGTACGGAAGTAGGAGGAGACTCAGAGCACTTCCCAGTGATGATGGGGCTGCACTAGGGATCATCACTTCTCATTCCTATTTTCCTTGGTGATGGACGGATCGATGCAATAAATCCAATGGGAGGTACCATGGTGTATGTTATTTGCAGATGACATAGTCTTGATTAATGAGACTCGCAGCGGAGTGAACGCCAAGCTGGAGGTTTGGAGACAGACTCTAGAGTCTAAAGGGTTTAAGTTGAGTAGGACCAAGACAGAATATTTGGAGTGCAAGTTCAGCATCAAGAGTGACCTTGAGACAGACGTGGAGGTCAGGCTTGGTACTCAGGTCATTCTAAAGAAAGGAAGTTTGAAGTACCTAGGGTTTATAATCCAAGGTAATTGAGAGATTGATGACGATGTCACATATCATATTGGGGCAGGGTGGATGAAATAGAGGCTCGCATCTGGAGTTTTGTGCGACAAAAATGTTATACCAAAACTTAAAGGCAAGTTTTATAGGGTGGTGGTTAGACCGACTATGTTGTTTGGGGTGGAGTGTTGCTAGTCAAGACTTCACATATACAAAAGATGAAAGTTGTGGAGATGAGGATGCTGAGATGGATGTGTGGGCATACAAGGAGAGATATGATTAGAAATGGTGATATCTGAGAGAAAGTGGGACTGGCCTCGGTGGATGATAAGATGCGGGAAGCGAGGTTGAGATGGTTTGGGCATGTGCAGAGGAAAGACATAAATGACCCAGTGCGGATGTGTGAGAGGTTGGTTAAGGACGGGTTCAGGAGGGGTAGATGTAGGCCGAAGAAGTATTGAGGAGAGGTGATTAGACGAGATATGGCGCAAGTGCAACTTACTAAGGACATGACCTTAGATAGAGGGTTGTGAAGGACACAGATTAGGGTAGAAGAGTAGTAGGTACTCGAGCGTAGTCCTACTTATGCTTACAAATTGATAGTTGTAGTGTTATTACTGTAGACCCGATTAGCCTATCACACTTATATTCACATTATTGCTTTATAATCCATTGTAGTTTAATTTCTGCTGCTATGTGTTATTTAGTGTATTTTTTTAGCTTATTTAGTTGCGTTAGCTACTACTCCCTTTTGTTCGAATGCACTCTATATTACTTTAATTCCTTATCAGAGTCTGACCATTTCTCTTGCTTTACTCTTGCTTTGTTTTGATTGCCTTGCTTGTGATTATGCTTTGTCTTGAGCCGATGGTCTCCTGAAAACAACCGCTCTACCTACCAAGGTGGAGGTAATGTATTGTACACTCTACCCTTTCTAGACCCCATAGTGTGGGATTTCACTGGGTATATTGTTGTTGTTGTTGTTGATGAGTCAGAAATGCTTACCTCACTCAAAGATTTCAGAAAATGGTTTTAAAATGTGGCAGCTTCTCCAGAAAGGGAAACACAAGTAATAATCTCAGAGGAAATGACGATTTCTCCAATTTTGGAAAACCTGGTCATTTTATCAAAGAATGTCCTCTCCACAGACAGAATTACTACGTAAACAACTCAGAAAAATTGCAAACATGAACCTGGTACCTAAGAAAATCAAAAGGAGAATTGCAGTTAACAACTCTATGAAGCAAGCTCTGACTGTCTGGAGAGGTTCATCCAGTGAATATGAAGGAGAAGATAACCAAGAGGATATGTCCATGATGGCTATTGATGAGAGATTATCTGCATATGAGTCAGTATTTTCTCTTGCGGCAGAAACTAATGTTGATGACATGAATGACCAAGATGAGGTAATCTTTCTTAATGTTTAAAAAAATTTGAAGCATTACGCTAAAAAATTGATGACCTTAGAAAATGTGCTAATCGATGCATATCATAGCCTCATAATGGAAAGGGCTGCATTAACTAAAAATCTTGATGAAATAGACCATGAAAAGGAAGTTCTGGGAGACATTGTCATAAACTTAAAAAATCATGCCGACAAAGTGTCTAAGGAAAGTTACTTATTAAAAAGGCATCTTAAGAATTGAATGGGTGTCTCCACAAAAGGAAAGGAGGTAGCCAGTAAAGTCCATCTTGATCTTGAAGATGAACTCAAGAAGGTCAGAATAAGTCTCACGACTGAGATTAAGAAGAATAGATAGCTCCAAGAGAACCTAGAGAAAGTAAAATATGATCTTGATAAGTCACTTCGGTGGACCTGGTCCTCTGAAGTAGTCTCCTCCATGCACAAGAGTAAGATAGGAAGAAGAAAAGGTGTTGGACTCCAAAAGGCAACATTTAATCATATTCTACACAATAAGTATGTATCTAACTCTGAAAATTGATTGTCCACTCACTGTGGTCAGGAAGGTCGCTACAAAAATACATGTAAACCTAGAATTCAAGCTATTGAAAAAAACATGAAGCGTGTTGAAAAGAAGTTCAAAAAGGAGGAACCTGATATTCAACTTTAAAAAATTGATCTACCTACATGGACTAGAAGAAGTATGATTCATCCATTCCATAACGTGAAGGGACCCAAGCTGAAGTGGGTTCCAAAATCAAAGAAGTAACCGCGACTTCTGGCTGGAGTGAGAGGAAGCAGTTAAGATAAAATGTTAATGGCTGCTTGAGGTACATGATTAAATAATTAAGATCACTCTCTCACTCTAGATTCGTCAAGAAGGAAGTGTGCTTCTTAAATATACCAAAAGATTATAATCTTGGTATGGATAATGATTGACTAACAACACCTTCCTATGAAATCAGAAATGTATGTCAAGTGATCCATTTCTAAAACACTGTTGCTAAGTGTCTATCTGAAGAATTGGTCCTGATGGTAAGAAGATAAAGAAACTCATATGGCAGATTTTATTCCTCAACAGAGATGATATGACAAGTCTCAATGATCTGAGTGAAGATGCTGATTCACGAGAATGATAATTAAAGGCATGCATGCTATATTACTACAATATTCGCCAATGGTGAAGGACCTGGTCTTTAGGGTACCAATAATAAGGAACACATATCACAAGGTGTGTGGTGTCAGCACACAAAGTAAGAAAGTTAGATCACTCTTCACACCAAAGTAAATGAGGTATCTATGTGACCCTCATTGAGTCACTGACGTGAGTGGAAAATGCATGATGATGAAGAGAAAAATGGGCATCTCTCATAAGTTTCTGGTGAGGTCATGGAGATTTCAACTGAAATGACTGATACAATGAATCAAGTCAAGCAAGATGATGATGCAAGGAATCCATGATGCACGTAGGAACCTAATACCTCTACTACTTCCTATGAAGCTGAGCATTAAAGTACTGGAGATTTGACCTGTGGTGAAGAAAATGATGAAGTGTACTCTGCGACTCAGTTGATCAGTTGCACAAAGTACTGGTCATCTTAAGCAAAACAAGAAGAGGCTCACCAGTTCGAAAGGAACTAAGCATAACATATGGTACTCAAACATTGTTATAGAAGTCTCATAAGGAATCATATTTCAATCAAGTCCAAAGGAATTCCTTCCGAAGGTTGCAGGATAAAACATGGGCTCGATAAAAGAAGATATTGGAACTAGAGTTGATCACAGACCCCTAAATGATTAATTATGATTAAAGGACATGTATTTGATAGAAACGTTGTTGATTACTTCTAACGCAACTCTACATTGTTATATGAATACTGACATGGCAGCCTCAATACAATACAAAGATAAGTGATGTTGCATCTCTCAGAGATTCTGCCTTACCAAAAATGTCCAAGGGACATGGTTTCTGCAACTTAGGTTTGTAGTTTCATAAGTACCTATGTTTATTTGAGCTGGCAGTATGCCACATCATTAAAACAATCTCACGCCTAAACTATGCTTGATTGTGAACCAGTTCAAAAAATTAGTAACAAGTGAATCGATATATCTCCCATTCTCATCTAATCCCAATCGGTTCCTTCTTTACATCACTTATATTCTTCTCACTCTTCTAAACTCACACTTCATCACTTGTTTATGTTTCTCTCAAAATTCAAACTCTCGAGTCTGTTCCCTTGATCAACCACCTTTACCAAAGTACCTCTCATCTTTACACTCTCAAACTAAGCACTCATCATGTCTCACCATGATTCTCCTTCTCCAAACCAACCTATTCTCAACCCTGCAGTTTCATATTCAAATCACTAAAATCCGTCTAACACGAACCTTGCAAACTCACTTCCAGACTCTCATCCTTCAAACCCAGCCTCACTAGTAACATCCACTCCCTCCGTTCATCCTCAGAGTTATAAAAACCAAAATCCAAAGATTTTTTTCCAGATTTTGTGCCTCTTGCCCCCAAGTAGCAATGCTCGCTAGATGAAAGTCCTTAGATGGTTTCTACTTCCAAATTAGTTGGTGTCAATTTTGAATTTGAAGAAAAAGGTGAAAACTCTGAGGTTTCTAATCGGCAACAACTCTTGATCAAAACAGAAAGTAAGAAGTTGAAAATGGCAGAACCGTCTACACGACCAAGTTCCGTGGTTGGTGATAAAGTGGAACGAGAAAGGATCACTGAATCTACACATGAACCAGGTACCACAACTCCTTTAGTGAGCAGGTTATGAGAGGCGTTTGACAAAGGGCAATCCGAGTCCTCTGTTGGCCAAATGTTTGATGGAAATTTACATAAAGGTGAAAAGAGAGGGTCTGTCATACTAGAAAGTGAAGCAGCTGAAGTTGTATCTGGTTTTCTGGAAACTATGAGAAATCTAAAAGATGGGAAAACTGTTGAGAAAACAGGTCCGTTCACTCAAGAAAAGTTTGAATCCCCTGTCAATACTGCATATCCGATATAGGTTGGAACATCTGTCTCACAAAGAGATGTGGACACTTTGCATGGACTTACCCTTTTTGTACCCTTAGGAAATTTCTATACTGAAAAGGACCATGGCGTTGATAGTTCCTCCAAAGGAACTAAGGATGATGATAAAGTGCCTTTGGATCGGGTGTTTAAGAGAAAACTCAGTGTTTCCCCAAAGAGTACTCCAACTGTGTGCAAGCACATTACTAAAAAAGAATCCATAACTCGAGAGAAATGACAAGGTCAACTAGAAACTACTTTTGCAACAAACAAGGTGAAAGGAAAATGCCAGAACAGAAGGTGTAGTGTCAAGAAGTTACCGGAGAATGAAAATATAGTGAAACCTTCCAATGCAACAGAGGTAGAAGTTGATGAAGCTAAAGAAATGGACGAGATTCCACTTGAAAGAAAAAGGAAAGGCAAGTCTGGGATGAAGGAAATGCTGGAGATGTTGAATTTAAAATCTCCAAAAGTGCTGAATTGTAGAGTGTTTGACTCATAAATAACTGAGAAGTTTGGGATGAAGGAAATGCTGGAGATGTTGAATTTCAGAAATGGAGTTATCTCTTTAAACCACTAGTTTGAAGCATGTTCGAAGAAGAAGTTGTCCAATTTTACACAAGATTGTCACTGATGACTCTTTGTTGGCAAGTGTAAATGGAAGTGATTTTATTTGGATGATGGATAATTGGCGACATTCTAAAAGTTCCCACCGATAGAATAAAATCCGTTAAAGGGGAATCGGTCTCCGCAAACTTCTTGAAGCTTATGGCCAAACAAGAAGTAAACTTAACAGGAGAGAAGGTCTACAAAAAGGAACTCAATCCTGAGTTCCAACTACTCTTTGAACTGGTCAACAAAGTGATCTTGCCTCACTCTGAACAAAGAGCAATGACTACAGTTTTAGACTTGTTCTTTATTAAGGCCTTAGATAATTTTCAACCCATCAGCCTTTCTGCCATCATGATATAGCATATTAAAAAAATTGTCGATGTAAATGATGACAGACATATGCTAGCATATGGCTTCTTCTTCACCAAGATTTTTGAATATTTGGAGTCTGAGTAGGGAAAGCAACTGTGGGGAAGAAAAAGCAAATGGTCTCTCTAGTCATCCTTGGGGAGTGTGAATGTGTCCTAAAGAGTTAGGAATAGTTCAATGATTTCAAATTTGATCAATGCACAAGAACAAGCAAATGCTGAAATTGCTAGGTTGATGGCTGAGAACTCAATTCTAAAGGATGAAAATCAAAGGTTTGCGAATGGAAGTGAAGAAATTGGTGCCATTACAGGCCTGAAAGAGGGAAATGCTCAGTTGAAGGCGCAACTGGAGGTACTGCACAAGCAATTGATTGATGATCAATGTGCTATAAATGACAGGATTGACACAATCCTCAAGTTGATCAAATAACCTGGCTCATTCCTTTAGGAAGCTCCTATTTCTTATTCCTATGCCTTATCCTAGATCTCTTGTGCCCTTCAAACTACTCCCTGCTCTTTTTTTGCTAATGACTATAGCCCTACTGGCTGATTAAGTATCATACTGTATAATTTTTGTAACTACTATGTATTTTCTTGAAGTTAATATTGGGCACTGTTCTTTGATCTATGCAATGCTTCTTACCTTATTTTTGTCTTATCGCTATATGTGATGTATTGTTGTTATGATCCTTGCTCTGTCCTTTTTTAATAATGCCAAAAGGGAAAATAAGGTGAATAAGGGTGGGTACAGTTGATAAGGTGAACTTATAGGTACAGTTGGGTGTACAGTCAGATAAGGTGAAATTGGAGGTTTGTAAATTGAGGTATAATAATGTGATATAAAAGGAGGCAAAATGAATGTGAAATTGGCCTGATTCTTAGGGGGAACAAAACAAGCTAGTCTTGCCTCTGATAAAATAGGGACCTGGTCCTCTGGGAGAACTTTCCTGGATAATGCATACCATGTATTGGTAATCTTGACCTCCGAGTTTGTCATCATCAAAAAGGAGAAATTGATAATGCATGCTATGTATTATTTTATTTTTTGATGAATTGACAAACTTGTTTAAAGGAACCAATTTCATTTTTAAATGGACCAATTCTGATCTTGCAAGTCAACTCTACAGTTGTAAAGCCGCTGACATTGTGATAGTGCAGCAACACTGTTGCAAAGTTGCTGCGGGATGTCCATTGGTCCAAGGATTAAGGTTTTGTCACTTCCTTCTCTCATCCTTCATATACAACATATGAAGGAGTGACAAATATGAGCTTGCAAAAAACCAGAAAACTCATATATATCTCAAGTGCAAGTCGCCGTCCAAAAGGGACACTTATCAAGTGTGAAGCTTCAACAAACAAGGACCAGTTCTCCATCACTGAAGATGTTTTAAGTCCTTATATTTTTTTGAGTTCTTGACTTTTTCTCCTTAACATTGTAAAACTACACTTCTTGTATGAAGTTGTTTTGTAGGTAATTTGGTTCTAAAACCTTGAGTTGTAAACTTGACTAGAGTCAGTCAAGGTGCGTTTGTATAATAGAGTTATTGTAAAGTTCTTGCAATAGAGTTATTGTGAGTAAGAGAGGCTAACGTGTTCTCTTGGCTAGAGTTAGTCAAGGTGTGTCTTTGCAATAGAGTTAGTGTAAGGGGTCAGAGATTAAGAGGTTAATTCCTAGGTTGCAATCTAAACATTGCTCAGTCATAGTGGAGTTTTTGAAAATCCTACAGTGGTGGGTTGTGGTTTTTAATCCCTCGAGCAATGAGTTTTCTACGTAAATATCTTGTGTTATTTACCTTATGTCTTTACTCTGCAGAATAGCGGAGAACCTGGTTCTCCACTTTATTTGGTGGACTCATATATTTCATCACTAGTTCAAATAAAACTAGTCCGTCCCAATTTAAGTGCTTTACTTTTCTTTTTGTTCTATCCCAAAAAAAGTGTTTATTTTTATATTTAGTAAGTTTTCAATTCCAACATTTTACATGACAATTTTAAGGCCACAAGATTTAAAAGATTACAACACATCTTTAATTATCACAAGATTCAAAAGTCGCCTTTTATTTCTTAAATATTGTGTGTAGTCAAACTAAGACACTTAAATTGGACGAAGGGATTACCTATTTTAGGTCTTGACTAATTTTAATTCGTTTAAAAAAAATCATATTTTGACGATAAAGACGCTTGAATAGAGAGGGATACTTATCACCTATCACATTGATAATCTCTTGGAATAACAAGTGAGTGCTCATGACTTCGTGAGTTCGTTTTAAAATAAAAATAAAAAATATGGTCGTTTACAGAAGAACGATGTAGGAATTAAATGGCTGATGTAATACAAAAAGAATATTAATATTCACTCTATCCCAATTTATGTGACACTATTTGACTTGATACAGAGTTTAAGAAAAAAAGGAAGAATTTTGAAATGTGTGGTACAAAACAAGTCTTATATAAATGTGTGGCTGTAAATCATCTCATAAAGTTAAATTATTTCTAAATATAGAAAGATAACATTCTTTTTGGGACAGATAAGAAAGGAAATAGTGCTACATAAATTGAGATAGTGGGAGTACTATTTTCTTTTGACATAGAGTCGTTCTTCAATAAACTCATTAAAATAAAATAAAAGGGTCTAATTCAATTGGAAATTGATGTCAGACATTAGTTTATTCTAAGGATGTCCAGTGGGCCGAGTTGGCCCGATACCAGCCCTGTCTCGACCCCGCTTTTAAAAAAAAGCGATAGTGGGGTTCAAACTCGGGACGGGAATAGGGCTCGTCTCGCCCGTCTCGATCCCGCCCCAACCCGCCACCCATCCCGCCCCGATCCGTCCCGCCCCCTACCCTTTGCAAAAATAGTCGGTGCACAATGGGTCAATTTCGATTTGGCCGTTGACAATGGCTAATAACGGCCATTTTGGACCCTCATATCCTCTTCATTTTTCTCACAAATCTTTCTACCATCTCTCTAATCTTTCTCTCTCTCTCTACAAGTCTACATTGCACACTAAATATTATATTTTATTTGCTAATTTCTATTAAAGTTCAAAAATTGGGAGTGGAGTTGGCAACTAGCTTGAGGATCATCGAGCAAAGTTTCAATTTTCAACCTCGATTACACGCTGACGTTACGTCGGCGTTTGGTACCTTCGTTTCCTCTTTAAATTTATTATTGTTACTTAATTTTAATTAGCGTACGTAATTTCATTATCTTTAATTATTTATTTGCATAATTATAATGGAACGAAATTGACATTTTTCTGGTAGAGGTACTAGGGGTAACAGGGGTGAGGGTGCATCTTCTAGTAATCCTAATTACGATGATTTCACTCATATAGATGAAACTGATTTTTTTAGTGTTAATATAAATACACCATTAGATCATGAGGTATATTATGTATCTGAACTAGACTTTAATTTAGAAAATGAAGTAGAAGATATTTTAGATAACACACCCACTAGTGCACCTCCACCTCAGGCTGAAACTGAAACTAGAATGCCTCATATTACCCCTAGTATGAGTCGAGGCAAAAAACAACGAAAATTAAAATTACCTGTATGAGATTTTTTTGATAGGGACATTCCTAATCAACTAGCTATATGTAAAATTTGTCACGAAGTTTATAAATTTAAAACTGGAAAAGGTCAAAGTGGGACGGGAGGTTTACTGAGACATGTACAAGGCGAGCACACAGCTAGGTGGAATCAATACCTGGCTAAAACATCGGGTGTGCCAATGACATCTGAGTCGGGACAAGGTTCATATAGTATCCCCGACCTAGTACATGGTCAAATTAACCCGACGACGGGGAATTTTTGGTCCTAAATATGATAAAAACAAAGATAGGGAAAATATGGCAAAATTAATTATTGTGGAGGATTTGCCTTTTTCATTTCCTTCCTCTCCTGGTTTTATTCATTACATTCGAGAAACATATAATCCTGCTTTTAATGGTTTTCCTACATCAACTGTTAGAAGGGATGTTTTTAAATTTGCAAGTGAATATCAACAATATTTACGTTATGCACAGTATCATTTTAATGGCAAAGTGACTATCATTTCTGATATAGGCCGCAATACTAACGATAATGATTATTTAATTGTTGCATGTCATTGGATAGATCAGAATTGGTCTATGCAAAAATGTATATTAGCATATAAATATATTGATGATAGGCACACTGGAGCTTTTATTTCAAGAAATATTCATGAAATTTGTGAATATTATGGAATTACTGATAAAATTATGACTATTACATTAGATAATGCTTCTTCTAATGATTATGCTGTAAACATTTTAAAAACTCGATTTACTCCATCTTTTCCCCATATTTTTCATAGTAGATATGCATGTCATATTTATAACTTAGTTGTAAAGGATGACCTAAAACTTTTTAAAAACATCCTTGATAAAGTACAATCTGCTATAAACTTTATTTTTAAAGGTAATAAAATACAAAGACGCAAATAGTATAAAAAAAACTTATCATGATTGTGGATTACATTATAGAAAAATTGCAGAAAAAGTTGCCACTAGGTGAAATTCTTTGTATGAACAGTTACTTGTTGCTCACGAGTATAAAAGACCTATAACTTTATTATTTAACGCCCATAATCAAAATCCAACCGATATGCTTGTAGATGATGATTGGAATAAAATTTTGAAACTTATGGTATTTTTAGAGAAATGTTTTCTAGCTACTAAGGAATTTTTTGAAATTTATTATCTTACTATTTCATCTATGTTATTTTATACAGCTCTAATATTTTTGTTACTTAATGAATATATGCAAAAACCAACTTACAAGCCAACTATTAAAAAATATTTCTGAAATTTAAAAATACTTTTTTCCTATTCCCACTATTTTATTTTATTGGTGCTGTATTAAATCCTACTATTAAAGTAGATGACTGTAAATCACTCGTTGAAACGATTTATGAAAGCTTAGAAATACTTCCAACAGACCCAACTGAAGAACCAACTAAAGAAGAAGTTATTTCTAGCATACACACTGAATGCAAATATATATATATATGAGCAAAGTGCAAATAATCAACCGACTTCTGCACTATCTTCTTCTACTTCACTACAACCTAATAAAGGACATGATGTTTATGCTTCTAAGTATTCAAGGCCTTAGAAATAGAATGTATAGTGGTTCAAGTTCTTCAAAAATTAGCGAGTTTGATGTTTTTGTTTTGCAGGGTGTTGTACCGTACAAATCAATTGTCAATGAAGATGGACGTGAAGATTTGCTGAATACTGGAGGGAGAATGAGAAGACATTTCCGACACTATCAAAGATGGCACTAGATGTGTTGAATATTCAAGTGTCATCAACAACTTTTGAAAGCGCTTTTTCTGCTGGAAGGTTTCAAATAGGAGAGCACATACACTCATTGGCGGGATACAACTTGGAGATTGCAGTTTTATTCAGAGATTGGATTAGAGCGGAGCGTAGAAGGTGCGGTCAACCAGAGATCAACGAAGAAGACGACTACAACTACAACGAAATCTTATCCGAGGGAGCAGGAAGCGACGTCGAACAGTTTGACCAACAACTTCCAATTCCAACAGAAGATCCTCAAGAGATTGTGAGGAAATTAGAAAGAGTGTGATTGACTATGTAATTTTTTTAATGGCAATTTTACTATGTGATTTGCAACTTTTGAACTATGAAACAATGTTGCAATTTTGAAATTGTATTACAAAAAAAATCATATTTCTGTTAAATAATATAAGAGGCACGAAAACAGCCTTGAGATGTTTTTATTCACTATCTTGTTCAATTATTTAAATATTTTTTTAATTAAGTGTCTAAAAAAATATTTAAAATCCCCCCAAATCCCCTACCCGACCCGACCTATCCCCCCAAAACCCGTCCCCTCTTCCGACGGGATGTGGGACGGGACCTCTTCCCGTCCCCCTTGCCCGCCAAGTCCCGATCCTGACCCCCTTGCCTGCCGATCCCGACTCCCCACCCCGTCCCCCCAAAACCCGTCCCGTTCCGCCCCGACCCGGCCCACTCACCACCCCTACTTTATTCCAAACACATATCTCATTAATACCCTAATCAGTGCATTATTCAGTAGTGTACGAATATTTTTTATTTAATATCTACGTTTTCTTTTTTTATAACTAACAATATTATTAATTACCAACTGGATCATTACAAAGCTGTAGCTACACTAACACAGTGAGCTACTCTTAAAACCAGAAACAAAGGGACAAACTGAGTGATTCTGAATAGCACACCTTCTAGGGAGGGTCTCTATCAGTTCAAACTTACCACAAGACCAAACATTCTACTGTTAAGACACTACAAACTCAAAATTACATGCGCCAAGAGTACATCAGCAGTCGTATTCGCAGAGGGGCTCTCACAGTGCATAAATAAGCTAATTCTTTAGCAATAGCTTCAATGTTTCTACTCATGTGTTCAAGACTCTTTGATTTTGTTCCATCCAAATGACACGGCAAGTTTCTGCATAGATCAGCCTAAATATCAATGCATCTGCAGATTTCCCTTTTCCATGAGCAATCACCCAAAGTAGCATATGATCCCAAGTTATAGATGTGTGGTGTGGTCTATTCATCCATTTCAGCAGTCTACACCACAACTCCTTTGTAAACACACATTCGGCAAACAAGTGATCTCTAGTCTCTAAAGCATTATTACATAAAGAACAGATAGGGTCAGCAGTGATACCCCATTCAAATGAGTCTATCCACTGTCAATAATTTTTTCTGCAGCATCATCCACATAGTAAATTTAGCCTTAGGTCTTGCTTCATTCTTGAACATCATTGTAGATAGATATGCCTAATAAAGCTCTTCTTACTTTGATTGGTACTGATATGATGTTGACTCCACAGATTTCGAATCTCCAGTAGTTTCCTCACCATCCAACACGCTTGCGGAGGTATAGGCATGGTATCATAATTCTGTCCCTTGATGTAATATGTATGGATTCACCTTATCCACAACTTATCTTCCTTATGTGCCACATCCCAACTACTTTTAGCAATAGCTGCTCTATTCTAGATCCTCAAGTTAATGAGGTTTAAGCCACTAGAAGAATAGGTGTACAGACCTTATCACAAGCAACTAGTGCTCTCTTGGTAATAGTATTCACCCCTGACCATACATAGCTTCTACATAATGATTCAATAGTCTTCATAACCTTGGCAGGGAGAATAAATAACTGAGCTCAGTAGGCCTGTATACCAAACAATACTGACTGGACTAACTGTACTTTACCTGCATATGAAAGTTTTCTAGCAGTCAAATTAGTAATTCTGCTCTCAATCTTCTCAATAAGTGATTGCCACTGCAGGATGGACAGCTTCTTGGATGATAATGGAATACCTAAATATCTGGAGGGAAGCTTTGCATGAGTATATCCCAGTTGTTGTAGAATTCTATCCAGAGTAGCTTGAGGTACTCCTCCAAAATAAACAGAGCTTTTGTCAAGATTGGCTTGTAGATCAGAGGCCATGGAGAATGTACGTAAACACTGATTAATAGCTTCCACAGAAGACAAATCCCCTCTAGCCAAAAGAAGTAAATCATCTGCAAAACACAGATGAGTTAGTTGCAATTTTGAACATTTAGGATGATACTTGAAGGATTTTCCTTGCTTGACCGCTTTAAGGTTTCGACTTAAATATTCTATGGCAATAGCAAAAAGGTAGGGCGAGATGGGATCACCTTGCCTTAAACCTTTAGGAGCATTGAAAGGGGTTGTAGGCTCTCCATTCACAATGATGGAGTAATTCACTTGTTTGAACACACTCAAGTATCCATTTAACAAACCTCTCAGGGAATCTAAGTTCTTCAAGCACTTGCCTCAGGTATATCCATTCTACCGAATCATAAGCTTTCTTCAAATCAATTTTTATCATGCACCTGGGAGATATATGCTTTCTGGTATATGCTTTAACAAGTTCATAAGCAATAATAATGTTGTCTGCAATCTTTCTCCCAGGAATGAATCCTGCTTGAGCTTCATTAATTAGACCAGCCATTACTTTTTGCATCGTGGCAGCTAATACCTTAGCTATGATCTTGTAAAGAATAGTGCAACAAGCAATTGGTCTAAATTCTTTAATTGTGAAAGGATGGACTGTCTTTGGCACCAATGTCACTGCAGTACAGTTGATAGCTCTGTATAGTCTTCCAGTGGCAAAAAACTCTTTAACAGCTGCAACAACATCAGTCTTGATTATATGCCAGGTCTTCTTAAAAAACAAAGCATTATAACCATCCACACCGGGTGATTTTTCATCTCCTATATCTCTAAGTCCTTCCCAGATCTCCACTTCTGTAACATCAGCACACAAGTCTTGTTGTTGAGCATGAGTGAGGACTGGACCATTCCTCATAATAATTTTGTTAACTGCAGAGAGGGAATGAGCAGCAGTACCCGTCAATCCTTGGTAAAACTGAATAATTTCAGCTTTGATGTCTTCATTATGTATCAGTTGAACACCTGCAAGGGAAGTGAGGGTAGTGATTTGTTTCCTATGTTGCTTCTCTTTGACAACTATACATAAAAGTTTGTTATATGGAAAGAAATTAGTACATCTTTCATATTTTTTTTACTGAAATCTAGACTTTAATCTCTTAAAATTTCATTAATCACTAGAACAAGTCACACGCCCTTTGATGCTTAATTATTTTAGAAAAAACTGGGTATGTTGTTGTTGTTGTTATGGGGTGAAAAGAGACAAATCTAGCAATTGAAAATACAAACAGAAATTTCAAGATTTTATTACTAGAAAGTATATAGCCTTTAAAATAAATATCATTTCATTGCTCTGGTGGAATTAAAGCAGCAAAAAGTTGAAAAAGGAACAATAAACCTTATGTATTATTTAATATCTCTCTCCTCTCTCCAACTTACTCCCCAAACGTTAACATCACCAATCCCCACCCCATCCACCCCCATTTCCGACCGTAAGACCATAACAACACCGCTCCGACGACCCATCGGCGGCGACGGAAAAATATTTTTGTTTTACAAAATTTTATTTGTTTTTTTGTTCTTGTGTTCTTTTTCTTCTAAATCTACGCAGGATTTTGATTTTTTTTGGTGAAAACTCCAGTGAACAGTACTTCCAGGGACGTGAACAGTACGGGGAAGTCCATAGAGAAGGTTAAGGGTGTTGTTCGCAGGATGTGCAAGGGATGAGCAACTGGACCTGATTAGATCCCAATTGAATCTTGGAAGAGCGCAGACAGAGAAGGTTTGGAGTGGCTGACTGAGTTGTTTAACGTCATTTTTAAGTCGGTAAGAATGCCCAAAAAATGGAGGTGGAGAACAATGATTCTCTTGTACAAAAACAAAGGAGATATCCAGAGTTGCAAAAACTATAGGGGTATCAAGTTGTTGAGCCACACTATGAAAGTTTGGGAAAGAGTCATGGAGATGAGGGTGAGGAGAGACGTGTCTATTTTCGAGAACCAGTTTGGATTCATACCGGGGTGTTCGACTACTGAATCCATTCATCTTATTAGGAGGTTGGTGGAGCAGTATACGGAGAGGAAGCGAGACTTACATATGTTTTTCATCGACCTCGAGAAGGCATACGACAAAGTTCCTAGGGAGGTTCTATGGAGATGTTCGGAGGTTAGAGGAGTACTTGTGGCGTACACTAGGGCGATCAAGGATATGTATGATGGAGCCAAGACTAGGGTACGGACAGTAGGAGGAGACTCAGAGCACTTCCCGGTGATGATGGGGCTGCACAAGGGATCAACTCTTAGCCCATTCCTATTTGCCTTGGTGATGGACGGAGCGACGCGACAAATCTAAGGGAAGGTACCATTATGTATATTATTCGCAGACGATATAGTCATGATTGATGAGACTCGCAGCGGAGTGAATGCTAAGCTGGAGGTTTGGAGACAGACTCTGGAGTCTAAATGGTTCAGGTTGAGTAGGACCAAGACATAATATTTGGAGTGCAAGTTCAGCAATGGGAGCGGCCCTGAGACAGACGTGGAGGTGAGGTTTGGTGCTCATGTCATTCCAAAGAATGGAAGCTTCAAGTACCTAGGGTCTATTATCCAAGAGAATTGAGAGATTGATGACGATGTCACACATCGTATTGGGGCAGGGTGGATGAAATAGAGGCTTGCATCTGGAGTCTTGTGCGACAAAAAGGTGCCACCAAAACTTAAAGGCAAGTTCTATAGGATAGTGGTTAGATCGACTATGTTGTATGGGGCGGAGTGTTGGCCAGTCAAGACTTCACACATATAAAAGATGAAAGTTGTGGAGATGAGGATGCTGAGATGGATGTATGGGCATACAAGGAGAGATATGATTAGAAATGATGATATCCGGGATAAAGTGAGAGTGGTCTCGGTGGAGGATAAGATGCTGGAAGTGAGGCTGAGATGGTTCGGGCATGTGCAGAGAAGAGACATAGATGCCCCAGTGCGGAGGTGTGAGAGGTTGGCAATGGACGGGTTCAGGAGGGGTAAAGGTAAGCTGAAGAAGTATTGGGGAGAGGTGATTTGACGGGATATGACGCAGGTGCAACTTATTGAGGACATGACCTTAGATAGGGGGTTGTGGAGGACACAGATTAGGTTAGAAGGGTAGTAGGTAGTCGTACTTATGCTTACAAAATGATAGCTGTAGTGTTCTTATTGTAGGCCTGATTAGCCTATCGCACTTATAGGCGCAATACTGTTTTATAGTCCCATGCAGTTTGATTTCTGTTGCTATCTGTTCTTTAGTGTATTTTGTTTATCTTATTGAGTTGTGTTAGCTACTGCTTCCTTTTGTTAGAATGTGCTACCATGACGTATTCGATTTTGTTATCAACATATTCATACTGCTTTAATTTCTTGTCTGAGTTTGACCGTTTTTCTTACTTTTCTTTGTTTTTCTTGTTTTGCTTGTGATTATGCTTTGTCTTGAGCCGAGGGTCTCCCGGGAACAACTACTCTACCTACCAAGGTAGATGTAAGGTCTGCCCACACTTTACCCTTTTCAGACCCACATTGTGGAATTTCACTGGGTATGTTATTGTTGTTGTTGTTATTATGGGGTGAAAAGAAACAAATCTAGCCATTGAAAATACAAACAGAAATTTCAAGACTTTATTACTAGAAAGCATATAGCCTTTAAAATAAATATCATTTCAATGCTCTGGTGGAATTAAAGCTGCAAAAATTTGAAAAAGGAACAATAAACCGTATGTATTATTTAACCTCTCACTGTGATATTCCATAAGCTGTCTCATTCGAATTAGTATTTTCATTTTGATAAATTATTACAGAAATTAAAAAGTAATTGCAAGTATATGATTCTTACATAATTTTTTCATTTTTTTCTTTTTGGAAATGAAAAGGAAGTTTACAAAAAATTACACATGTATACAGTTGCGGTGCCAGAAATTTTATCAAGGATCAAAAATTTTAAAAGTAAATAACAACATTTTTCGATGAATGGGTTCGCTGCCATCTTGTTTAATAATCTGAATATCTATTTTTATCAAATACAAACTAATGAGAAATTTCTTTTTTTTTTTTCAATTGCGTTGCTTTTATTAATGAAAATATACAGACTACTCTACGAAGTGAAATATTAGTTGAACGACTGAGTTGATCTAAATTTGTAAACATAGTTCACACAATCAAAGAAAAAGAAAATAACACTGATTTATCAATTTTGGCTTTGGGTTTGAAGTTATTTTTTTATTTGAAGCTTCAGATTTCGACGCAAAATGTTGATGGATTTTCTTACCCTTTGAAGTGCATTCTGTATTGGTAAAATTATAAATACAATTAATGTCTATATAGCAACACATTAAATCAAAATTGAAGATGGTTGACAGATATTAAGAATTTTAAATAAATTAAAATTAACTAATATTTTAAGAAATTGTAGTATTTTGATATCTGTAAGTGTATCTGTAAGTGTATCTGTGCGCACTATAGCTTATCCGATACAAAACCTGTAGCTTATGAGTTCCAAAAACCTGTCAAATTTTGATGCAGAGGGGCTGGGCCAAGTGTCAAACTCTAGACCGTAAGACAGAATTTGAACACACTTACCACAGCGTCATAGGCTTTGCTTGTATTAAGATTGTTCAAAATTTAATATATATTAAAAAGAATATATAATTTGACCTTCATATACAATGAATTTTTTAGCGAATGATGTTCAATTGACCACCCTGGATGGTTGTAGCTTCGCCCCTGCATATGTTAGGGTTTTTGCCTTGATTTCTTACCATTTTTTAGTTTTACTTTTCTTTTAGAAAGTTAAAATATTATTATAATTGCTTTTATTTTTCTGAAAGAAAAATATAATACTCTTCGATATTTGGTTATTTTTTGTCTTGGAGGAAAAGTTTTGACATCTATAAATCGAAGATATCATTCTCACAACTACAACACACAGAAAAACATCCACAATGTAGTCTT
Organism: Anisodus tanguticus; assembly: GCA_034509755.1. NCBI lineage: Eukaryota > Viridiplantae > Streptophyta > Magnoliopsida > Solanales > Solanaceae > Anisodus > Anisodus tanguticus. The sequence continues at coordinate 31,414,038 of CM067556.1, forward strand.
CAAACAAAGTCTTGTTTAGGGAGAGATTATTCTCTCATAGTTTTAATATTTTTTTTTATATTAGTTTTTCAATATGTAGGTCAATTAACAAAATTCATATGATATCATAAAGTCTTTTTTATAGTATTTTTTGTATCTGATTTATCGTCATTCAAAGTATGTAATTATTAGCTTTCGAATAACGCTCTGATTATTTCTATCCCAACAAGTGGTATCAGAGTCAACGATTCAACAGGTTGAAGACAGGCTTAAGGCGGCGCTTCAAATCAAGCTGCAATCAATATTATGACAATGAAGATTTTATCTAGGAGTACTACATGTGCAGATGAATTTTCAATCATATTTTCAACTTTCCTGCTACTGCATCTTTAAAAATAAAGTAAAATATTTGTAAACCAACTTTTAACTCATAATATTTTTAACCTTATTTTTAACCATGACATGCAGCAGTGATGAAGATTATGTGAATAAGACGAATCAAGATTATTTTGTCAGAAAATTCAGGCCATGGGAAATTTGTTAGGATTTGTCCTGAATTTCCTACCTTATTTGAATTCTACCATAATTGTATTTTATTTCAAAAAGATTTTCTTTGTGGAAAAGGGTTCTACCATATGTATCATTTTTTTGGAGGAGAAGTTTTGGACTTCTATAAATAGGATATAATTTCTTCTCATAAACAACACAATATCATCCACAATGTAGTCGTTTAGAGAGTCTTGCTTATGGGAAGATTATTCTCTCAATAGATTTTATGATTTCTTTATATTAGTTTTCATATGTAGGCTAATTGGTCAAACCATATTAAATATTGTGTTTCTTTAATATATTTTTCTTTGCCATCTGATTTATCGCCGTCAAGGTTTGCAATTATTAACTTCTGCATGACGCTCTAATTATTTCGATCCCCAACAATTTTTCTCGCCAACATGTGGAGAAAAAGTTTCAATCATATTTTCAAAATTTTTGCAAATACATCTTTAAAATTAAAAACCATTTTTAACCTTGTAAAAGATTCATTTTTAACCCTGCAAAGGGCTCATTTTTAACCCGAAAGGGCTTCAATACTTTTAACCCCCAAGGGCTCCAATACTTTTAACCTGAAAGGGCTCCAATACTTTTAACCTGAAAGGGCTCCAAAAACTTTTAACCCGAAAGGGCTCCATTTTTAAACATGACAAACAACAGTGATGAAGATCATGCACATGAAGAAGGTGAATTAAATCTTGTCCGAAAATCCGGCCAAAAAGGGGAGATTTGTTTGGGTTTTTGCCCTGATTTCTTACCATATTTGATTTTTATTTTTCTCTTGAAAGAAAGTCAAAGTATTACCATAATTGACTTTACTTTTCCTGAAAGAAAAATATAATTCTCTTCCATATTTGGCTATTCATTGTCTTGGAGGAATTTTTTTGGACATTTATAAATTGAAGACATCCTTCCAAAACTACATCACAGGGAAAAACATCCACGATGTAGTCCTCAAATGAAGTCTTGTTTAGGGGGAGATTATTCTCTCATAGTTTTAATGTTTTCTTTTTTACGTTCGTTTTTCAATATGTAGGTTAATTGACCAAACTCATATGATATCATAAAGTCTTTTTATAGTATTTATTTGTGTATGATTTATCGTCACTCAAAGTTTGCAATTAATAGCTTACGCATGACACCCTGATTATTTCGATCTCAACATGTATACTGAAAAGTTGCTCACTAGAAGAGTCTAGAACAACCAAAGAATATGGTGCAGTGGATGAGGTTGCTTCTCCCTTAATCAGATATCTCGGGTTCGAGCCTTCGGTGTAGAAAATTTCTTCGTGTGGAGTGCTTCTCCTGAAAGGACCCTACACGGCGCGAATTTAGATATAGTCGGACTCCAATGTTCATACCGAACACTGAGTGAAAAATAAAAAAGAAATAGAAGGGTCTTGAACATTTTCTTAAAATGTAAACTTTTTTTTCATTCTCGCGTTGTTTAAACAAGCTGTGGAAGACTCGAAGGTACTTAAGTCTTGCCAGATCAATCATTTTCACCATTTACATAATGAAAATTGTCATCTTCAGAATGGTTTGCTCTTTTTTAGTAGTATTGTTTTTGTCATTTTCAATATCTATCATTTATTTCCTTGCGTAGACAAAACTGCTGATTTCTTTTGAATGATCTTGACAGACTCTTTTCTAATTCAGAAGTAGGGCGGTCCAACGGGGCGGGGCGGGCGGGGCAGGTCCCGGCAGGACGGAGGAGAGGGTCAGGACTCGTGTTCCGGCAGGCCATGCGGGATGGGAAGAGGTCCCGTCCACATCCTGCCGGAACGGGGTTGGGTTGGGAGGGTCGGATCGCGACTCGGGATTTTTTTTGCCACTTAATTTAAAAAATAATATATACAAACACTTCAATAATTGAACAAGATAGTGTAATAAAAATATACAATGTTGTTTTTGTGCCTCTTATATTATTTAATAGAAATATAATCTTTTTTTGTAATACAATTTCAAAATTGCAACTTTGTGGTGTTGTTTAAAAGTTGCAAATGACATAGTAAAATTGCAATTAAAAAGATTACATATTCAACCATACTTTTTTGAATTTCCTCACAATATCTTGAGGATCTTCTGTTGGAATTGGAATTTGTTTGTCAAATTCTTCAACGTCGCTTCCTGCTCCCTCGGACAAGATTTCGTTGTAGTTGTAGTCTTCTTCTTCGTTGGTCTCCGGTTGACCGCACCTTCTATGCTCCGCACTAATTCAGTCTCTAAATAGAACTGCAATCTCCAGTGTATCTCCCACCAATGAATGTTTGTGCTCTCCTATTTGAAATCTTCCTGCAGAAAAAAAGCGCTTTCAGATGTTGTTGATGACGCTTGAATGTTCAACACATCTCGGGTCATCTTTGTTAGTGTCGGAAATGTATTCTCATTCTGTCTCCAGTATTTCAGCAAGTCTTCTTGTCATTCATCATTGACAATTAATTCGTACGGTACAACACCCTGCAAAACATAAACATCAAAATTCGCTAACTTGTGAAGAAGTTGAACTACTACACATTTTATTTCTAAGGCCTTGAATACTACCAGCAGAAATCACATGTTTTTTATAAAGTTGCAGCGAAGTAGTAGAAGATGGTATAGAAGCCGGTTGATTATTTGCACTTTGTTGTTGGTAATACATATATACTTGTTTGCATTCGATGTGTATGCTAGACGTAACTTCTTTGTGAGTTGGTTCTTCAGTTGGATCAGTTGGAAGAACTTCTTTACAATCATAAATAGTTTCTACAAGTATTTTACAATCGTTTACTTTAATAGTTGGATTTAATACAATACCAACAATATAAATAGTGGGGATAGGAAAAAAGTATTTTTTTAATTTTTTAAATAATTTTTCAATAGATGCCTTGTAAATTGTTTTTTTTTTTATATATTCATTAAGTAACAAAAATATTTGTGCTATATAAAATAACATATTTGAAATAGTAGGATAATAAATACCAAAAAATTCTTTAGTAGCTTGATAAAAATTTTCTAGAAATTCATTAAGTTCTAAAATTTTATCCCAATCATTATCTACAAGCATATCCCTTGGATTTTTATTATGTGCATTAAATAATAAAGTTATAGGTTGTCTATAATCGTAAGCAACAAGTAGTTGTTCATACAGAGAATTCCACTTAATCGAAACTTCTTCTGAAATTTTTCTATAAGGTAATCCACAATCATGACATGTTTTTTTATACTCTTTGCGTCTTTGTATTTTTTTACCTTTAAAAATAAAGTTTATAGCAAATTGTATTTTATCAAGAATGTTTTCAAAAAGTTTTAGGCCATCCTTTACAACTAAGTTATAAATAAGGCATGCACATCTTATATGAAAGTGATCAGGAAAAGATGGAGTTAGTCTAAGTTTAAAATTTTATAGCATAATCATTAGAAGAAGCATTATCTACTATAATAGTCATAATTTTATTAATTATTCCATAGTAATCACAAACTTCATGAATATTTTTGCAATAAAACTTTCAGTGTGCCTATCATCTATATATCTATATGCTAATATACGTTTTTGCATAGACCAATTCTGATATATCCAATGACATACAACAATTAAATAATCATTACCGTTAGTACTACGACCTATATCAGAAGTGATAGCCACTTTTCCATTAAAATGATACAGTGCATAACGTAAATATTATTGATATTCACTTGTAAATTTAAAAACATCACTTCTAACAGTTGATCTAGGAAAACCATTAAAAACGGGGTTATATGTTTCTCGAATGTAATGAATAAAACCAGGAGAGGAAGGAAATGAAAAAGGCAAACCCTCCACCGCAATTACTTTTGCCATATTTTCCCTATCTTTGTTTTTATCATATTTAGGACCGAAAATTCCCCCGTCGTCGGGTTAATTTGACCCTGTACTAGATCGGGGACACTATGTGAACCTTGTCCCGACACAGATGGCATTGGCACACCCGATGTTTTAGCCAGGTATTGATTCCACCTAGCTGTGTGATCGCCTTGTACATGTCTCAGCAAACCTCCCGTCCCACCTTGACCTTTTCCGATTTTCAATTTATAAACATTTTTACAAATTTTACATCTAGCTAATTTATTCTCATCGTCTCTATCAAAAAAATGTCATGCATCTGATTTTAATTTTAATTTTGTGGGGTCTCGATTCATACTATGGGGAATAGGAGACATTGCAGTTGAAGTTTCAGGCTGAGACTCAGTCTGACTCTGATCCTGAGGTTGAGGTGCACTAGTGGGTGTGTCATCTATATTATCGTCTAAATTAAAGTCTGGTTCATCTACTTCATCATCTAATGATATATCATTAAAATAAGCAGTTTCATCAATATGACTGAAATCAATCAAATCATCGGGACTAGGAATAGGATTACTAGAAGAAGTACCCTTACCCTTATTACCCCTACTAGAAGAAGCACCTTTACCCTTACCCGTAATCATACGTTTCAATCCTTCCATTTTAATTATATAAATAAATAATTAAAGTAAATGAAATTAAGTGTGATAATTAAAATTAAGTAACAATAATAATTTAAAGAAGGAACGAAGGTACCAAACGCCAACGTGTAATCGAGGTTGAAAATTGAAACTTTGTTTGATGATCTTCAAGCTAGTTGCCAACTTCACTCCCAATTTTTAAGTTTGATATAATATTTAATATGATAGTAGGAAGATTTGTAGAATTGTAGAGAGATAAATTGAGAGATTAGAGAGATGATAGGAAGATTTGTGAGAAAAATAAAGAGGAAAATGAGTTATTTGTAGTTGAGAAATAGGGTTAAAGTGTAAATATATTAACTTAGGGGTTAAAAATAAATATTAAGGGGGTAAGGAGTTTATGGGGTGGTGGGGCCAAAATGGCCGTTATAGCCGTTGCACAACTGCCAAAATTGAAATTTGGCCATTGTTGCAACGATTGTTTTTGCAAAGGGGGAGGGGGACGGGTCGGGATCGGGACGGGACGGATCGGGATGGGGCGGGTGGGGATCGGGACGGGTGGGACGAACCCAGGCCTCGTCCCGAGTTCGAACCCCGACCCCGACAATTTTGTTTATTTAATTTTGGGGGATCGGGACGGGGCGGGCGGGGTAGCGGGACGGGCCGAGTCGGGATCGGGCCGACCCAGTCCACTGGACAAAAAAGAATGACATGTTTCTATATTTAGTAACAGTTTAACTTCAAAATACCTATTTTACCCTTAATGAGATGATTTAAAGCCAAACAAATATCTATTACTTATTTTAGATTACAAGTTTCAAAAGTCTTTCTTTCTTTCTTAAACTTCGTGTCCAGTCAAGCACCATTACATAAATTGGGACGGGGGAGTATGTATTTTTCTTTTTTCTAGCGTAGTTCGTCTTATTTCCTAAATAAGTCATATGATTCACCAAAGACAATCATACACAAGCCTGTTATCTTGCTCTAGCTTCTACTTTTAGGACATAAAAATGTATGAAAAAAATTATGTTAAGCAAGGAATTTTTCCAATAGACACTTGGATTAGCAGACAGCTACACGCATATGATTCACATTCTACAAAAGCAAGCAAAAAAACAAGTGAATTTAGAGACGGAACTAGGATGGGTTCTGTGGGCTCAACTGAACTCATAGCTTTCAGATATATGCAAAAAGATTAAACTATATAAAAATAATAAGACCACACTCATACTCATGCTAATTTGGCGAAACGGGGTATTGGAAATTCACCACTAAGGAAGCAGGAATTAACGACGGACAAATTATGTAGCTAAACAGTAAAATTAGTCCCTAATCCTATTTAGCAACGGATTAACGATGAATAATAAAAAAAATTACTAGCTATGAGAAATTTAACACAGGTTAGCGATGAAGTTCATAGGTAATTTCATTTTTTTAAAGTGATCGTGATCCACTCACCAATGCCGAAGTACCTGTCAATGTTGCTTGGCTTATACAATGCCTCATCCCTGTAATGCTTCTTGGTGGCTTCCCTATATTTAACTGGCTCGACTGATCCGACTCCTCTTGATTTTCTTCTATGTCAGATAAACTTTCCTTACAGAATCCATTTTCCATTTCACAATTACAGGGCAACATATTTGTGCCTGTAGCCATCATTTCTTTCTACCACCCACAAATTCACTCCATCGAAAATACAATAAATGGCCTTGTTTAAAAGCACCCCTTATTATTTATTGGTTTTTCAGGCATTATTACTACAAGCACATGGACAGCTGTAAAACTGTTCCAAGAATAGACATTTTATGATTATGAATACAGTTAGACCTTCCTTCGAATTTTGCAAATAACCAGTGTCACATACAGGACCAAGATTCTCTAACTTTATATCAAAATTTAGAGAAAGATGAGATCTTGTTTAAGAATAATAAAAGAATTTAATAAAACCAAATGCAGAGAATGAGTAGAACAAGAAGAAAAAATGAAAGGAGAAAATAAGAGGATAATTAAGGAAAATTGAGGGGAGTGGCGATCCCAGCTTTGAGCTTTTGAAGGCCGTATTAGTATGTGGAGAGATCGAGCGTACGAGATGCTTACACATGACAGAAACTGGATGGCAGGTATTATTTTTTTTGTGTTCGATTCCATGTTGAGCCCGATTATATCCGGATTCGCACTCGGTAGAGCCCATTTTCCGAGAGAAGTGTTCTCTATCAAGAATTTTTCTACACTCAAGGCACCAACTCGATGCCTCTGGCAGATATTTTAGTTGACATCATACGGATCCTCCAAAAATATTTGTACTCGTGTCAAATCATCTAAAAATATATATTCTTTTTTTTTTAAAATTTAGGAGCCGTTTGGATATGATTTGAAATTATGAGATAAAATAATGATGATTTGAAATTATGAGATAAAATAATGATGATTTGAAGTTGAAGTTTTGTTTGAACATGCAATTTGAATTTTTTATGTTGTATTTTTTCTTATAGATATAAAAACCCCGCAAGTTGTGAAAACAATAAAAACTTTTCCGATTCTTATACAATTTTACCAAATGAGCAAATCATAGTTCATAAAAAAACTAATATGTTGCTAGAATACAATTCTAAAAAATACAAATATTAATTGATCAAAATTTATTTCAATAATTTTGAAAATTGAACATGAGTTGTAGTGTAACTACTCTTTAATATAATTATATTATGTGATTGGTAAGAGTAAATTTGTTATAAATATACTACCAAATTGTCGATATTTTAATATTTGATATAAAACATGATTGATAAATATATCTACCAACTTATGGATCTAATTGTATAAAATATAAACTTATGGGTCAACTTTTACATTTAAAAAATTTGAAATCATGATTTGGAATCTCAAATCATGTCTTTTTAGATGATTTGGAATTTCATCTCATGAGATATCCAAACGCTTATTTAATCTCATGAGATGAAATCGCATGTCCGAACGCTGATTTATCTCATGAGATGAAATCGCATGTCCAAATATCCAAACGCCTACTTAGATGGTAAAATATGAATAGATGTTTTCTCTATCTCAATATATGTGGCACTTTTTCTTTTTTAATCTGTCCAAGAAAAAATCATCTTATACATAAAACTAATTTTACCTTAAGATTTTTTTTTACCCTTAATGAAATGATTTATCGTCACATAAATATCTAAGATTTGTTTTAGATCACAAATTTTAAAATTCTTTCTTTATTTCTTAAACTTTATATCTAATCAAATAATATCATATATTAAGTTAGAGAGAGTGTCAATTTACAGCGATATTTTTGAAGGATACGAATAACATAACAAAAAAGACCTCGATTTACAGCGCGGCGGCCATAAATGTACATAGCGTATTCAAGAAAAATGAAAATTGGAACAAATAATTTTTTGGTTGCCGGACAATTTATCCTTTATTTTGATCTTGATAGAATATACGTAGTATATTCCTAATTTACTACGTATATTCCCTGATATTATTAGAGATCTTGTACATGTGTAATTATGGTAGTAGTCTTGTATTAAAAAAATGTATATTTGATTTCCATAATTATAGGCTAGGTTTACTATTGTATATCATGTATATAAACTATTTACATTAATGAAAAAAATCAAGGGATTATTCTCTTTCATGATATCAGCAGTCTAGGACAAACTTTTCCTTCTCCAAAAATACATTCCTTCCGCCGCCCTACTTGAACCCTAATTCTCGACCGACGGCCGACCCCCCTCCCCCTTCCCTTCAATTTTTTTTGAATCCCTAATTTTCCTCTTGTTCTTCCACCGTGTCTACCACAAATAATACATTTCATCCTGCTCTTGCAGTCTCCAATATGAAGAACAATATCTCTATCGTTCTTGAGATGGAAAACATCCAATACGTGACGTGGGAAGAACTATTTAAAGTTCACGCAAGGTCTAATAGAGTCCTCTATCACATCGTCAAACCGGAAAAATGCAAAAAGAAGGTTCATTCCACGGATGATGAAATCGAGTTGTGGGCAACTCTTGATGCTACGGTCCTCCAATGGATCTATTCTACCATCTCTACGGACCTCTTACAGACAATTATCGAACCCGATGCCACGACAATAGAAGCTTGGAATAGGTTGCATGATATATTCCAAGATAACAAAAATTCTCGTGTCATAACCCTTGAGCAGGAATTCTCTCACATCAATATGGAGGATTTCCCGAATGCCTCCACCTATTGTCAAAGGCACAAGGAGTTGTCGGATCAACTCAAGAACGTTGGCGCGCCCGTCACAAACGATCGTCTCGTTGTTCAGATGGTTGCAGGCCTTTCTGAGGCGTATAATGGAGTTGTAACTCTTATTTGTCAAAGCAATCCTCTTCCGCCATTCTATCAAGCACGTTCCATGCTCACTTTAGAATAAGCAGGGTTGGCTAAAAAGGCGGCAACCGGAGCCAATTCCGCCATGATGGTGGCCAACACCGATGACCCACTTATTTTCAGAAAATTCGGGCCAAAACCGTAACAATGGTGGCGGCAAAAAGGGTCAAAATCATAAAAATGGTGGTAAAAACCGCGGCCGCGGTGGTGGCAATAGGGGCAGCCACGGTGGCGGCGGTGGTGGCAGTGGCGGAGGATGGGGTGGCGGCAGTGGCCAGCAAGGACTTGGGCCGCAACCTTAGGCTAGTGGGTAGTGGCCCACTCCACCTTATCCGACTTCTCAATTTTGGGCCAGACCCAATAGCAACCAACAACATGCTCGGCGGAACCAAGCCTGGCAGCAGCTTGGCCTGCTTGGACCTCGGCCTCAGTAGGCCTTCGCTGCTGCGGGCCCAACATCAGCCCCGACCCACATGGATATCGAAGCAGCGATGAATACACTTTGGATTAAATCCTCCGAATGCAAATTGGTACATAGACACCGGTGCTACTTCTCACATGACATCAACACCAGGTAAGCTTTCGTCTTATTTCAAATTGAGAAAAAATCGTGGCATAATTGTTGGTAATGGTCATTCAATTCCAATTCGTGGTTATGGTCACAGAAATTTACTTCCCCCGAACCCACCTTTAGCCTTGAAAAATATCCTTCATGCTCCTAAATTAATTAAAAATTTGGTGTCTGTTCGAAAACTTACTACTAATAATTAGGTTTCTGTGAAGGATTTTTCGATAGGGATACCTCTAATGAGATGTGATAGTAGGGACGAGCTCTATCCCATCACCACCACCACTAAACAAGCCACACCATCAACATTTGCTGCTTTAGCACCTTCCTTATGGCATGCGCGTTTGGATCATCCGAGGGCGTATGTTCTTTCCTTTCTTAAAAATAATAATTTTATTGAATGTAATAGTACGCGTAGCACTAATGTTTGTCCTTCTTGTCTTCTTGGGAAACATGTTAAATTACCATTTGTTGCCTCCAATTCTAGTACTATGTTGCCATTTGATATTATTCATAGTGATTTGTGGACATATCCCATTTTGAGCTCTTTGGGCGACCGTTATTATGTGTTATTTTTGGATGATTATTCTAATGTTTTGTGGACCTTTCTGTTATCTAAAATGTCTCAAGTTTATTCCACATTCCTATCATTTAGAGTATTCATCCGTACCCAATTTGAATGGGAGATTAAAAACATTCAATGTAATAATGGACGGGAATTTGATAATGGGCCGTTTAGAGAAGTTTGTAAGGTTAATGGTATATCTTTTTGGTTTTCTTGTCCACATACATCCTTATAAAATGGAAAAGCCAAGCGAAAAATACGCACCATTAATAATATTATTCGGACATTACTAGCCCATGATTCATTACCGCATTCATTTTGGTATCATGCATTACAAATGACCACTTACCTTATTAACATACTCCCTAGCAAAGGATGAGCATACCAATCTCCACTCAAAATTTTGTATCACAAAGATCCGTCGTATTCTCTACCGCTTGTGTGTTTTTGGGTTATCCGTCTAATCATCGTGGTTATAAATATTATGATTTATCCTCTAATAGAATCATCATTAGTCGCCATGTCATTTTTGATAAAACCCAATTTCCGTTTGCTAAGTTTCATAATTCCGTGTCTAATTCTTATAATTTTCTAGATGATGAACTCTCACCGTATGTGGTCCACCATTTAGTCCGGCCCACATCTCAGAATTTAGACCAACAGACACCGGCAGGCCCAATGTCTACTAGCCCAGACCCTTCCCGTGATCAATTTCAGCCAGCAGGCCCAAACTCCCTCCGTCATCCAATTCTGCCAGCAGGCCCACTGCCTGTTGGCCCAGTTTCCATCACCCAGCATTTTTGGTCAGCAGGCCCACTGCTTGCTGGCACAACCCGTGACCCACCTCTCGGTCCAGTTAGATCCGACGTCCATACACCGACAAAGGTCCAGCCCACTTCTATTCCGAGTCAAGGGCCCGTTACCCAATAGGGTATCATTAGACCAAAACGACTTTGTAATCTCAACTCTAATATCACTAAATCACCCCTACCACATAACCTAGTGGCTGCCCTTCATTATCCGAATTGGAAAATGGCCATGAATGATGAATATAATGCTCTTATTGAAAATAGGATGTGGGAGTTGGTGCCCCATCCGCCTGGTGTTAATGTGATTCGTTCTATGCAGATTTTTACTCATAAAGAAAAATCTTATGGTTGTTTTGAGAGGCATAAGGCCCGTCTTGTCGGTGATGGCAAAATTCAACAGGTTGACGTGAATTGTGGAGAGACATTTAGTCCGGTGGTCAAACCAATAACTATTCGCACTGTTCTCATTCTAGCTCTCTCAAAAGCATGGCCCATTCATCACCTGGACGTGAAAAATATGTTTTTCACGGTGATCTCAAGGAAACTGTATACATGCATCAACCCTTGTGTTTCAGGGACCCCGATCATTGCTTGCTGAAGAAGTCATTGTATGGGCTAAAATATGCCCCCTCGGGCCTGGTATAAAAGGTTTGCAGATTATGTGTCTACTAATGGGTTTTCTCATAGCAGGTATGATCATTCTCTGTTCATCTACCGTCGCGGTACTTCTCTGGCATACATTTTATTATATGTGGATGATATTATATTGACTGCCTCCTCTGATAAACTACGCAAGTCTATTATATCTCTTCTCAGCTCCGAATTTGCTATGAAAGACTTGGGGCCTTTGAGTTATTTTTTGGGTATAGCTGTAACTCGTCATGCAGGTGGTCTATTTCTATCCAGAGGAAGTATGCAACTGAGATTATTGAACAGGCTGACATGTCATCCTGTAAGTCATCTTCTACACTGGTTGACACCAAACCGAAGCTGAGTTCTAATTCTAGCACACCCTACGAGGATCCCTCCCACTATCACAATCTTACAGGGGTTCTTCAGTATCTTATGTTCACGAGGCCCAATATTACTTATGAAGTGCAGCCGGTGTGTTTATTTATGCATGATCTGAGGGAAGAACACATGCACTCTCTCAAATGCATTATGCGTTACATTCAAGGAACTCTTGATTATGGCTTGCACCTATATCCATCCTCCGTATCTACTCTCATGTCTTATACATATGCTGATTGGAGTGGACGTCCAGATACCAGACGCTCGACATCTGGTTATTGTATATTTCTTGGTGATAACTTGGTCTCTTGGTCGGCAAAACGCCAGGCTACTTTATTGCATTCCAGTACGGAGGCCGAGTATCGAGGGGTAGCCAATGTGGTGTTTGAGTCCTGTTGGTTGTTTAGCCTCCTCTTAGAACTTCACTTTTCTATTCAGAAAGCTACCTTGGTCTACTGCGATAATGTTAGTGCGATATATCTCTCTGGGAATCCTGTCCAACATCAGCGCACTAAACATATTGAGACGATATTCACTTTGTTCGTGAAAGGTAGCTCGTAGACAAGTACGTGTCTTGCATCTCACGGTACCAATTGCTGACATCTTTACTAAATGTCTTCCCTTATTCTGTTTGAAGATTTTAGGGATAGTCTCAACGTACGACAACCGCCCGATATGACTGTGGGGGTGTGATAGAATATACGTAGTATATTCCTTGATATTATTAGAGATCTTGGACATGTGTAATTATGGTAGTAGTCTTGTATTAGGAAAATGTATATTTGATTTCCGTAATTATAGGCTAGATTTACTATTGTATATCATGTATATAAACCATTTACATTAATGAAAATAATCAAGAGATTATTCTCTTTCAGATCTTTTAAGTGGTTATGCTTTTTGAATCTCACAAAGTTATATACATGATATAAAAGCACTTTTAGAAAATTTATTATTGTTTTATTATATACTTTCTGGTTTCTAATTTGTATGGCATAGTTTGATTCAACAAGAAATTTAAGGAGAAACGTGAAGATTTTCAAAGCTTACGGTCTTAAACATGGCATATTAACACATATGAGGCTATAAGTTTCTTGAAACTTATGAAACATGTAATAATATTTGTATGATTATAAGAGCTTTTCATAAAGGATAAAATGAAAAGTTTAAAATTAAATTATTTTCAAACATAGAAAGATGATACTCTTTTTAAAATGAACTATTAAAATAATACAAGGAGTATTACTTTTTGTCTCACGATACATTAGTCTTAGGGTGTGTTCGGTATGGAGGAAAATATTTTCCACGATAAAAGTTTCCCTGAAAATAAGTTCTTGAAAAATAAGTGAATTTCTTACTTATTTTCTCATATTCGTTTGGTTAGTGGAGAATAAGTGAATTACATACTTATTTTCTCATATTCGGTTGGTTAGTAGAAAATATTTTTGGAAAAATAACCACCCAAGCTCCACAAACCCCACACCCACCATACCCCACGCTCCACCACCCACCCCAAGCACCCATTCCACCCACCACCCAACCAAATTTCACCCCACCCAACACCAACCTCGAATGCACTTCATAATCACCCACCTCTATCCCACACCATCACATCCACCCCAACCCCACCCCCACCCCACCCCACACTACCTTTCCACCCAACCCCTACCCACCCAACCCCTTCTAATTTATTATTTCATATATTTTATTTTATTTTATTTTTATTCTATTTTAAAAAAATTCGAATGGTGGTAGGGGTGAGGTGGGGTGGGAGGGCAGTGATGTGAAACGGGCTCGGAAATCCAAAGAAAGTGAAGATGGATTCTTCAACCCCACATGAACACCAACAATAATAATGGAAAACAATAAAAAAGATAGGAAGATTAAGAGATTTTTTTGGGGAAAACACACACCTAAGTAATTAAATACATAGACATATGTAAATGCAACCAATAATCTTAAATCTAGAATAGAAAGAAAGAAAGAAAGAAAGGGTTAATCTATAATTGAAATGCAATCAATTAACTCAAAGAAACAATGAAGAGAATCTAGGAACTAATTAGATTAACATTCAAATAAGAAATATATTTCAAAAGGAGAAGAGATATGAACTCATACATGAATTACATACTTGTAGTAATTCAAGAGAGGTTCAAGATATTCTATCCTCTAAAAAGCGTACTTTACACTCATCATCCAACATATTCTATCCTCCAAAAGAAAGACACAATAGCATAATTATACTAGGGTTCATTATCTAAGAAAAATACTAAGACACCCTTTAACTTATGGGCCTCCAATTTAAGACCAAAGACATGGGTCTTCTTTCTTCTTTTGGGCTTCCAATTGTCTTGGACCTTGTTCTCCACTCTTTAAATATTCACATAAGCATATTATGGATCTTGAAGCTTGAAAAGAATCCTCCAATTTTATGATGACCACCTCATATCTCATAATTCCCTCCTTCTTTAAAGAAATTTATCCTCGAATTTAGTCCTTGCAAATCAATAACGGGAATAGGTATAAAGACACGAATTTGACCAAATAATACATAACAAAGGCAAATGAGTTTTACAAATTTTCACTCAAATTGCACACTTTTGTGATATAGCCAAGTATCATAAAAATCAAAGAAGAACATCTTCATATTATAAACAATATGTACTTGACTATAAGGAACAAACTTCTCATTGAGTTTTTCAAAACAACCAAGAATTCCAAGAAATGAAACATATGCACACTTGGAAGCATTAACAAATGAAAGCATATCAATGAATATTATCTCAATGGATTTTGATAATTCAAATTTAAGTACTAGCCATTCAAATATGCCATTCTAAATTTTAAAAAGTTTGAAAACCTCTTGACACAATATACAACAAAGTAGCAACTCAAGACTCCCATTATCCTTGAATAATTTCTTTAGTTGAACCTTCATATGATTCGACTTAGAAACATATGAAAATAACAATCAAATACGCAAAATTAAACAACACAGAGTAAGATAGAGTTCATAGAAGAAACAAAGATGAGAATAGAAGAAATAAGGGATTGAAATCAAGTAATTGATCACAAATCAAGGGAAAAGATACTTGCACTCATGCTTGAATTACCAACTTGGATACATTCAAAGATATGTTCAATTGAAGAGATTAAGGCTAACCCTACACTAATCCCTACACTCACTAGGAGCACTACACTACACTACAATCTAGAACCTAGTTACTAGAGAATCACTCTCAATCAATATTCATCAAAACTAAGTAATGAAATAACAAATGTAGTATTTATACTACTTAGGCTATGAAGACTACTAAGCTATTACAATTATGCCCTTAATGAAGTAAGGGCCTTGTTAGGAGGTCTACTCAAGGAATGATGACTTTGTCTTTAAAGATTGACCTCTTTGCATAAATAACCACCTCCCGATCTTGTCATCTTCATTCAATCCCATGTTTCTCTTCTTCAACCAATTTGAGTCCCTCAAGGTTCTCCAAGGCCTCTCTTTGCATGAACACGACTCGTATGGCTTTGAGCTCCTCGACATAGTCTCGAGTGAAGGAACTTGAGTGAGTTGTGTCTTGTTCCTTCTATGCTATTTCCCATTGCTTGATCATCTTCACACATAGGTATTCAATGACCTTCAAAGGATCATCCTTCATCATCAAGGGATGTGAGGTGTCAAAATTACTGTTTGAGGCCGCTTGAAGCTCTTCAAATGTGGTGAATATGCTCCATGGATCATCATTGACTTGAAGTCGAGTTCACCACAAACCCTAGCTCTCATAATCACCATCGCGTCATCCCGTATCATATCATCCTCCCCCTCTTGAAAAAGGATTCGACCTCGAATCCGAACCTTGCAAAATAATTATAAGGAAATACAAAAACAAGGATCTCAAAGCATGAGGGTTAGTGTAAGAATAAACTCAACTACCAACATGCAAGGATGCACAAACTTGTGGTATAACCAAACATCGACCACTCTTAGGAAGAATAATCTCCCCATACAAATATGAGTATCATCAAATTCAAATAGACAGTAGAGGAAAGAGGTACGCAAAACAACTTCATCTATAGCGTCTTCATAAGTAAGATCTTCATTAGAATCAAGAGAATATTCAAGCATATGCTTACAAGTAGGAACACACAAAGACGTAGTGTCAAGAAGAAAACAAATGTCACCCTCTTTTCCAAAAAAATCTTTCCCAATGAATGCTCTATGTCTTTCCAAGAGGAGGTCCCCATCACAAGGGAGAGGGTCAAGAAGACCAAAAATATACCCCAATAAAATTCCTCCCGACATAAGATGCACCTCCAACACAAGCATGAGTGTCATCATATACAAATAGATAATAAAAAAGGTGTCACTCAAAACAACTTCTTCATATATGGTGTCCTTAAATGTAGCTTCACTATTAGGTTCAAGAACAAGATTAAGCATGCTTCTACAATTTTGGTCACATAATGAAGAATTAACAATTTGTAAACAAATTTCACCTTTTCTTTTCAAACATTCCTTCCTTGCAAGTGTATCATTATTCCCTATAGGAAGATTTTTATCATAGGGAAGAACGTCATCATTCCACATTGGATTCCCATAGACTTTGTAACCCCGAATGTGGTGACATCTACCACACCACAACACAAGTAATAATGCGCATCATCATCAATAATCATGTCATTTTTAAATAAAACATTATCCTTAAGGAAAGAGTAATCATCTAAAGTTGGTGAGTGAAGACATGTAAGTTCACTCTCAAAAGGATTAATGTCATGACTCTCCACATGGCACATCACACTATCACAACCTTGAGTCTCATCAAAATTCAACAAGGTAAGAATTCTTAATGATAGTTGGTTGTATTCGCCAATTTTCGCAATAATAGCTTGGGCCACGACGGGATTAACCGAGGCATCATCCCATTCCGAGGACTCACAGAAATACCCCGGGCGGTGCCACAATCTGTTCGACGTACAACAATGTGTTGAACTACTTCAACAAGTCTGCGAGTGAGATATCAAATAACTCATCTTCATATGTGTCAAATATGGGTGGCGTGTCATATTAATTCAAAGGATCAACTTTATCGATATCATCACTATTTGGAGGTTCATTAAGCACATCACAAGGTTCTTCAAATAGTGGATTAATATTACAATAAAGCCGATCAACATAAATATCAACACTATTTTGTAGCATGTCAAGCTCACAAGATTACTCACATGATTATCACAAATAGAGTCAACTAGTGTAGAATCACAAGTGTATACACTAGGTGGACACAAATCGATCTTGCATGAATAATCAATTAGGTAATCAAAAGGATCAACTAGTGTGTGAACACTCCCAACAAGGACATCATCATTACTTAGCAAAGAGCCACTATGCTCCACATAAGATAAAACTTCATCCTTACTCAATTATCTATTAGTAACAACATGTTCCTCCAAGTTCAATAGAGGGTAAGGATTAGCTTTGTTACCTTGTAGCTCATGCACATAGCCCTCGTTACCTCGGCCAAGTGTCTTGCATTGGCTTTCCTCTTTTGAAGAGGTTTGGGTTACTTCACTTTTAAAGAAATTTGGGATTCTTTTGAGTGTTCATCCTCGTGAGTACCTACAAAAGGACCAAGACAACTAGAAGAAATAGAAAGGTTAGAAGGGATAGAAATAAGTTGTGACAACTCCCTCACGTCACTCCACACAACCTCTCATTTTTCCACTCTAGAATTTTCACATGGCTCTCCCTTACTCCTCTCAATTTTATATCTCTCATGTTCTTTAGAAGTGGGAAGAGCTCCCAAAATTTCTTTTGAATGGTTAGGATGACCCTTCACTTCAATCTTTCATTTGGCTTCATTTGGGATAGCCTTCTCATCCTGTTGGTTTCTCCTTGGCCAAGCATTGAGCAGCCATTTGTTGGAGAACATTTCTTATCTTGTCAATGTTTTTCCCAATTCTATCAAAACATGAAAGATCAAGCTTGCTTACTCTAGGAAGTGGTTCGCTTGCAATTGCTTCTTGGTTAGGGGGTATGGGTGGAAAAAGAAAACTCCCCTTCTTGTCCACTACATACTTGTACCATTCTTGCTCATATGGAATTCTATGTTCTTGGAACCAAGGATATCCCAAAAATATGTGACAAGTATCCATGGGAAGCACATCACACCAAATTTCCTCTTAGTACTCACCATGTGTAATGAATACCTTCACTCTTATATCAACCCAATACCTTCCCTCAACATAATAAGGATATCATCTTATCACAAAAGGTACCCTCAACTAATCAACCACATGAGGGGTGATGAAATTTGTGTAACAATCATCATCAAGCACAAGAGAGAATCATGCACAACCACAAACATTCACCTTGGGAGGACATCACTAGAATGCTAATTACAATATTTTGGATAAGTGATATATAATTCATCTTTTATATCCATCCATAAAATATATTGTTTTCTCCTTTTATATTGTTAATTTAAACGAAGTGTAGCATAAATATTATGGAAGGTTTCATTACTTTTACAAAAACTTTTCTCATGTTATTTAAAGGAGTAAGGTGTAGAGGAGGCTAGTTTTGATACCGTGAGTAGAGGTTTGACATAAAAGGTATGTTAAGGCTTATCCTTTTTCTTCTTTTGGCATGACCTAAATTTAGACGAACGTAAACAAACGTCCCTTCAAAAATAACTCCACTCTTGTTAGCTAGAGATGCTTATATTTTTATTCCATCAAAGTACTATATGAATCTTGTTTCCGTATCTTGCAGTTAATTCTCCTTATATGACGCTTTGTTCCTATATTGGTTTCACAACATTTGATAGTATGTTAATTACATAATGAGAATTAGAGGTTATCGACCTTATGTCACTCTGAAAGGTTCAGAATGTTCTTTTAGTATTCTTCATGCATTATGTATATATATATGTACCTATTTTATAAACACCTAACCGCTCTCTAGTCGGTCGGGTATGACACCTATTGTGCACACCACTGCAGTTGGGTACGTTATGATGATGTTAGCCTCAAATAGTGGCTTGATGATGATGGTATAGCCCCATTGTGTGGCTTATATATATATATATATGTACATTATTTTAAATGAAAGTTGCATGTCATACACCCTCGGTGGCATTCACAGTTACAAGTGGTCTCTCTCCTATATCTATTTACCTTACTACATCCACTTATGTTTTACTTGCCTTATATATTCAGTACATTATTCTTACTGACATTCCTTTTGCTGGGGGCACTACGTTTCATGCCCGCAGGTTCAGATAGAAGGATTGATGACCCTCCTCAGTAGGTTCTCAGCTCAGCCGTTGTTTTGGAGCACTCTACTTGTTCTAGAGGTGCTAGTCTAAATCGGTATGGTATTATGTATATATTATGGGTATGGTGGGGCCCTGTCCTGACCTTATGATGTTTAAGTTACTTTTAGAGGCTTATAGATGATGTCTTCTATATAAATGTTGTGTATGGTCTTATCGGTCTATATTTTATGTATAATCTTCCATGGTGGCCTTGTCGTCCCTTGTATGTACATATATGGCTATCTTGTTGGGATTGTCAGCTACATATCATTTTTTGATTACGTTCAAATTATCTCATGGCGGCCTTGTCGGCCCATACCTTCTGTGTGATAGGTTATCATTTTATATGTGGGTACGCTCGGGCTAGTAAGGCACTAGGTGCCGACCACACCCCTAAGGTTGGGGTGTGACATCATAAGTGAATATGAACAGTATACATGTGACTACATCAGGAGATGACTATAAGTCATGTCGACCTGATAGAGCATATATGTGGTTGTGACCACTACCTGAACTGGATGCACCCTCTCTGCCTCTACCTATACTTGCTGAGGTTTGTGGCCCACCACCTGGCGGACGTACACTCAATGAGGAAGCTGCTCTGGACCTTGGCGGCAGAGCCATACCACCCCTGCCTCTGCTTGGATACTGGCGCATATAGTGATTAGGGTTTCCACACTAATAACTTACATCATAACCCTAGCGACACTGCCCAAAATATTCCCTACCACACTGGCCACACGATGACAATGGAGGCCTCACCAAACCCGAACTCTCCTGCCTATGAGAACCTGAAGCCCTCAAACTCTGACCTGGTCCAGACTATGCATACCTATCATATCTGGGCTCCTGGAATTGAGATGGAGCACTATTAGTAGACCGAGGTGGACGCCTAGAGAATCGCTTCCTGAAACTACAAGATGCCTCTACAAAAGACTCGGTAGATCTGACCTTCTTACTCAGCTCCTTTTCTGTATCTTTGTCAGCTCGAAATTGGCACTTACAATCCTCGACATTCTGAGCATATGCATGTATCCAGGAGATAAACATATCCCTATTCAGGGAAACTATCGTACACTTTCAAATCATGCGTGGTTCAAGACCTGCTACAAACTGGTAACTCGAGCCCTCATCGTGTCCATGATATTGAAGCATACATAGCTTAAGAAACAAACTAAAAGTTGCAGTCCCGCACACTCATACCCCTCTGCTTAAGGTTCAGGAACTGCTTTACCATAGCCTCACATACCTCCAAGGGGAAATAATGATCAAGGATGGCATCTGAGAATTCTTCCCATACCGCTGGAGGTGCATCTGAACCCCTAGACCGCTCCCAAGCCTCATACCATAAGATAGCCATGTGTCATAATATGAAGGATGTCAGCTCTGCTGCCTCAATCTCTGAAGTATGCATGACCCTGAATACCCTCCGCATCTGATCAATGAAATCTTAAGGATCCGCATCTGGGTCAGTACCAATAAATACTAGGGGACTCAATTCGATAAACTCCCGGACTCTAGAACTCCCCACACTATCTGAAGACCCAACACCTGTAGATGCCCTTATCTACAGCTGTTTAGAAGCTAATATCTATGCCAATAACTGTATGACACTCACCACACCCTACTCAGTAGACTCAGGTGGTTGAACTGGATTTTAAGGGACTGGTGGCACGGCATCCTGAGGAGCTGGAGGTACTGTATCTCCTCTGATCTCCTCTACTAGGGTGGAACATGTGATACATGAGAATGCGACTCACCTTATGCCTCAGCCCTATTACTCTGGCCAGACGGGGCATTACCAGTACCTTCGCCCCTATATATACTGGCTTGACGGGTCACAGTAGTCTTTCTAGTAACGGGCATGACTGAAAAAGGATCAAACACGAGTTAGACTTGAATTCTTATAACTCAGCTCTATAGCACGATCTATGAGATGAAAGAACTGTAACCATCCCTAAATGCCCGACAACCTCCCATTTATAAGAGTGGTGCACAACACATCCATAAATAAGACTCTACTAGACACGACTTATACACTCTCTAGGACTGACCTGCACTAATATCAAGTTTGTCACACCCCAAACTGGGGGGTGGGAGGTGGGGTGGGTGGCTGGCATCCGGTGCCGTATTAGCCCGAGCGTACCACCCTAAAACATAACACCATGACTTACAGAAACTTTGGTCAATAAGTCCATAACTATAATGAAAGGTAGAGAGGTTTCACCATAATACCAATAGGGCTGAGGCCGCAACCTAGGAATACATAATGTCATCTGGACATCTCAATAAGAAGGGTAAATAAACCCATAACATCTATATACATATATATATAAGACCGGCAAGGTCATTATACATATCAACTCATCAACATCTAGGCCTGCAAGGCCATACAAAACAGCTAACCAAAGATACAAGCCTCTAAGAAAGTATAATTGTCATATGATCGGGACAAGTCTATGACCTACCCATCAAATGCATATATATATACCAAAACTCATCTCACGACCTCTGAATCGGTAGCTCTAGAAGAAGTGAAGCTTACCAATCAATCGATGAACTCACGAGCTTCTACTAGGGAGGTCTATCTGTGCCCCTACCTGAACCTGCAGCATGAAATACAGCACCCCCGACAAAATATCATCGGTACGAACGAAATATACTAGTATGTAAATCATGAAAATTAATATAAAAGCATAAGTTGTAAGATAGGGCATAAGAAGCAACCTGATACTCTAGTAACCTTTATACCACTCTGGGTGAACTATGAAACTCTTAACATATATGTTACTATAGAATTTGCCTTCTGGTATATCGCTCGGGGTGTTTATATAAGATACTACCCTCCGGTTATATCCCGGGGTATTTATATAAGATACTTCCCTCCGATTATATCCCGGGGTGTTTATGTACATATATAACTTCCCAATCGACATACATTCGGTGGTGTTCAAAATATACTATAATGAGTATCATTATTAACTTAATAACTTATGAAACTCTCCTTTTTTATTAAAATGACTCTTGGTTGACTTGATGAATTATTCTTTTGGTAGCTCCTCTTTTGGAGGATTTTGAAACTCAAGAACTTAGATGACCTACTGACAAACCAACCTATACAGGATATAATAGCAAGACAGGAAAATACTCCCAACATGTAAATGAGATACTTCTTCTGACATTCGTTTAGAAATTGATATACTTGGAATTCATGCCTTTGAAAGAAAGGGAATAACCTTACATACTTGTTGTGGATAGTTCACGAGCTCCCGAATTCTCTATGAATGATAGTCTACATTATACGAATGATTTGGATTAAGATCAAATCGATAAAATCTAAGTCGACTCATTTAAAGATTTCAGTAGACGCGTAATGTGCGTAAACTTTTCATGTTCTTCTACAATCAAAACCTACACATATAGCAACACAACAACCTTCTTCCATCCCCCTCTTTAACCTCATACAATCATTAACCTAATCCAACAACTTCACATAAGAATCTCCACCCTATACAAGCAATTCCAACAACACCAATCAAGAATTCAATAATTTACGATAATCACTAAACAATCCCGTAGCAAAATAACTCTCTATAACTTGTATACGCCTAAGCACAAGAGGGAGAAAGTGAAACTTACCTTGGACCAGCAGAACTAATCTTAATTTGAGGTTACTTCACCTCCAAGGATTCCTTCAACTCAACACAACAAGGAGAAGAGCTAGCTAACTACGATTACAGGTTTATTTACATCGAAATCACGTTGTTATCTTTGATTCTTGATATAAGATCATGAGAGGATTTTTGGAGAGGACTTTTGAGCTTACGAGGTCTGGAAAATGTGATAAATGAAGTGAAATTCAAAATGGGGTTATATATAATAATCTAGATAAGTTTGCACCGACCTCAGCCTGTGGCGAGGTCTGCGGTTCGCAGGTGGTTTCACAAACCTTGCCCAGGACACCCCAAATCTTAGTCAAACTATGCATTTCCTCTACAGTTCGCAAACATGGTCTGTGATTCGCATATCATGCTCTGCTATCGCATAGTGTCCCAGACAATGACATTTTGTCAAACTTCCGTCGAAACTCACTTCCTCGCTCTGATTGGTCTTATACTTTCCCGAAGCTTACTCAATACTTTCCTAAACCCTTATTAGTCCCTTAGAGGGATCTCACCCTCTCCGAGCCTATGGCAGACAACATTACGATAACGACGTCGTACGAAACATGGGGTGTAACACGTAATAAATGTAATGGATTGGAGATCAAGCCCATCACTAATCCCAACCAAGTATGATTTACAAAGAAACAATAATAAAGCGATAAGGTATAAAAATACCCCTAAACTCTGGTAAAATTTTCAACTACACATTTAAATTATACAGGGGTCCTATAAACCCCCGAGCTTATTTTTTGTATTATTTACCCCCTTAAATTTATTTTTCATATTATTTATCCATTCACTAATTAACAAGTAAAGGAAATAAGTAAAAACGCAACATGTGCAAACACGCACTTATTCTATACTAAAAAAAAGGGTCTAACGTCTTTTTTTCATTTGATTCTTTTAAATGCAAAGACTTGACCCTCATCCTCTCTCAAAGCCCTCGTCCTCTTTCTTTTACTGTTACGATCTTCGTCACTACTTTCAATTCTTTTCTTTTCTGAATCACTTGATGAGGGTCAGATCTTTTAGATTTGAAAGAATCAAATGAAAAAGACATTGAGACCCTCTTTTTATATTTAGAATAAGTGTATGTTTGCACATGTTGAATAATACGACAAAATAAGTTGAAGGGGGCAATAACACGGGAAAAAAATAAGTTAAGGGGTCTCATATATAGGACTCCCCCTCCCCGCATAATTTAGGTGTATCATTGATAATTTTGTCATAGTTTAAGGGTATTTATATGCCTCCTTATCCCAACAATAAACCCTCAATCCTAAAGTAGTTAGTATCATCGCTATGAATTTGCATTATATATTTTGCTCAATCAGACATTTTGTATAAAAATATTTATCATATATTAATTATTTTTATATTATTGTCAATTTTTTAACACCACTTTTCTCTTTTATACGAGTTTGAGATCTCAATTTCAAAAAGTTTACTCAGGTGTAATTACTTGGAGTCGTTATGAAAAAAATTGAATGAAAAAGAACAAATTCTTTTATTTGAGGCATAAGTCTTTCGCCTCAACTTATTTTTTTTTTAAAAACTAGTGTTCCAATTTATCACAAATTTAAATGTACGATTAAGTAAATAATTATATTTAACTCGGGCACCTACTCATACTCATAAGTCATAACTTGTGGAGTTCTTTTTTAATTTATTATTGTTGCTTTCGGCTTTCCCCATGCCTTGATTTTGTTTTTCATTAGTGTAAAGTATATGCTTGATGATTTCAGCATAGCTCAACAAATTTAGATGTGCAATCACTCCTTCAATTTAGCTTGAAAACAAGAATTTTTGAAGTAACAAAATTAAAATTTTCCTTTGAGATGGTCCAGCACGTTTTAATTAGATCACATAAATGCATGGACATTGATTATACAAAAAAAAAAAGGATATTGATGACTTGACCTACAACTATAATGCATGCTTATTTCTGAATTGGGTGAAAAGCACATCGGGGGAATCAGCATATTCGGAGGCTCAGATGGATCGGGGACATCTTACAACTGTTCTCCACTCCCACCAAATCCTGTCACATCCGTCCATCTTGATCAGAGCGTCGCGGCACACGTGGACGATATGACGCCAGCATGGTCACATTATCCTAACTGTTAGGGCCAAAATAGTCTAGCCTTGGTTTATATATGTAAAACTTAGGAAGGAAGCAACTTCATTGTCTTATTGCTCACTTTGTAACCCTAGCATTATTTTTTGCTCAAAGCAATATACACAGAGATCCACTGTTCACTAACTTATTTTTACCTGAATCTATTTATTATTTTTGCCTTAATAATCAATCTTGCACTTGTACTTTTCTTTGCTTAAACCGGACTCCTTAAGGAGTTTGTTTTACATCGGATAGAACTCACTTGTCTTTAAACCCTACAAAACAAATCTCTAACTGGGTTTCTGGTTAGAATCATTTTCACCAAAAAACAGTTTGGCGCAGTCTATGGGGATAGATAGTTGTGGTGTTTTCTCGATTCGTAGTAGATCTCCTTGAATAACCCGAGCATAGCCACCCTACTCGAGAAAATATGTCAAGACAAAGTAGCAGCTCCCACGGATCACAAGGACTTGAGAACATTTGAGTTCCAACCAATGATCAGGGCATTGTAGATCCATTGGAAGTAGAATCCAAACGGGAGCACAGGAACAACAGAAGCGGGTTCCCACAAAGACAACCTAGCGAAGAGAGGAATGGGGGTGTTTCAAGCAACGAAGGAGCAGAGAGGTCCTAGAGACACACGCTCCAAGGAAAGAACCAAATCAAATTTCAGACTAAAGGACCTAAGACCTGCCCAAAAATGAGGTTCCTTGATGGATGACACGATCTCAGGCGTGCTCGAAGCGCATAATAAAATGATACAGCACATGGAGAGGAATGTGACCACTATAGCCAACCATTTTACGGCTGGGAGTCTAGTGTCAAATCAGATAGCAACAAATACCCCGGCGTCACTGAAAACCAGCAAGAGAAAAGTTTATAGCGCAAAAGAATGGATAGATGAATTCATAGAGGGACTCCTCAGGGTGGAAAGGAAAATGAATGAATGAATGAATCAAAGAACCAAGGGCACCAACTGTAATACAAGGCGCCAGAGCCACGAAATATGGAGTATTGTCGTATCCGGAAAGCGCGACCCATGTCCCTATCTCGAAAAGGTTTAAAATGCCTGACATACCTATGTATGATGGCACCACAGATCCTGATGAGTACGTGATAACCTTTGAAGCTGCCATCACGAGGCACGATCTAAACAACATGAGATCAAATCTGTCATGTTGAAAAAATTCAATCAGACGCTCATAAAGGGGGCGCTTTCCTGGTATACTCATTTACCTGAAAATTTTATTGACTCTTTTTCTACTCGTGCAGATGCTTTTGTTAAAGCTCATGCGGGATCCCGGAGGGTGGAAACACACAAACATGATGTGGTCACGATAAAGAACCGGTGAGATGAGCTACTGCGGGGATTCATAGATAGGTTCCAAATAGAGAGAATATTGCTACCGCCCGAAAGATTGGGCTGCGACCATATTTACAGATGGACTGAACCTGAGCAGTTCGAATGCCTCCAGAAAGTTGAACAAAATCTAGAGGGATTTTCCTGCCAAAACATTGTGTGAGAGAAACCTTAGATACATGACTAAGATAAGTATTGAGAAAGATCAACGGGTGGCGGCACTTATGGATTTAGGTGGCCGCCTCTCAAAAAGGCCGGACCAAGGTTTTAGCACGAGCACCACAAACCATGGGAGACGGTTCGAGCCATATGATGCTTGCAGATTCCCTAGCCATAGGAAAAACTAAGGTAGCAGTAGGAACCACTATGGCCTCATCGGAAAGGGCCTTCTGCAATCTAAAGGACCGGCCCAAGAGGAACTGCCCCCCTAAAGTTATCAAACTACAACTTTAGTATAAATGCGGAAGAGCTAGTGGCAGTGATGAAAATAATGAAGGAAGCAAAGTTCCAGGAAAAAATGCGAACGAACCTGGACAAGAGGAATACTTGGTTGTGGTGTCACTTCCACAACATGCATAGGGATACTACTGAGGATTGCGCAAATATAAGAATTGAGGTGGCCCTATTATTGTGAACAGGGAACTTGAAAGAATACATCAGTGACCGGGTAAAGTTTAATCTGAGTTGAAATCCCGTGCAGAGGCCAAATAAAATGCCTTAACCCATTCACCGTATCAACATGATCTTCGGGGGAGAGATAGTGAACAAGGTCATGTGCACGTCACTCAAGAAGTCTAAGATTTTGTCACAACTACGAGCCATATCTGGGAGCCCATGGAATGCAGAGACATCTCTTTCTCCAATGATGATTGCGTGGGCCTTACCTCACATCACAATGACGCTTTGGTAATATCTATTCAAATTAATAATTCTCTTATTAAACATGTGTTAATTGATCTAGGAAGCTCAACGAACATCATCCAATTTCGTTTTCTAAAAGAGATGAAGATAGACAAATCAGGCATCCCTATAATAAAAGTGTTGACAAGTTTTAACATATCGAGTGAATTAACTAGGGGAGAAATCGAGTTGCTGGTACATGTTGATGGCATGGAACAGGACACAACCTTTAATGATGTGTCCGGTGACATGTCTTATAACACAACATTGGGAAGGCTGTGGATACACTCAATGCAATCGGTCCTCTCAACCTTCTATCAGAAGGTCAATTTTCCCACCTCTTAGAGGGTCGGTGAGATCAGAGGGTACTATAGCATATCCCGAGCAGAGGATACATGGGAAATAGTAGCACCACGGAAAAATGGGATAGACAAATAGCAATCACAAACACCAAACTCGTGCAATATGTCAGGAAGATGGAAGGAACAGTTTACAAAGGAAGTGATCATGGGAGAAGGGCTCTAGGATTAGGCTATCCCAAAGGGTTTTGTCGTGCCAATAGAAAAGAATCCTGTAGACTCCACGATAGAGGAGTTGGAGCGCACAACGCTTTTCAAAGAGTATCCTGAAAAAAGGTACTCCTAGGCTCCGAGCATTCACCTAAGCTCAGGGATGCATTTTTAAATTACTTAAAAGCTAACTCCGACTGCTTTTCTTGGTCTCACCTTTATATAACAGGGATCCATTCGAAGATATCCATTTATAGGCTGAGCGCCAATCCCGATCATCCCCTAGTAAAACAAAGGAAACGACCAATATCCGTAATAAGGGATTAGTTTGTAAAAGATGAGGTGACGCGCTTTCTCAACATACGGAGAGTGGAGAATTCAAATTAGTTAGCCAATGTGGTAGTGGTCCCTAAAAAGCTCAATAAGTTCAAGATGTGCGTAGACTTTAAATATTTGAATGAAGCATGTCCTAAAGACTCTTTCCCATTACCACAGATCGACCAAACGATTGACGCTACGGCAGGACACGAGTTACTCAATTTGCTAGACACGTACTCTGGTTATAATCAGATCATCTTGCATCCGGAGGATCAGGAAAAGACCTTCTTCATGACCAATCATGGTAATTTATGTTATATCATAATGCCTTTTGGTCTTAAAGATACAGGGGCAACCTACCAAAGGCTGGTGAACAAAATGTTCAAAGGGTAGATCGGTCGGACCATGAAAGTATACATTAATGATATGCTGGTCAAATCTCCGGAAGTATAAACTCATTTGTCCATCTTACAAGAAATGTTTGACGTCCTACATTAGCACGGTATAAAATTAAACATGGAGAAGCGACATTAGGTTGGGTAAATTCTTGAGTTTCATTGTTTCTAGTCGTGGCATCAAGATGAATCCTGATATGGTCAAAGATATTCAGGAGATGTCAGACGTATTGAACAATGTCAAAATGGTGTAGAGATTAACTGGGAAAATCACAAACCTAGGAAGATTCGTGTCCCAGTCTTCGGACCGGTGTCATGAACTTTTTAACCTAATGAAGAAGGATAATAAGTTTAGGTGGATGCAAGAATGCCATCAGAGTCTGCAAGAATGTCATCGGTCAGCATCGTGTTGGTAAAGAGAATAAGGAGAAACACAAATCCCCATTTATCATGAGAGTAAGACGCTGACCGGAGCAGAACCCTGATACCGGATATGGAGAAGCTAGCCCTGGCCCTTGTTACGGCCATACAAAAATTGTGACCATATTTCCAAAGTCATCTGGTGACGGTAGTTACTAATACTTCACTGCAAACATGTTGCAAGGTGAGAACTTTATGAGCCGATTATCCAAATGGTCGGTCAAAATAAGCGAGTACGATTTGACATACCAACTCTGCTCAGCAATACGCGCACAAAGTCTGCCAAAATTTTTAGATGACTTCGTCACAGCTGTACAACCTTGAAAGTCACGGATATGAATCGATAACTCATCTTCTTCTATCTTTTTCCTAACTCTTTGATCATAGGATTGGGACTCAGACTGGGACTGGCTGAAGGAATGATTGACTCTATTAATAGCGGACAAATATTAGAAAATACGTGTTGCGTTTTTTTTCTTGATCGAGTTTTTCCCAATATATTTTTTTACCGGCAAGTTTTTTAATGAGGAAACAACCGTAAAATGTATTACATTGATGAATGCATCTGAAATACCATATCAAGAACCGGAAGCTCTTTCCATGCTGCCAGAAGTTGCTGCCTTCTACCCTTTTCTCTTTTTAGCAAAGAAAAACAAATGTATTCAAGCTTATACCTTACCTATCATGAATGAAAAAGGGATCCAGCCTCACCAATTATGCTCTAAATATTATTGTTCTGAACGCGTCCTCACGGACTAAAAAAATATCCACCTCGAACACACTACATGGCCTACGGGCCTCAGAGCGTGAAGGAAACATAACCTTCTGCCAAAAAATATGAGGCCGAGACATCCTCCTCATCAGTGTCGAACAAAGAGGGCCCCTCCTTTTATTATAAATCAGACGAATTTAATCTCTGATCATAAAATACGCGGCCAAAAGTGACATTCGTGGATTGAGAGAAACGATTGCATAAAATTTCATCCGCATAATAAAGAATTGAACAATCGTAGAACCTAAACACATGCGTCCGAAATCGCTATAGAGCATAGTCCTGAAGAGGGGGTCCTTGGGTGGAAGGATCCATATGGTTGAATTGCTCTTCTTCAAAGGAGAAGGTAATTTTTACACCCGGTCCACAAAGAATGCCAAAATAACCAGAGTGAAAAGTAGTAAAAACGTCCCCTTACGGGTCCGATCAAGACAATTAAAATTTTGGCTTATGACAACAATGTTATAAATACACAAACTATGCAATCACACAAAAATTCAAAATACATAATAAGGCCTAAAAGCAGGGGCAATACCTACATCCAAGTGTTACAAATATTTTCCTAAAACAAGAACATGGCGAAATGCCCAAAAACAAGTCTAACATAAAGAAAAGCAATAATCAAGAAGCAACGATGTTATCAGAAGCTCTGGGTCCTTCAGCCTCGAAGGGTATCTGAGCCTCCGGTGCAGGAAGCACATGTTGGTCTCCGAGTGGACTCTTCGTAGCAACACCTTCCACAGGTTCGACCCCATCACCATAAACTAGGGCTTCGAAAGGTCGATCCCCGATCTCCGTCGGGACTTCTTACTCCTCCTCAAATGATAACCCCTCACTTTCTGAAGCTTGGGCGAAGTCTTCAACCGGAGGTTTAACGAGCAAAGCCTTGAAAGTGGTTTCATCACAGCAAGAGCGGCGGCCAGCTCAACATTTATATCAATTGCCCTATCCCGAGCTTCTTAGAGAGCAACTCTGCGAGCCTGAAACATGACGTGGGTCTTCCCAAGAATAAACTCCAGCTTCATTTTCTGCATCATGGCAAACACATCCGACATGCAGACCTTTTTAGGGAGTTTCAGAGAAAAACATTTGTGTCGGAGAGGCACTGGTTGTTTGAAAGTTGATCCTTGTATCGTACCATCAGGGACTGATACCTTTTGTCGATGAGAGCCCGGTATTTTTCCGCATAAGCTCTCTCTCTCTCTTGCATGCCTCCAACTCAACCCCCAGAGCGCGAACCTGCTCCGCCAAGCCAGTCTTCCTCTGCACAACAGTGGCATAGTGATCCTGATGATCATCCCACTTCTTTTGCAGCTCTAAAAGTTCAGCATTGAACTTGGCTGCCTCCTCCCTATGGATTCTACTATCATGCTCCGTTTGGGTTAAATGAGTGTGACCTTCTGCTCCTCCTTATGGATCCTACTATCCTCTATGAGTGTAACCTACTGCTCCACTTAAATTCGTCAGCAACCCCACTCAAAATTAAAAAACACAAAGCAAAAAAGGTTATACAAGTGATAAACTTACGGTGAAGGTTCCACTGCTCTGGAATGGCAGCCTCCGCCGGCTTGACCAAATTTATGGTAGAGATGATGATGTATCTCTCTGTCCATCCTTGGTCGAAGTCATCATCGGTGCTCGTAATCAATGAATTTTGACTATGGCGAAATAATTGGATGACCCCAGCCCTAAAAATCTTAGGGGAATAAAGGTGAATCATATGGGAGAGGGTGAAGTCCTCTCTGACTCGTGAAGAGAGATATAAGAGACACACCACCATTCTTCATACCGCTGGCCTGACCTGAGCCAATCATATGTTATACTTTCTATAAAATTCCAAAATCACATGATCGATTGATTCACTCACCCTCAACAAGTAGGGATAAATATAAACGAAGGAATACCCCTATCGGTGAGAAGTTATGTTTTCTCCTTTCTTTGGGATAATCACCTCTATATCGGCCCAGCCACAATTTGCCTTTACTTGGTCCAGGCTACGATTGCGAATAGAGGATTGATACATAGTGACCGGCCAGTCCCATTCTCGACTGCGGTCAGTAGAAGTGGCACACTCAGTAATGTCCTTCCCGTTAGTCCATTCTTTAGGAACGAACAAATTGGGATGCTGAACGGCTGAACTCGATGAAAGAGTTTTTTTCTTCGAAGGTTTGCTAGGCGACGACCGTCGAATCCCGATCGGGACTTGGTGAATAGAAACTCGGAGTCACTAGGAGTAATGTTTTGTGCCCGGCGGCAGTGCCATCAGCGACGGAAGAATCAGAAGACATGATTGAAGGTTTAAAGAGAAGGTTTAAAAATGCAGCAGAGAGTTTTTCGAGAGCAAAGAAATAATATATAAGAGGTCAAAAATTTGAAGAAGAGTATGAAATTTCAGTTATGTTGGCGATATATATGAGTGTTGTGAAAAAAAGGAAAACTTCACCTAAAAGAACAGGAATTATGCCATCATTACGGGTCCGATAATCAAGAGGAAGACTTAGCTAAGACACAACACGTGTAAAGCAGGTTTCACATGAGAGTTAGAGCATGTAATGCATAGAGCCGGCGTGCGGAGAAGGCTAATCGATTGAACAAATGCACTAGATTCAAGGAATGACTCGACAGGATATGAATTGACCGATAAACTCTTCCACTTCTTGGACTCATAGAATGAAGGCCCTGAAAAGTGGAGGACTATCTGTATTGGGTGAAAAGCATATCCAAAGGATCAGATGGCTCGGGGAGCCTTACAGCTGTTCCCCACTCCCATCAACTCTTGTCACATCTGTCAGTCTGGATCAGAGCGTCGCAGCGCGCGTGGATGGTATGATGCCAGCAGGGTCACGTCATCATAACAATTAGGGTCAAAATGGTCTAGTCTTGGCTTATATATGTAAAGCGTAGGAAGGAAGCAACTTCATTATCATCTTGCTATCTTTGTAACCCTTGCATTATTTTTCTCTCAAAGCAATATACACAGAGATCCACTGTTTACTCACTTATTTTTACTTGAATCTTAGCGTGTTTATTATTTTTGCCTTTCTAAGCAGTCTTGAACATTTTCTTTTCTTTGCTTAAACCGGGCTCATTAAGGAGTTTTTCGGATCAGATATAACTCCCTTGTCTTTACACCCTATAAAACAAATTTCTAACTGGGTTTCTGGTTAGAATCATTTTCACTGAAAAACAATTTCATCAAATGAAAGGTATTGGTTCATCATACAAATGAGGTATTATGATAGTTCATCAAACCTTTTTTATGTTTTAATTACATAGTGGAAGAAAAAGGAAGGAAATAATTGAAAATTGCGCTAGCGTTTATATAAGCTAGCCTTGGTTGTATTCACTTACGTAATAGAATATGAACGCCCCTTTTTTAAGTGCGAATGTCAAGAATTATTTATCCAAGAAGAGGTAGACATATAATAATGTGCAAGAAGTTGTTTGTGCAAATTAATTCAAATAGTAAATTTTTTTTAACATCAGTGGACTGGGTAATATCTGGGATGACCATTTATAATACTATGTAATTTGTATGATTAGATGTCCATACATTATATATGGAATTAGCCGTTGTTTGTTTCATAGTGTCATTTTTGTTTACGGGAGTGTAAATTTTTTCCTGAAGTTGATGAAGAATCGAGGAGCTAATTTATACCTCTCCTTATGCTCACAAAATACTCACGAATATTAACAAAAAAAAACATATCCAAATACGTTTTTAACTTTCACATACAATAAAAGAATTCAAACAACTTTTCTACTCGTTCAAATGACTAATAAGAGACTTTGATCTTAATTTTGTTATGATGCTTTTAAACTAGACATGTTAATATTATCTTTGCTCAAGGGTTTGGAAAGGATTAGGAAATTGGAACGACAGAAAAATATATATTTACATCGGATGTTTTCATAAAATTGTTAATCCGTTAGGACGGCTAGATATAATTTTTTTAAATATATGATTTTTAAAAGAGAAAAAATAGTTCTACTCTACATCATCAGGAATCCGATTACACCCTTTTCGGATCAACGGCAAGAGCTCTCTAGTCCATATTGGGAAAATGCAAAGATAGTCAATTTTGAGACCACTATTAAATCATAATCGCAACATATAAATTTTTTTAAGTTTAATCACTTTGAAACTAACTTCAGACATATGTGATTCAAATTGTAAAAATGTGTAATATTGGGGTGGTTGTCCGGACACTAGACGGTCTACTCTGACTATTGTATGTTTCTTGGCAATAACTTGGTCTCATGGTCTGCAAAACGTCAGTCGATATTGTCCCGATCCAGTGCCGAGGCCGAATATCGAGGGATAGCTAATGTGGTCTCGGAATTATGTTGGTTACGTTATTTGCTGTTGGAGCTTCGTTGTTCTATTTAGAAAGCAACCATGGTTTATTGCGATAATGTTAGTGCCATCTACCTTTCTGGTAATCCGGTTCAGCACCAGCGCACTAAACATATCGAGATGGACATTCACTTTGTCCGCGAAAAGGTTGCTCGTGGTCAGGTACGCGTCTGACATGTCCCGTCAAGATATCAAATTACCGACATCTTTAGAAAGGGTCTTCTCTCGGTCCTTTTTGAAGATTTTAGGGACAGTCTCAGCGTTCGAAGACCGCCCGCTATGACTGCGGGTGTGTGTTAAATATACAAAGGATATACACGGTATACACGTGTATATCCTATGTATATTGGATTCTCGGATTTCCTCCTCTACCTTGTATACCGTGTATAGTTAGGTAGTATATTTTAGTATCCTAGTTTAGGTAAAATTGTAATATAATTAGTAGTGTACACTTACCATAATCTTAAAATTAAGTTCGAGTCAAAATTAGTATCAAATTAAATTATTATTTGAAACTCATACTTGAATAGTTTCAGCAATGGTGCCAATATATATATATATTCACAACTCCTCACGTAGACTTATCATAATTTTCAAAGATGCTAAAAAAATGAAAAAAAGGTGTCAAATGTGTTGTAGAGCTAACAAGATATAAATTATTCCACCAATAATTTTACTATTTTATAGAATAGGCTAGGAAACAGGTTTTGTCAAATATGTCTGCTTGCTGGCGAGGGCAATTTGATCATTTGATGTGGTACTGTGCTTTTCACTATGCTAGCTTTTGTTGTTTGTATTACACTTTTTCTTATAAAAAATAATAATTTCGACCCACACCACATCACAACCGCGCATATATCCTTCCCCACACATGCCTAAATCCGCACCGCCTCGTATTCGCCCGGCCCCGCATCCGCACCGCTCTTTGCCATCTCTCTGTATTGTGTACTTCAGGACATACTAGCATTTTAGGCATTTGTGAGAATTGTAATATATATGCCAAATGCTTTCACAGCAATGGAGTATCTTTTGAATGTTTATGACAACTACCGATTAAGAATTTTAAGAAAAATATATATAAAAGAACAGAATTTCATGATTACATTGCTATAATAAATGGAGTATCTGTTGGATGTTTATAACTTCAAAGAATCTTAGGAAAAAATAAATACAAAGAATAGAGTAAACCATGATAAAATTAATGACCATGTTAAATATACAAAGGATATACACGATATACACATGTATATCCTATGTATATTGGATTCTCGGATTTCCCCCTCTACCGTGTATAGTTAGGTAGTATATTTTAGTATCTTAGTTTAAGTAAAGTTGTAATGTAATTAGTAGTGTACACTTACCATAATTGTATAATTAGTATCCAAGTAGGATAAGGTTTTAGGAGTAGAATAGGAATAGGATTCTCCTATTATGGAAATATATAAATGTATATATACTCTTTCAATCAATGAAAATAATCAAGAAATTATTTTATTTCAGACCATTCTATTTTTATGCAATTCTTTCTTTTAGAAAATATAGCCCCATCTTTCTGCTGTCTACTACTCTATCTATTGTTGTGTTCATACTTCCTACCTTTTTTCCCCACTGATTATTATTATTTTCATTGTCTATTTTATATAACTCATTATTAGTTGAAGAGTCAACTAATTTTTTCATTCTTTAATCATAACTTTTAAAAAAGACTTAATTAGTTAATTATATGAAATCTTGCTCCATAATTTATCATTCTTTTTATACAACATATAACTATGTAAATTTTATTTCAAAAAGATTAGAAAATCATACCAAATATAAATCAAAAATTAATTAGAAGTTTAACCCTCGTGTATATCTTTTTGGAAAATTAACAATATCAATCAGTAAATTGAACAAAAGGATAAAATCAACTTATCGCATTAACGCTACGTCGTGGCACGTCGCTGTCTTGAAATCGATTTTGGCCCTACTCCGGTGCAAATTGTTAAGACCGGTCGCTCCTCAAGGTTCCACAATGCTCCCAAATACTTGCACTAGTGGCTAGAAGTTTGCGGTTGCACAAAATCAATTCCCCAAAAACAACTCAAGAGGAAAGATGAGAAAAGAAAAGGTTATTTTTGTATATCAACAATTCACCAAGAAGATGGATTTATGTAGGCTGGAAATATGAAGGGTCAAAGAGGGTTAATGAGCCATTAACTCAGTCATTAAAGAGAACTTAGTGAGCCTTTAATCTGACTATTAAAATCAAAATAAATCAGCCTTTAAAATGGAATTGAAGAGTCGGTTACAAATATGGAATAATGACTCATTATATAGATACACTTAATATCAAGAGAATGAATCAAGACATTTTTATATGGAATAATGACTCATTATATAGATACACTTAATATCAAGAGAATGAATCAAGACATTTTGTAGTAACCACTGCATTACCAATGTAGAAATTCTACAATAGGAATAAATAATTTCAACAACCCCCACTAATACAATGATA
This sequence comes from Anisodus tanguticus, assembly GCA_034509755.1. NCBI lineage: Eukaryota > Viridiplantae > Streptophyta > Magnoliopsida > Solanales > Solanaceae > Anisodus > Anisodus tanguticus. The sequence goes on from CM067556.1 coordinate 31,450,970, forward strand.
AAAAATAAAAATAATTTCTGGGCAAAAAGAAGTAACATATACTTAAGTTTTAATATCTTTCGATTTGAATTAACACATAGTAAATTGAGGAAACAAAAAATATTCAAAAAGTGAAATACTCTTGAACTAAATGAACATAAGTTGAGATCTCCACAACATATACTATATCCTTAATTTCATGCAAACTATGCGATACTAACACCATACTTTTATGGCCATGCACTAAATCTCGGGTCTCATGACTACTCTAGAAAAGCAGCCCAAGGTTTTCATAAAAGGCAGCCATATCTTTACATTCACGTAGGTAATTCCATCAAGTCTATGTTCATAGACACCATAAGGCTATAAAATTATTAAGAGCAGAAAAAGCTCAATCTTTCTCATATCAAGCGGTGAATCCATTAAGTGTTCCTCAATAGTATCCCATAACGGGTTATGAAAACATTAAGAGTAAAACTCAAGTAAATTCATCAAGTGTGTTTCAAAAATACCACCATAACAGACTATGGATCAAGAGTAAAACTTAACCTTACAAAACACTGTCACACACCATAGGGATATGATATGTAGTGTATATTGATGGCATGTATGGCTTCATTTGACCACATATGAGTATCCACCATATTACCTCAATTCATGGGCTTTAACCTTATCCCCCTCGATGTTTCAATGATTATTCTCTTTGCTGAACTCTTGGTTAAAGAATTCGTCAAATTTCTCACGAACCTTACAAATTTCAGAGATAACACCATGCTTCAACAATTGTTTAACTGCACCATATCTGATGTGAATATGTCTCATTTTCTATTGTACACACTGTTCTTTGCAATCTCAATTGTTGTATGTGAATCATAATGTAAAGAGACTGATGTAGCTTGTCCCCCCACAGTGACACATCTCCCAATAGATTTCTTAGCTACTCGGCTTCTTAGCCTTATTGTTGTCAGTAACTCAATTTGCATCGCATCCTTCTAAAACAACAAGAATTTATTAAAATGTAAACATCAATCAATAGTAGCTCTCAAGTACTTTAACAAACGATGAAGATCATTCTAATAGGGTTATGAATATACCTGCCCAATCTACTAACAGCATAAATTATATCAAGCTGAGTATAATTCATGAGAAAAATTACACTAGTGTATTACTTTACCTTATTCAATTTGAGAAATACTAGAAACTTTATTATTTCTCAAGTGCATGCTAGAATCATAAGGAGTCCTCACATGAGCTACATCAAAACAATTTATTTTTTTTTAACATTTTCTCAATATAATAGACTAACAACGAGAAGCCATCAATTTTTTTAATTTTAATCTCTAAAATCACATCTGCTTCTCCTAAATCTTTCTTTTAAAATTGAAAAGATAAAAAGCTTTTAGTTTTATTAACAATTCTGTCAAAGATTAACATGTAATCCATATACTAACATATTATCACACAATCTGATCCACATCTTAGAATAAACACATGTATCAGATTTATTAACAAAAAAACCATTATTCACTAGCACATTGATTATCCTTTAATAGCCATGGTTAATAGACATTATTATTTATAATAGACCCTTAGTTAATATTTATAACAAACTACATTGGATTACCCATTAATTATCTTTCAATTCTTGTATTCAAATGACCACTGACGCTCATTGATAAATAGTCTTGAGTGACAGTTACAAAATGTTGAGAATTGATTTGTAACAAATAGCCATCAGCCTCTTTATATTCTCATTATTCTTTAGTCTCTTGAAGACCATACGTTGGAGCATCTTAAGCTAGTCATCTGATGAGATAATTGTTCTTATCTATATATATTTATATTTTTTTCTTTTGGAAGAGACATCATCCAGATAAATTCATATTTTCAGTTATCAAACATATTTCACAAAGAAATATTAAAATTATCATAAAGTACCAATCTTAACATAAGATTTAAATATAAATACTATTTATTCACACGGTCAAAAAATTATAGAACATCAATCGAGTCTAGATATAATCCTCCTAATTTAAATATTTCACATCATTTCATTACTTGTAGTTAAACTCCGTATCATCTTTTATGCAACAAATTCACGTTAAGATATAATGAAACTGCAAATCGTCATAATCATATCAGATATGTTAGGCATTTTAAGATCATCACAAAATGAGTCATATACCATAACATTTATATCACTAGTATTTCATAAGAAATACAAGGCTACATTTATAAATAAATAAGAGTGAAGTTATAAGAAATATAATTCGATTTTTTGTCACTTTCTTTTCTTACAGTTTGGAGTTGTCTTTGTCTTTCCGTTGAAAAATGATAATTTCATTCCCCAAAAAAATTAATTTTGTCTCGGTTTCCTTCATGTATACCACGTGCAAGAGTCATCAACTAATTTGCTATTAATTCACTATTCATTTATTAATTTTTCTAAAACTGTTCTATCATGCGGTTTCAAGGATACTGCAAAACATGAATGGTTTCCAATTAACTCAAAGTTAAGACTTAAATCATAACTCCTTAAAAGACCTTCATAACTCACAACTTTTTAACAATTAACAATCACAACTCTCAGTTTTTGACTTTTTTCATGTCCTTAACTCAAAACATTTAATGTGTAAATTAATGACACTTATAAAATTTCACCATGTTTTCTTCTGTAAGTTATTTCTTTTTTTCTTTTTAATTGTTTATGATGGACAAACATTCCCAATTGCAAACTTTTCAAATCAAGGAATCTGTCATAAGGAATCAATCCATACGTTCTTCGTTTTCATGACCACATTCTTAAAAAGAAAATAAAAATATTTTACCTCTCCATATGCTATTGATCAATATTGTATAACATAATGGTATCAGAGCATCATGGTTAGATGTGTTTACTTTCACCATCGTATGATTAAAATTTGGTGAAAACGATATTTCATTTGAAAGATATTGCATGAAAAACGTTTTCTGAAAAAACATGATTAACAATCATACTTTCGACTGTATTATCTCCTTGATATCGGATGGCGTAGATATACTTGCCAAAATTTGGCTATCCGAAATAGAAAGAAACCTGAAATTTCAGCTTAAACATTCAGATTTGCAATCTGTTTTTCTCCTTATTCAGGATTCAAATATATGCGAACCATATATCACTGTAAAGATATTTTGATATCTTTCTAATGGTATATTTTTTGTAAGATTCCGATATTGGATGAAGGAGATATGAGCGTTAAAATTTGACTACTCCAAATAGATAGAAATCTGGAAATTTCTACACAAGCGCCTAAAGTTTTTAACGAACGTTTCTCCAACCGTTGTCTATATTATATAGCAAGTCATATATCATTACAAAGATATTTTCAAGACCTTTCCGATGACATATCATTTGTAGAATTTTGATATAATATGAGGGATAAAGTAACGTCTAAAGTTGGTTTCTCAAAACGAAAAAAGGGGTACAAAATCCTTTAATTTTCACTAGAAGAAAAAAAAATACAAATTTGATATTTTAAAAAAAAAAATTATGATAATATTTTTGTTGTCATGATTCATGAACACGTTCAAATTCTTAAAATAACAAAGTGTGATATTCATGATTATAGTTTATGTCACTTTTATATAAAAAAAAATGACATGTTTATTTCTGAGTGAAAGTTCTAAATTGGTTGACACCTTGCTCATTTAGAACTTTATTATTATCTGATTCGCGCATAATTGATCCAGAAAAATATTATGGTTAAGGTTATATGTGATGAAAGTAAAACAAACGTAGACTTTTGAACATGGGCCTATAGTATATCGATATTAATTTAGATGCAATTTTTGAAGTAAATATATATTGTGTATGTGCTCACATGTGCTATGTTTTTTTGTGCTTAGAAATTTTTGAAATGGCTTCAAAGGCTATTATTGCTAAATTGAATAAGGGTGAGAAATTGAATGGTGATAATTATGACATTTGGCACCGTAAAATTCAAAACGTCCTTGAGGAGCAGGATGCTTTGGAGACTCTCAACAATGTGATGGTTGAGTCTTCTAGTGGAAACACAGAGCAACATAAGAAAGAAAAAGAATAGTATTGCTCGTATAATGTTGCTTAGAAGTATAGCTGATGATATGATGTGTGAATTTGAATCTTATCAAATGACTCAAACAATGTGGATAACACTGAAAGATAAGTTTGGTGTCACTTCTGATACAAAACTTAGGAGGTTGACCATCAAGTTTGACACCTATAGATTGCGGCCTAACACATCGATGAGGAAGTATTTAAGAGATATGTCAAACATGATAAGGGAATTAAAATCAGTCGGTTATAATCTTTCTGATGAACAACAAGTGCAAGCTATTAGATCTCTTCCTACTAGTTGGAAATATATGAAGGTTCATATGACCCACAATGAAAGTATCAAGTCTTTTGAAGACATTGAACATCATCCTGTTCTTGAAGATGAGCATCGTGATGCTTAAAAAACAACTGAACATGTTTTTCTAGCTGAATCTGTTGGGACTTCAAATCTTAAGCAAAAGAACAAGAACAAGAAGCTTGGATGAAGAAGGTATCTGGTAAGCCAAATCAGATGGGTAAACCTCAATTTAATAAGAGAGAGAAACACGTTGATAAAAATGTTGATATGACTAAAGTGGAGTGATATTCCTGCCACAAGATGGGTCATTATGTGCGGAATTTTTCGGAGCAGCATAAGGCAACACCATATACTGAAAATCCTCAATTTGTCTATGTTTCTAGTACATCATTAATGGCTGATGCTAATTCTTTGTGGACTATAGACTCAGATGCCACAGACCACATAGCCATAGGATCATTTGTTGAGTATCGTCGGCTGCCTTCAGGAAGCAGATGGCTTTATATAGGAAATAATGCTTCAATTGAAGTAAAAGAGATTGGTACATGCAAACTAGAGTTTCACGACGGTCGAACCCTACCTCTACATGATGTGTTATATGTTCCAAATGCTCGGCGGAACTTAGTTTCAGTTGTTTCTCTTCTTAAATTAGATTTCAGTTTAAATTTTCATAATAATTATGTTGATATTATTCATGGAAATAATTATTATGGTTATGGTTATTTATCTGATGATTTTATTGTGTTGGACACAATTTGTGGTTTTAGTTATGTATCTATTAATCATGGTTGTTTTTCTTTAACAACACACTTGGCATGCTAGACTTGGACATATAGGTCTTGAAAGATTGAATAGATTGGCAAAACAAGGATTGTTGGGGTCCTTAACTAAAGTTGAAATGTCATTTGTGAACATTGTCTAGTAGGAAAAACAACTAGAAAACCACTTGGAAAGGGAACTAAAGTTGAGTTTCTGTTGTAACTCATTCATTCTGATATATGTGATCCTATGAGTGTGAAGGCAGGGCATGGAGCCTCATATTTTATCACATTCATAAATTATACTTTTTACGGTCATGTTTATTTGATCTTCCATAAGTCAGAAGCATTGGAATGCTTTAGACAATTTATGAATTTGGTGGAGAATCAAGTAAACTTAAGAATAAAAGCATTAAGAACTGACTGTGGACATGACTATCTATAAGATCAATTTAAGGATCTATGTGATGAAAAAAGAATTGTAAGACAGTTAAAAATTTCATACACTCTTCAACAAAATGGAGTAGCCGAGCGAAGAAATAGAACTTTGCTTGAAATGGTTAGGTCAATGATGGCGCATGCTAACTTGCTAATTTTCATTTTGGGAGATGCATTGATGTCTGTAGCTTTTGTGCTTAACCGTGTGCCCTATAAGTCTGTTGCTTCCACACCCTATGAATTATGGACAGGTAGAAAACCTGACTTAAATGTATTGTGACCTTGGGGGGTGTACGTGCATGATTCTCCTCATAAATATGGGAAGTTGGGCCAAGGGGAAAGAAATGCATCTTTATTTTCTATTCAAAGCAATCAAACGGTTATATCTTCATAGGAGAAAATGAAGATGGAAGCATAACATAACTTGAGTCGTGAGATGGCATATTTATAGAGATAGAATTTCCTAGTAAAGACAATATTGATAGAACTATGTCATTTTATGAAGTTATGGATCAGCAAGAGAATTTTCAACACCAAAGAAGCGAGGAACAAGAAGTTGTACCTTCTTCTACTGATCCAAGTGGGAGAATTATTCATTTAGAGGATATTTCCCAAGAGACACAGTTACGCAGAAATACATGAGGAACTGTTCCCCGATATCGCTTTGAGATCGAAGGGGAAGCATTCATAGTTACTCCGCAAGATGATGAAAAGCCTAATTCAATTCAAGAGCACTTTCAAGGCCTACTAAGGATAAGCGGATGAAAGTAATGGAAGAGGAAATGGAGTCCATGAGGACAAACCATGTTTGGGACTTGATTGATCTTCCGCCAAGCCAAAAGGCAATTGGGAGCAAATGGGTTCTCAAAATTAAAGAAAAGTAGATGGTTCTATCAAACGCTACAAAGCCCGTTTGGTGGCTAAGGGGTACACACAACAAGAGGGTATTGATTATGAGAATACCTTCTCTCCAGTTGTGAGATAACTCTATTAGGCTAATTCTAGCTATAGTTGCAAGTATGAACTTGGAGTTACATCAGATGGATGTAAAGACTACATTTCTCAATGAATAACTAGCTGAAGAAATTTATATAGAGCAATCATTAGGTTTCATCCACAATGGTCAAGAGCGCAAAGTTTGCAAACTCAAAAGTTTTATTTATGGACTTAAATAATCATACAGGCAATGGTACTTCAGATTTCATCGAGCTATTACGTCTTATGACTTTAATAGGATTGATGAAGACCATTCTGTGTATATGAAGCGATCTGAAAGTGATTTTGTAATATTATCCCTTTACGTGGATGACATACTATTAGTTGGAAATAACCTTAATTTTGTAAAGATTATAAAGAGCTGGTTGTCCCTCAATTTTGAAATGAAGAACATGGGTGAAGCAGATTACATCATTGGGGTTAAAATTCATAGAGATCACTCTAAGAATCTAATCGTTCTGTCACAAGTCATAGTAGAAACGATTCTCAAGCGATTTAGGATGAAAGACTGCAAACCAATAGATACCCCTATAGGTAAAAGTGAAAGTTTGAGCCTTGAAATGTGTCCCACAACTCAAAGTGAAAAAGAAGCCATGAAAAGGGTACCATATTCAAGTGCAATTGGGTATGCAATTTTGTGTACACATCCCGACATTTGTTATGCAGTTGGTCTAGTAAGCCATTATCAATCCAATCTAGGACAAACACACTGGAAAACTGGAAAGTTGTTAAGAGAATCTTGAGATACTTGAGGGGAACTTTTGATTATAAATTATGTTACCAAGGGAGTGATTTACACTTGGTAGGTTATTGCATCTTCTGCGGTAAAAGAAGTTGTGTGGCTAAAGATATTCATGGAACATTTAGGGATCCTTGACAAGACAATGGATCCAGTGAAACTCTTTTATGATAGCCAAGCAGCCATAGCTTATACAAAAGATCTTAAGTATCATAGTAGAACTAAGCACATAGATACAAAGTACAACCTTGTTAAAGATACCATAACACATAAAGAAATCACTCTATAGTACATTTCAACACACAAAATGGTGGTTGATCCCTTGACGAAGCCAATACATAGGGATGTGTTTATTGAGCATGTGAAATATCTAGGCTTGTATAAATTGTAGAGTGTTGTATTTCTTATTTGAATACAATACATTTGGATATTTCTTTTTGGAAAAATACACATATTTGTTTTGTGTCATAAATATTTCAATCATATTTATTAATTAGCACATACACAATAATGTAGTATGTCGTACATGATGACAAGGTTGTATTTCTCACGAGAGCAGCCGCCTTGGATGCTTATGGAGAGTAAGTAAACATGAGACATTTGTGGTTCTTATAGCGAAAAGGGTAGTTAACAAACATCATACTGTGAGTAAGAACACATTATTTAATGTTGCCCTAGTGTATGACTAGGATGAGATCTCATCTAGAAGTAGTATGAGGCTAGCAGAGTGGTATAACTCAGGTAAGGTAAACGGTTTACCTGGACCAAGATTTGTATAGTGTAAGAAAAGAAAATCGACACACTGGTAATTAGAGTTATACTGTAGCATGCACTTCATATTGCATGTTCTTTATAACCACAAATTTGGAGGTAAGTGAATGAATCCTACTTCACTACAGTGTGAGACCAAGAAAAAAATTAAATCCTTTCATTGGTGCTCTTATGACTTTGACAATATCATGAGGTGATAAATTAGTGTATGCTACTTTAGTATGAATCCAAAGGTTATGATAATATGACCTAAAGGAGTAATGCTAGGAAAGCAGTTAATCTTGATCTTAATGATATGTGGGCGAAAGAAAGATATGTCAAATGTATACATATTATGCTTATGTCTTAGACCGTTTCATTATGAAGCCTATTTGGATGGCATCATAAGTGTGGACACAAGGCATATTTGAAATGAGAACGACATGAGGGTTAGAGAAGTCGTATGTATATAGACATGTCTATGGCATCTGAGGCACTTTATATTACATTATGATATATCATAAACAACAAATGTGTAGTGGTCTCTTATACTAAATATGAAAAGGATTTCTAGTTTAAAAGCTCCCAAAATTAGTGTCCAAGCGGTCACGGCAACACACTATGTATGAAAATATAAAAGGATGTTTATTTTCAAAAAGTCTACATACGTGATGCATACCATTATGTGTAAGTGGGAGATGTTAGAACTAATGTAACTCCACTCTTGTTACACCCCGTACTTTGTATGTCGTTGTCATTGTAAAATAATTAATGTAAACTCAGAGAGGGTGAGATACCTCTACAAGGTTAAGGAGGGTTTATTAGAGTGTTAAGTAAGTTTTGAGAAAACTTAGGGTTTGGCCGCATATTGACCCTTAGTCTTGTTTTAAAATATTTTGGTGCTTATTTTTGGTCATTATTTGATCAAACATCACCCTATATCTCTCTCAAGATCTCCTAACATATTCCTAAGGTTTCAAGGTGAGTCCAAGGTGGTTTGACTCAAATCCAACATTCAAAGTTAGCTAAGGTGAAGAATAACACCTCATTGGTGTTGTGTTATAATTAAGGATTGTTGAGAGTCAAGAGAAACTTGGATTTCAGGTTATTTCTACTTGTTGAGGAAAGAGTAATATACTCTTGATTGTGCTTAAGATTATTAACATGTTGGTTAAGTTGTTTGGGTGAAGAACTACAAGACAATATTTGAAATAGTGCAAGATGTGTTGTTCCTTATTGAACTATTTTGAAAGATGTATATATGACTTTATATGGATGTAAAACGTGGTAAATAACTTGGTTGTGATGTTGTTAGTATTATTATACTTGTTTTCATGTCAAGCTTGTTGAAGAAATTGTAAACTAGAAGAAGAAATGACTATATAATACTTGGAAGTTGTCCATATTGTTGTTGTCCCTTGTTGGATTGTTTAGTGTGGTTTTAGAGGTGAGTATAAAGTTGGAAATCCTTTGAATGTACTTGTTATCATGTTGGATATGTTGTTGAGTTAAAGAAAAGATCGTAAGGGGAAAGGGTTTGAATGGGTTCCACTCCGAGCTTGTCGCTCGTCGTGTTAACTAGTAGTTCGTTAGTAATGATTTATACCTTTTCTATTCTGTAGATTGAAGTTGTAACGACTCAAATTTTTTTTTTCTTATTTTACGTTGAAACCCCTAAATTACTCTTTCTGGGTCCTTATTAGCTTGATTGTGACTTGCGGGGATGTAACGACTCATCTGGTCATTTTTAGCTAAAGACTCTTATTTGATTATTTGACCCTTCCCATAGACTCTATGTGGGGTTTGTGATGTATGGGGATGGGTGGCATAGATCCGAGGTCCATTTATATGAGTCTCTGACAAAAAATTCAAAACATGAAACTTAGAGTTAAATAGTTTGACTCAAAGTTGACTTTTGACTAGATGGGTTCTTTTCCAGATTCCATCACTTCTGGTAGCTCCAGAGGGTCATTTATGGGTTAGTCGAGTCATTGGTTTGCTTCCCGAGACAATTGGGAGTTTGTGGTACTATTTGTGAAATTTGGATATTTGGTTTTCTCGAATGATTCTTTAGAAAAGTATGCATTAGCTCACTCATATGAGAAATTTGAGGGTACGAGTGAGTTCGTAGTATTTTTTACCTTAGACGAGCATGTCTGATTTGTGTTCGAGGGGTCTCAAGAGTCTTTTGGGTGTTTGATAGGAGTTTGAGGTTGTTTCCCATAATCTGGTGTCTGGTGTCCGCCTCGGCGGCACCTTTGTTTGCTCCTGCCTATCTGCCTCAATGGGAGGTTGGCTCACAGAAGCAGGGGTTGAGAAGTTGTGGAGTTTCTGCCCTAGCAGAGGATATGTTCGCAGGGGAGAGTCCGCCTCTGTGGTATCGGGTTCGCCATGGCGCTGGAGCGAGCTGTTAAGTGACTACGCCCCAGCGAGGTATATGTTCGCGGCAGCAAATCCGCACTAGCAGGATCGATTCCTCTAGGATAGGATCACTGTATTAGTTGTCCTATTTAATTCTTAGGTCAAGATTCTTTTTGAAAAAATAATATATCTCTAACCTAGAGCTGCAAGGGAGAGTATTCTGAAGTTCAAGAGTGAAATTCATCCTAGAGGTAAAGATTTCTTTCCCTTGTGATTATTTTATACTTCTAAATCCTTCGATGGTGATATAGTATGTTTATAAGTTGGGGAAGATGAGTTGCAAGTCTTATGAGATTAAGAGAATTAAATCGTGGATTTAAAAGGGTGTTGATGGATTAAAGTATTTGATTATTATGAATTAGTGATGGATTAAACTAGATTATCATATTGTAGAGTTTAATTTGAATATAGAAACATATTCCAATTGGGGGGAAATTCTAAGGTTTCTAAATTGGGGCTTTTTTTATGTTATTCAATTGAAGGCTCAAATGTGTACCTAATTAACATAAGGATATGATTACCTAGTATGTTTTCTTGGTATTTGGGTACTAAAGTTTGAGTCTTGGTGACGTGGGCCTGGTATTAGGATTTAGTGTCTTGCTTGTTAAGGATTATGTCTGTGTATGTTGTGTAAGCAATTCATTAACGAATAGTATATGCGTGATTAAACTTTGATTATCACGAGGCATAGCGAAAGGGCAAGGCGATCACCGAGGCTTTATTGGTTAGCACTACTGTTCGGCCCAGGGGTAGGGTATGGTTTACTTTCACAAGACTTTGATAGAAGTGCGTAATTAGTTATAAATATTGTGGGGTATTGAGAAGTACATAATTAGTTGAAACCCCTAAATTACCCTTCTTGAATCCTTATTAGCTTGTTTGTGACTTGCGAGAATGGGTGGCACCGTTCCCGAGGTGATCTGGTAGGTTTCAAACCTAGTTTGGTAGGTTTGAGAAACCCCAAGTTAAGAGAATATAAGAGTTTGACCCATAGTTGATTTTTGGATAAACACATTTTTTCATAGTTTCGTCGGTTCCACTAGCTCCGGAACAACGTTTATGACTTAGTCGAGCCTTTGGTTCGGGTCCCGAGGCAGCCGAGTGTGTTTTGAGGGTTAGGTTATGAAATTGGGCAATTAGAACCTGAGAGTTAACTTTAGTAAAACTCGTGCCTTAGAGACCTTTTTCGGGAATTCTAAGTGCGCGAGCAGGTCTGGGATGTATTTTCTGATAGGAATGCATGTTTGATTTGTATCCAGGAGGTCGCGGAAGTGTTTCGGATGGTTGACGGGGGATATCCTATTCTTGGACTACTATTGGTTGTTGGTGTTCACGCCAGTGATCATGTGTCCGCTTCTGCGGGTCTACCTCTGTGGAGGTTCGGCTCACAGAAGCGAGACTAAGCTAAGTGTTGAAGGTCCGCTTCTGCGGATAGGTTTCTCGACGGGGCGTGTGCGCCTCTGCAGAGTTTGCTTCTGTCCCAGCGAAGCTTTGGGATTTAAGTGACCTCGCCTCAACGGATGGGTTTTAGGCCGAAGCGGGTCCACACCAGCGGAATCACTATTCAGATTAAAAGAAGTTATGACCTAGAATCTATTGTCATTCCCCAAAATCATTCTCTTTGGGACTAGAGCTTGGGCAGTAGGTATTCTTGAAGATTCAATGGAAATTCATCATCTAAGCTATGGTAACTTTTCTCCATTAATTAATGTGTATTGGCTAAAATGTATCCTAAGTATGATTCGTAGTTGGGGAAAATAAGAGAACTCTTTTGTAGGATGAAATGTGGGATTTTGGGGGTGGATTATTAGATTATTGTTGTTGATATTGTAAACTAGTATGGTATTAGACTAGTGGGTGATATTTAATCAATCAATTGCATGTTAGAATCCCTTTTTGAATTGGGAAATTCTAGGGTTAGAATTGGGGCTTTTGCCAATTCTTGAATTAAGAATCCAATTGATCTTAGTTATTAAATTAAATTGAGATTATGTCTATCTAGCATGTTATGAGACTATGTGAGCGATAAATTTCATATTTTATTAATATGGGCCTGGGGTTCCTTTGTAGTTTAACATGGGAATTCTAGAATTGTTTAGCATTATGGGCATCGATAGACCCGTAATCTCATATAGTTGATATAATTGATCAGAGTGGGATCGAGAGGAGGCTCAGAGAAAGGGCAAGGTTGTTGCGTGAGTCTTCGGCTTCGAATGAGGAAATTTGAGACTTTTAAGACTCTAGTATAGCTTTTATGTGTTGGTATGTTGTTAATGAGTTAATGGGAGTAATGGGGAATTGGGGGTCCCCTATTAGTGAGGTGACGAGCACTAATACAGGCATCAGTGAACTTGGGAAATTAATTAATTAGTTGATATATTTGAAAGAGATTATGTGTTTAGCCCTTCGGGCCATAAACGCGGTGCATAAATCCGCTTAGGTTGGTATGTTTGCTGAATATTTAGGTTCAAACCATGTTTGATGTCTTATTCTTATTTGACTTGTCATGCATTCATCACTCCACATCTCATCTACATACTTAAAAAGAAACTGATAAATATTGATTGTATTGATTATGTTGACTACATGGTGTACACACAGCCATATCATTCATACATATTATAATTGGCATTGAATTGTTGAGATACTGTTGAGAGAGGCTTGGGAAGCTGGTTGTTGGATATGGTACATGATACGAGAGTGATGACTGATAATGATGCTACATCCACAAAACTAGTATTCGATGAGATCAGATGGGTATTATGGACTTCATGAGTTCCCCATGGTTCACGTGACAGCTACTGCAGCAGCGTGTGTATACCGAGTACATATGATCATCTGCATACATACATATCATTTGCATTGCATTCATCCATATTCTTATTCGTATTTGGTGATATGTGTGCTCGGTGTTAATTTCTGATATATTTATTCTCTTCTGGTTTGGTAGAAGGAATTACTGATAACTTAGCTTTGTTGTGATAGTTGAGTGGAAGGACTTGGTGGGACTAGACGCCCTGAATGGGGATAGGCTGACTTGGTAACTTTTTGGCTTAATCCTAGTATAAACCTGAAGAACTTATAAATACTTATATACTATTGAACTACAGAACTAATAATAGGTTGGTTAAATGATTCTTATATCTTAAATAACTAACTAGTAGAGAGGTATCGGAAAGTACCAACCCTCGTCACCGTTATAGCTAGGGTCAGTCGACGATGCTGCTAAGTATACATATCTCCCGTACTCACTCTATGCTTGTTGCACTCTATGTGCAGGTACCGAGCCAGACGATCCAGGAGCAGCTTGATTCGCGGCATTGGAGAATGATTACTGGAGTCCAGGGTGAGCCGCAGTTTCTTCCCGGGCACTGAAACTCCCTCTATCTTATTACTATTGTTTTTTGCTACTTTCGGACAGTTTATGTATTTTCATATTCAGACTTGTATTCACATTAGAGATATGTACTCATGACTACCGGATCATTTGGGATTACTTTCAGATTATGTATTAAGTTATAATACTTGTTAATTACTTTTCCTTTATTTCTTTAATTTCCGCATTTACTTTCGTATTCTTATGATTGAATGATTGGAGTTCGCCTACGGGTTAAAGTAGGTGCCCTCACAGCACAATGGGATTTTGGATCATGACAGAAGTGTATTTTGGGGCTGTTTTTGTTGTATTGTGGAGACAAGGAGGCTGAGGTATGTTAAGGCTTACTATTCCTTCTTTTTAGCATGGTCTACGTATGATCGTAACATAAGTGAAATGTCTCTCAAAAGGACTCTACTCTTATTTATGAAAGATATGTTTGTTCTTCATTTTATTGAAATGTTATTGAACCTTGACTTGTACCTTGTCGGGAGTACTTATCGCACTTTGTCATCTTCCTTGACATATGATTTGTTCAGAGTTCTAGTTAGATTGTAACGACTGTTGTACTTAGTTCCATAATGATATGCGGAGATTAATGACCCTATGTCACTCCGCCCTGTTCATGCTGGTCTACTGGGGTCATTCATGGATTTTATATATATGTATCTATTTTCTTACCGAGCCGTGCTATAGTCGGTCAGACAAGCACTTATACATGCACACCACTGCAGTTGGGTATGATATTAGCGAGTCTTATATCGCCAGATACGATATGATGATAATATTGCTCCAAAGTGTGGCTTATGTGTGTGTATGTATATATATATATATATATGTGTGTGTGTGTGTGTGTGTGTGTGTGACTTCGTTTTAAAAAGGAAAGCATGCATATCATTCGTCCACATAGGCATTTAGAGTTACAGGTGGCCTTTCTCTCTTACCCTATTTACGGTATTGCACTTATTGACAGTTTCAATATTACATATTCAGTAAAAAAAATCGTATTGACGTCCCTTGCTAGGGCACTACATTTCATGCCCGTAGACACAGATAGACACAAGGACGATCCCTCACAGTAGGTGATTTGACTCAGCTACAGGTTATCACACTCATTTTCTCCCAAGCTATCTAGTGAGTTGATAGTTAATGGTTGTTGTGTATATGTATATAGTTTAGGTATGGCGGGGCCCTATCATGGCCTGATGATGTTCAAGCACTCCTTAGAGGCTTGTAGATAGTTGACTTGTATATAGCATTCATGCATGGCCTTGCCGGCCTTTCAGTTGATCCGTTGTACTTATGTCAACCTTGTTGACCTCAATTTGTATATATATGTATGTTGGGCCTCTTCTATAGGCAGGTTGATCTGTCGTCTGATCGAATAGTTTTGGTTAGCGGTCTTGTTGGCCCAGGTATATTGAGTATGGTACAAGTATCACGACTGGTACTCTAGGGCCTTAGGACACCTGATGTCCGTCACCCCACCCCCCAAGGGACAACCTTTAATGGGTGAATACATAAGTTTCTCTTCACATGAATGGAGCAAGTTATAACTCTATAGTAACTAACTAGTTAATGGAAGAACAGTTATTAAGCTCTTTATTAAAGTGGGAGTTAAAGGTAGAAGGGATGACTTTGAGGTCATTAAACACACCACAAATTGAGATAAATAAACATTACTAGATTAGAGTGTGTTTGTTGTGAAAATTTTACAAGACTCCACAAGTGATCTTGTAAGAAACAACTCAACAATTAGTGGTAGTAAGACACACCGGTCCTAGAGAAGAAGGTCTGTATTATTCCACATAAATCTCCAAGTTTAATTTCTTAATTATTGACAAATGGCTATTTCCTTGAACAAAACTCTTCCTGATCTGTCAAAGGTTGAGCCTTTGGCCAAAAATAATTTTAAACGTTGGTCATAGAAACTTTTGATTTTCTTTGAACAATTAGAATTATGATGTTTTATTTAACGAACCTTCTACTGTTGGTTCTAACATTGATGTTGATATTACTAACGCTACTACTAGTTCTAACACTGCTATGGTTATTAATGATGCTGCTAAAAAGAAATTTGAAAAACATAACAAAACTATTAGAGGACAGTTGCTGAATCATATGACTAATCATTTATTTGATTTATTTGTTACTTATAAATCTGCTAAGGAAATATGAGATAATTTGGAAAAGAAATATGGTGTTGATGATACAGGGAAGAAAAAGTATGTTGTGGGATAGTGTATTAAGTTTCATATGATTGACAATAAGCCAATCAAGTTCATGAGTATGAGAAATTCACTGTTAATGTTCTCAACAAAGGAATGAATATGTGTGAGATTTTTTAGGCCAGTATTCTACTTGAAAAATTTCCACCATCTTGGAGTGATTATAGAAATCAATTGAAGCATAAGAAAAAGAATTTAACTCTCTAGGAATTGATTAGTCACATGAGGACTGAGGAGACAAATTGTCTCAAAGATAAGATGGAAGCTCTTTCTCTTAATTCTTCTAAAGCTAACCTTGTGGAATCTTCTGGTACTACTGTGAAAGGCAGGATCAAAGGAAAACAAAAGAAATTCTTGAAAAAGAAACATGTGTAGAAGAAGAATCATTTGAACAAGCCAGACAGTCAAATCCAAAAATCAAAGGGACCTTGTTTCGTCTAAGGAAAAATTGGTCACAGGGATGCCTAGTGCCTTCAAAGACAAGGACAAAACTCAAAGTAGAGAGGACAAGGTGATGTTAAAAACTCATCTTGCTGAGGGTAATGAAGTGATTGTTGATGTAGTCGTCGAGGCGAACCTAGTGGCTAACAAGACTGACTGGGTGCTGGACACAGGCGCTTCAAGACATTTTTGTGCTAACAATGAGTTGTTCCATGACTTTGAGGATTCCACTGATGGTGAGTATGTCTACATGGGTAACTCCAATACTGCTGGAGTTGTGGGTAAAGAAAAAATTCTTGTTAAAATAACTTCTGGAAAAATATTAGCCTTGAACAATGATCTTTACATTCCCTGCCTTTGTAGAAACTTAGTTTATGGAGCACTTCTCAACAAAGTAGGCCTTAAACTTGTTCTTTAAGCTGATAAAATAATTATTTCTTATGGAATAAACTTTATTGGGAAGGGATATCTTAGTGAGAGTTTATTTGTACCGAACATTATTCAAGAGATTGTCAATAATGCAAGTGCTTCTAATTCTGCTTATATTGTTGAGTCTGTTAATTTATTGCATGGTAGACTAGGTCATCTTAATATTGCTTCTATTAAAAGACTTAAAAAATGGAGTTAATCCCTATGATAAAAAATGATGATTTTTCTAAGTGTCTTGTATGTGTAGAAGCAAAGCATGCCAAGAAACCTTTTAATTTGTTACTAGTAGAAAAACATATTTTCTTGAACTAGTACACTCGGACTTAGCTGATTTTAAGAATATTGTTAGTAAAGGTAGAAAGAAGTATTATATTACTTTTGTTGATGGCTTTTCTAGATACACTAAAGTACATCTTCTTAAGTCTAAAGATGAGGCTGAAAGCATATTTTTGAAATTCAAAGCTGAAGTGAAAAATCAATTATATAAGAAAACCAAGAGGCTTAAATCTGATAAGGGCGGTGAATATAGTACTAATACTCTAGAGGCATTTTGTGAGAAAAATAATATTGTACATGAGGTTAGTGCTCCCAATAACAAAATTGTGTAGCCGAACGGAAAAATTGATCTCTTAAGGAAATAATGAACCCTATGCTTTTAAGATCGGATCTATCTGACAACACGTGAGGGGAAGATGTCTTGTCTGCATGCTATATTTTTAATAGAGCCCCTCATAAGAAGTTGGATAAGGCTCCGTACGAGTTGCGGAAAGGGTTTACCCCTAACTTGAAATTTCTAAAAGTATGGGGGTGTTTGGCTAAGGTTAATCTACTTGATTTTAAATGGGTAAATGTAGGTTCTAAGACTTTTGATACTATCTTTATTGGTTATGCTCAAAATAGTGTTGCATATAGATTTATGTATCTGAATGATCAGTCTATTTGTGAATCAAGAGATGCAGAATTTTTTGAGCATATTTTTCCTTTAAAAATTAATGTGTCTAATGATGTGCAAAATAATGCTTCCACGTATAAGTCTGCTAATCCCCATGTTGTACCTTCTTCTGATTTTATTGCTATTGAGCATGAAAATAAACTTAGAATGAGTAAAAGACGTAGAATTGAGACTAGCTTTGGTCCTGAATTTATCACCACCTTCTTAACTGAGAATTTTGATATTAATATTTTAAATGATGAGTTTCAGTTGAGTCGTATCGAGAAAGCACCGCTCAAAGGTGCTCATTGAGCCAGACCCCGGTCTATCTACTTAATAGAAGAAGAACCTAAAACTTATGATAAAGCAATGAGATCAACAGATGTGATATTTTTTAAAGAGGCCATTAAAAGAGAATTAGACTATATAGTTTCTAACGTTACTTGTGATTTGCATGATTTGCGTAAAGGTTGTAAATCTAAAAGTAACAAGTGGATAATTAAGAAGAAATTGAGACCTGATGGTACAATTGATAAATATAAGGCTAGACTTATTATTAGGGGTTTTAACCAAAAGAAAGGTGTTGATTACTTTGACACTTATTCTCTTGTGACTAAAATAGCTATCATTAGGACTCTTGTTGTTTTAGCCGCTATTAATAGTTTAGTGATATACCAAAAGGATGTCAAAATGACTTTTCTAAATGGTGATTTAGAGAAAGAAATCTATATGACTCAACCTGAGAGTTTTGTGGTCACAGAACAGGAAGATAAAGCATGCAAATTGAGAAAGTCTTTGTATGACCTAAATAAGGCACCTAAGTAGTGGTATAAAAAATTTAATGTCACATTAGTGAATAATGATTTTATTGTTAATGCATCTGATACATGTGTTTATTCCAAAATGATAGGATCAGATTGTGTGATAATATGTTTGTATGTGGATGACATGCTGATTTTTTACCCTAATGTGAATGTTGTTAATAAGACTAAGAACTTTTTATCTTCTAAGTCGAAATGATAGATCTTGGAGAAGAAAATGTAATTTTAGGGATTAAAATCAAAGAACTGTTAATGGTTTTTCTTTATGTCAGTCTCATTATATTGAAAAAATGTTGAAAAAGTTTGATTGTTTTGATGTTGTGCAAGTGAGAACTCCCAATATTTTGGATAATGGCTATTTTTTGAACAAAACTCTTCCTGATCTGTCAAAACTTTCGCATTTGGACGGAAATAATTTTAAACGTTGGTCAAATAAACTTCTTTTTTTTGTTTGAATAATTAGAAGTTAATTATGTTTTATTTAACAAACCTCCTACTGTTAGTTCTAACACTGTTGTTGATGTTACTAACGCTACTATTGGTTCTAGCACTGCTATGGTTGTTGATGATGATGCTAAAAAGAAGTTTGAAAAAGATAATAAAACTGTTAGAGGACATTTATTGAATTATATGACTAATCCTTTATTTGATTTATTTGTTACTTATAAATCTGCTAAGAAAATATGAACAAATAGCTATTTCCTTGAACAAAACTCTTCCTGATCTGTCAAAGCTTGAGCCTTTGGATGGAAATAACTTTAAATGTTGGTCTCAGAAACTTCTGATTTTCTTTGAACAATTAGAAGTGTTACATTACTTTTGTTGATGTTTTCTATATACACTAAGGTATATTGTATTAAGTCTAAAGATGAGGCTGAAAGCATGTTTTTGAAATTCAAAGTTGAAGCAAAAAATTAATTAGATAAGAAAATCAAGAGGCTTAGATCTGATAGGGGCGGTGAATTCAGTACTAATACTCTAGAGGATTTTTGTGAGAAAAATAGTATTGTATATGAGGTTAGTGCTCCTGATACTCCACAACAAAATGGTGTATCCAAACAGAAAAATCAAACCCTTAGGGAAATGATGAACTATATGTTTTTAAGTTGGGGTCTATCTGACAATATGTGTGTGGGGGGGGGGGGGGGGGGTTGTCTTGTCTGCTTGCTATATTCTTAAAAAGAGTCCTTCATAAGAACTTGGATAACACTCGGTACGAGTTGTAGAAAGGATTTACCCCTAACTTGAAATTTCTGAAAGTGTGGGGGTGTTTGGCTAAGGTTGGTCTACCTGATTTAAAATGGGTAAATGTAGGTTCTAACACTTTTGATAGTGTCTTTATTGATTATGCTCAAAATAATATTGCATATAGATTTATGTCTTTGAATGATTATTATATTTGTGAATCGAGGGATGCAAAAAAAAATTAGTGTGTTTTTCCTTTAAAAATCAATATGTCTAATGATGTGCAGAATAATGCTTCCACATATATGTCTGCTAATCCCCATGTTGTACCATCTTATGATGTTATTGCTAATGAGCATGAAAATGAACTTAGAAGGAGTAAAAGACGTAGAATTGAGACTAGATTTTGTCCTAATTTTATCATCACCTTCTTAACTAAGAATTTTGTTATTGATGTTTTAAGTGATGATTAGTGTTTATCTACTTAATAGAAGAATACCCTAAGACTTCTGATGAAGTAATGAGATCAATAGATGTGATGTTTTGGAAAGAGACCACTAAAAGTGAATTAGACTCTATAATTTCTAATCATATTTGGGACTTGCATGATCCTAAAGGTTGTAAACCCATAAGTAGCAAGTGGATATTTAAGAAGAAATTGAGACCTGATGGTACAATTGATAAATATAAGGCTAGACTTGTGATTAGGGGTTTTAACCAAAAGAAAGGTGTTGATTACTTTGATACTTATTCTCCTGTAACTAAAATAGTGATCATTAGGACTCTTATTGCTTTAGATGCTATTAATAGTTTAGTGGTACACCAAATAGATGTGAAAATGACTTTTCTAAATGGTGATTTAGAGGAAGAGATCTATATGACTCAACCTGAGGATTTTGTGGGGAAGATACAATATGTAAATTGAGAAAGTCTTTGTATGGCCTAAAGAAGGCACCTAAGTAGTGGTATAAAAAGTTCAATGTCACATTAGTGGATAATAATTTTATTGTTAATGCATCTGATATATGTGTTTATTCTAATATGTTTGGATCAGATAGTGTGATAATATGTCAGTATGTGGATGACATGTTAATCTTTGACCCTAATTTGATAATTGTTAATGAAACTCAAAATTGTTTATCTTCTCAATTTGAAATGAAAGACTTAGGAGAAGCAGATATGATTTTAGGGATTAAAATAAAAAATGTTGATGGCATCTCGATGTTAGTCTCATTATATTAAGAAAATGTTAAAATATTTTGATTGTTTTGGTGTAGCTCTGGTGAGGACTCATTATGATTCTAGCATGCACTTGAGAAAGAATTAAGTTTCTAGTGTTTCTCAAATTGAATAAGCTAAAGTAATTTCTAGTGTATTTTTCTCATGAATTATACTCGGCTTGATATAGTTTATATTGTTAGCAGATTGGGCAGGTATATTCATAACTCTATTGGAATGCTCTTCATCGTTTGTTAAAGTACTTGACAGGTACTATTGATTGGTGTTTGCATTTTAAATATATTTTTGTTATTTTAGAAGGTTGTTGTGATGCAAACTAAGTAACTGACAATGATAAGGCTAAGAAGTCGAGTAACTGAGAAATCTATTGGGAGATGTGTCACTGTGGGGGACAAGCTACACCGGTCTCTTTACATTGTGATTCACATGCAGCAATTGAAATTGCAAAAAATGGTGTGTACAATAGAAAAATGAGACATATTCACATCATACATGTTGCAGTTAAGCAATTGTTGAAGCATGGTGTTATATCTTAAATTTGTAAGGTTCGTGAGAAATTTGATGAATCATTTAATCAAGAGTTCGACAAAGAGAATAATCCTTGAAACGTCGAGGGGGATAGAGCTAAAGCCCATGAATTGAGGTAATATGGTGGATACCCGTTTGTGGTCAAACGAAGCCATATAGATCGTCAATATGCACTACATATCCTATCCCTATGGCGTTTGGTAGTGCTTTGTGAGGTTGAGTTTTTACTCTTAATCCATAACCATTGTGATAGTGCTTTTGAGACGCACTTGATGGATTTACTTGAGTTGTACTCTTAATATTTTCATAACCCATTGTGGTGGTGGTATTGAGAAGCACTTAATGGATTCACCGCTTGATATGAGAAAGTTTGAGCTTAAAATGCTCTTAATGATTCCATAGTCTTATGGTAGTCTATGTTGAAGATAGACTTGATGAACTCACCTACATGAAGGTAAAGGTTTGGCCGTCTTTTATGGAAAATTTGAGCTATTTTCTAGAGCATTCATGAGATCCGAGGTTTGGTGCATGGCCATAAAAACATTGTTTGTATCGCGGAGTTTGCACAAAATTAAGGATGTGGTATGTGTTGTGGGGGTCTCAACTTATGTGCATTTAGTTCAAGAGTACTTCACTTTATGAATATTTGTTGTCGCCTCATTACACTATGTATCAATTCAAATCGAAAGATATTAATACTTAAGTACATGTTCGTTCCTTTTACCTAGAAATTGTTCCTATTCTTTTGACTTTGCATTTCTGGGGGTTACCACATTCATTCTCTCGATTGTGCATATGAGAATGCAAAGTAAAAGTATAATTCCAACATACCTTGAAATACTCTCATGGGATTTTCGATTAAGGTAAAAGGTTAGTAGGTAGTAGTGTGTTATCTCGCTTGTCATTCATTTCTAGTAGTCGTAGTGTTTTTTCTGTAGTTTCTTATTATTCGATTTCTGTTATTATTTACTTTTTCTTGTTCTTCGCTTTGTATATTGTTTTGTTGTAGTTACTGTTATTTGACATTATATTGCTTTCTTCTGAGCCGAGGGTCTATCAAAAACAATTTATCTACCCTCCCCAAGGTAGAGATAAGGTCTACGTACACTTTATACTCTCCAAATCTCATTTGTGAGATTACACTGGTATGTTTTTGTTGTTTAATGTACTCTTTTTATTATAAGATGCTTACCTAGCTAACGGTTAAATCTAGCTCTACCGAAACTTTTCTAGTTTATTCCCACATTTTATCACTTGTTCGACTGTGCAGTGCAACTATGCTTTATAATTCTAATTATTTTTTAATGGAAGGGAGTAAAATATATTCAGATTAGCATCTTCTATAGTAAAGACAAGCATGCAGAAGCAGCAACATCTACGTACTGCACTTAATTGTGGATTTAAATTTATATATAGAATACTCTATTAATTAATCTTTTCTGTCATCCATCCAATCTTTTTGCCTTTTTTGCCCTTTTTGTCTTTTTGGGCCGGTGATCACTTTTTCAATTTTGCTTTATGTCTTTATTTGTATTCTACTCCTACTAATGAGCTGCTGCTACTTTAATTTTAGCGAAAAGAGTCAAAATTATTGTCTACGAAGTGTATCTTTCGTTATATTATCGTTAGACAAAGTTATAAATATACCCTTATTTTTAAGGGTTGGACATGTAGCTGCTTCTAATCAAAAGACCCAGCCCAACTAATATAGCCCATAATCCGATCCGACCCAATACACAAATTCATCTTCCTCGTGCTCTTATGGTGGCAATGGCAGTTTCAGGTGTCTGGAGTTAAAA
Organism: Anisodus tanguticus; assembly: GCA_034509755.1. NCBI lineage: Eukaryota > Viridiplantae > Streptophyta > Magnoliopsida > Solanales > Solanaceae > Anisodus > Anisodus tanguticus. Next base: position 31,474,401 of record CM067556.1, read on the forward strand.
AATCGACGACCGAAAAGACGAATTGACAGAGTTGCAACACTCTCCGGTGGGATTGGAGCAAGAAAAATCTAATATTAAATTTTAGAACTTGAATAATTTGTTGCATGAATATGCCGGCTCAGACCAATCCCTTTACCGATGAATATCAGGCGATAACAACCAATCAATCAGCTTCAAACAAAGAAAACAGAAAAAATTACAAACAACGACAAAGAAAAAGAAAGAAGCCAGATACCTAACATATACGGAAATAGGAAAAGTTACAAAAGAAAAAGAAAGAGCGCCCTTCATGTCTAGAACCACACCACCATCCTCTATTTACTATAATACAATCATGACCGCCACCACAAAAACTCAGAAAACTCAAAGCTTGTTGGAAGCCCATTAAAATCAGTACTTATTCTCTTTCCCTATATCTCAAACATAGAGTCGCCGGTGGAATTTTTATTCGAGCCCTCAATCTTTTTCTCTTTCAAGTTTATCATTGATCCATACCCAAATATTAAAACTCAGCAGCAGCAGCACCGCAGTTGCTTCAATTTTGCCACAAATCTCTACTTCAGCAACCACTTGTAAAGCAAATGCTATAGTGGAGCTCAATCCATACGACGTTAGCGGCGTAGCTTGGATGTGCCCTATTAATCAGCTGTAACTGACCTCAAGGTAGCCTCCGGCGCTGGCAAAGACCGTCTCTTGAAGGTCTCGTTCCCATTTTTGTCTTGTAATGGGTGTAATACAGGAGAGGGTGGGATGAATTTGTGGGTATTGGGTCGGATCGGGTTATGGGTTATATTAATGGGGCTATATTTTTAATTAATGGGTTGGGTCTTTTGATTAGAAGCAGGCATGTGTCCAACCGTTAAAAATAAGGGTATATTTAGAACTAACGGTAAGTGTAAATTCAATCAAAAAGTATAACGGATGATACACTTCAACAATAAAATATAATAGAGGGTTATTTTTTACCCTTTTTCATTAATTTTATCCCCACCAATCACCTTTGACTAGAACCCATCGTGATAAGAAAGCTTATTTATACATAAAATAATATTTACAAAATCACAACAAGTATTTTTTTCGTCCCAAAAAAATTGGCCTAGTTAATTTGACACGAAGTTTAAAAAATAAATGAAGACTTTTGAAATGTGTGGCTCAAAACAAGTCTTAGATATTTATATCGTTGTAAATCATCTCATAAAATTAAATCATTTTTAAATATAGAAATGTGTCAATCTTTCTGGGACAAACTAATAAGAAAAGTATGCCAAATTTTTTGGGACGGAGGAGTATAAAATAAGTACAAGTAATTGATCGTATTAAGTATAGACCTATACCTTGTAGGAGCTGGTCAAATTGCACTAAATTGATCTATAAAAAAGTTTTACACTACTAGTGGATAAAAATTAAATATTTTGCAAAAGTGAAGTTCAATTTGATGAACTTTCTTGTCCTTAGCATTAGTATATAGTTCAAGATCGTAAATGTTTTATGTACCATGAGTTTGTAAATTGGTGATATTCGAAAATTAAAGCACCGACTAATTAATAGAGATTTCTTCTGAACTATTTGACGACGAGTATATACAGAAGTATATATATCAAGCGCGTAGTAGGTTTGCTTTTATAGAGGGAATATCTTTTTCCCACCTACCTAAAATTGATTGATCCAATTATCTAACAATATGTCTTTTAATTAAAAAAAATGTTCGTAATAAGCAATTATGTCTTCCATAAGCCAAGCAATTTATAATTTATAATTTATTATTAGTGATGTCCAATAAGCACGTCAATTTAGTAACTATATCATAATCTTTTTTAAATTTGACACTCAGTATTTTTTTACCTCTTAATCATTGACTTAAAAACACTTCTTCCAAGAATTCGAAATCTGTGTTTGTAAATTTATATTTTATAAACTCTAAAAAAATGTGACCATATATTCGCTATTGAGGACATGAAACTGAAAAATAAAAAAACTCAACCTGCTTCTTTACATGATACGTCAAATTTTTCACTAGGTTCATGAGCTCGTAACACTTTATTAACAAAGCCCCTCACTTTATAAGAGGTACATTACTTACTGATAAGATACAATATTGCGGTACAGACTCATTCAACACTTTCAATATGAGCATAAATGTAAAAATTTATTAAAATTATAATATTAATAGATCGGTCTTTACTAAGAATCTTAATAGTTAAGCTCATAATTTAAATGTTGAATTTGTGTCTTTACATGCCAAATAAAAATGGGAGGGGGGCGGGTAACGAACTCCAATATGCAGTAAAAATTGTTGTAAACCCGTACTATCTCATATTTATTTAAATATAAAAAAGATGTCTCAATCATTATTTAATACGAAGAGATAATCAAAACTAGTTGTTGAGCAAAGTGTCCCCAGTTTAATGAGTTGGTTCCTTTTATCTACTCTTAAGTCTTATCCAATGATTCTAAAATGGGAAGCCACAATTATGATTTAAAGAAAGCTACGTAAAGCTGATCAGACTTTAATATGCTGTTCTCTCTTGGCATTTTCCAATTAATCATACTAATACTTTTGAAGAAACAAACAAGATCCAGCAAATCAATTACTTATTTTTTCCCTTATAGATAAAAGTTGTATACTTTAGCATAAAAATGGGGTTTTTTTCGTGTTTAAAAGCTTTATCATTGAAAGAAATAATCCCCTTGATTATTTTCATTAATTGAAAGGTATTTATACAAGTTACAAAATAAGAAAATTCTATTCCTATTCTACTCCTAAAACCTTATTCTACCATAATTCTAACTATACAATTATGGTGAGTGTATAATCCTAATTTAGGTAACATTTACACTACAATATACTACAAATATACTTTCTTAATATACATTTGTTACACTGCACGTGATGGGCACCGTTGGGCCTCTACAGGCCACCACTACCGTTGGGCCTCAGCCACTGCCGAGATGGGCTTCTGCATTCGGTACCCGTGGTATACACTATGTATATCAAGTGTATATCACGGGTATATTACCTTGTTTAACAATCATATGAACGAAATAATAGAGAAAGATTAGAAACAGTGGTGGAATCAACTTTTCGGTAAGCAGTTCATCGAAGTCAATATTATATATATATATACCTATTAAAGTAATATTGAATATATATGAACTCACACTTTTAAAAATATAATTAATTCAGTACTAAAATTAAACTATTCTGAATTCGCAATGGAAAGGAATTAAGAAAAAAGGGCAATAGTAGGAGATGAGCTTATACTATATGTTTATTTTCTTTAAACTAATAATTGATACTACTATTAATTACGTATACAGAAGAGAACGAATCCATTTTTCCTGCTTTTAGCAAGCACTGGTGGTGGAGCTTGAACATTTGTAGGTCCACGACTGGAAAGTGAATATTACTTATAATAATTCCTTTCATAAATTATTTCTGACAAAAATTAAATGGTCCTCAATTAAAATCTCAAAATATTGAATGCAAGAGCAGGTCAAAATCTTCCATCTACCCATGCATGCATGCATGCATGTGCATCGTGCACTTGTGTATCCATTTAATTCCCACACTTTTACTAGTTACAACACATACCAGTTTATATGTTATAGTAGTATGTAGTTCATCCGCTCTAGGAAGAGAAATAATTCTTTGATTCATGAAAGCGCTGAATATAAATTAATTGTGTCAGTGAATAAATTTCGAATACCTCATAGCTATACCTTTAAAAGAGAGTTATATACTTCATCCTAGTCCATTTTACTTAATACAAGTTTATAATAGTGGCATTGAGGCAATTAAATAAGATATTAAAGTAATAGTTAAAAAATGAGTTTGAGAGAGAAATCAAGTTTAAAATTTAATATATTAACATTTTTGGAATACTTCAAGATATATGAAAATTGAATAGGGTATATTATTCTCGGAATTTTATAAAACGTTTTGGGGTATTTCAAATAAAATAATCTTCATAAAAGCAGGAATGGAAGAAAAGAATGCTATTATACGGTACTACCACCTTTTAAGAATAAATTTCACTTACCCCAAAAATAATGATTAATGATTGTATTGGGTAGAAACATCTTCGGAAGTGTTAGCGTACTCAGGAAGCCTGATAGCTCCCGAAGCCTTAGCATAACTGTCTTCCACTCCCAACGACTCACATCACATCAGCCCTCCAACATCAGAGTGTCGCGGCGCGCGCAAGCGAGGTGACGCCAGTGTGCTCACGTCGTCGTCACTTTAGAGGGGAATAATAGTCTAAGTTTTGTCCTATATATGCAAGACTTAGAAGAGAAGGAAGACACATTGTATTATCTCTAAGCTCACATTTATAATCTAGATCTCTCTTAAGAAAATATATCATTCTTGACTCTTGTTCTTACATTATTCATTGTTTTATCTCAGATCTAGCATATTTATTCATTTTACTTGCTTATTCCCATATTTTACTTAGCTTTTGATCTTACATATCTAGCTAGTAACTCCGAACTCGTTTAAGAGGGTCTCCGGATCGGATACAACTTATTTGTCAGTATACCCTTGAATACAAATCTCTAACTGTGTTTTTTTGTTAGAATCATTTTCACCGAAAAATGATTTGGCGTCGTCTGTGGAGATAGAAAATTGTGGTGTTGTCTCGATCTGTAGCTAATCTTTTTGAAAAAACCTAAACGAAAATGCTACATTAAAATCATGTTAGGTGAAAACGACATTGCTCGCGGATCACAAGGACTCACAGAGGTACAAATATTCACTGAACATCGAAACCCAGCGAGTCATTCGAAAACTTTGCGAACAAAGGTAGAAAAGGAATCCGAACGAGGGCGGCAGAGCAGTGAAAGCGGATCTTCACTAAAATCATCCAGGAAAGAGCACAATGAGGAAACTTCGGGTAAGGCAAAAGCGGAAGAAGCCTGAAAAGAAACACCCGAGGGAAGAAGTTTGGCTAAATCTCAAACTAGTAAACCCCAACCTGCTGATAAAGGAGGATCTCTCACTAAGGAGACGATCGTGGTTGTCCTAGAAGAATAAAATGAGATGGTGTTGCGCATGGAAGAGGCAGTGACCATTATAGCTACTCATTCTAGAACTGGGACTCCGGCGTCAAATCAAAATTGCGCGAAGACCCTGGCTTCACCTGAAGCCAAGAAGAAGAGAGGTGAGGTCGAAAAGGACCGGTTGGACGCATTCACAGAGGGATTGAGTCGGGTAGAAAAAGAAATGAATAAGTGGATGGATGAGCTAGATACCAGGAGTACCGCCAATTATAAAGGGTGCAGGAGACAGGAGGTATGGGATCCTGCCATATCCAGAAAGCTCAACCCCCATCCCAATCCAAAAGAAGTTCAAGATGTCTGACATACCAAAGTACGATGGCACCACAGATCTAAAAGAGCACATCGTGACCTTCGAGGCAGCTGTCACCGGGCACGATCTCAAATAACACGAAATTGAATCTATTATGCTGAAGAAATTAAGCCAAACCCTCATAAAAGGAGCCCTCTCTTTGTATACTCACTTATCGGAAAATTCTATTGATTTCTTTTCTACTCTTGTAAATATTTTTGTCAAGGCTCACGTAGGGGCCCGAAGGATAGAAACACACAAGCATGACACATTTACAATAAAAAAGTGAGGAGATGAGCTGCTGCAAGGATTTGTGTATAGGTTCCAAAGGGAAAGCATGACACATTTACAATAAAGAAGTGAGGAGATGAGCTGCTGCGAGGATTTGTGTATAGGTTCCAGAGGGAAAGCATGACACATTTACAATAAAGAAGTGAGGAGATGAGCTGCTGCGAGGATTTGTGTATAGGTTCCAGAGGGAAAGCATATTTCTACCAACTATTTTGAAAGATTGGGCGGTAGCCGCATTTGCAAATGGGTTGAACCCGAACAGTTCAAATTCTTCTAGAAAGATGAAGAAAAGCCTTAAGGAGTTCCCTGTGAAAATGTAGAGTGAAATAAACCTCAGATACATAGCCAAGATGTTGATTGAGAAAGACAAGCGAGTGGTGACGTCGACATACACAGGCGCCCCCTCCCCCCGAGAAAGCTGAGTCAAGGATACAATGCTAGTACTGCAAATGGCAGGCGGTTCAAGCCGTATGATGCCAGGAGATTCTCAAGCAGGGGGACAAGCCGAAGCAACACCCAGAACTATCGAGGTCTCATTGAATGAGGCACTCGGTGAGCAGAAGGGTCCACATCAAAAGGGATTGGCCCCCTAAAACTGTCTGATCATAACTTCAGCATAAACGCGGATGAGTTAGTGACGGTGATAAAGACCATGAAGAAGCCAAGTTCCCGGATGAAATGCACACCGATCTGTAGAAAAAGAACACAAGGTTATGGTACCATTTTCTTAGCACACACGGTCACACCACGGAGGATTGTGGCAACTTAAGGATTAAAGTGGCACAGCTACTGCGCGCGGGGCACTTGAGGGAATATATTAGTGACCGGGTAAAGCCCAACCTGAGCAGGAATGTTGGACAGAGATCGAACCCAGTACCTCCGCCTACTTACACTATCAACTTGATCTTTGATATAGAAGTGGTCAACAAGATCACGTAAACATCAATGAGAAAGTCCAAGATCTCAGTCACAACCACGAGCCACGAACATGAGCCCATGAAGAGTCAGGACATCACATTCTCTAGCAACGACTACAGAGACTTCACTTCACCTCATAATGAGGCCCTGGTAATATTAATAATTTTTTACTAAGCGTGTTTTTGTTGATCCAGGAAGCTCGGCCAACATCATCCAGTTGCGGGTCCTTAAAGAAAAGCAAATGGATAAGTTAATCACCCCCGTAACAAAGGTACTGGCGGGATTCAATATGTCCAGCGAGCTGACAAAGGGGGAAGTTGAAATTAATGTTTCACGCTAGTGGCGTGAAGTAGGCCACAACCTTCGACTTTGTATCCAGAGACATAATGTATAACGCAATACTTGGGAGGTCATAGCTACACGCAATGTAGGCAGTTCCTTCAACTTATCATCAGAAGGTCAAATTTCCTACACCCTGGGGGATCGAAGAAATCAAAGGAAGTTGTAGCTATTCTCAGTTGGAGGACGCGTTAGCAATAACAATTCCACAAGAAAAAGAGATGGGTCAATAGCAGTTATAGTCACCTGGCTCAAATAAGATGCTCGGAGGAGGGAAGAAACAACCTATGGAGGAAGGGTACTCGGATCTAGTCATCCCAAAAGGATTCATCTTACCGACAGACAAAGACCCCACAGATTCGACCATCGAGGAACTGGAAAGTGTGTCACTTTTCGAATAACATCCCGAAAAGAATGTATACCTGGGCTTGAAGCTCTCACTTGGGCTTAGGTGTGCATTTTTATATTATTTAACAATACTCAAATTTCTTTTTTTGGTCTCACATTGACATAAAATGGATCCCCCCGGAGATAACTATCCACAAGTTGAGCTCTAATCCGAACCATACCCCAGTGAGACAAAGGAAGTGGCCGATATCTGCCATTAGGGATCAATTTGGAAAGAAAATGTGACGCGCCTACGTAATATAGGGTCAGTCCGGAGGGTTAAGGACCCAACATGGCTGGCTAACGTGGTGGTGGTCCCTAAAAAGCTCAACAAATTTAGAATGTGCATAGACTTTAAGGACCTAAATAAGGCATGCCCTAAGAATTCTTTCTATTGCCGCATATTGACCAGACGATTGATGCTACGGCCAGACATGAACTGCTCAGTTTATTGGATGCATACTCCGGATACAACCAGATTAGCTTGCACCCTGACGATCAGGAAAAAACCTCTTTCATGATCAATCATGGTAATTTTTGTTATAATGTAATGTCTTTAGGTCTAAAGAATGCAGGGGCCACTTACCAGAGATTGGTGAATAAAATGTTTGAAAATCAAACTGGTTGTACTATGGAAGTTTACATCGATGACAGGTTGGTCAAATTTTGAGAAACCGAGACCCATCTGACCTCCTTAGTCGAAACCTTTGACGTCTTGTGTCGCCATGGCATGAAGTTGAATCTAGAAAAAAATGCCTTTAGGGTCAGGTTTGGAAAGTTCTTGGATTTTCTTGTCTCCGATCACGGTATCGAGATGAACCACGACAAAGTTAAGGCTATATAGGAGATGTCGGCCAAACTAAATAATGTCAAAATGGTGCAAAGATTGACATGAAAAGTTGTGGCTTTGGGAAGGTTCATATTGCGATCAACGGATCGGTTCCAAGAATTTTTCAAACTCATAAAGAAGGATCATCATTTCTCGTGGACACAAGAGTGCAACCGAAGCCTACTGGACCTCAAAGCTTACTTGGATAACCCTCATGTAATGGCCAAACCCGGAAAAAAAAGACTGTTCACCTACGTAACTGTCTTAGTTGTGTCAATTAGCATCGCTCTCGTACGAGAAGAAGGAGAAGAGCAACTCCCTATTTATTATGCAAGTAGGACACTAACCGTGACCAAGTCACGATATGCGAAAGCTAAAAAATTAGCCCTGGACCTCATCACGACCACTTGGAAGTTGCGACCATACTTCCAATGCCACCCAATAACAGTCGTAGCAAATGCCCCACTGCAGGCCCCACTACAAGGGGAAAATCTTACAAGTCGGCTATCAAATTGGTCAGTCGAGATAAGAGAATATAATCTAACATATCAACCCCCAACTAATGATACGAATGACGAGCCTGCCAGAGTACGCGGTAGATTTTGCCCCCACGATACGACCCTGAAAATCGCAAGGTATGAATTCATCATATTTTCCCTTTTTTGTTTTCCGTAACTTTTTTTTTATCGCAGGACTGGGACTGGTTGTACAAATTATGGGACCTAAGGACATCGAAGTGAAGATCGAAAATATGTGTTGCACTCTTTTCCTTGATCGGCTTTTTTCCTAATGGGTTTTTATTAGCGATGTTTTTAACGAGGTAACAATTGTAAAACGTATTACTTTGAAGAACTTTTCATGGAGATGCAAACACAAAGCGGGACGGTCTGCTCCTAGCTAAAGAGACCGAGGGCCTTCGCCTTTTTTGTACTTTTTAGTTTATCAAAAACATGCATGTACTCGGGTCTAAATACCGAACATAATATATAAAATTAGTCTTGCTTCAAAACTTCGTACACTCTAAAGTTGTTGGTATGAATGCATCCTTCTGGACCCGATAATATCCATCTCGAACACACGACACGACCTATTGGCCTCAGAGCATGAAAAAAATAACCTTATGCCAATATAAGATGAGGTCAAGACGTTCTCCTCATCGGTACCAAACAAAAGGGGGCCTTCATTTTATCATGAAACAGATTATTTAAATTCTCAATCATAAAATATGTGGCCAGAAGTAACCTTCCCAGATTAGGAGAAGCGATTGCTCATAATCCCGCACACATTGCGAAGAAATAAAAATGCAAATCATGGAACTTAAACACAACCGTTCGAATTCACCATAGAGCATAGTCCCGATGAGGAGGTCTTTGGTGGAAGGATCCCTATGGTTGAACTGCTCCACTTCAAAGGACTGGGTAACTCTTACACCTAGCCACAAAGCATATCAACATAATCGGAATGACAAATAATGATTAAACGCCTCCCGCACGGGACTTAGGAAAATTAACATAAAAATTGTGCAATTCGGAGATGAACGAATACGCAGTCAGTAGAAGGCATGCAAGGAAAAGGCCTGAAAACATGGGCAATACCCATAAACCAGAATATAGTGTCTTCCAAAAAAGAAAACAATCATATCTGAAATATTAAAAACTTCGCGCAGGGAGTACAGAAATCAAGCATCAGTAACAAGGGCCTCAAAGGTTCCAATAGGAGCGTGCATCTCTGGAGTCGAGGTAATCGGTGGCTCCTCCGAAAGGATCATTCTTACGTCATCTCCTCCCACCTCTAGAGATTCGGAAGGGTTTTCTGGGTGGACATCCTCCTCGTTACCTTTCTCACTCTCACTTCTAGCCATGGAGATCTCAGAAACATGCTCCTCACAACCGGCTGGGGTCTCCCCTTCACCCTTGTGAGACCAGATTTTGTCATTAGAAGACTGAACAAGGTCCACGGATGGGTCACACATGGACAAAGCCTTATGGGACGTATTTTCTACCCTCAAAACATCGGTCAAGGTTGCTTTAACATTTATCGAGCCTTCTCAAACCTCCTGGAAAACTTACCGTCGAGACTGATACACCGCATGGGTTTTATTAAGGATAAAGTCTAGCTTTAATTGCTGAATTTGGCATCCATATCGGACATGTCGACTTTCAGCATAGTCGCACGGAGGGAAATGTTGCTCTTGATAAGATCCTAGTTGAGCTCGACCTGTCTGTCATAACGAGTTGACAGGCTCTTATACCTCCATTCTAGTACATTCAAAGTCCTTTCTGCAGATGCCTTGTCCCTCTAGCAAGCCTCGAGTTCAATCCCCATAACCCGAATTCGCTCGGCCATGTCTGTTTCCATCTAAACTACATTGGCAAAATGCTCTTGGTGTTCGGCTCGCTTCTTCGGAAGCTCTTTCTGAAATTTAGCAGCTTCCTCACTGTAAATTTTCCTATCATGACTGAGTCAACTTAGCCTCGAGGTCTTCCACTTAAATTAGTTGACTCTCTAGGATCAGAAGTCTCTCTTGTAGCTTCTGTTACTCCAGCATCCTCTCCCTCTCTTCGGCAAGCTTCTGTTGAAAGCCCTCCATGGTGAGAAGGCTAGCTTGAGGAAAAGGGCAATTCAAGAAACCAAATATTATGATGAGAAAATAAAAGGAGCAGTCTAAGAAGAGAAAATAGAGCATACTTGCACAGCCGCATGAGCGTCGGCATTAAGAAAATAATCACCAAAGACCCTCCCCATATTCTCAATATCCCTCTCACTCGCCAAAGGCCGTAAGTAGCTGGCTACCCCTACTGGCCATAAAAGAAGGTTGCATTCCTGAGGAACGGTGAAAGTGACCTATCGGTGAACTGTGGGATTACGGACTGGGGCATGATAGGTATCCACTAGACACGATCCACGGGAGCTCTGCAGGCCCTCGTTATACGCTCTAGTAGTAGGACCCTCGATTCGCCAATAAGAGTAGTACCTTGTAAGCTCTGAGGCAGGGTCTTCTTCTTCCTCACTAGCATCAGATGCCAAGTTGATGACAACAAGAAGAGTGGCTTGAGCAGTTGGGTTTGGCCTCTGACTATCTCGCTCCCCAACACTCAGTCTGGTTCTTTTCGCCTGAGGAGGGGAGGAAGGAGACAATGACCTTTTTCATCCAACAGAGTTCATAACCTTTGTGTCTCACCCCAGTTGAGATACAACTTGCTCAATTTGCTGAAGGGCCGTATCCAGATCTTCAGGTACCTCTACGTACGCCCGGACAGATGCTCCCTTCGGGATGTCATGATTCTTCCCTTTCCAGTTATATTTCAGTACAATCTCCTGCCACATCCAGAAGGGAGAATGTGGGCAATCCAAATTTTCAAGACCTATCGGGCCAGACCCGACACGGGTTCAGGTCCATAAGTTATGGCTGATAAAGGAAGATGGAAGAAAGTTAGAGGCATCATTAAGAATCAAGGAAGATAAAATAATAAGGGCCGGCCTGAACAGAATACTTATGGTCAAAATTCTATCGCTCAGGGATAGGCGCATCGGGTGGCTTGACCAGATCCCACATCCCGATAACAACATATCTCTCCGTCCACCCATGATCGAATTCATCATCAATACTAGCAATCAACACGTTTTGGCCACGGTGGGACAGTTGAATAACCCCCCTCTAAAAAATTTTGGGAGAATAAAGACGAATTAAGTGGGCAAGGGTTATGTCCTCCCCCACCTGAGAAAAAAAGGTATCAGAGACACGAAATTCCTCTAATAGGTCGGACCAATCTGGGTCAGGCACACTTTGTATTTCGGTAGAATTCCAAAATCACAGGGTCGATAAGTTTGCCCAGCCGCAAGGAAAAGAGATACGTATATACAAAGGAGTATCCCCTGCCGGTAGAAAGTGATATCCTCCCCTTCTCTAGGGAGGAGCACTTCTATATTTGTCCAGCCGCAGTCTACCTGCACCCGTCTCAGATAATGGGCGCTAACAGAGGATTTGTATGTATTGGCCGGCCAAGATCTCTTTGAATCCATGGAGACGGGGCACATTGTGAGATCTTTCAGAGAAGACCAATTTCTAGAAAGATAGGCGTTAGCCTGCTTATTAGAAAAAGAGGCTGATGATTTCTTATTCTTCTTCGACGTCCTACTAGTCGTCGGCAGGGAGTCTACGATAGGAACCTTGAGAATAGGGACATCTGAATCACCGCGAGCTAGGCTCCGAGCCCGAGTGGTGGCACCGTCGGCAACTGAAGAATCTGAAGACATAGTGAGAAGATTTAGTTAAGGAAGAGAAAGAGACAACGTCATTTCGTTTGAAAGTTTAAGAAGGTGGAACGTCGGAGGATCGGATGGAATGAAAGAGAGCCCTTATATTAGAGGTGACACGAAGGAAGGTCGGAAAAGAGGTGACGTTCGGTCTGAAGAAAAGAAAATCAAGTCATCATTACGGCATCTCCTCCCGAGGAAAGATATCAATAGATGCGCGATACGTGTAAAGTAAATGGTACAGGAGAAGCATAATATTTAATGCGAAGGGGAGATAGTCGGCTGAAATTGCGCACCAGTTCCAAGAGACGCCTTGTTAAAAGCAAGAATTAACGGTTGAAGGACTCTTCCACTTCCCCGCCCCATGAGTTCAAAGGTCCCCAAAAGTGGGGGACTATCTGTATTGGGTAGAAACGCCTTTAGAAGTGTTAGCGTACTCAGGAAGACTGATAGCTTCGAAAGCCTTAGCATAGCTGTCTTCCACTCCCAACGACTCCCATCACATCAACCCTCCTAGATCAGAGTGTCGCGTCACGCGCATGTGAGGTGACGTTAGTGTGCTCACGTCGTCGTAACTTTAGAGGGGAATAATAGTCTAAGTTTTGTCCTATATATGCAAGACTTATAAGAGAAGAAGACACATTGTATTCTCTCTAAGCTCAGATTTGTAACTCAGATCTCTCTCAAGAAAATATACCATTCTTGACGCTTGTTCTTACATAATTCACTGTTTTATCTCAGATCTAGCATATATTTTTTTTATTTTACTTGCTTATTCCCATACTTTACTTAGCTTTTGATCTTACATACCCGTGATTTAGCTAGTAACTTCGGACTCGTTTAAGAGGATCTCCGGATTGGAGACAACCTACTTGTCTTTAAATTCTTGAATACAAATCTCCAACTGTATTTTTTATTAGAATCATTTTCACCTGAAAACAACGATGTCTCATGAGCCTCTAAACTTTGCATCTAAACATATATAAAGCTGCTTAATTTTCCTTTCTTCCCCTTCGACTAGATCAAAATAAAAACTAAGTTTATGCAGCAAGGTTCAAATCCATATACAGTATTGCTTTTGGTTAAACTTCCTTTCAAAAGTAAGATACATTAGATTTGAGTTTAACTTTTCCATAACCATTACAAGTTGTACTGTTGTCTGCTCATAATATGTGGCATTAGTCATTTGAAAAATAAGATAAGTTAATACTACAATAGGTTAGATTATACTGATATTACAAAATTTCTTTTATATTGATAGCACATTTAAAATAAAGGGAAAATATCCAAACATGTCATTTAATCTTGTGAAAATGGTCCAAATTATGTCATTCATAAATAATTGGGGTCAAATATACTCTTGTCATTATATTATGGTCTAGATACGTCTTTATTTATTAACGATAGAAGCTTTACACAAGACCATCTTCACAAGGGAAAATGATCAAATTCAATCCTGAACTATCTGAAATGACTCAAATTTGTCCCTGAACTTTGAAGAAAGGGGTCATTATTCTGGGGGCAGCAAAATAATCATCTTCTTTAATGTTCAGAACCTTCAAAGGCAGTGTCTCAATCCTGAAAGCTCAATCAACCACTCTCAAGCCTCAAATAGAACTTAAGCAATAAACAAGTGAACTACCAAGTTAAACTTCCACCTCTATCAGAACTCTATCGACACAACTTTAACGACTTCAAATCATGTGCATCATTAATATTATGGCAATCAAGGTAGGTTTACAGTGGTTGAGGTGATTTTACAATAGAGATAAAATGCTGACAGCGAAAAATAGTAAAGATCAAAGCGTGAGAGTTTGTTTGAATATAGTAATTTTTGTGTGAAAGTATTTTTGTGTGTTCTTTTTGTGAGTGTAATCGGAATAATATGATGGTGAACTGACGTGGTCTTCAAGAGATGTTTTAAGAGTGGAGAGAATTGATTTTTATGGTGGTGATTAACTTAAAGTGATATACATGATAACTGAGAAAGATGAAATTTGTAAAATTTAGAAGTAAATTTGGATAATTTTGCATAATTCAAGAGCAAGATTTGATCATTTTCCTTGTAAAAAATGCTGTCATAATTGAAAAGTTTTAGTTGTAAATAAAAATATATTTGGACCAATATTGTAACAATATTAGTATAGTTGACCTTAATTACTTCCTAACCTTTATTTTACAGTTTAAATTATTTTTAGAGCATAGTGATTTGTGGAGATATGATTTTTTTTTTTTTTAAAAAAAAAGTGGGAGATTTTACTAGTGTATATGTCGCCAAGTGTCATGAGTTTAAAAATCTTTAAGTGGTTTTTTTCTTTTGCATTTCAATTTTCCTGCTAGCACTTTGAGCAGACAATTTAACGCGATTATCGCCTCATAATTCTCCAGCCAGTCACGCAGTATTAATTGCCTTCACATCTAATGTTCCTCTGTTCAGACATAACTTACCTTTTATTACTAATTCACCCCTTAATCAGATCCATTGTTCAACATATCACTTCTTAATCAAAACTAAAATTAAACATTGTATAAATATTCTTTCATATTGTAACTTTATGACTTAAATTCTTTCGGATAACTCACCTCTTAATCACCCAATAAAGGTAAAAATTTATCAACACCTCATATTTCCACCAAACAAATAAATACTACTCCCTTCGGTTCAAACAAAGTGAACCGAAAAACGTGGTCACTTAACAAATTAAAAAAGAATTAACCTTATATTTTTAGATTTACCCTTAATAAGTGTTAAGTAATCAAATCTCAATACATATTTAATTAAATGCAATTTAGTCAGATTACTTATTTTTGTTTAAGAATTAGTAACATTTATTCTTAAGGGGTGTGCAAATGACTAAATTGACATTCTTTTTATCTGGAGGGAGTACATGACATGTGTTTGTATTTAATTTTTTATTATTTAGTTATCATTATTAAGTACTCCATCCAGATAAAAAGGAGTATCCACTTAGTCATTTATACACCCCTTGAGAAATATACTAACTCCTAGATAAAAATAGATAATCTGACTAAAATGACTCTAATTAAATAGGTATTGGGATTTTGTCACATGACACTTAATAAGGGAAAATCTGAAAAAGTAAGGTTAACTCTTTCTTGATTTTGGTAAGTGGACACACTCTTTTTTAACCCAAAAATAAAGGTTAGGTGGACACTATTTTTTATCCGGGGAGTACTCCCTCCGTCTCAAATTAATTATCGTTGTTACTAAAAATAGTTGTCTCAAATTATTTATCGTTTTAGAAATTTAAGGAATAATTAATTATTTTTTCTCCATTTTATTTTTTTTCATAAATCAAGATGACACATAAATAGAATAAATATTTAATGGAGATAGATTATAACTTAATTATAAATAAATGTAAAGTATGTCAAATAACCTTTCTAATTAATACTATTACTTTAGAGGCGTGTAAATCAAAGAAGCAACAAAATATATATATATTAACGTTAATTATGATAAGGGAAGTAAGTTTTGAACCCACTAAAACCCCCTAAAACCCAAGACCCATAACCCCCCCCCCCCCCCCCCCTCAGAAAAAAAAAAGGCTCCTATTTAGCGTTACAAAAAATACTCCACAACCTTAGTCTTTTACCGTTGACTTTCTCTATTACCCTTACCTTAACCCATAATATTGTCTAAAGGCTATTAGGGGGAAATCCTAATTTAAATAGTGTGTCTTTCTAACTACGGTAAATTAAGTATTCCTTATCATCTTAATTAAGGAAGGTCTTATTCATTCATTAGTCACTTCACTTGTATACCTCTCTAGAGAAACTGGAATGTCAGTTTTCTTTTTAAAGAGTAGTAGTGCTCCAAATAAATGCATGCATTTACTACATCCTAAAAGATTTCAAACCCATTTTTTATTGACCATATTGTTAGATTACCCATTGAATTTTAGCAGTTAAAAAATCTTTGGTGAAGATTTAGTGGGTGGTGGCAATGGCTGGTGGTGGGGGTGAAGAAGGTACATCAAGACAGCTTGATCAAACACCCACTTGGGCTGTTGCTGGTGTTTGTGCAGCCATTATTATCATTTCTATATCTTTAGAGAAGATTATCCACAGACTTGGCACTGTATGTGTACTTAAAAGACTAGTCTGTTTACCTTGTTGTTCTTCAATTTGTGTGTTTATTTGTGGGTTTCTTTCCTTTTAAGTTCTTGATTAATCTTGGATTTTTAATGTACAAGATGTCTCTATTTTGCCTCTCAATGTGATTTCTCTCCTAGCCAGCAGCATTACAAAGAGTGTTGCTTGAAGAAATTCCCTTTCTTGTTTCTTGGTTTTGGTGTTGATGATTTTGCAGCTGTATTTGTTCTTTGACTTTTAGATTTTTACATCAAGACAATATCTTTTTGCCTGTGGAAGTCTTGCTTCACCAAATTAGAAGAGAATATATGTTCTTTTTGTCGATAGACTTTTCTTTTGAGCCGAGGTTCTATGGAAAACAGTCTCTCTATCCCGTAAAGGTAGACGTAAGGTATGCGTACATCCTACCCTCTGCAGACTCCACTTTGTGGGATTTCACGGGGTATGTTGTTGTTGTTGTTGTCAATAGACTTTAGAGCATGGAAAATATTCGTGACTACTCAGATACTGATTACCAAACAATGGGTTGTTTTCCTCTATGGGTATATATATCTTTGCTTTGCTAATCCTAACCCTTTCCTTGTTTTGCTCGTCCTAATCCTTTAATAGCTTTTGAGGTAATTTACGTCGTTGTGCACATTTGGTTTTACTATCTTGTGCTTTTTATGTTACTTTTACCCCCCAAAAGAAATGTGCCTTTTCTCTTGGTTGGAAGGATTTTTGTACCTCCAAGTTCTTTACCAAATTTGGATTCTTGGACATTATAGCTATGTGATTGATGTCATTGGTAGTTCCTTTTCGGGTATTTATTTTCAAAAATTATACACCAGTTTCAGCTTCTGTTTTGAGTTTTGATCAATTAAACTAGTAAGGAAGAGAAAAAAGAGAGGTTTTATTGTCCAATTTTATGCGTTGTGAACTTTACCTTACCTTTAATTTGGATGTTTGGGTTTACCTTTTCGTTGTCTGGCAGCATTTTGAAGTACATAGACATTTGTGTTTCCATATTGTATTCTTTAATTACATGACTTCTACCAATTTATACCGATTGTCTAAATCCACGTGATTTTACTTAGTTGATTGCTTCCATGGATCTTAATTTCTCTAGCGATTTGCTTACAAAATGAATTTTTTTTTGCAGTGGCTCACAGACAGGCATAAGAAAGCTCTATTTGAGGCTCTGGAAAAGATTAAGGCTGGTAAAAACTTTTGTGCTCTCAAATTCTTATCATTTTACCTAGGGAATATAGTCTTGTTTTCTGTATTAATTAATGGCTCCTTCTCTCTAATTGTTGCAGAGTTGATGGTTCTTGGTTTTATCTCATTAACCCTTGTATTCAGCCAGTACTATATTGCTAGAATCTGTATCCCATCAAGTGTTGCTGATACAATGCTGCCCTGCCCTGCTGCTGACAAAGATGATAAAAACGAGGAACATCGTCGGAGGCTTTTATGGTATGAGCGCAGGAATTTGGCTGGTGCAGAGCCTAAATGCAAGGATGTAAGCCATAAATTTGTATATGGACCTTGATAATAGTAATTTTAATTGTCTTAATAAGTGGAATGGCAAAAAAGACATTGCAGGAGTTTAGCTTGTTGTAGTCTACCCTTTTCTTGAATTAATCAGGTGGCAGACTAATTGTGTTTTTTCTTAAAACTGGCACAATCATATATTATGCACAAACCTTTTATGATGTTTGCAACTTAAGCTGATTGACATTTCAAAAACACCGGATTATCTTAATGCTGGGTTGGTACTATGATTAATTAAATTTCTTACTTACTGATTGAAAATGCCATTCTATGAAAAAAGGATACATTCCCTATAAGTGTTGCTTCAGTTACAGTTAGCTCAAGTACTAAATAATTACCTTTGTGGTTTGGATCTTTGTGTAGTACTTGCTCTGAATTGACTAAATTACAGCATGCTGGGCTGTCTTTATTAAACTAATTGGAGTAATCTTACAGGGACGTGTCTCTCTCATTTCTGTTGACGCACTGCATGAAATACACATCCTTATATTCTTTTTGGCGGTCCTTCATGTGATATACAGTGCTATTACTATGTGGTTGGGAAAACTTAAGGTAATTCAAAGTATACATTTCATTAGTTCCTGCATTCTACTTGAACTGCTGTGCCATTTGTGTGGCACTTTTTGGAATATCAAGAAAAGCTCCAGCATTATACATTCCACACTTTCTTGATATTCGTTACTCTCCATTTTAGATTCTAAAATGTCTAATGCTTGAAAGTATGTTCTTCAGATTCGTGGCTGGAAAGGATGGGAACAAGAGACCTCAACCCATAACTATGAGTTCTCAAATGGTATGTCATAGTATGCTATACCAATGGTGGAGTTTTCTGATTTGCTTGTACACTATGTTCATTGTCCTCATTTCTTTGCATTGGAAATTGACCATTTCTTACATGTAACTTTTAGATCCTTCAAGATTTAGGCTTACTCACGAGACATCATTTGTCAGAGCACATACTAGTTTCTGGACCAACATTCCAATCTTCTTTTACATTGTAAGATACTGATATTAGATATTATTATTTTCATTCTCTATAACAATAGTGTCGTTCTTCAGCACATCGGAAAGAAGAGTAAAGGTTATTGAATGATGCAATCTTATTCTTCCAGGGATGTTTCTTCAGACAATTTTTCAGGTCCGTGAATAGGTCAGATTATTTGACCCTCCGCAACGGTTTTATCAGTGTGAGTTACCTTTTCTGCTTGGTTCTGAAACTACGTTTAGTTCTTTAATTCTTTTCTTCTCTGTTTTCCATAGAAGTTATAGATAATTCTTCTTGTACAGGTTCATTTGGCTCCTGGAAGTAAATTTAACTTCCAAAAGTATATCAAAAGGTCATTAGAGGATGACTTCAAGGTAGTTGTTGGTGTCAGGTAGAGAGATGTGTTATTTTCTTCATCTAAATATTTCCTAACAAACAAGTACTGTACGTGTACTAGTGCAACCTATATCATGTTGACTGACTTAATTTTTGCTACTGGCAGTCCACTTTTATGGGGATCGTTTGTGGTTTTCTTGCTCCTAAATGTTAGTGGTAAGTCATATACTGTGATGGAATATATTTGGCCAATTCTTTCACTTCTTACATTTTACTTCCAAAAGAAATATATTTCTGAAACATTTGGTTACATTTCAGGGTGGCATGCATTGTTCTGGGCATCCTTAATTCCTTTGATGGTAAGGTTTCTTCTGCCTTGTCCACCTTCATGATTTCATTGCAGGGAAATCTGATAATTAATCTTTATCAGATCATTTTAGCTGTTGGAACAAAGCTTCAGGCGGTGTTGACAAGAATGGCTCTTGACATCTCAGAGAAACATGCAGTAGTCCAAGGCATCCCTCTCGTACAAGGCTCAGACAAATATTTTTGGTTTGGACGACCTCAGTTGGTTCTTCACCTCATCCATTTTGCCTTATTTCAGGTACTTACATGCGCCACTCAGATGTGTCATAAGCTAGTATTAGAAAATTAGACGACTGGAAGTTGTCCGAGCTTACATGTGAATATGTTATTCGAGCCCATTTAAAGACCATTACTTTCAGATTTGCTTAAACCTCATCACAGCCTTTAAATGGAATAAAAAGCAAAAGCAAGAAATTTGTCAGAGAAAGATGATGATTATCTTTAGTCTGTTTCTGTGAATGACTTGTGAGATATAAATGTATGGAACACTGCAAAGTAAATGTTGATTCTTGTTTGCTTCTGGGTGCATTGTATATTGAGGACTTGTGTATTGAAAATGAAAAAGAGGGGAAATGGTGCATGGGTTTGGATTATAATAGTTTGCTTTATCTGAATCTCCCATCTACTTCTTGCAATTTTCGTCTACATCTATTTACTGCCATAGCTTACAAAAGTTTCAATTTTATGTGTCTAATGCTAAACTATCATTTCTACTTGACAGAATGCGTTCCAAATAACATATTTCTTGTGGATATGGGTAATGTTTCCTCCTCTTGTATCAAACTTCCCAAGATATTCAGTTTTTTGAACCATGAGACTATTGATTGAAATGTTGGTTACTTATTTTGCAGTACGAGTATGGGCTAAAATCTTGCTTCCATGACAAGTTTGGCTTCGTCATTGTGAAAACTGCTTTGGGGTATGTTACTTGCAACAAAAAGTCACTTTATTGGATGGATTTTATATATATATATACATATAGATAAATATATGTTCTTTCAAAGCAACAAAATAAAGCTTACTCGTACTAAATCTACTTTGCTGTCCCATTACAGGGTGGGAGTTTTATTCTTGTGCAGTTATATCACTCTTCCACTCTATGCCCTTATAACTCAGGTACTTTTACCAAATACTTATTGGAGGTTCCCACGTGTCGTGGTTGTCTCTTCTTCCCCACCCCACCCCTAAATTGCAAGCATACATGTATGTAGGTTCTTTCCATACCATTTTGCTTTTGCTTGCACTTTGCTAGTACACAAGCAAATATATTGCAGTCTTTTAGTAGGATGAAAAATGTGTCGTAGGAACTACATGAACTTTTTCGTACAACAATAACAATTACTATGCCTCAGTCTCAAGCAAGTTGGGGTCAGTTATGTATATCCACATTGTTCATGTCGCTCCATTTAGGTTAATCGCAGTTCAATGTCATATAAAACAATAATATACATGGACTTTTTAGCTTGAGAATATATTAAATATACAAGGTCAAAATTACACTAAATATACTCTACCTCTCACAAGGTAAGGGGTAAGGTCTGCGTACACCCCACTCTCCCCATTCCACTTGCGGGATCACACTAGGTATGTTGTTGCATACAAGGTTAAAATTATGTTTATGTATATATAGTAGATGTTGAATCTCCTTGGCTTCTTTGTGGGTTTATTTCTTTGTATTTCGAATCCCCTTACTGGAAATCCTGGCTCCGCCACTGCTTTTTAGTGTTTTAGCCATAGCTTGTTGTATTTTACACGGGAAATAGGCCTAATGGTAACGTGTCATGATGGGATCATGCAGATGGGTTCTAATATGAAGAAATCCATTTTTGATGAACAAACCTCAAAGGCATTAAAGAAGTGGCATATGGCCGTGAAGAAGAAGCAGGGAACTAAGGGAGACAAATCCCCACGAGCACTAGGCGGTGGAAGTCCGAGGTCCTCTGTGGGCTCGCCTCTACACTCAATTGGTCCTAAACTTCATCGGTTTAAAACTACCGGTCACTCAACACGTTTCAACAGCTATGATGATCTAGAAGCATCTGACCTCGATAATGATCCAACTACACCGATAATGCATGCAGTGGACAAGTCAACTACACAAGTTACTGATGATGATACTGAACATCAAGTGCATGTTCCTCAAAACGGAGAATCCTCCGGGAATGAAGATGACTTTTCATTTGCCAAGCCTGCTCCTAAAAGGTGAAAAGGAGGCAGGTAACAAACGCATATGGTATCTGAATAGTGGTTTGCTTTTTGTGCTTATAGAGGATTGTCATACAAAGTAATTAGCAATTCATAGGGAAACATATACATGATTTATTGTATCTACTGTTATTGCTTGCCTTATTACTACAGTTTTGTTCCATTATAAAATCAAAAAAGGTAGCAAATCTGGATTTAGCCATGAAATTGGCGATGAAATGATATTATATGTGCACTTATAAATTTGAATAGAAGAAAATGATCTTACAAAGATTAGGACAAATAATTTTTTGGCCCTTTACAAGAAATCTTCATTTTTTTTGCATAAGAGATCTGGAAAAAGCACATAAGGGATCTGAAAGTCTTTTTCTCCTCAAATTGTAAGAGGCCAAGAGATTTTATTTCCTTGCAAAAATTCCTATGTTTTATTAACAGATCTCATGTGTTATTTTCTAGTAATCTCCTGTGAAAATGATCATATAACTAAAGTAACATTTGTAATGGACCACAAAACCAAATCTCTTGAAGTTGGATTCGAAAGTTCCACATGAAGCATCGAAACTAAGGCTGACCAGTGGGCCGGGTCGACCCGGTCTCGACCCTGACCCGATCCCCCTTAAAAAAAATTGATGTCGGGACTCGAAATCGGGATGGGACCTGGGCTCGTCCCGCTCAGGCCCGTATCGTCCTAGACCCTCCCCGCCCCCGCCCCCGCCCCGACCCCCTCTTTGCAAACAATGGTCATTTTATATTTTGGTCGTTGTGCAACGACTATTTTTGTCCCCCCACCCCATAAACTCCTTCTACCCCCTTAATATTTATTTTTAACTCCTAAGTTACTATATTTACACTTTAACCCAAATTTTCAACTATAAATACCTCATTTTTTCTTCATTTTATCTCACAAATCTTCCAACAATCTCTCAACTCAATCAATCTCTCTACAAGTCTACAATTACATTGCCTACTAAATATTTTATTTTATTTGCTCATTTGTATAATTGTATCAAAGTTTAAAAATTGGGACTGAAGTTGGCAACTAGCTTGAGGATCATCCATCGAGCAAAGTTTCAATTTTCAACTTCGATTACAAGTCGACGTTACGTCGGCGTTTGGTACCTTCGTTCCTTCTTTAAATTATTATTGTTACTTTATTTTAATTATTGCACTTAATTTCATTATCTTTAATTATTTATTTGCATAATTAAAATGGAAGGATTAAGAGATATATTTAAGGGTAAGGGTGTGAGACTTTTAAAAAATCTATTAACTACATATTTTCCTAATCATTTTCATATAAAATGTGTGTGCCATATTTATAACTTAATTGTAAAGGATGATCTGTCACTTTTTGAAGACATTCTTAATAAAGTACAATTTACTATAAACTTTATTTTTAAAAGTACTAGAATACAAAGAAAAAAAATATATAAAAAAACTTGTCACGATTGTGGACTACCTTATAGAAAAATTTCTGAAAAAGTAGCGACTAGGTGGAATTCTCTATATGAACAACTATTTGTTGCTTACGATTATAGAAGACCTATAACTTTATTTTTTAACGCCATAATCGAAATCCAACTGATATGCTTATAGATAATGATTGGGAAAAAATTTCAGATCTTATTGTATTTTTAAAGAAATTTTTTCAAGCAACTAAATAAATTTCTAGTATATATATTATCCTACTATTTTAACTATGTTATTTTATATATCTCTAATATTTTTGTTACGTAATAAATATATGGGAAAACCATCTTATAAGACACATGTTAAAAAATGTTTATCAAATTAATTTTATTTTTTTTTCATATTCCCACTATTTATATTATTGGTGCTGTATTAAATCCGACTATTAAAATAGACGGTTGTAAAGCACTTACTGAAACTATTTATGATTGTATAACAATACTTCCACCTCCAACTCCAAAAAATCCAAATGAACAATCACATAAGGAACCAACTAAAGAAGAATTTTTGTCTAGCATACACGATGAATGCAAAATAGTATATACGCATTACCAACAAGAAAGTGCTAGCAATCAACCGACTTCTATACCATCTTCTATACCTCCTCCTCCTTCTTTTTCTTCTTCTCCTCCTGCTCCTCCTCCTCTCCGGCTCCTCTCCTGCTCCTCTCCTTCTTCTTCTCCTTCTCCTTCTGCTTCTCCTTCTCCTTCTTCTCCTCCTCCTTCTTCTTCTTCTTCTGCTTCTTCTTCTTCTGTACAACCTTATAAAAGACATGTTGTTTCTGCAACTAGTATTGAAAGCCTTAGAAATAAAATGTTTAGTGGTACCACTGCTAATCAAGTTAGCGAGTTTGATATTTTTGTTTTGCAGGGTGTTGTACCGTACCAAACAGTTCTCAATGAAGAAGGACGTGAAGACTTGCTTAAATACTGGAGGGGAAATGAAAAGACATTTTCGACACTATCAAAGATGGCCCGAGATGTGTTGAACATTCAAACGTCATCAACAGCGTATGAAAGCGCTTTTTCTGAGAAATATTTCAATAGGAGAGCACAAACACTCATTAGCAGGAGACAGCTTGGAGATTGCAGTTTTATTTAGAGATTGGATACGAGTGGAGTGTAGAAGGTGCGGTCAACCGGAGATCAATGAAGACGACGACGAAAACTATAACGAAATCTTGTCCGACGGAGGTGGAAGCGACGTCGACCAATTTGACCAACAAATTTCAATTCCAACCGAAGAACCACAAGACATTGTGAAGAAATTAGAAAATGTGTTTATAAATATGTGATTTTTTTTTAATTTTGAAATTGTATTACAAAAAAATAATATTTCTATTAAATAATATAAGAGGCACAAAAACAGCATTGAGATGTTTTACTACACTATCTTGTTCAATTATTGAAGTGTTTATATATATTAAGTTTCAAAAAAAAACTGGTCCCGACCCGCCCCGCCAATACCGGTCCCCCTTTTTGGCGGGATGAGGGACGGGACTGCGGCCTGTCCCGCCGGTCCCGCCACAACCTCGAACCCGACCCAATCCCAGTCCCGCCGGGACCCGCCCCGAACCCGGCCCACTGGCCACCCTTAATCGAAACTAAGAAAATCGCACCCTTAATCGAAACTAAGAAAATCGTTTTCCCCTTTTAATGAAAAATGCTTTTGGTATTTGGTTGCCAAAAATAATATTTTTCGGATTACATTTTCTAAAAGTTGTGTATAAACAAATACAGAATATATATTGGGAGTGGGTGGGCGGGCAAGATGTCACGTCTAGGAACAATTCTAAAGTTTTTTAAAAAAGAACATTTCTTTTTCTAGAAGCTGTTTTTATTCTGATTAGGCAACAATCATCTCAATATAATCCTACCTCTTGTCTAATCCAACTTTATTTAGCGCAGATGAAGCACAAATTAAATAATTAAAATTTAGGGACTTTTACTGTTTACATGATTACTCAGGCGGAGTAAACATGTTATCCGCCTGTACTCATTACAATATTCGTCCATTAGAAATGAGTAATCCATCAAAATAGCCGTCCAACAAAATAATAGGCAATATATATATATATATATATGATACAAAATAATATTTATTTTTTAATATATTGACTAGCGAATATAATTATTTTTTATTTGTATATTCGAAAGATATACAATAGTAAGAAAAGTAGAATCATATTGTTGTATACTGTTAAGATATATAACATGTGAATTGGATATTCATAAATATACAACGTACATATTTACTTGATATTTTATACAAAATTCCCTAAATAACTTTATAGTAGGGTTGTGCACAATTCGGATATACTCGAGAATTCGAATCAATTCACGTTATTCGGATGGTCGGATTTCGGATTTTGGGTATTTGATTCGGATATGAGTTATGTGTTTTTAAAATTTCGGATATACGGATCAGATACGGGTTGGTCAATTTCAAACTAATCCGACTCGATATATATGGTTACATATAAAATGTTATACTTTCATTTTAGATATTTGTTTGGGATTTTAGTTTACTTTGTTGATGATTGTAGTTTATATTGTTGATGATGTTGTTTAATGAACTTTATTATACATTGGTTGATGAAGATTATGAATTGGGTGTTAGGATGTTGGCGTACTGCAGTGCTATAAGCATTTTAATAAGACGTACAATTTGATTCGAAAATTCGAATTATTTACCTGGACCAAACATCAAAAATCCAATTCAATCCGAGGAAAATTTTGATTGGATTCATATTGCATTTTTACAGAATCCGAAATTTAAAATTATAATTCGAGATGTGCTAAATTCGATCCGATCTGATCCGATCCGACTGGTGAACAAGACTAGTTTACAGTATAACATAATTAATTAAAATAAATATTTTTTGGGTAACTTGTTGGGCCTTACGGCCACACAGCGTATGTTTCCCTAAATTTTAAGCTAATTTAGAGACTTCCTTTTTTTACTGACTAATTTAGAGACTTCATCCCGTTTTAACGTACCTTTTTCACACTTTCATATTATTTAGCTTGAATATAGTATGAGATGTATTACTTCAAAATAAATTTCAGAGGACTAGATGATAAATGTTTATCCGTTGCAATTGTTGGTGTGGTAAATAAATACTTCAAAATATTTGAAATTATATTTTAAATACGAAATAAAAATCGAGCAACAATGTTCTTGTGTGTTTTATATGATATGGTAAATCATAAAATTAGTAAGGTTACTTCATCTTCACTGATTATACAAGATTTATCCTGAAAAATAACTCTCATGTATCATTACAAAAATGTAAGAACCATGAGTTAATCAGGGTGAAATACAGAAATACGAAAGCAAATTGGTTTCTTCTTCATATGTTTATGAATAGTTATGATTTACGAAAACATAAAAATAGAGGGAACCTTTAAATTTCACTTAATATAAAATAAAATATAAATTCTTGCATAATTATACAGATATTTGTGATTTTTTTTTACTGA
Source organism: Anisodus tanguticus (assembly GCA_034509755.1). Classification (NCBI taxonomy): domain Eukaryota; kingdom Viridiplantae; phylum Streptophyta; class Magnoliopsida; order Solanales; family Solanaceae; genus Anisodus; species Anisodus tanguticus. The sequence goes on from CM067556.1 coordinate 31,501,262, forward strand.
AAACCAAATAGTGTAATAGTAATGCAAAATTGTACTATAAAATTATATTTTGTAGGTAAACCAAATCCATCTATAGTTAATTCACGAGTTTAATTTTTTCCAGGTAAAAATATTTTCAAGGTAGAAGTTTAAAGGTCTTGAATTAACCTAAAAACGAGAATGAATAATCTATATATTGGTGTTCATGACCAAATTAAATATTTCACAATTAACCACACAACATTATTAACACCACGATTAATTTGAAGTAAATTATTATAGTAAGTAAATATATATCTAAAGTAAAAAGTGGAATGTGTATAAGAAAAAAATGTTTATTACAAATTTTCAAAACTAAACTCATAATAGTAGTATCATTTTTTTCATATTTATATATCAAACATCAAACCCTACCGTATATGAAAATCATAAAAACGACGAGACGTGACTTCTTATCAAAGCAAGTACCGAGTATTTCCACTCCCACCTTCCGATTTATGTGTTGTGGGCATAAAATTATATTTAAGATTTTGTTTTTAAAACTTGTTGATTTAAGAAGTCACATAATTTGTATGAATATAACTTATCACAATAAAATAAAATAAAAATAAAAGTAATTTTTAGATATAAGATTATTATTTTTAAACGAACTAAAATACTCCCATTGTTTCACTTAATTAATGTGTTCTAGTTACTATAAGGAGAATCAAATGATACTAACTATGACCATAAGTGCAGACTGGTGCACAAAGCATTCCGCATTAGCGAGGTCCGAGAAAGGGGCTCACCCAAAGGGGTGTGATATAGACAGTCTACCCTGAGGCAAATATTAGTGATTTGCTTTCACGGCTCGAACCCTTGATCTATAGGTCATACGTAGATAATTTTATCGTTACTCCAAGGTCCTTTCCTATGACTGTCACGCCCCAAATCTGAATGGGACGGACCATACACTATATGCAACTACTATGAACTTGTAACATATTACATGACGTAGCTTGAAATACAAACGAGAAATGTAAATGACTTCTGTATATAAATGTGGCCACGAGCCTAAGACATGCAATTGAGGTACAGATACAAATAACCAACCCACGAATATTGTCTATGAAGCCTCTATGAAAACTTACTACTGGACAACTGATACAAGTGTTGGGACAGGGCCCCGAGCTACCCATAATCTCTAACATCAATGAAATTGTTAGACCTGACTCAGCTCTAGCTAGAATTGGAGCTTATAACCATTCCGTTGATCATTTGCGCTATCTAGCGAGAAAGTCTGTCAACCTGTATAACTGGACATGCAATGTAAAATATAACAAATGCAGCATCCCGATAAAAAGGGACGTAAGTTCAAAAAGATTGTATCGAGTACGTAAGATATACAGAAAAACAATTACAAATTCAAATGCCCATATGAGAGGAAATGAAATGTAATCAACCAAACACATTAGAAGGCTCTGAAACATCCTACATGAATACATGTTAAGTCTTATAGTAGCTAAGATGTTCTGAAACATTCTTCTGAGTCTTTCTGATGATATCTTTGCGTCGCTATGTGGAGCGACATTCTGGGATTCTTCAATGTAACACTTGGGATGGCCGTACATTAAATTCATTCCTTTACTTATAACATATTACATTTGCCACATAGGGCTATATGCCACATAGGGTCTTCGCCCACCGACTATAGCTTGATGGTGGTAATCATAATATAATACATACGACACATAGGGCCATCACCCATCGATTATAGCTCGGTGGTGATAATCATAATACATTATATACGCCACATAGTGCCATCACCCACCAATTATAGCTCAGTGATGGTAGTCGTAATACAATATATATGCCACATAGGGTCATCGCCCATCGATTATAGTTCAGTGGTGGTAATCATAATACAGTATATAAGCCACATAGGGCCATCGCCCATCGATTATAGCTCGGTGATGGTAATCATAATACAAAATATAAACCACATAGAGCCATCGTCCATCGATTATAACTCAATAGTGGTAACAACATCCCCAACTGAGATTTACTCACTTGTATATAATAATATTCCCAACTGTAGTGGTATATATATATAAAAATTATATAATAACATCATATAGCACTGAGGCTTGTACTTCTTTAAGTTATGAAATGTTCAGAATAATATACAATCGTTATTTTTTTGTAAGATGTTATAGAATTACTTATGGCATATACATTTTAATAAACAACATCAACTTCAAAATAGTAACAAGAGACTACAATATAACACGAAGCTCGACTCAATATATCAATATTAAATGATGAACATATTGGACTATTAAGTACACAAGTAGAAAATTTATGATAGATACAGATAACCTTACAAGCCACGCTGAAGCTCGACGCAATATGAATACTTTTCCAAGTAAAGAACAATGAACATTGAGTATGCAAATAGAAGGGTGTCACGACCTTACATTCTATAGAATTCACATTTGAAAAAGGAGAACATATGCTAGAGGCTTAAGTCCAAGGAAACGAATACGATATGAGTACTATATACTTTCATCCCTTGTTACCTTTAATTTAACATCTTCTGAGTTTGAACATACATATAATCTCTTGGAGCTGTAGACTTGGGGATACACTTGTTCTAACGTATACAATATAGGCTTCTTATAAAAGGTAGTTTGACGTCATCGACAAACACAAGAAACTCTATATTGTGTTATGAAAGCTTGATACTTATAAAGAGACTATACTGTCGGAACATAATGCATAAGGAACCTCAATGACTATAAGAGTATATAAACCATTTATACTAATAGAAAGTCTTTGACATTTCACAATATTCCTCGAATGATCTTATTCTGTGAAAAGCTTGAAACACCTATTCTGATATGGTTCATCTTTAGTAAGGCCCTATATCCCATTGATGATAAATCTGGAAGGTAACAATATGATTCATCTTAGACAGGGACTATAATCCATTAACAATCACATAAGGCTAGTGGCATTCATCTTATGTAAGGTCCTATGTCCCAATGATGATAAATCTGGAAGCTAACAATATGATTCATCTTAGACAAGGACTATAATCCATTAACGATCACATAAGGCTAGTGACAATATTCATCTTATGTACGACACTATAACCCAATAACGGTAATTCATAATCTCTCAATATGATTCATCTATAACCCATCAATGATTACTCGAAGTCTATCGACGTGATTCATCTTAACTAGAACTTATAACCCAATTACGATTGTCCAAAGGCTATTATTACAATTTAGCTTATGTAATGATCTACAACCAGGGGAACGATAATCTAGAACTCTCAGTATGATTCACCTTAAGCAATAATCTATAATCTCTTAATAGTCATCAAAAACTATCAATATGTTTCATCTTAGCTGAAGCTCTATAACCCAATACAGTACCCTGAAGCTATCCTCATAACTCATCAACAATCACCTGAGTGTTGACCATATATTTTTTTAAGTAACAAATAATCTTATGTAACCATCTATGATTCCCATTAATGATCTCTTGAAAGATATTGATATAATTAGCCCTAAGTACCATTCTATCATCCATTAACGATCTTTAGGAACTAGTAACATAATTTATCTTAAAAAACTCTCTATATCCCAATAATAATCTCATAAAATCTATCAATACAATTCATCTTATGTACGACCTATAACTCTTTCACAATACCTTTTTTGGAAACTATCCTATCACTCGAATGGCCCTATTAGTATGGAATCTTAGAACGACTATTGGATACCATTTACCTCAAGTTAACTACGACAACCCCAATGACGGTAATCCTTAAATCATTGATACAATTCATCTTATGTTATGCTCTATAACCCTTAACCATCACCTGTATACAAGTCATATGATTTACCCTAAGTATACTTCCATCATTCCTTAACGTTCTTTGGGAACTATCAACATAGTTTACCTTAAGTAATCCTCTATATCCCGATTACGACCATATAAAAGCTATTGAAGTCATTTATCTTACATAACAATCTATAATCCCTTTAACCATACTTTGAAGGTCATTGACATAATTCCACCTGAGGGAGAAACTCTAATCCCATAACGATAACATAGAAGCTCGACCTTAAGAGTAGTACGCTTGAATGAAAAATAGATTCATGAACATGCAACATATCTCTTGTCAACATATAGACTTATGACATGAGGCTAATGTGATTTCATAAACTTTAGACTTTATAACTCCTTCAAAGAAACAATAAGCGCACATCGAGCCGTAGTGGCCAATGAAATAAATAGCCTTACGTACCTTAGCTTAATATCCGAATGATTTATGACAAGTCACTCCCTCCGATAAATGTGTAACCTATTAAGATGGACTAATATCACATCATCAACAATCCAACGGCACACAACAACTATACCACCAGCACCTAAACAACACAATATGGTAGGGACAACTTGAATGCTAAAACATCCCCTAAACAACATGCTACAACTATACCAACAATATTATCAAGCAATCAATGAGTGACAAGCTCCCAAGGCTATAATTCAATGGTGTACTTCACACTCAAACTCTTTTTAACAACACACAAGGTCATTACCAGCTACCCGACCCTTCCTATTCTCCATACCATCAAAACAACCCCTTAAACACTTAAAACAGTTTCTTAAACACCTATATAACTGTTATAACTTGAACTCACGGCTTTCAATCATTGTCCCACGAGTTCCAACAAGAAAATATGTATAAAATGCCCAAATAAGCTTATATGGGGCAACATCTTACCTTGGTTGTCCAAAATTTTCCATCCCTTCAATTCCATCTTTTAAGACTTCCTTTAAGTAAGTAAAGTGGAATGGCATCAATACAACACCGGGTGGCAGCGGGGAAAAGAAATCCCAACCTAAAATTGAAATTACTCACCTTAAACTTGAGAGAAAGAGACACCACCTTGGATGCAAACTCTACTACTCCTTCCACTTACTTATCTTGTAGGAATATCTCAATTACTTGAAGTCCAAGAGGAGAGAAGATGATTTTATAGATTGTTTGCAAGAAAAATTAAAGAACACACAAAAACCCTAAATGAAAAAGGAGGCAGTTGCCTTGCTTGTGTGAGAGAGAGGGGGTAAGAAAAAATTACCTTAAGTTATGGAGGAGGAAAAACATCCATGACTTCATTGGTTAGTGACTCCACCTAGGAACCCTAAGAGGAGAGTGAGAGTGGTTGTTTGGGAGAAAGTTACCTTGAGCTATGAATGAGGAAGGAGATGAGCGTTCATTGGTTGCCATGAGAGCTTGAAGAATATATGAAGAAGAGAGAGTGTATAAGAGAACGTTCATGGCTGGTATTTGGATGGAGAGAACGTAGAGAGAGAGGGGAGAGTTAATGAAAACAAAATCAGATTTGGGCCTTATAGACCCCTAAACCGACCCCCACTTTTTTTCTTTTTCTTTTTTCATGTCTTTTTAATTTGGTCCACACACTTTAAGTAGGTTCATAACCTACTTGTCACCTACTTAAATAAGTAGGTTATTAATTAGCTCTAAACATGTGTATCATCCTCATTTAACAAGTACGACTTGAAACAAGTAGCTCAAGCAAGTAGGACGTGTAAGCAAGTAGGTCTAACAAGTAGGACGTCTAGGCAAGTAGGTGAAGCACATAGGAAGTCTAGGAAAGTAGGTGAAACACAAAGGTAAAACTAGTAGGTCGTTTACTTATTGAATAACGCATTCATTTATGAATCTCCTCTACTTAAACTAGGCTTAACATTTTCATACACTTGGATCCTTAGGCTCAACTATAATCTTATTCTTCCACATTCAAGTAAATTCATCGATTTTTACTTAATCGTACACACGTTGAGAGGTAAGGGGTATTACAATGACCTAATTTTATAAATACTTTAAAGTATTTTGAATTGTTAACTATTCTGACTTATAGTATTTCTTACATAATTTCTAAATACGCAAGTTTTTTTTAAAAAAAAACTAAAGATTTTATATTCAAATTATAATTTTTTTTGATAATGTATGTTATGCCTTGTTTTGATGATTTGACAAACATGTAAGAGGAACCAGTTACATTTTTAGAGGAACCAGTTCTGCCGGTGCAAGTCAACTCTACAACTGTAAAGCTGCTGACACAGTGGCAGTTTAGCAGCACTGCAACAAAGTTGATTTTTCATTGGTCCAAGAATTAAGATTTTGTCTCTTCCTTCACCTCATATATATATATATATATATATATATATATATATATATAACCTAATCTTGCAAATCCAAATTGTTCTCACTTTCACCTGCAAACCGTCGTGTTCATCAACGCTTTAATCAAGACCAAAGCTGTAACAAACTGAAGGACCAGTTCTCTCACCACGGAAAATGTTTTAAGTCCTAGGTTTGTTGAGTCTTTGTCTTTTTTTCTTGAACTTGTAAACCTACACTTCTTTAAAGAATATTTTTGTAGGTCATTTTTTCTCAAGTCTTTTAGTTGTTTACTTGGCTAGAGTTAGTCAAGGTGTGTCTTTGCAATAAATGTATTATAGAGAGCTTGCATTAGAGTTATTGTAAGGGGAAGGGATTAAGAGTTTAATTCCTAGGTTGCTCTTTATAATCTAAAAATTGCTAAGTTTTAGTAAAGTTTTGGGAAAATCCTACTAGGGTAGGTCTTGGTTTACTCCCTTGAGTAAGGTGGTTTCCACGTAAATATCCTGTGTTATTTACTATCTACTTTAGCTAATTAAACAGTTAGATAACCTGGTTCTCTACACTGCTTGGTGGACTCGTATAACATGTCAATTGGTATCAGAGCAGGTTCGTCCTAAAAGGTTAACACCTACAAACGATCTTTCTCATAGTTACTCCACCAAACCTGAAAGAAAGAGAATCTACCATAAGAACACCAAGATTCAATAGAAAGTATTATGGGTGATTGAAAATAAGAATGCATGATTTTATCATGGCTGAGGATTCTGAGTTATGGGACATCATACGTGATGGTCCTTATGTTCCTATGAACATAGATCTGGAAGGTGTCCCAAATACTCAAAAGTCAAGAAAGGAGTATAATGATGCTGACAAAAAGGCAATGGAGAAGAACTTCAAGAAAAAGAAAATCATTGTCTGTGGAATCAGACCAGGTGAATATAACTGCATTTCAGCATGTCTAACTACAAAGGAGATCTGTGAAGCTCTCCAAACTGCTCATAAGGGAACAAGTCAAGTTAAGCAGTCCAAAATAGACATGCTTATCACCAAATATGAACTCTTTAAGATGAAATAGGGTGAGTCCATTCAGGAGATTCACACCAGGTTCACCTCCATAATCAATGAACTTTATTCTCTTGGTAAAATCATTAAAACCAATAAGCTAGTTCGCAAGCTTCGTACTATCTACCTACTTCCTGGGAAAGTAAAGTTAATGCTATCTCGGAAGCTAATGACTTGCAAAAATTGACCATTGATAAGCTAATTAAAAATCTCAAAACTTATGAGTTGAAAAGACAACAAGATCAGAAAAGGAGAGAGCCAATAAAAGAGAAGAGCCTGGTTCTCAAGGCTTCTAAGAGTGATTCAAGTGAAGATGAGTCAGACATGGTTTATCTTACTCGGAGATTTCAAAATATGGTTCGGAAAAATGGTAGGTTCCCAATGAAATGAAGCACAAGCAAAACCCCCAAAGGACATTACTATTTTCACAAGTGTAGAAAACTTGGACACTCTATCAAAGGATGTCCTCTTCACAAGAAGGATTATTACAAGAACAACTCTGAAAAAGCATCAAAGAGGAAATAGGTTCCTAAAAAATTCAAAAGAAGAGATGCAACTGACAATGTGGTAAAGCAAGATATGGCTGCCTGGGGAGATACCTCCAGCAAATCTGAAGATGGAGATGATCAAGAAGATACATCCATAATTGTCATTGATGATGAACCTTCAAAATATGAGTCAATATTTGTACTCATGGACAAATCTAATGCCGAAGATGACAATGAGAAAGATGAGGTAAATTTTCTTGATGTTCAGAAAAACTTAAAATATTACTCTCAGAAAAAGTTGATGCACTAGCAAATGTGTTAATCGATGCATATTATAGTCTCATAAAGGAGAAGGATGTTCTAACTGGAGAACCTAGTGAAACAAAAGAAGAAAAATATGACATGGCTGATGAGATAATAAAATTGAAGAAACATGTTAAGGTAGAGAAAATTCTCTGTTAAAAAGTCAATTTAAAAAATAGATAGACATATCTTCTAAAGGAAAGAATGTAGGCAGTAAGATTTAGTTTGAGCTTGAAAATGAGCTTAAAAGGTCAAAATGAATCTTAGAACTTGAAAAAAATAGACAACTTCAAGAGAATCTGAACAGGGTAAAAAATGAACTTAACAAGTCACTTTGCTAGACGTGGTCCTCTGAGGTAATTGTTTCTATGTACAAGAGCAACATGAGTGGTAAGAAAGCTGTTGGATTTCAAAAGGCAAAAATTGCCTATAATCCACACAGTAAGTATGTTAGTAATCCTGATAACTAGCTATGCACTCAGTGTGGTCAAACATGCCATTATAAAAATGCATACAAAGCCAAAATCCAAGTTGTTAAGAAAAATATGAAACTTGTTGAAAATGAGTCTAGAAAGGGGGAACCCGATTGTCGAAGGAAGAAATTTGGTCTACCTTCTTGGACCAAAAGAAGTCATATTCATCCATTTACCATCCCAAGGGACCCAAATTGATTTGGGTTCCTAAGTCTAATATGTGATTCTGTTTGCAGGCTGGAGTGAGAGGAAGTAGTCAAAACTGATATATGAATAGTGGCTGCTCGAAGTATATGACTAGAAAAATGGATGATTTTATCTTACTCAAGGCCTTTCAAGGAGGGAGTGTGTCGTTTGGAACTGGAAAGAAAGGGTACATTCTTAACGTGGACAAAATTGAGAAGACACTCTCCTATGCAATTGAAAATGTGTACTATGTGGATGGATTGAGATACAACTTGTTGAGTGTTTCACAAATTTGTGACAATGGAAATAAAGTAAATTTCAGTTCTACTTCATCAACTGTCACAAATATTAAATCTGGGGAAGTGGTTCTGATTCAAGAAGATTCAAGAACATTTATGTGGATGACTTTGAGTGTATGAATGGGAGTGATCTAATATGCCTCAGTGCCTTGGATGATGATACTGAACTGTATAACAAACAACTCGGACATGCAAGCTTCTCACTTATGAACAAACTGGTGGTGAAGGAACTGGTTTGTGGGTTGCCAAAAACTAAGTTCACAAACCACAAGGTTTGATGCATGTGTAAAAGGGAAGCAAGTTAGATCCCCCCTTAAGCCAAAGAAAGTTGTGAGCACCTCTAGGCCACTTGATCTCCTTCATATGAATCTTTGTGGACCAATAAGGATTCCAAGCAGATGAGGAAAGAAGTACATTTTTGCTATTGTTGATGACTACTCTAGAGTAACATGGACTCTGTTTCTAAGAACTAAGGATGAAACATTTCCTGCATTTGTTGCTGTTGTAAAACAAATTCAAGTAAAACTAGGAAACCAAATTGTGAGTATCTGGTCCGATCATGGAACTGAATTTGATAATGCAAAGTTTGATGAATTATGTGTTAAGAATGGTATAAGTTACAACTTCTCTGCACCAAGAACACCTCAATAGAATGGTGTGGTGGAAAGGAAAAATATAAATCTTGAAGATATGGCTAGAACTATGATAATATCCAGTGGTGTATCTAAGAGTTTCTGGGCTGAAGCTGTCAACATTGCATGTCATTTGACAAACATGTGCATGATCAGGTCCTTGATGAAGATGGGGATTTTTTGAACGTTCTTGACGATGCCATTGAAATTTCATATGGAAAGACGCATCTGATGAGTCAAGTTAAGGAAGATGATGATGCAGAGTCTCTAAGAAGCACGAAGGGACCTAGTACCTCTATTATTTCTCATAAAGTTGAATAATAGGTCACTGAAGTTGTATCAGGTACCCCCAGGATATAGACAAACCAATAGTAAAGATCCGACCAATGTTGAAGAAAATGATGGAGTACATTCTGAGGAACCTGGTTCATCAAATCATTAGAGCAATGATCAACCTGAGGTAAATGTTTCAAATTAGAGCCTGGTATTCAAACCAGATCCAAGGCGAGAAACATGTTTGCCTTCTCAGCCTTCTTGTCTCAAATAAAGCCTAAAAATATCAAAGAAGCTCTGAAGGATGCCGAATGGATTGCAACCATGCAAGAAGAGTTTCATCAGTTTGAAAGGAAAAAAGTATGACACCTAGTACCCATACCTTCTAATAAAACCATCATAGGGACTAGGTGGGTGTTTCGCAACAAGCTCGATAAGTTTGGAAACACCAACAGAAACAAGGCAAGGCTGGTTGTGCAATGATACAATCAAGAAGAATGAATTGACTATGATGAGAATTTTGCTCTAGTTGCTAGAATGGAGGCAATCAAGATTCTCATTGCCTTTGCATCTGATATAGAATTCAAATTGTTCCAAATGGATGTAAAGAGTGCTTTCTTAAATGGTTATCTGAATGAGGAGGTCTTTGTCAAGCAACCTCCTGGATTTGAAGATCATGAGCATTATGAGCATGTTAACAAGCTTGATAAGGCCTTGTATGGCTTGAAGCAAGCTCTTAGGGCATGGTATGAGATATTGTCAAAATTACTTCTTGAAAATGAATTCAAAAGGGGGAAAATTACACTTTATTTCTGAAGAAAAGAGGCAGGAACCTGTTAATTGTCCAGGTCTATGTTGGTGATATCATATTTGGTGTCACAAATGATTCTCTGTGTGATGAGTTTGCAAATCTCATGAGAAGTGAGTTTGAAATGAGTATGATGGGTGAGCTAAACGTTTTCCTTGGGTTACAAGTCAAACAAACTCCAAAAGGCATCATAATCAGCCAATAGAAGTACATCAAGGAGCTGGTGAAGAGGTTTGAAATGGAGAATACGAAAACCATTGATTCTCTTATAGCTACTGCTACTCGACTAGATGCAGATAAACCTGGTTCTCCAGTGAATGAAACCATGTACAAGGGAATCATTGGTTCATTGCTCTACAACTGCAAGCAGACTTGACATTGTGTTTAGTGTTGGTCTGTGTGCTAAATTTCAATCATATCCAAATGAGTCTCATCTGAAGGCTGCAAAGAAAATTATGAGGTATCTCAAAGGGACTCCAGACCTGGTCATTTTCTACCCCTTAGGAAATAATTTTGACCTAATTGGTTATGCTGATGCTGACTATACTGGATACTTGGTAGACAGAAAGAACACTTCTAAAATGGTTCATTTTCTTGGATCATGTTTGATCTCATAAGATACAAAGAAATAAAATTCGGTGGCTCTTTCTACCGCTAAAGCTGAATACGTTGTTGTTGCCTCTTGTTGTGCTCAACTACTTTAGATCAAGCAACAACTTGAGGATTTTGGTGTGTTTACTGAGTGTCTGCCCTTATTGTGTGATAATACAAATGCACTTAATATGACAAAAAATCTAGTGAAACACAATAGGACTAAGCATATCGATGCTAGGCACCTCTTTCTAAGAGATAATGTTGAAAAAGGGTTGATTTGCATGAAGTTCTGCAAAATTGAGGACTAGGTAGCAGATATATTCACAAAGGCACTGAGCGAGAAGCATTTTGTAAGGAATCATTTGGAGCTGGGGTTGATCAAGATGAACTAATTATCTCCCTACAAGATCTCTTTATAATTAGCTATGACTAGAGGACAAGTATATGTTGGAAGTGTATTTTTGGTAATGTCTAACTCAGTTCTATACTGTTACAGGTATGCACGCATGGTAATCTCAAGACTGTGCAAAGGATAAGTGATATTGCTTTCTACAAAGATGTTGCCCTCATTTTCAAAAAGTGTTGAGGAACCTGGTTCCTTAACTTATGTTAGTATTTTCATCTATACCTATATGTTTAAAACTTGCTAGAGTGCCATGTCACTATGACTTCTCCCTCCTATTTTCTAAATTCCGATTGTGGACTAACCCCATTCGATGTCAGTTTCCTCTCTCCACGCATCACATCACTTACTTTACCAAAATCCGCTCCTCTACTTCCTCACTCACTCACTCTCCTCTTCAAACAAGATAGAAATCATTGGCGTTCCAGTTTCTCCATTGTAACTCCAACCTCCAAACACCATCCTTGCTCATCTTTATCTCCAAAATTCATCATGTCTCAACCTGAATCCATTTCTCCAACCACTCCTAAACCAATATCTCTTGTATCACCTCCAGAAATTCCAAAACCGTCCGACCAAAACCCCACATCATCACCATCAAAATACATACCTTTTTCTGACCCTCACACCCTTATAACTCCCACAATACCTACCTCATATGTTCCTCCTCGACAACGTAAAAGTTTAACTCCTAAAAAGTTCATTTTAAAACCTGAACCTATCACTCCAAAAGAAAACATAACTTCAAATGTCAGTGATGGCTCCATGTCGACGTTTGACATTTCTGGCGACATAGTTGAGATTGAGGAAAAGGATAACGATCCTGAGGTTTCAAGCCAAAACTTGGGTACAGATGATGGAAACAATGTTGATTCAGGTAATATTGAGGCACAAACTGTTCAACCGACTTCATCGGAGGGTGCTTTAAAGGAACACGTGTCGGAAGTAGAAAAAAGGCGATTGAAGGAACTACTGTTGAACCATGTAACTCCACTTCTTTAGAAGGTAAAAGGGCATTGAGTTAGAAAAGGACATTATGAGTCCTCTGTCGATCATCTGTTTGAGGGTAACCTTACTGAGGGGGATAAATGGAGGTCTAATATCTTAGAAAGTGAAGAAGAGATTATAGCTGTTTTTTTAGACTGTTGGGTTGTTGAAGGAAGAGGATTCCATAGAGGGACCTCATGCTTTCACATAAGGGAAAGCTATTTCTTCTATTTTTAAAACTGCTCCTAAATTGGATGGGACACCAGGTTCCCAACAAGTACAAACTATAATTGTGCCCCTAGGAGATATTGTTGTTGGTGAAGCTAATATGAATGTCACTCCTCCTCATGAGGTTGACGATGATGAACCTCTATAATTGGTGTTCAAAAGAAATGTAGGGTCCTCCTCGAAGGACAAAATGAATAAATAGAAGGCAATGTCTAAATGAGGGTCTGTCACTAGAGGAAAAGCAAGGCCTAAATGGACTCTACTTTGAAGGAAAACAAGGAGAAAATTATAAAAAGAAAAAGGTTGGTGCATAGACTAGTTGATGAAGAAGAAGTGTCACCCTCAAAGTTGGTAGAACTTGATGGTGCTGAGAATGAACTGGAGGTGGAGGAAACTCAACTTGAAAGAAGAAAGTCTAGGAAAGAAAAAACAGAGAATGGAAAAGTTAGCAGAGGTGGAGGAACCTGGTGCTGAAGAAGAAGAAATTGATACTAGGTATTAGGTGTCTAAAGAAAAGAAAGGAAGTTGACGTTCTCAAAAGAAGAGGAAAACTGTTAAGGATGAGGAACATGCATCCTCATCCAAGAAACAAAAAGTGGAGATGTTTGAGGAAGAAAGAAGGGAGGTTCTGCAAACTCAAAAGGTACTGAACGGAAAGGTCTTTGATCCTGACATTGCCAACAAACCTGAAATGCAAGATGTGTTAGAGATGGTTGAGTTCCAAGAGTGGGGTCATCTATTCCAGCCCCAGCGCATGTATTATTTGAGTATGAGGTGATAGAATTCTATGGTACTCAGTTCTTTCCTGATGGTGATGATGCACTTGTCGCCAATATGAATGTTACTAACTTCACTTTGGATGAAAAGATACTTGGAAGAATTTTGAAAGTCCCAACTGATTGTTTAAAAACTGTATCCAAGAGAGCATCCTCTAGGGATTTTATGAAAATGATAGCAAAGCAGAAGGGGAACCTTAAAGGGAAACGGGTCTTTAAGAAATAGGTGAAACTTGAATTTCAACTTCTTTTCGAATGGGTCAACAAGGTGTTGATGCTTCATTATGAAAGAAGGTCCATAGCAGTTGTTGATGGCCTATATCTTGTGGAATTTCTAGCCTTCTTCACTTAGATCATTTTACTTGCTATAATGTTAGAGCACATGTTAAAGGTAATCTTTATTAAAGACAGTCGACATGGATTGACTTATGCCTTCTTTCTCACTAAGGTCTTCAAGTATTTTGGGATCAAGGCAATCAATGAGACAATGGGCACAAAAAAATATATGTTTATAATGAGCACTCTAGAGGAGTGTGAATGTGTGCCTAGAAATGGAGGAGTTGGGGGTAACTCTATGATCTCCAGTCTAATAGATGCCCAAGAAAAGGCAACTGAGGAGATCAATAAGATGACTCTGCTATTGGCTCAGAAGGACTCTGAAATTGCTATTCTGAAGGTTGATCTTTAGCAGGCACACGGGGAAAAAAAGGACCAGGTACCTCAAAAGAATTAAAGAATGAAAATGCTCAGCTCAAGGCTGAAGTAGCTGATCTGAAGAAACAGGTGGAGGACCTGACCCGGCAGATGTTTCGTGATCAACGGGCTGTAAGTGAGCGGATTGATAGGATTCTTGCCAGATTATAAGTAGTTCCCTGTCCTAGCCCCCTCTTCCCTACTCTTAGTCTCCTTATGCCCTACTCTCTAAATCCCCTAATCCTTATCTCTTTTGTCTCCACTGCATTTATGCAGTTCTTATCTTAGGATGTAATGATGTTGGCACTGTTTGCTTGTTTGTTACTTTGCTGGTACTTGTGGATTTACTATGCTATTATTTGGTAATCTAATCAGGCATTATCTTTATATTTGTGCAATATTGCATAACAATGCTAGTTTTGATTTTGCTCATGTTAGTGTTGCCCCAGTGGACATGGATTAACATTGCTTTAATTCATTCTCCTCATGTTATTGTTTTTACTCTTTTTATGATGCCAAAAGGGGAAAGATTTTGTAAGGGATAAAGGAGGATGAATAACACTGATGTTTGGTGCTAAAATGGGTCTGATTCTTAGAGGGAACAAGTAGGGATCTGGTTCTTAGGGGAACTTGAATTATGAGTTTGTCATAATAAAAAAGGGGGAAATTGATAATGTATGTTATGCCTTATTTTAATGATTTGAAAAATATGTACGAGGAACTAATTATGTTTTTAGAGGAATCAATTCTGCCGGTGCAAGTCAACTCTACAGTTGTAAAACTGCTGACACAGTGATAGTGTCGCAGCGCTGCAGCAGAGTTGTTGCGGCTTTTCGACTGGTCCCAGGTTTAAGGTTTTGTTACTTCCTTCACCTCTCATATATATACAACATGTTAGGGAGTGAAAAACTTAATCTTGCAAATCCAAATTGTTCTCACTTTCACCTGCAAGTCGCTGTATTCATCAGTGCTCTAATCAAGACCAAAGCTGCAACTAACTGAAGGACCAGTTCTCTCACCACTGAAGATGTCTTAAGTCAAGACCAAACCTACACTTCTTTTATAAGCTTTTTGTAGGTCGGGTTTTCTCAAGTCTTTGAGTTGTTTACTTGGCTAGAGTTAGTCAAAGTGCGTCTTTGCAATAAAGATATTGTAGAGAGCTTGCAATAGAGTTATTGTAAGGGGAGGAATTAAGAGTTTAATTCATAGGTTGCAAGAAGTTGTAATTTAAACATTGCTCAGTTTTAGTGAAGTTGAGGGAAAATTCCACTAGGGTAGGTCGTGGTTTTACTCCCTAGAGTAAGGTGGTTTCCGCGTAAATATCCTGTGTTATTTACTTTCTGCTTTATCTAAGGGAACAGTTAGAGAATTCGATTCTCTGCACTATTTGGTGGACTTGTATAACATATCAAAATTATTCTCTTCGTTTCAATTTATGTGAAGATATTATTATTTGGGAAGTCAAATGATTTTTCTTTGACTATACCTTTTTCTATTTTTTTATATATATTTTAAATCATTAGCTATGTCGACTTGTAGTACTTTTATTAAATTTTTAAATATATAAATTTTATTATAAAATTTATACACAGATTTATAGTTAAAATGAAGTATTTTAATTCTGGTACTTTAAATTTTTTTCACATAAATTAAAACAAAGCTAGTAATTAATTTAATCAGATCACACTTGTCTACATTATATGCCATCTTCACTAGCTTTCAACACTAGCAATATATATACATCCATTCATGGCTGACTGAATACTTTCTATATTTCATTTCCATAACCGACATTTCAACTCCCTCTGTTAATTATCTTTATCTACTGTACTATATTCTTCTCTCTTTAATTCGTCTTTATCATAAATTATGCCGCGTCCAGTACTTAGTTATCTGCTAAGCACCAACTCATCTTCCTCAACTTCACCTCAGGCGGCTGCCAAATCCACCGCGGCGGAGCCGCCATCGTACGTGAACGTGGAGCCGGACTACGTCGTTATCATAGCAGCCCTTCTTTGTGCACTGATATGCATCATAGGACTCATCGCGGTAGCTCGGTGCGCTTGGATGCGCCGCACCGGACGAGCTAGCGGAGGTCAGTCACTGCCATCTACATCAACGGCGGCGAACAAAGGATTAAAGAAAAAAGTGTTGAAGTCGTTGCCGAAGTTCAGTTTTGATCCTTCTTCGGCAATGACTAGATCATCGGTGGAGTGCGCCATATGTCTGGCGGACTACGCCGAAGGAGATGAGGTTAAGGTTTTGCCACAGTGTGGCCATGGGTTTCATGCTCAGTGTGTTGACACGTGGCTTGGTTCACACTCGTCGTGTCCATCTTGCCGTCAGATTCTCGTAGCTGGTCAGTGCCGGAAGTGCGGCGAGTTCCCTGCAGTTTCCGACGGTGCTCAAATTCAGGGACGCCGGAATTGCCTTACATAAAGCGGTTTCAATTCAATTGAGTTTTTCCCGTCTGGAAATTATTATGCCACAAATAGGTAAATTTTTATTTGTTGTGTTGTACTCCCTCTGTTCTTTTTACTTAGTCGCGTTATTTTTAAAAGCATTACCTAAACGAATAATTTGACTAAATTATTCTTATTTATTCTTTAATTTGATATTTTCTTTTTTACCGTATCAACTCTCTCCGTATTTATTTAGTAGGAGTTGAATGGAAAAAAGTACTTAGTTATATCTTGATTTTTTTTTTAAAAAACAATTACTGAATCATCTATTTTTAATAAAAACAATGAGTAAAATGGATCGAAGGGAGTATATAAGAGAAAATTTTAGTGTGAATGTTATTTTGGATCACAAATTTGAGATTCACAATCTTTTTTTATTGTTTGAATTATTTGATGACATTCTTATTAATGACACCGTGAGTACTGAAATAGCAAAGCTGTTGGATTGTGCAGGTAGTAGGAAGAACAAAAAGGCAGTGTTAGTGTATGTAAAACAGTTATGGGTTTTTGTCAGGGTTCAAGATGGTGGGTGGTCCCCATTTGAGCTCGTGAAGGTTTGTGGGTTTGCAATTTGTCCAGAAGCTAAAACAAGAGAGATGACAAATATGAAGCTACCTCCCTTGTTAAGGTGACAAGAGGGTAATGTAGTTGTATTTACTTTCCAAATAATTTACTAGTAACTTTATTTTGTTAGTTTATTAGTAATTCACAATTACTATGTACAGTCAATTTTATACCTTTACCGTTTAAAAACTAAATATGGAAGGGCTAAGTAGTTATGTACTCCTATAAGTAAGTTTATTTTATCCCGATCTCACGAATAATTTTATCCACAAAAAATTGGACAAAATCGAAGAAATTAAGGAATTTTTACCTTTGTTAAAATTTGGATCTGAAATCTCTTGATTAACTACTAGATCATACTAAATAGAACATAAGTTCAGTGGGATATAAAATGGTTTTTATTTTTTTTATTATGACTAGAAGGCAATTTAACTTGCAGGAAGAAACTTATCAGATATATTCTTTGGCATCTTTGACCAGAGTGAAAATGATGTAGTGTCTGTACTTAGGCCTAAGAAATACATAAGGGAAACAAGTGGAATTTGTAGATCTTTTCCTAGCGTGTAAAGGTTGTTCTCTTCAGAATTTGCTGTGATTAATGGATTGCAGGAAATTGACACAACAAAAAATGTAAGACTGAGAATTAATAGAACAGCCTTTTTTTTTTTAATAATGGTGGTCTTGAGTAGAGTTTGTGAGCATCTTATTATTTCATCGTGCACTTACTACTTACAATACATGTACTCCTATCAGATAACTACTATATGTGTCAATTTATATGACACATTTTTCTTTTTAGTCAATTCAAAAAAGAATAATATATTTTTTTATTTGATAACAATTTAACTCTAAACTTTACATTTTATGTTTAACGAGATAATTTATAACCAAACAAATATGTTTAGCTTGTTTTAGACCACAAGATTCGAAAGTCTTCCTTTATTTCTTAAACTTCGTGCCCAAACTACATCATATAAGTTGGGACGGGGGAAAATGTTCATTAAATTATTTTGTTCGCACTTCAACTATTTTATCGGTACCTATTACCTCTTTCAACCTCAAATAACTTTGCTCACTAAACTAGTTGTGCATATTTTAATTATTTTATTGAATACCTACTATCTCAAGCCTGATATAAATATATATCAACTCTATTCACTAAAATTTAGACATATTGAAATTTGGAAAACATTACCTACGCATTTTTTGTATGTGGCGGTGGTACTTAAACATTAATTTCTTATATTTATCTCATTAACGGTTAAGTCACATCCTTAAATATGAAACCTTTTTTTGGTAATTAAAGAACTTTTTTATTAATTACATGTGAGAATTACATAATAGGAGAACAAAATCAGTTCTGCCTCACTTAGCATTCAACACCCATCCTAACTACCTCCAAACCAATATATCAACAACAATTAAACTATTACAATGAACTGACAAATTCAAACATATGCCTATTCCCTCTAATTCTAGTACAATAAAGGAGCGCCTCTTTAGATTTAGCCTTATTCTGATAGACTCTTTGGTTCCTCTCAATCTAGATATCATAGACAGTAGCTGCAAATCCAGCATTCAGCACTTTACTTCTCATCTGTTTTTCCCTGGACTAATGTACCACCCATTTCCATTCTGCATCCTAGTTGAGTATCACTCTATGCCAGTAAATCCACTCAAGAAATCCCTGTCAAACAGCTATAGTGTAGTCACAATTAAAATACAAATGTCCTGCTGTTTCATCAGTCAAATCACAGAATACACATTTGCTGCTCACATTCAGCCCCCATTTGATCAACATGTCTTTGGTTCTCAACTTCTGATGTAGTGTTATCCACAACATGAAGACTTGTTTTGGGCATGCTACATTGTGGCATGTTAAGTTTCTCCAATACACATTTTCAACCCTTCTTCTAAACTCCTTATAAGCACTGAATATCTGAAAGTTACCATGATGAATAAGTTGTTGTCCGTTGCATATAGTATCCCAATGCTTCCTCACAGTTAATATTTTCATGATCATCCAGGAAGCTTGTTGAGGAATTCCCACAAGTCCAATAGTATAATTCTTTATATAATATGTATGAACCAAGTGATCTATAATTTCTCTTTATTCTGACTCAAGGCCCATAATAGTTTGCAAGCTGCCTGGTTTCATACTTTCAGATTCAACACATTTTCTCCACTGCACTCTTTAGAAGACAGATTATTTCCCAAGCTACCAATGTTCTTTTAGACACATTAGCCTCCCCTTCCACAAATAACTTCTTCATACAACTTCTATAAGTTTCATCACTTCCTAGGGAAGGAGGAAAAGTTGTGCCCAATAAGCTTGAACACCAAAAAGTACAGCTCTAATGAGCTGCAACCTACCTGCATAAGTCAGTCCTTTAGCCATCCATGTTTGAATTTTAGCTTTAATTTAATTCACCAGACGTTGGCATTGTTGCAGTGTAAGTCTCTTGGTTGAAAGAGGTACTCCAAGTTTCTTTAAAGTAGATCTCCAATTTTAAAACCAAGATGTTGTAGGATACTTTCTTTGGTTGTCTCATTTACTCTTCCAAAATAAACTTGGCTCTTACTCAAGTTAGCCTTCAGTCCAGATGCTTCAGAAAACAAGTCAAACTTTTCGTTCAGCAATTTAACTGACTGAACATCCCCTCTAGTAAACATCAGCAAAGCATAGGTGGGTGATATTCATTTTCTGGCATCTAGGATGGTAGTCAAGTTCTTCCTTCAGAGTATTCAGGCACCAATTCAGATATTCCATGATCAAAACAAATATGTGGGGGGACATAGGATTCCCCTGATCTCAAGTCTCTTTTAGCTTTCATTGTGTCAGACAGGTTACCATTAATCATAAATGCATAACTCACTGTGGTGACATAAAGCATGATCCACTCCACCCTTTGCCTAGGGAATCCCAGCTCCTTAAGGACTTGAGAGATGAAATGCCAATCTACAGAATTATAGGCCCTCTGTAGGTCCACCTTAATCATACATCTTGGTGAATGGTGCTTCCTAGTGTACCCCTTAATCAATTCATGGCTAAGGATGATATTATCAGCAATTGATCTTCCAGGAATAGAACAACTTTCAAGAAGCTAAATATGATTATATCTTTACCTTTCTCCTTAGACAGAATAATTATTCTAATCTCCTTCTGCTCTTTGAGCTTGAAGATTCCTCTCAATAATAGACTATTAATGACCTCTAAGAGACTGACTCTTTTCCTTTTCTTTTCAACAAAAAGTTGTTCCAATTTCTGTAATTGGAGAAAGAGTCTTACTCTTCTATATCTAAGATTTCTTTTCCAATTACAGAAATTATGATTTTTACCCCATTCGTGGTTGAACTTTGCATTTTTACCTAAATTAATATGATCTTGATTTCATAAATATGTCGTGTCAAATGCTCCTGGTCAAATACCCTCGATACCATAATATAATATTTGATACTTGCGAGATCTCTCTTTCATAGGAGTGAAGGAGATTGTGCACGCCACTTTTTTTTAATATTATTTACCGCTAAAAGATAGTTTTAGGATAATCAAATAAATTTGTTGAAAATGGAGTTAAAGACAAGTGGATCGTGACCGATCACAAACCCTTTAGGTTCGGGATGAACCCCGGCCAACCTAGTGAAATGCTAGAATGTAAATGATAGAAAAATAAATGGACAAAGTGTTAACAAAATGTAAGAGAACTTGTTGTATTCAGAGCACACGAATCAAGTTTTTAGGGTTATAAGTGTGAGAGATGAGATGGCATGTTCCTTCCTTGGAAGATATATTTATCTACCCAAGCCCTAGACTTTTCAAAGTATAAGTACAAAGGATATGACGTGCCAACAGTGTTAACATCCAGTCGCACAGCGTTGCGAAGCTCGGGGCTGACAAATGTGACAGTGTAGTTGGGAGTACAAGCCAGTTGTGAATAGGCACCGGACTGGAACGAAATAACCCCTTTCCAACGGCTCCCTCGTTTATTGATTCCCGAACTCTTTCTGCATTCTCTTGGCACCGAACTCTGGAGTATTAGAGACCGAATACCCTTGGGGTATGACCGAGGCTATCTCTAGACTAGACCCGCACCTCCACATGGAACACCCTGACTGGATCCTTTGTCTATTCCAGATTTTACACCATACAGATAGTTTCGCACTTTTAGGGAGCTTGGTAGCCTAGGCCTAGGAAGTGGATGAATTTCAAAGTTTTTGGTGGGAAAAAACAAACGAAACGTTTCTGATGGTTCAATGATAAGATGTGTTATCAGTGCAAGAATTAATGCCCTCATTCTCCATTCGGCATCGTCTTTACAAGAACGCCGGTTGGGGGCACGTGGTGTTTCCCGACTAGGCACAACTCTTCATTCCTCTGTTGTAATGATTATCTCTCCCCTATTTAACCCAGGGTTTCCTTTGGACAAAAAAATCTGCTCCTTATTTCTTCATAGCTTTTTAGAGAGGCCCCAAATACCGCTTTGCCTTTCTCTTTCTAGTTTATTGAAAAGAATCGTTCACAATGTCTTCCGGTCTTCATCACTGTTTTCATCTACATCAACTACTCATGCATCCCTCTATCCCAATGACGAGCATGTTGATAGGATGTATAACTTACTTAATCGCCAGCGAGGGAACGCCCCCGTCAATGGGACTACTGGCGAGGTTGACATTGGTTCCATCGCTGCCGAATTCGTTCCTCCGGTCTTCTTGTGCAGCCGTGATTCTAGGGCTGATCAACTCATCTATTTTTTGCCGATGACTTTTATCTTTTATTCAGCTAATGATCAAAATGTAAATGTATAGCTGATATTCTAAGGAAATATGAGCGTAGTTAATCTAGATAAATCTACAATCTGTTTTGGTAAAAATGTGAGGGAGGAAGAGAAAGTTCAGATATTATCATTTGCTTGAACAACCAAAAATGGATGAAATAGGTATGTATTTAGGATTATTGGTTGTTGTGGGGGCGCTCCAAGAAAACGATGCTAGAGTTTTTCAAGAAGAGAGTCAAGACGAAAATAAAAATGATGCAAGGATAAATTTTTAAGTACTTCATTAAAAGAGGTTATGCTTAAGTCTGTACTAGCAGTAATCCCGAATATTGCATCGTCTTATTTTTAATTCCCTGATGATTTATGTAAGAAAATTACATCCCTTTTTTCAAATTATTGATGGGGACAAATAGAGGACAAAAGGAAGATGCATTTTGAAAAATAAGAAAGGTTATGTGATTCTAAATCAAGAGGTGGGTTAGGTTTTAGAGATCTAAAGTTCTTGATATGGTTTTATTGCCTAAATAAGATTTGCAAATTTTATCACAGTCCGATTCTTTACTAGCGAGAGTTCTTAAAAGCAAAGATTTTCCAAACTCAACCTTTCTTAAAACATCTATATCATCTGCCAGATCATGAATATGAAAGAGTATTTTGTGAAGAAAATATTTTTTGACTAAAGGATTAAGGTAGAGGATTTCTTGTAGGAAAAATATTAATGCTTGAATTGATTCTTGGATACCAAATAATAATGGTTTTACTCCAAAGAGTATTCAATGGACAGAGAAATTTAAATCTAATGATTTTAGATTTACTTGATCAAAATATGCACACATGAAAAATATAAGAGCGAAATTTGATCTTTGAAGCTGAAGACTTAGATGCTATATTATATATCTCAATATCTGTTGGTTACAAAGGTGCAGGAAACGGAAATACAAATAACTGCTAAGTAATACAAGAACTGAAATTACAATTCAACAACAAACTGAAATTACAATGATGTTGAACAAGAAACTGAAACTGTTTTTGTGTATGCTGAGTCGAGTGTGGCACTCTGTCTTTAAGATAATATTGCCCCGTATGTATCCTTTATACGTCCTGGACAATTGTCTCCCAAGATAAAACAGCAATTGAACAATTGAGCAAAGGAAACTCAAGTGCTACCGTGAAGAATTTTGAGTAACGAAATGATACTTGGAAGATTGTAGGAAGAAGAATTCTGTTTTCTATTTTTCGTCTAGTGTAAAGTGTGCTCAACAATGGTGACAATGGGGTCTTTATATAGTAGAAGGAGGGGCTGAAGAACTGCCTCCATAAGTGCCATTACTGGCCAAGTAATAGCCATTATGGAGGTAGTAATACCACCAAAATAAATGGTGAAGATGTGCAACGGATTGACCATTATAGGAAGAGTAATTCAACCAAAATAAATTGCTGAATTGAGTGCTGTGGCATTTCTGATCTCTCTGCCCAATTCTGACTTTCTGGAAACTTCAGGGACCAAACTGTACATCTTGAAACTTCAGGGACCAAACTGTACATATGAAATAATTCTAAAAGTTCTCTGGCCCAAAAAGATAATATCAGAAGAAGCACAACCCACAGACCCGTGACCCGTGACCGGACGGGCGGGCGGCGGCGCGCGTGTGGGCTTTCCTCGAACCGAAGCACATCTAGGTCCTCCCTCCCTTAAACACATGGGATACCCCTTGGGGTCCCAAACCCCAAACCAATTTTGAGTCTTATAAACACAACAATTCTTTCTTCCTCCACGGATGAAGGAGAATTGATCCCAAACCACACTTTTCCATGCTTCAAACACCTCACTTCGTGGACCAATATCTCTTTCATTTCTCAACGAAATTTGACGATTCTTGGCCCTACGGTTATCTACGTACTTAGTAGATCATGCATGTGTGAAGAATCGGATTCTCCAACATGCGTAACACTAGTGTTTAAGCCGTTAAAGTTGTTCGGTCGCAACTCCCGTCAAAGGCAAATTTCCAACAATATCTACTACAGGTTCTAATGATAGATTAAAATAGAACCATATAAAAAAAGGAAACTATGAAGTTAAATCAAGCTACGACTTCACAAAGGATTTGATGGGTAAGATAATGAAAAATTCAGAAGCTCAATCGAGTTGTCACTCTTTTCCTAAAAGCTTTAGAGATTCTTTCACGACCCAAAATCTCATTCGTGTTGTGAGGGCACCTACCCTAAACCCATAGGCGAACCCTAAATATTCATAAGTCATAAACAAATACAAATGCAGAAAATAATAAAAGTAAGACCAGAAAGTACTTAATTAGTCTTTATAGCATAAATAGAAAAAGTCTATGTCAAAGTCAACCCTAAAATCTGAAAGTCATAAGAGCAAAAGCTTGCTAATACGAATATAAGTCTGGTTATTATGTATGAAACAAGATAGGAAATAAAGCTAAGAGGAAGTCTGGTGTTGTGGAAAGGTTATTAGCTCACCCTAGACTCCAAGTATAGCTATCTCAGTAGTCACCCGGACCTTGAACTCTACTTGTACTTGGATCGGTACCTGCACACAAAAGATGCAACAAGTATAGAGTAAGTACGGGAAGCACGTGCACCTAGCAGCATCGTCCGAAAATATAGTGGTGCCATGGGTTGGTGCTCCCGATGTCTCACTAGTTGCTTCATTAACATCAATATTTACCGTTCATAAGCAATCCAACATCTAATCGCAGAGTCTATGGTCAAACCAAGTCATAAAGTTCTATAATTTTCTCGAACGATTACAAAGTTCCCACCTTTACCTAAATTTAGGCACGTCATGTTTTAAAGCTCTTTAGGTTAACTAAGTGACATAAGTATGTAAAGAAACAATCTTTCCATTTATCAAGACACCATAAAATATTCAACCTTTACACTAATGAAGGCGTCATACTGTTAAAGATTCGACCATTCCTCCTCTCGGGACACTGAAAGTCATAAAGATTCCACCTTTCTATCGTTTTAAGCAATTGAATTCATGAAGATCCCATTTTTATTCACTTAGGACACATATAGCACGAAATCAAATCATTAAGAATAGATGATATGAAACGCACATGAAATGTATGCTATTAAATGGCCATATGGACATGGTATATACATGCTCTTATAGTAGGTTTTACGTGACCCATATAGGACTATAAGGTCCATATGGGTACCTGGAATACTAAATCTCAAAGATCACATCGGGTACCAGCTCGTAGGTTATTATATCATCATCACTCTTGTCCATGTACCATATCCAAATTCGGCCTCTTCGAGTTGTTTCCTCGTATCCCCTCAATGTAGAGGTCAATAATATAATGAATGAATGTAATGGATATGCGTACACCATGCATATGCATAATATCAATTCAATTTATCAAGATGAACTCTTCTTTCATAGTTTAAAGAAGATCTGGAGTGATAAATGCATGACAAGTCAATAATCACAAATCAATCAATCACGGCTAACATAACCTAAATAAAAGACATTCATACCAACCTATGTGGATTTATGCACCACCTCCAAGGCCCGAAAGCTAAACACATAGTTTCTGTCACAAGTATAGCTATTTTGTATTTTATCTACCCTTACAGATACACTGGTACCCGCACAAGTTCTCATCACGTCACGAGTACAGAACCCCCAATATCCTATTATGCCCCTTAATTAATTAAACTAACACAAAAAACTACATAGAGGGTCTAGTAAGTCTCAACTTGCCTGAATCCAAAGCCGAAGAGTAACTTCGCGAACTTTCCCTTCCTCTGAGCCTTCGAATGAGTCCACTCTGATAAAATATGGTATCTACATAAGAATACAAACACGATACCCATATTGGTATATAAAGGTTCCAGGGCCAAAAGTCAACCCAAAACCCTGCCCCGAATCCCGAAGGTCAAAATCAAAAATTGAACTTAAAATCATGTTACCCATAGTCTAGATAGTCATAATCTTAAATATCATGAAATACTAACCCCAAATGAGCCTTAAATTTCACTTGTTGATACCTAATTTTTACCCTTCAATAATTTTATTTAATTAATCAAGGATCTCGAATCAAAGACGGAGTGAAATATACTTCTACAAGGCGAATATGATTTCACAAAATTATTTTGAGAGTATTTTATCATTTCATTTGACAAAATATCACTTGGTATAGTTATTGTATATCATATCTCAATTCTACATAATTTGAAGCATTAATCATAATTTTAGAATTTTGACCGACAATTATAAATGTAATTATTTTAAAAGAATTCTCAAAATTAAAGAATTAGTGTTTCGCTCCGTCAAAATCGGAAAATAGTTCAATTAAATAGAATAAAAGAAGTGCGGCTCAATTTTAAAACATGTTTTAAGATTAAAAATGATCTTGCATGATTTGATATTTTTATCTCTGATTAGTGTCAAAGTTAGACTTAAATTAAAGCTATTGACCTAATTTGGCTATATTTGAAGTGTGTTTGGTCTTTGGTTAATATACGTCATGGTCATATTTGCAAAATGTAGTCAAACAGTCAAAATCTATAATTAAGCGATGTGGACCTTTTCTTTCATTTCAGAGTGGCCGAGCACATGCCATATGAGCCCAGATCTCACGCCTTAAACATAAAACACCACGAAGCCTACCATATTTCCATTTTCCCCCTTTCTACGATGTCAACCCTAGGTACCTTTGTCCTCACAATGCCAAGAATGGCAAAGCTATGTACTGGTTGCTTTTCGCAAATGTTTTCCCGTCCAATTTAGGCAAGAGCATTAATTTCTCTTGCCCTATCCTACAGAACGACCGCAGAGCCACCGTAACCCCCCCCCCCCATGTGAGGTTACCCCTCTCCACGCGTCGGTGCAATTTCAATTACATTTTTCTCATCCAATTTTGAATTCTAGCGTTTAATTGGTCAAGAACTCTTTGAGAGGGAGTTTTCCCCCATTTTCGTTATCCCACACCGATTTCAATCTTGATTTCTAGGGTTTTGGGGCTCTATAAATAGAGACCCACCCTCTCAGTGTTAACGATCGACAATTTGTGAGTTGAGCTTTGTTTATTTGACAAGTTTAACCTAAATTGCTAAATACTTCGATCTAGTTTGATTGATTTGGGTTCCTAGTCCTTTGGTGGAACCCTAAGTGTCAAATTAGGTCTCCTAGTTTTAAAATCTTTCCTTTGTGTGTGTGCGAGTGTTGATCGAGTGGAGGAGTGAAGATTCAAACCACGACTTCGACTCGGCTGCCACTGCAAAAGGTAGTCCTTAATCCTTTTAATGCTTTCTAATTTAACTTTAGTTTAATCCTAGATTAATATGACATACATGGTATGTTAATTTGAGAAATTACTTAGTATTACAGCCATTTAGGAGCTTATGTGATAACTTGAATTAGTATGCGTAGCCAAGATAATACAAGTGTGGTGATTTAAGGTTTGTATGGGCTGATTAAGCCATCTAATGTTTTAAATAATCAGTTTGGAGACTTGTTTAGTCATGTAAGCTAAGTTAATGTGATTACTATGTAAATGTGAAGCTTAAACTAACTAGTATGTAGATTGTCCATGTTTAAATAATGCTAATGTGACAAGTTGAAGCTAGTTTTGTCTATATAAAGACATGGTCAGTTCATAGGGTGTTTAATATGCTAGTTTGAGGATTTGTTAAACATATATGTGTTGTTTGGCTGCCAAATGCTTAATGTTGTTGGCTCAATACCTAATGAACATGTTTAGGATAGTTTGAGATCCAAAAATGATAGGATTAAACCTGTTTTGGATATGTATGATCTAACAGTATACATTTAGGTAATTAATTTCAAGATAGGTGTTTAATTTTTAGTAGCTTGAGTTATGTGTTTAACCCTCAAGATTTTATAGCTGATTTAAATACCTACCATGTTGTTGGAACACTTAAAAGATAATCTCAGATTTTAAAAGGAAGCTCAACCTGTGTGTAACTGTAATACCTTGCCTATGCATCTAGAGGCCAAGTATAGTCTATATACTATCAAAATATTTCCTTTGGATCACTTTATGTAAGTCTAATGATTTGTCTAGCTTACTTGATCATGCCTGCATCATTTCTGTTAAACCTGATAATTATTTGAACCTAGATCAATCTGATAAAGGTCACCTAGGTTCTAGGATAATATATGTTGTTGTTTAGCATTTCTGCAAATGTGAAAGTTGTTTGTAAAACCATTTTGAATCATGAAAGAGGTCGTGTTCATGTCTGTCCTATACAAAACTGAGTCTTTAGAGATGAAAGGGTGTTGGGGTGGACATCTGGTAGATTAGCTTGGTAATATGCATCATAGTTTGGTCTTGTTAACTATCTGTTTTGTCTCTTAATATGCCTCAAGTGGTATTGACGATGTATCCCTGGCTTATTTACCATGAGTTAATTGTTGAGGACTATAGTGGTTTACCTCTGAACACGTGGAATTTGGCTTGCAACTTATATATTCTAATAGGATAGAAAAACTGTGAGCAATCCTATTGATCTGTGCTTTGAATATCTGAAGAATACATGAGGGTTGGATTGATCTTGAAAATATGAAGCATGTAGGGATAGTTTGAAGATTTGTGAGCTATATCATATATGTTGGTTGGCAGTTACCCGGTCTCATTATTTGTTTGTGAATCCATGTTAATATATCACAAGATATATGGACTGTATACCAAGCATATAGACCCCATATATTGAGTGTATACAAGCATGAATATCCAATATATCACTTATGTTTGCCCTGTTAGGAACATCTGTTGGGCTTAGCCCATTTCTTGCTACATATTTTCTACCTATTTTACATGAACATGTTCTTTGCTGAGTTTTGCCTATGTATATTGCCTTCTGTTTGTTGCTCCCTTTATTTGTCTCAATTGGGCCTAGCCCATTGATTTTTGCTTCTTCTTTTATTTGTTATAATGGCATCTGGGTACATGTAAATGCGCTTCTCATTTTCCCTTCTCTTTTGCATCTACCAGTCCTCGATAAGATGTGCTCTTAATGGGCTCATCATGTCATCCAGCTGAGATCTAGTGTCCATGAGCATTTCATACCTAGTCGATTGAGTTGAGGCTCAATCAAACATGTTTTGATCGAGTCCAAACGAAGGGGAAGCTAATATTTGCATGAAGGCCCACTCATGGGTGAAAATAGTCAACTGGTGGGCTTAGGTAGGCCCACCAGTCTAAACTTCTCTTTAGAGAAATTTAGATCATTTATGCATGCTATAGAACCACGTAGGTCAACCGTATTCTACGGATCCTTAATATCGGGGTGTCTAACACCTTCCCTAGGAGATCACCAAAACTTTTACCTTAACTCTAGTTTAGATAAGATTTTTCAATTAATTTGAATAAACCATTTCACACTGGTTTTCCTAATTTACCTATAAATTAGGTGGCGACTCTGAAACAATTATCCGACTTAGAGCACCATTCAAATTCATAGTCGATTTTATACATTACCTGCGTAAAAGTGAATCGTAACATCACTAACTTAAGCTAAACACAAAATCATGGAAACCCCTTATTTTCTAAATTGAAATCATGGTGGGAATTGAAAAATAAAGGTTGGAATCATCAATATATGCTTGCTAATGATTAAGAACTTACCCCAATGAAGAATCTTGAAATTTGCCCTTGGAGTCACTCAAATCCAAGCTCTCTAGCTCTCAAAATATGTTTTGGGGGAAGATGAACTCGAAATGGGGTTTTAAATCTGCCCAGGTCCATTAACCTTTGCGACCGCGAGGCCCATCCTAGCGACCGCGACCCAATTCGGCCTAGCGACTGCGATGGGCCAGCCTGACCCGGCTTACCCCAGCTCCCTTATGCGAACACGAGCCTAAGGCCGCGATCGCGACCCTCAGGCACCTCATGCTTCGCGAACGCGTGGCCTTCTACGCAATTGCATAGAAGGAAATCAGATGCCTAAACCATATTTTTTTTGTTTTTCTCCCAAAACTCGATTCGATCCTCGAAACTCATTCGGGATCCCCCGGACACAAACTAAATATGTATTTCAATAATAACAAATGTTCCAGACTCGCTCGCGCACTAAGAATTCCCCGAAAGAGGTCTCCTTGACCCGTTATTGACCAAGGTCAACTTTTAAACTATGAAGTTCCTATTTCTCAACCAATCACCCAAAACACACTCGAATGCCTTAGGATCCAACAATGAGTCGACTAAGTCATAAATGACATTTCGGACCTAATGGAATTGTTGAAACTTCATAAATAACTCATTTACCCCCGATGTTGACTTTAGTCAAACCTTGTCATTTCTTTAACTTTAAAACTTCCAAACTTACTAAAATCATTCCAAAAACCACATGATTGCCTCAGGAACTGTGCCACTCATCCCCGCATGTCATAAATAAAAGAATTTATGGAAAGGGTATTTTAGGGGATTTTTGTACAAATCTCAAAATGACTATGTGACTCGTTACATAGGATACCACTTAAATAAACGTTCGTCATCGAATAGTCAGACTTAATCTCCCAAGTAGCCTTCTCAATGGGACGATTCCTCCATTGCACTTTCACTGAACCTATTTATTTCGACCTCAACCTCCGAACTTGCCAATCCAAAATAGTTATAAGCTCCTTCTCAAAGGCCAAATTCTGATCATGCATCACCAAATCCCACTTAATCGTATGAGAACCATCCAATGGTACCTTTTCAGCATCAAAATATGAAATACTAGATGCACACTCGACAAACCAAGAGGTAAAGCCAACCCATAGGCCACTTCACCAACATGCTGAATAATCTCGAATGGCCCAATATACCTCAGGTTCAATTTACCCTTCTTCCTAAACCTCATCGTACCCTTCATTGGTGAAACCTTCAACAAAACTCGCTCCCTAACAAAAAAACTCCAAATCACATACTTTTCGATCCGTATAACTTTTTTCCCTAATCTGAGCCGTGAGAAGCCTCTCCTGAACTAGCTTGACCTTATCCAAGAAATCCCTCAACAAGATGTTCCCCATGACCTAACCTCGAAGGAATCAAACCAATCAATTGGAGAACAACACCTCATACCATACAAAGCCTCAAATGGCGCCATCTCAATACTCAAATAATAGCTATTGTTGTAAGCCTACTCAGCCAAGGGTAGAAACTGGTCCCAATGACCATAAAAGCCAATCACACAAGCTCGCAACATATCCTCAAGAACCTGAATAATCCGCTCTAACTGACCATCGATTTGAGGATGGAAAGTTGTACTAAGCTCCACTCTAGTACCCAACTCCTTCTGTATAGACTGACATATATGAGATGTAAATTGTGTGCCTCAATCTAAAATGATAGAAATAGGCGCTCCATGCAATCGAACTATCTCTCAAATATAGATCTTAGCCAACTTCTCCGAATCGTAAGTAGTCTAGACCGAAATCAAGTGTGTCGACTTGGTCAACCTATCCACAATGACACAAATAGCATCAAATTTGCCCAAAGTCTGCAGCAATCCTACCATAAAGTCTATAGCAATCCTCTCCCATTTTTACTCGAGTTTGGGCATCTCCTGAATCACACCACCATGCTTCTGGTGTTCATACTTCACTTGCTGGCAATTCAAACACCGGGATACAAAATCCACTACGTCCATTTTCATACAACACCATCAATAATATTTCTTCAACTCATGATACATCTTTGTTGCCCCTAGATGAATAGAATACCTCAAACTGTAAACCTCATCCATGATCAATCTAGTTAAATCATCCACTCTAGGAACACATACTTGACCCTTGATCCTCAAAACACCATCGCCATCAAGAATTGCCTCTTAGACTCTCCCTGAAACACCTTGTCACGAATCCTACACAACTTTACATCATCAAAATGTTGTGCCTTAATTTTCTCCAATAAGGAATACCGCGCCTCTACACAAGCTAGGACTCTATCGGGCTCTGAAATGTCAAGTATCACAAATTGATTAGCCAAAGATTGAACATCCATCGCCAAAGGATGCTCATCTGCATGCAACATAGCTAAGCTACTAAACTCACTGTCTTCCAACGCAAGGCATCCGCCACTACATTGTCCTTGCGTGAGTGATAAATGATAGTCATATCATAATCCTTGAGCAACTCGAACCACCTACGATGTCTCATATTAAGATCCTTCTAATTGAATATGTACTAAAGTCTACAATAACCCGTGAATACCTCATAATATACCCCATAGAGATAGTGCCACCAAATCTTCAAAGTAAACACAATCGGTGCCAACTCTAAGTCGTAAATGTGGTAGTTTGTCTTATGCACCTTTAACTGCCTTGAAGAAAGGCTATCACTTTTCCTTTCTACATCAAAACATATCCAAGAAACATTCCAGAAGCATCATAATAGACTGTAAATCTCTCTGCCTTGACAGGTAAGGTAAGAATCAAAGCGGTAGTCAACAAAGTCTTGAGCTTTTAGAATCTCACCTCACAAAGTCAATGATTCGGTAGTCATGAGTACAAAGCTTTAAATACGAGTACAAGTCTGAAAGTGAAGTAACACTAATGTCTGAATGTAAAATGACAGAATCATAATGTAGAGAAAAGAGTTCCAGTGTCGGGAATGCACCAACGACTCATCCTAGACTGCTTAATCGATCACCAAGTAAGCTATGCTCCAGCTGCTCCTCCATCGTCTGGTTTAGTACCTATAGAGAAACACGTGTACTCAACAACATCGTCGACTGACCTTAGCTATAACGGTGGCGAAGGTTGGTACTTTCCGATACCTCTCTACTAATTAGTTAATTAAGCATGATTAAGAATCAGTTAACCAACATATCTATAGTTCTACAGTTCAATGGTAAAAAAGTATTTACAAGTTCCTCAGATTTTCTCTAGGACTAAGCCACAAAGTTACTAGGTCAGCCTAATCCCAGGCGTCTAGTCCCATCAAGTCCTTCCACTCAACTATCACAACGCAGCTAAGTATAAGTTATCAGTAATTCCTTCTACCAAACCAGAAGAGTATAAGTATATCAGAAATCAACACTGAGCACACATAGCACAAAATACATATCAAAATATGGATGAATGTAATGCAAATGATATGTATGCAATGGCCATATATACCCGGTATACACACATTGTTGTAGTACTCACGTGACTCATAGTGGACTCATGAGGTCCATATACTCATCTGATCCCATCGGATACCTATGGTTGTAGTGTTATCATCAGTCATCACTCTCATATCATATATCATATCCAAACCCAGCTTCCCTAGCCTCTCTCAGCAATATCTCAACAGTTCAATGTCAATTATAATATATATATGAATGATAGGGATATGTGTACACCATGTAATCGGCATAATCAATATAATCAGTATTTATCGGTTTCTTTTCAAGTATTTAGATGAGATGTAGAGTGATGAATGCATAACATGTTCAATCAAAGATATAAAATCAAACAAGGCTACAAGACCAATTAATCAGCAAACATACCAACCTAAGCAGATTTATGCACCGCGCTCACGGTCCGAAGGGCTAATCACATAATCTCCGCCAAGTATACCAAACTAGTTCATTAATTATCCAAGTCCACTAGTACTCGTATTAGTGCTCGTCACCTCAACAATACGGGACCCCCAATTCCCCATTGCTCCCGTTAATTAATTAACAACATACCAACACATAAATATTATATTAGAGTCTAGAAAGTCTCAACCTGCATGATTCGAAGTCGAAGACTCACGCAACAGCCTTGCCCTTTCTCTGAGCTTCTTCTGATCAATTATATCAACTATGTGAGATTGCGGGACTATTAGTTCCCATAATGCTAAACAATCCTAGAATCCCCATGTTAAACTACAAAGGAAACCCCGGGCCAATATTACCAAAATACTAACTTTATCGCTCACATAGTCTCATAACATGCAAGATAGACATAGTCTCAAGTTAATTTAACAACTAAGCCCAATTGGATCCTTAATTCAATATTTGGCAAAAAGCCTCAATTCTAACCCTAGAATTACTTTGCAATTCAAAAAGGGATTCTAACATGCAATTGATTGATTATATATCACCCACTAGTCTAATACAATACTAATTTACAATATCAACAACAATAATCCACCTCCAAATCCCATATTTCATCCTCTTATTCTCTACAAAGGAGTTCTCTAATTTTCCCCCAACTAAGGATCAAACTTAGGATGGAAACTTAACTAATACATAATAAATAAATGAGAAGGGTGAGATTATACATCTATTAATGAACTTACTCTTCAAATCCTCAAGAACACCCTACTGGTCGAGCTTTAATCCCAAGAAAAATAATTGGGGAATGAGAAATTATTTTAGGTCATTAGCGCTTATAATTTGAATAGTGTTTCCGCTCCAATGGAATCGATTTCGTTGGCGCTGATTCGCTTCGATGGAAAACCCATCTGGTAAGGCGGAAGGAAGCTCCGCACAGGCACACCTACCCCAGCGAGAAATATGTCTGTAAAAGCGGACCCTAGGCTCCTGGTCAACTCTCGCTTCTGCGAGCCAGACCTCGGCAATGGGGCAAACACCAGACACCATCAATGGCCAAAACCAATCAATTCCATATCAAACATCCGAAACACTCTCAGGACCTCCCAAACACAAACCAAACATGTATTTCTATCAAAATGCATGTCGAACATGCTCGTGCACTCGAAATTCCCGAAAAAGGTCTTTAGAGCTCGAGTTTGACAAAAATCAACTCTTAAGTTCTAATTCCACAATTTCACAACCTAACCCCCAAAACACACCCGGACGCCTCGGGGCTCAAACTAAAGACTCGACTAAGTCATAAACGTCGTTCTAGGGCTAACAGAATCGATGAAACTACGAAAAGAGGGTGTTTACTCAAAAATCAACTATGGGTCAAACTCTTCTATTCTTTTAAATTGGGATTTCTCCAACCTACCAAAATGAGTTCAAAACCTACTCGATCACCTCGAGAATCGTGTCACACATCCCCGCATGTCACCCACAAACTAATAAGGATTTGAAAAGGATAATTTAGGGATTTTAAGGAAAAATAAGTGATACGACTTTTTGAGTCGTTATATTAGGTACAACTTAAATAAACGTTCGTCCTTGAATGGTAAAGAAAAGAAAATACATGGACTCTCAAATAGCTTGGGGTAGTTAGCTCGCATATCGGACTCAGTATCCCATGTAACTTTCTCTACTGGGCGATTCCTCCACTGACTTTCACGGAAGATATCTCCTTAGACCTTAACTTTTGAACCTGTCTGTCCAAAATAGTTACATTCTCCCTCTCATAAGCTAAGTACTGGTCTAGCGTCACTGAATCCCATCTAATCACATGAGAATCATCATCAATATACTTCCTCAACATGGACACATGAAACACAAGATGCACACTAGATAATCCAGGAGATAAAGCCAACTCTTAGGCCACCTCACCAACTCTGTCCACGATCTCAAAAGGACCAATAAACCTCGGGCTAAGATGCCCCTTCTTCTCGAACCTCATCACACCCTTCATGGGTAAAACCTTCAGCAAAACTCACTCTCCAACCATAAACTCCAAAGGGCGAACTCTCCGGTGTGCATAACTCTTCTATCTGCTCTGGGCTGTAAGAAGCATGTCCTGGATCAACTTAACCTTATCCATCGAATCCCTCATAAGATCAGTACCCCAAGGTCAACCTCAAAAGCATCAAACCACCCAATGAGAGAACGATACCTCCTACCATACAAGGCCTCAAATAGTGTCATCTCAATACTCAAATGGTAACTGTTGTTGTAAGCAAACTCCACCAAGGGTAGAAACTGGTCCCAATGACTACCAAAGTCAATTACAAAGGCTCGCAACATGTCCTCAAGAACCTGGATAGTCCACTCAGACTGGCCATCAGTCTGAGGGTGGAAGGTTATACTAAGCTCCACTCTAGTACCGAACTCCTTCTGCATAGACTGCCAAAAGTGAGAAGTGAATTGCGTACCCTGGTCAGAAATGATATAAATGGGCACCCTATGCAATCAGACTATCTCTCGAATGTAGATCCTAGCCAATTTCTTTGAATTATAAATAGTCTGGATTGGAATAAAATGGGCAGATTTGGTCAACCTATCTACAATGACCCATATAGCATCGAACTTGCCCAAGCTACAGGGCAATCCTACCACGAAATCCATGAAAATCCGCTCCCACTTCTAATCGGGAATGGGCATTCTCTGAAGTACACCACCAGGACTTTGGTGATCATATTTCACTTGCTGGCAATTCAAACACCGGGATACAAACCCCACTATGTCTCTCTTCATTCTGCACCACCAATAATGTTATCTTAAGTCACGGTACATCTATGTATCCCGTGGGTAAATAGAGTACTTTAAACTATGGGCCTCCTCCATAATCAATCTAGTTAAGTCACCCACCCTAGGAACACAAACTCGACCCTTGATCCTCAAAATGTCATCACTGTCAATAACCGCCTCTTTTACCTCTCCCTACAACACCTTATCACGGATTTTGCACAACTGAACATCATCAAACTTGGTAAGATAGAAATGCTTGGGTGTTTAATCCAGAAAGGTTAGACTAAGAAATATTTTTTCTACCTCTCTCTGAGTATGAAAAATATAACGACTTTGTAACTAAAAGTATCTTGTTCCTCAATTGAAAATCATCATGTGCTTAAACTAACAAATCTATAAGATGGTATTTTATTATTTATAGATGTGAGATTACAGACTGATGATTGGAGGACGAATATTGGTTTTGCGGCTTTGGATAGCCTTGGGAGCTGCTTCATGACCACGGATTACCAATTCAATATGATGGTAAAGTCATGATTGCTATTAGGAAGGCTCTTGAACGTGTTATGAATTGAAGAATATGAAGATTTTATTGGACGCTAAAAATATTATTGATATGATTTAGAAATGAGTGGCTACTTCAAGAAAATGTGGTGTGTGAAGACATTTGGAATCTCTCAAACATGTTTGATCATGTCAATTTTATATATATTCCTAGATGTTTGGACAAAATAACTCATAATTTAGCTAGATTTTTTATTTCTTTGTTGAAGGAGATCTCTTGGGAGAAAAATTTTTCAAGTTAAAAATAAAAATAAAATTATTTACTTCTCTTGAGTGATCCAAAACTCACACCTCCTAATAAAGTAGCACACCATAGTTTACTCACTCTAGCATCCAAAGTTAAAAGCCTTACCTTGATTTCGCAATTCAGACCTATAAGCCTATGCTCTACGTTCTACAAAATCATTGCTAAAAATTTTGTGGCGAGATTGAAATATTTTCTAATTAAGGTGTTATCCCCTACTCAGGCTGCTTTTATTGGACATAGAAAATAACTGATAATGTTATCTTAGCTCATGAATTTATGCAGCTTTTAAAAAACAAACAGAGAGGTATGCAAAAGTTTGTTGCTATAAAATTGGAATAGAGTAGAATGAATTTATATACATGAAATGATTTTATGAATGAATTTCTATAGAAGATTCGTAGAATGTATCATGCAATGCATCTCTATACCTACCTATAGTTTTAGTATAAATAGGGAGATAGTTGGATCAGTCAGACCTAATAGGGGAATACGACAATCAGACTCAATAGTGGAATATTGCAAGAGATCCGTTATCACCATATTTATTTTTAATATGTATTGAAGGTTTATCTATATTATTAAAGATCTCGAAAGAAAAACAATGAACCCCAAAGGCTAAAGTAGAATATAAATAGGCCGAGCGTAACTCATCTATTTTTGGTCGTCGAGGAATCCTTTATCTTTTGTTCAGCTAAAGATCAAGATGCAGTATGTATAGTTGATATTCTAAGAAATATGATCAAAGTTCTAGCCAAGTAGTTAATCTGCAATTTGTTTTAGTAAAAATGTGAGGGAAGATGAGAAGTTGAGATATTATCATTGCTTGGATAACGATACATAAACGAGATGGATATGTATTTAGGA
This sequence comes from Anisodus tanguticus, assembly GCA_034509755.1. Taxonomy (NCBI): domain Eukaryota; kingdom Viridiplantae; phylum Streptophyta; class Magnoliopsida; order Solanales; family Solanaceae; genus Anisodus; species Anisodus tanguticus. The sequence continues at coordinate 31,539,424 of CM067556.1, forward strand.
CTACGGGTAGTTGTGGGGCACTCCAAGAAAAAGATGCTAGAGTTTCTCAGGGAGAGAATTAAGACGAATATAAAAGGATGGAATGATAAATTTTTAAGTACAGTAGGAAAATAGGTTATGCTTAAGTCTGTACTAACAACGATCCCTACATATGCATTGTCTTGTTTTCAACTCCCCAGTGATTTTGTGTAAGAAAATTACGTTCCTTTTTCAAATTTTTGATGGGGACAAACAGAGAATAAAAGGAAGATGCATTTTGAGATATGAGAAAGGTTATGTGATTTTAAATCAAGTCGAGGGTTAGGTTTTTAAAATCTAAAAAAAATTAATATGGTAGGATAAACAAGCTTGGAGAAATTTATCGCAGCCTGATTCTTTACCAGCGATAATTCTTAGAAGTAAAGATTTTTCAAAAGAAATCTTTCTTAAAGCCTCTATATCATCTACCAGATCATGAATATGGAAGAGTATTTTGTGGGGAAAGTATCTTTTGATTAAGGATTAAGGTGGAGGATTACAGATGGGAAAAACAATCATTCTTGAATTGATTCTTGAATACCAAATAATAATGATTTTACTCCAAAGAGTATTCATGGACAGAGAAATTTTTACCTAATGGTTTCAGATTTAACTGACCAAAATATGCACATATGGAAAATACAAGAGATAAAATTGGCTTTTGAAGCTGAAGATGTAGATGTTATATTATCTATGCTAATATCTACTACGGGTTCTAGTAATAGATTAACATGACATCATACAAAAACGGGAAACTATTAAGTTAAATCAGGTTACTGTTTAGCAAAATAATTTGGTGGGTAAGACAATGGAAAATTCAGAAGCTCGATCGAGTTTGTAATATCGGAATAATTTTCCTTAGAAATTCCTTTCATTAATCACAATATATACAGTTGTACAGAGATTGATTCCTAATACAATAAGAATCTTAGGTTACCTTAAATATACACTTATCATAATTACAAAATATACTGTGAATATTCGCTAATACTCCCCCTCAGTCGGAGAGGGAGGAGGCCAGACGTTAAGACTGGATCTGAAGTCGGAGAATAGCTGTCGCGGTAGTCCCTTTGTGAAAATATCGGCATACTGATATGAGGAAGACACATGCAATATTTTGATCTGACCAAGAGCGACCTTCTCACGTACAAAGTGAATATCCATCTCAATATGTTTGGTCCGCTGATGTTGGACCGGATTGTGAGACATATATATGGCAGATATGTTGTCACATTAGACTATAGACGCCTTGCGCAGTGGACACTGGAGCTCCAAAAGAAGATTTGGGAGCCAACAGATCTTAGCAACTAGATACTCTACTTCAGCATTCGAACGGGATAGTGTGGCTTGTCGCTTGGCGGACCATGAAATAAGATTATCCACTAGAAATACACGGTAGCGCGAGGTGGAGTGACGTGTGTCCGGGCACTCTGTCCAGTCTGCATCCGTGTAGGAGAGCAATTTGGTTGGTGTAGAGGGGTAGAGATGCAGTCCAAAGTCAAATGTGCCCTTAATGTATCGGATAATACGCTTGAGGGCAGCAAAGTGGGATTCTCGCGGGGCATGCATAAACAGACACACTTGCCGAACGACATATGCAATATCAGGTCTAGTGAATGTAAGATACTGAAGGACACCTGTAAGACTCCGATATAGGGTAGGATCAGAAACTGAAGCACCATCATTGGCACTAAGCTTGGATTTCGAGTCAACCAGAGTCGGCATAATTTTACAATTTGCCATCTTAGCCCTGTACACTATCTCTTCCGCATATTTACGCTGACTCAGGAACATAGTAGCTGCAGATCTGGTGACGGATATACCCAAGAAATAACTCAGCTTGCCCAAATCAGTCATAGCAAATTCAGTTTTGAGTAGAGCAATGATTTCATTCTTCAAACCGTCAGAGGAGGCAGTAAGAACAATGTCATCCACATATAATAGCAAATAAGCAGTGTTGCTACCACGATGAAAAGTGAAGAGAGAGTTATCACACCTGCTACATATAAACCCGGTCTGCATAATATAACTGGCAAAGCAATCATACCAAGCGCGGGGTGCCTGTTTCAAGCCATATAGGGACTTCCTGAGATGACATACATACTGAGGGACTGCAGGATGAACAAAGCTAGGTAGTTGATGCATGTACACAGTTTCTTTCAAATCCTCATAAATAAATGCATTCTTGACATCAAGCTGATGAAACGGCCAATGATTGCCCATAGCAATACTGAGAACAGTAAGAATAGTAGCCGATTTAACAACCAGACTGAATGTCTCACCACAATCAATTCCCTTCTGCTGATTAGTGCCATTAGCAACCAGTCTTGCCTTATACCACTCCAAGTCACCACTGTCTCTGAACTTGTGTAGAAAATAACCACATGCACCGGATAACATTCACGACGTCCGGTCGAGGTACCAAATCCCAAGTGTTTTCTTTGTTAAAGCATTAAATTCCTCGCACATGGCCGCATTCCAATTAGGGTCTAGTTTGGCTAGTTTTGAATTTTTGGGAATGGGTTATATGGTTTGTGTGGAGAGGTTAGAGTGAACCTTGGGTTTGAAAATCCCGTGTTAAGCACGAGTTTCCATACGATGGTTAGGCAGTGGTTTATGGTTTGTATTGGGTGTGTTTAGTGGCTGCTGGTTTTACTGGGTCAGAATCTGATTTCGGATGGTGGGTGTCGCAGGTGATGGGGGGTTGAGGAGACTGGTTGGGGTATTGGTTTGTTGTCGGTGTTGGTGGGTTGTGTAATAAGGTGGTGGAGCTTGGCAGTTCAGGTGTTGTTAATGGGTGCAGGTTACGGATCTGAGTGTGGAGCGGCAATGTGTCGGCTAGAGGGTTTCGGGATGACCTCTCGGGTGATTGGTGGTGGTTTGGTGGTAGAGTTGGTTGTTCGACTGTGGGACTGGGTGGCGAGGACCTCTATGGTGCAAGGGTGTCGTCGGTGATGGTCACCGGTGGAGATGAGACCATCGGAGCCGACGACGGTGACTCGGGAATAATAGAATGAAGTTGGAACAATGATTTGACTGGTGTGGACAAATTTGTTTCATCAAGAAATGTGTAGTCCGTGGTTTGAAATTTCCAAAGATTCGAAAATGGAAAACACATCTCGTCAAATGTGACGTGGTGGGAGATAATGATTTTACAGGTGGATAGGTCATAGCACAGGTAACCCCTATGATTAGACGCGAGACCAATAAATACATAGGGCGTAGTTCGTGGTGCTAATTTGTGAGGGGCAATGGAGCTGTGGGGTAGCATAGGCAACTGAAAATTCTGAGTTGGTCATAGGACGGGATCCTACGGTATAAATTTTCAGTGGGGGTCTTGTTTTGAAGAATGTTAGTGGGTAAAATATTAAGAAGGGATTCTACCATTTTAACAGCATAGACCCAAAAAGGTGGTAGAAGACAGGCATGAAACAAAAGGGTACAAACCATGTTATTGATGGTACGTATAATTCGTTCAGCCTTTCCGTTTTGGGAGGAAGTATAGGGACATGAAAAACGGAAAACCATGCTTTGTTTAGAGCAGAAATTGTGAAATGCCGAATTATTAAATTCACATCCATTATCACATTGGAAAGATTTTATAGATTTTTCAAACTGTGTTTTAATGAATATTTGAAATTCAAGGAACTTGGCAAAAACTTCCGATTTGAATTTCAGTGGGTAATCCGGACAAATGTGAAAAATCATCTAAGAATACTAGATAAAATTTGTGACCCAAAGAACTGATAACCGGAGATGTCCACAAATCAGCATGAACAATATCAAATGGAGAAAAAATAACTTAGATGAAATAAATGGAAGACGATTATGCTTGCCAAGCGAGCAAGAAAAACAGTGTTGGGCAAGTTTCCCATTATTACATTGAATACGCTTAGTAGTACTAAGAAAATTAAAAACAGGGTCTCCGGGGTGTCCGGGTCTGTTGTGCCAAGTTGACGGAGAGATAGCAGCAAGGGAGATAGGTGATTGTGGTCTGACAGTGGAAGATTTAGCAAATATTCCCTGAATATTCATAGTATATTTTGTAATTATGATAGGTGTATATTTAAGGTAACCTAGGATTCTTATTTTTATTAGGAATCAACCTCTGTACAACTATATATATTGTGATTAATGAGAGGAATCCCTAAGGGAAATTATTCCAATCTTAAATGGTATCAAGAGCCAAACCCTAATCCCTACTTTTCTCCTCCCAAGTCGCCAACCACCACCCAATTTTTTTTCTCCCTTCTTCTCGGTCGACGGCAACACCATTGCCACCATGTCTCGCCCTACTTCCCCTACAAATTCCGGTTCTTCCACTGGCACTTTTGACAACCCCCCTCAACGTTCATCGTCTTCTTTTCATCCGGCATTCATCGTTACCAATATCAAGAATTTTATCCCTATAATTCTTGACCAAGAAGACTGTCAATATTCCATGTGGATAGAACTGTTCTATATTCATGCTTGTGCGTACAATGTGCTAGATCATATTGATGATTCTGTTCCTCGTCCCACCGATGTTGCAGACTCGACATGGCATCGCCTTGACGCCATCGTTAAACAGTGGAATACGGCACCATCTCAAAGGATTTGTTGTGTAGCATCATGAAAACAGGTGCTACGGCACGTGAACTCTGCGTACGGTTAGAAGAAATTTTTCAAGATAATAAAAATACTCAGGTAGTGTATTTGGAAGAGCAATTTAACAATACGCGTCTCGAGAATTTTACCAACATGTCCGAATATTGTAAACAACTGAAACTCATAGCCCACCAACTTTCCAACGTAGGGACATCTGTTTTAGAAACCAAGATGGTACTTCAACTAGTTGCTGGTTTACCGAAAAGTGAATATGATACATTTGCGACAATGATTCAACAGGCCGACCCACTACCAAGTTTCAACAAGGCGTTCACAACTTCTGTTGGAAGAGACATGTCGTACTAAACAAGAGGAGCACAATCAAAAGGAATTAGCTGTTGAAAGCATGGCACCACCGACGGCCAACACCACCCAGCCACCACCGCTAAACCACCACCACCAGCAGTCCTGCGGCGGCGGACGTGGCGGTAGAGGCAGTGGTAGCAATAACAAAAGGAAGGGTCGCGGCAAGGGCCAAAGAAACTAACAGTCATGCCCAAACCCTGCTCCCTATTTTCAGTGGGCTGGGCAGTCATCTTGGCCCAATACAGGGAACTGGGCCTCGCCTGCATGCCCCTACTCAACATTAGGGGCCCAGTTCCAGCAAGCTTGACTACCAGGTCTCTTGGGCTCCGCCCCACCCAACAGGCAGGCCTACCAGCCCACACAACAGGCCCATCTGGTTGCCTCCCCTCAACACCCGCAAGTCAGCAGCCTGGCCCCCACCGATTTGGGTCAGGCCTTCAACACCTTGAACCTTCAACAACCCGATGATAATTAGTACATGGACACCGGAGCCACATCTCACCTCACCCGGTCGTCAGGTAATTTATCTCAAATACTTCGGTTAAAGTGTCCTAAATTTATTACTGTTGGCAATGGTCACCGCATTTCAATTGAAGGTTACAGTAACACACATACCAAACATCCCAACCCACCTTTCTCCCTAAATCATGTCCTTTACACCTCTAACATCATTAAAAACTTAATCTCTGTTAGAAAATTCACTCGGATTAATTCTGTGTCTGTCGAATTTGACCCTTTTGGTTTTTCTGTGAAGGATCTCAATACGGGGAAAATTCTTACGCGCTGCAATAGTGTGGGAGACCTCTACCCCTTCACTCAATCTTCCGCTGTCAGACCACAATCACCTATCTCCCTTGCTGCTATCTCTCCGTCAACTTGGCACAACAGACTCGGACACCCCGGAGACCCTGTTTTTTATTTTCTTAGGACTACTAAGCGTATTCAATGTAATAATGGGAAACTTGCTCAACACTGTTTTTCTTGCCCACTTGGCAAGCATACTCGTCTTCCATTTATGTCATCCAACAGTGTTACTTTTTCTCCATTTGATATTGTTCATGCTGATTTGTGGACATCTCCGGTTGTCAGTTCTTTGGATCATAAATTTTATCTAGTATTCTTAGATGATTTTTCACATTTTGTTTGGATTACCCACTGAAATTCAAATCTGAAGAGTTTTCCAAGTTCCTTGAATTTCAAATATTCATTAAAACACAGTTTGAAAAATCTATAAAATCTTTCCAATGTGATAATGGACGTGAATTTAATAATTCGGCATTTCACAATTTCTGCTCTAAACAAGGCATGGTTTTCCATTTTTCCTGTCCCTATACTTCCTCCCAAAACGGAAAGGCTGAACGAATTATACGTACCATCACCCTTTGGTTTCATGCCTGTCTTCCACCACCTTTTTGGGTCTATGCTGTTAAAATGGTAGAATCCCTTCTTAATATTTTACCCACTAACACTCTTCAAAACAAGACCTCCACTGAAATTTTATACCGTAGGATCCCGTCCTATGACCAACTTAGAATTTTCGGTTGTCTATGCTACCCCAATCTAGCCTCCATTGCCCCTCACAAATTAGCACCACGAACTACACCTTGTGTCTTCGTTGGTCTCACGTCTAATCATAGGGGTTACTCGTGTTATGACCTATCCACCCGTAAAACCATTATCTCCCGCCACGTCACATTTGACGAGACGTATTTTCCATTTTCGAATCTTCGGAAATTTCAAACCACAGACTACACATTTCTTGATGAGACAGATTTGTCCCCACCAGTCAAATTACTATGCCAACCTCATTCTACTGTACCCAAGTCACCGTCGTCGGCTCCGGTGGTCTCATCTCCACCGGTGACCATCACCGACGACACCCTTGCACCACAGATGTCCTCGCCACCCAGTCCCACGGTCGAACAACCACCTCCACCACCAAACCATGGTGGTCAGCGACTTCGGAGGAGAAAAGTAGGGATTAGGGTTTGGCTCTTGATACCATGTAAGATTGGAATAATTTTCCTTAGGGATTCCTTTCATTAATCACAATATATATATAGTTGTACAGAAGTTGATTCCTAATACAATAAGAATCTTAGGTTACCTTAAATATACACCTATCATAATTACAAAATATACTGTGAATATTCGGGAAATATTCGCCAATAGAGATGTCACACTTTTCCTAAAAGCTTTCAGGATTCTCTACGAAAGTTAGTAATTAACTAACATTTTTAAAGAAAATGTGTGATTAACTTTTTTACCTCTCAACAGTAATTTAGCAAAACGATTAAAGAATGTGGATAGTATATGTAAAGTTTGTGGTCTTCGACATGAAGATATAGAATAAATGTTCTTCGAATGTCATCGGTCTGAACTTGTGTGGAAGCAATGTCTAATTAATTGGTTCGGTATCAAAAATATTACTGACTTTTCTAGCTGGTGGTATAACCTATTACTAAATACTACTCTCTCATTTTCAGTTAATATGATATAGTTTGACTTGACACGATATTTAAGAAAGAAAGGAAATTTTTTGAAACTTATGATCTAAAATAAATTATAGATATTTGTGTGGTTGTAAATTAGTAAAAGGGGAAGTTTAAGTTAAATTATTTCTAAACATAGAAATATATCATTCTTTTTTGGACAGAATAAAAAAAAACAGTATATCACATAAATTAAGAAAGATGGAGTAACAATTTTTTTGAATCTGTAGAGTTGTTAAAGTTAATATTATATAGCAAATTTGGAAAGGTGAAAATGCTTGGGTGTTTATTCAAGAAAGGTTAGACCAAGAGATATTTGTTCTAAATCTCTCTCCGAGTATTAAGAATATAAAGATTTAGTAACTAAAAGTTTATCTTGTTCCTTAATTGAAAATCATCATGTACTTAATAAACTAACAAGTCAAGATGATATTTTATTGTTTACAGATGGAGGATTGCAGATTGATGGTCCGAGGGAAAATATTGGTTTTAGGCTTTGGATAGCCTTGAGAAATTGCTTCATGCCTATGGATTCCCAATTCAATATGTTGGCAAAGTCATAACTATTGAAGTGGTTGTTATTAGGAAGACTCCTGAATGTATTATCGGTGAATGTATTATCGATAACAGATGAAAGAATGTGAAAATTTTATCGGACGTTAAAAATGTTGTTGATACGATCTAGAAACGAATGGTTACTTCATGAAAAATAGAAGTAATATGTGAAGATATTTGAAAGCCTTCAAGCATGTTTAATCATGTCAATTTTATATATATTCTTAGATGTTTGAACAAAATAGCTCATAGTTTAGCTAGATTTTTTATTCCTTTACTAAAGGAGATCTATTAAGAGAAGTTTTTACCAAATTGGATTCATTTGAACTATGTGATTTGTTGATCCATTAAAACAAAATTGTTTGTTTCGGTGAGAAAAAGAATTAAAACGATTATTTATTTACTTCTCTTGAGTGATCCAAACTCGCACCCAAGTAGAAATGTTTTTACTGTGTCTCACAAAACTTTTCTTTTTACTTCACAAATTGGTGGACCCAGAATATAATATATTTGATTACAATTATCTAAGGAAAGAAACTCACAAAATGAAATCTATATTATATTAAAAGCACGAAGGGTCTTAGGCCTCATTTGTTTATACTTAATGGAGGTCTGAATGTCATTAAATACATTTGATTACATTAATATCTAAGCATTTATTTGGTCTGAATATGTCTTAATTATTAACATCTTGAACAAAGTCTTAATATCATTAAGATGTACTTTTTTATGAATAATTTTTACCACCACTATGTCCACAACCATAAGCTCCACCCCACCCTCCCAACCCACCCCACCCTTCCACACCACCCCACCCACCACCCATCCACCCCTACCCACTCTCTGACAAGCGCAAAATACGATATAATTTATTTAAGCGCTTCCCTAGTAAAAAATAGTATAGTTTAAGATCGTCTCCACAAGGATTGGTGAGATTAACAGTTCAAACGTCTTGCTCAATATTATTCAGGAAATCAAATATTTAGAAGGTTGTGATACAAACCACGAGTAACAGATTTTACTATTAAACTTAATGAATATTTAAAATGTAGACATTGATCAAGGGTTACTATTGATAGGAGAAATTAGGGCACATGACAGGCGAAAGAAACACTTAGGATTTCTAGTCATTCAAGATTCTTCTTTCGAAGGTTCATTGACTCTTTCGAATTCAACGAGTAATTAGTCTACCTGTAATATTCTAACTCTTTTTCGAATAACCTAGATATCATCAAGAATAAATCAATTTGAAACTCAAGAACATATGCAGACTTCTCAATTTGATTTAATAGAAGGAAAACTTCTCTCAAATATCTTTCTTTCTTTGCTAAATAACAATTCAAGAAAACTCTTACAATTACTCAAAAGAATTGAAATTCAACACACATGTACTAGCATACATATTCAATAAAATAGTTTTCTTTCGATTAACTAAAATAAAGAAAACATATGCATAACATTCAAAACTCTAAACGACAATTCTAGCAATAAAATGAAATCAATCCATAAATGAGTCTTAAAACACCATATTCGTCAAAACCCTAAGATAAAACTACTCCATAATAGCAAAAGTTAACATAATAAGAGAAGAAAGAATTCTAGAAGTCATTACAACTCACTTTCGATTCAAACTTTCGTATTGAATCAATCGTAAAAAGTAGCAAAGTCTTCCTCAAAACTCTAAGCCGTCTCACAAGATGATGTCGTCCAAGGATGCCTTCAAAATCGTGTGTTTTAGATATTTAAACCCTCCAAAAATAAGCCCGGATCAAAATACCCTTTTAAAAATTCAGAATAAAACACTGGCAGAAAATTTACACTGCCGCGACGCGGGCTGCGCCACGGCAGGGTAAATTTACTGAAATCTGAAAAAACTCAGATTTTTCCTTTTGTGTACAGGCGCAGCGTGGGCTGCCTAGCACAGTGCATCGCGCCAATATCTTTTCCCGTGTTGTCTTCGTTTTCTTCTATTTTTAGCATCCATCTCCAGTCCTCGAACCCCGAACTCGATCCCGCTTCATTCGTTGGACTTCTACTCAGACTTCAAAGTACTATATTCTTCATTTAAGCTCCAAACAAGTTTGTTTGACCGGAATTAAATCCTACACAAGAAACACATGTAATGATTGTAAAATACCATATTATAGCTCGAATAACATTAAAATATAGAAATGAAGATGTGAAATAAAATCAAAAATTCATATTCCTAGCCTCTCATAAACACCCCACACTTAGATCTTTGCTCGTCCTTAAGCAAACACTATACTTTAAAGGACATCTTCTCACTCTTTCCTAACTAGTCATGCCAAGAGTATTTAAAGTCATTCAAGCACCTTGTTATAACTTCACAGCCTCAAAACTCGACTCTCCAATATCAATTTCTCACTACTTTACTAAGAAGCCAAAAACATCACCTCCTTAGCAAGTTATGTGCCCTCGCCAAAACAAGAAGGTTGCCCCAATAATTGCTCACAAATAGAAATTCACTTTCGTCATATATTTGGGCTTAGAATCAAGAAAAATAAGCTCACCCTCACAATAAAATAAATTTTGTGTATTAAATGTTCATTAATATTAAACTTTCCTTGTACTTTTAGAACTCATAAATTTGGAACAAACTAAAATTTGAAAATTGCAGAAGAACAGTAGGGCTTCTTCTTTTTTCTACCGCGATAATTCCAAAAGTAAATTATTTGTATTAAATGTTCATTATTACACTTTCCTTGTTCCGTTAGAATTCATTAATTTAGTTTTTTTTTTTAAATGTATAAAAAGAGCACTTAAGGGCTTTCCTCTTCATCATGTAATATTGGTCTTAAAACATCAACTGGCTATTAACGGAACTAGATGCATTATTTCTTTAATTCTCTCCCACCCTAATATTTAGGACTCCAACATAAATTAAAATTTTACTTCTTATTGTATCATTACCTTGTCTTAAACAAGCTAATACAGAAAAATCGAAGCCCTTAGTTTAAGAGTTTTTGGTTTCTGGCTTAAGTTCGCGCTCTTTCTACTCTTTCATAAGGACTTGTGAGCTATGATCATGTTTAGTATGGTTTAGCCCTATCCGTGACATTTTATACACTGCTGCAGAAAGAAGATAATGAAATTCGATAAAGTTCTCAAAAGGTATCATTTCTTCCTATTATTATGCTTTTTAAATTTCATTTTTATTATTTATGTTTAGAGATCAATTTGAGAGTTTTTCGTTTTTGGTGTTAAGTTGGTGCCCTTCCGACTCAAAGGACCTAGGAGCTATGATCATGTTTAGTGTGGTTTAGCGATATCCGTAAAAATCTTTTACACTACACTGCTGCAAAAAGAAGATAACGAAATTTGATAAACTTCTCGAAAGGTATTGCTTCTTCCTATATTATGCTTTTTAAAATTCAATTTTATTATTTATGTTTAGATGTCAGTTTGAGAGTTTTTTGTTTTTGGCGTTAAGTTAGTGCCCTTCCGACTCTTCCATAAGGACCTATGAGCTATGATCATGTTTAGTATGGTTTAGCGATATCCGTAAAAAAACTTTTTACACTACATGCGTTATTTAATTCTCCATAGTAAATAGGAGTTTAAATTTTAAGTTTTGATACTGCTGAAGAAAGAAGAAAACGAAATTCGACAAACTTCTCAAAAGGTATGTTTCTTCCTATTATTATGCTTTTTAAATTCAATTTTATTATTTATGTTTTGAGGACTTTAGATATTAGGGACCACACCACTTGCAATTATAATTTATTATTTTCCCATAAATATTATAATAATCAACAAGGAATATTAGTGTAACACACATATATAGAACTATCTATCTATATTATATTAAAAGGTCTTAAAATGTTGATTAAACTTTTTGTCCTTCCTTAAAAGACTCTACAATAGATAAAATTATCATTTAATATTTTCTCAAATTATTATTTAATTATCTTTGTAACTATAAATAATATTGCAAACTCCAGAACTCTACCTCATATAGAATTGCGTACCTATAGTAGTTCAATAAAAATTAGAGTTTTTCTCTTTCTTTGGGTATCATAAAAGTTTATTACATAAACATAAGAGTCATATATACACGATAATTTGGTGCAGCTGCGACGCATGTAGAAAATATGGAAAAGAATAAGGGGACAGATAATGATTTGGATTTGGAGCTTCGATTAGGCCACAATCCTTGATTAAGCCAACTAGAGGATTATATACATTAAAACCTCTATCAATTGCTGTTTTCTAAGACATTTGTGATTTGTCTTGCAAACAAGCCTTTTCGGTTGGGGTCCGCCCGGGGTTAGGTTAGACCGCTTGTTTTTTTTTTCGACTATCGAAGGCAGTTAACGTGTCAGCCATTCTTTCCCCATTAGACTTGATACTCGATAAATTAATAAATTTTTTAAGATAATATTTTTCTTCGGTCCCGACTTGGGCCAGTTGATAAATTAATAAATTTCGATAAGATAATATATTTTCAAAAAACCCTATGTAAATATAGGGTCCCATTAATATCATAAATTAATAATTATATAAACTTACACAAACATAACTAAGACAATTTACTGAAATATGATTCTAGTGTTGTTTGTTTTTTCTTAAAATTGAAGTCTAGTTGGAGCTCATCTCCAACTTTTCCCTTTGATCCGTCATTGTTGATTTCGTTACACCTTTTAGATAAGGAGTCATTGTTGGGTGTGGTTTCAAGAAAATTTTTATCTTGTTTATATAGTATTTTCTGTCACCATCATACATTGAATATTTTTAGTAAAAATAGAATGAATAATACTTAATTATTAAGAAACAGAACGTTATTTATTAGTTTTCATTAATATTATGTACAATGAATCTATGTAATTCAAGTACGTAATATGATACATGAATTTTTCTAAGATACGATGTTTTTTGATGTAATCAAAATTTAACTTCAATAAATTACAAAAAATTCTTTAAATGAATAAATATTAATTTATCAATTAATTAATATCTCTATAAAATAATAAAATATCATGATCCCAACAATATTAATTTATAGAGGTTTTAGTGTATGAAGATTATAATATTGAAATCACTATACAGCTCTGTACTAAATTAGTTCGCGTAAAAAAAAAAGTCACCATCTGATCATTACAAATGGTGCTTTGCTTTTTGCATATGGAGTAAGGCAGACTAAGTAGTATCTTGTTGGAAATTTGCCTTTGGTGGGGAGGTTGCGTCCACCTATATTTAATGACTTAAACACTAGGGTTCCGCATGTTGGAGGCTTTGTCTCTTCACACGTGCATAATCTACTAAGTGAGTAGATGACCGTAAGGCCAAGGATTATAAAATTTCGTTAAGAAATGAAAGAGATATTGGTCCACGAAGTAAGGTGTTTGAGGCATGAAAATATGGTGTGGGACAAATCTACCACATCGGTTGGAAAAGGAAGAATTGTTCTTTTTATAAGCCTAAAAAATGGATAAGGGTTTGGGACCCCAAGGGGTAACCCATGTGTTTGAAGGAGGGAGGACCTAGGTGTGCTTGGGTTCGAGGCTAGCCCCACGCGCGCCGTCGCCGCCGGCCCGTCAGGTCCGGTCTCGGGTCGTGGGCTGCGTGCTTTTGGGCTACTTCTGATATTATCTTTTGGACCCCAAACTGTTTAGTATTTGGTCCATGGAATTTCAGGAATGGTGGTCAGCAGCCAGAAATCCAACATGACATTAAACTTCTGAAACGTTTTGCACTTACTACAAAACGTTTCTGGCCATGAATACCCATGAATACACCTCTTAAAGGACCTCTTAATCATCTTTCCTCCTCCTAAACACTATATATTGCCTGAAACAGATTTGAGGTAGAGGGTGAAGATCAAAAGAAAGATACAGAAACGGTAGCAAGTAGCAAAATAAAAGAACAGTCTTCCTTTCCTCTAAATTTTCCATTCTTCAGCAAGTCGTTTCGTGTTTGTTTTCTTCGTCAGAATCAACCTATTTGCTCTGTAGTGTTGATTAGTTGTTGTTTTATCTTGGGAGATTATTGCCCGCTAACGTAAAAGCATATATACGGGGCAATCTTGTCTTAAAGACAGATAACCATCTCTCGACTCAGCCACAATTGTAACAATCCAGATTTAGTGTTTCTTGATTTCAGGTTATCAAGATTCAAGACTCAACAAGCTTGCGGCAATTATAATATTGGTTGTTTGTTTATCCTTTCGAACACTTGTAATAATTATTTACTTTCTGTACTGCTTTGATTCCAACAATTTTAAGACAAGATTGTATTAGTGTTCGAAAGATGTCGGTCAACAGTTGTGTGACCAAATCTGGATATGGTTGTGGTTTTCTGGTAGAAGACAGTTCTGATAATGCTGTTGAAGGTCAAGGTGTTCATGGTGTCACCGCTCCCGAGAGTGGTGGGAACAAGCACCCACGAGAGGCTGAGGATGTCAACTGGGACAAAAGGAGAAGGCTGAAGATGTTCTATCATGTAGCAGAGGGCCTATATTTGTCCAGACAAAGGATCCGAATTATGGTAAGGAGGAAACGGACACTCAGTCCGACGAAGTGACTGAAGTGGGCCAGAATCCGAAATTGGGATAAGTAATTTTTCTTCCTTGTCAAAAATAAGATTAAATGATGTCTGATTAAAAATGGCTTAAAGTAAGGAGGAATATGAAAATGTTTTCCCGAAATAAATTATATTCCTTACGCTTTAAAATCAGAAGTTTAATCTCACCTTCCCTCCCGTTTAAAGATTGGGCTATTGTAAACAACGACTTAAAAGATCTGTTCTTTTGGGTGTAATAATTAAAAGTTTGTAAAGTATGTTCGCACATACGAAGGAGAGAGATCTACTGACTGTGCGAAAATTGTTACCATTCTTAAGCAAGCGCCAAGAATTGTTTGGACACCTATCTCAAGGGAATAAGACTAAAAGATAATGGCTTTTCTTAAGACGTTGAACCTGTCACACTATTTGACAGAAGATCCTTCATTTGATAGGATGATATTGAACACTCAGTCGTACAAAGCCTATGGGCGACTGGAGTGGGCCAGAATTCATTTGATAGGATGATATTGGACACTCAGTCGTACAAAGCCTATGGGCAATTGGAGTGGGCCAGAATTTCCAGAGTCTTAAATGATCTGAAGGCTAGAAGAAAGGCAGAAAAGTAATGGACACCTAGTGAGGTGGGCCAAAGTTTCCAAGTCTTAAATGATCTGAAGTCCAAAAGAAAGGCAGAAAAGAAATTGGACATTCAGTCTACCAAAGCAACTGGAGTGGGCCAGAATATCCATATCACATATGATCCGGTTACGCCCTAACCACGGGTATGAGGTTGTTCATGTGAAGCAACGTCACCTTTAAAGTAGAAGGGGTTGGAGAGGTTGTCCTTAAAAAGGACTTTAGGGAATGGGATCACTCTAAAAGGAGATGATACATGTCCCAAACTTGATTTCAGGGACGCTGTTGGTCAAGCTGGTTTGAGACTAGTCCAACAGGTCTGTAATAACTAAGAATTGTACGGTATGTCTGTAGCCAAATGAATGATATTTGTAATCTGTGCATCTATGCCATCATAGATTAAGACACATTAAATAGAAAGTCATTCAAAAGCTAACGAAGTTGAGATTGTTGCCTTCTGTCGACATAAATCCTCAAAATGAATGTGAGGTAGGCGAAGAGGCAAAATCACCTTTCCATTACGTCAAAGGAATAGCGAAAGAAGCACCGCTCCTTTAGAACTTAGTCACACCTACATGGGTGATTTGAAGTTTATACAAAATAGAGGGGGGGAGACAAGTACTTTATGACCTTCATTGATGATGGTACAACGTATTGCATCCTTTGTTTGTTGAAAAGCAAAGATGAAGTTGTTGAAGCAGATAAGCACTACAAAGCAGAAGTTGAAAATCAACTAAGCCTACATATTTGATAGGATGATATTCGTTACACCTTTTAGATAAGGAGTCATTGTTGGGTGTGGTTTCAATAAATTTTTTATCTTGTTTATATAGTATTTTCTGTCACCATCATACATTGAATATTTTTAGTAAAAATAGAATGAATAATACTTAATTATTAAAAAACAATGAACATTATTTATTAATTTTCATTAATATTATGTACAATGAATCTATGTAATTCAATTACGTAATATGATACATGATTTTTTCTAAGATACAATGTTTTTTTATATAATCAAAATTTAACTTCAATAAATTACAACACTCTCTTTAAATTAATAAATATTAATTTATCAGTTAATTAATATCTCTATAAAATAATAAAATATCATGGTTCCAACAATATTAATTTATAGAGGTTTTAGTGTATGAAGATTATAATATTGAAATCACTATACTGCTCTGTACTAAATTAGTTCGCGTAAAAAAAAAGTCACCATCTGATCATTACAAATGGTGCTTTGCTTTTTGCATATGGAGTAAGGCAGACTAAGTGGTATCTGTACAATAATTGTATATGTTTATCTGAAAATCTGCCCTAAGTGGTACAATATATTAGGGTTTTGTATGCAACGAGTGATTAAACAGTGTATTATCCGTCCAATACTCCTCTACGTTTTACATTCTATAGTAATAATTGCAATAAATAAGAGTTCTACTTTTAAAAAAAAGTCAAAAATACACATTGATTGTGAACCCATTTAGTGCCAAACTGTTAGACTTTTAGTAGTATACTAATTAATAATTCCTTATATATAAATGGAATCCTAAAATAAACTATGTACAATTCATAACAATGATTGCCTCCTTGAATAAATAATAATTTGGTTTTTCAGTTAAAAACCGTTAAAACACAATTTCATTGCTTCATGAAAAAGGTAAAACCGAAACCAAATTCATCTTCATTTTTTTGTTGTTAATTTGTTACAGGTAGTTGTATTAACATGTAAATAAGTAATCCATGCTCATGAATCATGATTATAGTTTACCATATCGATTTTTTATTTTTTATTTTTATGTGTTTCATGTTCTAACACCAATTAAACTTTTAACTTTAATGGCATCATTATATTCGCTGCATTTTAGTTTTGCTACCTAAGTATTTATCTAAGTTGATTTTTTGGTATCCATGTGGGCGCATTAATAAAATTGGTCATTGATTTTTTTTTTTAATTATTTCTACTGATTTCTTATTAAGTTACAGCTTCATAAATTTTGAAAGGAAAAAATCAAAAGGAGGTGAATTCTCACGACGTCTTTAAGTTCTTCTTGAAAGTATATTTATATCCTAGATACAATCTGTATTAGGACAAATGTACTTTATACACATTCGTATTATTATTAATGGAGATTAATATTTTGATATTTACAATTATTGAATTATTAGTTGATTGTTTATAATATTCTATAATATGCATCCCTAGAGGTTACGTTGTTATTAATAATGTGAGATATTAATATTATAACGTAACTCTTAAATAGCCTCGACTAATGATCATCAAGAATAGGATATCAATGATATGTGATAAATCGACATGTGGTCTGCATCACATCTTTAGATGATGTAGTATGTCTCACATGCTACGAGTAATGACTACTCGTGATGGACACATGGATACTTTGAAAGTATTGGTATACCCTGCTGATATACTGTTTGTTATACTTGTCTAAAGTATGATCAGCGTGTGGGAGATAGAGGTCCTTAGACTTGAGGTCAATGCGCACCTTGTCTACAAAGTAATATACTTTGATCATGTCCTAAGCTCAAATGCCTTATAGGTTGAGATTATGGATGGCAGGTGGGTATAATTTTACGGATTCCGCACCACACCCGCCCCAGTTGGGGCGGGTATGGGTATAACTTTAGCGGGTAGTAGGCGGGTATGGGTATAGAAAATGTACCCGTCATGGGTAGGCGGGTACCCGCCTCCCCCGCCCCGCATCCAACCGCCTACCCGTCCGCCTTATACCTACCCCAAGCCCAAAATATTAGCAACCCATAAGTCACGACAAGTCTCTCATTCTCCAACAAAACTCAAAACCCTACGCCTCTTCAGTCCTTCACGCCTTCACGCCTTCACGCCTCCCTCTCTCTCGTTCCCCTTCACCTTGTCTCTCATCCCTCTCTCATTCTCGACGTCTCTGCCTTTTTCTTTAAAGGAAAAATCACAAACTTTTTTCACGAACCATCTAGACGTCTCTGCCTTTTTCTTTAAAGGAGATGTTGATCGAGAAATATTGTTGTCTTTGCTTTGTGCATTGGGGTTGTCTTGGTGAGGTCATTTTTTGTGCATTTGTTAAGTTTTACCTATTGAGTTTGTGAAGTTCAATTGAAAAAGTTGAAAAACTTTAGCTTATATAGCTTAAATAATATATGGGCTTTGTCTACATTTGTAATTTATAGCTATTTGGGTGGATAATTTTTGGGTTTTCTTGAAAATTTTATTTTCTTGATTATTTGTTGTGCAAGGGGGAAGAGGTGAAAAAAATGGGAAATTCTGATGGTGAAAAAATCCGGAATTCTCCTCCCTCCCTCCCAAAGAAAATGAAACCGTGACTATATTGATTCTTGACTCAAAATTTTGGGATAATTTTTTGAATTTGAATTTTTGGGATCATGTTGATCACTAATTGATCACGAATGAATTGATTACAAAATATGGCAGGCGGGTATTGGCGGGTGATGGATATCCACTTGGGTGGTGGAGCGGGTGTGGATTTAGGAATATACCCGCCTAGGCGGGTATGGATGTTGAAAATTGTACCCGCCATAGGTGGCGGGTATAAAATTTTCTAGCGGGTACGGGTGCGGGGAAGGGGGTACCCGCACCCGCCCCGCCCAATTGCCATCCCTACTTGAGATACGGCTTGTATTGGGTATATTACGATGTGGATTAAAGGTGGTAGTTAAGCCAAGATTAGGATTCATTCCTCGAATGTATATTCGAGAGAACACTCAGCTTCTCAGTGATATTAGGTTGACTAAGTCGTTGGCCAACGCAATAGACATATTTAGAATATGGCCTAGTTGTCAACTAATATAGATGAGATACAATGATTAAGCCATTTGGATAGACACTTGACAATCCTAAGCTTGATCGGGTGTGTCGTGAATGAAATGATTTTATCTTACCACATAGAGGTTAAGTTTACTGGATTCGTGTAAACGTACTTCACATATTGAGTCCATCTTGCAGCGCCGTCTAGGAGATCCGCGTAGACCTTAATTTGATTAATGTCGATATGTGAAGGCATGTAGGATCACACTATGTAGATTGTTTTTTCAATCTAAGGATGTATTGAAAGAGTATTAAATATTCGACTTAGAATCGAGATATTTAAATGAATGATGATTGTTTTAATTAAGTCAAAATTGGATTTTGGATTTAATTAAGAATGTGCTGAAAATTTTTGGGTCAAACCCTAATCCGGTTTGACCTAATTTTCACCTATAAATACAGACCTACACTTCATTATTCATTACACTTGATTTTCATATCATTATTCTAAGTCTTAGAGACTCATAATCAAAATACTCTCTCGAACCTCTGCCGGATTTCCTAGCTTTCCAAAGGAGGAATACATTAAAGCTTGGAGCTTGCAATCAAAAAGGCATTCGCGTGCGCACCCACAGTTGATAAAGATTCTAGATATTGTAAACATGTAAGTATCATTCAAGTCTTATGTTTATGGTTACAAATTACCCTATAGTCAAACAGTTCTACGTTTGTTGGGTTTGAAACAAGTTTTCAATATCCGTTGCGTACAACAACCCAACAAAACCCTACGGTGGTATCAGAGTCAGGGTTGTTTTGTATGATTATAAGGTAATTAGTTAATAATAATATGGGTTAGAATTTGTTTAAATCTGAAATTTATGCCGTTTAAAGCTTGAAAACCAAATATCTTAAAAGCACATCATACTTGTCTCCCAAACTATTAAACAATGATGTAATCGAGGAAGTCATTCTGATATAACTCTTCTAAGTCAATGTCCGTAACCGATTCATTGCGAACATGGTGCACTAAAGCGAAGAACGAGAAGGGATTGGATGATGGTCGTTGAACGTGTTGTTTGATAGTGAAGGGTAACGAAGATGAATCTGCAAATCTGACCCTGAACCAGTTTTAGGGTTTTGGAAATGGGGATTTTGTGCTTTGAGACGGAGGCGCCGCAACTCCACGATGGAGCGTCGCGGCGCCGAGGCTCCAATAATAAAAATATATATATATTTTTTTGGAACAATGAACAGTAACCGAACACTGTTCCGGCGTTTTCAAAAAAAAAATAAAAAAAAATTTCTTGAACAGTGAACAGTACCGAACACTGTTTCGGTGTGAACAGTGGCGACAGTAAGGAATGGTAGAAGAAGAAGAAGGGAAAAACAGTCGCTGCGCTTTCAGCTATGAAGCCTAAGGGAGGTGTGAAGAAGAAGAAGAAGAAGAAGAAGAATGAGGTGAATCCGGCTAAGGATGTATGCCTCAACTGCAACAAGAAGGGGCATTGTAAGAAGGACTGCACTGCACCAGGAGGAAGAAAAGCACCAGGTGCTTATACCTCTGGTGGACAAGGTATGTACGTCATTGAAATAAATATGTCTATAAATAACTTTCATTCCTGGGTATTGGATACCGCTTGTGGCTCACACATTTGTACCAATGTGCAGGGGCTAAATGATAGCAGAAAGGTTGGACCAATAGAGGTGGACCTACGCGTTGGAAATGAAGGACGAGTGGATGTTGAGCGCGTAGGAACTTATAGATTAAATTTGCCTTCTAGCTATTGTCTAGTGTTAAATGATTGTTACTATGTACCCTCGTTAACGATGAATATCATTTCTATCCTTGTTTTGGACATGAAGGGTTTTTACTCATATATTTATAATGGCAGTTAAGTACTGTCTTTTGATAATGTTATATATGGAACTACTCCTCTTGTGGATGGATTATATACACTAAACTGTAGTCGAGAAATATTCAATGTACAAAACAAACAAGCTAAGATAAGTAATAGAAACTCTACCTACCTATGGCATTACAGACTTGGTCATATCAACGAATCAAGGATAGCATGGTTGAGGAAGTTAGACTACCTCGAACCATTTGACTTGGAGTCTTATGGTAACTGTGAATCTTGCTTGAAAGGAAAGATGACCAATAAGCCACTTTCTGGGAAAGGTGTGCGAGTCAATGAGGTGCTTGAGTTGGTCCATACTGATGTATGTGGGTCATTTTTGACTCAAGCTAAAGGAGGTTTCCCATACTTCATCCTTTTTACTAACGACTTCACAAGGTATAGATATGTGTATCTTATAAGACATAAATCTGAGGCTTTTGAGAAGTTCAAATAGTACAAGTCGGAAGTAGAGAAGCAACTTGCAACAAGTATCAAGTCCCTTCGATCGGATCGAGGAGGTGAATACTTAAGCAAGGATTTTCTAGATTACTTAAAGCTACATGGAGTCCAATCAGAGTGGACACCTCCTGGAACACCACAGATGAATGGTGTTGTCGAAAGGAAAAACCGAACCTTATTAGATATGGTTCGATCTATGATGAGCTTCTCAGCTCTACCGACATACCTTTGGGGACATGCTATACAAACCTCAATATATGTTCTGAACAGGGTTCCTTCTAAGTCAGTAGAAAAGACACCCTATGAGATATGGTGTGGCAAGAAGTCAGCTCTTAAACATATGAGACCCAGGGGTGCCTTGCATATGTTAAGAAGATGCTCACTGACAAGTTGGAATCCAAAAGTGAGAAATGTTACTCCGTGGGGTATCCAAAGGAAACTAAGGGATACTACTTCTATCTTCCTGGAGAACGTAAGGTCATTGTTTCCAGGAACGCAACTTTCCTTGAAGAAGAATATGTCTACAAGGAACATAGTTGGACAAAGATATAACTTGAAGAAATTCAAGAATCGCAAGATAACATAGATGTTGAATCCTTGCCGAATGACCAAGGCAAGAATTCAATGGGAGTATTTGGCGAAGATTGGGTACTTCAAGTATGCCCTTCGACCAGTGGGAGTGTTACGAGTAACAATACAGAAATGCAAGATCCTCCTACACATCCTTTGGGAGTAGATGCAATGGTTGCACCTCCTCCCATTCAGGAAATACATGAAAATGATATTCCTGAAAGCTCTCAAGTTAGTAGATTATCCAACACACAAAAACTATCTCACAGTCAGAACATATCAAACACTGAACTGCAAACACAATCAACTCCGTAGGTCCACTAGGACTCATCGTCCTCCTGAAAAACTAAATCTACTTGTGGAAACACACAGTGAGATAAATATTCCCAATAACAATGAGCCTACAACCTATAGCGAAGCAATGTTAGACATTGATTCGAAGAGATGGCAAGAAGCCATGAAATCCGAGATGGAATCTATGTACATCAATCAAGTGTGGAACTTGGTTGATTTTCCAGTTGGGGTTAAACCCATAGGATGCAAATGAGTCTTCAAGAAGAAGATCGATGCATTTGGAAATGTATAGACTTATAAAGCAAGGTTGGTGGCTAAAGGTTATAATCAACGGCCTGGGGTCGATTATGATGAAACATTTTCACCTGTTGCTAAGATTAAGTCCATTCGAATTTTGCTTGCAATAGCTGCATATTATAACTATGACATTTGGCAGATGGACGTCAAAACTGCTTTCCTCAATGGTAATCTAGTTGAGGAAGTGTATATGAAACAACCTGAAGGTTTTACGCTTGAGTCCAAACCAAATGATGTATGCAAGCTACAAAAGTCCATTTATGGGCTTAAGCAAGCCTCGATGAGTTGAAACATTTGCTTTGACAATGCTATCAAGTCATTTGATTTTGTCAGAAGCAAATAGAATCCTTGTGTTTATAGTAAATGCAAGGATGGGAGTATTGCCTTCATTATTATATATGTAGATGACATATTGATAATGGGAGACAATAAGACACTCGTGCAGTCAGTCAAGGAGTGGTTGTCCAGTACCTTCATGATGAAGGATTTAGGGGAAGCCTGCTACATTCTGGGAATTAGGATCTATAGAGATAGACCTAATAGATTGTTGGGGCTGTCACAGTCAGTCTACATAGACAAAGTGCTTAGACGTTTTTCTATGGAAAATTCCAAGAAAGGCGGTCTACCTATGGGACAAGGCATCAAGTTATCTACGAAGGACATTCTTTCTAATACTATAGAACTTGAACGCATGAAGAGGATCCCATATGCTTTGGCTATATGATAGATCATGTATGCCATGACCTGTACTAGGCCAGATGTGGCCTTTGCACTTAGTATGACTTGCAAATTCCAATGCGAGATCTGGGGAAGAACACTGGAAAGCAGTCAAGAGTATTCTTAAGTATCTTAGACGAACTAAAAATTACTTCTTAGTCTATGGTGGGGAATAAAAGCTAGCTGCTACTGGGTACACTGATGCTAGCTTCCAGACGGATCTTGATGACTTCAAATCTCAGTCTGGGTACACGTTCATTTTCAATGGTGGAGCAGTGAGCTGGAAAAGTTTCAAACAAGCTACAACTGCTGATTCGACAACAAAAGCCGAGTACATTGCTGGATCGGAAGCTGGTAAAGAAGCTGTCGCAATTTCTTAGTTCCTGAAGGAACTAAGGGTAGTTCCGAGTGCTAGTTGTCCAATAACTATTTATTGTGACAACACTGGTGCGATTGCACAGGCTAAGGAACTAAGATCAACAAATAGAAACAAACATGTACCAAGGAAGTACCACATACTCAGGGAGATGGTGGAGACTAAAGAGATTAGATTAGACTATGTTCCTACAGACGATAATCTAGTTGACATATTCACTAAATCATTAAGCTTAGTCAAGCATAATGGTCATTTTGAGAATATAGGCATTAGATATGTTGGAGATTAGCTCTAGGTCAAGTGGGAGATTGAAAGTATATTTATGTCCTAGAGACAATCTGTATTAGGAAAAATGTACTTTATACACATTCGTATTATTATTAATAAAGATTAATATTTTGGCATTTGCAATTATTGAATTATTAGTTGATTGTTTATAATATTCTATAATATGCATCCCTAGAGGTTACGTTGTTATTAATAATGTCAGTTATTAATATTATAACATAACTCTTAAAATAGCCTCAACTAATGATCATCAAGAATAGGATATCGATGATATGTGATAAATCTACATGTGGTCTGCATCACATCCTTAGAGGATGTAGTATTTCTCACCTGCTACGAGTAATGACTACTCGTGATGGACACATGGATACTTTGAAAGTATTGGTATACCCTGCTGATATATTGCTTGTTATACTTGTCTAAAGTATGATCAGCGTGTGGGAGATAGAGGTCCTTAGACTTGAGGTCAATGCGCACCTTGTCTACAAAGTAATATACTTTGATCATGTCCTAAGCTCAAATGCCTTATAGGTTGAGATACGACTTGTATTGGGTACATTACGATGTGGATTAAAGGTGGTAGTGGAGCCAAGATTATGATTCATTCCTCGTATGTATATTTGAGAGAACACTCAATTTCTCAGTGATATTAGGTTGACTAAGTCGTTGGCCAACGCAATAGACATATTTAGAATATGGTCTAGTTGTCAACTAATATAGATGAGATACAATGATTAAGTCATTTGGATAGACACTTGACAATCCTAAGTTTAATCGGGTGTGTCGTGAATGAAAGGATTTTATCTTATCACATAGAGGTTAAGTTTACTGGATTCGTATAAACGTACTTCACATATTGAGTTCGTCTTGCGGCGCCGTCTTAGAGTTCCGCATAGACCTTAATTTGATTAATGTCGATATGTGAAGGCATGTAGGGTCACACTATGTCGATTATCTTTTCGATCTAAGGATGTATTGAGAGAGTATTAAATATTCAATTTAGAATAGAGATATTTAAATGAATGATGATTGTTTTAATTAAGTCAAAATTGGATTTTGGATTTAATTAAGAATGTGTTGAAAATTTTTGGGCCAGGCCCAAGGTCAAACCCTAATCCGGTTTGACCAAATTTTTCACCTATAAATACAGACCTACACTTCATTATTCATATCATTATTCTAAGTCTTAGAGACTCGGAATCAAAACACTCTTTCGAACCTCTACCGGATTTCCTAGCTTTCCAAAGGAGGAATACATTGAAGCTTGGAGCTTGCAATCGAAAGGGCATTCGCGTGCGCACCCACAGTTGATAAAGATTTCAGATATTATAAACATGTAAGTACCATTCAAGTCTTATGTTTACTGTTTTAAATTACCCTATAGTCAAACATTTTTACGTTTGTTGGGTTTGAAACAAGTTTTCAATATCCGTTGCGTACAACAACCCAACAAAACCCTACACTTCTTATTTTCAATTTTTGTTTCTTGTTTCTTATTTCAACAAGTCTTCTACTTCTTCTTTTTTTGGCTTAATAAACAATAACCGTATAATATTAATATTATTTATGCGAATTATATTCATATGTGCAGTTAGTTGAAAATACAGGCACACATGCAGTAATGACAGTGAGAATTTTCCATAGATGAAATTATTTGAAAGATAATATATAAATACCACGTAAAAGTGTTATTCAATGTATACTTTCGTTATTTAAGAGAATGTTATATCTATTTTAATATTTATTACTATTTTACATTAAGAAAAAATTATATATAAAATTTATAATCTATTGACATGCACTTCTTTAAAACCAATTTAACGTCAAAGAGGAAAACAGTCCATACCGAAAATTCATTCCAATTTAACACTCCAAAAGATATTTGGTGAGTGAAAATAGCACAAGTTTAGAAGAATGACAAAACGCAAGCGTCCGGTGAAGAGCATTAACACTCCCCTTCTTAATACTTCAGGTACTCAATTTTCACCTCCATTTATACATATATCCTTCATTCAAGTGTGTGCCTGTGCTACCTAGTTTTTAACTCTTTAACCTTCAATTTGTTTAACAAAAAGTAATTCATTATATGGCGAACTAGGGTTGATGGCATCGCTAAAACTGCTAATCAACTTCCTAATAGAATTTTTTTATTTTAGTTTGGCAAATTCTGACATTGGTTTTCATAGTACAGTGGACATTTATCCGGATTTAGCTATGAATAAACAATGGAGATTAAGGGTGTGTTTGGTATGACGGAAAATAAGTGTTTTCCTTTTTATTTTCTTATGTTTGGTACGCAAATTGGAAATGTTATTTTAAGAGCATTTGCATACATTCAAAGCAAACTACTATGAGGGTTTTGAATTCGAAGTGCAACTTCTAGTGAAGTGGGAGGCAGGGAGGTTCAGGGTGGTGGGGTAAGAAATTTTTTCCCATTTTAATTAATTTTTTATAAAAATAAAATAAAATATATGAAATAGAAAATTCAGGGTGGGGATAGGGATGTGGTAGGTGGGGGTGGGAAGGTGGGGGTGGGTGGGAGGTGGAGGACTGGAGTTGGGATGTGTTGGTGTGTTTTTATTGAATCCCGTCAAATTTTTATGGAAAATATTTTTCACAGGAAAACATTTTCCAAGATATTTAGTTGGACCAAATAAAAGAAAATAGAAAAACATTTTCCATCATACCAAACACACCCTAAAGTAAAGGCTACCATTTAATTAATAATAAGACTTACATGTTAAATCTTGTTGGAAATTTGTCTTTGGTGGGGAGGTTGCGTCCACCATATTTAATGACTTAAACACTAGGGTTTCGCATGTTAGAGGCTTTGACTCTTCACACGTGCATAATCTACTAAGTGAGTAGATGACTGTAGGGCCAATGATCGTCAAATTTCGTTAAGAAATGAAAGAGTTATTGGTCCACGAAGAAAGGTGTTTGAGGCATGAAAATATGGTGTGGGACAAATCTACCACATCGGTGGAAAAAGGAAGAATTGTTCTCTTTATAAGCCTAAAAAATGGATAAGGGTTTGGGACCCCAAGGGGTAACCCATGTGTTTGAAGGAGGGAGGACCTAGGTGTGCTTAGGTTCGAGGCTAGCGCCACCGCCCGTCAGGTCCGGTCTTGGGTCTCGGGTCGTGGGCTGCGTGCTTCTGGGCTACTTCTGATATTATCTTTTGGACCCCAAACTGTTTAGTATTTGGTTCATGGAATTTCAGGAATGATGGTCAGCAGCCAGAAAGCCAACATGACATTAAACTTCTGAAACGTTTTACACTTACTACAAAACGTTTCTGGCCATGAATATCCATGAATACACCTCTTAAAGAACCTCTTAATCATCTCTCCTCCTCCTAAACACTATATATTGCCTGAAACAGATTTGAGGTAGAGGGTGAAGATCAAAAGAAAGATACAGAAACATTAGCTAGTAGCAAAATAAAAGAACAACCTTCCTTTCCTCTAAATTTTTCATTCTTCAGCAAGTCGTTTCGTGTTTGTTTTCTTCGTCAGAATCAACCTATTTGTTTTGTAGTGTTGATTAGTTGTTGTTTTATATTGGGAGACTATTGCCCGCTAACGTAAAAGCATATATACGGGACAATCTTGTCTTAAAGACAGAGAACCATCTCTCGACTCAGCCACAATTGTAACAATTCAGATTTAGTGTTTCTTGATTTCAGGTTATCAAGATTCAAGACTCAACAAACTTGCGGCAATTATAATATTGGTTGTTTGTTTATCCTTTCGAACACTTGTAATATTTATTTACTCCCGTACTGATTTGATTCCAATAATTTTAAGACAAAATTGTATTAGTGTTCGAAAGATGTCGGTCAATAGTTGTGTGACCAAATCTGGATATCGCTGTGGTTTTCTGGTAAAAGACAGTTCTGATAATGTTGTTGAAGGTCAAGGTGTTCATGGTGTCACCGCTCCCGAGAGTGGTGGGAACAAGCGCCCACGTGAGGCTGAGGATGTCAACTGGGACAAGAGGAGAAGGCTGAACATGTTGTTCTATCATGTAGCAGAGGGCCTATATCTGTCCCAGACAAAGGATCTGAATTATGGTAAGGAGGAAACAGACACTCAGTCCGACGAAGTGACTGAAGTGGGACAGAATCCGAAATTGAGATAAAAAAATTTCTTCCTTGTCAAAAATAAGATTAAATGATGTCTAATTAAAAAGGGCTTAAGGTAAGGAGGAATATGAAAATATTTTCCGAAATAAATTATATTCCTTACGCTTTAAAATTAGAAATTTAATCTCACCTTCCCTCCCGTTTAAAGATTGGGCTATTGTAAATGACTTAAAAGATCCGTTCTTTTGGGTGTAATAATTAAAAGTGTGTAAACTATGTTCGCACATATGAAGGAGAGAGATCCACTGACTGTGCGAAAACAGTTACCACTCTTAAGCAAGCGCCAAGAATTGTCTGGACACCTATCTCAAGGGAAGAAGACTAAAAGATAATGGCTTTTCTTAAGACGTTGAACCTGTCACACTATTTGACAGAAGATCCTTCATTTGATAGGATGATATTGGAAACTCAGTCGTACAAAGCCTACGGGGGACTGGAGTGGGACAGAATTCATTTGATAGGATGATATTGGACACTCAGTCGTACAAAGCCTATAGGCAATTGGAGTGGTCCAGATTTTCCAAAGTCTTAAATGATTTGAAGGCCAAAAGAAAGGCAGAAAAGTAATGGACACTTAGTGAGGTGGGCCAGAGTTTCCAAGTCTTAAATGATCTGAAGGCCAAAAGAAAGGCAGAAAAGAAATTGGACACTCAGTCTGCCAAAGCAACTGGAGTGGGCCAGAATATCCATATCACATATGATTCGGTTACGCCCTAACCACGGGTATGAGGTTGTTCATGTGAAGCAACACCCCACCTTTAAAGTAGAAGGGGTTGGAGAGGTTGTCCTTAAAAAGGACTTTAGGGAATGGGATCACTCTAAAAGGAGATGATACATGTCCCAAACTTGGTTTCAGGGACGTTGTTGATCAAGCTGGTTTGAGACTAGTCCAATAGGTCTGTAATAACTAAGAATTGTACAGTATGTCTGTAGCCAAATGAATTATATTTGTAATCCGTACATCTATGCCATCATAGATTAAGACGCATTAAATAGAAAGTCATTCAAAAGCTAACGAAGTTGAGATTGTTGTCTCTGTCAACAAAAATCCTCAAAATGAATGTGAGGTAGGCGAAGAGGCAAAATCACCTTTCCATTCCGCCAAAGGAATAGCGAAAGAAGCACCGCTCCTCTAGAACTTAGTCACACCTACATGGGTGATTTGAAGTTTATACAAAATAGGGGGGAGACAAGTACTTTGTGACCTTCATTGATGATGGTACAACGTATTGCATCCTTTGTTTGTTGAAAAGCAAAGATGAAGTTGTTGAAGCGGATAAGCGCTACAAAGCAGAAGTTGAAAATCAACTAAGCATACGGATTGAGGAATTCGTAGTGATAGAGGGGGAGAATGTGAAGCATCGTTGATCAAACGACTGCTCATTACTCACCTCAGTCTAACGGTGTTAGCCAAGCGCAAAGTCATACGCCCAAAATATGTGGGGCAAGGCGATCCTTACTGCTAATGCGATTCTCAACAAAACTACGCATAAGGATAAGGATAACCCTCCGTGTGAAACATAGAAAGGATCCCAACTACAAATATTGTATTGTGGGGTGGCTTGGTAGAGGTTGGAATATCGAAACAGGTCACGTTGGACCTAAGACTGTAAATTGCATATCCACTGGATCTACAGATAACAGTAGTGCTTATCACCTCTTGGTATCAAAGAATGCTGAATTCTTTGAAGATAACCTTCCTTGATAAGGAAAAATAAGTAATTGCTTGAGGTTAACAAGAACCCGTGAGTGCCTGATTGTCCGAAACTAGACGTTCCAGATCTACAGGACTCGAAAGTTGCTTACTATCCGGAACTTAATGTTCCAGATCTACAGAACTCAGGGATTCTAGATGTTGAACTGAGACGGAGCAAAGAGGGGACAAAGACTTGTTCCAGGCCTTCTATATTGTATGGTTGAGAATGAACCATGGACAATTAACAAAGAATTGTCATCTCCAGAAACACTGCTTGGGAAAGAAGCTGCAGATAGAGAAATAGATTCCATCAGATAGAACCATACTTGTGTAATGGTTGACCTTCCTCCGAGAAAAGAACGTTTGGATTGTAAAAGTGGATACTCAAATTGAGTACAAAGTAGATGGATCTACTGTCGAGTATAAGGCCTCGGCTACTTGGACATGTGCTCCCCTGTGAATAGCTTAACATCCAGGGCCATTGCAGTCTTGCGTGACATGGATGTTGAGACAGCCTTCCTAACCGGAGAGTTGAAAGGGGAGGATCAGAGTTGGTTTGTTGGACTATTGGGCTTCTTCTTGAACTTTCTTTTTGGTCCCTGAAATATTTACATTTTGGTCTTGGAAGTTTCAGGTGAAACAGAAATAATGAATCTGACAACAGAAACATTGACTCTGAAATTAGAAAGCCAACAGTTGGAAAACCAACAGTCTGAAAGTGGAAGTCATATTGACACAAAAGCCTCGATATGAAAGATATGTGTATTACAGATGACATCTTAGAAATTGGAATTTCTAAGACATCTAACGGACTGGTCTAATTCCAAACTCATTTGTGAGGTAGTTAACAGTCTCGTTGAAGCAACCAATGGATATGAATCATAGAATTGATTAGAATCATGGTGCATCCATATACCAGAAGCGATATGCGCATGTCACATGTAGTTCAATGTATTTTACAACTATAACCGACCTGATATCGGCTTACAAAGTAGATCAGTTGAACTAAGGTTAACTCATGATTCTGGAAATGGTTGATAGAAGGCGTTAAATCAGATATGACTATGTCTGAAATATTCGATTATCTACGAATTTTGGTATTCTGGATGTCCAGCTGTTCTGGGATAACACAGTGATGCAAACTGGACATCGTACATGAAGAACACCAAAGCCACAAGTGAATGTGTATGGTGTGTCTTGGAAAATCCTCTAAGAAAACTTGCATCGGCCGATTCATGATGGAATCGGAGTTTATCACTTTAAACAAAGCATGAGAAGAAGTTGAGTAACTTCACGACTCCTTAGAGGATGTCCCTTATTGGGAGAAACCCGTGCATTCGGCAGTTATACATTATGGCTAGCCGGTCGGCTTCAGGAAGGTCACGGATGACGGCGTTTGGACATATCTGTCGGAGACATAAGACCGTATGGCAGTTGATCATCACGGGTGTCACTTCCTTGATTACTAATCAAAGGATATAGCGGACCTTTTAACTAAGGGACTACCCGAAGATCAGGAATTCTGCCTATCTAGGGGAATGAGCTTAAAACCCAAACAATACGAACCTTTGCAGTGGTAACCCAACCATACTGACTGGAGATCCCAAGAATCTGGTTCAATGGAAAACTAAGCTGTAAAAGGTTCAGTTGAGCGCTTCGGTGGAAGCAAGAGCACTTCGGATGATGATTTCTGTAAGGAAACATGAATCCAAAGTTGTTTCCGTGATAAACATTAAAGTGCTACTGGCATGGTGGGTAAAGATTAAGCTTCCAAACCTTTAACGGTCCTCAAATGGTTGAGGTTAAGGTTGGGGAAACTTTTAATGATTCCTAACACTTGTGAAGTGGGGTATAGCAGGATGTCTTGTAGGAGATCATCTATTTAAATGCGAGGACAGACCGCCTCAAATGAACGCACTTAAGAATTCAAGTGTGTCCACGGCCACAACGGACAGAACAATAAGAATGAAAATGAATAAAGGGAGTTATTGTGTTGGTATCATTGTCTTAGCTTACACTAAATATTGACGGTTCAAGACATCACATTCACTGCGCAGTAAATACGGTGGTATTCAACTAGGGAAGGTTCAAAGCGGAAGCTACCTCTCCTGATGCAATATCTTTTCGCTGAAAGTAGGCACCTTATGTGTGCACCAAAATCTCTTCCAAGAGGGGATTGTTGGAAATTTGCCTTTGGTGGGGAGGTTGCATCCACCCATATTTAATGACTTAAACACTAGGGTTCCGCATGTTGGAGGCTTTGTCTCTTCATATGTGCATAATCTACTAAGTGAGTAGATGACCGTAGGGTCAAAGATCGTCAAATTTCGTTAAGAAATGAAAGAGATATTGGTCCACGAAGTAAGGTGTTTGAGGCATGGAAATATGGTGTGGGACAAATCTACCACATCGGTGGGAAAAGGAAGAATTGTTCTCTTTATAAGCCTAAAAAATGTATAAGGGTTTGGGACCCCAAGGGGTAACCCATGTGTTTGAAGGAGGGAGGACCTAGGTGTGCTTGGGTTCGAGGCTAGCCCCACGCGCGCCG
Source organism: Anisodus tanguticus (assembly GCA_034509755.1). Classification (NCBI taxonomy): domain Eukaryota; kingdom Viridiplantae; phylum Streptophyta; class Magnoliopsida; order Solanales; family Solanaceae; genus Anisodus; species Anisodus tanguticus. The sequence continues at coordinate 31,571,671 of CM067556.1, forward strand.
CCGCCGCCCGCCCGTCCGGTCTCGGGTCGTGGGCTTCTGGGCCACTTCTGATATTATCTTTTGGACCCCAAACTGTTTAGTATTTGGTCCATGGAATTTCAGGAATGGTGGTCAGCAGCCAGAAAGCCAACAGTTTATGGCATTAAACTTCTGAAACGTTTGCACTTACTACAAAACATTTCTGGCCATGAATACACCTCTTAAAGGACCTCTTAATCACCTCTCCTCATCCTAAACACTATATATTGCATGAAACAGATTTGAGGTAGAGGGTGAAGATCAAAAGAAAGATACAGAAACAATAGCAAGTAGCAAAATAAAAGAACAGTCTTCCTTTCCTCTAAATTTTCCATTCTTCAGCAAGTCGTTTCGTGTTTGTTTTCTTTGTCAGAATCAACCTATTTGCTTTGTAGTGTTGATTAGTTGCTGTTTTATCTTGAGAGACTATTGCCCGCTAACGTAAAAGCATATATACGGGGCAATCTTGTCTTAGAGACAGAGAGTCATCTCTCGACTCAGCCACAATTGTAACAATCCAGATTTAGTATTTCTTGATTTCAGGTTATCAAGATTCAAGACTCAACAAGCTTGCGGCAATTATAATATTGGCTGTTTGTATATCATTTCGAACACTTGTAATATTTATTTACTTTCCGTACTGCTTTGATTCCAACAAATATCATGTTTTACGGAGTCTCGTTAGTTTAATTAATGTGAAGCTAGATGTTTCCAGTCCAAAGGCTAAGATTAGCCACTAAAAATTGGTAAATTAACCTTCTTAGTTTGGGATTCGGAAGGAAAATGAAGTTGATCTCGTCACATAAAGTGTCTGACTTTCACTGTTATTTCAATCTAAGCTGATTGATTTCTATGATTTTTTACCTTTTACAACATTGAACGGGAGCCTTGGAGCGACAGTAAAGTTGTCTCCTTGTGACCTATAGGTTACGGGTTGGAGCCATGGAAGCAAGCAGTCACTAATGCTTGCATTAGGTTAGGCTGCCTACATCACACCCTTTGGGGGTGCGGCCCTTCCCTGGACCCCACTAACACGGGATGCTTTGTGCACCTGGCTGTCCTCTTTTTCTTTTTTTTTACCTTTTATAACATTCAAAGGAAGTACAAGAACCTTTTCCAAAGCAGCTTATGTTGTAGTGCTTATATTTATGAGTAAGTTTTTAGTTTTTGGCAACGCCTGGTATAGTGACCCTTTTAAGCAGTATTTTGGTGCTATGAAGATGGATACATTATAGTATCTAGTTGTTTCCCATATCATTTTGTGCTTTTATGGTGTGAGTTTTGATAGAAAAATAATCCCTGAAGTTTTGAGAGAGTCCTTTGTAGTATGTTTTATTTTTAGTATGAAATCACAAAGTTTATTTGGTGACTCAATTTCTTGGTTTGTTGTAGAATCTTCTTCCCCTGAAATTGTGAATCATCAGCAAGCCGATATACATACTCCTGCAAATCAAAAGCTAAAAGGCATCCATGTACCTGAAGAAACAGGTAGCTTCAACCGAAACTGCTCATTGTCTAAAAATGTTCCTCAACGTCAAAGATCAAAGGGGGACTATATCTTAGATATTGTTTGATCAGCTTGCTGATTTGTTTATCTTTATCTCGAATGATTTTAGTCCCTTAAAATTGGAATAAACATTTGTTTGCGCATTTATAAACTTCATGTTTTTTATTTTGTGTAAAATTAGTTTTCTTCTAATTGAGTTCAACACTTAAATAAGACCTGCATTTGATATAACTTTGTAACAAAAGGAATTTATCAAATGAGGGTTAAATTACAATTTCTGGTGTTAGATTCTGTGTATTTTCTGGATAAGGACATTTAGTCCTTATATTTTTGTATTTGCACTTTTTCACCCTAATGAATTCTTGGCACATTTATACCCTGTATTGTCTGTTTGCTTGCTTCTGTCATAGATTCAGTGAGTTCTATCCTATTTAACAAAAAATTTATGTTCAATGTTTTTTTAACATAAGAACAAATCACCTGAGACATAAAGATCAAAATAATGAAACCGATGTATTAGATAACAAACCACTTCTAAGATTAGAAACTTTCGGTCAACCTTGCAGCTTCTACACAGAGGGGGTGTTCATTTGTGGGGATGGGTGATGTGGCAGGCTATAGCTCTTTAATCGCTGTCAGAACAATGATTAAGCTATTGACTAATGATATTCTCCATTCTAACCTTGAAGGGCACATATCTGTTTACTCAGTTTCTCCATATTAGGATTTGTGAGAGTGGAAAACAGCATTGAATTTTAAATAGTAGTATCTTACCTTGAAAAAGAAAAAGAAAGAAAGAAGACAGGAGTTAAGGATGTACAGGAGCTAACTTCTTTTTAAACTCAGTTTTATCCAATGGATGCTTATTGAATGAATTCTAACTTTACCTGATCAAAGAAAAAGAGAGTGGGAAGGAGCAATGTTGCTTCTCCTCCCAGAGTATGGAAATCAACATTGTGCTAGTTATTTCAAAATTGCAAAGCTGATAGCTCAATTTTCCACCACAGTGACTGATCAGGAAAGGATTAATAAAGAACTCCGGAGTTGGTCAGAGTTCAGACCACGATCACATCCACGAACACGAAAATGTAAGGTGACTGTTGATACAAGCCATTCTGAAGTTATCCCACATCAAGCTTCTTGTTGTTCGCAGTTCAAACCACGACCACATTCACGAAAAAGATGGAAAAGTAAGATAGCAGATTGTATCATCGGATTCTGAAGTTATCTCGCATCGCGCTTCTCGTTGTCATGGTCAATCAGGGAGGAACAACAGTCAAAAGGGGTTAGGCTCATCGAAATTTGAGCATTACTTGGAGTAAGTTTTTATTTCTTTATCCTCTTCTTTTTAAACGTCGTAATCTAACACTGTTTGATTGGGGTGAGGAAATGTTGGTTTATTGCTTTATCCTCCTCTTTTTAAATGTCGTAATCTAACACTGTTTGATTGGGGTGAGGAAAGGTTGGTGGAGGGTAAGTTTCACACCCCAAATCCACGTGATCGACACCCGGAGCTCTACTCAACCCGAGCAAACCAACCCATACAAGAAAGGCCATCTATATGCTTAATAGATACATCCACAAGTCTTTTCAAATTAAAATTTCATCATTTGAACAATTAAAACCAAAGCATGAATACACTCTTTAAACCAACAACTTTTCTTAGAAAAGAAAATGCATAAGGTAGAGAGTTTCATTCATGCATTCCATATAAGTAACCATATAAATACAACCCAAAAATAATAACTACTCTGTCTATGGAATCTCTGTGACACGGAATGAAATAGTCAACTGAGACATGCCCCGGTAAATAAAAAGAATAGTATAATAGTTCTCCACGAGTACAAATGTGGATCTTCACCAAAAGTATCAAAAGGAGATGTGGAGTTGTCCTATCCGCGGGGCTTGAGCTGCACAATTACAGTCCCTGAAACGAGAAATGAAAATTTAGCCAACGGGCCTAAGCTACACATGCTATAGCGTAAACCATTTCTGCAAGAGGTGACAAGAGTTAAAGAAAATATGATGCATGCATAACAATTGATATAAGAAGGAACATTTATATCAATTAATGATGGCGTCGAAGAAATAATATGTTAGAATAGAAATAGGATTTCATGTATAGTATCCTACTAGGAAAATGATTATAATGTAGTGTCTATAAATAGGGATTATAAATAGGGCTCAGTGTAATCATGTAGATACAACAATTCAATAATAATATTTTCTTCCATATTTTCTCACATGGTATCAGAGCATTGGTGAGAAAACATAGTTGTGCAAAATATCAATTCTTCCGGTGAAGAATATTCCGTCACTGTGCAATTTTCGGTGACTGCTCGCAGCCATCTCTGTTTCTGTTGGTGTTGTGAAAATTCCAACACCACCACAAGGTCCAGCAACCTCCGACGACCAAATTCCAGTTAGAGTCACCGGCAAAACGTACCTCACGCGCGGCTAGATCTAAGGTTCCGGCGAGCACGTCTATCTCACGCGCCGGCGCGTGAACTGTCTCCTGCCACTTTTTTGAGAAGTTTTTAGGCGCGAGAACTCCCTTACCCATCCCATTTATGACCTTTTCCGATCACTTCCGGTGACTTTTTGGAATTTTTCGGCGACTGACTCAAATTTTTCGACGACGTCAGCCTTTGGTTCTTAGTTCTTGAGGTGCAACTGGTGGTTCCAACCTAAACCCACCATTCTTGATCATCTTCGACAATCGGATCTACATCTGGTCCTTTTGTTACCAATTTTGCTTGAAAACAGCCACCGGAATAGTGATTTTCGGCATCACAATTACTTTTCTTGGTCTTCTTCATTGTTTCAGCAGATATTTTTGACTCCTTCAAAGCCTATTAAACATCTAAAGAGTGTGAAACCCTTCCAAATCCACTTTGCAATTTTCAGTCATAAAGATGTCTTTTGGATCTGATATTTTTAGCTCCAAAAATACTTGAATTGAAAATTCATGTCCTGTGATTAATTCACAACCCTTAATAAGGAGATCAGAAAATCAAACATCACAGTCTAAAAATCGAAGAAGAAGAGGTAGTTTTGGAAGATCTAGACCTAAGTGTAGTTATCGTCATAGGCTTGGACACACTCGTGAAGTATGCAAATCTCGACCTAAGTGTAGTTATTGTAATAGGTTTGGACACACTCATGAAGTATGCTATTCTCTACATGGTCGACCACCCAAGAATACTCATATTGCTCAGACTGCCACTACAGGTAACCAACGAATTTATTTATCCGAAGAAGAATATAATGAGTACATTCGGTATCGAGCAAGTAAACAGACATCTCCACAAACAGCTTCAGTCGCACAATCTAATACCGTTGGATCGTGGGTTGTAGACTCTGGCGCTTCTGATCATATTTCTGGTGATAAATCACTTTTGTCGGATATTAATTATTCACCGTCTCTTCCCGCTATTACTTTAGTTAATGGGATCCAAACAAAAGCAAAAAGAGTTGGACAAGCTAAACCCATATCTTCAGTCACTCTAAATTATGTTCTCTATGTCCCTGGTTGTCCTTTTAATCTTGCATCGGTCAGTCGTTTGACTCGTGCCTTAAATTGTGCCATACTATTTCTTGATGATTCTTTTATTATGCAGGATTGCAGTACGTGACATTCGATTGGCGTATGATATGAACCACAAGGCCTTTACTACCTTACCTCTACTCCTAAATCCTCCATAGCAGGTCTAGTTACAGATCCTCCAGTCTTGATCCATAAACGATTGGGACATCCGAGTCTGTTCAAGCTACAAAAGATGGTGCCTAATTTATCTAGTCTGCCCAAATTAGATTGTGAGTCGTGTCAACTTGGGAAACATACTCACACTACCTTTCCACGTAGTGCTGAGAGTGGTGCAGAGTCTCTTTTTTCAATAGTTCATTCTGATATTTGGGGTCCTAGTAGAGTCAGTTCACCTTTAGGATTTTTTTAAATTTTGTTAGTTTCATTGACGATTTTTCCAGATGCACTTGGTTATTCTTAATGAATGATCGTTCAGCGTTATTCTATATATTCAAGAGTTTTTGTGTTGAAATACAAAATCAATTTGGTGTTTCTATTCGTACTTTCGTAGTGATAATGCCTTAGAATACAAATCCTCTTAGTTTCAACAGTTTATAACTCACCAAGGAATTATTCATCAAATATGTTGTCCGTACACCCCTCAGCAAAACGGGGTAGCAGAAATAAAGAATAGACACCTCATTGAGACTGCTCTCACTCTTCTCATTGAATCCCATGTTCCGCTGTGTTTTTGGGCGATGCAGTCCTCACAGCTTGTCGTTTAATTAATCGAATGCCCTCATCTTCTATTCAGAATCAGATTTCATATTCCATAGTATATCCTCAGTCATTTCTTTACTCTCTTTCTCCTAGTGTTTTTGGGAGCACAAGTTATGTGCATAACCTAGCTCCGGGAATAGATAAATTAGCCCATCGCTCTCTTAAATGTGTCTTTTTTGGTTATTCTCGAGTTCAAAAGGGGTATCGTTGCTTCTCACCTGATCTCCGTCGATATCTCAACCTTACTTTAGGTCTCCTTCTGATCATCCTGATATCTCTGAGGTTTTGCCTATACCTCAGGTTTTAGTTTTACCTACACCGACCTTCGAGGAATCTACAGTTACTTCTACATCTATAGTTATAGTGTCACCATTTCTGACTTATCATCGTCGACCGCGTCTAGCATCAAACCCAACATCATGCTCAGATAATTCATGTCCGGCGTTGGACCACTGTGGACTTGTCTTCTTCTGATCAGCCGATTGCACTTCGAAAAGGTAAACCGTCCATTCGTAACAATAATTCACATTATACCCTTTTAAGTTATCATCGTCTATCATCATCCCATTATGCATTTGTATCATCATTGTCCTCTATCCTTATTCCTCAGTCTACAAATGAAACCCTTTCTCATCCCGAATGGCGACAGGCTATGATTGACGAGATGTCTGCTTTACACACGAGTGGTACTTGAGAGCTTGTTCCTCTTTCTTCAGGTAAATCTACTGTTGGTTGTCGTTGGGGTTATGCAGTTAAAGTTGGTCCGGATGGTCAAGTTGACCGGCTTAAGGCTCGCCTTGTTGCGAAAGGGTATACACAGATATTTGGGCTTGATTACAATGATACTTTCTCTCCTGTGCCTAAAATAGCATTTGTCCGTATCTTTCTATCCATGGTTGTCCGCAATTGGCTTCTTTATCAGTTGGACATTAAGAATGTTTTTCTCCATGATGATCTTGAGGAGGAAGTTTATATGGAGCAATCACCTGGTTTTGTTGCTCGGGGGGAGTCTAATATAGTGTGTCGATTGCGTTGGTCACTTTATGGTTTAAAACAGTCTCCTCGAGCCTAGTTTGGTAAATTCAGCACGGTAATTCAGGAGTTTGGCATTACTCGCAGTGAAGCAGACCATTCTGTGTTTTATCGATAATCTGCTCCAAATTCGAGTATTTATTTGGTGGTTTATGTTGACGATATCGTTATAACTGGCAATGATCAAGAGGGTATCACTAATTTAAAGCAACATCTCTTTCAGCATTTTCAGACTAAAGATCTCGGCAAACTGAAGTATTTTATGGGTATTGAGGTTGCCTAATCCACCTCAGGTATTGTTATTTCGCAACGCAAGTATGCCTTAGACATTTTTTAGGAGACATGAATGATGGGATGTAGACCCATTGACCCTCTTATGGATTCGAATGCTAAACTTCTGCTAGGTCAGGGGGAGCCACTCAGTGATCCTGGAAAATATAGGCGGCTGGTTGGTAAGTTGAATTATCTTACAATGACTAGACCTGACATTTCGTTTTCTGTGAGTGTTGTAAGTCAGTTTTTGGATTCTCCCTGTGATAGTCATTGGGATGCAGTTGTCCTTATTTTGCGATATATTAAGTCAGCTCCAGGTAAAGGATTGCTTTTCGATGATCGAGGTCATGAGCATATCGTTGGATATACAGACGCTGATTATGCAGGATCATCACCTGATAAACGTTCTATATTCAGATATTGTATTAATAGGAGGCAATTTAGTGTCCTGGAAGAGTAAGAAACATAGTGTCATTGCTCGATCTAGTGCTGAATCAGAATATCGAGCAATGGTTGTAGCAACTTGTGAGCTAGTTTAGATTAAGCAGTTGCTTAGAGAATTAAAATTTGGAGAAACTGGTCAAATGAAACTTATGTGTGATAACAAAGCGGCCCTTCATATCGCATCAAATTCAGTATTTCATCAGAGGACTAAGCATATTGAGATTGATTGTCACTTTGTCAGAGAAAAGATTATCTCCGGAGATATTGTTACAAAATTTGTGAAGTCGAGCGATCAGCTTGCAAATATTTTCACCAAGTCTCTCACTGGTCCTCGTATTAATTACATATGTAACAAGCTCGGTACATATGACTTGTATGCACCAGCTTGAGAGGGAGTGTTAGAATAGGAATATGATTTCATATATAGTATCCTCCTAGGAAAAGGATTGTAATGTAGTGTCTATAAATAGGGCTCAATGTAATCATGTAGATAAAACAAATCAATAATAATATTTTCTCCCATATTTTCTCACATAATACAATAATGTAAAACATGTTTCTAATCATTCTGAAAGAAATAATCCCCTTGATTATTTTCATTAATTGAATAGGTATTTATACAAGATACAAAATAGGAGAATCCTATTCCTATTCTATTCCTAAAACCTTATTCTACCATAATTCTAACTATACAATTATGGTAAGTATATAATCCTAATTTAGGTAAATAATTACACCACAATATACATTAAATATATATACCATATATACAAGATTGGTACAAGATACCAATCCAAATATCCCATGATTTCAGCCCCTAGTCCGTGTCTGGGCTGCTACTGCTGGGTTGTCCGTATGGGCCATTTACTGCCCCTTTTTCTGGGTTGTCCGTAGTGCCCCATTTGGGCCATTGTTTAACACACCCCCGCAGTCATAGCGGGCGGTCTTCGAACGCTGATACTGTCCCTAAAATCTTCAAAAAGGACCGCCGGTAGACCCTTTGTAAAGATGTCTGCAATTTGATAACGAGACGGGACATGGCATACGCGAACGTGACCCTTTGCAACCTTTTCACGGACAAAGTGAATGTCCATTTCGATATGCTTGGTGCGTTGGTGTTGAACCGGGTTACCTGAAAGGTAAATGGCACTAATGTTATCGCAATATACTAAGGTTGCCTTCTGAATGGGACAATAAAGCTCCAAAAGCAAATTACGTAGCCAACATGATTCGGAAACCACATTCGCTACCCCTCGATATTCTGCATCTGCACTCGAGCGTGATAGAGTTGCCTGACGCTTTGCCGACCAGGAGACCAAGTTGTTGCCAAGGAACATACAGTAGCCAGAAGTCGATCGTCTGGTGTCGGGACAACCACCCCAATCAGCATCCGTGTAAGAGACAAGTGTGGATGTAGATGAAGGATACAAATGCAACCCATAGTCCAGTGTCCCCTGAATTTACTGAATGATGCATTTGATTGCATTCATGTGCTCAACTCTGGGATCATGCATGAATAAACACACCTGCTGAACCGCATATGTAATATCCGGTTTGGTAAAGGTAAGATACTGGAGGGCCCCTGCCAGACTGCGATAGCGGGTCGGGTCCTCGTATGGTGCACCTGCTGCGACACTCAGCTTGGGGTTTGCATCAACGGGCGTGGAAGTGGACTTACAGGATGACATCCCAGCCCTCTCTATGATCTCAGCAACATACTTCCGTTGAGACAAAAACAAGCCACTTGAATGACGTTTGACGGCAATCCCCAAAAAATAACTCAAAGGCCCTAAGTCTTTCATAGCAAACTCAAAACTAAGCATAGTCATGATAGACTGGCGCAAGGTATCGGAAGAGGCAGTCAAGATGATATCATCAACATACAACAGAATGTAGGCCAAGGACGAACCACTGCGGTAGATGAACAAGGAATTATCTGACCTGCTGTGAGTGAACCCAATAGTGGAAACAAAGTCAGCAAACCCCGTGTACTAGGCCCTTGGAGACTGCTTAAGCCCATATAAGGACGTTTTCAACAAACATACATGATGAGAACGGTTTGGATCCCTAAAACCCAACGGCTGATGCATATAGACTGTTTCCTTGAGGTCACCATGTAGGAAAGCATTCTTGACATCCAACTGATGAATGGGCCAAGTCTTTGAAAGAGCCAAGCTAAGCACAGTGTGAATAGTAGCCGGCTTGACTACCGGGCTAAACATCTCCCCACAATCTATCCCAACCTGTTGAGTCTTACCATCACCCACAAGCCGCGCTTTATGTCGAGCAAAAGAACTATCTGAATTTTCCTTATGAACAAAAATCCACATAGACCTGATAACATTAATACCATATGGATGGGGCACCAACTCCCACGTCTTATTATCAATAAGAGCATTATATTCATCAGTCATAGCAATTTTCCAATTATGGTCATTTAAGGCGGACACAGGATTGCGGGGCAATGGGGATTTAGAGACATCAGAATGTAAATTAAAATGTCTTTTAGGTGTAAAAATACCCCGCTGACTACGAGTGACCGGTCTATGACTCGAGGACGAATTGAGGGAATTTTGGGAATTTTCTGGGCGCGGGACGGACTGGCCAGCAAGCAGTGGGCCTGCTGGCCCAAATCGGTAAATGGACTCGTCTTCGGATCGGTTCCGAGGGGGTGGACAGGCCCAATTCTTGGGAACTGTTCCGATGGCAAGCCGCTACTCTGCGGCGGAATCTGTGGGACCGCGGGCGGTGGGCCCGCTGGAGGATTTTGGGTGTGGGAGATGTTCGAAAAATTCCGAATAATATACGGGGATATTTGGTCATCCAAAAAATTATACGACCTAGGCTCGGGAGTATGAACTTTTGTAAACGGAAATTGGGTTTCATCAAAAATGACATGGCGATTAATTATGATTTTCTTGGAGGATAAATCAAAACACTTATAACCACGATGATTCGACGGATAACCCAAAAATACACACGGGGTAGACCGAGCCTGAAGTTTGTTAATTGTGGTGGATGGGAATAACGGATAACACAAGCACCCAAAACTCCGAAGATGAGAATAAGAAGGGTTCTTATTATATAGGATTTTGAGGGGGGAAGAATATGTCAGACCTTTAGAAGGAATTATGTTAAGAAGATATGTGGCCATTTGTAGAGCATGATGCCAAAAATATGGAGGTATGGAGGCATGAATTAAGAGTGTTCGGACAATGTTATTTATGGAATGAATTTTGCGTTCGGATTTCCCATTTTGTGAAGATGTATGAGGACACGAAAAACGAAAATTTATCCCATTATTAGCACAAAACTCCCGAAACTCCCTATTGTCATACTCTTTCCCATTATCACATTGAATATTTTTTATTTCTCTTTCGAATTGAGTACGAATGAACGCTCTAAATATGATGAAGACGGAAAACACTTGTGATTTATTCGCAATTGGAAATGTCCACAAAAATCTAGAATAATCATCTAAAAAGAGAACATAATATCGATGACCCAATGAACTAAGAACAGGAGATGTCCATAAGTCGCTATGAATAATATCAAATGGCTTTGAACTATAAGAATTGGAGTCTACAAATGGTAACTTAACAATTTTCCCTAATGAACAAGACTGACAAAGTGGAGTACGACTCGTACTCTTACAAGAAATAAGGCTATTTTTATCTAAAACTGATAAAATAGAAGATCCCGGATGACCCGGACGAGCATGCCACATGGACGGAGAGATGGTGGCAAAACCGACGGCAAGGCTTGACTCGATGGACTGAAACCATGCATGATAGGATACAGATCCCCCCTACTATCACACCTCATGAGATGACTCCCCGTCTTGAAATCCTTCACAGAGAAACCAAAAGGATCAAATTCAACGGAAATGGAATTGTCAGTAGTGAACTTCCGGACAGACACTAAATTTTTAATCAATTTAGGAGCATGTAAAGTATTTTTCAAGAGAAGCGGTGGATTGGGGGGAGACAACATTTTCTGACCATAACCCTGAATTGGAATAGAGTTGCCATTACCAACAATTATACCTCGAGGGGTGCTCAAATTGGAATAAGAGGAGAGAGTACCTGATTCGGAAGTCATGTGAGTAGTTACCCCGGTGTCCATGTACTAATTTGGGTCTGGTTGAGTCAACCCCAACGTGTGCATCGCGGCCTCGATATCAGTCTGAGTGGGGCCTGCTGCATGGTGGGCTTGCGGAGGTCGGGGGCCAAGAACTCCTGTCCGTGATGGTGCTGGGCCGTAGCCGCTGGAGTTCTTCGCCGGGCCACCGGCTGTGGGCCGCCACCGCCGGGGTGTTGGGCACGGATCGTTGGCCGCCCCACTGGCCTCTGGAACTTGCTACTGGTTGGTAAGGGTTGTTGGCCCACAGCCCACTGCCCTAGCCCCACTGCCATGGTCCCCACTGCTGGGCCCAGGGGGGTGGTGGGCCACTGTTCCCTGGATGGGACCCACCGCCTGCTTGCTGACCACCGGAACCGCCACCAGAACCTCCGCGTTTGCCCCCGCGGTTTTTGTTATTATTCTTGCGATTATTCTTGCCGCCACCATTATTATGGTTTTGGCCCGAATTATTCACAAAACCCGAAGAACTAGGGGAAGACGCCATCATGACGACGGGGCTTGCTCCGGTAGCCGCCTTTTTAGCCAAACCCGCTTCTTCCAAAGCAAGCATGGAGCGGGCTTGATAGAAGTCAGAAAGAGGGTTGCTTTGTCGAAGGAGAGTTCCAACCCCATTATAGGCCTCCAAAAGACCGGCAACCAGCTGTAGAACGAGACGATTATTCATTATCGGTGCGCCAACATTACGGAGTTGATCGGCCAACTCCTTTAGTTTCTTGCAATATGCAGAAACGTTCAGAAATTCGTCCATTCGAACTAGAGAGAATTCCTGCTCGAGTGTGACGACACGTGAATGTTGGTTGTCTTGGAATATGTCACGCAATATATTCCATGCAGCCATAGCCGTGGTATCCGGCTCAATAATCGTCTGTAGAAGGTCCACCGAAATAGTGGCGTAGATCCACCAGAGAACGGTAGCATCAAGTCTAATCCATAACTCAGGATCCTCCGCAGGAAGGGGTCTAATGGGAGGAATGATATGATGAAGAACTTGATAAGAGATAGCGTGAATTTTAAACAACTCCGCCCACGTCACATATTGGACGTTTTCCATCTCAAGGACAATAGGGATACTGCTCTTGATATTGGGAACCGTGAGGGCAGGGTGATAATTGTTCTTAGACATATTGAAAGAACAAAGAAGGAGGGGAAATTTAAGAGAGGTTTTTGAGAGCGGAAGACGAAATTTGGGAGAGAAACCCGAGGGGGGGGGGGGTTCTCGGCCGAGTAGGTCAAAAAATTTAGGGAGAGAAATTCTTTTGTAAAACCTAGTCTCTTGATACCATAAAAGAAATAATCCCCTTGATTATTTTCATTAATTGAATAGGTATTTATACAAGATACAAAATAGGAGAATTCTATTCCTATTCTATTCCTAAAACCTTATTCTACCATAATTCTAACTATACAATTATGGTAAGTGTATAATCCTAATTTAGGTAAATAATTACACCACAATATACATTAAATATATATACCATATATACAAGATTGGTACAAGATACCAATCCAAATATCCTATGATTTCAGCCCCTAGTCCGTGTCTGGGCTGCTACTGCTGGGCTGTCCGTATGGGCCATTTACTGCCCCTTTTTCTGGGCTGTCCGTAGTGCCCCATTTGGGCCATTGTTTAACACATTCTTCAAACGCGAAGCTTTACTAAATCATGAAGAGTTATTCATTTCCAAGTTAGCTTTTTTTAGCCTCTCCAAGATTGGACAGAAAGGAGGAAGCATATAATCCTTACCATCTGTCTCAAATAGCCAGAGGTAAATGATGAATACTACCAATGAACTTTCTCTCCTTTACCCTCTCCTCTTTATATAACCAAACAGAGGTAAGAACACCGAGATTTATCACTCTCTTGTAAGCCTAACTTGTGGGGATTTATTTAGGAGCATATGGAAAGGGCATCCAGAAGATAGGAGAAATGCATTTACATACCTTGACAGCTTGTGGTTCTCCTTGTATTCAGAACGTTCTCAGAAAGCTAAGGTGTTGAACTGGATTACGAAAAAGAAGATATTCTCAAAAAAGTATGTTTTTGTTCCCATTGTTCTCTGGTAAGTATTTCTTCTTATGGACTAGCTGTTTGATGTAGAATTCTACATTTTAGATATGTCTCTATAGACTTAGCTCCTACATTGCCAGGAATCACTGGAGTCTCCTGATCTTTTGTCACCTTGGTGAAAGTTTACAATCTAAAGCAAAAAGTCCTTGCATGTTGTTGCTTGATTCTTTGCGGATGGCAAGCCCTGAAAGATATGAACCTGGGATCAGAAAGTATTTCTTTTCTCAGCCTGTTCTTGCATTCTGGGCTTACTTTGAAATGATAATCCATTAAGATAGCAGTGTTCCCGTTGCAGATTTGTTATAGACCTATTCAAGGCAGAGCAGAGGCCAGAAACCAAAGATCAGATCAGGAAAATCCCTCTAATGATTCCAAAGGTGATAATATGTTGTGTCGTCATCTAATCTCAGTCCTTTTGCAACGCATGCTCATATATAAGTTTCAGGTTCCGCAGCAGAGAAATGATGAACACTGTGGCAATTTTGTTTTGTATTATATAAACCTCTTCTTAGAGAGTGCTCCAGAGAATTTTAGCATAACGAAGGGCTACCCTTACTTTGTGAGTTCCTCTCTGATACTTTTACGCCATCATCTTGATAGTTCCATACCTTCTACATATCTAGAAATTGTGTAATGCTCGTTATAATGGGATGTTTTTTACGATTTGGTGCTGCTTTATAGATGTCAGAAGACTGGTTTACTGTTGAACGGTTGGAATGCTTTTTCCAAGAAGTGCAATCTACTGCTGCCAGTCCTTCCAAGTCTGATGAATGCTTCCTAGACGACGGAGATGTAGTGTTTCTAGATCATAGTTAGCAGTGGCACAGGATTTTGTGTAAGGGGTATCGGCCTAATGCAGGGTAAGACTGCATACCATAGACCCTTGTAGCCCGACCCTTCTCCGGACCCGGCGCATAGCGGTAGCTTAGTGCACCGGGCTGCCCTTTTTCTATGTGTCGGCCTGTTTTCACAATTTAACTTTTTAGTGGTTTAGCTCTTGAACTATGGTGGTTTAAGGCTTTACTTCATGTCTCAAATTAATATAGTATTTACTTTGTATTATTTTAAGCATGGTCCACATAGTGTAAATGTACATTTTTTATTTTTTTTTGGTTGTATATATACACACAATGAATTTTTTTAAGAAGCGGTGTAGAATGATGCCCCTTTTCTGAAAGTTGTCTCTGGCACTGTGAATTATAAGGGAAAGGTTACTTTTACTTTGGTTGCCTTTAAAATACAAGGATAATAGATTTACTAGCAAATGAGACTAGATATTGATAACTTTGTTAGTGGCATGTGGTCGTCACTAAGTTTACCGGTTTAAGCTAAGTTATCACTACAAGTATTTACTGAGACGAGCTTCTGAACAAAAAGTGTTCTCATTCGCATTGTTTTTGGTATTTCACACCAAAGATGGATTTAGGCAGGTACCAATTTAGATATCTACTAGTAATTGTAATGAAATCTCATACTAGTTATAATCGAATTGATAAATTCATTAAGCTCTGAATGCAGTATTTGGAGAAGTTACTGTATTTCCCTTCTTTATTGGTTGCCAGTTGACCAACTCTTCCGTTTTTCATCCTACCTTACGACTTTATTCTATATGAACTAAACAATGAGACTTACGGATCATTTGATTTACGAGCTAGTTATGCTAGAATTATATGGCAAGGACTGTTCAACAAGCACATTGAATTGCAATATCAAGATTTTTTCGAACATTAAGGATACTTATATTAATAGGGATAAGAACCTACGGTGGTTCTAAAATATTACAGCATTGTTCTGTGTCAGCTATGACACTTTGATTTCCCATAGTAGCTAGAACATTACAGTCAGATTCTAATAAAAGCTTAGTAGATACAGTACTTGCATTCCTATCACATTCTAGTTGCTTCAGAACAAAACAAGGTGGAGTAGCATAGTTTTTTATATTAGATACGTTGGACTGATTGGAAGCTTCCTTTGCTAGCAGATGTGCAATCATATTTCCTTCCCTGAAGCTATGCCTGATCTGGATTTTCCTCAACTGGAACAGCTCTGCAGGAAGAGATGATCATATTAGATGGGTGATTTTGATGTAATAATTTTATAACCTCCGTGCGATCAGTTTCAACTTCTAATGGTACAAGGTTTAACTTCTCAGCAACCGTGAGACCATTTTCCATTGCTAGTAATTCTGCATTCAAAAGGAGAGTTAGCATAGTATGCAGCGGCAAAACCAGTGACCCAATTCCCCTGACTATCTCTTACAACCCCTCCTATAACACCAGTAGTGTTGTTTTTGTTGAAAATTTACTAATGTGGAATTAACTATATCCCATTAATCTATGACTCGAACAATTGGGGCCTGCACGTCGGAAACGTCGTTTCCACACACGTGCACACGTAGTGCCAAGTATCGCAAATTTCATTAGTGAAAGAGATATTGGTACGTATGTAATACGTTTGAGACATAGAATTATGGACGGTTATTGGCCAAATGACAATGTATTCCACTTTGGTAAAAGAAGGAAGAAGTGTACGAAGTGTAAGATGAAACGAGTCGGAAATCGCCGCGGCGCAGCCCCGTCAGAGCCGAGGCGCCGGAGCGCCTCCCAGGCAGCGTCGCGGTGCTAATTGGGTGGCTAGTCACTGGAGCCGCAGCGCCGCGACACTAATTCACAAAGCCGCGGCGCTTCGGAGGCAGAATGCTAGAACAAGAAGTTGGAAAGTTCTGACCTTTGGGCTGGTTTTGGAGCATTGATTCTCCATTACTTGGCACATGAATTCAGCCATTATTTGGATGAATGTAACCTCTCAATTAAGTGTCATTACATGGATATTGAAGGCCATTAGTTGGCTAGTTGAGGGGTCTTCTCCTTACACTATAAATTGAGGTCTTTGGCTCAATTGAAGAGACTACACAACACTTAGAAAATACTCCAGAATTTTCTGAATTCATCTTCTTCCTCTCTAGCAAAGTTACTATACTCAAAGTTCTTCAAAAGTAACACTTGAGTTTCCTTTGCTCAATTGTTAAGTTGTTTTTGTATCCTGGGAGACTATTGCCCGACAACGTAAAAAGAGATATACGGGGCAATCTTGTCTTAAAGACAGAGTGCCATCACTCAACTCAGCAAATCACACAAGCAGTTTGTTAAGTTCTTGATTTTCAGTTTATTGTAATATTTAGTTTATCCTTTCTTACCATTGTAATAGTTACTTACTTCTCGTTCCCTGCAACAATTGTATCCCAACAACTTTAAGACAAGATCTGTTGTAAGTACTTAGAAAGATGACTGGAAAAGAATAAATTACTTCTGATTCTGCTGCTGCTGCTAGTCAAGGCAATCCCTCTGCCTTCCCCACTGCTCAAGGCACA
Organism: Anisodus tanguticus; assembly: GCA_034509755.1. Lineage (NCBI taxonomy): Eukaryota > Viridiplantae > Streptophyta > Magnoliopsida > Solanales > Solanaceae > Anisodus > Anisodus tanguticus. Next base: position 31,588,832 of record CM067556.1, read on the forward strand.
CCTAATGCCTTTCCGGTTGCTCAAGGTTCATCCAACGCCTTTACTGTTGCTCAAGGGAACGTTGTCGTTCCTCCACCCGCTGGATTCCACCATGAACGCCCTGAAAAGTTCATGGGCTTCAACTTCAAGAGACGGCAACATAAGAAGTGAGTTTGAAATGAGAAACTGCAGAAGAAGTACAACGCACAAGATGCAGGTACTAAGAAGTTCATCGTTGGGAAATTTCTGAAATTTCAAATGGTGGTTAGTAAAATAGTGATGTCCCAAGTCCAGGAATTCCAAATGATTCTACATCACTTAGATTTGGAAGGTATGAAACCAAATGAGCAGTTTTTGGTTGCATCACTGATTGAAAAGTTACCTTCCTCGTGGAATGAGTTTATGAGTTACATAAAACTCAAAACAAAGGAAATGACCTTTGAAGAACTTATTATCAAACTCCAAATTCAGGAAGATAATAAGAAGGTCTTGCCTAGGGGTAAACAACCCGCTGAGGCAAAGGAAAATCTAGCTGAGGCCAAAGGGAACCCAACCAAAAAGCGCAAGTTCCAGAAAGATGGCAAGACCCAAGCGGCGGAGAAGTTCAAAGGAAACTGTCACCACAGTGGGAAACCTGATCACATGATCAAAGAGTGCCGCATGCTCAAGACTGAGCAACAAGAGAAGGCCAAGGCTAAGGGCAAGGCACATGTTAACGTCGTCAAAGACAAGTTTATGGACGACATGATTGAGGAGCTCTCAGCGGTGGTGTTAGAAGCAAACCTTGTTAAGAATCCCATGCAATGGTGGAAGGACACATGTGCTACAAGACACATCTGTTCCAATAGAGATGCCTTCTCCACTTATAAACCGGTTACAAACAAGAATTTGTTCATGGGCAACAACGCTTCCTCTGACGTGCTGGGGTAGGAAAGGTAGTCCTAAAGATGACTTCTGGAAAGGAGTTCACTCTGAAGGAGGTGATGCATGTTCTTGAGATTAGAATAAATTTAATTTCATGTCATTTATTGGTTAATGTTGGTTTTAGGCTAGTGTTTGAGTCCAATAAATTTGTAATCACTAAGAATGGAACGTTTGTGGGAAAAAGATTCGTCTGTGAAGGCCTCTTCAAAGTTAATGACATGTCTGTATTACGTACAAGCAATAATATTGAAGCTTTTTCTTACTTGCTTGAGTCCTCTAATTATGGCATCATAGATTAGGACATGTCAACTACAAGTCCATCCAAAGGTTAGTAAAGTTGGAGTTGTTGTCGTCTATCGACGTAAACCCTCAACATAAGTGTGAGGTGTGCGTAGAGGCAAAACTCACAAAGCTTCATTTTCGATCCGTCGAAAGGAATATCGCTCCTCTAGAACTTATTCACACAGATATATGTTGCTGAATATCTGGAATCTAGTGTTCCAGATTCTCAGAACTTGGAGACTCCAGAGATGGAACTAAGGCTAAGTAAAAGGGCCAGGAAAGATAAATCCTCCGGTCTTGACTTTGTAGCTTATATGGTTGATGATGAACCAAGGACAATTGTTGAAGCATTGTCAACTCCAGAGGAACCGCTCTGGAAAGAAGCTATTGAGAGTGAAATATGCTTCATTCTGCATAACCATACTTGGGAGTTGGTTGATCTTCCTCCGGGAAATAAACCACTTGGTTGTAAATGGATACTCAAACGGAAGTATAAAGCAGATGGGTCTATAGATAAGTACAAGGCCAGGTTGGTAGTCAAGGGCTATCGACAGAAAGAAGGCCTTGACTATTTTGACACGTACTCCCCGGTGTCTCGGATTACGTCCATACGGGTATTCATTGCGATTGCAGCGTTGCGTGACCTTAAGATACATCAAATGAATGTCAAGACAGCCTTCCTAAATGGTGATTTGGAAGAAGAAATCTATATGGAACAACCCGAGGGGTATGTGGTTCCAAGGCAAGAGAAGAAAGTTTGTCGGCTTGTCAAATCTCTGTACGGGCAGAAACAATTCCCGAAGCAATGGCACAAAAAATTTGATAGTACTCTACTATCGAAGGGTTTTGCCATTAATGAGTATGAAAAATGTGTCTACATGAAAGGTAACTCTGATTCGTTCGTCATGATATGCCTGTATGTAGACAACATGTTGATCACATGGAGCAGTCCTAGCATGATTCTAGAGACTAAGAATATGTTGAAACAATGCTTCGACATGAAGGAAATGGGTATCACAGATGTCATCTTAGGGATAAAGATCACTAAGACATCTGACGGACTGGTCTTATCTCAGTCTCACTACATCGAGGATGTGTTGAGAAAGTTTGAGATGTTTGACAGTTCGCCTATAAAGGCACCACTGGATAGAAATCAAAAGCTTGATAAAATTATGGTGCACCCGTATGCCAGGAGCAATATGCACAGGTGATTGGTAGTTTGATGTACATAACAAACTGCATCCGACCTGATATTGCTTATGCAGTTAAAAAATTGGCTAGGTTTACCCGAAATCCAAGTAATAATCATTGCAAGGCATTGAATCGGGTACTACGATACCTGAAATACACGTTAACTTATGGGTTGCATTATTCGAGATATCCAGTTGTACTAGAGGGATACAGTGATGCAAACTGGATATCTGATATAGAGAACATCAAGTCCACCAGTGGGTATGTATTTACAATTGGTGGTGGGGCTGTGTCTTGGAAATCCTCTAAGCAAACTTGCATTGCCTGATCCATGATGGAATCGGAGTTTATCGCTTTAGACAAAGCAGGAGAAGAAGCTGAGTGGCTTCACGACTTCTTAGAGGATGTTCCTTGTTGGGACAAACTCGTACCTTCTGTATTGATCCATTGCGACAGTCAGTTGGCTCTAGAAAGGGCACGGAGTTCTATGTACAACGGCAAGTCTCGTCATATTCGACGGAGACATAAGACCGTTAGGCAGCTGATCACCACAGGTATAATATCCATTTATTATATAAAGTCAAAGGATAACATAGCAGACCCACTAACAAAAGGCTTACCCAAAGATCAGATATTCAGCTTGTCTAGGGGAATGGGCTTAAAACCCAAGGTATAAGGACCAATACGGTGGTAACCCAACCTTACTGACTGGAGATCCCAAGAATTAGGTTCAATGGGAAAACTAAGCTGTAAAGGTTCAGTTGATCGCTTCGGTGGAAGCATGAGCACTTCGGATAGTGATTTCTGTAAAGAAACACCAAATCTAAAGTCATTCCCGCGATAGACTATAAGTGCTATCTGTAGTGTGGGTGAAGGTTAAGTTTCCAAAACCTTTAATGATCCTCACCGGTTGAGGTTAGGTTTAGGGAAACTTTAATGGTTCCTAACACTTGTAAAGTGTGGTATAGCAAGAGACCTTGTAGGAGACCACCTATTTAAGTGCGAGGACAAACTGCCTCAAACGAACACACTTAAGAATCCAAGAAGTGTCCACAGCCACAACAGATAAAACATTACGAAGAACTGAGTAAAGGAAGTTGTTGTGTTGGTACCGTTGACTTGGCTTACACTAAACACTAACAGTTCAAGACATCATGTTCAGCGCACAGTAAGTAAGTCCGATGGTATTCAACTATGGAAGGTTCAAAGTGTATGCTACCTATCCAGATGCAACATCGGTCCGCTGAAAAAGGCACCATGTGTGTGCGCCAAAATCTATTTCAAGAGAGGACTATTGGAAATTTACTAATGTGGAATTAAGTATATCCCATTAATCTATGACTCGAACAATTGGAGCCCGCACGTCGGAAACGTCGTTTCCACACACGTGAACACGTAGTGCCAAGTATCGCAAATTTCATTAGTGAAAGAGATATTGGTGCGTATGTAATACGTTTGAGACATAGAATTATGGATGGTTATTGGCCAAATGACAATGTATTCCAGTTTGGTAAAAGAAGGAAGAAGTGTACAAAGTGTAAGATGAAATGAGTCAGAAATCGTCGTGGCGCTGCCCCATAAGAGCCGAGGCACCGGAGCGCCTCCCAGGCAGCGCCGCGGTGCTAATTGGGTGGCCAGTCACTGGAGCTGCGGTTCCGTGGCACTAATTCACAGGGCCGCGGCGCTTCGGAGGCAGAATGTTGCGACGGGAAGTTGGAAAGTTCTGACCTTTAGGCTGGTTTTGGAGCATTGATTCTCCATTACTTGGCACATGAATTCAGCCATTATTTGGATGAATGTAACCTCTCAATTAAGTGTCATTACATGGTTATTGAAGGTCATTAGTTGGCTAGTTGAGGGGTCTTCTCCTAACACTATAAATTGAGGTTTTTGGCTCAATTGAAGAGACTACACAACACTTAGAAAATACTCCAGAATTTTCTGAATTCATCTTTTTCCTCTCTAGCAAAGTTACTATACTCAAAATTGTTCAAGAGTAACACTTGAGTTTCCTTTGCTCAATTGTTACGTTGTTGTTGTATCTTGGGAGACTATTGCCCGACAACGTAAAAGGAGATATACGGGGCAATCTTGTCTTAAAGACAGAGTGTCATCACTCGACTCAGCAAATCACACAAGCAGTTTGTTAAGTTCTTAATTTCCAGTTTATTGTAATATTTAGTTTATCATTTCTTACCATTGTAATAGTTACTTACTTCCCGTTCCTTGCAACAATTGTATCCCAATAATTTTTCCTATAGAGCACCATCGATATTAAGTTTGAACTATTTGATAGGAGGTTAGTGCCATCGAGTGTTGATTTGTTCCTTTTGAGTTTGCGTAGGAAATGATCTTGCTAGGAGACTGAATTCAATAGCACGATTTAGTATGGAGTGGAAGTAAGGTTTGATGAGTGGTATTATTATGGTTGTTGTGATTCCTATTTATCCAAATGTTCCCGATGATGAATAGTCCTGACTGTTGTGGTTTGGTTTGCTTTTCTTTGAGCCGAGGGTCTACCGGAAATAGCTTCTTTAACTCCATGGTAGGGGTAAGATCTGCGTACACTCTACCCTCCCCAGACCCCACCTTGTGGGATAACACTATGTTATTGATGTTGTTGTTTGTTGTTCCAGATGATGAATGGAAAAGATCAGGCCATGACCTAATATTTTTAGGAAGCTGGGGGTTGCAGTTAGTGATATAGTCTAGCTAGTGAGTGTTAAAGTTTTGGTTAAAGGAAATACCAAACTCTTCCCAGGTGCTTCTTGTGGGGGGACATTCTAGAAAGATATGTTTAATGGTCTATTCCTCTAGGTGACAAACAGGACATTGCTTATCAATGTTAACACCAATATGGCTAAGATAGGATCTGCTAGGGATCTTAGTATGATAACATTGCCAGATGAGATATTTCATTTTGTTTGGGCAATTCAGTTTCCAAATCCATCTGAAAGCTTGCTTAGTTTGATAATGACCATCTATAGTATTATAGCACGACTTAGTGGAAATATTGACAATATCACCATGAGGGGCCCATAAAGGTATATCAGCAGTGATATCTAGCAAGTAGAGGTGTCAAATGGGAGGGTTGGGTTGAATTTGGGCGGATCAAAATGGGCTGAATTAATAAATGGTCAAAATGGGTCAAAAAGTTACTTGGGCTGAAATGAGTTAAAATGCGGGTCATAACTCAACCCGTCCAATTCCTACTAACTTCTAATTGCTTTATTTGTTCTTTTATAATATTTTAGTACCTTATAAAATTATTATTGTTCTTTGTTATGATTATATAACATATCAAATAAAAGAAAATTAAAAAAACATTTTGATAAACTTAAGTATTTACCAAAGATGTTACTAGTTTTCATACCAAAAACCTTAAAAGTACTCGGAGCAACATCCTTTGGACAGTTTTTGGAGAAAAATATTTTTATTTTGTCAGATTTACTTTTTGCCCAGATAGCTCACAAAAATAGTTTAGGTATTGTAGAATCGTATTACAATATACAACTCTTATCATTAACTTTAGACACCAAAGTAAGGTCATCTGCAAAAAAAAATGTGTGAAAAAAGAGTCCTCTAGGGGTGATTTGTATTGGATCCCAATCCTAGAATCCACTTGATAATGAATTAGTCCTAAGAGTAATTCAAGACATAAAATAAAAATATAGGGATACAATGGATCGCCTTGTCAAATACTTCTACTAGGGCTAAAAAAAGTTATTGGTAATGTCATTAACAATGATAGCAATATACAACAACATACCCAGTGAAATCCCACAACGTGGGGTCTGGGGAGGGTAGAGTGTCGACAGACCTTACCTCCACCTTGATAGGTAGAACGGTTGTTTCCGGAAGACCCTCAGCTTAAGACAAAGCATAATCATAGGCAAAGCAAAGCAAAACAAAAGAAACGGTCAGACTCATAAGAGAAATTAAAGCATTATGAACATACAGTTAACAAAATCGAATACGCCATGGTAGTGCATCCTAACAACAGGAAGCGGTAGTTAACACAGCTAAATAAGATAAACAAATTACAATAAAGAACACATAGTAGCATGAATCAAACTACAGGGGACTATAAAGAACTAATGCGCCTATAAGTGTGATAGGTTAATCGAGCCTACAGTAATAACACTACACTACCATTTTGTAAGCGTAAGTAGGACTATTCTTGACTACCTGCTACCATTCTACCCTAATCCGTGTCCTCCACAACCCCCTATCTAAGGTCATGTCCTCAATAAGTTGCACATGCGCCATATCCCGTCTAATCACCTCTCCCCAATACTTCTTCGACCTACATCTACCCCTCCTGAACTCGTCCATAGCCAACCTCACACACCTCCGCACTGGGGCATCCGTGTCTCTCCTCTGCACATGCCTGAACCATCTCAACCTCACTTCCCGCATCTTATCCTCCACCGAGGTCACTCCCACTTTATCCCGGATATCATCGTTTCTAATCATATCTCTTCTTGTATGCCCACACATCCATCTCAACATCCTCATCTCCGCAACTCTCATTTTTTGTATGTGCGAAGTCTTGACTGGCAAACACTCCGCCCCATACAACATAGTCAATCGAACCACCACCCTATAGAACTTGCCCTTAAGTTTTGGTGGCACATTTTTGTCGCACAAGACTCTAGATGCGAGCCTCAATTTCATCCGCCCTGCCCAATACGATGTGTGACATCGTCATCAAACTCTTCATTCCCTTGGATAATAGACCCTAGGTACTTGAAGCTTCCTTTCTTTGGAATGACCTGAGTACCAAGCCTCACCTCCACGCCTGTCTCAAGGTCTTTCCCATTGCTAAACTTACACTCCAAATATTCTGTCTTGGTCCTACTCAACCTGAACCCTTTAGAATCCAGAGTCTGTCTCCAAACCTCCAGCTTGTCGTTAACTCAGCTGTGAGTCTCATCAATCAGGACTATGTCGTTTACAAATAACATACACCATGGTACCTCCCCTTGGATTTGTCCCGTCAGTCCGTCCATCACCAAGGCAAATAGGAATAGGCTAAGAGTTGATCCTTGGTGTAGCCCAATCGTCACTGAAAGTGCCCCGAGTCTTCTCCTACTGTCGTACCCTAGTCTTGGCTCCCGCATACATATCCTTGATCACCCTAGTGTACGCCACAGGTATACCTCTAACCTCCAAACATCTCCATAGAACCTCCCTAGTTACTTTGTCGTATGCCTTCTTAGGTCGATCAAAACCATATGTAAATATTTCTTTCTCTCCTATATTGCTCCACCAACCTCCTAATAAGATGAATGGGTTCAGTAGTCGAACGCCCCGGCATGAATCCAAACTGGTTTTCAAAAATAGACACGTATCTCCTCACCCTCATCTCCACGACCCTTTCCCAAACTTTCATAGTGTGACTCATCAGCTTGATACCCCTATAGTTGTTGCAACTCTGGATATCGCATTTGTTTTTGTACAAGGGAATCATTATACTCCACCTCCATTCTTCTGGCATTCTTGTCGTCTTAAAAATGACGTTAAACAACTCAGTCAGCCACTCCAAACCTGCCCTGCCTGCGCTCTTCCAAAATTCAACTGGGATCGCATCCTGCGAACAACACCCTTAACTTCCTCATCCTTATTTCTTCTACAATACCCAAAATCCCGGTACCTACCAGAAAGCTCAAAATTTCCCAGCACAATGTCTCCATCTCCTTTTTCGTTCAAGGGTTTATGGAAGTAAGATGCCACCTCCGCCTAATATGCGCTTCCTCCACTAGTACTTTGTCGTCCTCGTCCTTGATGCACCTCACGTGATCCAAGTCACGGGCCTTTCTCTCCCTAGCCTTGGCTAGTCTGTACAACTTCTTATCCCCGCCTTTCTCCTCTAATTCCACATACATACGTTCAAAAGCCATTGTAACCGCTAGTTTTACCTCCTTCCACGCTATCTTATACAGTTCCCTATTCGTCCACTTCTCCATCTCATCCTTGATTTCTACCAATTTCACATAAGTCGATTTCTTCGTGTCCACCTTCTCTTGAACTTTACAATTCCATCACCAGTCCCCTCGATGCCAACCACGGTTACCCCGCGAGGCCCCTAGCACTTCTCTAGCTACCTCCCGAATGCAACTGGTCGTCTTGTCCCACATACCGATCGCATCTCCACTACTCTCCCAAGCCCCCTTGGCCATCAACCTCTCCCCCATCTCATTTGCACTAGTCATGGTCAAACTCCCCTATTTGATTCTTAACCTGTCATCCATAACCCTCTTTTTCTTCTTCAACTTTCCAACTTGATCTCCAAATCCATCACCAAAAGCTTATGTCGGGTTGTAAGATCCTCCTTCAGAATAACCTTGCAGTATTTACATAGACCTTTGTCAACCTTCCTAAGGAGCAAAAAGTCTATATAAGTCTTCACCACTGAACTACGGAAAGTCACCAGGTGTTTCTCCTTCTTCAGGAACCTCGAATTGGTTATCACCATCCCACTAGCTCTAGCGAACTCCAAAAGTGAGATGCCTCTCCTGTTCTTGACCCTGATTCCAAAGCCTCCATGCACGTCGTCATAACCCCCCGGAAGTGACCTGATATGTCCATTGAAATCTCCTCCTACAAATAACTTCTCAGTGGTGGTATACCTCCCACCACTTAGTCCAAATCCTCCCAAAAGCGTCTCTTCTCCTCTTCACCCAAGCCCGCATGCGATGCATAAGCACTAATAACGTTCATAGTGCACCCTTCAGCTACCAACTTAATCGCCATCATCCTATCATTGACCCTTATCACCTCTACCACCTGATACCTTAGCTCGCTGTCTACCAAAATGTCGACCCCATTCCTATACTTCGACCTACCCGAGAACCATAACTTATACCCTTCTACATCCTTGGCCTTAGGTCCTACCCATTTGGTCTCCTGGACACATGCTATATTAATCCTCATCTTCTTAAGAATCTTAACTAGCTCTATGGACTTCCCTGTTAAAGTCTCAATGTTCCAAGACCCTATTCTCAATCTAGTCTCTTCCTTACCCCGCTTACCCCCTAACCCTCGTCCCCGATCTAGAACATGACCCTAGTCTACCATCATTCATCAAAGCCACTAAAGCAAATATAAACTAATAAACTACTCAAATGTTTACCCTAAAACATGAATGGATCAAAGTGCAAGCACAAGTTACCAAAAATCCCGAGACAAGTAAAAACACTACGCTAAGAGTGTTATATCTAAAGACAAGTAGCAGCAAAATTTAACAAGGTTAAGGACAAAGAATGGATATGGGCAACCGGAGGTACCAACTCCAGTTGAATCGAACTTGTTTGCCGGTGAAATCACTGATCCATGTACTGTTCACCGTCCCGCAAATACTGTTTGTCTGTTGCTGCACTGTTCACCACCCCCCAAAAAATTGTTCCGGTACTGTTTACGTCCTGTTCCGATCACCGGGGTAAAAAAAAATCGAGTACCTGCGTAGATCTAGGAGAAAAAGAACACAAGAACAAGAAAAGGAACAATGGATGATCGGAGCTGGGTCTTACCGTCGCCGCAGGTGATTGGTCGAAGCGGCGGGGAGGGGGAATGGGGGGTGTTACCATTGAGGGATTATGTTAGAGAGATGAGAGAGAGTTTACTAATAGAAATGCAATTCATAATAAATCTAGTGATCCTAGCTTGAAATTTTAGACTGAAACGCTGTATAAATAAGAAAATATTATATGGAGATTAAATTTTCTATTACTCAAATGAAATAATCCCTAATTGGAAATCGTACTACATTATTAGGGGTGGACAAAAAATCCGAAGAACCGAAAAAACCGAACCGAACCGGCTGTTCGGTTCGATTTTTATTCAGTTAAAAAAAACAATTTTTTGAAAAACCGAACCGAATCAGGATTTAGTGATTCGGTTCGATTTTTTAATTTTGGATACAAACCGAACCGAACCGAACCGAAAAACCGAATTAAATATGTAATTAATCTTATTTTTTATTTTAGGCTACTACTATCTCTTGAATCATAGCCATTGAAGTCAATCTATGGAGCTTTTATGGAAGTCGAATGCGGCATAACTTGATTAACATATCACGGAAGCATTGACATAAAATATAGGGAGAAAAAGTAGTTGTAAATTGATAAAACTTTAAATGATCATAACTCTGCGCTCGGATGTCCGTTTTACCTGATTTTTTTTTTATTTTGCGTATTTTTTCGAGACGTGACTAGACAAACTAACGCAAGACGGTTTGGCGCAACCAATTTTTACGAAAATATCCATTTTCCCATCAATTTGTATTTTCCCTCAAATCAATTTCTAATTTTTCTTTTTCTTTAGTAAACATCTCACGATACACAACAGATTTCAACATCAAAATTTCATGGTAGTGCAGGTGTGAATGTCAATTTCAATTTTGAAAATTCAATTTTTCTTAAAAAAACAAAAAAATCCCTAACCCAACCCATCCGGCCCACTAGAAAAACCCGATATAATCCGATACGCTCAGCGATATAAACCGAACATATCGGTTATTTTTTAAAAAAAAAATTATACGGTTCATATTTTTTGGATACAAAACCGATATGAACCGATATACGCCCACCCCTAATTATACACTTGAAAAAAAACAGAGAACGCAATTAAGATTAAACCATAAATCTGTGCATTATCATCAAGTGAGACCTTTTAACATAGGAAACACAATTAAAGCAGCAGCTCAAACTCACACACAGAATTTTGCCGTACTTTGCAATTTAAATTACAACTCAAACGTAACTATCGATCAATGATTTCCTCATCTCATCAACAATAGCAGTAGGTTGAGCCTCTCTCAGCTTGAAAACGCTTTCAATAACAGACAACTCTGTTGCAGTAGTGTCTGAGCCGGTAAATGCTGTCCAGTCATTGACAGTCAATCCAGCAGCAATCACTTCACTACCGCGGTTCACGGTTCCTGCAACCAGAGGAACCTGAAGAAGAGTTGAAAGCTCATCCAAGTCTTCAATGGATGTATGAGGATGTACCTGCTCCAACACGAAGTTTTAGCAAAATGAGGCCAACCAACCAACATATTTCTATTTTAGCCCCCCACACACCAGTAACAAGCAGTAGTACCCAATGTTTAGACCAAACCATATTAATTTACCATGGCTAAGTGACGAACTGAGGTCACGATGCGCATAATTAACTGTATGATTTAGTGACAATAGTGTATGTGTAAACACTTGTTATGCATTCGTTGGTGTGTTATACACCAGGAGAGTTCCTCAGTCACCCCCTCCCCTCCCCTCCATTTAAGATTGTCTACTTACCAAGCCTCCATTGTTTGAGAAAACACAATAGCTGCCAACGAGAATATTCCCTGCTATTGTTTGCCTAAAAACTTCCACACCAAGAACATCGGCAATCATCTCTTCAGTTTCCTGACAAAAATACCATTTGACAATCTTAGGTGACGGTGCCCAGTTAATCAATGATAAGAAGAGAAACTCACAACTATAGCTCCATGACGATAATGTGGTGATTCTATATGCTAGTTGAGATAAAACAATAGGAAAAGAAAAGGAAAAAGTAAAGGATGAGGCCGCTAATATGAGGAGGATAAACACTTAACCTGGGAGTAAATAAACAAGAACTTTTTCTGAAACAAAGCTTAAGCAAAATATACTGCAGATATTGTAGAATTATACTGCAGTACAGAACTGTAATTTGTAAACGTTTCTCCCATACGCATTCCTCAATGTTGGAACAATACACTAATGCAGTATTATATGATAAGGATTAACATGTGCGTAAACTCAAGAGTTTATTGAGTTCTCTATATAAGATAAATTATAGACGAGATCCCCATGTATAGATGACCTTGTTTGTGTATCCAAAAATACACAATGATTGACTTATGCCTCGTCATTAATAAACGGGGAGGGGAATAAACGCCAAAGATCTTTTTTCATAAGGTATTTGTATTTTCTAAAAGAGCTTAAAGATTATTCAGAAACTATTTTAAGGTATAAACACCAGAGATCTACACAATATCATTCCAATTTGTAGCGAAAAGTAGCCAACAGATTGATTACCTTGTCAAGATCCGTATGCGTCAGGGCAACATGATCATTGCATGCTATGCAGTTTCCCAGGGCAGATAATCGCTCGTCAATGCGCTGAACCACAACTCCATCCGGCAGACTGTTTCTCAAGTGCTGAAGTTCTTCCAGCAGGAACATATATAAAAAGGTAGAACCAACGTCAAAGATGTGAGCAGATAGAAGGCAATTCAGCTTTAGTGGGGACAGAACTTAATATTTCACACAAAACTTCTGTCACACTAAATGAGCATGGGATATTGAGTGATAATTAACCACTGGTATGTTGAAGTTTTTTTGACACATTACCATCTTCACTATTGTCGTCAATCAACTGCTCCTACTATTTACATTTAAAGGAAATATAAAACCAGAATCACGCAATCAGGTCCACATTGTCGTCTTCAATCATATATCATTGGAAATACTCCAACTACCTCAAAATTAATAAACTCTAAAAAAGAAAGTGTTGTCTTGTACTGGTGCATTAGCCAATTGTTAAGATCCCAAATATGTGTCTCATGCATCCCACAACCACAGTGGGGGCAATTAGAAGAGGGAATTCCAGAATGAGCTACTGAAAAACTATAACAAGTCCTAAAATTACTCCCAGTATAACGATATGGATTCAAATAATGTTGTGATAAATAACCTTACCTTACCAAGGCAGTTTTCTGATAGGCCTTATTATCAAGGTAATTTTTGTTTGCATAAAAATATGTTACAACTTACAAGTCAAAGTAAATTGTAGTTAAATTGGTATCATTTTGCACAAAGATAAGTTGCACATTGTTTAAACTGAACATAGTTAATATGATTTTGCAGTCGTCTCACAGATTCGAGCCTAGTGCAATAGCTAGAAGGGCTACAAATGTAGTATACCAACTCCTCTTGAAAAACTCTTTCTCTTCCTAACCCCACGTAATTAAAAGGTCCAATGTCCATCTACAACATGTGAGATATACAAAGTTCCTCAAAGGCTCTGTTTGAACCAAGTGATTGAAAATACATCATTTGCACGCTGAAATATTAGTTTGCCTGGAAAAATAGCTAGGAGTTGCAACTTTAATTGTTAACAGATGCCTTTTTACCATATTTAATGGATTCAGAACTTCCATCAATTTAGGTGGTATCCAAAACCCTTAATTTTTTCTTTTGAAGGTCCAAAACCCTTATTTTAATGTAAAAATTGTTACATATTGTCTAATTTAACATAGGCATTAAAAAATTTTTATCAAATTCACCAATTTGAAATCAGCCAATCCAAACATGACCTAAGTTCAAATGATAAACCCAAATGAAAAACAAAATAAGTCAAGAAAACTAGAACACACAAGGAGAAAAAAAATTAGTAATTCATGTAGGAATCAAGGTATAACAGATGATTAAAACACCAAAAGAATCTCTAAGACTTAACACCATAACCAACAGTGGTACAAGTTACAACACACCCCCGGGGACCCCAAGGGTGTGGCCAAGAGGTCAATGAAGTGGCAGTGAACCTTCGATACCAGGATTCATATCCAAGCAGAGAGAAAACATACTAGGTAATTTTTCCATCTATTTTAGCCTTGGTAGGTTACTCGTCCCGGAAGTGGCAAGTGCCCGATGGAATAGTTGAGGTGCGTATAAATCGGCTGGGATGACACTGTTATTAAAAAGAACACAACACACAGAAACATGGATTTCTATATATTGTATACTAGTCCACTTATGAATCTCTACCTCAAAGATATACAAATGTAAAACTTGCTGAAATATACAGTTAATCACATTATCGTAAATAAGAATGATATTTCTACAGCATGGATAATATATTATTACCTTGATCTGTAGTAGTGTGAGGCAAGAGAAGCCCATTTTTGTTTCCTGCACAAAATCAGAGAAGTGAAATTAGTTACCCAATAGAGATCATTGGGAGACTGGACCTTAAATTTCCAAGATAGCTAGAGTTGCTGTCAAGTACCAGCACACAGTCTTCCAATTATCCTCGTTCCTCCAATGGAGGTTTTGATCACTGGGATAACGCCTGATAACTCGGACTCAAATGTGCTGAAAAAAAGTACAGATCACATCATTTTCACTGAGTTGAGAACCTAGAAACTAGATTATAACAATGGGATACAAAACATTTATTTTTGTGATAAGACATTGGGGTCAATTTTAGCGTTGTTAAATAGGGAACAAAGAAAAGACTAGGAAGGGGGCATAAGAAACCTATCTTTTTCCCACTTTGTTCACTGTCATTTTCCACAGTCCTCGCTTAAGTACTTATTCAATCTTTATCTCTGATTTACTTGTTCTCGTCCAGAAAATTCTGAACGCTGAGCTCCAATATTTCTTTTTCAAATCTTTTAGTTTCAAACTAAATAATTTTCCAATATTACCAAATATTAAGCAACAGATGATTTAAAGATAAAACAAACCAACCTGTAGAAGTTTTCAGAACCCCCAATAGCTACCAAGCAATATGCATTGGTCAGCTTTGAGAAAACTCCAATTTCACATGAATTTTCAAATTGAAGCCCTGCAATTATGTAAAAATCGTTACAAAAATAACTTAAAGTTAATATCCAATTTGACAATCGACTAATTACTCACTAGTAGCCATTGCTAGCTCGAAAAAACAGAATTGCTAGGAGCTTGGAAGATCTGTCAATAGCCAAAAATGATACACATATGTTAACAACAAAGAAGGAAGATAACTACAGACAATTCTCCAATAATAGATGGCCTTCAATTAATAGACTGCCTCAATGCCAAAGTAGTAAGGGTTCAACTTCATGAATCCTCTATATCCATCCATCTGTATTTACTTGAGATGAGAATTATTCAGTGTCCATTTCTAAAAATGCTCTAACACAAACTATGGCTGTTTGGTCAGCTTACATTTAACAGAAATGGAAATCTCTAACCAATAGAATTCAAATGCTTAAATTTGGAATGGTTAGATATTTCGATAACTAGTAATCACAATCACTATACAGTATAACCTCGATAAATGAATACCCTCAGGACCAAAAAAAAATAGCAAGGTTATTTATTTATCGATCAATGAATATTTATTCATTTAGATAGTATTTTTTACATTTAATGTACAAATGCACCTAGAGGGTAATGGTCAAAATTCTTATGAAAAACTTAATTACATTCATTTTCTTTAGACTCTAGATTAGGAATACATGCACTATACGTGTGGAATAAGTACAGTGTACTAACAGTCATGTACTAATAAGATTGTATGTATAGAATACTTACAGTCTAAGAAAATATACTTAATCTACACTACAAACTATATATAGTTCTAAAATCTTAGTTTGATAAAGAATCCATACTACTGTATCTTTCTTAATCATCAATTTAATGGCTTCCAATTCAGTCAAAATCAATAACAAAAACAACTTTAACCGACCAGATAAGGAGGGCCATATGTGAGCATAAGAAGGAAGATCCAAGTATTAGCCAAAAAGATATGCAAGCATGGGTGAAACAAAAGTTTGATTTGGTTACTAGCCAAACCATAATATCAAATTATCGCACTCTCTCGACCAGGTCATCATAAGAAAACCAAAATTCGAAGTTCTCTTCTCCTTTCTTTCTCTTCTTTCTTTTTGATACTTGGTTGGCAGGGTCAGGGCCTTTCTCGCTGGGCATCCGATTCGTCAGTCATTTCTTATTCTTAAACCACTTCCCGTTCAGTTGCTGAAAGATAGGTTCCACATACATAATAGCGTCAACCAAAGACCGGAGCATCTTAGCAGACACTGGAGAGAAATCCCTAGTAACTTCGTCGCTCCAAAATTATTTGGCAAACTCCAAAACATGACAACTAATAAATAATGTTTCAAATGGGAGACTTTTCTGAAAAATCGAATATTGCTCAAAGAAGGTGACTCGTAGTCCCTTTTCGAGTATTATCTTCGCTGTGGATGATCCAGTCGGTGTGCGTATAGGCTAACGATAAGATTCAAGGGCCTTCTATTTAGTCGATGCTTCTTTTTCCTTTGATGGAGAAGTAGTAGTTGCTTCTCTCTTCAAGTTCAAGCGAGTTCTTGTTTGACTTTTGCTCTGACTTCAAACTCTCAAAAGATCAACTGAATATTTGTCGGAGGAGATGAAAAACAGCGATGTTAAGAGGCATAATACAGCTAAGTACCCCTATTTAGAGAAAGCTTTATATGAATGGTTTCTTCAAAGACAAGAGAAAGTGAATATGTCAGGAGAAATGATCCAAAGTAAAGCAAAAGAGTTTTTGCAGAAAATGTATGGTGAAACAAATCCAGAATTCAGCTTTTCTAGTGGATGGTTAGAACGTTTCAAGGCAAGATATTCAATCAAGTCTTACCGACGATTCGGTGAAAGTGGTTCTGTTGAATACGGTCAAAATTAGACCAATTTCAGTTGAAAGATATTTACAATATGGATGAAACTGAATTATTTTACCGGTTGGAAGCTGACCATTCACTTGCCACGAAGCAGCATGAAGGACGGAAGAAAGACAAGGAGAGAATCAGTGTTGTTGTAATGGTGATGGATCCGACAAAGTATCCCTTTGGGTTATTGGTAAGTATGCAAAACCTAGATGCTTTAAAAATGTGAACATGAACAATCTTAGTTGCAACCTAGATGCTTTAAAAATGTGAACATGAACAATCTTAGTTGCGAGTATCGATTCAACAAGAAAGCTTGGATGACTGTTTGCTTTTTCATGAATTTTGTGTGAATGACAGAATTTTGTGTGAATGACAGAAAGGTTCTCTTGTTAGTAGACAATTGCCAGCTCATCCAAAGGTTGTTGAAGGCTTAAGAAATGTAGAGTTATTTTTCTTGCCCCTAATACAATGTCTAAAATTAAACCATAGCATTCAAAGTTCATTATCGGCGTCGTTTTTATTCTAGCATCTTGCAGAGCCTTGAAGTTGGCTCACCAAATCTTGAAAAGATTAACATTTTGGATGCTACCATGGCTCGGAGATTTGATGTGACGGCAAAAACAATTGCAAATTGTTTCTGGCATTGCAAGATTCGGTCTAAAGAAATTGATGTTCCTAAAGTAGAAGTTGGTCAATTAGAAGAAGATATCCAATGATTAACTAATGTCATTTCTAATTTACACTATAGACATGTGATGGACGTCGAACATCTTTTGAACTATCCTAACGAGACAAACGAAGAAATTATTGAGTCTGTACTAAATTATGAGAATGATCCTGAACCAGATAGTAGCGTCATACCAAATGTGTCATCAAAAGAGGTCTTTCAAGCAGTAGTCACCATACATAATTACTTGCTACAACACGAGAAAAATATTCCATAAGTTGTGCATGCACTACAAAAAATTACGGATGGGATGCATTTTGGTGCAAGGAAAAAACAAAACTTTAGATGCATTTTTTGAGAAGAAATTACTTCTTATATGAAGATTGTTGATTGGATGAAATATTTATATATATACATATTTTTTTACGGAATTTAGTGATTATTCATTTATGTTTACATAGGGCCTTTAAGGACTCAAAAAAATTTATTCGTTAATGCATTTAGCGAGGTTATTCATTTAGCCCATTTGCTCAAGTCGGGACCGGAGAAAATTATTCATTTGGCGAGGTTATTCATTTATCGAACATTCATTTATCGAGAATTATTCATTTGGCGAGGCTCGATAAATGAATAACCTCGCCAAATGAATAATTTTCTCCGATCCCGACTTGGGCAAAGGGGCTAAATGAATAACCTCGCTAAATGCATTAATGAATAAAAAATTGAGTCATTAAAGGCCAATGTAAACATAAATGAATAATCACAAAACTCCATAAAAAATATGTATATATAATAAACGAAAATATTTCATCCAACCATTCATATAAGAAGTCATTTCTTCTCAAAAAATGCATCTAAAGTTGTTTGTTTTTACCTTCCACCAAAATGCATCCCATCCTTAATTTTTTGTGATGCATGCACAACTTCTGGAATATTTTCCTCGTGTTGTAGCAAGTAATTTTGTATGGTGACTACTGCTTGAAAGGCCTCTTTTGATGACAATCATTTAGTACGGACTCAATAATTTCTTCATCTGTAGGCAATTCCATAACTGCATCATTCTCGTTAGGATAGTTCAAAAGATGTTCGACGTCCATTACATTTCTATAGCGTAAATTAGAAATGACATCAGTAAATCCTTGAATATCTTCTTCTAATTGACCAACTTCTACTTCAGGAACATCAATTTCTTGAAACCGAATCTGGCAATGCCGGAAACAATTTGCAATTGTTTTTGCCGTCACATCAGATCTCCAAACCATGGTAGAAAAATTAATAGCATCCAAAATGTTAATCTTTTCACGATTTGGTGAGCCAACTTCAAGGCTCTGCAAGATGCTAGAATAAAAACGACGCTAATAATGAACTTTGAATGCTATAATAATCCCAGCATCACATGGTTGAATTTTAGACGTTGCGTTAGGGGGCAAGAAAAATAACTCTACATTTCTCAAGCCTTCAACAATCTTTGGATGAGATGGGCAATTGTCTACAAACAAGAGAACCTTGTTGTCATTCATTATCTTCTCAAACCAAAGACAATTCTTGAAAAAGCAAACCAGTCATCCAAGATTTCTTGTTGAATCGATACTCGCAACTAAGATTGTTCATGTTCACATTTTTAAAGCATCTAGGTTTTGCATACTTGTACTTTGTCGGATCCATCACCATTACAGCAAACAACAACAATGATTCTCTTCTTGTCTTTCTTCTGTCCTTCAAGTTGTTTCGTGGCAAGTGAATGGTCAACTTCCAACCAGTAAAATAATCCAGTTTCATCCATCTTGTAAATATCTTTCAACTGAAATTGGTCTAATTTTGACCGTATTCCAAGTAAAGCATTTTCAATGTCACCACTTTCACTGAATCGTCGGTAAGACTCGATTGAATATCTTGCCTTGAAACGTTCTAACCATCCACTAGAAAAGCTGAATTCTAGATTTGTTTCACCATACATTTAATGCAAAAACTCTTTTGCTTTACTTTGGATCATTTCTCCTGACATATTCACTTTCTCTTGTCTTTGAAGAAACCATTCATATAAAGCTTTCTCTAAATCGGGGTTAGTTGACTTGTGCCTCTTAAGATCGCTATTTTTCATCTCCTCCGATAAATATTCAGATGATCTTTTGAGAGTATTTGATATTGTGGTTTGGCTAGTAACCAAATCAAACTTTTGTTTCACCCATGCTTGCATATCTTTTTGGCTAATACTTGGATCTTCCTTCTTATGCTCACATATGGCCCTCCTTATCTGGTTGGTTAAAGTTGTTTTTGTTATTGATTTTGACTGATGATTGGAAGCCATTAAATTGAAGATTAAGAAAGATACAGTAGTATGGATTCTTTATCAAACTAAGATTTTAGAACTATATATAGCTTGTAGTGTAGGTTAAGTATATTTTCTTAGACTCTAAGTATTCTATATATACAATCTTATTAGTACATGAATGTTAGTACACTGTACTTAGTCCACAAGTATAGTGCATGTATTCCTAATTTAGAGTCTATAGAAAATGAATGTAATTAAGTTTTTCATAAGAATTTTGACCATTACACTCTAGGTACATTTATACATTAAATGTAAAAATACTATCTAAATGAATAATATATTCATTTATCGATAAATAAATAACCTCGTGAAACGAATATTTTTTTCTAGTCCTGAGGGTATTCATTTTTCGAGGTTATAATGTACTGTACATTTACATGCCAAGAGCTAAATAAAAAGTTCATCTTTGAACTTGATCATTTCTTTGTTTTTTCCTTTCATTCGGAAAATAACCAATAATACTAATAACAAGACAATAAAATCATCCAATTAACAAACAGAAAATCAATAGAAATTTACGCGCCACAAGCTAAATAAAAATTTCATCTTTAAAACTTATTCTTTTCTTTGTTTCTTTTTTCCACTTTCATTCGATAAATAACCAATAATACTAATAACCAGAGAACAAAATCATCTAATTAACAAACAGAAAATCACTAGAAATTACGTGTCGGGGACTAAATAAAAATTTAACCTTTGAACTTAATCATCTCTTTGTTTTTTTTTCTTTCATTAGGAAAAGAACAAACAATACTAATAACCATACAACAAAATCATCTAACTAAGAAACAGAAAATCACTAGGCATCTATGTGCCCGGAACTGAATAAAAATTTCATCTTTGAACTTAATCTTATCTTTGTTTTTTATCTTCTTTCATAAAAAATTAACCAATAATCCTAATAACCAGACAGAAAAATCATCTCATTAAGAAACAGAAGATCACTCGAAATTGACGTGCCACGAACTGAATAAAAACTTCATCTTTGAACTTAATCTTATCTTTGTTTTTTATCTTCTTTCATCGAAAAATAACCAATAATCCTAATAACCAGACAGAAAAATCACTCGAAATTGACGTGCCACGAACTGAATAAAAATTTCAGCTTTGAGCTTAATCTCTTTTTTTTTTTTGCTTTCATACGAAAAATAACCACTAATAACAAACAACAAAATCATCTAATTAAGCAACAGAAAAGGTAATCACTAGAAATTTACGTGCCAGGAACTAAATAAAGATTTCACCTTTAAACTTAATCTTTTCTTATTGTTTTCCTTTCATTCAAAAAATAACCAATAAGACAAAATAACCAGAGAAAACAAAATCATCTAATTAAGCAACAAAAAATCACTAGAAATTTACGTGCAAAGAACTAAATAAAAAAATTATCTTTAAACTTTTTTTGTTTTTTTTTCCTTCCTCTCATTCGAAAAATTAACCAGTAATCCTAATCACCAGACAACAAAATCATCACAAATTAAACTTGTTATATCCTTGGAACAAACCAAAAACTAAAACCCTGATCATAGTTTGCATGCAAATTAGGGTTTTGCGTAAAGAGAGAAAAAGGGAAACTTTACAATTCGATTTCGACCAACTGGGCGGCTGAAGAGGTTAGCGGTGAAAGTTTGTAGCTGCTTTGTGGAAGGAATAAATAGACAAGTTGGGCCCAACTTAAAAGGCATTTGGGTTTAGTAGACTATTATTTGGACTTCCGAATGATAAAAAGATTTGGGCCTCGATTTACTTGAACCCCAAGTAAGCCTTTGCATTTCTTAGGTCAACTGAATTTTGCCTATCAAGAAAAGGTGATGCTAAATTGGTCAAACAGGGAGGGGGGGGGGGCACTTGCTCTTGAAAAGAAAGCAGCCAAAAAAAAAGGGCAATTTTATTTAATGTGAATATGACACAATGCTGCTCAAAAAAAAAAAAGTAAATGAGTTATTAGAACAATCATCTAAGAAATCTTTACATGATATAACTAACTCTAAAACTTAGAAACTATAGCTATTTATGTAAATTATTCTTTTAATAAACTTATTCAACATTTAATATAGTACAACAACAACATACTAAGTGTAATTATACAGTATATATAAAAAATTATGTATATAATAATATATATTGAACGATATGTATTACTATTTGTTACATCATTTGCTTTTTGTCTTGATATTATTTTTGTCTTATTTTTTTTTAATATCATGCTTCAAATCGTTTCTTTCTTTTGAGTCGTGGTCTATCGGAAACAACTTCTCTACGTCATAAAGGTAAGGATAAGGTCTCTTCTTTCAACGAATGCAGTATTAACTACCAGAAGCAAAGCAAATTTCACTAAGCAGAATACAAGAGGGGTAATTTGAATGCTTCGTTATTTGAACTAATCTTTTGAAAGATCACAAAACACATTTAGATCGAGGAACCTTTCATCAGCATCACAAACATCAATAAAGTAACTTACAAGCTGATTATCAAGAACACACATATTAAATTCATCGAGATATAATTCAGTCATTCTCATTATTTTTATAATGTCAAAACTTGAAAATGAGTTGATTGGACTCAAACTAGCAATTCATAAAGCAAATCAGTTATCACCTCGTCAAAACAATCATTAATAAGTTCTTGAAGTTGGTAATCAATAATTTTATAAAAACTTTGACACAATAATTATGCGAGACTTAATAATACCTTACAATAAAAGAATTACATTCATCATCTCTTAACATTTGCAATATTCTCTTTGTTACTTCAATGTAGCATGACGTTTGCGACATCTTGTTCCTTTTTTTGTAAGCATTTATTAAGTTTATTTGTGATTTCTAAAACATCTCTCATTGAATGCAACATGAATGCAACCTCAAATATTTGACAAGTTCTGATATATTTCATTGCCTTGGCTCTTTCATCCGTAGAATGTGTATCAACAACAAGTGACTCAAGAACATCAGGAATAGAGCCAAACATAAGAATAAAATTATTAAAAGATTTATAATGAGATCCCCAACGAATATCATAAATTCTTGGTGCAAACCCCTACCAGTTGTAAGCTTATCTATATTTAACAACTCTTGAATTCTTACCTTTTGAAATTCTCAAAATTTATCCATACACTAAAGAAGATCCCAATACATTTAAAATATTTAAAACCAATACAACAAGTTCTCCCACTTAATACGATTTTCAGAAACCGCAATAAGAGTTAGTTGAAGTTGAAGAGCAAAATAATGTATAGAATGACCGATCTCCATAAGGGGTGGTCTTAAGTTTTTTGCCCCGCTTAACAATTTTAAAAAAAAAATAGCCTTCGCTTTAGAAAATTCGCTAGGCAAAGCTTTCATTGGCCATCGGGCATAAATTGGGGACATAAATTAGTTTAATGAACCTGCTCAATTAACCATAAGTCATGTCTTATAGGAAAGAGTTAGAACTTACGCTCAACGGACTACAGAGGAAAGCTTTTGTTGCTCATAAGGCATAACTTCTAGCTCTTGCCTATTAGACAAGAGTTCGGGATATTTCAAGATAGTGAACTGCTCAATTGACCACAAGTTCTTCCTTATAGGCAAAAGTTAGACTTATGTCTAATTAACAACAAAAGTTCTTCCCAACAAATCTTTTCAAGTTAAGGTCATTTTTTAAAATTTTATTTAGCGGGAATAAAAATTCAAGACCGGCCACTTTTAGAGACGCCACGTATCATAATGTATGTTAGATGTTTAATTTAGAAACATAGAAATTATGAGCTACTTATATATCACCAAGTGACTACATCAGTCACTCCATTTTATACTAATGCAACTTTATATATAGTATTGTTGGAAATTTGCCTTTGGCGGGAGTTGCGTCCAACCATCTTTAATGACTTAAACACTATTATTCTGCATGTTGGAGAATCCGGTTCTTCACACGTGCATAATCTACTAAGTAAGTAGATGACCGTAGGGCCAAGGATCGTCAAATTTCGTTGAGAAATGAAAGAGATATTGGTCCACGAAGTGAGGTGTTTGAAGCACGGGAAAAGGTGGTAAAGACCAATCCTCCCTCATCGGTGGGGGAAGAAAGATTTGTTTAGTTTATAAGTAACAACATTGGCTTGGGGTTTGGGACCCCAAGGGGTATCCCATGTGTTTAAATGATGGAGGACCTAGATGTGCTTCGGTTCGAGGATAAGCCCACACGCGCACCGCCGCTGCGCGCCCGTCCGGTCCGGTCCGGTCTCGGGTCGTGGGCTGTGGGCTTCTTCTGATATTATCTTTTTGGACCCAAATTATTTCATATTTACAGTTTGGTCCCTAAAGTTTCTGGTAAAGGTAAATTGGGCAAAGCACATCAATTCACCATTTATTTTGGTGAATTACTACCTCCATAATTGTCATTACTTGAACAGTAACAGCAATTATGTGGGCAGTTGGTATGTCCTCTCCTTCAACTATATAATGAAGCCTTTGCACAATGGTTGAGACACACATAACATACAAACGAAATCAGTTTCTTCCTACTACTTTCCAGCATCATTTCATTACTCAAAATTCTTCAAGGTAACACTTGAGTTTCCTTTGCTCATTTGTTGAAGTTGTTGTTTTATCTTGGGAGACTATTGTCCAGAACGTAGAAAGGATATATACAGGGCAATCTTGTCTTAAAGACAGTGTGTCATCACTCGACTCTGCATATCAAAACTGTTCCAGTTTATTGAAATTTTAGATTGTTGTAATTTCATTGTGTTGTAATACTTAGCAGTTACTTATTTCTGTTTCCTGCACCATTGTAACCAACAAGTTTAAGATAAGATTTTGCTTCCTATAACTACTGCAACATGACTGGAAACACTGTTGATGTCGTTATCGCTGCTGTAGCCAATCAAGGCAGCAATTCTGCCTTCCCTGCTGCTGCTACTACTATCCAAGGCAGCAACTCATCTGCCTTCCCCACTGCTGCCCAAGGCACGTCTGCTGCCTTTGCTGCTCCAACCTCCGCATTCCACCATGAACGCCCTGAAAAAATCATAGGCTCAAACTTTAGGAGATGGCAGCAGAAGATGTTGTTCTACTTGACTGTTATGGGAATGACACGTTTCCTAACAGAAGATCCTCCACAAGCTGGAGATGAAATGGACCCCTCGTCTTCTGAAACGGGTGAAGGAGGCCTAGGAATCCATGTCATTAATGGCATGAAGATGGTTCTTGATACATGGAATCATAGTGATTTCATGCGTAAGAATTACATATTAAACTGCTTGACAGACCCTCTCTACACGGTGTATTGCACCGTTGGCACCGCCAAAGAGCTGTGGGAAAAACTGCAAAAGAAGTACAACGCACAAGATGCAGGTACTAAGAAGTTCATCGTTGGGAAATTTCTAAAATTTTAAATGGTGGATAGTAAGACAGTGATGTCCCAAGTCCAGGAATTCCAAATGATTCTACATCACCTGGATTTGGAATGAATGAAACCAAATGAGTAGTTTTTGGTTGCATCGCTGATTGAAAAGTTACCTCCTTCGTGCAATGAGTTTATGAGTTACTTAAAACTCAAGACAAAGGAGATGACCTTTGAAGAGCTTATTATCAAACTCCAAATTCAGGAAAATAATAAGAAGGTCTTGCCTAGGGGTAAACAACCTGCTGAGGCAAAGACAAATCTGGTTGAGGCCAAAGGGAACCCAAGCAAGAAGCGAAAGTTTCAGAAAGACGGCAAGGCCTACGCAACGGAGATGTTCAGAGGTAACTATCACCACTGTGGAAAACCTGGTCATAAGATCAAGGAATGTCGCAAGCTCAAGACTGAGCAACAACAGAAAGCCAAGGCTAAAGTCAAGGCGCATGCTAACGTCGTCAAAGACACGCTCCTGGATGACATGATTGAGGAATTCTCAGCAATGGTGCTTGAAGCAAATCTGGTTGAGAATCCTATGCAGTGGTGGAATGACACAGGTGCTACCAGACATATCTGTTCCAACATAGATGCCTTCTCCACGTATACACCGGTCACCGACAAGAAGCTGTTCATAGGCAACAACGCTTCCTCTGACGTGCTGGGGGTAGGAAAGGTGGTCCTGGAGATGACTTCCAGAAAGGAGTTCACTCTGAAGGAAGTGATGCACGTCCCTGAGATTATGAGAAATTTAATTTCAGGACCTTTATTGGTTAATGCTGGTTTTAGCCTAGTGTTTGAATCCAATAAATTTGTACTCACTAAGAATGGCTCTTTTGTGGGGAGAGGCTTCGTCTGTGAAGGCCTCTTCAAAGTTAATGCCATGTCTATAATGTGTCCAAGTAATAAATTTGAACCTTCTTCTTATTTGCTTGAGTCTTCTAATTTATGGCATCATATATTAAGACATGTTAATTACAAGTCCATCCAATGGTTGGTAAAGTTGGAGTTGTTGTCGTCTATCGACATAAACCCTCAACATAAGTGAGAGATGTGCGTAGAGGCAGAACTCACCAAGCTTCATTGCGATCGCAGCTTTGCGTAACCTTGAGATACATCAAATGGATGTCAAGACAGCCTTCCTAAATGGTGATTTGGAAGAAGAAATTTATATGGACCAACCCGAGGGGTATGTGGTTCAAGGGCAAAAAAAGAAAGTCTGTCGGCTTGTCAAATCTCTGTACGGGCTGAAATAAGCCCCGAAATAATGGCTCGAAAAGTTTGATAGTACTTTACTATCAAAGGGTTTCTCCATTAATGAGTGTGATAAATGTGTCTACACAAAAGGTAACTCTGACTCATTCGTCATGATATGCATGTACGTAGATGACATGTTGATCACAAGAAGCAGTCCTAGGGTAATCCTAGAGACTAAGAACATGTTGAAACAATGCTTCGACATGAAGGATATGGGTATCGCAGATGTCATCTTAGGGATAAAAATCTCTAAGACGTCTGATGGACTGGTCTTATCTCAGTCTCACTACATCGAGGATGTTTTGAGAAAGTTCGAGATGTTTGACAGTTCACCGATAAAGTCACTAATGGATCCAAATCAAAAGCTTGATAAAAATCATGGTGCACCCGTATACCATGAGCGATATGCATAGGTGATCAATAGTTTGATGTATATAACAAACTACACCCGACCTTATATTACTTATGCAGTCAATAAGTTGGCCAGGTTTACTCGTAATCCGAGTGATGATCACTGGAAGGCGTTGAATCGGGTATTACAATACCTGAAATACACGTTAACTTTCGGGTTACATTATTCGAGATATCCAGCTGTACTAGAGGGGTACAATGATGCAAACTGAATATCTGATATAGAGAACACCAAGTCCACCAGTGGGTATGTATTTACAATTGATGGTAGGGTTGTGTCTTGGAAATCCTCTAAGCAAACTTGCATCGCCCGATCCACAATGGAATCGGAGTTTATCGTTTTAGACAAAGCATGAGAAGAAGTTGAGTGACTTCATGATTTCTTAGAGGATGTTCCGTGTTGGAACAAACCCGTACCTTCTGTAATGATCCACTGCGACAGCCAGTCGGCTCTAGGAATGGCACGAAATGCTATGTACAACGGCAAGTCTCATCATATTCGACGGAGGCATAAGACCGTTAGGCAGCTAATCACCACGGGTATAATATCCATTGATTACATAAAGTCAAAGGATAATATAGCAGACCCACTGACAAAGGGCTTACCCAAGGATCAGATGTTCTGGCTGTCTAGGGGAATGTGCTTAAAACCCAAAGTATAAGGACCAATACGGTGGTAACCCAACCTTACTGACTGGAGATCCCAGGAATTTGGTTCAATGGGAAAACTAAGCTATAAAGGTTCAGTTTATCGCTTCAGTGGAAGCATGAGCACTTCGGATAGTAATTTCTGTAAAGAAATACCAAATCCAAAGCCTTTCCCGCAATAGACGTTAAGTGTTATCTGCAGTGTGGGTAAATGTTAAGTTTTCAAAACCTTTAATGATCCTCAACAGTTGAGATTAGGTTTGGGGAAACTTTTAATGGTTCCTAACACTTTTGAAGTGGGGTATAGTAGGATACCTTGTAGGAGACCACATATTTAAGTGTGAGGACAGGCCGCCTCAAATGAACGCACTTAAGAATCTAAGAAGTTGTCCACGGCCACAACAGACAAAACATTACTAAGAAGAGAGTAAGGGAATTTGTTGTGTTGGTACTATTGACTTGGCTTACATTAAACACTAACGGTTTAAGACATCATGTTCACCGCGCAGTAAGTAAGTCCGATGGTACTTAACTATGGAAGGTTCAAAGCTGAAGCTACCTCTCCGTATGCAACATCGGTCCGCTGAAATATTGCTGGGAAAAGGCACCATGTGAGTGCGCCAAAATCTCTTTCAAGAGGGGATTGTTGGAAATTTGCCTTTGGCGGGAGTTGTGTCCAACCATCTTTAATGACTTAAACACTAGTGTTCCGCATGTTGGAGAATCCGGTTCTTCACACGTGCATAATCTACTAAGTAAGTAGATGACCGTAGGGCCAAGGATCGTTAAATTTTGTTGAGAAATGAAAGAGATATTGATCCACGAAGTGAGGTGTTTGAAGCATGGAAAAAGGTGGTAAAGACCAATCCTCTCTCATCGGTGGGGGAAGAAAGATTTATTTAGTTTATAAGTCTCAACATTGGCTTGGGGTTTGGGACCCCAAAGGGTATCCCATGTGTTTAAAGGAGGGAGGACCTAGATGTGCTTCGGTTCGAGGATAAGCCCACACGCGCGCCGCTGCCCGCCCGTCCGGTCCGGTCCGGTCTCGGTCTCGGGTCACAGGTCGTGGGCTGTGGGCTTCTGATATTATCTTTTTGGACCCAAATTATTTCATATTTACAGTTTGGTCCCTGAAGTTTCTGATAAAAGTAAATTGGGCAGAGAACTTGTGTTTTTGCTGGCTGTTGGTATTTGGAACGTTAACCATCCTTAGAATGCACTCAATTCAGTCATTTATTTTGGCTGAATAACTCTCCCTAAAGGCTAATCCGGTGCACATCAATTCACTATTTATTTTGGTGAATTACTACCTCCATAATTGTCATTACTTGGCCAGTAACAGCAATTATGTGGGCAGTTGGTAAGTCTTCTCCTTCAACTATATAATGAAGCCTTTGCACAATGGTTGAGACACACATAACATACAAACGAAATCAATTTCTTCCTACTACTTTCAGCATCATTTCATTACTCAAAATTCTTTAAGGTAACACTTGAGTTTCCTTTGCTCATTTGTTGAAGTTGTTGTTTTATCTTGGGAGACTATTGTTCAGAACGTAGAATGATATATACGGGGCAATCTTGTCTTAAAGACAGAGTGTCATCACTCGACTCAGCATATCAAAATTGTTCCAGTTTCTTGTTCCAGTTTATTGAAATTTCAGATTGTTATAATTTCATTGTGTTATAATACTTAGCAGTTACTTATTTCGTTTCTGTACCATTGTAACCAACAAGTATATATTAACTTCTCGAACCAAAATAAACGGATATGTCTTGAATATATCACTCCACTTCCTCCAGCTGCTTCAGCTGGAGCCTTGCCCAGATGAATCCTCCTCAGTTACTTCTAGTGGTCCAACAGTAGTATTATTAATTATATTTACATGTAGAAATATCAAGTGTACATAACCTATAGTTCTCTATGTTGCTTTTCGCCTTATCAATAGTATACTACACATATTCAGAGTTGGGATCCACCTTGACAGTATAGTTCATCATATTGAGACAAAAGTTGGTAGGATTGGTGTTTGGTATTCTATTGATTCTTTCTATATTCATCTTAGCAGCCCAACACATAAAATTATGATTGTACCACTAAAGTAGTAGTAGCAAACCTCTCCGTTAATACTCTATCTAGCTCAATTTATATGACATAGTTCAGATTTTGGGAGCCAATTTATTTTTATTTTGCCCATGCATTCAGACATACAATCTCAAAGGTTTTTGAACAATAATTTTAATTCACATATTTATAAGAAACAACATAAAAAGTACTATAAGTCACAAGAATTAACAATTTAAAATATTTAAAAGGCATACGAATAAATCGCGGTAAATTTTTTTCTTGTTTGACTCTCGAAATCCAAACTATGTCATATAAATTGAGACGGAGGTAGTAATATTGTCCAATCAACTAATTATATTGTTCTATTATTATATGGGATTTGTCGAGAGTGCTACATATAGAATTCAGATTTATTATGTCACTAAACTATTAGTAACAAGGAGTCACTGATATCAGTAAACGATAAGTTACTAATGTTAGTTTACTAGGATATTGTGTCTGCTGCCCTCTCACAGCTTTTTTTGGTAAAGGGATTTTGTCCCATGACTCTCGTGTTTGTTTCGTTGCTTTATATGTCTCTCTAAAAAAGTCCCACTGATACTGTGAAGAGGACTGAATCAGTAATGGTAAAAACTAAAAAGTAGTAATGTAAAAAGTAGTAATTATTGGATTAGTTTAATCTCCTTCTTTAAGCTTTGTTGTAGTTGTAACCAATATAATGTACATCTGCCCAACAAAGGATCTTTCCCATCACCACTGGCACACCAAATTGCCAGCCTCTTTTGAACGTTCAGTAATCTTGAGGACCACACTTGTACTTCAAGATGAAGTCACTGATATTATTTTTACATAATTAGATAGAAAGATGGCCTTCAAATTTCTAATAATTTGTAAGCCATCTTACATTGACCCTAGTCAACATTCATCTTCCAAATCAACAATATGTACTAAAAAACCCAAGTGGATAATGACAATTAATTATAGTCTAAAACGAATGATAAACAATAATAGTATGACAATGGCAATTTACAACAGATTCCATCAGAAGTTAACTCATAATACTTCATTAACATTGAGGGAAATCGACAACAACAGATATTTCTCCCTCTTCAGTGCCGTGTGAGATCGATTTTTACAACTGATCTTAGAACATACATGTTAAATTACAGCCAAATACAACAAAGATGATGAAAGAACTACAGGAAATAAAACTATAGGAAAAAAGGGAAAAGGAAAAAGAAACCTGTGGCAATTAAGGATAGACAAGGGTCTTTCGAAAACAATACTCTTCAGACCCCACTTATGGAAACTGGGTATGTTGTTGTTTAGCCATAATATCTAGAACAACCAAAAAAACTGATGATTTTGTTGGCAACGGTGGAATTCAAGAAAGAATGACAGCTCTCTTCCAGCACAATCACAGCTCAGTTTCACTGTACGAGGGATAACAAAAGCATGTGAGGCGTTTCCTTACAACCCAACATTTTATTATTGTAATTAAATGCAGAAACATGTCTCGTGCACCATCTACATTTATTAACTGACGAAATCAAAGGACAAGAATTGAGAATTATCAATGGATAAAAGTATCTATGTAAGAGCCAAGAATTATCCAAACAGTCTGCCGGATCAGTGCCATGAATACTGGATCTCAGAAACCAAATTACCAGCTGGCTACTGATACTACGTCATGTTTTTCAAAAGTTTTGCACATCCCTTAATAAAGAAATTTAGTAACTTTAATCATAAAAGTATTTGTCTAAATATCCTTATACCTTTCCTTAAACGTCTCACCTAATTAACACCACGCTAATTCAGGGGCGGAATTAGCCTATAAGGTATGGGTTCCTAGTAAGTTTTATTCAGACTCTGTATTTGTATTAAGAATCCACAAAATATTTACAAATATTTGATTGTGGACCAATAACTATTATATATTAACTTGAAATAGTTATAAGAATCCACAAACTTCAAATCTTGGATCCGCATGTGCACTAATTGCAGCGATAATGGTAGAACTGATAAATGACTATTTGTTTTCTAAAATGTCAAATATTTTCTGACAAAGGCAGTTTGCTAACACGACTAATAGTTGGAAGCAGAGGTAGTAGCATAGAGAGTTGTAAAGAAGGAGATATAACATACCAGATAAAATTAGAGTCAGAAGTGTTTATTGAAGCAGAAGTATGGTCATGCTTGGACATAGTCCATACCATTGCGCTTACGTTTGTTAGATCTTGAAAAGAAGCATATCTGAGCCCATGAATTCTTCTGTTTAACTGGCTGTGGCTTCACATCCCTCTTGTCAACAAGATCAGCCATATGCTGCACAACAGCCTGATGAGCAAAACAAACATTAGTGAGCTATCTATCATAACTAATTGAAATAATAATAGTATAAGATAAAATTTAAACACACCTGGGCTCCCATCTCAACAACGTTTCCTGGTGGAACTTCAAGAGGATTTCCTTCTGTTTTTAGTACACGCAAATGCGAAAGCATCCTAAATGAATCTGGAAGAATTCGTATCTGGTTGTTACTCATATCCAGCTCCTCAAGCATCTCGAGGTTTCCTATGGACCTAGGGAGTGATTGCAGGTCCGCAAAATTGTTACTAATGTTCAGCTTTACGAGTGTGGTGGCAAAGCACAAGCTCTCAGGGACTGACTCAAGTTCATTGAAACTAAAATTGAGCTCTTTCAAACTTGTTAAGGATGCCATAGTCGTAGGCAATTGCCTAATATTATTGTACCGAACGCATAGAATCTCCAAAGAACCCATTCGTCCCAAAGCTTCAGGAAGGGCCTTAAGACGGTTATAGTCAGCACGAAGCTCTTTGAGTGAATTACATTGACCAATAGTGTGAGGAAGTTCCTCTAGTTCATTAGTCTCGACAGTCAGTTTTCTGAGACTGCGAAGGGATCCCACTGTCTCGGGGAGAACAGATAGCATGTTAGAGCTTAAATCGACTTCCTCAAGGCGAGTTAACCTCACTAAAGTCAAAGGCAATGTCTTCAAGTTATTTCCATTTAGATCCAGATAGACCAAGTTAAGCAGATCTCCTATCGAATCGGGAAGTTCAACAATTCTATTTCCATGCAAATCTAGCTTTTGCAACGATGAAAGGCCGCCTATAGTAGTTGGAAGCACATCAATTCGATTCTCAGACAAATCCAAAGTCACCAAATTTGACAGCTTACCAAGAGAATCTGGAATCCATTCTAATTGCTCTGACAATTTCCTTCGAAGAATTAGCTCCGTAGTTCCTTTTTTGGCTGATACTTCTATCAAATTAGCAAGCTTTATCAAGCTCATTTTTTCACCATCTTGACCTACAATTAAAAGGTTTCTTCATCAAACTAAGAATGTTAAATCAACATAACAAAGAAAAAACATAATTTTCAAATTCTAGGGGGTTGATTCTCATATTGTCACTCAACTAATGTGGGTTACAACAATTGTAGGAAACGGGAAATAAATAACTGGTAACTATTACAATAAACTGAAATTACAACAAACTAACTGAAATTACAACTTTGATGTTTTTCTGGGTCAAGTGATGGCACTCTGTCTTTAAGACAAGATTGCCCCGTATATATCCTTTTACGTTCTGGACAATAGTCTCCCAAGATAAAACAACAACTTAATAAATGAGCAAAGGAAACTCAAGTGTTACTTTGAAGAACTTAGAGTCACGAAATGATGCTGGAAAGTAGTAAGAAGATTTTTGTTTTTGTTTCTGTCTCTAGTCTCAACAATTGAGACAAGGCTCCAATTTATAGTGCATGGAGGATGACTTCTCAACTGGCCAACTAATGGTTGTTAATAGCCATGTAATGGCAATTAGTGAGGAGTTATTCAGCCAAGTAAATGACTGAATTAATGAGCAACGTAATGGAGCTTTAGTGAGGAGTTATTCAGCCAAGTAAATGACTGAATTGATATGCAAAGTAATGGAATTTTAACGCTCCAAAACCCAACCCAAAAAGCAGAAACTTCCTGCCTTCCGTCGAGAGTTTTCTTCACTGAAACTCCAGGGACCAAACTGTAAATATTAAGCAATTTGGGTCCAAAAAGATAATATCATAAGAAGCCCAAAGCCCACGACCCGAGCCCGAACCGGACGGGTTCGGGCGGGCGGCGGCGGCGCTCGTGTGGGCTTAGCCTCGAACTCAAGCACATCTAGGTCTTTCCTCCTTCAAACACATGGATTACCCCTTGGGGTCCCAAACCCTTAGCCAATTTTGAGACTTATAAAATGAACAAATCTTCCTTCCCCCACCGATGAGGGAGAATTGTTCCAAACTACATTTTTATGCTTCAAACACCTCACTTCGTGGACCAATATCTCTTTCATTTCTCAATGAAATTTGACGATCCTTGGCCCTACGGTCATCTACTCACTTAGTAGATTATGCACGTGTGAAGAATCAAAGTCTCCAACATGCGGAACCCTAGTGTTTAAGTCATTAAAGATGGGTGAACGCAACTCCCACCAAAGGCAAATTTCCAACAATCCCCTCTTGAAAGAGATTTTGGCACACTCACAAGGTGCCTATTTCCGGCAATATTTCAGCGGACCGATGTTGCATCATGAGAGGTAGCTTCATCTTTGAACCTTCCATAGTTAAATACCATCGGACTTACTTACTGCGCGGTGAACGTGATGTCTTGAACCGTCAGTGTTTAGAGTAAGTCAAGTCAATAGTACCAACACAACAACTTCCCTTACTCAGTTCTTCGTAATGTTTTGTCCGTTGTGGTCGTGGACACTTCTTGGATTCTTAAGTGCGTTCATTTGAGGCGGCATGTCCTCACACTTAAATAGGTGGTCTCCTACAAGGTATCCTGCTATACCCCACTTTACAAGTGTTAGGAACCATTAAAAATTTCCCCAAACCTAACCTCAACCGTTGAGGATCATTAAAGGTTTTGGAAACTTAACCTTTACCCACACTGCAGATAGCACTTAACGTCTATCGCGGGAACGGCTTTGGGTTTATGTTCCTTACAGAAATCATAACCCGAAGTGCTCTTGCTTCCACCGCAGCGCTCAATTGAACCTTTACAGATTAGTTTTCCCATTGAACCAAATTCATGGGATCTCCAGTCAGTAAGGTTGGGTTACCACAGTATTGGTCCTTAAAGCTTGGGTTTTAAGCCCATTCCCCTAGACAAGCAGAATATCTGATCTTTGGGTATGCCCTTTGTCAGTGGGTCTGCTATGTTATCCTTTGATTTATGTAATAAATGGATATTATACCTGTGGTGATTAGCTGTTAAACGGTCTTATGTCTCCATCGAATATGACGAGATTTGCCGTTGTACATAGAACTCTGTTCCCTTCCTAAAGCCGACTGGCTGTCGCAGTGAATCATCACTGAAGGTACGGGTTTGTCCCAACAAGGGACATCCTCTAAGAAGTCGTGAAGCCACTCAGCTTCTTCTCCTGCTTTGTCTAAAGCGATAAACTCCGATTCCATTGTGGATCGGGCGATGCAAGTTTGCTTAGAGAATTTCCAAGATACAACCCCACCACCAATTGTAAATATATACTCATTGGTGGACTTGGTGTTCGCTATATCAGATATCTAGTTTGCATCACTGTACCCCTCTAGTACAGCTGGATATCTCAAATAATGTAACCCGTAATTTACCGTGTACTTCAGGTAGCGTAGCACCCGATGACTAGTAAGAGAGGCTTCCCCCCTTTCCGCTTTCCAATGATCATTACTTGGATTATGGGTAAATCTAGCCAACTTGTTAACTGCATAAGCAATATCAGGTCGGGTGCAGTTTGTTATGTACATCAAACTCCCAATCACCTGTGCATATTGCTCCTGGCATACGGGTGCACCACAATTTTTATCAAGCTTTTGATTTCTATCCAGTGGTGACTTCATAGGCGAACTGTCAAACACCTCAAACTTTCTCAAAACATCCTCGATGTAGTGAGACTGAGATAAGACCAGTCCATCAGACGTCTTAGAGATTTTTATCCCTAAGATGACATCTGCGATACTCATATCCTTCATGTCGAAGCATTGTTTCAACATGTTCTTAGTCTCTAGAAAGGACTGCTTCCTGTGATCAACATGTCATCTACGTACAGGCATATAATGACGAATGAGTCAGAGTTACCTTTCGTGTAGACACATTTGTCACACTCATTAATGGAGAAACCCTTTGATAATAGAGTACTATCAAACTTTTCGTGTCATTGCTTCGGAACTTGTTTCAGCCCATATAGAGATTTGACAAGTCGACAGACTTTCTTCTCTTGCCCTGGAACTACATACCCCTCGGGTTGTTCCATTTAGATTTCTTCTTCCAAATCACCATTTAGGAAGGTTGTCTTAACATCCATTTGATGTATCTCAAGGTCATGCAACGCTGCAATCGCGATGAATACTCGTATGAATGTCATCCTAGACACCAGGGAGTACGTGTCAAAATAGTCAAGGCCTTCTTTCTATCGATAGCCCTTGACTACCAACCTGACTTTGTATTTGTCTATAGACCCATCTGTTTTATACTTCCGTTTGAGTATCCATTTACAACCCAACGGTTTATTTCCCGGAGGAAGATCAACCAACTCCCAAGTATGGTTATGCAGGATGGAGTCTATTTCACTCTCAACATCTTCTTTCCAGAGTGGTGCCTCTGGAGTTGATAATGCTTCAGCAATTGTCCTTGGTTCGTCATCAACCATATAAGCTACAAAGTCAGGACCGAAGGTTTTATCCTTCCTAGCCCTTTTACTTCACCTTGGTTCTATCTCTGGAGTCTCCAAGTTCTGAAGATCTGGAACACTAGATTCCGGATATTCAGTCACTTCGAAGTCCACTAGACCTGAACCATCTAGATCCGGGAAGTCAACGACTCTTGGTTCCTGAGAGATATGTTCATAACTTCGTTTGCGAGAGGTTATGTCTTTTTCCTTTCTAGGAAAAGTGTTCTTAAAGAATTGAGCATTCCTTGATTCCATGGTTCCATGGTTGTACCCCCGTGGATATCTAGAATAGCTGACTTATGCACTAAGAAGCGATAAACACTACTGTTAGTTGCATATCCGATGAAAATGCAATCTACAGTCTTAGGCCCAATCTTGACCTGCTTTGGCTTAGGCACTTCGACCTTTGCCAAACAACCCCACACCTTTAAATATTTATAGGTGGGTTTCTTTCCCTTCCATGATTCATATGGAGTTTTGTCCTTACCCTTATGTGAGACTCTATTAAGAATCGTATTAGCGGTAATGACAGTTTATCCCCACATGTTTTGGGGAAGACCGGAATTGATGAGCAATGTATTCATCATTTCCTTCAATGTGCGGTTCTTGCGTTCAGCAACACCGTTCGACTGAGGTGAGTATGGAGCAGTCGTTTGATGAACAATGCCCGATTCGGCACAATATTCCTCAAATGACGCTACGTATTCTCCCCCTCTATCGCTACGTATTGCTTTAATCCGCATGCTTAGTTGGTTCAAAACTTCTGCTTTGTAGTGTCGGAACGCTTCAAAGGCTTCATCTTTACTTTTCAACAAGTAAAGGTAACAATACATTGTGCTATCATCAATGAATGTCACAAAGTACTTGTTTCCCCCTCTAGTTTGTGCAAACTTCAAATCACATATATCTGTGTGAATAAGTTCTAGAGGAGCGGTATTCCTTTCGACGGATCGAAAAGGAATCTTTGTAAGTTTTGCCTCTACGCACACCTCACACTTATGTTGAGGGTTTACGTCGATAGATGGCAACAACTCCAACTTTACCAACTTTTGGATGGACTTATAGTTAACATGTCTTAATCTATGATGCCATAAATTAGAAGACTCAAGCAAATAAGAAGAAGCTTCAATTTTATTGCTTGTACGCATTACAGACATGGCGTTAACTTTGAAGAGGCCTTCACATACGAAGCCTTTCCCCACAAAAGTGTCATTCTTAGTGATTACAAATTTATTGGACTCAAATACTAGCCTAAAACCATCATTAACCAATAAAGGACCTGAAATTAAATTCCTCTTAATCTCAGGGACATACATCTAAATTCCTCCTAATCTCAGGGACATACATCACCTCCTTCAGAGTGAGCTCATTTCCAGAAGTCATCTTCAGGACCACATTTCCTACCCCCAGCACGTTAGAGTAAGCGTTGTTACCCATGAACAACTTCTTGTTGGTGACTGGTGTATACGTGGAGAAGGCATCTCTATTGGAACAGATGTGTCTGGTAGCACCCGTGTCCATCCACTATTGCATGGGATTCTCAACAAGGTTTGCTTCAAGCACCACCGCCGAAAACTCCTCAATCATGTCGTCAAGAAGCGTGTCTTTGACGACGTTAGCATGTACCTTGCCTTTAGCCTTGGTCTTCTCTTGTTGCTCAGTTTTGAGCTTGCGGCAGTCCTTAATCATGTGACCAGGTTTCTCACAGTTGTGACAGTTCCCCTTGAACTTCTCCGCCACCTGGGTCTTGCCGTCTTTCTGGAACTTACGCTTCTTGCTTAAGTTCCCTTTGGCCTCATCCAAATTTGTCTTTGCCTCAACGGGTTGCTTTCCCTAGGTAAGGCCTTCTTATTATCTTCCTGAATCTGGAGTTTGATAATAAGCTCCTTAAAGGTCATTTCCTTTGTCTTGAGTTTTAAGTAACCATAAACTCTTTCCACGAGGGAGGTAACTTTTCAATTAGTGATGCAACCAAAAATTGTTCATTTGGTTTCATACCTTCCAAATCCATGTGATGTAGAATCATTTGAAATTCCTGGACTTGGGACATCACAGTTTTGCTATCCACCATTTGAAATTTCAGGAATTTCCCAACGATGAATTTCTTCGAACCAGCATCTTGTGCGTTGTACTTCTTCTGCAGCTTCTCTCATAACTCTTTGGCGGTGCCTACGGTGTAATACACCGTGTAGAGTGGGTCTGACAGACAGTTCAAAATATAGTTCTTACACATGAAGTCACTATGACACCATGCATCAAGAACCATATTCATGCCATTAACGACATGGATACATTAGCCCCCTTCAGCCGTTTCATTAGGCTAAGGGTCTACTTCATCTTCAGCTTGTGGAGGATCTTCTGTTAGGAAACGAGTCATTCTCATAACAGTCAAGTAAAACAGCATCTGCTGCTGCCATCTCTTAAAGTTGGAGCCCATGAACTTTTCTGGGCGTTCATGGTAGAATGCAGAGGGTGGAGGAACTGTCACGTTCCCTTGAGGAGCAGTAAAGGCATTGGATGTGCCTTGGGCACAGTGGAGAAGGCAGAGGAGTTGCCTTGAGTAGCACTAGCAGCAGCAGAATCAAAAACGTTTCAAGTCGTGTTTCTAAGCAGTTACAGCAAGACAATTTTGTCTTAAACTTGTGGGTTACAACAATTGCAGGAAACGGAAAATAAATAACTGCTAACTATTACAACAAACAGAAATTACAACAAACTGAAATTTCAACAAACTAACTGAATTACAACAACTTTGATGTTTTGCTGGGTCGAGTGATGGCACTCTGTCTTTAAGACAAGATTGCCCCGTATATATTCTTTTACGTTCTGGACAATAGTCTCCCAAGATAAAACAACAACTTAACAAATAAGCAAAGGAAACTCAAGTGTTACTTTGAAGAACTTAGAGTCACGAAATGATACTTGAAAGTAGTAAGAAGATTTCTGTTTTTGTTTCTGTCTCTAGTCTCAACAATTGAGTCAAAGGCTCCAATTTATAGTGCATGGAGGATGACTTCTCAACTGGCCAACTAATAGCTGTTAATAGCCATGTAATGACAATTAGTGAGGAGTTATTCAGCCAAGTAAATGACTGAATTAATGAGCAACATAATGGAGCTTTAGTGAGGAGTTATTCAGCCAAGTAAATGACTGAATTGATGTGCAAAGTAATGGAGTTTTAACGCTCCAAAACCAACCCAAAAGGCTT
The DNA here is from genome assembly GCA_034509755.1 of Anisodus tanguticus. Taxonomy (NCBI): domain Eukaryota; kingdom Viridiplantae; phylum Streptophyta; class Magnoliopsida; order Solanales; family Solanaceae; genus Anisodus; species Anisodus tanguticus. Next base: position 31,628,352 of record CM067556.1, read on the forward strand.
CTGCCTTCCGTCGAGAGTTTTCTTCCCTGAAACTCCAGGGACCAAACTGTAAATATTAAGCAATTTGAGTCCAAAAAGATAATATCAGAAGCCCAAAGCCCACGATCCGAGACCGAACCGGACGGGCGGACGGCGGCACGCGTGTGGGCTTAGCCTTAAACCCAAGCACATCTAGGTCCTCCCTCCTTCAAACACATGGGTTACCCCTTGGGGTCCCAAACCCTTAGCCAATTTTGAAACTTATAAAATGAACAAATCTTCATTCCCCCACCGATGAGGGAGAATTGTTCCAAACCACATTTTCATGCTTCAAACAACTCACTTCGTGGACCAATATCTCTTTCATTTCTCAACGAAATTTGACGATCCTTGGCCCTACGGTGATCTACTCACTTAGTAGATTATGCACGTGTGAAGAATCAAAGTCTCCAACATGCGAAACCCTAGTGTTTAAGTCATTAAAGATGGGTGAACGCAACTCCCACCAAAGACAAATTCCAACAACTAATAGTTATTATCCCAGAAAGCAAATTTCTTTCAAGAAAGAAAATGACTTTAGGAGATAATAACTATTAGTTGAAAAACCATCTTAGAAATCTAACTCCTATTGTAGCCAATAAAAGTTCTCCAATTAAGCTAAAATATAATACACATTCCTAACAAAATATAAAGACCACAACGGTTAGAAGCAAAACAATTTAACTTACCAGTACTAGGCTTCAAAGTGGAATCGACAATCTGGGGTGCTAAAGAAGCATTCCCAGATCGAAGCCCAACGCTGATTCCATCCATTTGAAACGTAGGTTTCGTCTTCTTCAAGTAACCATCGTCTCTTGTAACCATTTCAGATACTTTAACAGGCTCTTTCTCACTATAAAAGATCGACGAAGACATCGTAGTAGTGGTCGTTATAGTTGCCGGAGAATTAAAACTGCTACCCGAGAAGGAAGACGAATTTGCCAAAGACAAACTACTCGAATTCCTTGAAGAAGCTGAAGATGTATTATTAGCTTGAGGATTCGACAAGCATTTCGAAGCTCTTTGAATGAATTCATCAAACATGTAATGAACATTTTCGAGATCTAACAGTTTTAATGCTTCTCTCTTTTGTTCTTTACTCTGAAAATCAACTATATTCCTCTGCATCTCTTGCAGTATTTTGAAAAGCTCTTCTGGAACATCTTTTCGTTTATTTTGCCTCGTAATTGTTTCCAGTCTCATTTGTACATCCTTTTCCACGTTCATTATTAAAACTTTTGCTTGCTTCAACTTCATCAATGCCTAGCCTTGTTGGTAGAGATTTGTTAAGTCTCATTACTTCTTCCACAACCTCGTCAATAGACATTGCAGAGGATCCCATTACAACAAATTTGGTCGAAAAAAAGACAGATTCGAGTACCCTTTTGGGTTTTAGTTTCGAAAATTAAAAGAACAAAGACAACTTCGTTTTCTCGAATCAATCCCAGATCAAGAAAACGAAAAATATTGAGAAAGCCATAATGGAATTATTTTTCTTCTTAAGAAATTTTTAGAAGGGCCAATCAATGTTGACAAGAATACAAACGTTAATCACATCAAAATATATAAGAAGAGAATACAAAAGCTTGTTTTTTTCCGTCTTTTATACAGTAAAATGACTGTTTTGGAAACTCGCAAAGAACACGCATAAAAAAGCAAAATTTAAGACAAGAAAACCAAACCCCACTTAGAAACAGAACTCACTCACACTATTGAAGCTAAGAAAAAGAGTTGTGTGAGAGAGAGAAAATGGCAAGTTTGTTTGATGGAAAATCTAAGGATATATTACAAATTATTTATACAAATAAAAGAAAACACTACAGCTGTTGGTAATGGTATCTTGATGTATTATTAGCATTTACCGGTGTGAAGAATGAATTTACTATAAGATAATAATAAAATATAATACATAAACATGCTGTTAAATTTGACCTCATTTGACAAATATGCAATCTAATTTTAGATTTTAACTTGTATAAAATTGAATATGTAAATACAAATGATAATGTGACACATAAATTTTAAAGGTGTCTAGATGATTATTTTATAAGTTGAAGTGTTAAATTGATAAAATGAAACCTATCTGTGCACACTCAAAATTGAATGACATAATTATCAGTTAAAATCAAATTTAAAGACCTATTTATATATTATGTCTAATAATAATTCAATTAAAACAGTCACAGTGGACTTGATTATGACTGATCGGTTATTAACTATATATACCGTGCCGCTGCATTGTCTTTTATATTTTGGTCCAGGACTGTGACAGCATCTAAAGGCCATCAGGGGATAAAGCTAATTGGAAGCATTTGGATATTGCATCAAATATTGGCATAACAACACAAAACTTTATTATTTTGAATACTGACAAATTAGAAATACTGGTTTGAGTGGTATTTAAAGTGGAATAATTATTTTTATTCATAAATTTTCAACTTTACAAACTTTTTTTAGCAAGTCAAGTTTTATGGAATTAATTTCATGTATGGTCAAAAAAATTTAGTTACTCTAATAGAAAATTTCTGACATTATCTTTTATCAAATTAAAGTACTCAATTTTACTCACCATAATAGTAATCTCAAATCACTAAAAAAAAAATCAAATTAGAACAATTGAAGTTTATCACTATAACAATAAAATCAGTGCACTTAACTTACTATAGCGCCAAAACCTACCAAACAAGGTGACTTCACTATAATAGTCGGTGAAGCTCAGGCCTTTAATGTTACGGTGGATAAAATTAAATTGTTTTTGTGACAAAAGTAGACCTCTCTATAACAATATTTTCATATAACAACATCTCTTTATAGCGGTTAAATTTTTCCGAAACAGATTTTTTATATTATATTTTACTTCTATATAACAACATTTTACCTATAACAGCAACAACCAACTTTATAACAGTACGCTCTATATAACATCTATCTTCTTTTTTTAGTAATATAGTAACTAACCATCTTTATAATTTAAAAAAATATCTATGATTATCAATAATAAATATAGAGATTTTGGCCAAATATTTAATTTGATACTTTAATACAACAACAACATACCCAGTGTAATCCCACAGAGTAGGGTCTGGGGAGGATAAGATGTACGCAAACCTTACATCTACCTTGTGGGGTAGAGTGGTTGTTTCCGATAGACCCTCGGCTCAAAAGAACGTAGTCAATGCATTGATCAAGGGAAATAAGACAACAAGATACCACAGTAACAAAATAAATAAAGCAACACCTAGGAATACACATAAGAGTATGGATTTACTCGAAACCTAGATAATACTACAGAGAAAGTGAGAAAAAAAGATAGAGAGGCTAGCCCTCTAACCCTCCCACACACAGTGCGACATGACTCAACTATCTACTAACTTTCTATCTTAATTTTCGACCTCCAAATCTTCCTATCTAGGGTCATGTCCTCAGTCAGCTTGAGTTGTGTCATGTCTTGTTTAATCACCTCTCCCAGATTTTCTTCGGCCTGCCTTTCCTCTCTTAACTCCTGTTATCGCCAGTCTATCACACCTCTTATTTGCGCATCCTCACCCCTCATCTTCACATGCCCAAACCACCATAGTTTAGCTTCTCTCATCTTGTCCGGCACGGAGACCACTCCGATCTTGTCTCGTATAACTTCATTTCTAATCATGTCTCTTCTAGTATGACCACACATTCATCTGAACATTCTCATCTCCGCTACCTGTATATTCTGAACGTGAGCATTCTTAACTAGACAACATTCTGCCCCATACAACAACGCTGGTCTAACCACCACTCTGTAGAACTTACCTTTCAGCCTAGGTGACAGCCTCTTATCACAAAGTGTCCCGAAGGCGAGCCTCCATTTCATCCACCCTGCTCCAATATGGTGTGTGATATCATCATCAATCTCCATATCTCCTTGAATTATGGACCCAGGATACTTGAAGCTTCCTCTTCTGGGTATAGCTTGTGCCTCAATCCTCACATTCACATCTGGCTCCTCCTATGATACGTCACTAAACTTGCACTCTATATACTCCATCTTAGTCCTACTTAACCTAAAATCTTTAGACTCTAAGGCCATTCTCCAAACTTCCAACCTATCGTTAACCCAATGCGCGTCTCACCAATCAGAACTATATCGTCATAACATACACCAACACCTCCTCTTGGATATGCCGTGTCAATTTATCCATCACTAAGGCAAATAATTTGATACTTTAATATGCTATAATTATAACAAAATATTACATATGAATACATATTGCAATCTAAAAATATCTCATTGTATTTGGTTTTTATTTATAAATAATTTTTTGAAAAAAACATGTGAAGAGTACAAATTCTATTCTTTAGAGCAAGCAAAGAGATAAAATATTTGATTCATTCTAATCTTTTTTAAACAAGCTACAATTATAAAAGTTCCTCCATCAATCTTGAAAGAATTTGATGTATATTTAAAATAGGTGCATTAGAGCTTAATTTTTTACACATTCAGTTATGCATTTATGAAAATTGTATTAACTTTCTTTAATGTTTAGTTAGTGAAGTATGAATATCTCTGAGATTTAAAATTCAAATAATTTTGTTATTTTTATAACATCAAAAAATAAAAAATTAGATTTTATGCATCTTTTTTGCCCATAATAATTAACTATTATTTAAATATCAAATGTTGTTATATGTGTATAACAATCATTCTCTATAACAGTCAAAAAAATTGAATTCAATGATGTTATTATAAAGAAATTTGACTGTATTTCCTTTTCTTCGTGATCGAAGAAGAGTCGAGAACCCATGCAAAATTCTTATACCATTTCTAACTTGTTAAGGTCCGGGGAGGTTTGCTTGAAATGCAAATTTACGTTATTAGTTTTTGTTTTATTTCCTTTGAGCAAACAAAAAAAATGAAAAATGCTTTCTCTTTTAGCTTAAGAAGATTCTACCATTTCGGACTTTTAGCAGCACATATAAAAAATAAAAAAGGCACTCAAAATTACAAATTGACTAGTAAATCATGAAAATGTTGCTTTTAACACTTTCTTCTTGTGAAATTTCTGCCAAAATTGGTAAAATGTTATCTTTGGTCGTATTTTCTTCCCTTTGATTTCTTTTGGCCTATGGGGTGGGGTGGTCTAGAGGTCTCATATTGATATACTAGCTTATTTTACCTGGGTGAAATGTCATTATAGACGGAGTTAAGATTTGAAGTTTATGATTTCTGAGTTTTATTTTTTTTAGTTATTGAGTTCTAAATTAATAATTTATGTATTCAATAAATTTTTAAAATAAATATAAAATTTAAACCAAAATTATTGAATTTGAACATGTGAAGGTCTAATAAAGTGAAAGCAGTTATAACCAAATTAAGTAAATGACACAACTGTATGAGAGGTAGACACATGGTTTAAAATGGATTGATTCGAATTTTAAATTTCTTGCACTAAATTTATTGTACTTTTAAATTTATTACGTTGAAAATTTAATTATTATTGAAAAACTATGATGTTTAATATATAAATTTAGACTTTGTGTCAAAAAGTTCAATTTAGCTGAACCAATAATTCAAAATTAAAATACATTCGCCAGTACTTGTTGTGTCTGTTAGAAGTTCTAGTTTAAAAAAGAAAAATCGAATTTTGATTTCTTTTCATGAATGCATGGAAACCGTCAAATAGATTTTCGTTATTGCTTTGCTAATTATAAGCATAAAATCTTAGCTTAAAATATATGTACTCAACTACTCATATGTGAAAATGTAAAATATACGAATAACATGAAACTTATTATTATCAGACATCAATTCAATTAGTATGTTATTCATAGGAAAAAAATTTCCACGTATATATTATTGACTAGGGGTGAGCGGGTTCGGGTACCCTAACTTTTTTGAACTATCAGGACCCTACCCAGTAGAATATCGGTTCCTAAATTTACTATCCGGAACCTACCAGTAGCAATCATTACCTGGAACCTACCCGGAAACGCAGGGTCCGGGTAGGTTCCCGGGTACCCTGTAAATTTTTTCTCCAATGTGCAGAAAAACTCAACAGTTACACCTTATGAAGAAGTTGACATTAAAAAGAAAAGTATCATACATATTCAAACATCCAAATACAATTTTTCAACTTCAATTAATTATTACTTTTTCTCAAACATCACTCAATTCATGTCCAAACAACTACTAAAAGAAATGAACTCACTGAAAGGAAAAAGAGGAACTTACATGTTAAAGCAACTCTGATACTTCACATTCTATAGAACAAAAAAATCAAATAAATCGCACATCAATTTCAATAATGCAAAACACAAATTCATTATTTCAAAGTACATAAATACATTGAAGATTCGTTTTTACCACAAAGAAAGAGTTAGGAGATTGAACCAAACGATTGAGTTTGTGCTTTCTCTTCTCATGCTCGACTGAAGGGTTCAACAAGTCGACATCATTTGGAAGAACCTTCAAAATCCAATCATAATAGATAATGTTAAAGCAAAATCTGATATTAATTTGAATAGCAAAGAATGAAAATTCAACTTGAATATACATTAGAATGAAAATTTGGGTTAATTTTCTGGAATGAGGAACAATGACAACAAGAAAGGAGAGGTTTAAAAGGGGTGTGGGTAATGAAAAATGGCTAGGGCTTCTGGAGGTGGAGCGGCAGCAGTGCAAACAACAAAAATGGCGTAATGGATGGAAAATGCCAAAATGGCTAGGGCTTCTGCCCTTTTGCTTTGTTTAAAGCTTAGTGGGCTGGGTTGGGTGACTGGGTCAACAGGACTCAGGCAAAAAAACAAAGAAATGCCCCAAAGTTCTGGGTATCGGTTTCGGGTACCCTGTCGCTATTTACCGGACCCGACAATGATCAGTTCCTAATTTTACTACCCGGAACCTACCCGTTATTATAATATATCTACTCGAAATCTACCTGTTAGTGTCGATTCCGATTGGATATCTGGGTACCATGTACCCGTGCTCACCCCTATTATTGACCAAGTCTGAATAGGGAAAGATCCTTATCGAAATTATAAAATTGTATTAATCTCCTTTGAGGAGCAATATGATAAATATAAATATGATACACTTGCTAATAGAAATCACAGGATCTCCAAGTTCACAATAAAGATGTCAATTAAGAATCACGAAAAGATTCAAAGTCTCTTTCAATATTCATGGGTTCATAACTACCAAAGGCACTTTGAACTACATATATTTCATGACATATTCTCTACTCATAACAGTGACCAAATACATAACACTTTTTTTTCTCATCATTTTAACTATATCTAGCAAATTACTTTCCACGCCTTTTTGTTTTTTAAAGATAAAATTCATTAATTACATCGAACCATTCCTGCTTTTGAATAAGAATATCGTTCTCGCTTATAGAGGCATTTCTTAGGTTGTTTAATTCCCTACAAATAGGTATCTCATAAGAGTGTGTCCTTATTTTATGTTAGTACCAATATGTTTATTTTTCTCCATTTAACCGTGCATGGAAATTAATCACTTTATATTTTGGGAAGAAATTAGGAGACTGGTCCTTAATTATTTATTCGAAAAATAAACTAATAGGTTAAAAATATTTGACACTAATGATAATAATGTCATTCTTTTTGAAGGAATAAAGTACTTTATTTCAAATATTTTATTATGTATGATAGTGTAACTCTAGTTATAGGACTGGTAAGTAACTCCAAAGGTGGATATAAGATTTGAAATTTGTGATTTTGTAAATCGATTTCAAATTAATATACAATAATAATTGAATACACAATTAAATATTTATAAGTCAATTGATATTTTAATATATATACAAGATTTGAGTAGAAGCTACCCGTAAACCCAAATGTAATACTCCGGATTCAACGCTAACTCCTCAACAACAACAACATACCCAGTATAATCCCACAAAATGGATTATGGGGAGGGGTACAATGTATGCCTTATCGCTACACCACAAAAATCGGGCCTAAGTTCTAAACCACTCGCTTCCACCTTTGTGGAATAGAGAGACTGATTTCGATAGACCCTCATATCAAAAGAAAAGTAATCAATGCAGAATTGCAAGGAAAATAAGATAATAAATATCAAGATACAAAACAAATGAAGCAACTATATTAATATACACATAATGAGGAAAATATTAAACAAGCATGAGGGTATTCTTGTCATTTTAGCATGATAAGGTTAACTTCCGCGGATCAAATCTGGGTAAAAATATCGGATCATGTCATTTAGGGGAGCAGATAATTAATGAAGTGGGCCATAGTAATGAAGGAAGCCCAGATGTTCACGTTTAACAGATGGACACGTGTAGCAGATTTAGTTGGATAACATAATAGCCACGTCCAACCATATCCAGCCTGGCACTCACGCCGTAACCGTTTTTTGGGGCTTCACTTTTTTCTTTTTTTATGTAAAAATCTCTCCCTTAATCTTAATTGCCTTTTAAAAATGTTATTCTTACGGTATCAATCTTTGTCTTTTTTCTTTTACTTATTTAAAATTATGATATTTTTATTTCTTAATCTATGTAAAAAATTTCTTATAGAAAATAGATATTATTTTTGAGAAAAAAAAGGTAATAAATACTAATTGAGTATATAAGTTAATGATGTTCTATAATGAAATGAATGAGCAGAATAAAAATAATAATCGCATTAATAATAATTAAAACTCTAATATCTATTTATACAAGTGAAAATAACAGACAATATAACTTTATAAACATAATTCAATGCATGTAATATAAAAGTAATTAATAAAAATAGAGGTACATTTTGTAACAAAGTCCTAAAAGATCATATATTTATATTGTAATGAATTTTAAATTATAATTTTAGAAAATGTCTCATTAATTACAAGCAAAACTCGTTTATGTATATAAACAATAGAGAATAAGAGAGAAGTGAAACTTAAATACACATATATGCATACTTAATGCATGTAATATTAAAATAACAATAAAAGAAGCATTAATTTTTGTGACAAATTAATAAAAGGGTTATTTTACTTATAACGTTAATGAACTTAAATAAAAATTTATAAATACCTAGGTTAAGAAAATAAATACTATTTATAATACAAAAAGGTATTACATAGACTAGGATAAAAATATCAAGGGAAAATAAACACATAGGATAAGAGGGAAGAATGTCTATTTTTCATAGTTGAGGAGGAAGTTTGATTTTTCAAACAAAATTAGGGAGTGTAAATGAGCTCACCCCAAAAATAACGTATAAACTACAAAATTAAGTGATAATACACAGTAAATTAAAAGGCATTTAAATGAAATATATATTGTGATCCTTGGTTGCTGTAAATATTAGGTGCTAATAAATTGACTTTATCGGTAGAGGAAATTCACAATTAGCCATAGTTATACTATTATTTGAAAATAAGTCATGGTTTCTAAAATGATTTTAACATTAATCGAAATTTAGTCAGTCTTTTCTGAGGAAGTAATACATCTACAAGAATACCCCAACTTAAAAGAGCGAACGACCCACTTCTTTATCTTTTTCACTTTCAATTTCGGCTGAAGTTGAAATTTAAAAATGAAATGGCCAACCGGTGCTATTTTTACTTTTATTCTCCTTGCACCCATTGGGCCAGATTGTTGGCTCCCCGGGCCTGTTAGCTATCGTTTTATGCCAAGGCCTTTGTGTTGGGTGGAATTTGGGTTCAACATAGGTCAATTCGTTGAGGGTCATTTGCACTTTTATTCCTATTTTCTATTGGTTTTTAATTTTTGTTCCTCAAATAAAACTTATATCTTTTTGGGTATAAGTTCTTTACGAGATCTGACACAGTTTGTGTCGGATCCTATAAGCCCAGAAGGCATAATTTCATTTGAGAGGCAAAAATTAAAGACCAACCCATTTGAAGGGAAAATCATGTAATTTTTTGATTCGTTGACCACTAGAGGGTCTTCTGTGAGACATGCACTATTTTTAGGGACAAAGACATAAATGGCCATTCGAATGAAACAATTCATACCGGATGATCAAAGAAACTTAAAAGACATTTTTAGCCGTTTTGAAATAATTTTATTTTTCAACTAATTCCAGCATATGTGTAGAAATTGTATCATTATTGTATAAAATAGGTATCACTATTGTATATGTATAGAAAATGTATCATACGTATCGAAATTATATCATTATTGTATATAATATGTATCCCTACAATATATGTATCGAAAATGTATCATTGTTGTATAATAAATATATAATTAACCTATAATGTATACACACTAATGATACACATATTATACACTATTTATTTACACACAAACTAATTATTAGAGAAAAAATTAAGATCGTCGGAAAAGTTTTTTTGACCATATCTGTATCAAATGACCATAGATCTGATGATTTTATGATGTCTATATGAACTCCGTCGAAAGAATGTCGTCAATAAGAGCTAGATTGATCTTTTTATGAAAACAATTTTCATGGAAATAGAATATAATTTTCCCATTAAAAAGGACGGAAAAGGATCAAATTATGCCACTTTTCTCAATTATACTCTTTGTTAGCAACATTCGGCATAAAAACCTCATTTTCTAGCTAAAAACATGAACATATCAAACTTCAACCTCAATATTTGAGATGAACGCTTTACAATTTCAGTACATTTACAGCGAAAAAGTTTCTCCCTTTTTCTTTTACGAAGAATAAAAACTTGTGTTACAATTAAAACATTTAGAGTAAAAAAACATATACGGCGGATGGGGTAGTTGTTCGCGAGATCGAGAGGCACAACTGGAGGCAGCGCGGTTGTTCAACGGCAGGACATCGAACATGTCAATAGATCATTGATGTAGGTGTGGGAGTAAACCCAAAGCACGTCGTGGAAGCATAAAAAGTGGGAGAGAGTGTAGAGTAAAATTTTAGATTTTGGATAGAACTTGTCTTTATTTTAATTATTAAGATCTTAAACAAAGTCTTAATATCATTAAAAAATATTTTTGTATGGATAATTTTTACCACCACTTTGTCCATAGCCATCAGCTCCACCCCCACCCTAACCCCACCCCCCACCATACCATCACTAACCATCTCTGCCAATACAATCACCACCATCGCCAACCACCATCCACCACCACTAACCACCTCTACCATCACAACAACCACCGCTGACAACTACTACTATCAGTTGCTACCACATGTACCACTTCCATCATTATGATTATATCAATAACCACCGATGTCGTCACCTACGTCGCTGCCGCCACTACCACCGGTGCATCTATTACCACCACTACAACTAATTTTTACTACCAACCACCTCTACCATCATAACAACAAGCACCATCGCCAACAACCACCAACACCATCGTCAACCACCACAAACTTTAACCACCACCGCCAACACCACCAATTACTAATCAATCAACTCCACCATCACAACCACCATCACTGCGCCAGTCACTACAACACCAATTAACTCCTCCATCGTAACTAGCACCACCACTATTACTAGTCACTAGCATTAACCATCACCACCACCACTGCTATAAAGCATCTCCACCATCACTAGCGAACGTAAATATTTCATTTTTATCAAATAATTCTAATATCTAGTTACCTTTTTATTTGAATTGCATATCTATTATTTATGTTTAAATAAATACAATACACAATCAGATGTTGATAAACAAATAATTTTAGTTATTCAGTGTATAAATCTAGAGATAACATCTTAATAATTCAGATGTGCATTCAGATTCAGACGTAATCCAATTATATTTAGTTGTCTATAATAAACATGAGTTAAAGCATGAAAGATAAGGTAATTGACACGATCCAACAAGTTAAACTATAATGATGTGGATTTTTTTAAACAGTTAATTTATATATATATATATAGTGTATATTCTATTTCAAAAGTTGGTATTTAAAACCCAATTATATTTAGTTGTATGTAATAAACATGAGTTAAAGCATGAAAGATAAGGTAATTGACATGATCCAACAAGTTAAACTATAATGATGTGAATTTTTTTAAACAGTTAATTTATATACACACATACATATATATACACACACATACATATAGACACACACATATATATATATATATATATATATATATATATATATATATATATATATATATATTGATAGTGTGCATATTCTATCTCAAAAGTTGGTATTTAGTTGTCTATAATAAACATGAGTTAAAGCATGAAAGATAAGGTAATTGACATGATCCAACAAGTTAAACTATAATGATGTGAATTTTTTAAACAATTAATTTATACACATACACATATATATATATAAGCATGAAAAATAAGGTAATTGACATGATCCAACAAGTTAAACTATAATGATGTGAATTTATTTAAACAGTTAATTTATATACATTAGGGTGTATTTGATAGGAAGGAAGATGTTTTCCTAGGAAATATATTTTGAAAAATAAATAATTTTTACTTATTTTTTAATACTTGGTAAGTAAATATAAAGTATTATCTCAAAACATTTACATAAAATCTTTGCAAACACTCTAGAGGTGTGGTAGGGGGGGGTAAGAGTGTGGGGTGGAGGTGGGGGTTGGGGTGGGATTGGATGTGTTGGGGATGGTGATGAATGAAATGCCATTTATGAAATTTATTTTCATTACTTTTGAAAGAAATAATCCCCTTGATTATTTTCATTGATTTAATAGATATATATACAAGTTACAAACCTTCTCCTACCATAATTCTAACTATACAATATGGTAAGTGTATATCCTAATTATGGTAAGTGTATAACCTAATCTAGGTAACAAATATACTACAATATACACACAATATACTTTCCTTAATACTAAAGATTTGGCAACTGTTTTTGGCTACCGACGTGCTTTGGGCCGCTCTTTCTTTCGGGCTGCCGAGAGGCCCGATTGGGCTCGCTTGCTTTGGACTCTGTTTAACACACCCCCGCGTCATAGCGGGCGGTCTTCGAACGCCGAGACTCGTCCCTAAAATCTTCAAAGAGAACCGCCGGTAGACCCTTTGTAAAAATGTACGCAATTTGATAACGAGACGGGACATGGCATACGCGAACTTGACCCTTTGCAACCTTTTCATGGACAAAGTGAATGTCCATTTCGATATGCTTGGTGCGCTGGTGTTGAACTGGGTTACCTGAAAGGTAGATGGCACTAATGTTATCGCAATATACCAAGGTTGCCTTCTGAATGGGACAATGAAGCTCCAAAAGTAAATTACGTAGCCAACATGATTCTGAGACCACATTCGCTACCCCTCGATATTCTGCCTCTGCACTTGAGCGTGATAGAGTTGCCTGACGCTTTGCCGACCATGAGACCAAGTTGTTGCCGAGGAACATACAATAGCCAGAAGTCGACCGTCTGGTGTCGGGACAACCACCCCAATCAGCATCCGTGTAAGAGACAAGTGTGGATGTAGGCGAAGGATACAAGTGTAACCCATAGTCCAGTGTCCCCTGAATATACCGAATGATGCGTTTGATTGCATTCATGTGCTCAACCCTGGGATCATGCATGAATAAACACACCTGCTGAACCGCATATGTAATATCCGGTCTGGTAAAGGTAAGATACTGGAGAGCCCCTGCAAGACTGCGATATCGGGTCGGGTCCTCGTATGGTGCACCTGCTGCGGCACTTAGCTTTGGGTTTGCATCAACTGGCGTGGAAGTGGACTTACAGGATGACATCCCAGCCCTCTCGATGATCTCAGCAGCATACTTCCGTTGAGACGAAACAACCCACCCGAATGACGTTTGACGAAATTCCCAAAAAGTAACTCAACGGCCCTAAGTCCTTCATAGCAAATTCGAACGAGCATGGCCATGATAGACCGACGCAAAGCATCGGAGGAGGCGATCAAGATGATATCATCCACATATAACATAATATAGGCCAATGACGAACCACGGCGGTAGATGAACAAAGAATTATCGACTGTGTGTGTGAACCCAATAGTCGAAACAAAATCGACAAATCGTGTATACCGAGGCACGTGGAGACCGCTTAAGCCCATATAATGACTTCTTCAACAAACGGACATGATGGGGGCGGTTGGGATCCCCGAAACCCAACGGCTGATGCATATAGACGGTTTCCTTGAGATCTCCATGTAGAAAAGCATTCTTGACATCTAACTGATGAATCGGCCAAGTCTTTGAAAGAGCCAAGCTAAGTACAGTGCGAATGGTAGCCGGTTTGACCACCGGACTAAACGTCTCACCACAATCAATACCAACCTGCTGAGTCTTACCATCACCAACAAGTCGCGCCTTATGCCGAGCAAAGGACCCATCTGAATTCTCCTTATGAGCAAAAATCCACATAGACCTGATAACATTAATACCATATGGACGGGGCACCAACTCCCACGTCTTATTCTCAATAAGAGCATTATATTCATCAGTCATAGCAATTTTCCAATTAGGGTCATTTAATGCGGACACAGGATTGCGGGGCAAGGGGGATTTAGAGACATCAGAATGTAAATTAAAATGTATTTTAGGTGTAAAAATACCCCGCTGACTACGAGTGACCGGTCTATGACTCGAGGAAGAAGGGATGGAATTTTGGGAATTTTCTGGGCTCGGGACGGACTGGCCAGCAGGCAGTGGGCCTGCTGGCCCAAATCGGTAAAGGGTGGACTCAGATTCTGGAGCAGTTCCGACCGGGTGGGCAGCCCGATTCTTTGGAACTGTTCCAGTGGCTGGAGCAGCAGGGGGCGACGGTACTGTGGGGCCAGCGGGCAGTGGGCCCGCTGGGGAATTTTGGGTATGGGAGTTGTCCGAAAAATTCCGAATAATATATGGGGATATTTGGTCATCCAAAAAATTATACAACTTAGGTTCGGGAGTATGAACTTTCGTAAACGGGAATTGAGTTTCATCAAAAATGACATGGCGATTGATTATGATTTTCTTGGAGGATAAATCAAAACACTTATAACCACGATGATTTGACGGATAACCCAAAAACACACACGGGGTAGACCGAGCCTGGAGTTTGTTAATTGTTGTGGATGGGAATAGTGGATAACACAAGCACCCAAAAATCCGAAGGTGAGAATAAGAAGGGTTCTTATTATATAAGATTTTGAGAGGGGAAGAATATGTCAGACCTTTAGACGGAATTATGTTAAGAAGGTAAGTGGCCATTTGTAGAGCATGATGCCAAAAATACGGAGGTATGGAGGCATGGATTAGGAGAGTTCGGACAATGTTATTTATGGAACGAATTTTGCGTTCGGCTTTCCCATTTTGTGAAGATGTATGAGGACATGAAAACCGAAAATTTATCCCATGAGTAGCACAAAATTCTCGAAACTCCCTATTGTCATACTCTTTCCCATTATCACATTGAATATTTTTTATTTCTCTTTCGAATTGAGTACGAATGAACGCTCTAAATTTTATGAAGACGGAGAACACTTGTGATTTATTCGCAATTGGAAACGTCCACAAAAATCTAGAATAATCATCTAAAAAGAGAACATAATATCGATGACCCATTGAACTAAGAACGAGGAGATGTCCATAAGTCGCTATGAATAATGTCAAATGGCATAGAAGTATGAGAATTGGAGTCTACAAATGGCAACTTAACAATTTTTCCTAAGGAACATGACTGACAAATTGGAGTACGACTCGTACCCTTACAAGAAATAAAGCTATTTTTATCTAAAACTGATAAAATAGAAGATCCCGGATGACCCAGACGAGCATGCCACATGGAAGGAGAGATGGCTGCAAAAGCTGATGGCAAGGCTGGACTCGATGGACGAAAACCGGGCATGATAGGATATAGATCCCCCTACTATCACACCTCATGAGACGACTCCCCGTCTTGAAATCCTTCACGAGAAACCGAAAGGATCAAATTCAACGAAACAGAATTGTCATTTGTGAACTTTCGGACAGACACTAAATTTTTAATCAATTTAGGAGCATGTAAAGTATTTTTCAAGAGGAGTGGTGGATTGGGGGGAGACAACGTTTTCTGACCGTACCCTAGAATTGGAATAGAACTGCCATTACCAATAATTATACCCCGAGGGTGCTCAAATTGGAATAAGATGAGAGAGTACCGAGTCGGAAGTCATGTGAGTAGTGGCCCCGGTGTCCATGTACCAATTTTGGTCCGGTTGAGTCAATCCCAACGTGTGCATCGCGGCCTCGATATCGGTCTGAGTAGGGCCTGCTGCATGATGGGCTTGCGGAGGTCGGGGTCCAAGAACTCCTTGCCGAGCCGGGCTCGGTCCGTAATCGCTACCACCGCCGCCGCCGGGCCACCGGCCGGTGGGCCGCCACTGCTGGGCATTGGGCACGGACTGTTGGCCGCCCCACCGGCCGCCGGAATTTCCCGCTCTTTGGTATGGGCCGCCGGCCCACGGTCCACCGCCATCGCTCATCGCCATGGGCCCCACTGCCGGGCCCATGGGGGCGATGGGCCACCGTTCACCGGATGGGACCCACCGACGTTTTGCCGACTACCGGAACCTCCACCATTACCACCGCGTTTGCCCCCGCGGTTTTTGTTATTATTCTTGCGATTATTCTTGCCGCCACCATGATTATGGTTTTGGCCCGAATTATTAACAAAACACGAAGGATTAGGAGAGGATGCCATCATGACAACTGGACTTGCTCCGTAGCCGCCTTTTAGCCAAACCGGCTTCTTCCAACGTAAGCATGGAGCGGGCTTGATGGAAGTCGGGAAGAGGGTTGCTTTGGCGAAGGAGAGTGCCAACACCATTATAGGCCTCCGAAAGACCGGCAACCAACCGTAGAACTAGACGATTATTTGTTACTTGGTGCGCCAACGTTACGGAGTTGATCCGCCAATTCCTTTAGTTTCTTGCAATATGCGAAAACGTTCGGAAATACGTCCATTCGAACGAGAGAGAATTCTGCTCGAGTGTGACGATACGGGAATGCTTTGGTTGTCTTGGAATATGTCACGCAATCTATTCCATGCGCCATAGCCGTGGTATCGGGCTCCATAATCGTCGTAGAAGGTCCACCGAAATAGTGGCGTATATCCATCGAAGAACGGTAGCATCAAGTGTAATCCACACCTCGGGATCCTCCGCGGGGAAGGGGTCTAGCGGGAGGAATTATGTGATGAAGAACTTGATACGAGATAGCGTGAATTTTAAACAACTCCGCCCACGTTGCATATTGAACGTTTTCCATCTCAAGAACAATAGGGACACCGAGCTTGATATTGGAAACTGTGAGGGCGGGGGTGAAAATTGTTCTTAGACATATTTGAAAGAACAAAGAAGGAGGATAAATTTAAGAGAGGTTTTTGAGAGCGGAAGACGAGATATTTGGAGAGAAAAACCCGAGGGAGGGGG
Source organism: Anisodus tanguticus (assembly GCA_034509755.1). Lineage (NCBI taxonomy): Eukaryota > Viridiplantae > Streptophyta > Magnoliopsida > Solanales > Solanaceae > Anisodus > Anisodus tanguticus. The sequence goes on from CM067556.1 coordinate 31,645,721, forward strand.
GGGGGGTTCTCGGCCAAGGATACAAAAAGTTTGAGAGAAGAAAACTTTTGTTTAGACCTAGTCTCTTGATACCATGAAAGAAATAATCCCCTTGATTATTTTCATTGATTTAATAGATATATATACAAGTTACAAACCTTCTCCTACCATAATTCTAACTATACAATATGGTAAGTGTATATCCTAATTATGGTAAGTGTATAACCTAATCTAGGTAACAAATATACTACAATATACACACAATATACTTTCCTTAATACTAAAGATTTGGCAACCTGTTTTTGGCTACCGACGTCTTTGAAATTTCTTTTCTTTCTTTGGGGCTGCCGAGCCCAGATTGGGCTCTTCTTCTTGGACTCGTTTAACAACTTTCACTAAGAAAGTTAGTTTTAACATTTTAAGGAGCTTGTTTTCTTAGAATAAATATTTTCTAGATTTTTTGACTAACCAAACATGAAAAAAAAATATACCCTAGCTCTTAAATTAAAATGATGATTCCCAATTTCCTGCTAGTCGCAGTAAATTGTTCTTCAATACTCCATTCGTCTCAAATTATTTGTCACGGTTACTAAAAATAGTTATATCAAATTATTTGTCATTTTAGAAGTTTAAGACATAATTAATTACTTTTTTCCCATTTTACATTTAATAGATTTTTGTCATTAATGAAGATGTCATATAAATTGAATAAATATTTAATGGAGAGAGATTATAATATAGACATAAATAAAGATAAAATAATCAATTATTAATCTTAATTAATATTTTTTAAAAGGTGTATAAAATAAAAAAGCTACAAAATAATTTGAGACTTAAAAGGTGCATACAAATTGGTGAATGCCAGATTGCCATTTTCTCCCATTTTTTTGTTTCACATTGTATAAGAGTTACGATAGGAAGAGATTCAAATTTGACTTGGATGCCTATAGGAATCATGGATGGTTTGTGATTTTGTATTTTTTCTGGCATTACATTTGATTCCGCATCTGTGGAAACAAATATCTGTACTTCATCATAATTAGCCATTTCTTCTTATTTCCAAAAGATCTTGAGGTGTTTGTTTGATTTAGATTTATCCTTTGAATTTCTTAACCATCAAGTCAAGGAAGATTTCTCTCTCATGTGCTCTAGGCGCACATTAGGTTAAACGACGCCGGAAGTGTGTAGCAATGAGGACGACAGCGTGGCAGGCCTAGGAAGATACCGATTACAACTTTTGGTAGTTCAGTTGAAGGTCGGCTACCAGCGGTGGAATGAAAAATGGAGACTCCAATGCAATCGAGGAAGATGACTACTGGTACGCCATCATCGGCGTCTGGGGTAAAAGGAACAAGTAATGAGGCAGATTTAACTACGCCGATACCTACAGAGCCTATTCGTACAACTAATCTATCAATTTCGGTGGATCTGGCTAGTACAGTTCAAAGGGATATGGGGAAGCGACCAATAGATCCGATACCGGTGGTATTACCGGATGCTCCACTTGCTCAACAGGAAGAAGCTATCCCGGAGGACCCAATTGAAGGAGGAACTGCTCGGTCATGGATCAATTTATTCTCTAAGAATAAAGTTGCATCTAATGGTATGAAATTGAACTATATTCTCTCCAAATAGTTGATGGTAAACCGGTAGTTCAAATAACTAAAGAGGCTTATGATAAAGAGGTGGAAAAATGGAGTCGTGCTATGCTTGCTTATTTTATTGGCGAAACCCCCTGGTTATAATATGATGAGGAAGTATATGAGTCAAAACTGGTGTAATGCTGCAGAACCAAACCTTTACTTACATGATGATGATTACTATGTGATAATATTTCAATCTACTGAAGATATGCACGAGGTGTTCTATTTCGGTCCTTATACTACCAACAATAGACCTATTATCCTCAAACCATGGACCAGTGACTTTGATTTCAATAAGGAATACCCTTCTGAGATTCCTCTATGGGTCACTTTTTCAAAACTTCCTATGACTTGTTGGGATATTGGCTCTTTGAGTAGGATAGCCAGTGTGATTGGAGTCCCTGTGTATGCAGATGAATGCACAACAAAACAGACTAGAATCTCTTATGCAAGGTTGCTCATAGAGGTTAATATCACATAACCTTTGCCAGAAGAGATTATGGTCATGGATTCAAATGGGAAACAATCCCTACAAGAAATTAATTTTGATTGGAGATCCAAGTATTGTGAAGCATGTCAACAAGTGGGACACAAGTGTAATGTTCCTGCTCCACCTGCAAGAAAACCAAGAGAACCTCCTAAGAAAGTGGTTCAGAAATGGCATTCTAAAGGGGTAATACAGCCTGCTCCAGCAGTGGAGGTAACAGGAGATATTCCTAGTACTTTCAACCTAGCTCAACAGATTACTCCACAAATTTCTGAGGATCAGAACTCACAAAGTGCAGCTAAGCAGACTTCTTGTTCTCCCAAGAAGAATTCAAATGTAGAGAAGAGAGTCACTACTCCTATTCAGCAGAGTCCAACTTTGAATGCAACAAACTTCCCTGCTCTGCCAGTATTGTCAGAGAAGAATAGAAGTATAGTTACTCAGCAAAGGCAAGGAGGAAATAAAAGTACTGTGTCTATGCTCCTAGACAAAGGAGAGGGTGTTGTTTCAATATAATGCATTGGTTATTTTGGAATATAAGAGGTGTAAATAAGAGGTATAAACAAAAAGATCTTAGGAACTATATATTTACTAATATAATAAAGCTGGCTTGTATTATAGAGACAAGAGTTAAGGAGCACAAGTGTAGAAGGATTCATGATAATATTGCTGCGAAGTGGGATTTGCACACCAGTTATCAGGAAGCTACAAATGGAAGGATATGGGTTACTTAGGATACTTCAATATATACAGTCAAAGTGATTAGAGCTGAACCACAGTCCATACATTGCTCAGTAACTATTAGAACTGATATTTTTGAATGTTTGTTGACAGTTATCTAGGGGTACAATACTATGGAGCAAAGAAGATCTCTGTGGGAGTCACTACATTCATTAGCTCAAGGTATAACTACACCTTGGCTAATATGTGGTGATTTCAATGCTGTTCTGCCATCCCCAAGACAGATTGTTTGGCAACCTAGTGTCACATGTTGAACTCAAGAATGTTGGTGAATGTGTTAATGATCTTCACCTCTCAGAATTAAAATGGAAAAGAGATTACTATACTTGGACCAATAGGCAACATGTCATGGATAGGGTGTGTACTAGAATAGATAGAGCTATGGGAAATCATGAATGGATTCTTAAGTGGGGTCACATTGTACTAAGTATGCTCTGTCAAGCATCTTTGATCATTCTCCTATGATCTTAAATGTAGAAGGTGTACAATGGAGGCCTAAGGTCCCTTTCAGATTCTTCAATGTGTGAGCAGAACATCCACTATTTTTAGATCTAGTTAAAAGAATTTGGCAGAGACCACAAACTGGTAGTAGTATGCAGATCATTTGGAAGAAATTGCACCGTCTTAAACCTGTACTTAAAGAGCTCAATACTAAGGAGTTTCAAAGTATTTCTCAGCAGATGATAACAGCTAGACAAGAGTTGCAGTTCATTCAAAAGCAAATGAGAATTCATTACATATGCACTTCAGGATATGGAAAAAGCTGTCTTAGTTAAATTGGAGAAATGGTCAATGTTGGAAGAAAATGCCCTGGAACAGAAGTCAAGAGTGCATTGGGTAAAAATAGGGGACACAAACTCCAAGTTTTCTTTTGTGATTAAAGAAAGGATCCATAGAAAGCAGATTTTGGAGCTTCAATCAGTTGCTGGCTGACCATTAACTGATCAAAATGATATCCAAGAAGAAATTGTCAACTTTTATAAAGGCCTGATGGGAACAAGAAAGACCAGTCTGCCTACAGTTAACAAAGTTGTCATGAGGAATGGCCCAGTGCTTAATCAACAACAAAGAATTGAGTTGTGTGCACAAGTAATAGAAGAGAGTTTATAGAGGACCGTGTGCTATAGGAGAAGACAAAGCTCCAGGGGTGGATGGCTACAGTGCTTGTTTCTATAAGAAATCTTGGGAAATGATCAAAGAAGATATTGTTAAAGTTGTCCAACGGTTTTTCCTCACTGGTACAATACTTAAATCTTTTAACTGCACTACCATAACTTTATTACCAAAAACTGCAAATCCTAGTAGTGTCAAATAGTATAGGACAATTACGTGTTGCACTGTGATGTATAGGTTAGTAAAAGTGTTAGCAGCTAGAATGCAAGTTGTTATGACTGCTGTCATTAGTCAGGTTCAATATGATTTTATACCAAGCAGAAAAATAGCTGATAACATCTTCTTGGCCCAAGATTTAGTCAAATGTTATACTAGAAAACATATATCACCTAAATGTATGCTCAAAATAGACCTTCAAAAGACTTATGATTTGGTGGAATGATCTTATTTAGAGCAGGTGATGGTATGCCTTGATTTTCCAGATCAGTTTATTTCTTGGGTCATGGAATGTGTTCACACAGTTCATTACTCTATTCTAGTTAATGGAGAGCCTTCACCACCTTTTGATGCAAGGAAAGGGCTTAGGCAAGGAGATTTCATTTCTCCCTACCTCATTGTAATTGCAATGGAATACCTCAGTAGATTGCTGGCTGATCTAAAGAGTGTTAAATCCTTTAAATATCACCCCAAATATGAAAAATTGGGAATAATTCATATGTGCTTTGCTGATGACCTATTGCTATTTGTTAGAGGGGATGTTGCTTCTGTGATTGCTCTTTATAAATGTTTTTCTATCTTTTCTGATGCTTCTGGACTTCAAGCAAACATGGGGAAGAGTTGTGTATATTTTGGAGGTGTGGCAGATCAGCAAAATAATGATATATTGCAGCAACTTGGTTTTACAGCAGGGAAATTGCCTTTCAAATATTTAGGCATACCTTTGTCTACCAGAAAAAGTTATCTCTTGTGCAATAGATCCCTTTAATTGAAAAAATTGTAGCTAGAATCACATCATGGACTGCTAAGAAACTTTCACATGCAGGATGAGTCCAATTAGTACAGTCTGTTTTATTTGGGATACAAGCCTATTGGGCCCAACTATTTGTGATCCCATCTAAAGTGTTGAAGGCCATAGATGATTATTGTAGAACTTATGTTTGGACTGGTGCTAATACAATAAACAAGAAGGCTTTGGTTTCATGGGACAGAGTTCGTCTACCCAAAAAACAGCAGGTGGTTTGAACTTGATCAACATATATTTGTGGAGCAAAGCTGCTTTGGTTAAGATTTGTTGCCTTTTATATCAAGGGTCAAGAATTCTTTGCTGCCCCTGGTCCTAAGCAGGCATCCTGGATGGTTAGGAAACTATTGGATATGAGAAGCACATTGCAGCAAGTTCAAATTGATCCAACAGCCTCCAAAAGACTCACTAGACAGATATACTTGCAGTTGATAGGAGATAGACCAAGAGTTTCTTGGAAATATATGGTTTTTCTAAATGCAGCAAGGCCAAAGGCTCAATTTACCCTCTGGTTACAGCTTCAAGGAAGAATACTCACTACTAACAGGTTGATTCAATAGGGGATAGATGTCGATCTCGTGTGTGTGCTATGTGATAACCTAAATGAGTCAAGAGATCATATGTATCTGCATTGCCCATATTCAATGCAAGTTTGGCACAAAGTCATGATATGGATGGGTCAATCAAATGGTGTGATAACTAACTGGGAATAACATCTTAAATGGGTTATTTCAAAATCTAAAGGAAGATCTCAAGCAGCCAAGCTATTCAAGATGGCCTATACTGAAACTGTGTATTCTTTGTGGATTGAAAGAAATCAACGAGTGTTTGAAAAGTGAAGAAGAGACTGGATCCTTATTGCAAGAGACATAACCTTCAATTAGCTAGCTTTGTTTAGGAGTTTATTTTGTTTCTTGAGATAGTAGACAATTATGATGACTGATCTATAATTTTGTAATGTTCACTTTTGGTGATCAATACAATCAGTTTAGTTACTAATTTTTTTTTTACCACCAAAGACATAGGAGTTTGGTATAGGATAGGATTATTTGCTTAATGTTTGGTATAGGATAGGATTATTTGCTGAATGTTTGGTATAGGATAGGATTACGTTTTGCAGCAGATGGTTTTACCCCATCAATTTGTTTAGGAAATGAGATAATGCTCCCCTATAACGTGTAACCCCCACTTAACATGCATGCCATCCTCCTAATTTCACTTTACCATGTGTCACCACCTAAACACCCTAAACAAATAGTCACATAGGTAGTTCATTAGAATGTTACACGTTAATATCCACACTTAAACTTGTCCCCCACCATAAATTATCAATCAGCCGATCCTCAATGTCCCCCGCTAAAATTCATTAATTTGCCGATCATTGTTGTCCCACTTGGTAAGTCCTAAATTATTTAGGGATCGCATCCTTTTATATACTAAGCCTCTTTATTTGCATATATCTAGATGCTTAAACCATTGCCCAAAAGTACGGGGTGTTACATCCTTTCCCCCTTAGAAACATTCGTCCTCAAATGTTGGGGTGACATATCTAATCTCTGTCACGTAATCAGAAAATACAACTATTTTTTCACAGGGCCATATAATATAACATACATAATTACATCTGCACCAGACTTCTCATGGTCTTTAAGCACTAATTATAATACTATGAAATAGAGCTCACCTTATGTTTCTCTTGGAACCTCAGCGTTGGTCTGGAATAGATATGAATATTTGTGTTTCATCTCCTCTTCCGCTTTCCATGTCATTTCTTCTACATTTTTATTCAGCCAAAGAATTTTTACGGAGGCTACTTCTTTAGTCCTCAACTTGCGGATTTGTCGATCTAAGACGGCAATAGGAACCTCTTCATATGATAAATTCTTTGTAACCGTCACATCATCAACCGGTACAATCCCGGAAGGATCTCCAACACACGCTCTCAACATAGAAACATGGAAAACCGGATGAACAAACTCCAACTCCGAAGGCAAGTCCAACGCATAAGCTACTTGGCTAATTTGTCGAATTATGCGATATGACCCAATATACCTTGGGCTGAGCTTTCCCTTTTTTCTAAATCTCATTACACCCTTCATATGCGAATTTTCAAGAAGATCCAATCATCTACTTGAAACTCTAAGTCTCGCCGTCGCACATTTGAATACGACTTCTGACGACTCTGTGCGGTTAACAGTCGTTCTTGGATAAGCTTCACCTTCTCTATGGCTTGGTGTACCAAGTCAGGCTCAAATAACTCCGATTCGCCTACCTCGAACCATCCGATAGGAGATCTACATTTTCGTCCATATAAAGCTTCGTATGGAGCCATTTTAATGTTAGCATGATAACTGTTATTGTACACAAACTCAATAAGGGTAAACGATCATCCCAATTTCCCTTAAAGTCCAATACACAAGCTCGTAGCATGTCCTCGAGCGTCTGAATCGTACGCTCGGCCTGCCTGTCTGCCTGAGGGTGAAAAGCTGTGCTAAGATTAACTTGGGTGCCTAAACCTTTTTGAAATGATTTCCAGAAGTTAGTTGTAAAATGTGCACCGCGATCAGATATAATAGAGATAGGCACACCATGAAGGCGAACACTCTCCTTAACATACAACTTAATGTAGTCATCGGCTGTGTAGGTAGTATTTACCGGCAGGAAATGAGCCGATTTAGTCAATATGTCAACAATTACCCAAATAGAATCAAACTTACAATAAGAGCGAGGTAAACCTGTAACAAAATCCATATTAATAATTTCCCATTTTCACATCGGAATCTCAATGTTCTGAGTCAGACCACTGGGCTTTCGGTGCTCTATTTTTACTTGCTGACAATTAGGACACTGAGCTACAAATTCTGAAATGCTTCTCTTCATGTCGTTCCACCAATAGATACCCTTGAGATCATGATACATCTTAGTAGATCCAGGATGAATGGAATATCGTGAACAATGGACCTCCATCATAATTCTATCTCGTAATCCCTCTTCATTTGGAACACATAAACGACCCTGGTGCTTGAGAACCCCTTGTTCGTCAATCTCAAAGGTTGTGGTCTTCTTCTGTTGAATGCCCTCTCTGATCTTTTCCAAACTAGGATCTTCCCATTGACGTTCATTAACTTTCGATATGAGGGACGACTCTGACACATTCCGAATCACAACACCACCCTCCTCCGAATCCATTAGTCGGACTCCTAAACCAGCTAACTGATGGAGCTCATTTACTAATTCCTTCATTTTGACCTGCACCGGCATCGAGCTGTCCATCGACTTACGACTGAGCGCGTCTGCTACAACATTAGCTTTACCGGGATGGTATAAGATGTCCACATCATAGTCTTTCAATAACTCAAGCCACCTCCTTTGTCTCAAGTTCAACTCTTTCTGTTTAAATATGTATTGCAGACTTTTATGATCCGTGAAAATGTCTACATGAATACCATACAAGTAGTGCTGCCAAATCTTCAGTGCATAGACCACTGCGGCTAACTCCAAATCGTGTGTCGGATAATTTTTCTCATGTTTCCTTAATTGCCTTGAAACATATGCAATCACTTTACCATGTTGCATTAGCACACATCCTAACCCTGCTCCCGAGGTATCACAATATACAACATAGCCTTCTGGGCCCTCTGGAAGAGTAAGGACTGGTGCTGATGTTAGTCTGTCCTTTAACTCTTGGAAGCTCTGCTCGCAGGCATCGGACTACTGGAACTTTATGGCCTTTTGTGTCAACTTTGTTAATGGTGCTGATATGGTAGAAAACCCTTCTACAAACCTCCTGTAATAGCCGGCTAAGCCCAGAAAGTTGCGAACCTCTTGTGGGCCTCGGCCAATTCTTCACCGCTTTAATCTTCTGAGTGTCAACTCTTAAACCTTCGTCTGACAATATATGACCAAGGAAAGACAAATTCAACCAAAATTCACATATGGAGAGCTTAGCAAACAACTTATGATCCCGGAGCGTCTGTAGTACTATCCGAGATGGCCCGAGATGTGTTGAACATTCAAGCACAAACACTCATTAGCGGGAGACAACTTGGAGATCGCAGTTTTATTCAGAGATTGGATACGAGCGGAGTGTAGAAGGTGCGGTCAACTGGAGATCAACGAAGAAGACGACGAAAACTACAACGAAATCTTATTTGACGGAGGTGGAAGCGACGTCGAGCAATTTGACCAACAAATTCCAACCGAAGTACCATAAGACATTGTGAAGAAACTAGAAAAAGTGTTTATAAATAGCTGATTTTTTTAATTGCAATTTTACTATGTTATTTGCAACTTTCAACACCACAAAGTTGCAATTTTGAAATTGTATTACAAAAAATCATATTTCTATTAAATAATTTAAATGGCACAAAAACAGCATGAATGTTTTTATTACACTATCTTGTTCAATTATTGATGTGTTTATATATGTTATTTTTTAAAATTAAGTGCAAAAAGAATAATCAAAAAAACCCGATCCCTCCCCGATAAGACCGGTCCCCTTTTCCGACGGGAGGACATCGACAGATCCCGCCAGTCCCGCCCCGTTGGCCACCCCTAGAAATAACTATGCACAAAAATAATCTAAAATAGTGATGATAATAACTTTGAAGAATTCATTTGATACTCGAAGAATACTCCATCGATCAATTTATCTTTAGTAATTCTAGAGTCACAATAGAATTTCTCTTGATTTGATTTTTAGTAAAAATATGATTTTAAAATTTAAATTTAAATTTAATTGTTGCGCCCCATTTTGAATGGATCTAAGATAGTTTGCAATTTTCCGACTCTTCTACCTGATTTAAAAGAGTTAGTCGCTACCTAATTTCTACAGGAAATCAGGAAACATATATGTATTTGTGTGTCCACTCCATTTATGATCCACAAAACCTATGAGATTCTAGATAAAAGTTTTATTTACTCCAAGGGGAAAGTACAAAACCTATGAAATTCTAGATAAGAGTTTTATTTACTCCAAGGGGAAGGTATTAAGTACCACTCAGAGCTTGTCCGAAGACAGTCCTTAAATTTGGTTTAATTGAACACTAGAGGAAATTATCTCTCTATTTATCATTATTATTACGTGTTTTAAAAAAAATCTTGATTTCATGAAAATTACACTAGGTGATTGTACACTAAGTATGAAATATATAATAATAATAACAATAATAATAATAATGTATGTATATTAAATAAATAAAGAATGTATATCAAATCTAAAGAATGGGTAAAGGATTGTATAACAAGTATATAACGAGTGTAAAGAGAGAATATACCTAGTTAGTATAAAAGTGTATTTGTTAGTAAAAGAATGTATATCTATTGCTACAAAAAGTACATCAACTGGTGTAAAAGATGTGTAAAGAGAGCATATAAGAGTATGTAAAGTATGTACACCAAATGTATAAAGAATGTATTTCAAAGTTTAAAGAGTGTATATCAAACAAAAAATGTATAAGGAATTGCATAACTATAAATATAAGGAATGCATGTTGTTAGTACGAACAATGTATATCAAAGCTACAAAAGTGAAAAAATGTGTAAAAATATATGTAAAGAAATGTATATAATTGTATAAAGAATATAAAAAAGTTGTATATGAAAGGATGTGAAATATATGTTGTAAGAAATATATTTATAGTGTATAAAGAATATAAAATAAAGAATGGGCTAATATTTTCTCAAACGTCAAAAATGTGAATTAATTAACTAAGCACTTATACCAAGTTAAATCTAATCATTTTAGGAAAGCATGTAAGGCCCAAGTCTTGCCTAAAACAAATGACAAACTTTAAATTAAACACACAACACAAGAAGTAAATAATGTTTTCACTATACTATATGTTCTTGCAAAGTTTTAAAGAATACGAAAATTAAATACAAACAATGATGCAACAAAAATCTTTGAGTTCCTTCCGATGGTCATCTTCGGGATGTATCTCCAGATACCTTTATAAACACATAGTAAACATGTTAGGTAAAGAATGTAATTATCTAATGACGTCAAGAAGTAATAAATAAACTAAAAATAAAAATCCGTCTTTAATATCGGGGAGGTCTTTGAAATCAGACGGAGATTCCTTGATCGGCCATTTGGGTTTAATATTCACCCAAATAAATTTAAATAAATAAAAAGATAAAAGTACTATTGGCTGCCGAAAGTATTTTTCGGGCACAAAACCAACCCAACATTAACAAAATCTGAAAATTAAGTATTTACGGTTTCTTAGGAGAGGAAGAGGTAAAATCTGAAAATTAAGTGTCCCATGTAAAGAATACCCCTCCCCCTTTCTTATAATACATTTTAGCCCCTACTTTTGTCCAATGGATAGTAGCATACTCCCTCTTGTCCCCCTTAGTACCTATTTAAGTCCCTATGTTAATATACAATGGATCATTACCCCATGTAATCGAAGTATAAAGACTTATTACACAAAGGGTAAATATATCAACCCCTCAATTTGAATGTCTTAGCTAAAAAGGTGATACGATTTTGACTTGATCGAATATTTGCTTATCATTTTAAGATTAATTACTTAGTCTTTTTTTAAGCAGACCGGCTATGCTAAAATATCACTATATAATTAAGACGTAAATAATGTATGTATGATAAAAAATGTGAATGTATTTGTTATGAGATTAAAAAATAATTATTAACTGCACAAAAGTCGCAGTATCACGCTGTACATGTGCAGAAAATAATAATTCTTAAAAATGATAATAAATTGATAAAATTTCTTAAATAATTATCAATAAATCATCGAAAAATATGAAAATGTGTAAAAATGCTATTTTATGCCCCTGAGACATTAATTTTATGTATGACAGGCCAAAATTGGGTGTCAACATTAATAATTTAACTCAATTATACAATAGAAAACAAATTTCAAAACTTTTTAAAAACTAATATATTTTTTTTAGGAAAAATCACAAGTAAACTTATTTATTAATATAACATAAAGAATTCGGACAACAAAACAAAAAATAGAACAGATGACTTACCGGAGGAAATAATAGTATACTGGAGCTGAGCCGCTCCCCAGAAGAAGCGTAAGCCAAAAGATACAACATTTAATATGTTTTTCTATATAACAAAGTTACCAAAAATGGTGGAACTCCAATACTCAATTTTAATTGGAACGGAAACCTCTTTGACACAACTCATAAGCCCCACTTCATATCAAATTAGGTTTTTAAATTTGTAATCCCTATCATACTTTGTCAAGAATTTCTTCCCAAACTAGCTAAGTACTCCTATAAATTAATTAAGAATGAAGCACATTGTATTTCCAAAGTAAACCTATACTTCTCATAATAAGTCTTCCAATATGAGAAACTTCGCATCCCGCAGTCGCTTAGTGATGAGTTCATCATGCATTGTTACCCAACTTTCACAAAAAAAAACATCAGAGAATTCTCATCAATCATCTCCTCCTTCTTCTTTACCCCGTTTAAACATTAGCTCTTCCGTACGCAATCAACATGATATTTGGTATATACCATCCTCAAATAATTTAACACAAGTACCACAACCCTACCATAGTGAAGTGGAAACAATATCGAATCATACTCATCTCACCTCTTTTGTTCTCATGTCCCACGACAGATTCTACCTTGAAATTTCAAAATTGTTTAGTAATTGGATTGTGTTTCAAGATCAACGTGACAATATAGTGGAATGTATAATGAGGCATGTGAATAATGTCTTTGAATCTAACAAGGGTTATATAGTGGAACATATAATGCGGCAGGTGCGTAAGATAGTTGAATCTAACAAGGGTCATAGCGGAGTGTTGGAGTTATCTGTGGATGTAAAATTGGTATGCCGCACTGTTTTTTATGAAAGGATTTTGTTTCGTCAAGAGCATGGTATGGTGCCAGCTAGTAAGTCATCCATGGAGTTATTAAAGAAGATGGAGATTGATGAGAAAAATAACAAGGACGACGAATGTATAGTTTGTTTAGAAGAGCTTGTGAAGAAAGAATCTGATTATGAGATACTTAGCATGCCTTGTTCTCATATGTTTCATGGAGAGTGTATCACCAAGTGGTTAGAGACAAGCCATTATTGCCCTATTTGTCGCTTTGAGATGCCCATGGACGAAAAATTGATGATCGAACAGACAAACAATTAAATTTTATCTCTTTTTCTAGTGTGTGCTTTTGGACGGCGCGTCGTATGCAGAAACATTCTAATACTGAAATAGTTTTAGCAGATCTTTTGAGATATACATATATAAAAATAGTGGTAGTAAACGATATTTGACATGATTACTTGAAGTTTCTTTATTATGCAGTACCGTAAAATTCTTATAGTTTTTTTAATGCTTTAATTTTAATCGATGGGATATCATGTTGTGTTTTGATATTTTGATTTGAAAAGTTCTCTACTTTGTGCTCGGTTACACATAAAATAGCTAAGGAGCATACGGTTGACATTTTACCGACTTGTACTCTCTTTAGGAGTTCTCTCAATAATCATAGCATTATAAGATCGACTAAACATCGACAATATTTATGCCTTATTCCAAATAAATTAAGATCAACTATATGAATCCCCGTTGATCATGCTTGCTCATTTACGATAATAGAATTATATGATGAACCAAACATAAGATTAAAATAAAGGAACTAATTAATCATGTTTTGGTAATAATTAACCCATAAAGATTTTTTCTTGATCTTCTTGCTACCAACATCCTAAAGTAAAAACTCACACTGAATGCTACTTTGTGGAATATTTAGGGGTTACATGTAAAAGTTTTAATTCTTTTTGAGACTGCTTCAAAGGACAAATAGATAATATCCTATTCGATTCGAAGAAAGTGATCACATCCTAGTAATTAATGAAGTTAAATGATGAGAAAATTAGTACTAGTTGCTAAGAATATAAATCGTATTCTCAACGTACTACCATAATGTTGTAAAACTTTACAAGGTTATATATTAATAATTACAAGAAAAAAACACTTTAAGATTCTCCCTGTGAGCACATATCGTTAATTCTGGGACTAGTAAGGACCTTTATATAACTCATCCAAAACTAGTTGTCGCTCCACCGGTTGTCGGAGATATAAGGACCCATCGGTTGTTGGAGATGCAAGAATTGAGATAGATCACTTCTGATTTCCTCGCCCCATCAAGATATAGAACTTGATAAATCATATACTCTTTCACTTACTGTTAACATTTCTCCTTCATATAGATTTGGAAAGAAAATAGTACCAAATAGTCATAAAATCCAAAAATTATGAAATAAGATTCTATATCCTTGTGAAGGAAGAGGGAGACATCGAGTACCATTCTCGAACAACTTGGAGTCTAACCTTCTTTTCACATAATATTGTACCCATAACCATATGCATATTAAATGACAGCAATATAATGAGATGCGTTTAATATCCGAAAATGTTTAGAAAACTATGCTTATCTAAATAGAAAGAAAATCTAAACCAACACAATGGTTGGCTTCCTAAGAATCACGGGATTATCAACAGAAGTTCTCAGCATGATCATTGAAATGAGGTAAGTCACTCCTATTATGAAGTTACCTCCAAGGAAAGGTAATAGCAACTACAGGAGGACTATTATTTGAAGCTTCAGCAGGCTGATTATGAAGGTGTTGGAAATTTGCCTTTGGTGGAAAGGTGCGTCCACCCATATTTAATGAATTAAACACTAGGGTTCCGCAAGTTGGAGGCTTTGTCTCTTCACACGTGCATAATATACTAAGTGAGTAGATAACCGTAGGGCCAAGAATCGTCAAATTTTGTTGAGAAATGAAACAGATATTGGTCCACGAAGTAAGGTGTTGAGTAATGGAAATATGGTGTGGGACAAATCTACCACATCGGTGGAAACATGAAGAATTACTCTCTTTATAAGTCTAAAAATTGGCTAAGGGTTTGGGACCCCAAGGAGTAACCCATGTGTTTGAAGGAGGGAGGACCTAGGTGTGCTTGGGTTCGAGGCTAAGCCGCCGCCCGCCGCCGCCGCCCGCCCGTTCCATCCCATCCGGTCGTGGGCTTTGGGATTCTTCTGATAGACCCCTAAATTATATAATATTTACAGTTTGGTCCCTGGAGTTTCTGGAAAGCTGGAATTGGGAACGACGGAGGCAGAAAGTTTATGTCTGCCGTTTGAGTTGATTTTTGGAGCGTTCTTAACTTCCTCACTAATGGCCATCCCGATTGAACATACCAATCAACTCTCGATCTCGAAAGTAGTAATGATGCGCTAGCCATCGGGTAGGATGGGCGGCTATAAATTTGTGGTCTGGGCTCACCTCTGAACTCTCCTACGTCACCTATGGATTGAGCCCGCTTATGCTGGCCCTTATCAAGCTCTCGATCTACCCGTTGTTGTTATTTATGATCCTCCAGATTCTGTGCATAAGCCTGAATGCGAGAAATATCCATATTCGGATTCAGAGAAGCCGTAGTACACTCGTTGACTAAGTGCGACCCTAAGCCAGTAACAAACCTATGTACCCGGTCACTCATCTCAGCAATAATCGTAGGAGCATATCTGGCCAATGAATTAAACTGTTAGCTATATTCTCGAACGCTCACGTTGCCCTACTCAAGACGTAGAAATCTATCCTGCCTGGCCCGTCGAAGCTCGACCGACAGAAAATGCTGTAAGAAGGCCTCTGAAAACTCTTCCCATCTTGCTGGTGGAGCACGAGGTCCCCTAGATTGCTCCCAGGTCTCATTCCAAGTCACCGCGACATCCCGTAGTCTATAAGAAAGCAAAGTTTACCGACTCGG
Source organism: Anisodus tanguticus (assembly GCA_034509755.1). NCBI lineage: Eukaryota > Viridiplantae > Streptophyta > Magnoliopsida > Solanales > Solanaceae > Anisodus > Anisodus tanguticus. The sequence goes on from CM067556.1 coordinate 31,661,474, forward strand.
TAACGGTAGCATCTATTACACGCAAAGTACGCTGTATCTGATCCAGAAAATTTTGTGGGTCCGCGTTCTGGTCTGATCCCGTGAATATCGGAGGGTATAGGTTAATGAAATCCCGAGCTCTCGCGCTAGCAACTCTATCAGAAGGACCGAAAATCTTACGTTGGGCCTGAGCGACCAATAATCGTGTCAATAACTGTACAACACTTCGCATATTAAGATCCACATCTGGGGTATCAGATGGAGGAACTGGGGGTACTGCAGCCCCACTAATCTCCTCTAGAGGTGGTGAAGTCGGGGAATCATACGAAGGAGTCGCATCGTGGGTCTCACTCTGACCCTCGCTAGCAGGTGACAATCAACTAGTACCTTCGCCGGCAGACATATCCAACGCCCTCATACTCTTGAACTTCCTCTTTGTTGTAGGCATTGTTGGAATCATAAACGTGAGACGAGTTAGAAGTGGAATGCTTATAACTCAGTACAACACGATTTATGAGATGAAGGGATCTTTATGATCGTGATTGATAGAAATATTAATAAAGACGATATCTTTATGACTTGGATTGTTAGGATCGATATAGAGATGGGATGTCTACGTGTTTCTTAGTATAAGAACTAAAAGATTGAGCCTTTAATGATAATCTTGTTGATTTGGGTAAAAGATTAAATCTTGATAGTGATTGTGCCTCAATTCATGAAAGGGTGGGACCATTATGAGAAACTTATTCCAATTAGTGAAAGCATGTAAATCTTGAGGATTTAGATGCCCACTTGGACGTAGGTTGAAACCTTATGGCTATATCTATCCTAATTGAGGTAAAATTAAACACTTTATTAGGTTTTGTGCAGAGCAATCGACTTTATGACTCGGTGTGATTGTAGAATCTTTACTTAAATGAAAAAGAGTACGTAATATAAAAAAGGTCGGGACAACGCCCAGCCATACCCATATGTACATGAAAAAATATACCGTACCAAGATTAGACCGGCACTTCAAAATAAGGGGAGTGTTCTAATATCCGCTGAATTAGGAACCTACTAATGCGGGTCGTCGCCACACCTATGTGAACCTGCGGGCATGAAACACAGCGTCCCCCGATAAAAGGGACGTGAGTACGACTGATGTACCGAGTATGGAAGACATGAAACATAGCATAACAGGGATACAAAAATACACTGAGACAAAAACAGCCGATAACAACAGCCGACCGAAATAGCTGACAGAAACAACTGACAGTAACAGCCCACCAGTAGCGAATGCCTCTGAGGCCATAATATGCCTAAATGTCATGCACAATGCGGTATACATATATATTGGCTTCATTGGGCATCTTCCTTCCCATAACAGCCTCTGTGGGCATCATATCATATCGACCTCTGTGGACGTAATCATCATCATGTCCCAGCTAAACAGGTGGTCTACGTATCCCGTTTCCCATCCCCAATATATGGTCCAGGGTAATACATGAATAAAATGCATGAATGATAATGAAACATCCTGAGTGACATAATATCCTTGTACCTTCGGCTAACACTGTGAACATTAACATCTTTCCCATATACCTCAATAAGGACTTAGGAACATATTAAGACATGCTTTCAACATATGAATGAACAACATGAACATTCTTAACTACTAAGAGTAGAATAATTTATGGAACAATATTACAATTACGTTTCGTTACATGGAACATGCCAAAAGAAAGAAATAATTTGCCTTAACATACCTCAATTGTTTATCTCCCGAAAAGAGTACGACGAACCAGCCGACCTCACGTTAGTCTCAATAAGTGGAAAAATCCTTAACTTGGAATCTAAAGTTCTTGAAATTCTAGTTGAAATCTTTTATCTCAAAGACATGAGTTTGGTATATGATAGGATTATTTGCTGAATGTTTGGTATAGGATAAGATTACGTTTTGCAGCAGATGGTTTTACCCCATCAATTTGTTTAGGAAATGAGATAATGCTCCCCTATAACGTGTAACCCCCACTTAACATGCATGCCATCCTCCTAATTTCACTTTACCATGTGTCACCACCTAAACACCCTAAACAAATAGTCACTTAGGTAGTTCATTAGAATGTTACACGTAAGTATCCCCACTTAAACTTGTCCCCCACCATTAATTATCAATCAGCCGATCCTCAATGTCCCCCGCTAAAATTCATTAATTTGCCGATCATTGTTGTCAATTAGCCGATCATTGTTGTCCCACTTGGTAAGTCCTAAATTATTTCGGGATCGCATCCTTTTACATACTAAGCCTCTTTATTTGCATATATCTAGATGCTCAAATCATCGCCTGAAAAGTACGAGGTGTTACATCATTTCCCCCTTAGAAACATTCGTCCTCGAATGTTGGGGTGACATATCTAATCTCCGTCACGTAATCAGAAAATACAACTACTTTTTCACAGGGCCATATAATATAACATACATAATTACATCTGCACCAGACTTCTCATGGTCTTTAAGCACTAATTATAATACTATGAAATAAAACTCACCTTATGTTTCTCTTGGAACCTCGGCGTTGGTCTGGAATAGATATGGATATTTGTGTTTCATCTCCTCTTCCGCTTCCCATGTCATTTCTTCTACATTTTTATTCAGCCAAAGAATTTTTACGGAGGCTACTTCTTTAGTCCTCAACTTGCGGATTTGTCGATCTAAGATGGAAATAGGAACCCCTTCATATGATAAATTCTTTGTAACCGTCACATCATCAACCGGTACAATTCCGGAAGGATCTCCAACACACGCTCTCAACATAGAAACATGGAAAACCGGATGAACAAACTCCAACTCCGAAGGCAAGTCCAACGCATAAGCTACTTGGCTAATTTGTCGAATTATGCGATATGACCCAATATACCTTGGGCTGAGCTTTCCCTTTTTTTCCAAATCTCATTACATCCTTCATATGCGAATCTTCAAGAAGACCCAATCATCTACTTGAAACTCTAAGTCTCGCCGTCACACATTTGAATACGACTTCTGACGACTCTGTGCGGATAACAGTCGTTCTTGGATAAGCTTCACCTTCTTTATGGCTTGGTGTACCAAGTCAGGCTCAAATAACTCCGATTCGCCTACCTCGAACCATCCGATAAGAGATCTACATTTTCGTCCATATAAAGCTTCGTATGGAGCCATTTTAATGCTAGCATGATAAATGTTATTGTACACTAACTCAATAAGGGGTAAACGATCATCCCAATTTCCCTTAAAGTCCAATACACAAGCTCGTAGAATGTCCTCGAGCGTCTGAATGGTACGGTCGGCCTGCCCGTCTGCCTGAGGGTGGAAAGCTGTGCTAAGATTAACATGGGTGCCTAAACCTTTTTGAAATGATTTCCAGAAATTAGCTGTAAAATGTGAACCGCGATCAGATATAATAGAGATAGGCACACCATGAAGACGAACACTCTCCTTAACATACAACTTAGAGTAGTCATCGGCTGTGTAGGTAGTCTTGACCGGCAGGAAATGAGCCGATTTAGTCAATATGTTAACAATTACCCAAATAGAATCAAACTTACAATAAGAGCGAGGTAAACCTGTAACAAAATCCATATTAATAATTTCCCATTTTCACATCGGAATCTCAATGTTCTGAGTCAGACCACTGGGCTTTCGGTGCTCTATTTTTACTTGCTGACAATTAGGACAGTGAGCTACAAATTCTGAAATGCTTCTCTTCATGTCGTTCCACCAATAGATACCCTTGAGATCATGATACATCTTAGTAGATCCAGGATGAATGGAATATCGTGAACAATGGACCTCCATCATAATTCTATCTCGTAATCCCTCTTCATTTGGAACACATAAACGACCCTGGTGCTTGAGAACCCCTTGTTCGTCAATCTCAAAGGTTGTGGTCATCTTCTGTTGAATGCCCTCTCTGATCTTTTCCAAACTGGGATCTTCCCACTGACGTTCATTAACTTCCGATATGAAGGATGACTCTGACACATTCCGAATCACAACACCACCCTCCTCCGAATCCATTAGTCGGACTTCCAAACCAGCTAACTGATGGAGCTCCTTTACTAATTCCTTTATTTTGACCTGCACTGACATCGAGCTGACCATCGACTTACGACTGAGCGCGTCTGCTACAGCATTAGCTTTACCGGGATGGTATAAGAAGTCCACATCATAGTATTTCAATAACTCGAGCTACCTCCTTTGTCTCAAGTTCAACTATTTCTGTTTAAATATGTATTGCAGACTTTAATGATCCGTGAAAATGTCCACATGAATACCATACAAGTAGTGCCGCCAAATCTTCAGTGCATAGACCACTGCGGCTAACTCCAAATCGTGTGTCGGATAATTTTTCTCATGTTTCTTTAATTGCCTTGAAACATATGCAATCACTTTACCATGTTGCATTAGCACACATCCTAAACCTGCTCCCGAGGCATCACAATACACAACATAGCCTTCTGGGCCCTCTGGAAGAGTAAGGACTGGTGCTGATGTTAGTTTGTCCTTTAACTCTTGGAAGCTCTGCTCGCAGGCATTGGACAACTGGAACTTTATGGCCTTTTGTGTCAACTTTGTTAATGGTGCTGATATGGTAGAAAACCCTTCTACAAACCTCCTGTAATAGCCGGCTAAGCCCAAAAAGTTGTGAACCTCTTGTGGGCCTCGGCCAATTCTTCACCGCTTTAATCTGCTGAGTGTCAACTCTTATACCTTCGTCTGACACTATATGACCAAGGAAAGACACTGAATTCAACCAAAATTCACACTTGGAGAGCTTAGCATACAACTTATGATCCCGGAGCGTCTGTAATACTATCCGAGATAGCCCGAGATGTGTTGAACATTCAAGCACAAACACTCATTAGCGGGAGACAACTTGGAGATCGCAGTTTTATTCAGAGATTGGATACGAGCGGAGTGTAGAAGGTGCGGTCAACTGGAGATCAACGAAGAAGACGACGAAAACTACAACGAAATCTTATTTGACGGAGGTGGAAGCGACGTCGAGCAATTTGACCAACAAATTCCAACCGAAGTACCATAAGACATTGTGAAGAAACTAGAAAAAGTGTTTATAAATAGCTGATTTTTTTAATTGCAATTTTACTATGTTATTTGCAACTTTCAACACCACAAAGTTGCAATTTTGAAATTGTATTACAAAAAAATCATATTTCTATTAAATAATTTAAAAGGCACAAAAACAGCATGAATGTTTTTATTACACTATCTTGTTCAATTATTGATGTGTTTATATATGTTATTTTTTAAAATTAAGTGCAAAAAGAATAATCAAAAAAACCCGATCCCTCCCCGATAAGACCGGTCCCCTTTTCCGACGGGAGGACATCGACAGATCCCGCCACTCCCGCCCCGTTGGCCACCCCTAGAAATAACTATGCACAAAAATAATCTAAAATAGTGATGATAATAACTTTGAAGAATTCATTTGATACTCGAAGAATACTCCATCGATCAATTTATCTTTAGTAATTCTAGAGTCACAATAGAATTTCTCTTGATTTGATTTTTAGTAAAAATATGATTTTAAAATTTAAATTTAAATTTAATTGTTGCGCCCCATTTTGAATGGATCTAAGATAGTTTGCAATTTTCCGACTCTTCTACCTGATTTAAAAGAGTTAGTCGCTACCTAATTTCTACAGGAAATCAGGAAACATATATGTATTTGTGTGTCCACTCCATTTATGATCCACAAAACCTATGAGATTCTAGATAAAAGTTTTATTTACTCCAAGGGGAAAGTACAAAACCTATGAAATTCTAGATAAGAGTTTTATTTACTCCAAGGGGAAGGTATTAAGTACCACTCAGAGCTTGTCCGAAGACAGTCCTTAAATTTGGTTTAATTGAACACTAGAGGAAATTATCTCTCTATTTATCATTATTATTACGTGTTTTAAAAAAAATCTTGATTTCATGAAAATTACACTAGGTGATTGTACACTAAGTATGAAATATATAATAATAATAACAATAATAAAATTAGTATAAAAGTGTATTTGTTAGTAAAAGAATGTATATCTATTGCTACAAAAAGTACATCAACTGGTGTAAAAGATGTGTAAAGAGAGCATATAAGAGTATGTAAAGTATGTACACCAAATGTATAAAGAATGTATTTCAAAGTTTAAAGAGTGTATATCAAACAAAAAATGTATAAGGAATTGCATAACTATAAATATAAGGAATGCATGTTGTTAGTACGAACAATGTATATCAAAGCTACAAAAGTGAAAAAATGTGTAAAAATATATGTAAAGAAATGTATATAATTGTATAAAGAATATAAAAAAGTTGTATATGAAAGGATGTGAAATATATGTTGTAAGAAATATATTTATAGTGTATAAAGAATATAAAATAAAGAATGGGCTAATATTTTCTCAAACGTCAAAAATGTGAATTAATTAACTAAGCACTTATACCAAGTTAAATCTAATCATTTTAGGAAAGCATGTAAGGCCCAAGTCTTGCCTAAAACAAATGACAAACTTTAAATTAAACACACAACACAAGAAGTAAATAATGTTTTCACTATACTATATGTTCTTGCAAAGTTTTAAAGAATACGAAAATTAAATACAAACAATGATGCAACAAAAATCTTTGAGTTCCTTCCGATGGTCATCTTCGGGATGTATCTCCAGATACCTTTATAAACACATAGTAAACATGTTAGGTAAAGAATGTAATTATCTAATGACGTCAAGAAGTAATAAATAAACTAAAAATAAAAATCCGTCTTTAATATCGGGGAGGTCTTTGAAATCAGACGGAGATTCCTTGATCGGCCATTTGGGTTTAATATTCACCCAAATAAATTTAAATAAATAAAAAGATAAAAGTACTATTGGCTGCCGAAAGTATTTTTCGGGCACAAAACCAACCCAACATTAACAAAATCTGAAAATTAAGTATTTACGGTTTCTTAGGAGAGGAAGAGGTAAAATCTGAAAATTAAGTGTCCCATGTAAAGAATACCCCTCCCCCTTTCTTATAATACATTTTAGCCCCTACTTTTGTCCAATGGATAGTAGCATACTCCCTCTTGTCCCCCTTAGTACCTATTTAAGTCCCTATGTTAATATACAATGGATCATTACCCCATGTAATCGAAGTATAAAGACTTATTACACAAAGGGTAAATATATCAACCCCTCAATTTGAATGTCTTAGCTAAAAAGGTGATACGATTTTGACTTGATCGAATATTTGCTTATCATTTTAAGATTAATTACTTAGTCTTTTTTTAAGCAGACCGGCTATGCTAAAATATCACTATATAATTAAGACGTAAATAATGTATGTATGATAAAAAATGTGAATGTATTTGTTATGAGATTAAAAAATAATTATTAACTGCACAAAAGTCGCATATATCACGCATACATGTGCGTAAAATAATAATTCTTAAAAATGATAATAAATTGATAAAATTTCTTAAATAATTATCAATAAATCATCGAAAAATATGAAAATGTGTAAAAATGCTATTTTATGCCCCCGAGACATTAATTTTATGTATGACAGGCCAAAATTGGGTGTCAACATTAATAATTTAACTCAATTATACAATAGAAAACAAATTTCAAAACTTTTTAAAAACTAATATATTTTTTTTAGGAAAAATCACAAGTAAACTTATTTATTAATATAACATAAAGAATTCGGACAACAAAACAAAAAATAGAACAGATGACTTACCGGAGGAAATAATAGTATACTGGAGCTGAGCCGCTCCCCAGAAGAAGCGTAAGCCAAAAGATACAACATTTAATATGTTTTTCTATATAACAAAGTTACCAAAAATGGTGGAACTCCAATACTCAATTTTAATTGGAACGGAAACCTCTTTGACACAACTCATAAGCCCCACTTCATATCAAATTAGGTTTTTAAATTTGTAATCCCTATCATACTTTGTCAAGAATTTCTTCCCAAACTAGCTAAGTACTCCTATAAATTAATTAAGAATGAAGCACATTGTATTTCCAAAGTAAACCTATACTTCTCATAATAAGTCTTCCAATATGAGAAACTTCGCATCCCGCAGTCGCTTAGTGATGAGTTCATCATGCATTGTTACCCAACTTTCACAAAAAAAAAAAACATCAGAGAATTCTCATCAATCATCTCCTCCTTCTTCTTTACCCCGTTTAAACATTAGCTCTTCCGTACGCAATCAACATGATATTTGGTATATACCATCCTCAAATAATTTAACACAAGTACCACAACCCTACCATAGTGAAGTGGAAACAATATCGAATCATACTCATCTCACCTCTTTTGTTCTCATGTCCCACGACAGATTCTACCTTGAAATTTCAAAATTGTTTAGTAATTGGATTGTGTTTCAAGATCAACGTGACAATATAGTGGAATGTATAATGAGGCATGTGAATAATGTCTTTGAATCTAACAAGGGTTATATAGTGGAACATATAATGCGGCAGGTGCGTAAGATAGTTGAATCTAACAAGGGTCATAGCGGAGTGTTGGAGTTATCTCAGTGGATGTAAAATTGGTATGCCGCACTGTTTTTTATGAAAGGATTTTGTTTCGTCAAGAGCATGGTATGGTGCCAGCTAGTAAGTCATCCATGGAGTTATTAAAGAAGATGGAGATTGATGAGAAAAATAACAAGGACGACGAATGTATAGTTTGTTTAGAAGAGCTTGTGAAGAAAGAATCTGATTATGAGATACTTAGCATGCCTTGTTCTCATATGTTTCATGGAGAGTGTATCACCAAGTGGTTAGAGACAAGCCATTATTGCCCTATTTGTCGCTTTGAGATGCCCATGGACGAAAAATTGATGATCGAACAGACAAACAATTAAATTTTATCTCTTTTTCTAGTGTGTGCTTTTGGACGGCGCGTCGTATGCAGAAACATTCTAATACTGAAATAGTTTTAGCAGATCTTTTGAGATATACATATATAAAAATAGTGGTAGTAAACGATATTTGACATGATTACTTGAAGTTTCTTTATTATGCAGTACCGTAAAATTCTTATAGTTTTTTTAATGCTTTAATTTTAATCGATGGGATATCATGTTGTGTTTTGATATTTTGATTTGAAAAGTTCTCTACTTTGTGCTCGGTTACACATAAAATAGCTAAGGAGCATACGGTTGACATTTTACCGACTTGTACTCTCTTTAGGAGTTCTCTCAATAATCATAGCATTATAAGATCGACTAAACATCGACAATATTTATGCCTTATTTCAAATAAATTAAGATCAACTATATGAATCCCCGTTGATCATGCTTGCTCATTTACGATAATAGAATTATATGATGAACCAAACATAAGATTAAAATAAAGGAACTAATTAATCATGTTTTGGTAATAATTAACCCATAAAGATTTTTTCTTGATCTTCTTGCTACCAACATCCTAAAGTAAAAACTCACACTGAATGCTACTTTGTGGAATATTTAGGGGTTACACGTAAAAGTTTTAATTCTTTTTGAGACTGCTTCAAAGGACAAATAGATAATATCCTATTCGATTCGAAGAAAGTGATCACATCCTAGTAATTAATGAAGTTAAATGATGAGAAAATTAGTACTAGTTGCTAAGAATATAAATCGTATTCTCAACGTACTACCATAATGTTGTAAAACTTTACAAGGTTATATATTAATAATTACAAGAAAAAAACACTTTTAAGATTCTCCCTGTGAGCACATATCGTTAATTCTGGGACTAGTAAGGACCTTTATATAACTCATCCAAAACTAGTTGTCGCTCCACCGGTTGTCGGAGATATAAGGACCCATCGGTTGTTGGAGATGCAAGAATTGAGATAGATCACTTCTGATTTCCTCGCCCCATCAAGATATAGAACTTGATAAATCATATACTCTTTCACTTACTGTTAACATTTCTCCTTCATATAGATTTGGAAAGAAAATAGTACCAAATAGTCATAAAATCCAAAAATTATGAAATAAGATTCTATATCCTTGTGAAGGAAGAGGGAGACATCGAGTACCATTCTCGAACAACTTGGAGTCTAACCTTCTTTTCACATAATATTGTACCCATAACCATATGCATATTAAATGACAGCAATATAATGAGATGCGTTTAATATCCGAAAATGTTTAGAAAACTATGCTTATCTAAATAGAAAGAAAATCTAAACCAACACAATGGTTGGCTTCCTAAGAATCACGGGATTATCAACAGAAGTTCTCAGCATGATCATTGAAATGAGGTAAGTCACTCCTATTATGAAGTTACCTCCAGGGAAAGTTAATAGCAACTACAGGAGGACTATTATTTGAAGCTTCAGCAGGCTGATTATGAAGGTGTTGGAAATTTGCCTTTGGTGGGGAGGTGCGTCCACTCATATTTATTGAATTAAACACTAGGGTTCCGCATGTTGGAGGCTTTGTCTCTTCACACGTGCATAATATGTTGGTTACAAAGGTGCAGGAAACAGAAATTACATGTAACTGCTAAGTAATACAAGAACTGAAATTACAATTCAACAACAAACTGAAAATTACACAGAAATTGGAGAATAAACTGGAACAGTTTTTGGTATGCTGAGTCGAGTGTTTGCACTCTGTCTTTAAGACAATATTGCCCCGTATGTATCCTTTCTATGTCCTGGACAATTGTCTCCCAAGATAAAACAGCAAATGAACAATTGAGCAAAGGAAACTCAAGTGTTACTGTGAAGAATTTTGAGTAATGAAATGATGCTCGAAGTTGTAGGAAGAAGAATTCGTTTCTGTTTTTGTCAAGTGTAAAAGTGTATTTCAACAATGGTGACAAAGGGGTTCTTAAATAGTTGAAGAAGAGGCTGATGAACTGCCTCCATAAGTGTCATTACTGGCCAAGTAATGGCAATTATGGAGCTAGTAATTCCTCCAAAATAAATTGTGAAGATGTGCAACGGATTGACCATTTAGTAAGAGTAATTCAGCCAAAATAAATGGCTGAATTGAGTGCTGGTGGACATTTTTGATCTCTGCCCAATTCTGACTTTCTTGTAACCTGAGGGACCAAATTGTACATATTGAAACTTCAGGGACCAAACTGTACATCTAAAAGAATTCTGGTCCAAACTATACATATGAAACTTCAGGGATCAAATTGTAGATATGACCAAGTTCTCTTATCCAAAAAGATAATATTAGAAGAAGCACAGCCCACAGCCCACGACCTACGACCTACGACCTACGACCCACGACCCGTGAACCCGGAACCCGGACCCGGACCCGGACCGGATGGGCGGGCGGCGGCGGCGCGAGTGTGCTCTTTCCTCGAACCGAAGCACATCTAGGTCCTCCCTCCTTTAAACACATGGGATACCCCTTGGGGTCCCAAACCCAAGCCAACTTTGAGACTTATAAACAAAACAATTCTTTCTTCCTCCATCGATGAGGGAGAATTGATCCCATACCACACTTTTCCATGCTTCAAACACCTCACTTAGTGGACCAATATCTCTTTCACTTCTCTACGAAATTTGACGATCCTTGGCCCTACGGTTATCTACTTACTTAGTAGATCATGCACGTGTGCAGAACCGGATTCTCCAACATGCGTAACACTAGTGTTTAAGCCATTAAAGTTGGTCGAACGCAACTCCCGCCAAAGGAAAATTTCCAACAATCCCCTCTTGAAAGAGATTTTGGCGCACTCACATGGTGCCTTTTTCATTTCTAATAATATTTCAGCGGATCGATGTTGCATAAGGAGAGGTAGCTTCAGCTTTGAACCTTCCATAGCTAAATACCATCGGACTTATTTACTGCGCAGTGAACGTGATGTCTTGAACCGTCAGTGTTTAGTGTAAGCCAAGTCAATAGTACCAACACAACAAATTCCCTTACTCTCTTCTCCATAATATTTTGTCCGTTGTGGCCATGGACAACTTCTTGGATTCTTAAGTGCGTTCATTTGAGGCGGCCCATCCTCGCACTTAAATAAGTGGTCTCCTACAAGGTATCCTGCTATACCCCACTTCACAAGTGTTAGGAACCATTAAAAATTTCACAAAACATAACCTCACTATTGAGGATCATTAAAGGTTTTGAAAACTTAATCTTTTACCATACAACAGATAGCACTTAACGTCTATCGCGGGAACGACTTTGGATTTGGTGTTTCTTTACAGAAATCACTATCCGAAGTGCTCATGCTTCTACTGAAGCGATCAACTGAACCTTTACAGCTTAGTTTTCCCATTGAACCGAATTACTGGGATCTCCAGTTAGTAAGGTTGGGTTACCACTGTATTGGTCCTTATATTTTGGGTTTTAAGCCCATTCCCCTAGACAGGCAAGCCATCTGATTCTTGGGTAAGCCCTTTGTCAATGGGTCTGCTATATTATCCTTTGACTTAATGTAATCAATGGATATTATACCCGTGGTGATCAGTTGCCTAACGGTCTTATGCCTCCGTCAAATATGACGAGACTTGCCGTTGTACATAGCATTCCGTGCCCTTTCTAGAGCCGATTGGCTGTCGCAGTGGATCATTACCAAAGGTACGGGTTTGTTCCAACATGAAACATCCTCTAAGAAGTCATGAAGCCACTCAGCTTCTTCTCTTGCTTTGTCTAAAGCGATAAACTCCGATTCCATGGTGGATCGGGCGATGCAAGTTTGCTTAGAAGATTTCCAAGACACACCCCCACCACCAATTGTAAATACATACCCACTAGTGGACTTGGTATTCTCTATATCAGATATCCAGTTTGCATCAATGTACCCTTCTAATACAGTTGGATATCTCGAATAGTGTAACCCGAAAGTTAACGTATATTTCAGGTATTGTAATACCCGATTCAGCGCCTTCCAGTGATCATCACTGGGATTACGGGTAAACCTAGCCAACTTATTGACTGCATAAGCAATATCAGGTCGGGTGCAGTTTGTTTTATACATCAAACTACCGATCACCTATGCATATCGCTCCTGGTATACAGGTGCACCAAGATTTTTATCAAGCTTTTGATTTGTATCCATTGGTGACTTTATCGGTGAACTATCTAACATCTCGAACTTTCTCAAAACATCCTCGATGTAGTGAGACATAAGACCAGTCCGTCAAACGTCTTAGAGATTTTTATCCCTCAGATGACATTTGCGATACCCATATCCTTCATGTCGAAGCATTGTTTCAACATGTTCTTAGTCTCTAGGATTACCCTAGGACTGCTTTCTGTAATCAACATGTCGTCTACATACATGCATATCATAATTAATGAGTCAGAGTTACCTTTCGTGTAGACACATTTATCACACTCATTAATGGCGAAACCCTTCGATAGTAGAGTACTATCAAATTTTTCGTGCCATTGCTTCGGGACTTGTTTCAACCCGTACAGAGATTTGACAAGTCGACAGACTTTCTTCTCTTGCCCTTGAACCACATACCCCTCGGGTTGGTCCATATAAATTTCTTCTTCCAAATCACCGTTTAGGAAGGCTGTCTTGACATCCATTTGGTGTATCTCAAGGTAACGCAAAGCTGCGATCGCAATGAATACCCGTATGGATGTCATCCGGGATACCGGGGAGTATGTGTCAAAGTAGTCAAAACCTTCTGTCTGCCGATAGCCCTTGACTACCAACCTGGCCTTGTACTTATCTATAGACCCATCTGCTTTATATTTCTGTTTGAGTATCCATTTACAACCCAACGGTTTATTTCCCGGAGAAAGATCAACTAACTCCCATGTATGGTTATGTAGAATGGAGCCTATTTCACGGTCAATAGCTTCTTTCCAGTGCGGTGCTTCTGGAGTTGACAATGCCTTAGCAATTGTCATTGGTTCATCATTAACCATATAAGCTACAAAGTCAGGACCGAAGGATTTATCCTTCCTGGCCCTTTTACTTTGCCTTAGATCCATCTCTAGAGTCTCCAAGTTTTGAGAATCCGGAACACTAGATTCCGGATGTTCAGCCACCTCGAGATCCGCTAGATCTGGATCATCTAGATCCGGGCCGTCGACGACTCCCGATTCTTGAGAGCTTTGTGCATAACTTCGTTTGCGAGAGGTTATGTCTTTTTCCTTTCTAGGAAAGGTTCCTTCAAAGAATAGAGCATTCCTTGATTTCATGATTGTACCCTGGTGGATATCTGGAATATCTGACTTATGCACTAAGAAACGATAAGCACTACTGTTATTTGCATATCCAATGAATATGCAATCTACAGTCATAGGCCCAATCTTGACCTGCTTTGGCTTGGGTACTTCAACCTTTGCCAAACAACCCCACACCTTAAAATATTTGTAGGTGGGTTTCTTTCCCTTCCATGATTCATATGGAGTTTTGTCCTTACCCTTATGTGGGACTCTGTTAAGAATCATATTAGCGGTAAGGACGGCTTCTCCCCACATGTTTTGGGGAAGATCGGAATTGATAAGCAAGGCATTCATCATTTCCTTCAATGTGCGGTTCTTACGTTCCGCTACACTGTTCGATTGAGGTGAGTATGGAGCCGTCGTTTGATGAAAAATGCCTTATTGGGCACAGTATTCCTCAAATGGCGCTACGTATTCTCCCCCTCTATCGCTACGAATGGATTTAATCCGTAGGCTTAGTTGATTTTCAACTTCTGCTTTGCAACACCGGAACGCTTCAAAGGCTTCATCCTTACTTTTCAACAAGTAAAGGTAACAATACCTTGTGTTATCATCAATGAATGTCACAAAGTACTTGTTCCCCCCTCTAGTTGGTGCGAACTTCAAATCACATATATCTGTGTGAATAAGTTTTAGAGGAGCGGTATTCCTTTCGACGGATCGAAAAGGAAGCTTGGTAAGTTTTGCCTCTACACACACCTCACACTTATGTTGAGGGTTTACATCGATAGACGGCAACAACTCCATCTTTACCAGCCTTTGGATAGACTTGTAGTTAACGTGTCCTAATCTATGATGCCATAAATTAGAAGACTAAAGTAAATAAGAAGAAGGTTCAACTTTATTACTTGGACGCATTACAGACATGGCATTCACTTTGAAGAGGCCTTCACAGACGAAGCCTCTCCCCACAAATGTGCCATTCTTAGTGAGTATAAACTTATTGGATTCAAACACTAGCCTAAAACCAGCATTAACCAATAAAGGTCCAGAAATTAAATTTCTTCTAATCTCTGGGACGTGCATCACTTCCTTAAGAGTGAGCTCCTTTCTGAAAGTCATCTTCAGGACTACCTTTCCTACCCTCAGCACGTCAGAGGAAGCATTGTTGCCCATGAACATTTTCTTGTCGGTGATCGGTGTGTACGTGGAGAAGGCATCTCTGTTGGAACAGATGTGTCTGGTAGCACCTGTGTCCATCCACCACTGCATCGGATTCTCAACCAGGTTGGCTTCTAGCACCACTGCAGAGAATTCCTCAATCATGTCATCCAGGAGCGTGTCCTTGACGACGTTAGCATGCGCCTTACCTTTAGACTTGGCTTTCTGTTGTTGCTCAGTCTTGAGTTTGCGGCATTCCTTGATCCTATGACCAGGTTTCCCATAGTGGTGATAGTTACCTCTGAACATCTCCGCTGCGTGGGCCTTGCCGTCTTTCTGGAACTTCCGCTTCTTTCTTGAGTTCCCTTTGGCCTCAGCCAGATTTGCCTTTGCCTCAACAGGTTGTCTACCTCGAGGCAAGGTCTTCTTATTATCTTCCTGGATTTGGAGTTTGATAATAAGTTCTTCAAAGGTCATCTCCTTTGTCTTGAGTTTTAAGTAACTCATAAACTCATTCCACGAATGAGGTAACTTTTCAATCAGCGATGCAACCAAAAACTGCTCATTTGGTTTCATTCCTTCCAAATCCAGGTGATGTAAAATCATTTGGAATTCCTAGACTTGGGACATCACTGTCTTACTATCCACCATTTGGAATTTTAGAAATTTCCCAACGATGAACTTCTTAGTACCCACATCTTGTGCGTTATACTTCTTTTGCAGTTTTTCCCACAGCTCTTTGGTAGTGCCAACGGTGCAATAGACCGTGTAGAGAGGGTCTGCCAAGCAGTTCAGTATGTAATTCTTACACATGAAATCACTATAATTCCACGCATCAAGAACCATCTTCATGCCATTAATGACATGGATACCAAGGCCCGTTTCATTAGGCGAAGAGTCCATTTCATCTCCAGCTTGTGGAGGATCTTCCGTTAGAAACCGGGCCATGCCCATAACAGTTAAGTAGAACAACATATTTTGCTGTCATCTCTTAAATTCTGATCCCATGAATTTTTCAGGGCGATCATGGTGGTGGGAGGCAGAAGGTGGAGCAGCAGCAGTCGGGAAGGAAGCGGAGTTGCTGCCTTGAACAGTAGCGGCAGCAGCAGTGAAGGCAGCAGAGTTGCTGTTGCCTTGTCCAGTAGCGGTAGTAGCGGGGAAGGCAACATTGTTGCCTTGAGTGGCAGTAGCAGCAGCAGCAGCAGGATCAATCATATTTCCAGCCATGTTGCGGCATTTACAGAATGCAAATATTGTCTTAAACTTGTTGGTTACAAAGGTGCAGGAAACAGAAATTACAAGTAACTGCTAAGTAATACAAGAACTGAAATTACAATTCAACAACAAACTGAAAATTACACAGAAATTGAAGAATAAACTGGAATAGTTTTTGGTATGCTGAGTCGAGTGTTTGTACTCTGTCTTTAAGATAATATTGCTCCGTATGTATCCTTTCTACGTCCTGGACAATTGTCTTCCAAGATAAAACAACAAATGAACAATTGAGTAAAGGAAACTCAAGTGTTACCGTGAAGAATTTTGAGTAATGAAATGATACTGGAAGTTGTAGGAAGAAGAATTCGTTTCTATTTTTGTCAAGTGTAAAAGTGTATCTCAACAATGGTGACAAAGGGGTTCTTAAATAGTTGAAGGAGAGGCTGATGAACTGCCTCCATAAGTGCTATTACTGGCCAAGTAATGACAATTATGGAGGTAGTAATTCCTCCAAAATAAATGGTGAAGATGTGCAATGGATTGGTCATTTAGTAAGAGTAATTCAGCCAAAATAAATGGTTGAATTGAGTGTTGGTGGACGTTTCTGATCTCTGCCCAATTCTGACTTTCTTGAAACTTCAGGGACCAAACTGTACATCTGAAAGAATTCTAGTCCAAACTGTACATATGAAACTTCAGGGATCAAACTTCAGATATGGCAAAGTTCTCTGGTCCATAAAGATAATATCAGAAGAAGCACAGCCCACAGCCCACGACCAGTGACCCGAGAACCCGGAACCCGGACCGGACGGGAGGGCGGCGGCGCGCGTGTGGGCTTTCCTCGAACCGAAGCACATCTAGGTCCTCCCTCCTTTAAACACATGGGATACCCCTTGGGGTCCCAAACCCCAAGCCAACTTTGAGACTTATAAACAAAACAATTCTTTTTTCCTCCACCGATGAGGGAGAATTGATCTCATACCACACTTTTTCATGCTTCAAACACATCACTTCGTGGACCAATACTCTTTCATTTCTCAACGAAATTTGACGATCCTTGGCCCTATGGTTATCTACTTACTTAGTAGATCATGCACGTGTGAAGAACCGAATTCTCCAACATGTGTAACACTAGTGTTTAAGCCGTTAAAGTTCGTCGGACGCAACTCCCACCAAAGGCAAATTTCCAACATAATATACTAAGTGAGTATATGACCGTAGGGCCAAGAATCGTCAAATTTCGTTGAGAAATGAAAGAGATATTGGTCCACGAAGTAAGGTGTTTGAGGAATGAAAATATGGTGTGGGACAAATCTACCACATCAGTGGAAAATGAAGAATTACTCTCTTTATAAGTCTAAAAATTGGCTAAGGGTTTGAGACCCTAAGGAGTAACGCATGTGTTTGAAGGAGGGAGGACCTAGGTGTGCTTGGGTTCGAGGCTAAGCCCACGCGCGCCGCCGCAGCCCGCCCGTCCTGTCCCGTTCGGTCGTGGGCCTTGGGCTTCTTCTGATAGACCCCTAAATTGTATAATATTTACAGTTTGGTCCTGGAGTTTCTGGAAAGCTGGAATTGGGAACGACGGAGGCAGAAAGTTTCTGCCTGCCGTTTGAGTTGATTTTTGGAGCGTTATTAACTTCCTCACTAATGTCCATCCCGATTGAACATACCGATCAACTCTTGATCTCGAAAATAGTAATGATGCGCTAGCCGTAGGGTAGGATGGGCAGCTATAAAGTTGTGGTGTGGTCTCATCTCTGAACTCTCCTACGTCACCTACGGATTGAGCCCACTTATGCTGGCCCTTATCAAGCTCTCGATCTACCCGTTGTTGTTTCTTATGATCCTCCAGATTCTGTGCATAAGCCTGAATGCGAGCAATATCCATATTTGGATTCAGAGAAGCCGTAGTACACTCGTTGACTAGGTGCGGCCCTAAGCAGTAACAAACCTATGTACCCGGTCACTCATCTCAGCAATAATCGTAGGAGCATATCTGGCCAATGAATTAAACTGTAAGCTACATTCTCGAACGCTCACGTTGCCCTGCTCAAGACGTAGAAATCTATCCTGCCTGGCCCGTCGAAGCTCGACCGACAGAAAATGCTGTAAGAAAGCCTTTGAAAACTCTTCCCATCTTGTTGGTGGAGCACGAGGTCCCCTAGATTGCTCCCAGGTCTCATACCAAGTCACCGCGACATCCCGTAGTCTATAAGAAGCAAAGTTTACCGACTCAGTATCGGTAACATCCATTACACGCAAAGTACGTCGTATTTGATCCAGAAAATTCTGCGGGTCCGCATTCAAGTCTGATCCCGTGAATACCAGAGGGTATAGGTTAATGAAATCTCGAGCTCTCGCGCTAGCAACTCTATCAGAAGGACCGAAAATCTTACATTGGGCCTAAGCGGCCAATAATCGTGTCAATAACTGTACAACACTTCGCATATTAAGATCCACATCTAGGGTATCAGATGGAGGAACTGGGGGTACTGCAGCCCCACTAATCTCCTCTGGAGGTGGTGAAGTCGGGGAATCATACGAAGGAGTCGCATCGTGGGTCTCACTCTGACCCTCGGTAGCAGGTGGCAATCGGCTAGTACCTTCGCCTGCAGACGTATCCAACACCCTTATACTCTTGAACTTCCTCTTTGTTGTAGGCATTGTTGGAATCATAAACGTGAGACGAGTTAGAAGTGGAATGCTTATAACTCAGTACAACACGATTTATGAGATGAAAGAATGGAAACCATCCCTAAATGTCAGGTAGCCTCATGCTTATAAGTATGGTGCACAACATACCCATAAACAAGACCCTACTAAACACGACTTGTAGACTCCCTAGGACAGACATGCTCTGATACCTCATTTTTGTCACGACCCAAACTGGAGGGCCGCGACGGGCACCCATGCCTTATATGCTGGGTACCGCCTATCATACAATCAACATCCAATCATAATTAATCACGGGCCACTAGGGCCGCCATCTAGTACTCTGTCGACACATAGAGGAGATATACTGAAAATAAGCTATGTAAAATTTTTCACTAGAAAACCCAACTTATATATATATATATACATACCACAGCCTACAAGGCCATTGATGACTACTACACACAGAACATCTGTCTACAAGCCTCTAAAAGAGTACGTAATATAAAAAAGGTCGGGACAACGCCCCGCCATACCCATATGTACATGAAAAAATATACCGTACCAAGATTAGAACGACACTTCGAAATAAGGGGAGTGTTCTAATATCCGTTGAATCAGAAACCTACTAATGCGGGTCGTCGCCTCACCTATGTGAACCTGCGGGCATGAAACACAGCGTCTCCCGATAAAAGGGACGTGAGTACGACTGATGTACCGAGTATGTCAAACATGAAACATAGCATAACAGGGATACAAAAATACACTGAGACATAAACATCCGATAACAACAGCCGACAGAAATAGCCGACAGAAACAACTAGGCCTGGCCAGTGGGCCGGGCTCGGGTCTGGCGGGGCGAGCCTGGCGGGGTCGGGGTCGAGGCGGGACAAGCGAAGGGGTCGGGGTCGGGTCTCGCGGGACTTGCTCCAGTCCCATCCCGATCCCGTCGGAATCGGGTCGGGGCGGGGTCCGACGGGTTTCCTTTTTAAAAAAAAATTAAAAAAAAACGTATGTATAAAAAATAACTCAATAAACAAGACAAGATAGTGTAATAAAAATATTCCAAGGCTGTTTTTGTGCCTCTTATATTATTGAATAGACATATGATTTTTTTGTAATACAAATACAATTGTGTAAAAAGTAAAATCTAAATTGCAACTTTGTGGTGTTGTCCAAAAGTTGCAAATTACATAATAAAATTGCAATTAAAAAAATTACATTCTCAAAAAACCTGTTCTAATTGCTTGATGATTTCCTGTGGTTCTTCGGTTGGAATTGGTATTTGTTGGTCAAATTGATCTACGTCGCTTCCACCACCTTCGGATAAGATTTCGTTGTAGTTTTCGTCTTCTTCGTTGATCTCCGGTTGACCGCACCTTCTCCGCTCCGCTCGTATCCAATCTCTGAATAATACTGCAATTTCCAAGGTGTCTCCGGCTAATGAGTGTCTGTGGTCTCCTATTTGATATCTGCTGCCAGAAAAAGCGCTTTCAGACGCAGTTGATGACGCTTGAATGTTCAAAACATCTCGGGCCATCAATGAAAGTGTCGGAAAGGTCTTCTCATTCCCCCTCCAGTATTTCAACAAGTCTTCATGGCCATCTTCATTGATAACTTCTTGGTACGGTACAGAACCCTGCAAAACAAAAATATCCAACTCGCTAATTTGGTTAGTAGTAGAGGTATGGCCGCACATTCTATTTCTAAGGCTTTCAATACTAGCCGCAGAAACAACATGTCTTTTGTGAGGTTGTGTTGAAGATGAAGAAGATGGTATGGAAGCCGGTAAGTTACTAGCATTTTCTTGTTGATAAAATCTATATATTTTTTTGCATTGGTGTTCTACGCTAGACAACACTTCTTCTTTAGTTTGTTCAATAGGTGGTGGGTGATTTAGATTTTTGGGACTTGGAGGTGGTAGTACTTCTATACAATCGTAAAAACTCACACTGAATGCTACTTTGTGGAATATTTAGGGGTTACACGTAAAAGTTTTAATTCTTTTTGAGACTGCTTCAAAGGACAAATAGATAATATCCTATTCGATTCGAAGAAAGTGACCACTTCCTAGTAATTAATGAAGTTAAATGATGAGAAAATTAGTACTAGTTGCTAAGAATATAAATCGTATTCTCAACGTACTACCATAATGTTGTAAAACTTTACAAGGTTATATATTAATAATTACAAGAAAAAAACACTTTAAGATTCTCCCTGTGAGCACAGATCGTTAATTCTGGGACTAGTAAGGACCTTTATATAACTCATCCAAAACTAGTTGTCGCTCCACCAGTTGTCGGAGATATAAGGACCCATCGGTTGTTGGAGATGCAAGAATTGAGATAGATCACTTCTGATTTCCTCGCCCCATCAAGATATAGAACTTGATAAATCATATACTCTTTCACTTACTGTTAACATTTCTCCTTCATATAGATTTGGAAAGAAAATAGTACCAAATAGTCATAAAATCCAAAAATTATGAAATAAGATTCTATTTCCCTGTGAAGGAAGAGGGAAACATCGAGTACCATTCTCGAACAACTTGGGTCTAACCTTCTTTTCACATAATATTGTACCCATAACCATATGCATATTAAATGACAACAATATAATGAGATGCGTTTAATATCCGAAAATGTTTAGAAAACGATGCTTATCTAAATAGAAAGAAAATCTAAACCAACACAATGGTTGGCTTCCTAAGAATCACGGGATTATCAACAGAAGTTCTCAGCATGATCATTGAAATGAGGTAAGTCACTCCTATTATGAAGTTACCTCCAGGGAAAGTTAATAGCAACTACAGGAGGACTATTATTTGAAGCTTCAGCAGGCTGATTATGAAGGCTCACAGGCTCACCACTGGACTCGCTTACAGTTCCGAGTGACGATGGACTTTTAGCCGCAGATGCTCCAAAGATCAGGGCGGATGGCACACCAAAAGCATCAAAATTATCCAATTTTAACTGTTTTTGAGCTTGCATATCGAAACTACCAACAACAACCTGCAACAATAGAAGATGATTATAAGATGCCATTTTCTTTTGACAATTCTGAATACCAACGGAAATAAGAGACTATTACAAACAGAACGTGAGAGAAAAACTAGGAATTATTACCAGAGATTTACAACATATTTTCAGAACTGAAAATGAGAGAGAATATTTGAAATTTAAATTCATGTAACACCTGTACAGCGGACGCTGCAGTAAGAACTCCTGCCACACCACCACCAATAACATGGCCATCTGGTCCAGCGAGTAACACCCTCAAACCACCTGTCCTGTTGCGCTCACCACCAGATTCTGAGAGGAGAAAGTAACCAGACACAGACAGGATCTCAAACTGTCCCTGAAGAAGTAGCAAGTAAAAATGCCTTAAGAAGGGAAAAGATACATCTTCAGAGCCATGGGAAGGATATAGCAAAATGAATTGTCTCCTGTGGAGGTCTGCAGCAAAGTGTCTAATACTTCACTAAATGATCCACATCACACTAAAAGGACACAACACAGCTCAATGGTAGATAGACAAATGAAATTTGTGTGGCAGGTTCATTTCGGACGTAATATATCAAAGTGATGTCCATTGCTTGACGTGTATTAATAAGAAGATACTGTTAACTCACTTTTTATCAAGAAGATACTGTTAACTCCTTCTAACCATATAAACAGATAATTAGCGTAAGCTGCACACGGTAATACAAACCTCATATGTTACAGTTCCCCCAGATATTGCTGCTTGCTGAAGTGTCACATTAGATATGGAGCCATTTGCTGACAAAATGCAGACGGCTTGAGAGATACTTTGAGAGAACGACATTAGTTTTGCCAATACATCCTGAGAAGCAAGAAGACACTGAATGAATCTTCAAACATATAAAAGCAACTAATTCTACATCCAGTATAAAGAGAATCACAAATACTCTCTTCTCATCCCAATTTTATGACACCTTTTTCGTTTGGGACATTCCAAAGTGTTTGAGACGATTCAATTACTATACAACTTTCAGGACATTTCATTAAATTATTAAAATTTAAAAAATTTGATGCAATGTTTTTCCAGTAAATCTAACTCCAACATTACTTTCTTTTTTCTTTTTGTTATTAATGGTGTTTGAACCAGCTTGCGTACACATCAACCATTCTATCGGATACCTACATCTTTCCACCTATATAGGTATTAGGTACTTTGTTCACCAACACTTAAACAAATGGGGAAATTTGTTTAGCATTTTTGTCTTTATTGAGATTCGAACACTAGTCTCTCACGACCTTCATTCCAACTTCATTAATTTTAGGCCACACCTATAGGTAATTACATCGATATTTTCTTTTACCATCACTAAAATTGATGTATTATAAACAATTTAACATATAAAAGTCCATATCCTGTCAATTTCATATAAAAAAGGATGGAGGGAGTTCTGTGTTTCTTTATCTTCCCTCCCTACCCTCTAAATGGTAAACTATCTAAGTGCATTTGTTGAATTGACACAGATGCATTCATTTGATTATAGTAACTCCAATTTAAGCTCACAAGTCATAACAACCGGTATCACTTTATAAATGTAGAAGGTTGACCATGTAATTAAAAAGCTTGCGGAGTATAATGGCATATCCCTTTGAGAGAGATATTTACACCACATCTCCAAGGGATTGAATATTTTTTTATCCCTTTGAGAGAGATATTTACACCACATCTCCAAGGGATTGAATATTTTTTTACTTTTAGAAAAACCAACACGAAGTGATGATGTAACCCTATTTAGCCCTCAGATGGCACTCAAGTAAGACATCGCTGCAGAAGGTCAAACCAAAATAGATACTTTGTTTCTATCAACTTGTTCTAAGCAGCCCTGGACAATCAAGCATCGTTGTACTACACAAAATCAAATCTCCATAAAGGCCAACAAGATTTGGTTTAGATGATAGAAAAAAAAAGTCATCTTTTGTGACTTGGTTCTTTGCTTACGTGTTCAGTCAGACCTCTCTATAACAACCTTGTTTGTTGTGATAGGCTTTTATAGCGATTGGTTGTTATACACCTATAACAATATTTGACGTTTAAATATTATTTGGCTATTAAAGGCAACAATTATCCAAAAAACATTTATTTTTCATTTCTTAATGTTAGAAAAAGATGCAATAAATATTTAAAATCTCAAAATATGCATATTTCACTAAATAAAAATTAAAGAAAGTTAATACAATACTACCTTTGTATCTAAAAGAAATAGCTTGACGTTTAGACCTCATATGACATGAGCAATACTAATCAAGAAATCAATATGCCTCACATAAGTACTTTAACACGCTACATAAATATTTCCAATGGAAAACTTAACTTTAAGCAAAATAGAAACATTTGTACGTAGAAAACTTTAATACCGAGTGCTAGCTTCGTCACACTTTGTACCCCAAGGGAGATCTTTTAATGATGGAAACATATATTCATATAGTATTATTTGCCATAAATGATGTATTAAAATATCAAAATATTTGGTCAAAATCTCTATACCTATTATTGGTAATCTTAGAGATTCTATTTCTATAAAGATGGTCAAACAGTTGGACAAAAAGAAGAGCTCCCCTAATTCGTAACTTCTTCAGTCAAATGGAATTACATCCGTAAATTAAACTCAGAAAATCTGTTTCCACTGCTCTCTTTTGTAAAAGTGGTCTAGGATTAATGGGTGTGAGCATCAAGCAAAGACAAACAATACAACCCTCTCCAATCTACTAACAAAAGCAAAAAGAAGAGAAATATAACATCGAAATACATAGAGATAAACAGCAAATTAAGCACATACCTCCCCCGCTTTTACTGTGATAACATGCGGTCTAAATCCAGTCCCTGCACCTGCTGATCCTGCGAATAGTATCTTATTAGTAACTCAAGATTTTAGAAAAGTGAAAATTGCAAAGCAGTTGAATTACAAAGCACAAATTGTCCACATTCAAACACATCATAAAATACCAAAAGCATAAGACTAAGAAGAGAGTTTGTCTGCTTGAAGTCCAAATCAAAAGAAAAGCAGTGGGAAAGCCAAGAATTTAAGAGCTTTTTCCCCATGAGTAACTCCGGAAAATTGGTAAAGAAGAAAACAGAAAATTAAATCTTCAAAGTTAAATCCAAATTACACCGCATTAGCAAATCGTAATCAAATTTTCTTAGCACTGACTTCCGCTGCAGAGTGATACTAATAAATAGAGCACATCCCCTTCTTGACATGCCAATAATGCTCGGCAGATCACCAACAGAATTAAAAAAATTAAGCATCATAGAATGATTTCTTCTCGCAGGAAGACATCAGAAGGATAACCAGAAAAAGAAAGAAAGTAATCATTTTTGTACTACAAAATTTATGAAGCAGATATAAATCATTTCTGAAGAAGAATAATTAAGTGGGAAAAGTCTCCTCCTTTATCTTGGCAAGTTAGCATATGGTAAGAATATCCAGTATAACAAGAATTGTGAACCTTAAAAGAAGGTTCATCCTGCACACGAAGTGCTCCCCGACTAGTGCGAGGTAGGGGAAATGCGGACGTATATGTACCAGAGGCTGATTCAGAATTCAAGATTAATGAGTTCAATATTTATATCCTTACTACTGAAACCATTGCACGTTTGCAGTTATGGGTTTAAAACTTACTTCTTGTGAAATTTTGTGATTATGTTCCGTATAAAAAATGTTGAGTTCAGTTGAACCCGTAAAGGTAACACTGCATTCTCCTAGTATGTATGTATGCAATGGTCCTCTTTGATTTTGCAAAGAGGCCGTCTCCACACCTCAAACACATAAGTTGCAAGTTACCAAAGAAGTAACTCTACCCTTGTACCAATGCTTGTATTAAACAAATCATTAGTCTCATTCATGGTGCTTCGATTTTTTCTTACGCTGCTACCTTCTCTTTTGATTATCAATTGATAGACCAACAAAACAAAAGATTATCAATTGATAGGTTAAAGTCTCTTAGTACTATAATATAAGGAATTGAAAGCAAAGAAAAAAGAGGCTAAAGGACTACTAGTACTAGTGATAAAAGGAAAAAATCTATTCTCTCAAGAAATACAACTGATTATATAATTAGATCAAAAGTAATAATTAAATAATATACATGACAGAGATGTCAGCTTTTCATATATAAACAATAGAAAGGCAAGGAAAAACTTGAAAGAATACCAATTACTCCTTCTGTACCAATTTACATTTTACCGTTAACTTTTGTGAATTCGGATGTCAATTTACATTTTACCGTTAACCTTTTGTGAATTCGGATGTCTTTGAATATAAAAGTAGTATAAATCACAATAATTAACAACTTAAAATATTTTAAAAATATATAAAGAAATAAAAAAACTCGCGAAATTACAACTGTGCCACGTAAATTAGGTTGGAGGAAGTATTTAATTAAATAATATACATATGCAGAGAAGATATATGTAACCGTATTACCTAAATCCTGTTTCCGGCCAGAACCAGGTGGTCTTCCCCTTCCTTTTTTCAGTACAAAATAAGCTCCGTCCACTCCCTCCGCCCCCTGCGACGGTGGAGAGATTATCCCGGAGTTGGCAGAACCATACTTCCTCGGCCTTCCTCTCTTTCTTTTCGCCGGTTCAATTGAAGTAGGGTCCACACTTACTGGAGTCACTGATGGATCGACGGCGGCGGAGGGAACTTGATAAGTCGTCTCCGTCGGAGGAGGTGAAGAGGTAATTGGTGGCATGATAGGGTAGTACGGTACCGTACCACCATCTGAAGCGGCGGATGATCCCATGTTGTTCTGAACAACTCCATTGGTTTCTGCAAACGACATTCTCCTTTGTTTTACTTTTACTACTACAGTACTAACCACTCGGTAATTCTTGCAAAAATAAAAGTTTTTCTAAATAAATATATAGTATATTATTTCTTGACAACCCTAATGTGGAAAAAGCTCTTTTAATTAGATTTATTTAGACATAAGAAAGGAAAACCAAAGCCCATTATTTTTTACAAAACATGAATTTGTTTAGATTTTTTATCCATATAGATTGGTTAAAATATTGGATGTGAAATTAAAGATAACAAAACTTAGCACGAAAATAGGTTTTACGGTCCATATTATGGTAATAATACAAGTTTAAAAGTATGTTAAAGATGTTGGATATTACGAACCAAATTATTTGATGTTATTCTAAAGAATACAAAGACACAAAACCTAGCATTTAAATAGATTTAGTTATCCATATTATGGTAATAATAGAATGCCTTAAAGATGTTAGACTAGTATAATTAATCAAGTTATTTGATGTTATATTAAGGAGTAGAAAAATACTATGAGAGAAAATAGTAAATTCTGTTATGATATAAGGAGAAATAGGATATTTTAAATTACTTAAATTATCATTATATTAGCTTATGAATAATACAAAACTTTGTGAAAGAGTACATCAAAAAACAACAATAATAATTACGGCTCACTCTTAAATTAATAGGTGTCATTTATATGAATCCTCATTAATCATGTCACTTCATAGTAGACCTATATCAATCTTATATTTAAAGTTTAAGTTCTCTAACACTAGTTGTACAAATATCCAACAAAATCAAAAGTTCTTTGCAAATTAATCATTAATCGCATAATACGTAAAATTAAAGGATATTTTATCTTTCAAAATAATTTTATTCCGTGTAATTTTAGAGCGATCTATCTTTTTAACACTTTCAATTATCACACACCACGAATCAGTGTCAGGAAGTTGATGCTTGACATGACTGAGTTACCTCAAGCGACCTTCTATTGTTTATTCCAAACGTCATATGTGTGTTGCTTACATCTACTACCCTGTAATATATTATATTACATACATTCATCTTAACATTTTTATTTCTGGTACATGTTATTCCTTTTAGATTAAATATGCACTCTTTTTGACGTTATTGGTCTTATAGTCGTTCTATAAAAATTGTTGTTATATTAATAGTGTCTCCTACCGCATAACAAACTGGTATCATTTTTCCGTTTCAACCACCCTATTTTAATTCTACAGATAGATCTTCATCTATATATTAAAAATTCTTTTAGAAATCGAGCCTATATATCTAAATTATGGATAATATTTAATATCACCTCCAACTTGTATCTAATTGCCAAGTACACAGCTGTACTTCGTAGGAGTCTTAATATTTTCTTGTCAAAAGACATCAAATGCATCCTAAAATTATCCTGATGAGTCGAATAACACTCTAAGTAATCGGGTGATCAGTTGGAGTGTATATTTTGACTTATCCGAATAACTTAGTGCATTTGATGACTTTTCCTTGTTTTCTTTTTGTCCTTGTCCAAGATGCATTCTTAACCTACTATGACACATGAGTAAGACATCTTCATTTGTTATATAATTTTAGTCGAATATCA